>OY728160.1:1520235477-1522686631 GCA_963277665.1 Viscum album
CTTTTCCAAATGTTTTTGAGTCCTTGTTGTAGGAGTATGATGATGTCTTTATTGAAGAGGTTACACCAGGTTTTCCACCCATTAGATGTATTGAGCATCAAATTGACCTCATACCCAGAACATCACTACCGAACCGCCCTGTATATCACACCAACCCAGAAGAGACAAAATAAATTCAAAATAAAGTTCAAGAGCTGTTGAATGTGGGATATGTCAGAGAGGACCTTTGTCCTTGTGCCATACAGGTGATTCTAGTACCAAAGAAGGATGGAACATGGAGAATTTGTATTGACTATAGAGCCATAAAAAACATCACGGTCATGTATCATCATCCTATCCCTAGGTTAGATGATATGCTATATGAATTAAATGGTTCAAGTGTTTTCTCAAAAATTGATTTAAGACGTGGCTACCATCAAATTAGGATGAAAGAAGGAGATGAGTGGAAAATTTCATTTAAGACAAAACATGGACTTTATGAACGTCTAGTCATGCCCTTTGCTCTCACCATTGCACCTATCACATTTATAAGTTCAATGAATCATGTATTATGTTCATATATTGTAAAAGTTGTGGTAGTTTTCTTGGATGAAATTTTGGTTTTTATTAGGAATTTTCATGAACTTGTAGATCTCTTAAGAAAATTCCTAGAGGTATTAAGGAATGATAACTTGTTTTGAAACATAAATAAGTGAGAATTTTCCCCAATAAGATTGTTTTACTTGGATTCATTGTGAGTGGAAATGGAGTTGAAGTCGACACTGAGAAGATCAAAGCGATAAAATAATGGACAACTACAACCTCTATTGAACATGCAAGAAGTTTTCAAGGGTTTTCTAGTTTTAACAGGAGATTTGTGAAGTACTTCAACACACTAGAATCACCATTGAATGATTTGATAATGAATAATGCTCCTTTAAAATGGGGGATAACTCAAGAGAAGGTCTTCCATGAACATAAGAAGAGACTCACCCCTGCCCCTCTACTTGTACTCCCAGACTGTGGTAAGACCATTGAAATTGAATGCGATGAAAGTAGAATTGGTATTAGTGGAGTACTCATGCAGGAAGGTATGCTTATTGCTTATTTTAGTGAGAAGTTAAATGACCCAACTCTAAATTATTCTACATATGGTAAAGATTTTTATGCAATGTTTAGAGTTCAAGAAACATGGAAACATTATCTTTGGCCTAAAGAGTTTTTGATCCATTCTGATCATGAGGCTCTTAAATACCTTAGGATCTAACATAAACTAGATAATAGATATTCTATATAGCTAGAATTCATTGAATCGTTTCCATATGTCATCAAGCATAAAAAGGGTAAAGAAAATACTATGGCCAATGCACTTTCATGTTGATATTCTCTTTTATCCTTTTTGGATTCAAAACCCCTTGGTTTTGAATATATTATGTATTTATATGCCACTGATATTGATTTTATAAAACCTTATTAACATTGTAAACCTGCAGTTATTTGGGAAAAGTTCTATTTACATGATGGATTCTTATTTCGGATTGATAAGATTTGTATTCCCAATTTCCCTATCCGTTTACTTTTACTGAATGAGTCACATTTGGGTGGGTTAATGTGACATTTTGGGGTTTCAAAAACTCTAAGTGTTCATAGTGATCAATTTTATTGGCCTAAGATATATAGAGATGTTAATAAATTTGTGGGAAAGTACATTGTCTGCCATAAATCCAAATTGAAACTAAACCCACATGGGCTATATCATCCTCTCAATCCCCAACACCCCTTGGGAGGAAATATCAATAGACATTATTTCAGGGTTACCACAGACCTAGCGGGGGATAGATTTCATTTTTGTTGTGGTGGGTCAGTTTTCAAAAGTTGAACATTTTATTCCTTGTCACAAAACAGATGATGTCACTAACATTGAAACACTTTCCTTTCAGGAAGTAGTAAAAATCCTTGGAATGCCAAGGAAGATTATGTCAGATCGAGACACAAAATTCATCAATTACTTTTGGAAGGCATTGTGGAGAAAAATAGGAACAAATATAATATTTTACACTGATTTTTATCCACATACTGGTGGAAAATCAGAGGTGATGAATCGAACATTGTCAGACCTTCTACGGACAATTTTCATTAAGAACATCAAGAATTAGGAGGAGTGTCTCCCATATGTGGAATTTTCATTTAACAGGTTCAAGCAATCCATAACTCAATTTTCTCCATTTTAAATTATTTATGGTTTTAACCCCTTTCCCCTACTGATCTAGTTAATTTTCCATTATAGGATGTTATTAATATGGATGCGAAAGGTTGTGCAGAATTAATCAAGAAAATCAATGAAAAGGCAATGATGAATATTGAGTGGATGACCCAAGATCATGCAAACAAGGGTCGCAAGCAAGTGTTTTTGGGAATCCTTTACCCCACGGAGGATTCTAGAATAGAATATTTGAACACCAAAGTCAAATCCAATGGGCTATGTAGTCAAAGTCAAATTCAATGGGCTCTAGTTGGAAAGTGGTGACCAAATTTTCTAAAAAGTTTTTGGTAGACTTTATCTTTTTGAATTTAAGGGAGAAAAGTAGTTTAGCCTTTGTGAATTTAGGTTATTATACCCTTGACTAATGTACCACCCCCTTGGCTATAAATATTCACCCCATGGAAATTTTATTGCATTAAATATTTGATTGAAATATTATGCTTTATTTCTCTCTATTGTGTGAGTATTGTCCCAATTTTCCCCCTTGATCTTATACTTTCTTGCCTTGTCAATATACAAGTTAGATTGGTGATCCAAGATCACAACGTCCCCAATTTCGTGCCTCAAACCAAGTGCGTTGTTCTGTGGATTGGGTATCACATCCCTCCCTTGAGTGTGTTGTCTAAGTAGTAGGTCATGCTCCTTATAGTGTTGATTGATTGCTTACATCCGCTATCCATACCCATAATTCGCCACATAGCCCAAAACCGCATCATTCATCAGTCGCCCAACATCATTATGATCGGGCCACCCCGTGCGTCTCACATCAATAGACCTCAATTGGTCAAAATTAGCCTAATTGGTATGAATTGGAATTAATTGGCCAAAATTGGTCAAAATTTGCCTTATTGGCCAAATTAGCCTCAATTGGCAGAATTGGAATAATTGGCCTCAGTTGGCCTCATTGGCCAAATTGGCTTCACTTGCCCGAATGTCCCCAATTGGACTCAATTGGCCTCAACTATCCCCAATTAGCCTAATTGGATACAATTGGGCTCAATTGGCCTCAATTGGCCCTAATTCTCCTAATTGGCCCAATTGGCCTCAATTGAATAATTCCCCTAATTGACCTTAATTTGCCTCAATTGGATTAATTGGCCTTAATTCTCCTCAATTGGCCTTAATTGGTCTCAATTGGCCTCAATTAGCCTTGATTGGTCTCAATTGGTCTCAATTGGCCAAATTGGCCTAATTAGAAACAATTGGCCACAATTGGCCTCAATTAGCCTAATTGGCCCAATTGGCCATAAAGGACCTCAATTGGACTTAATTGGACTCAATTTGCCTAATTATCCAAAATGGCCTTAATTGGCCTCAATTTGCCTCAATTGGTCTCAATTGGGCTTCATTCGCTTAATTGTCTAATTTGACCCAATTGGCCTCAATTGACCTCAATTTGCCTAATTGGCATCCATTGGCCTCAATATTTCTAATTGGCCTAATTGGTCTCAATTGGCCTCAAATGGCCTCAGTTGGCTGAGTTGGCCTAATTAGTCTCAATTGGCCTAATTGAGCTCAATTGGCCTAATTGAGCTCAATTGGATGAATTGGACTCAATTGGCCCAATTTCCCTCAATTGGCCTCAATTTTTCTTAATTGGATTTAATTGGTCTAATTGGTCTCAATGGCTGAATTGGTCATAATGACCTAATTGGAAGACTTGGCTGAATTGGCCACAATTGACCTAATTGGCCTCAATTGACATAATTGGCCTCAATTTTCCTCAATTTCCCTAATTGGCCTAAGTTGGCCTAATTGGCCTAATTGACCTCAATGGTCGTATTGGCCTTAATGACCTAAGTGGACAAATTGGCCTCAGTGACATAATTGGTACAATTGGTCTAATTGGCCTCAATTGGCCTCGGTTAGTATCAATTTCCCTGAATTGGCCACAATTGGCCAGAATTGACCCAATTGGCCTCAATCGGTCTCAATTGGCCTCAATCGGAGTAAATTGGCCTCAATTAGCTTCAATTAGACTCGATTGGATCAATTGGACCCAATTGGATTCAATTGGCCTCAATTGGCACCAATTGGACCAATGAGACTAATTGGCATCAATTTATCTCAATTGTGCAAATTAGAGCTCAATTGGCCAAATTGGCCTCAATTGGGATAATTAGCATAATTGACCTCAATTGGCCTCGATTAACCTTAATTGGCATCAATTGGCATAATTGGAAGGAATTGGACTCAATTGGCCTCAAATGGCCCCAATTGGCCTCCATCGACCTAATTGGACTAATTGTCCCCATTTGGCCACAATTGGGCCAATTGGCCTTAATTGGCCTAATTGGCCTCAATTGACATTAGTTGGCCTCAAGTGGCCTAATTACCCTAATTGGCCTCAATTGGCCTTATTGGTATTAATTGTTCTCAATTGGTCTCAATGGCGTAATTGGCGTCAATTGGCCTAATTGGCCTCAATTGGCCTCAATTGGTCTCAATTGGCCTCATTATCATCAATTTGCCTCACTTTGCCTCACCTTGCCATAATTGACCTCAATTTGCCTCAATTGGCCAAATTGGGCAAAATTGGGCAAAATTAACCTTAATTGGCACCGATTAGCCTAATTGGCCAAATTGGGCAAAATTAACCTTAATCGGTCTCAATTTGTCTCAATTTGTCTCAATTGATCTAATTAGCCCCAATTGGCATAATTGGCCTTAATTGAATTCGATTGGCCTTAATTAGCCTAATTGGCCTCAATTTGCCTCAATTGGCCACAATTGGACTCAATTGGTCTCAATGGGCCTCAATTTACCTAATTGGCCTCAATAGGCCTCAATTGGCCCAATTGGCCTCAATTAGCCTTAATTGGTCAAAATTGGCCAAAATTGGCCTCATTAGCCTCACTTGGCCTCCATTGGCCTAATTGGTCCATTTGGCCTAATAGGACCAATTGGCCACAATTGTTGGCCACAATTGGCCTAATTAGCCTCAATTGGCCTCAATTGGCCTAATTGGCCTCAGTTGGCCTAATTAGAATCAATTGGCCTCAATTGTCTCAATTAGCCTCAAGTGGCCTCAATTGGCTTCAATTGAGTACAATTGGACTAATTAGCCTCAATTGGCCTCAATTGGCGTAATTGGACTCAATTGGCCTAATTGGCCAAATTGGTCCTCAATTGGCCTCAATTGGCCACAATTGGGATCAATTACCCTCAATTGGCCTCCATTGGTCTCAATTAGCCTAATTGGCCTTAATCGACCTAATTTCTCAATTGGCCTCAATTGGCCTCAATTGGCTGTAGTTAGCCTCAATTGCCCGCAATTGACCTCAATTGGCTGAAATTTGCCTCAATTGGCCCCAATTGGCCTCATTTGGCTGAATTGAACCAATTGGCCTAATTGGCTTCAAATGGTCTAATTGGCATCATTTGGCCTCAATGGGCTCAAATGGCCTAATTGTCCTAATTGATTTAATTGGACTCAATTGGCCTAATTGGCCTTAGTTGTCCATAATTGACCTCAATAGTCGTAATTGGCCTAATTGACCTCAATTGGTGTCAATTGACTTCAGGAGGCCTCAATCGGCCTAATTGTCCTCAATTGGCCTAAATTGGTCTCAAATGGCCTAATTAGGCTTAAATGGCCTCAATTTTGCTCAATTAGCATCAATTGGGCTCAATTGGGCTCAATTGGACTAATAGACCTCAGTTATTCTGAATTGGTCTCAATTGGCCGAATTGTCCTTAATTGGATACAATTGGCCTCAGTTGGTTTAAATTTCCTTAATTGGACAAATTGATCTCGAGTGGCCTCAATTGCCCAAATTGGCCTAATTGGCCTCAACCGGCCTCAATTGGCCTCAACTGGCCACAATTGGCCTCAACTGACCTCACTTGGCCCCAATTCGCCTCAATTGGCTGAATTGGACTAATTTGCCTCAATTGGCTACAATTTGCATCAATTTGGCTCAATTGGACTAATTAGCCTCTATTGAAACAATTGGCATCAATTGGCCTAATCAACGTCAATTGGCCTTAATTGGCCTCAATTAACCTCAATTGGCCTGAATTGGCCTGAATTGGCCTGAATTGGAGTCAATTGGTCTCAATATGTCTGAAATGTCCTAAATTGGCCTAAATTGGCCAAATTGGCCTCAATTGGACACAATTGTCTACAATTCACCTCAATTGTCTTCAATTGGCCTAATTGGCCTAATTAGCCTCAATTGGCTCAGTTGGCCTCAATTGACCTCAGTTGGTCTCAATTGGACTCAATGGACCTAATTGGCCATAATTGTCATCAATTGGTCTCCATTAGCCTCAATTGGCCTAATTTTCCTAAATTGCCTAATTCGCCTCAATTGATTTAATTGGCCTTAATTAGCCACAATTGTCTTAATTGGCCTCAATTGTTCTCAATTGGCCTAATTATTCTCAATTGTCCTCAATTGGGTTCAATTGGTCGCAATTGTCCTAATTGGGCTAAATTGGCCTAATTGGCTTCAATTGGGCTCAATTGGCCCCAATTGGGCTCAATTGGCCCCAATCGGGCTCAATTGGCCTAATAGACCTCAATTGGCCGAATTGGCATAATTGGCCTCAATTGGCCTCAAATGGAATAAATGGGCCTCAATTTTCTGAATTGGAATCAAGTAGGCTCAATTGGCCTCAATCAGCCCCAATGGACCTCAATTGGACCCAATCAGCCTCAATTGAACGCAATTGAAAAAATGGACATCAATTGGCCTCAATTGACTTCAATTGGGATCAATTGGCTTCAATTGGCTTCAATTGGACTAATTGGCCTAATTGGGCTCAATTTGTCTCAATTGGCCTCAAATAGCCTGAATTGGCATCAATTTTCCACAATTGGAATCTATTGATCTCAATTAATATAATTCAACTAATTGACTTCAATTGGCCTCAATGGGCCTCAATTGGCCTCAAATAGACTCAATTAGCTTCAATTGACCTCAATTGGCCTAATTGGCCTCAATTGGTCCCCATTGGCTGTAGTTGGCCACAATTGGACCCAATGGGCCTCAATTCGCCTAATTTTCTTCAATTGGCCAAATTGGCCCAAATTGGCTTCAAGTGGACTAATTGGCCTAACTAACATAAATGAATTAATTGGCCTCAATTGGTTGAATTGGCCTCAATTGGCTGTGATAGGACCTAATTGGCCCAAATTGGCCACAATTAGCCACAATTGGCCGCAGTTGACATCATTTAGGCTAATTGGCATAATTACTCCCAATTGGCCTCAATTGGCCTAATTGTTGTCAATTTGACGTAATTTGCCACAATTGGCCTATTTGAACTTAATTGGCTTCAATTGAGCTCAATTGGCTCTATTGTCCGCAATTGGACCCAATTGGCGTAATTGGACTCAATTAGCTGCAATTAGCCTCAATTGGCCCAATTGGCCCCAATTAGCTTCAATTGGCCTAATTGGCCTGAATTTCCTCAATTCTACTCAATTGGCCTAATTGGCCTTAATTGGACTCAACTTTCCTTAATTGGCCTCAATGGGCCTAATTTTCCTCAATTACCCTCAATTGGCTTAATTCAATTTCCCTCAATTTGATTCAAATTGGAATAATTAGCCTAATTGACCTCAATTGGCCTAAATTGGCCTAATTGGCTTCAATTGGCTGCAATTGGCCCCAATTTTCCAAATTAGACTCAATTGGCCTAATTGGGCTCACTGGCCTTAATTGGCCTAATTGTTCTCAATTGGTGTCAATTGGCCAGTTTTTTTTCCAAATGGGCCTCAATTGGCCTCTAATGGCCCAATGGGCATCAATTTCCTGAATGTGCCTCAATTGCCTGAATTGGCCTTAATTAGCCTCAATTGGCTGAATTGGCCTAAATTGGTCTCAATTGGCCTTAATTAGATTAATTGACCTCAGTTGGCTTCAATTGGTCTCAATTGGCATAATTGGCCTCAATTGACCTCAATTGAACTAATTGGCCTCAATTAGGCTCAATTAGCAGATTGTCCTCAATTGGCCTAATTGGCCTCAATTGGCCTCAATTGGCCTCAATTATCCTCAATCAACCTAATTGTCCTCAATTGGCATTAATTGACCATAATTGGACTAATTGGCCTCAATTGGCCTAATTGGTCTCAATTTTCCTAATTGTACTCAATTGCACTCAATTGGACTCAATTGCACGAATTGGCCTAATTTGCCTTAATTGGTCTTAATTGTACTCAATTGGCCTCAATTGGCTTAATTGGGCTCAATTGGCCTCAATTGACCTAAATTAGACTCAATTGACCCCAATTTGCCTTAATTGGCCTAGTCGGCCATAATTGGCCTCAGTTGGACTAAATTGGCCTCAATTGGCCTCACTTGGCCTCATTTGACATCAATTAGCCTCACTTGGCCCCAATATGACTCAATTGGAATCAATTATCCAGAACTATCCTGAATTAGCCTAATTGGAAAAATTGGCTTCAATTGGCCCCAATTAGTCTCAATTGGCATAATGGGCCTAATTCACCTTAATTAGACTCAACTGGCCTCAATCAGCCTAATCGGCCTAATTAGCCTCAATTGACCTCAATTGGCATTAATTGGCCTAATTGGCCTAATTAGCCTCAATTGACCTCAATTTGCATAAATTGGCATAAATTGGCCTAAATTAGCCTATTTGGCCTCAATTGGCCTATTTGGCCTCAATTAGCCAAATTGTCATCAAGTTGCCTCAATTGGCCTAATTGGAATTAATTAACCAAAACTGGCATTAATTAGAGTCCCTTTCCCTCATTCGACCTCAATTGGCCTCAATTTCCCTCAATTGGCCTCAATTTCCCTCAATTGGCCTCAATTTGCCTCAATTGGCCTCAATTGGCTTAATTGGACTCAATTGGTCTCCATTGGCCTCAATTGGTCTCAATTGGATACAATTTGCTTTAATGGGCCTCAATTGGCCTAATTTTCCTCAATTGCCCCCCCAATTGACCGCAATTGGCCTCAATTCGCTACTGTTGGCCACAATTGGCCTCAATTGGCCTTAATATGCGTCAATTAGCCCCAATAGACCGAATTGCCCTAATTGGCCTCAATTGGATTAATTAGCCTTAATTGACCTCAATTGTCCTAATTCGCCTCAATTGCCCTAATTATTTTCAATTGGCTTCAATTGGGTTGAATTGGCTTCAATTGCCATAATTGGGATCAATTGGCTTCAATTGGCCTCAATTGGCATCAATTGGCTCCAATTGGACTCAATTGGGCCCAATTATCCTAATTCGCCTCAATTGGCCTAATTGGCCTGAATTTGCCTAAATGGCATCAAGTGGCCTCAATTGGCCTCAATTAGCCTAATGAGCCTCAATTGGCCTCATTAGCCTCAATTGGCCTCAATTGGTCTAATCGACCAAAATTGGATTCAATTGGCCTAATAGGGCTCAATTGGCCATTTGGCCTTAATAGTTTCAATTGGGCACAATTGGCCTTAATGGCCTCAAGAGAGATAATTGGCCTCAATTTGCATAATTGGCCTCAATTGGCCCCAATTAGCATAATTTTCCTAATTAGAATCAATTGGACTCCTCTGGCCTCAATTGGACACAATTGGCCCCAATTGGCCGCATTAGTCTCAATTGGGCTCAATTGCCTCAATTAGCCTTAATTGGCGTCAATTGGCATCAATTTGTCACAATTGGGCTCCACTTGTATCAATTTACATAATTCAAATAATTGGCTTCAATTGGCCTTAATTGGCCTCAAGTGGCCTCAATTGGCCTAATTGGCCTCAATTGGATGTAATTAGCCTCAATTGGACATAATTGACATCAATTGGCCACAATTGGCCACAATTAGCCCTAATAAGCCTCAATTGGCCTATTTGGCTTCAATTGGCCAAATTTGCCTCAATTGGCGTAATTGGTCTCAAGTGGCCGTAATTGGGCTCAATCAGCCCAAATGGGCAACAATTAACCACAGTTGGCCTAATTAGCTAAAATTGTCCCAATTGGCATCAATTAGTCTTACTTGGCCTAATTGGCCACAATTGACCTCAATTGGTATAATCGGCCTAATTACACCCAATTGGTCTCAATGCATCAAATTGGCCTCAATTGGCCTAATTGTTCTCAATCGGCCGTAATTGGCCACAATTGACCAAATTGCACTTAATTGGCATCAAATGAGCTCAATTGGCTCAATTGTACTCAATTGGGCCCAATTGGCTTAATTCGACTTAATTAGCCACAATCAGCATCAATTGGTATAATTGGCCTCAATTTGCTTCAATTTGCCTTAATTGGCCTGAGTTACCTTAATTGGACTCAATTGGCCCAATTAGACATAATTGGCCTCAACTTCTTTTATTGGAATTAATGGGCATTATTGTCCTCAATTGCCCTCAAGTAGCCTTAACTGACATCAATTTCCCTCAACTGGCATCAAGTTGGAATAATTGTCCTAATTGACCTCATTTGGCCTCAATATGCCTAATTGGCCCCAATTGGCCAAATTAGACTCAAATGGCCTCAATTGAACGAATTGGCCTCAATTGGCCTTATTGACCTCAATTGGCCCTAGTTGAACTTAAGTGACTTAATTGGCCAAATTATCCATATTGGTTAAATTGGCCTCAATTGGCCTAATTGGCCTCAATTGGTCTCAATTGTCTTCAATTGACTTAATTGGGCTCATTGGCCTCAATTGGCCTAATTGTTCTCATTTAGCGTCAATTGGCCAGTATTGTCCAAATGTGCCTCAATTGGCCTCAATTGGCCTAATTGTTCTCATTTAGCATCAATTGGCCGGTATTGTCCAAATGTGCCTCAATTGGTCTCAATTGCCAAATTGGCCTTAGTTAGATTCAATTGTCCGAATTGGCCTCAATTGGCTCCAATTGGCCTTAATTAGCTTAATTGACATCAATTGGCCTCAATTGGCCCAATTGGCCTCAGTTGACCTCAATTAACCTAATTGGCCTAATTGGCCTCAATTGACCTCAATTGTTCTCAATTCACCTAATTGATCTCAATTGGCCTAATTGGACCCAATTGGCTTAATTGGTCTCAATTTTCCTAATTAACCTCAATTGGACTCAATTGGATGAATTGGCCTAATTGGGCTCAATTGGTCTCAATTGTACTCAATTGGCCTACATTGTCCTAATTGAGCTCAATTGGCCTAATTGACCTCAATTGGCCTCAATTGAACTCAATTGGCCCCAATTTTCCTCACTTGGCCTTAGTTGGCCTCAGTTTGCCTCAATTAGCATCAGTTGGCCTCAATTGTTCTCAATTCACCTAATTGATCTCAATTGGCCTAATTGGACCCAATTGGCTTAATTGGTCTCAATTTTCCTAATTAACCTCAATTGGACTCAATTGGCGAAAATTGGCCTCAATTGGACTCAATTAGCACCAATTGGTCTCAATTTCCCTGAATGGGGCTAATTGGCCTAATTGCCCTCAATTGGCCATAATTGGCCTCAATTGGCATAACTAAAAAATTGGCCTCAATTGGCCCCAATTGGTCTCAATTGGCCAAATGTGCCTCAATGGGCCTCAACTGGCCTCAATTGGACTCAATTAGCCTAATCATTCTAATTAGCCTCAATTGACCTCAATTGGCCTTAATTCGCCTAATTTTCTTAATTGGCATCAATTAGGCGCAATTGGGATCAATTGGCCAAATTTGCCAAATTTAACACAATTAGCCTCAATTGACCCAATGAGCCTAATTGGGATCAATTGGCCTCAATTGGCTCAACTGGCCTTATTGGTCTCAGTTGGCCTAATTGGCATCAATTGGCCTCAATTGGCCAAATTGGTTTCAATTTGTCTTAATTACCCACATTTGGACTCAATTGGCCTAGTTGGCATCAATTGGCTGAATTGGCCTAATTGGCCTCAATTGGCCTCAAAAGGCACAATTGGCCACAATTGTCCTCAATTGGCCTCAAGTGGTTGAATTGGACTCAATTGGCCACAATTGGCTTTAACTGGTGTAATTGGCTCAATTATCCTCATTGGACTAGTTGACCTCAATTGGCCTTAATTGGCCTAATTGGCATCAATTGGCCTTCACTGACCTCAATTGGTCTCAATTGGCCTAAATTGGCTTTAATGGGCCTCAATTAGCCTAATTATCCTCGATTGGCCTCCTCATTGGCCTAAATTGGGTTCAATTGGCCTCAAATGGTTTCAATTGGAATAATTGGACTAATTGGCCTCAATTTGTATCAATTGTTCTCAATTTCCCTCCATTAAACATAATTGGCCATAATTGGCTGAATTGGCTAATTGGCCACAATTGGCCATAGTAGTATGATTTGGTCAAATTGGCCTTAATTGGCCTCAAATGGCGTAATTTTTTTCAATTGGTCGAACTGGCCTAATTGGCTTCAATAAACCTCAATTGGCCTAATTGGGTTTATTGGCCTCAATGGAACTCAATTGGATTCAATTGGCTTTGGCAGACCTTAATTTGCCTCAATCAAACTCAATTGGACTCAATTGAATTTAATTGGCCTCAATTGGCCCCAAATGGTCAAATTGGCCTCATTGGCCTCAAAAGGCCTCAAATGGCCTAATTCACCTAATTGGACAAAATTGGCCTTGATTGGCTTCAAATGGCCTCAACTCACCTCAGTATGCCTTAACCGGCCTCAATTGGCCTCAATTGGAATCAATTGCCCTCAATGGGCCTAAATTGCCCTCAATCGGCCTCAATGGGCCTAAATTGGCCGCAAATGGCCCAATTGGCCACAATTTGACTCAATTGGCCGTAATTGGCCGCAATTGGCCTTCAACTGGACAAATTGGCATCAACTGGCCTCAATTATCCTAAATTGGCCTCAATTAGCCTCAATTGGCCTCAATTACCCTAAATTGCCCTTAATTGGCCTCAAGTGGACTCAATAAAACCAATTGGCTATAATTGGCCTCAATTCGTTGCAATTGGCCACAATTGGCCTTAACTTGACTTACTTGGCCTTAATTAGCCTCAATTGGCCTAATTGACCTAATTGGCTCCAATTGGCCTTAATTGGTCTCAAGTGTCCCAATTGGCCTCAAATGTCCTCAATTGGACTCAATTGGCTTCAATTGGCATCAATTTTCCCAATTGGACTCAATTGGCAACAATTGGCATAATTGGCCCTAATTGGCCTCAATTGGCTTAATTGACATCAATATGGCTCAATTGGACTAATTGGCCTCACTTGGCCTCACTTGGCCTTAATTGGCCTAATTGGCCCAAATTAGCCTAATTAGCCTAATTGGCCTAATTGGCCTCAATAGGTCCCAGTTGGCCTAATTGGCCAAAAATTGGCCAAAAATTGGCCTAATTTGCCTTAATTGACTTCATTAGCCTTAATTGACCTGAATTGGCCTCAATTGGCCTAATTAGCCTAATTGGCCTCAGTTGGTCTAATTGGCCTCAATTGGGATCAATTGGCCTTATTGCTCTCACTTGGCCTAATTGATCTCAATTGGCCTAATTGGTTCCAATTGAAATAATTAGTCTAATTCACATCAATTGGCCTCAATTGGCATAATCGGTATAATTAGACTCAATTGACCCCAATTGGCCTCAATTGGCCTCAATAGGCCTCAACAAGTCTTAATTGGCATCAATTGGCATCAATTTGCTTAATTGGTCTCAATTGTCCTAATTGGCCTCTATATGCCTAATTGGCCACAATTGGGCTCAATTGGGCTCAATTGGCCGAATTGGCCTCAATTGGCTTCAGTGGGCCTCAATTAGCCTCAATTGACCTAATTGGCTCTAATTAGTCTCAATTGGTCTAATTGGTCTCAATTGGCATAATTGGTATCAATTGTCATCAATTGGACTCAATTGGCTCAATTGGAAAAATTGGCCTCAATTTTTTCAATTGGCCTAATTGACCTAATTGGCCTCAATTTCCCTCAATTGGAAAAATTGACCTAATTCCCCTCAATTGGCCCTAATTGGCCTCAAATGGCCTAAATGATCTAATTGGTTTCAATTGCCTCAATTGGTCTCAAATGGTGTCAATTGGACTAATTTGCCTTAATTGGTCCCAATTTCCCTCAATTGGCCTCAATTGTCTGCAATCAGCGTAATTGCCCTAATTGGACTCAATTGGACTCGATTGACCTCAATGGGCATAATTGGGTTCAATTGTCGACAATTGGCCTAAATTGTGCTTAATTGGGCTTAATAGGGATAAATTGGCCGTATTGGGCTCAATTGGCCTTAATTGACCTCAATTGGATTAACTGGCCTCAATTGGCCTCAATTGGCCTAATTAGGCTCAATTGGCTTCAATCCGCCTCAATTGGCTAGAATTGGACGTAATTGGTCTCAATTAGCCCTAATTGGCCCTAATTGGCTTGAATTGGCCTGAATTGGACTCAATTGACCTAGTTGCCTTCAATTATCCTCAATTGCCTCAATTGGCCTCATTTTGCCTCAATTGGCCTCAATTAACCTAATTGGAGTCAATTGGCCTTAATTGGGCTAATTGGCCTCATTTGGCCTCAGTTGGTGACAATTGGCCTCAATTGGACTAATTGGCCTAATTGATCTTAATTGTCCTTAATCGTCCTAATTGGACACAAGTGGCCACAATTGGCCTTAATTGGCCTCAATTGACCTATTTGGGATAATTGGACTTAACTAGCCACAATTGGACAAATTGGCCTCAATTGGACAAATTGGAATAATTGGCATCAATTGGCCTCAGTTGGTCTCAATTGGTCTAATTAGGCTAGCCTTACCAAAAAAGGCCAATTAGGCCAATTGAGGTCAGTTAGTGCAACTGAGGTCAAATAGGCCAATTAGTGCAGTTGAGTCCAATTAAGACCAATTAGGCCAATTGATGACAATTGAGGCCAATTAAGACGATTAGTTCAGTTAGGTCAATTAGGTCTTTTGGGTCATTTAGGTCAATTTATTCAATTAGGTAAATTTGGTCAATTATGCCTATTAGTTCAATTAGGTCAATTAGGTAAATTAGGCCAATTCGACCAATTAGTTAAATTAGGACAACTAGGTTAATTAGGCCAATTAGGATAATTAGGGCAATTAATCCAATTAGTGCAATGGAGGTCTATTTGTTCTATTCGGCCAATTGAGGCCAATTAGGGTAATTAGGAAAATTAGTCCAATTGAGCATAATTAAGAGAATTGAGACCAATTGAGTCCAATTAGGCCAATTGGGAAAATGAAGGCAGTTATTCCAATTAGTCCAATTGAGGAAAATTGAGGCCAATTATTCCAATTGAGGAAAATTCAGCTCAATTAGGCCAATTGAGTCCAATTAAGGCAATTAGGCCACCTGAGGCCCATTGAGGCCAACTGAGATCATTTGAGGGAAATTGAGGCCACTTGAGGCCAATTGGGGCCAATGAGGATCATTGAGGCCGATGAAGCCAATTGAGGCCAACTGTTTCCAATTGGACCAATTAGGAAAATTGAGGCAAATTGAGGCCAACTGAGTCTGATTAGGCCAATTAGGCAAATTGAGGACAATTGATGCCCATTGAGCCCAATTTGGAAAATTGTGACCAATTGAGGCTAATTGAGTCCAATTAAGATGAATTGAGGCCAATTGAAACCAATGAGGTCAATTGAGGCCAATTGATGCCAAATGAGAAAAATTATGCCAATTAGGCTAATTGTGGAAAATTAGGTCAATTGAGGCCAATTGAGGCAAATTAGTCCAATTGAGAAAAATTGAGGGAAATTGAGCGCAATTAGTCCAATTGAGGTCCATTAGACAAATTAATGCCAATTGAGGCCAATTAGGTCAAGTAGGCCAATTGAGGCCAAATGAGGCCAATTAGACCAATTAAGGCCAATTAGGAGAATTTGGAAAAAAATTCCTATTAAATCCAATGATACCAATTGAATCTAATTGAGGACAATTGAGGCATATTAGGCCAATTAGGCCAATTTAGACTAGTTGGGAAAAATATGAAATGTATGAAAGTACAAATAAATGGTATGTAATCAAGGGACAATTTGGGTGCCATTAGTTAACACCGTTCATTTAATTGATGACTAATGTTTATCCCAATCCCATTTATTATACCATTTTCACCACATAATCCATTTTCAACACATTCTCATTGGGTTAGGCATATACATCATCTATACATGGGGGTCTAAGGCAATCAATCACCTCGGAACCTCAGTCTATGTGGAATGAAACAGTTATGGGAATAGAGCCTCTGTCCCCACCTGTGTATTTTGGGGTGGAGTTTAGAGCATAATTCTAACTCGACCTATGGGCATAGACCCTCAATTCAACAACCCCTATGCCTTAAACAAATTCATCAATGACCATACATTTACCCATTTATCCCATTTATCATTTCACAAGGATTCACCCACTTATGCATTTCAAGTACATTTCTCATATCTCATAACCCAACCACCTACTACATTAAATAATTAGGTGTTACACAATTCCCATGTACTAACCCATTAAACATATTCATCCATTTTCGTATTACAACAGATTAAGATATTCCCCCTTTCCCATTCATTCATCAAATTATGATTTCACCATTTAATATGCCTTAATCCACTTAGGCAATTATAACCAAATTTTGTCAAATAATTGACATAATCTCATTCAGCCCATTTTCCTATTTCTATATCTTTCCAAACAACCCTTTATGCCTTATCACCCTAGGATTATCTATTATCATTACATTTATAACTTAATAAACTATTAAAACCTATTCTATATGGGTTCCACATTATTAATCTGAAACCCTTCACTTAACCCTACTGCACTCTAGGTTCGGGTTTGCTCGTGTACCCCATGGGTGGCCATAAAATGGTCAAGTCCTCCTCTATGCATCACATAGAGATAATGAGGGATTCAATTGGTCCCTTAGACACCCTTTTATTTCAAACACTACAACAGAACCAAGACCACATTTAGGGAAAAAGAAGAACACAAGCTTCCATGCATAAATCTGAGATAAATCTGTGGGATAATGCTTGTAGAACACCTACCTCAAATCCAACAATTAAATCACTCTTAATCATACCCTTAGATCCGGATTCAAGCATCCCTTGAAGCCTAAAACTAAATCTCACCCAAAAAAGTTGGTTTTTGATCTTTGAAAAGAGATGGGAGAAAGTTGAAATCCCAAATCAAAATAAGGAAGCAAGTAGGAGATTAGACTTACCTAGGGATTCGATCTGCAACCAACGGTGCTAAAAACACCAAAGAATTGAAGGAGAACCACCCTTGGGAAGGTTGGGTCATCCAAGTTTGTCACTAGGGTTTCAGGGGGCTAAATGGAGGAGAAACTTGAGTTGGGGTTTCAAATCCCTGGATGGTAATTTTGATATTTTCCAACTTCTATAGGCCTTATGGTTTACCCGCACAGTTTTCCAAACCATACGGAAGTAACTGCCCGAAAATCACCCCTTCAAACGGTTTCCTAGGAATTTCTCATGATTTTCCAGATCGTGCGCAAACTATGTGGATTGCTACTACCCACATGGTCTCCCCTCGCATGGTTTTCCAAACCATGCGCAAACCGTTTGGATTGCCCAGAAAGCCCCTTTCCCCCCTTTTTTCATGTCCTGAACCCCCAAAACACCCCTGATCCTTCCCAAGGACTTGGAAAAACACTTATCTAGTCACAAAGGAGAGGTCTAAGAGAACACATAGACAAAAACATACTTTATGAAAATTTGGAACCATACATTCATTATGAAAATTGATTCCAATTGAGGTTAATTTGGCCAATTGATGCCAATTAGGCCTATTGAGGCAAATTGAGCCTAATTAGGCCAATATGGAGGATTGAATCCAATTGAGTCCAATTGAGACCAATTTGACCAATTGAGACCAATTAAGTCCAATTAGTCAAATTGAGGTCAGTTGAGGCTAATTTGGACAATTTACGCAAATTGGACAAATTGAGGCCAATTTGGGGAATTAATACCAATTGAGGCCAACTGAGGCCAATTAAGGCCATTTGAGAACAATTAGGCAAATTGAGGTCAACTGGGTCCAATTAGGGCAATTAATTCAATTGAGGCCAATTGAAGAAAATTAGGCCAATTAGGTTAATTGATGCCCAATGAGGCCAACCGAGGCCAATTGGGGCCAATTAGGCCAACTGAGGCCAATTGGGGCCAATTTATCCAATTGATAAAATTAGGCCAATTAGCTGAATTGAGGTCAATTGAGACCAATTAGGCCAATTGAGGCCAATTAGACCAATTAATACCAATAGAGACCAATTAGGCAATTGAAGCCAATTTTGCCAATTAGGTGAATTGAGGCCAATTTAGGCTACTTTAGGTCAATTGAGGAAAAGTAGGACAATTTGGAGAACAATTCCATTGATGCCAATTCATCCAATGAGGACTTGGAGGCCAATTCGTAAATTGAATCCAATTAGGCCAATTGAGGCCAATTAGGTAGATTGAGACCAATTGAGGCCAATTAGGCCAATGGAGTCTAATTAGGTCATTGATGACAATTCATCCAATTAGTCCAATTAAGCCATTAGGGACAATTTGGCCATTGAGCCAATTAGGCCAATTGAGGCCAATTAGACCAATTGAGGCCAATTGGGCCTAATAAGGCCATTGAAGCAAATTCGTCCATTGAGGTCAATTAGAACAATTATGCAAACTAGTCCAATTAGGCATATTCAAGCCAATTAGGAAAATTTAGGTCACTTAAGGCTAATTAGGCCAATTGAGTCTCATTAGGTCAATTGAGGCCAATAAGGATAATTATACCAACTGGGGCCAATCGAGGCCAATCGAGGCCAGTTTAGCCAATAAAGGCTAATTGAGACAAATTAGGTAAATTGAAGTCAGTTAGGCTAATTGATGTCGTTTAGGTCAATTGAGGCCAATTGAGCCCAATTGAGGCCAAATGTGCCAAATTGAGGCCAATTGAGCCCAATTGAGTCCAATTAGGTGAATTAAGACCAATTGAGGCAAATTAAATCCAATTTGGTTAATTAAGAAAATTGAGTTCAATTGATGCCAATTAGGCCAATTGAGGCCCATTAAAGCCAATTCAAGCCAATTGAGGCTAATTGTGGTCGATTAAAAAAATGAGGCCAATTGATGCTAATTAAGGCCAATTTAAGTAAATTAGTCCAATTATGCCAATTTCGCTGTTGATACCAATTCATCCAGCTGGGCCAATTAGAAAATTGAGACCAATTTAGCCATTGGGACCAATTAGGCCAATTGAGGCCAATTATGCCAATTATGCAAATTAAGACATTGAGGTTAATTCTACCAATCACACCAATTGAGGATAATTAAGGTCAATTGAGCACAATTGTGGCCAATTTGGCCAATTAGGCTAATTAAGGGCAATTGCGGCCAATTGAAGCCAATTTAGGCCAATTAGGCCAATTAGGAAAATTAAGGCCGATTAAGGCTAATTAAGATAATTGAAGCAAATTGAGGCCAATTAAATCCAATTAGTCCAATTCGTCCAATGGAGGCCCATCGATGCCAATAGAGGCCAATAAGGCCAATTGATGCCAATTAGGATAATTGAGGCCAATTAGGCCAATTGATGCCAATTAAGACCAATTGAGGCCAATTAGTTCAATTCAGCTAATTGAGCCAATTGATTCCAATTGATGCCATTTGAGGCCAATTAGAAAAATTAGGTCCAATTAGGCCAATTAGGCCAATTCAGGCCAATTGTGGCCAATTAGACCAATTGAGGCTAATTGAGTTTAATTAGGACAATTAGGCCAATTGAGGCCAATTAAGAAAAATGAGGCCAATTGAGCGAGGCCAATTAGACCAATTTTGGCCAATTTGGCTAGTTAGTCCAATTGAATCCAATTTGGAAAATTGAGGCCAATTCAGGCCAATTAGGCGAATTAGGGACTATTAGTCCAGTTGAGGCCAATTGAGGCCAATTTGGCCAATTAAGTCCAATTGAGTCCAATTAGGAATATTGAGGTCAATTGAGGCGAATCGGGCCAATTGAGGCTAATGAGGCCAATTGAATCCAATTAGTAAAATTTGGCGAATTTAGGCGAATTTAGGCCAATTATGACAATTGAGGCCATTAGGCCAATTGAGAGTAATTAGGAAAATTGAGGTCAATTGAGTCCAATTAGTCTAATTCAACTAATTTAGGCCAATTTGGCCAACTAAGCCTAATGAGGACTATTGGGGCCAATTGAGACCAATTAATTCAACTAGGCTAATAGAGGACAATTGGGGCCAATTGAGGGAAATTAGGCGAATTTAGTCCAATTTAGGCCAATTGAGGCCAATTGTGGCTAATTATGGCCAATTGAGTTCAATTAGGCCAATTGAGGTCAATTAAGAACAATTAGACCAATTGAGGACAATTAAGGACAATTAGGCCAACTGAGGCGAATTGGGCCAATGAAGGATAATTGGGGGCAATCGAGACCAATTGAGACCAATTGAGATCAATTGAGGCAAATTAATGCAATTCGAACAATTGAGGCCAATTGGGGCCAATTGAAGCCAATTGAGACCAATTAGGCCAATTGAGGCCAATTAGGCCAATTGAGACAATTGAATCCAATTGAGGCTAATTATGCCAATTGAATCCAATTAAGACCAATTGAGGCCAATTAGTCCAATTCAGCTAATTGAGCCAATTGATTCCAATTGATGCCATTTGAGGCCAATTAGAAAAATTAGGTCCAATTAGGCCAATTAGGCCAATTCAGGCCAATTCAGGCCAATTGTTGCCAATTATGCCAATTGAGGCTAATTGAGTTTAATTAGGACAATTAGGCCAATTGATGCCAATTAAGAAAAATGAAGCCAATTGAGCGAGGCCAATTTGACCAATTTAGGCCAATTTGGCTAGTTAGTCCAATTGAATCCAATTTGGAAAATTGAGGCCAATTCAGGCCAATTAGGCGAATTAGGGACAATTAGTCCAGTTGAGGCCAATTGAGGCCATTTTGGCCAATTAAGTCCAATTGAGTCCAATTAGGAATATTGAGGTCAATTGAGGCGAATCGGGCCAATTGAGGCTAATGAGGCCAATTGAATCCAATTAGTAAAATTTGGCGAATTTAGGCGAATTTAGGCCAATTATGACAATTGAGGCCATTAGGCCAATTGAGAGTAATTAGGAAAATTGAGGTTAATTGAGTCCAATTAGTCTAATTCAACTAATTTAGGCCAATCTGGCCAACTAAGCCTAATGAGGACTATTGCGGCCAATTGAGACCAATTAATTCAACTAGGCTAATAGAAGACAATTGGGGCCAATTGAGGGAAATTATGAGAATTTAGTCCAATTTAGGCCAATTGAGGCCAATTGTGGCTAATTGTGGCCAATTGAGTTCAATTAGGCTAATTGAGGTCAATTCAGAACAATTAGACCAATTGAGGACAATTAAGGACAATTAGGCAAATTGAGGCGAATTGGGCCAATGAAGGATAATTGGGGGCAATCGAGACCAATTGAGGCCAATTGAGATCAATTGAGGCAAATTAATGCAATTCGAACAATTGAGGCCAATTGGGGCCAATTGAAGCCAATTGAAACCAATTAGGCCAATTGAGGCCAATTAGGCCAATTGAGACAATTGAATCCAATTGTGGCTAATTATGCTAATTGAATCCAATTTAGACCAATTGAGGATAATTAGGCCCATGGAGTCCAATTGAGCCCAATTGTGGCCAATAAGGCCAATTGAGGTCAATTAGGCCTATGAGGCCAATTGAGGCAAATTGAGGCCAATTCTGAAAATTGAGTCTATTTGGGTCAAATTGAGTCCAATTAGGCCAATTGAGACCAATTAAGGCCAATTTAGGCCCATTGAGCCCAATTAGGCAAATTGTGGCCAATTGAACCAGTTGCGCTAATTGAGCCCAATTTAGCCAATTGAGCAATTTCACCAATTAAGACCAATTTGGTCAATTTAGTCCAATTGAGGCCAGTTAGGCCAATTGAGACCAATTAAGGATAATTGAGGCCAATTGAGGCCAATTATTCCAATTAGGCCTATAGAGGCGAATTCGACCAATTTGGCCAATTGGGGCCAATTGAGGCCAATTAGACCAATTGAGACCAATTTAGGCCAATTCGGTCAATTGAGGCCAATTGAGGCCAATTGAGGTAAACTGAGGACAATTAGGCTAATTAGGCCAATTGAGCCCAATTTAGGCCAATTGGGTCAATTAGGCTAATTGGGGCCAATTGAGGAAAATTAAGGCCAATTTGGCCTATTAGGACATTTTGGTAAATTAGGCCAATTAAGGAAAATTCGGAAAATTATGGTTATTTGAGTCCAATTAAGCCAATTGAACCCAATTGATGCCAATTTGGCATATTCGGCCAATTGAGGCAAATTAGGAAAATTGATGCAAATTGAGGCCAATTAGTCCAATCGTGCCAATTGAGTCCAATTGAGACCAATTCAGTCAAATTGAGGTCAATTTAAACCAGTTAGTCCAATTGGATCTAGATAGGTCAGTTGAGACCAATTAGGCCAATTGTGGCGAATTGAGGTCAATTAAGGCCAGTTAGGCAAGTTCAAGCCATTTAGGTAAATCTAGGCGAATTGAGTCCAATTGAGGACACTTGAGACCAATTAGGCAAATTGAGACCAATTAGGCCAATTGAGGCAAATTGAGGTCAATGGAGACCAATTAGTCCAATCGAGGCAAATGGAGGCCAATTGATGCGAATTAGGCCAATTGAGGCCAATTAAGACCAGTTGAGGCTAATTCGACCAATTAGGCCATTTGAGTCCAATTGAGGCCAATTGAGACCAATTAGGCAAATTGAGGCCAAATATGCTAATTAAGGCAAATTCGGCCAATTGAGGTCAATTAGGCCAATTAAGCCAATTAAGACCAATTGAGGCCAATTGAGGCCAATTGAGGCCTATTGAGGCCAATGGAGGCCAATGGAGGCCATTGGAGGCCAATGGAGGCCAATTGTGGCCAATTCAGGCCAATAGAGTCCAATTGAGGTTGATGTATGCCAATTAGGACAATTAAGGCATATTAGTCTAATTGAGGTCAATTGAGGAAAATTGAAGCAAATTGTGGCATATTAGGTCAATTAGGAAAATTGAGCTCCCTTGAAGCCAATTGATGCCAAATGAGGTCAATTAGGTCAATTGAGGCCAATTATGACGATTAATCCAATTTGGTCAATTGAAACCAATTGAGGCCAATTACGGAAAATTGAAGCCAATTGAGACCAATTGAGGCCAATTAGGACAATTGAGGCCAATTGAGGCAAATTAGTCCAATTGAGTCCAATTAGGCCAATTAAGTCAATTGAGTCCAATTGATGCCAATTGACACTAATTGAAGCCATTCGAGGCCAATTTGGCCAATTGATCCCAATTGAGGCCAATTAAGGTCAATTAGGCCAATTAGGCCAAATTGATTAAAAAATGAGTCCCATTGAGGCCAATTGAGTCCGGGTGGGGTAATGGAGGCCAATTGAGACCAATTGATGTCAATTAAGTCCAATTGAGGACAATAGAGGCCAATTAAGTCAATTGAGGCCAACTCAGCCCAATTGAGACCAATTGGGGCCAATTGAGGCCAATGAGTCCAATTAGGCCAATTAAGGCCAATGAGTCCAATTAGGACAATTGAGGCCAATTGAGACCAATGGATCCAATTGAGGATAATGAGACCAATTGAGGACAATTAAGGCCATACGACCAATTGAGGCCAATTGAGGCCAATTGGGGCCAATTGGGGCCAATTGAGGCCAATTGCGGTCAATTGAGATCATTTGATGTCAATTCAGAAAATTATGCCAATTGAGGTCAATAATGCCAATTGAGGCCAATGAGGCTAATTGATTAGGCCCAGTGTGGCCAATTATGACAATTGAGGCTAATTGAGCCCAATTAGTCCAATTTGGACAATTGAGACCAATTGAGGCCAATTAGGCAAATTGAGGCCAATTGATTCCAACTGATGCCAATTGAGGTCAGTTGAGTCCAATTGTGGCCAATTAGGCAATTAGGCCGATTAGGGAAATTGAGGCCACTTATGCCAATTGAGGCCAATTACGCTAATTGACGCCAATTTTTCTTAATTAGGCCAATTCAGCCAATTTAATCCCATTGTGGCCAATTGAGGCCAATTTGGATAATTAGGTCAATTTGGAAAATTCGGCCAATTGAAACCAATTGAGCCAAATTGAGGAAGATTAGGAAAATTGAGAAGATTAGGCCAATTGAGGTCAATTAGGCCAATTGAGTCTAATTGAGGCCAATTGAGTCTAATTGAGGACAATTATGCCAATTAGGGCAATTGAGCCCAATTGAGGCCAATTGGGGTGAATTAGGCCAATTAGGCAAATTGAGGCCAATTAGATAAATTGCGGCCAATTGATGCCAATTAGGCCAATTAGGCCAATTCGGCCAATTGAGGCCAATTGGGCCTATTGAGGCCAATTGGGGCCAATTGTGTCCAATTAGTCCAATTGAGACGAATTGAGTCCAATTGAGGGAAATTGAGTCCAATTGAGGGAAATTGAGTCCAATTAAGCTAATTGAGTCTAAATAGGCCAATTGAGGTCAATTGAGGCCAATTGAAGCCAATTGGGGCCAATTTGGCCAATGGATGCCAATTAGGCCAATTAGGCCAATTGAGGCCAAATGATGCCGATTGAGGACAATTGAGGCCAATTGAGAAAATTTGTGGCCAATTGTGTCCCATTGTGTCTAATTAGGCCAATTGGGGCCAATTGAAGCCAGTTGCAAACAATTATGCCAATTGAGGCCAATTGAAGCTCTTTAAGCGAATTAGTCCAATTGCGACCAAGGCCAATTAAGAAAATTTGGCCAATTGAGGCTAATATAATCCAATTGAGGTCAATTTAGGTCAAATCGGCCAATTGAGGCCAATTATGCCAACCAACGCCAATTGAGCCAATTAAGGCTAATCATACCAATTGAGGCCAATTTGGCCAATTGTGGCCAGTTGAGACCATTTGAGTACAATTAGGTCAATTGAGCAAAATTGAGGCTAATTAGGCCAACTAGGCCAGTTGAGGCCAATTGAGCCACATAGGCCAATTAGTCCAGTTGAGGCCAATTGAGGCCAATATGGCCAATTAAGGCCAATTGGAACCAATTGAGGCTTGTTGAGGCTAATTGAGGCCAATTAGGACAATTGTGTCCAATTATGGCCAATTGAGGCTAATTGAGACCAATTAGGCCAATTGAGGGAAATTGAGGCCAACTAAGGCCAATTGAGACCAATTGAGACCAATTAAACCAATTGATGTTAATAAAGGTCGATTGAGGCCAATTGAGTCCAATTGAGTCTAATTGAGGTCAATTACGCCAATTAGGCCAATTGTGGCTAATCGAGGCAATTAAATCCAAAAAAGGTTAACTCCATCCAATTAAGAAAATTAAGCCACTTAAAGCCAATTGAGGCTGATTAGGCCAATTGAGGCCAATTAAGCAAAATGGGGCCAATAAATCCAATTAGTCCAATTAGGACCAATTGGCTCCAATTGAGGATGATTATAGCCAATTGCAGCCAATTACTACCAATTGAGGCTCATTGAGGCCCATTAGTCCAATTGCAGCCAATTGATGAAAATTGAGGCCAATTAGGTCAATTAGGAAAATTAAGGCTAATTTAGTCCAACTGAGGCCAACTGATGCCAATTAAGGCCAATGAGGCCAATTGTGACCAATTAAGACCAATTGAGACCAATTATTCCATTTGAGGCCAAGTAATCCAATTGAACCAAATGAGTCCTATTAAGCCAACTTAGGCCATTTGAGGCCAATTGGGGCCAATTGAGCCCAATTAGGAATTTTTTTTCCAATTTTGGCCAACATAGGCCAATTTAGGCCAATTAGGTCAATTGAGGCCAATTAGGCAATTGAGGCCAACTGAGGACAATTGAGGCCAGTTAGGCCAATTGAGGCCATTTGAGTCCACTTGAAGTCACTTGAGACGAATTAGGCCAACTAGGCCAATTAGGCCAATTGAGGCCCATTGAGGCCAAGTGAGGCCAATTAGGCCAATTGAGGTCAATTAGTCCTATCGTGGACAATGGAGGCCAACTGAGGCCAATTGAGGCCAATTGTGGCCAATTGGACCAATTGAGGCCAATTAAGACCAACTCAGGTCAATTCGACCAATTAATCCAATTGAAGCCAATTGAAGCCAATTAGGTCAATTGAGGCCAATTGAGGCAAATTAGGTCAATTGAGTCCAATGAAGCCAGTTAGGGAAATTAAGGCTTATTGTTTAAAATTTAGGCAAATTAAGGCCAATTAGGGCAATAAGTCCAATTGAGGCCAATTAAAGTTTATTGAGGTCAATTAGGCCAATTTAGACCAATTATAACAATTATGCATTTTTGTCTACGATGGCCAATTGAGGCCAAATGAATCCAATTGAGGCCAATTGAGACCAATTAGTCTAATTGAGGCCAATTGAGTCCAGTTTTCCCAATTTATGCCAATTGAGGCCCATTAAGGCCAATTGAGACCAATTAGTCCAATAGATGCCAATTGAGACCAATTAGTCCAATTGAGTTCAATTAAGGCCAATGGACACTAATTGAGGCCAATTAAGGCCAATTAGGCCAATTGAGGCCGATTGAGGCCAATTGCGGCCAATTACGGCCCATTGTAGCCAATTACAGCCAATTAGGTCAAGTAAGAAAAATGCGGCCAATTGAGGCTAAATCAGGCAAATGAGGCCAATTGAGGCCAATTTAGGTCAGTTAGGCCAATTGAGACCAATTAGGCCTATTAGACTAATAGAATCCAATTGATGCCATTTAGGCTAAGCTAGACCAATTGTGGCCAATTTGGCTAATTACTTCAATTGAGACCAATTAAGGTCAATAGATTCCATTTGAGGTCAATTTGGACATTTGATCCCAATTGAGGCCAATTAGGCCATTTGAGGCTAATTGAGGTCAATTGAGCCTAATTAGGCTAGTTAGGCCAATAGAGGCCAATTGAGCACAATTGAGGCCAATTGAGCCAAATTAGGCCATGTGAGACCAATTGAGGCCAATCAGGCCAACTAAGGCCAATTAGGCCAATTGAGGCCAATTGCACCCAATTGAGGCTAGTTGAGGCCAATTGAGGTCAATTAGGTCAATTAATCCAATTGAAATCAATTGAGCCCACTGAGGCCAATATAGGCCAATAGAGGCCAATGAGGCGAATTAGGACATTTAGGCCAATTAGGTTTTTTGAGGCCAATTGAGACCAATTAATCCCAGTTAGTCCAATGAGTCAAATTGAGACTAATTAGATCCAATTGAGGCCAATCGAGATTAATTAAGCCAATTGAGACCAATTGCGGCCTATTGAGGCCTATTAAGTAAATTAGGCCAATTGAGACTAATTGAGTCCAATTGAAACCATTGAGCCTAATAAGGCCAATCGAGTCCAATTGAGACTAATTGAGGCCAATTGAGGCTAGTTGTGGGCAATTAGTCCAATTAGGCCAATTGAGACCAATTAATCCCAATTGAGGTCAATTGGGGCCAATTGATTCCACTTAGGCCAATTGAGGCCAATTGATGTCAATTAAGGGAAATTCAGTCCAATTCGGCCAATTGAGGCCAATTAATACTAATTGAAGCCAATTATGCTAGTTGAGGCCTATTAAGGCCAACTGAGGCCAATTGAGCCAACTGAGTCCAATTATGGCCAATTTGGGCCAATTGAGGTAATTAAGAGAATTATTTCAACTGGGGCCAATTAGGCCAATTGAGGACAATTGAGGTCAATTGAGGCCAATTGATTTTAGTTAATTCCAATTTGGCCAATTAGTCCAATTGAGTCCAATTCTTCCAATTATGGCCAATTGAGGCTAATGAGGCGAATTGAGATGAATTAAGAAGAAATATGATAATTGAGGCCAATTGAGCCCAATTGAGTCCAAATGAGGTAAATTCGACCAATTAGACTAATTGAGGCCCATTAGACCAATTGAGGCCAATTGAGTCCAATGAGACAAATTGAGGGAAATTGGGACCAATTAGGCCAATTGAGGCCAATTAGGTGAATTGAGGCCAACTGATGCCAACTGATGCCAACTGATGCCATCTGAGGCCAATTGGGTCAATTGTGGCTAATTGAGGCCAATTAGGCCAATTAGGCAAATTAGGCCAATTAGGTGAATTGAGTTAAATTGAGTCCAATTAGGCCAATTGAGACCAATTAGTTTAATTGAGACTAATTGAGTCCAATTGAGGCCAATTAGGCCATTTAAGTGAATTGAGGCCAATTGAGGCCAATGGAGGCTAATATGGCCAATTCATCCATTTAGGAAATTGAGGCTAATTCAGATAATGATTCCAATTAGAACATTGAGGCCAATTTTTCTATTGAGTCCAATTAGGTCAATTAGGTTAATTAATCCAGTTAAGGCCAATTAGGGAAATTGAGGTCAATTGAGGTCATCTGGTCTAATTGAGGCCAATTATGCCAATTGAGGCCAATTAGGTCAATTTAGGCCAAATAGTCCAATTATACCAATGAGTCCACTAAGGCTAATTCTTCTGATTATACAAATTAGACCAATTAGGCCGTTGAGTCCAATTCAACCATTGAGGCCAATTAGGTCAATTAGGCCAATTAGGCCAATAAGGCATTAAGACCAATTTGGAAAATTGAATCTAATTATGGCTAGTTGGGAGAATTATGTCCAATTAGAGATATTGAGGCCAATTTGGCCAATTAGACCACTGAGGCCATTCGGGCCATTTAGGTTAGTTCTGCTGTTGAGTCCAATTAGGGAAATTAGGCCAATAAGGCCAATTAAATCTAATTAGGAAAATTGAGACCAATTGAGTCTAATTACATCAATTGAGTCCAATTAGGCCAATTAAGACAATTAATACAACTGAGTCCAATTGAGGTCAATCAGGCCAATTACGGTAATTGGGGCCAATTGAGGCCAATTGAGGTCAATTCTTCCAATTGAGGTCAATTAGGCCAATTGAGGCCAATTCATTACAATTGAGGAAAATTTGACCAATTGGGTGAATTAATGTCAATTGAGAACAAATGTGACCAATTGAGGCCAAATTCAGTCAATCTGTCCAATTAGGTGAACTGAGATGAATTGGAGCGAATTGAGGCCAATTGGGCCCAATTGGGCCAATTATGACAATTGAGGCCAATTGAGGTCAATTGAGAAAAATTGAGTCCAATTGTAGCGAATTGGGCCAATTGAGACGAATTGAGACCAATTGAGGACAATTGAGACCAATTTTTGGATAATTAAGGCCAATTGAGGACACTTGAGTTCAACTGAGGCCAATTGAATCCAATTGAGAAAAATTGAGGCTCATTTGTCCAATTTTACCAATGGAGGCCAACTGTGGCCAATTGAGTCCAATTGAGGCCAATTAGGCCAACTAGGCCATGTGAGGCCAATTGATTCCAATTGAGACCAATTTGGCCAAGTGAGGCCAATTGTGGTCAACTATGGCTAATTTGGCCAATTTGGCCAAGTGACTCCAATTGAGGCCAACTGAGGCCAATTGTTTCCAATAAGACCAATTATGCCAATTGAGTCCAATTGAGTCCAATGTATTCCATTTGAGTCCAATTAAATCAATTAGTTCAATTGAGGCCAATTGATGCCAATTAGTCCAATTTAATCCAATTGATTCCAATGGAGTCCAATTGAGGCCAATTAGGCTAATTTAGGCCAATTGAGGCCATTTAGAGCAATTAAGCCAATTGGTCCAATTGAATCCAAGGGAGGCCAATTGAGCCCAATTAGGGAAATTTTGGAAATTAGCCCAACTGAGGGTAATTAGGCCAATTGAGGCCGATTGAGGGTCATTGAGGCCAATTGAGGCCGATTGAGGGTCATTGAGGCCAATTGAATCCATTTGAGGCCAATTGAGGCCAATTGAGGCCTATTAGGCCAATTGAGGCCAATTAGACCAATTAGTCAAATTGAGTCCAACGAGGCCAATTGAGGCAAATTAAGCCAATTAGGTTAATTAGGCCAATTGCGTCCAATTGAATCCAAATGAGGCCAAATAGGCAAATTGATGCCAATTTTTCCAATTGATTCTAATTGAGACCGATTATGCCAATTAGACAAATTAAGGCCAATTGAGGCCAATTACGCCATTTGAGGCCAATCGAGGTCAATTAAGGTCATTTGGGGCCAATTATAGCAATTGAGTCCAACTGAGTCCAATTGAGTCCAATTAGTCCAATTAGGCCAATTAAGGCCAATTGAGGCAAATTGATGCCAATTTGCCTAATTGAGGCCAATTAAGACCAATTGAGGCCAGTTGAGGCCAATTGAGGCCTGTTGTGGCCAATTCTGGCCAATTGTTGCCAATTCAGGTGAATTCAGGCCTATTGTGGCTAATTGTGTCCAATTAGGCCAATTGCGGCCAATTAGGCCTATTGGGTCCAACTGAGGCCAATTGAGGCCAATTAGTCCTATTAGTCCAGTTAAGGATAATTCAGCCTATTTGGCCAATTGAGCCCAATTGAGGACAATTGAGCCTAATTAGGCCAATTAGGCTAATTAGGCCGATTATGCCAATTAAGCCACTTAGGCCAGTTAGGCCACTTGATGCCAATTGAGGTCAATTGATACCAATTAGGCAAATTGAGTCCCATTGAGGCCAGTTGAGACCAATTAGTCCAATTAAGGTCGATTGAGGGTGATTGAGGTCAATTAGTCCAGTTAGGCCCATTGAGGCCAATTGAGGGCAATTGAGGCCAATTACGCTAATTGAGGCCAATTTTTCCAATTAGGCCAATAAGGGCACTTGAATCCAATTGAGGCCAATTGGACCAATTGAGGCAAATTTGGGAGAATTGTGACCAATTGCGGTCAATTGCGGCCAAATAAGGCCAATTGATGTCAATTCACCCTATTGAGGCCAATTGAGGAAAATTAAGGTCAATATAGGCCAATTGAAGCCAATTGAGGCCAATTGAGGCCAATTGTGGCCAATTGTGGCCAATTGAAACCAATTGAGAGAAATTGAAAACAATTAGTTCAATTAGGCCAATTGAGGCCAATTGAGTCCAATTAGGCCAATTATGTCCAATTGAGACCAATTGAAACTGATTAGGCCAATTATTCCTATTGAGTCCAATTTGGCCAATGACGCCAATTAGGATTATTGAGGCCAATTAAGACAATTGAGGCAAATTGTGGCCGATTGGGCCAATTGAGCCCATTGAGTCCAATTTTGTCCAATTGAGGCCAATTAGGCCAATTGATGCCAATTATGTCAATTGAGACCAATTAGGCAAATTATGCTGATTGAGGCCAATTGAAACCAATTAAGGCCAATTGAGGTAAATTGAGGATAATTAGGCCAATTGAGTCTAGTTAGGCCAATTTAGGCCAATTAAGGCCACTTAGGACAATTGAGGCCAATTAGGCCAATTCAGCAATTTTTTCCAATTGTAGCCAATTTGGAAAATTGAGGGCAATTAGGCCATTGGGGCCAATTGATCCCAATTAGTCAAATTAGGCTAATTCAGGCCAATTAAGACCAATTGTGGCCAATTGTGGCCAATTAGGCCAATTTAATCCAATTGTGACCAATTAGGCAAATTTAGGCCACTAGAGACCAATTAGCCAATTTTGGCCAATTATTCCAATTGAGGCCAATTAAGGCCGATTAGGTCAATTGATGCTAATTGGGGCCAATTAGGCCAATTGGAGCCAATTAGGCCTATTGAATCCCATTGAGGTCAATTAGCAAATTATGCCCATTGAGTCCAATTGAGGCCAATTAGGCCAATTGAGGCCAATTGAGGGAAATTAGTCAATTATTCCCATTAAATTAGAAAGGTATGTGCAAGGGGTGGTGCTGGAGAAGGGGCCACAACCAAAGGAGGAACTCCAGGGATGTGCGCTCCGGGTAGGAGGGAGTCACACCAAAGGATGGGCGACCGAGGTTGTGCATGCTGAGAAGGAGGTGGCCGCAACTGGAGGAGGTTCAGTTGGGGCTATGCGCACCGACTAAGAGGGGACTGTGACTGGAGAAGGGCCGATCGGGGATGTGTACGCTGGGTAGGATGAGGTACGACGGTAGGGGTGATGCCAGTAGAGCGAGGCGCGCTAGTGGAGTCATTTATGGAAGGAGGAGGATGAGGGTGCAAGGGGGTGGCAGCACACTGAACAAGGAGGAAGGGGAGGCAGGTCGCATTGGAGAGAAAGGGGGAGGAGGGGGAGGAAAGCCATAAAAAAGCAAAAAAAAAAACAAAACTACTAATAATAATTATAATACTCATAACATGATAATAATGAAAATCTTCAAAAATTATATTAGTAATATTTCTTAATAATCATAATAATTAATATTCAAAATAATAATAATAATTACCCATATTAATTATAATATGAATATTATAATTATTATTAAATATTTATTTAGTCTAAATGTATTTCTCATTAAATTTTCTATTTATTTTAGATAGTGGGAAACCATGCGTTTTTTTCACGGCTCAAGAGACTATGTACAAACTATGCAGGAGCTTCTGTCCACTCGAGAAGCTATGGTACTAGTACCCGGGCTGACCGCATGGTATCTTCTAATTATGTGGTTCTCATGAAATGGTATAAAACCAACAAAAACACCTAATAATAATAATAAAAATAACAACAACAATATAATTTTAAAAATAATAATAATAATAGTAGTAGTAATAATAATATTTCTATTAATAATATTATAATTACTATTATTATCAAAACCAAACCTTTAATTCTATTTTACCTTTTTTGTTTTTTTAACTCTTATTTTATTACTCATGTAATTGTTATTTTATTTTTCAAACACGGCCAGGTCGCATGGTTTCCTGGGTGAAGCTGCACGGTTTCCAAACCGTACTCTACCTGTGGGCTAGATGCCTCCAATCCTGAAACACATATTTTATAATAAAAATTAAAAAAATTAAACTGGGGCTCAACCCGAACCCCAAAAAAACTATTCAAAGCCAAGAAAATTAAAAACAAATTACAATGGTCAGGGTGTGATAAGTCCAATTGAGTCCAATTGAGTCCAATTAGCCCAATTGAGGCCAATTGAGGCCCATTGAGGTCATTTGAGGCCAATTGAGGCTAATTCATGCCAATTAGGCCAATTGTACCAATTGAGGCCAATGAGGCCAATGAAGCCAATTAAGGCCACATGAGGCCAGTTGAGGAAAATTAAGCCAATTGAGACCAATTATGCCAATTTAGGCCAATTGAGGTCAAATAGACAATTTTGACCAATTGAGACAAATCGACGCCACTTAAGGCCAATAGAGGCCCACTGAGCCCAATAAGCCAATTGAGTCCAATAGGCCAATTGATTCCAATTAGGACAGTTAAGGCTAATTGATGTCAATTTGGCCAATTATGACCAATTGAGGCCAACTCAAGGAAATGGGGTCCAATTGAGGGTAATTGAGGCCAATTGAGGCCAATTAGGCCAAATGAGTCCAATTAGGCCAATTGAGGAAAATTGAGGCCAATTACAGCTGATTTGGAAAATTGAGGCCAATTGAGCCCAATAGAGATCAATTGAGGCAAATTGAGTCCAATTAGGCCAGTTAAGGCCACTTAGCCCAATTGAGGCTAATTAGGCCAATTAATGTTAATTGAGGCTAATTAGTCCAATGAGGCCAATGAGACAAATTGAGGCCAATTATGAAAATTAGGCCAATTAGGCCAATTGAATCCAAATGTGGCCAATTAAGGCTAATTAAGGCCAATTGTGGCTGATTGAGTCAGGTTAGGGTAATCAAGGCCAATTGTGGCCATTTACGCCAATTGAGGCCAATTGAGACCAATTGAGGCTAATTGTGGCCAATTGGACCAATTGAGTCCAATTACGGCAATTGAGGCCAATTGTGCCAATTAGGTCAATTGAGAGCAATTGAGGGCAATTGTGGGCAATAAGGCCACTTGAGGCCAATTGAGGTCAATTGAGACCAATTAGGACAATTGAGTCCAATTGAGGCCAATTAGGCCAACTAAGGCTCATTAGGCCAATTGAGGCTCATTGAGGCCAATTGGACCAATTGAGGCCAATTAGGCCAACTAAGGCTAATTATGCCAACTTAGGCTAATTCAGGACAATTGGGCCAATCAAGGCCAATTGAGTCTAGGTGAAAATTAGGCCAATTAAGGCCAATTGAGCCCAATTGATTCTAATTGAGACCAATTGAGTCCAACAAGGCCAATTCTTCAAATGCAGACCCATTAAGGGTAATTGTGGCCAATTGTGGCCAATTATTTCAATTGAGACCCCTTAAGGTCAACTGAGGCCAATGGAGGCCAATTATGTCCAATAAGGCCAATTAGGCCAATTGAGGCCAATTAACAAAGTTGTGCCAATTGAGGCTCATTTGGCCAATTAAGCCAATTGAGGCCCATTATGCCAATTGAGGCCAATTAAGGCAAATTGAGACCAATTGTGGCCAATTGAGGACAATTGGGTAAATTAGGACAATTGAGTCCAATTGAGGCCTTTGGAGGTCAATTAAGAAAATTAGGCCAATTAATGCAATTCAGCCAATTGAGACCAATTGAGGCCAATTGAGATCAATTAGGTCAATTAGACCAATTATCGCCAATTGAGACCAATTCGGCCAATTAAGGCCAATTGAGGGTGAGGCCAATTATCCAAATTGTGGCCAATTGAGGCCGAGTAGGCCAACTGAGGCCAATCAGACCAATTGAGTCTAATCAGGACAATTGATTCCAATTGAGGCCAATTGAGGCCAATTAAGGCAAATTGAGGCTAATTGTGTTCAATTGAGGTTGATTGATGTGAATTGTGGCCAATTGAGGCCTTTTGATGTCAATTTGGCCAATTCAGCCAGTTGAGGAAATTCGGCCAAAATTGGCCTCAATTAGACTCGATGGACGAATTAGCATATTTGGCATCAATTAGTATCAATTGACCTTAATTGAACTAATTGCCATAATTGGCCTCAATTGGGCTCAATGAGGCTCAATTGGCCTAATTGGCCACAGTGGGCTTAATTGGCCATAATTGGCTAAATTAACCTAATAGACCAAATTGGCTATAATTGGCATCAATTTTCCTTAATGGCCTAATTGGCCTTAATTAACCACTATTGGCCTTACTTGCCATTAAAGAACTCAATTTTCCAAATTGTCCTAAGTGGTATCAATTGGTCTCAATTGGCCTCAGTAAGGCTCAATTGGGCTCAATTAGGCTCAATTGCCCCCAATTTCTCTCAATTACCCTCAATTGGCCTCTATTTTCCTAATTGGCCTAATTGGTTACAATATGCCTCAATTGGCCTAATGCGCCTCAATTGGCCTCAACATGCCTAAATAGCCTCAAGTGGCCTCATGTGGCCTCAATTTTTTCTCAATTGGCCTCAATTGAACACAATTGGCCTCAATTGGCCTTAATTGGACCAATTGGCCTCAATTGGCCGAATTGGCCTCAATTGGCCTCAATTGGCCCCAATTACCTAAACTGGTCTTGATTGACCAAATTGTCCTAAATTGGCCTAATTAGCCTCAATTGACCTAATTGACCTCATTTGCATCAATTGGCCTCAATTGGCCTCGATTGGCCTAATTGACCTCAATTGGCCAAATTGACCTCAATTGGCCTAATTACCCTCATTTGGCTCCAATTGGCCTAATCACCCTTATTGGGCTCAATTGGCCTAATTGGACTCAATTCACCTCAATTGGCCTAATTGGCCTCAATTGGCCTAATTGGCCTCAGTTGGCCTCAATTGGATGAATTGACCTCAATTATCCTCAATTGGGATCAATTGGCCAAATGGAAATCAGTTAGCCTAATTAGCTTCAATTATCCTAATTGGATCAATTGGCGTCAATTGGCCCAAGTGGCATAATTGGCCTCAATTGGCCTCAATTGTCATCAATTGGCCACATTTACCCTCAATTGGCCTAATTGGCCTTAATTGGCCTCAATTGGACTAATTGGAATCAATTTGCCTCAATTGGCCTCAATTGACCTAAATTGGTATAATTGGCCTTAATTGGCATAATTGGCACAATTGGACTCAATTCACCCTAATTTGACTTAATTAGCCCAAATTGGGCTCAATTAGTCTAAATTGGCCACAATTGGTCTCAATTGGCCTCAATAGTTGATGCGTCGCCGGAAGCTCAAAACGAGTAAGTGAAGAGGAGCAGCGTAATGTAGCCGAATGACCGAGACTTAAAGGCAATGCCACCCGCCAAGGTTTCTCCACGCTTAAAGACAACGTCACCAGCAATGGAGATGCACCACCAATTCTGGGCAAAGGGAAGAGGCTAAAGCAAGAAGATTGCACAGCAAACTTCAAAATCCCGTCACATTCACGCCCCCCCCTTCCAAAGGGGTGAAAATACAATATAAAGACAAAATAAAGAAAGGAAAATGCCCCAATTCGAGTTACAAGACATGGGGAATCCAAAAGGCACATAAAAAGCACAAAATAACACTTTCCCATGCCACTTAATGACCCCACTAGCCAAAGTAGCAGGATTCCCTCTTAATGATGCTTTTCTCCACCTTCTCTCTCCTCATTAATATGCTGCCACGAATTTCCACCATTTTCCATGTAGATGAATGATTTTGGGGCCCAAATAAGTGTGTTGTGGCCCACCATGGTGTTGGATGTCAAGAAGTGCGGGCTGGTCCAATTTGAATAACAATTGGGCTTAAAATTCTTATCAAGTCCAAAATCATTCTCCTTGGGCTGAATCTAATCCATATCATTCCCCCCTGGTTGGAGAGGATTTGCCCTCAAATCCATGACATCATCTTCTTCAATGTAAGGAGATAAGTCCCCAATGTTGAACGTTGCAGAAACGCTGCCCAAATCATCTGGTAAATCAATTTTGTAGGCATTGTTTCCCACTCGTTCAAGCACTTTGAATGGACCTTCAGCTCGTGGTGCCAGCTTGCTCTTCCTTTTGGATGGAAATCTCTCCTTGCGAAGGTGAATCCACACTTTATCTCCAGGTTGGAAAATAGCCTGCTTCCGATGCTTGTTTGCTCGCCTCTTGTATGCTTCATTAGAATTATCTATTTGAGCACGAATAGATTCATGGAGCTTCTTCATCTGCTTTGTCTTCTCCTCCGCATCAATATTTACCTGAAAATCAAGAGGCAAAGAGCACAATTCTATAGGAGTGGTTGTATTGATGCCATAAACCACTTCGAATGGAGAATGTCGAGTGGTAGCACTAGGAGATCTATTGTATGAAAATTCAGCTTGTGCAAGTTGCAAATCCCAATCTCTCATGCTCTTGTTCACCAATGTTCTCAGAATAGTGCCCAATGTTCGATTGGTAACTTCTGTTTGCCCATCCGTTTGAGGGTGATGGGATGTGCTGAAAAGAAGTTTCGTACCAAATTTCCCCCATAATGTCCTCCAAAAATGGCTGAGAAATTTTGTGTCTCTATCTGAAACGATGCTGCGAGGAATTCCATGAAGGCGAACAATTTCTTTGAAAAACAATTCGGCCACTTTCACCGCATCTTCAGTTTTATGACAAGGTATGAAATGAGCCATCTTAGAAAATCGATCAACAACAACCATTATTGAATCTTTACCTCGCTGAGTCTTTGGTAAAGCCATAATGAAATCCATGCTGAGATCTTCCCATGGATGCTCTGGAATAGGTAGCGGAGTGTATAAACCAGGCTTGAAATGACTCTTTGCTCTTTGACAAGTTCCGCATCTCGAAAGAATAGCTTGGACATCTGATTGCATCTTCGGCCAGTAGAAATTCTCTTTTAGTATCTCCAAGGTTTTATGGATGCCAAAATGACCAGCAAGTCCTCCTTCATGTGCTTCCCGAATGAGCAATTCCATGTAATTACCCTTTGGAACACACAACTTGTTTTTCTTAAAGAGAAACCCATCGTGTACATAATAATCCTCCACAAATCCATCTTGGCATTGAATTAAAATAGAGTTAAACTCCATATCATGCTGGTAATCTTCTCTCATAAGCTGAAATCCAAGAATTCGAGCATCTAGAATGGTAAGTAATGCATACCTTCGAACTCAGCTTGTGTTGACCATTGATGAACCTCAATGCCTGATGGTCAGAATGAAGAACAAACTGCTTTGGTCTCAAATAATGAGACCAATGATCTAGGGCTCTTATAACCGCATAAAATTCTTTATCATAGGTGCTGTAATTTCTCCTTGAATCATTCAGTTTCTCACTGAAATATGCAATAGGGCGCTTGCTTTGGATGAGAACAGCGCCTATCCCAACTCCACTTGCATCACATTCCACTTCAAAAACTTGATCAAAATCAGGCAACGCCAAAATTGGTGCTTCACACAACCTTTTCGTAATGATTTCTAATGATTCATTTGCTGCCTTTGACCACTCAAATTTCCCCTTTTTCAAGCATTCAGTGATAGGTGCCATGATAGTGCTGAAATTGGAAACAAAGCGACGATAAAAAATGCCAAACCGTGGAAACTTCTTACTTCGGTAATGGATTCTGGTAGTGGCCAGGACTTGATTGCTTCTACTTTTGATTCATCCACCATGATGCCTTCTTTGGTCACCACATATCCCAAAAACACCACTTCTGTTGAAAAGAACTCGCATTTTTCAAGCTTCCCATATAGCTTTTGTTTCCGTAGAACGTCAAATACCCGCCGAAGATGATCCACATGGCTCTCCACATCCTTGCTGTAAATCAAAATGTCATCTAAATACACAACCACAAATTTACCAATAAATGATTTCAGAACTTCATTCATGAGTCGCATGAATGTGCTAGGAGCATTTGAGAGGCCGAATGGCTTGACCAGCCACTCAAACAATCCGCCTTTAGTTTTGAAGGCCGTTTTCCACTCATCCCCTTCCTTCATTTGAATCTGGTGGTATCCACTACGAAGATCAACCTTCGAAAAGATTGATGAACCATGTAATTCATCAAGCATATCATCGAGTCGTGGGATGGGATACCTGTATTTGATGGTAATATTATTGATAGCTCTACTATCAATGCACATGCGATACGTACCATCTTTCTTCGGCACCAATAATGCTGGAACAGAACACGGGCTCATGCTTGGCCTTATAAAGCCTCGATCCATCAACTCATCTACTTGCTTCTGCAATTCCCTTGATTCTCCAGGATTACACCGATATGCTGGTTTATTTGGCAATTGTGCACCTGGAACGAGATCAATCTGGTGTTCAATGCCTCTAAATGGTGGTAATCCTTCTGGAAGATCATTAGGAAAAACATCATGATATTCCCCAATTAAGGAATGAGCTAAAGGATGTTGATGACTCTTCTCCTCAAAGGTAGTCTCCACTTGAGCTTTGCTAATAAAGAGACTACCTTTGGGCACTTCTGGAACAGATTTTTCTTGAAGAGTTTGGGATGGCTTCAAAGGAGCAAGTGTGATATTCTTTTCCCCAGATCGAAAAGAATATGTGTTCTTCCTCCCATCATATTTCACTTCCCTGTCAAACTGCCAAGACCTACCCAACAACAAGTGACAAGCATCCATAGGAATAACATCACACAATACTTCATCAGCATAGTTCTTACCAATGGAGAATGAAATCAGAACCTGTTTGTTGACTTGGAGTGTGCTCCCATTGTTCAACCATTGCAATTTATATGAGCGAGGATGATTCTGAGTTGGAAGCTTCAATTTCTCCACTAGTGTTGTTGAAGCCACATTTGTACAGCTCCCACTATCAATGATCACCATGCATACCCTCTGATTAATGGTGCAGCGAGTTTGGAACAAGTTTTCTCTTTGATCTTCTTCCGAGCAGATTTGAGCTTGCAAAACTCTTCGTAGCACCAGCATGTTTCCCACATCAGCTTCTTCCACAACATGTTCCTCATTTTCAGATTCTTCACCATCATGGTCATCCTCTTTGATTGCCTCTTCAATCTCTTCAATCTCCATAATAGTAATAATCTGATTGTTAGGGCAATTGGCCTGAAAATGCCCATACCCATGGCATTTGAATCATTTTCGATTCCCACGTTCAAAAGAGTCGGACTTCCCTTTTGTTTGTTTCATAGCCTTCTCTTTCCCTTTATCCAGCATCTTGTTCTTCCCAAATTCTTTCTCACCAACACCTGATTTATTAGAAGAAATACCCTTATAAAAAGTTGTACCTCTATTGTAGTTTTTGAGCGCCGGTGCCCTTGAGGTCCGCTTTTGCTTTTCCACCTTGATCGCCAGCTTGCAAACATCATCAAGTGAGTAGAATGATTGCAACTCCACTGAATGTGCAATTTCTTCATTTAATCCACCCAAAAACCTTGCAATTGTTTGCTCTTTATATTCTGGAACATCACTTCGCATCAATAAACGATCAAATTCTCGAATGTACTCTTCAATAGACTTATCTCCTTGTCGTAGGCTATGCATTCGAAAATAAAGATCTTGCTTATAATTCTCAGGAAGAAATCGTCTCCTCAAAAGCTTTTTCAACTTCTCCCATGAGCGTATCTTGCCTTTATCATCACGTTCCCGCTGTTTCTTCAGATTTTCCCACCAAAGTGATGCATAATCTTTAAATTTCAGAATGGCTACCTTGCACTTCTTCTCGTCAGAACAATTCTTAAATTCGAAGAACCGTTCGATTTCCCGCATCCAATCCAGAAAATCATCCGGATTCATACTCCCATAAAAATCTGGAATGTCGATCCTCAACCCTCTTTCAATGTCTTCATCATCTCTTCTTCTTCGCATATCTACCTCTGAATCACTGGAATCATCACCATTTGCACGATCTTCATAAAATGGTGCTGGATTGCGTCTATTATGTGGTGATGGACGTCGAGGATGTCGCTGCGGTGGAGGGGAGTCAGGTCGCCGCGCTCTCAAAAGTTGAGCAAGTTGCTCACCGATTTGAGTAATTTGTGATTGTAGGTGTGCATTAGCTATTTCCCATGGAGCAGGAGGAGTAGAAGATCCGCTCTTGCGAGACATGATGGAGAGTAATAAGAAGAATGCGATAGAACTTACTCGTTGGAACTGCGCCTCTGATACCAATTGATGCGTCGCCGGAAGCTCAAAACGAGTAAGTGAAGAGGAGCAGCGTAATGTAGCCGAATGACCGAGGCTTAAAGGCAATACCACCCGCCAAGGTTTCTCCACGCTTAAAGACAACGTCACCAGCAATGGAGATGCACCACCAATTCCGGGCAAAGGGAAGTGGCTAAAGCAAGAAGACTGCACAACAAACTTCAAAATCCCGTCACATTCAGGCCCCCCCTTCCAAAGGGGTGAAAATACAATATAAAGACAAAATAAAGAAAGGAAAATGCCCCAATTCGAGTTACAAGACATGGGGAATCCAAAAGGCACATAAAAAGCACAAAATAACACTTTCCCATGCCACTTAATGACCCCACTAGCCAAAGTAGCGGGATTCCCTCTTAATGATGCTTTTCTCCACCTTCTCTCTCCTCATTAATATGCTGCCACGAATTTCCACCATTTTCCATGTAGATGAATGATTTTGGGGCCCAAATAAGTGTGTTGTGTCCCACCATGGTGTTGGATGTCAAGAAGTGCGGGCTGGTCCAATTTGAATAACAATTGGGCTTAAAATTTTTATCAAGTCCAAAATCATTCTCCTTGGGCTGAATCTGATCCATATCAATAGTCCTCAATTGTCCTGATTAGACTAATTGGTATTAATTAGCCTCAATTTGTCTAATTGGACTAAATGGCCTCAATTGGCTTAAATTTTCATAATGGCCTCAATTGACCTAATTGACCTTAATTGGTATCAATTGGCCTAATTGGCCTCAATTGGCCCCTATTTGTCTAATTGGTCTCAATTGGCCTAAATTGGCCGTAATTAATCTCAATTGGCTGCAATTTGCCTCAATTTGCCCCAATCAGCTCAATTGGCATTATTGGCCGCAATTGGCCCAAACTGGCCTAATTGGCCTAATTGTGGCATTATTAGCCTAATTGGCCTTAATTTACCTCAATTGGCCAAATAGGGCTCAATTATACTTAATTGGATTGAATTGGCCTGGATGGGTCTCAATGGCCTCAATTGTCTTGATTGGGATCAATTGGTCGAAATTGGCTTCAATTGTCCTAATTGGCCTCAATTATCCTCAATTGACCCTAATTAATACCAATTAGCCTTAATTAGTCTCAATTGGCATCAATTGACTGCAATTGTGTTAATTTTCCCCAATTGGCCTCAATTAGCATAACTGCTCTCAATTGGCCTCAATTGGTCTAATTAGCCTAATTGGCCTCAATAGCCCTCAATTTGCCTCAATTGGCCTCATTGGCCTAATTGGTATCAATTTTCAACAATTGGTATCAATTTGGCTCAATTAACCTAATTGGCATAATTGGTCTCAATTGGCCACAATTGGCCTCAATTAGCCCCAATTGAGAAAATTAGCCTAATTGGCCTCAATTGTTATCAATTAGTATAATTGGCTTCAATTGGGAACTGTTGGCCAATTTGGCCTCAATTGGCCAAATTAGCGTAATTGGCCTCAGTTGACCTCAATTGGACTCAATTTGCCTCAATTGGCCACAATTGTCTTCAATTGTTCTCAATTAGTCTCAATTGTCCTAATTGGCCTAATTGGTTCCAATTGGTTGCAATTGGTCTCAATTGACCGAATTGGCCTAATTGGCCTCAATTAGCCTCAATTGGCCACAATGGTCTTCAATTTTCCTCAATTAGTCTCAATTGTCCCAATTGGCTCCAAATGGTTGTAATTGGACTCAATTGACCTAATTGGCCTTAATTGGCATCACTTGGACTCGGCTGGCCTCAATTGGCTTTAGTTGGCCAAATTGGCCTAATTGACCTCAATTGGCCTAATTAGCCTAAATTGGAAAAATTGTCCTCAATTGGAATCAATTGGTCTAATTTTACTAATTGGACTCAATTGGTGATGAGAACCATGTCTAAGGTACAAAGTAAATTGCTCGGGTGGAGGTGTTGGATTTGCAAAGACCAATGATGCGAGGGAGACTAAAGAGGCTCAATGGTACAATGGGCAACCATCTTGCTTCATTAAAGGCCCAATGGATCTTTCTTTGCATGGATGGAGAAAATGGGACTATAATATCACTTATTCAAGCCCAAACATGATGTTTAAATCTTGGCCCACATGGTTGCATGAATTTGGGAAGCCTTTCCCTCATGGAGGATTCTAGAATGGAATCTTTGGACACTAAAGTCAAATATGGTGGGCTATGCACTCAATGTCAAATATGGCGGGCTATAGTTTGATAGTGGTGTCCTACTTTCCCAAAAAATATTTGGTAGGCTTTATATTTTTTAATTTAAGGGGAAAAAGTAGTTTAGTCTTTATGACTTTAGGGTATTGGACCCTTGACTAATATACAATCCCCTTTTCTATAAATAGACACCCCCATGGAACTTGTATGTGATATGCGATGCAAGACCCGCTAGGAATTGTCCTAGGTACCTTGTATAATGTTCGCGCGTTGAGCACCCAGATCGCCGCAAGAAAACAAGTGTATTTGGTGTGCGGATAGTGAAATGAGAAGGAAGGGGGAAATGGTCAAGGTAGAACCCAAAGAGAACTTGTCTCTAAGAACTCTAGCCACAAGACGCCACAAAGGATGACCAATCCTTTGATAAGTCAAGAATTAAGCAAGAACACAAAGGTTGCAAGCAAAACTCACCATAATAACATTACCTTCATTCATGATGCTTCAAGAGTACAAGGGGGTGGCTATTTATAGCCAAAGAAACTTGAAATTCGAATTACACAAGGGGTGGCTCTTTACATTAGTCTAATGGCTAGTTTTCCATAGTCAAAAAGCCTATAGGATGCTTTTGACAACTTTGGCACTTGACCATGACTTTAGGAGACAAGTAGCACACCCTTTTGGAAAAGTAAAGACAAGTAGCCCACCACCTTTTGACTTTGAAGATTCCATGGTGGGTGGGCTTGAAATCTCGTAGCACCACTTGGGTTGGGTTTTTAAAAGCATGTTTGGGCCTTAATTAATGTAATTATAGGCCCAAATGCTTCCCCCAAGAAAAGGTGTTGGGCCTCCTCTTGGAATTCCATGATTAATCCATTTAAGGCCTCCTTCATTCTCTTGGTCCGCTCCCTTGTCATTGGGCCTCCAATTCCACGCAAAGGATCTTTTCCACTTGTGTGCATTCCGCCTTCCTCATCATGTGTGCCTCCAACCCCGTGATGCCCATGTGTTCCATGATCCTCATCATCTCCTCCCTCCTCAAAAGGATTCGTCCTCGAATCTGAAAATTCAAAGGGAGAAAGATCAGCAACATTAAAGGTACCACTAACATTCCCATACCTGTCGGGTAAATCAATCTTGTAGGCATTATCATTGATCTTCTCTAAGACATGGAAAGGACTATCTCCTCGTGGATGAAGTTTTGATTTTCGTTGCTCCGGAAACCTCTCCTTCCTCAAGTGTAGCCACACCCAATCTCCAGGTTGAAAAACCATTTTTCGTCGACCTTTGTTGGCGTGCTTCGCTACTTGTTCATTCTTCCGCTCAATGTTGGCCTTTACCTTTGGATGGAACTCCTGCACAAACTTTGCCTTCTTTTCACCTTCAAGATTCGAAAATTGATTAGTAGGAAAAGGTAAAATATCAAGTGGAGTTAATGGGTAAAAACCATACACAACTTCAAATGGTGAAGCATTAGTAGTGGAGTGAACCACTCGATTATAAGCAAACTCAATGTGAGGCAGGCATCTTTCCCAATGTTTTAGATTTTTTCTAAGGATGGAACGCAATAATGTGGAAAGTGTCCTATTGACCACCTCCGTTTGACCATCTGTTTGTGGGTGTGCAGTGGTGGAGAACAAAAGTTTGGTTCCAAGTTTGTTCCACAGTGTCCTCCAGAAGTGACTAAGGAATTTGACATCCCTATCACTCACAATGCTCTTGGGTAATCCATGAAACCTAACAATTTCCCTGAAAAACAAATCAGCGATATGAGTTGCATCATTGGTTTTAGAACAAGCAATAAAATAAGCCATTTTACTAAACCTGTCCACCACCACAAAGATGCTATCCTTACCTGATTGTGATCTTGGCAAGCCGAGGACAAAATCCATTGATATGTCAACCCAAGGATGAGAAGCAACAGGCAAAGGGGTGTATAAGCCATGTGGAAGCACTTTCGACTTTGCATGTTTACACACATTACAATTTCCACAAACACTTACCACATCCCTACGCATGTGAGGCCAATAAAAATGTTCACTCAATAAGGACAATGTTTTCTCAACCCCAAAATGCCCCATTAATCCACCACCATGTGTTTCTCTAACAAGCAATTCACGCATGGAACAAGATGGAACACACAATTTATTTTTCCGAAAAAGAAATCCATCATGTTTGTAAAAATCACTTTTTCCATTTTTTTCACACAACTTCCAAATTTCAGAAAAATCTACATCATTCTCATACATGCTTTTCAACATTTCAAAACCAAGTATTTTAGCATGCATTGAAGTAATAAGAGAATATCTCCTAGAAAAAGCATCAGCGACAACATTTTCTTTTCCTTTTTTATGCTTAATGATGTAAGGAAATGTTTCAATGAATTCAAGCCATCTTGCATGCCGCCTATTCAAATTTCCTTGTGACTTAAGAAATTTTAGGCTTTCATGATCCGAATGAATCACAAATTCCCTTAGTAACAAGTAATGTTGCCAATTTTCTAAAGTTCTTTTAAGAGCATACAATTCCTTGTCATAGGTAGAGTAGTTCAATGCAGCCCCATTAAGCTTCTCACTAAAGTATGCGATAGGTTTAGAGTCTTGCATTAAAACAGCCCCAATTCCTATTCCAGAGGCATCACACTCAACTTCAAAGACTTTAGAAAAGTCAGGCAGAACTAAGAGAGGTGAATTGGTTAACTTACCTTTGAGTGTGGAGAAGGCTTCCTCTTGAGCTTTTCCCCACTTGAAACTCACCCCTTTATTGACCAACTCATTCAATGGTGCCGCGATTGTTGAAAAGTCCCTCACGAACCTTCGGTAAAAACTCGCAAGTCCATGGAAGCTCCTCACCTCATTGGCATTCTTTGGTTGTGGCCAATCCCGAATCGCCTTCACCTTCTCTTCATCAACCCTCATGCCATCAGCTCCTACCACAAAACCAAGGAAAACAACCGAATTTAAACAAAATGTACATTTTTCCAAGTTTGCAAACAACCTATTTTTCCTAAGAGTCTCAAAAACATGTTTCAAATGTTCATGATGTTCATCAAGGCTCTTAGAATAAACAAGGATGTCATCAAAATACACAACCACAAATTTCCCAATGAATGGACGAAAAACATGATTCATTAAGTTCATGAATGTACTAGGGGCATTAGTTAGTCCAAAAGGCATAACTAGCCATTCATACAATCCAAACTTAGTTTTAAATGCGGTTTTCCATTCATTTCCCTCTTTCATTCTAATTTGATGGTATCCACTCCTTAGGTCAATTTTAGTAGACAAGGATGCACCATGGAGTTCATCAAGCATATCATCCAAACGAGGTATGGGATAACGATACTTTACAGTGATTTTGTTGATAGCTCGACAATCAACACACATTCTCCACTTACCATCTTTTTTTGGGACAAGAATTACCGGCACCGCACAAGGACTCAAGCTCTCTCGGACAAATCCCTTCCTTAGCAATTCTTCCACTTGTCGTTGGATTTCTCGAGTCTCCTCCGGGTTAGCCTGATAGGCCGGTCGATTGGGAAGTGTTGCTCCTGGGAGGAAGTCAATGTGGTGCTCGATACCCCGCAAGGGAGGTAAGCCATCGGGAATTTCCTCCGGAAACACGTCACCAAATTCCTGCAAAAGAGACACAACACTAGAAGGCAATGATGGGTTAAGAGAGTTAGCCGTAAAACATTCTCCCTTGCATAAAAGCATGAGAGTTTCCTCCCCCTCTAAAGCTATCTCTATCTCTCTTTTTCCAGAAAATAGACTCACTTTTCCCTCAACACTCTTGTTTTCACTCTTATTTTCACTCTTGTTTTCAACTCTTTTATTTCCATCATTTCTTTTGATTTCACTCATCACTCCTTTTTCACTCTTGATTTTTCCACTCTTCTCAATCTCTCTATTTTTTTCTCTCTTTTCGTTTTCTCTCTTCTCACAATCTCTCTCAATCCTCACTTGGTCTTCATAAGCTTGCAAAGGTCTCAATGGTGTAAGAATAACCGTCCTCCCATTATACTCAAAAGAATATCGATTGGTGTATCCATCATGTGTGACCCTCCTATCAAATTTCCACGGTCTTCCCAACAAAATATGACTAGCATGCATTGGAACAACATCACACATCACCTTGTCTTCATACTTCCCAATAGAAAATGGAACTTGTGCTTGCTTAGTCACTTTGACATCCCCGCTGTTATTTAACCATTGCAATCTATAAGGCCTAGGATATCTAGTTGTAGCCAATCCCAATTTATCAACCATCAAACCACTTGCTACGTTTGTACAACTACCCCCATCAATAATCATACTACATACCTTATCTTTGACGAGGCATCTAGTATGAAAAATGTGCTCCCTTTGCTCTTGATCATGTTCTCCTTCGGGTTGAGCACTCAAAGCACGCCTTGCCACAAGCATTTCTCTATGTACGGGGCTTTCTACTTCCACCTCCGAATCATCCTCAAGTGATGGCATTTCATCTTCGCTTGAGCTAGCACTAAGAACATCTCCATCATCCAAAATAATCATTGTTCTCTTGTTTGGGCATTGTGAGGCAATATGTCCAAATCCTTGACATTTAAAACATTTGATATCTCGTGATTTGGAAACAACCTTACCCTCCATTTTACCATTGGATTCCGGAAATAATGGTTTTGGTTTGGGCAACTCCTTCGAATCAGTTTTTGTGTTCCCTTACATGCTCTTGTGGTTTGGAATCCTTAAACTTGAATGAAGGTTTAGAATCCTTACCATAAGATGTAGGGCGCATCCTTCTTGCCTTTACTTGCCTCTCCGCTTTGGTGGCCATGTGAAGTAGATCCTCCATGTCCAAGTAGTGGTGCATGTCCACTATGTCCCGAATGTCATGGTTGAGGCCGTTCACAAACCTTGCCATGGTGGCCTCTCGCTCCTCATCAATATTCGCTCGAATCATGATGATCTCCATCTCTTTGTGATACTCCTCAACACTCATGACCCCTTGTTTCAAACCCTGCAACTTGAGGAACAAATCACGATAATAGTGGCTAGAAATGAACCTCTTACGCATTACCACTTTCATCTCCTCCCAAGTGTGGATGGGTCTTTCTCCACTTCGCCGTCGACTCACTTGTAGTTGGTCCCACCAAATACTAGCATAATCGGTGAACTCCACGGCCGCCAACTTCACTTTGTTTTCCTCCGAATAGGTGTGACAACCAAAAACATGATCGACCTTTCATTCCCATTCCAAGTAAGTTTCAGGATCATTCTTACCTTGGAATTAAGGGATCCTCAACTTTACTCCTCCAAGATCATTGGCTTGCCTCCATGGTGGTTGATTTCTCCGAATTGGTGACTCGTGAAAATCGGATAACTCCTCCTCTTCTTCAACAACTCGCCTCCTTGGTGGTGCTCTAGAATTGGAAGGGGATTGAAGTTCATCCATCCTCGCATTCAACCTTTGGAATTGTTCTTGTACAGCCCTCATGAACATCTTAATGTCCGCTTCACTGGTGTTACTCGACTCCGCCATTTAGGTATCCTGTGAGAAAAATGAAAGGGAAAGGAAAAATGGACCTCACACACTCCCTCACTTGTTTACACTCAAAATAATTTGTTCGCTCGTGTTTCACTCCATTTTGAATTTTATCAAAATGTCACACTCTTGCCTTTTACCACTCAACTTGCTTCCTATAGCGTTCTTACCCAATTTCAACAAATCGAAAGGATCTTTGAAATGTGGCAATCCCGAACTAGAATTCAAAGATAAAATTCAAATTGGATTCAAGATGAAAAATTTGGGAAGAGGAAGAAAAGGGAAGAAGAAGAATGAAAATGGGATGTAGAATTCAAAATGTTGCAATTTTTTTTTGAGCCTTTAATTTTTTTTTTTCTGATTTTTTTTTTGTTTTTTTTGGCTCTTTTTTTTGGTAAATGCAGCGGCAACAAGATGATTTTTTTTCAATATTTAAATGCAGGAGAAGCAATAATTTGTAACATCAAATGGAATCAACGTGAGATTTGCGTGGTTTTAAAATTGCAGAATTTGTTGCAACATTTGAACCCGCTGTATCTCGCTATGTATAGCTCTGATTTTGATGATTCCAAATGGAGAAGAAAGATGAGCTTCTCAACTACAAGAATGATATACTGTACATCCGAAATGACGAAGAAATGACGTCTGTAGGGGAAGAAGAAAATGGACCAGAATTGTTGTTGGCCCGATTTGAAGAGAAATGAAAATGGAAGAAAGGATAAGAAAGAAAGAACCTGATTTCTTGCAAATGGGCTCTGATACCAAATGATACGCGATGCAAGACCCGCTAGGAATTGTCCTAGGTACCTTGTATAATGTTCGCGCGTTGAGCACCCAGATCGCCGCAAGAAAACAAGTGTATTTGGTGTGCGGATAGTGAAATGAGAAGGAAGGGGGAAATGGTCAAGGTAGAACCCAAAGAGAACTTGTCTCTAAGAACTCTAGCCACAAGACGCCACAAAGGATGACCAATCCTTTGATAAGTCAAGAATTAAGCAAGAACACAAAGGTTGCAAGCAAAACTCACCATAATAACATTACCTTCATTCATGATGCTTCAAGAGTACAAGGGGGTGGCTATTTATAGCCAAAGAAACTTGAAATTCAAATTACACAAGGGGTGGCTCTTTACATTAGTCTAATGGCTAGTTTTCCATAGTCAAAAAGCCTATAGGATGCTTTTGACAACTTTGGCACTTGACCATGACTTTAGGAGACAAGTAGCACACCCTTTTGGAAAAGTAAAGACAAGTAGCCCACCACCTTTTGACTTTGAAGATTCCATGGTGGGTGGGCTTGAAATCTCGTAGCACCACTTGGGTTGGGTTTTTAAAAGCATGTTTGGGCCTTAATTAATGTAATTATAGGCCCAAATGCTTCCCCCAAGCAAAGGTGTTGGGCCTCCTCTTGGAATTCCATGATTAATCCATTTAAGGCCTCCTTCATTCTCTTGGTCCGCTCCCTTGTCATTGGGCCTCCAATTCCACGCAAAGGATCTTTTCCACTTGTGTGCATTCCGCCTTCCTCATCATGTCTACCTCCAACCCCGTGATGCCCATGTGTTCCATGATCCTCATCAGTATGGCATTCAAGATTTAATCGAGAACTTATGCTTTGTTTCTCTCCATTGTGTGAGGATTGTCCCGATTATTCCCCTTGATCTTGAGCATTCTTACCTTGTCAATCTACAAGTTAGATTAGTGATCCAAGATCACAAATCCACCAATTCCATGCCTCAACCCAAGTGCGTTGTTGTGTGGATTAGCTATCACATACCTCCCTTGAGTGTATTGTCTAAGTATTAGGTCGCTCTCCTTATAGTGTTGATTGACTACTTGCATCCTCTATCCTCACCATCATCCACCACTTAGCCCATAATCGTATTCTTCATCTCCTGCCCTACACCGTGAAGATCGGTCCACCCTGTGCATCTCACATCAATTGGTATCAGAGCTCCGGTTGACATGGTATGTATCTATCCCTTCATTTACATTACTTTTACCCCTTACCCACCTTATCCATCCATATTATTCACCCTTTTAACAAAAATTTCCATTTCCTTGAAAGCCTCCCGAATTGGCCTAGTTTGTGCAAGCTTGGAATATTATAAATTGATCCAAATTTTCATTCATCTTCTTTGTGCGTTTGATTCTCTATATGTGATTTTTATTCGAAAAAAAATCAGAAAAAATCAAATTCTCTTAACTCATCATTTTTTTATTTTCAAAATTAAGCACATCCTTTATTCGAGATATTTCAAAAAAAAATCTTACTCTTCGTTCAATAATCTTGTGCTTTAAAACTCCAAGTACGACACTTTTTAGGGAGATTTGATAAAAAATAGAAAAAAAAAACAGATACAATTACTTCTTTGTGCTTTACATTATTAACAATTTCCATTTCCGTACATAATTTTCTCCATCATCTTACTTCATCCCCATATTATATTGGCATACATTGTTATTAATTTTTCATATCTTTCAAAATCGTTAAAAACCAAAATACCACCATTATACCCCATTTTCCACCAACCCTTTATCCATTTTCTACCCTCCTTTTCTCCCTTTAGCCATTACCACTCAAACGGGATGTGTTAAATAATTCCCCAACACTATATTGGTTTGGGAAGGATTGGTGGCACGTGATATCGCTATACAAGGTATTATATTTCATAATATCTTGGGTTTGAGTGCGAGTGGAGAGAATTTTTTTTAAAAAAACATTATTGTGTGTGTGAGTGTGAGTGTGTTCATCTCATGTGCATGTGTGTGTACATCAAGTGTGTGTGAATGTGAGTGTTTTCATCTTGTGTGTGTGTGTACATATTGTGTGTGTGTGTGTGTGTACTTGCACGTGTGTGTATCTTCAAATGCATACGTGAGTGTATAATTTTGTGTAATTCTCCCTGAGTGTGTTTGTGTTTGTGTAATATATCATGGACGAATATCATGGGAAGAAAATTGTTCATGCTAGTGATGAAGGAAGCCGAAGTAGATCTCCCACACCAGAAGCATTGTAACTCCAAATGAATTCTTTGTTGATCCATTTCTAGAAGCATCTTGATCGGAATTTGGAGGTCCTACATGAGAGGATTGAAAACCTAGAGAATCAACAAAGTCTGAGGATGATCCAAGATAACACATGGCGAGCTCAAGCACCACGTTGCCCCCACATCATCGAGGAGGAGATGGAAAACATTGATGCTGATTTTGAGTATGTCTTACAAATCATGAATTCGTACCAACAACCTATAGGAGGCCACATGATGATGACCTACTTGGCGGGATCAAGATGAAGGTCCCTTCGTTTCAAGGGAAAAGAAATTTTGAAGCATATTTGGAGTGGGATATGCGGATCAAGTAGGTGTTTTCATTTCATACCTATTCTGAGGAGAAAAAGGTAAAACGTGCATCCCTTGAATTCATTTATTATGCATTAATATGGTGGGATCAAGTTCAAAAGGGGATAGCCTGATATGGAGGACATCCTATCCAAACTTGAGAAGACATGAAGTTTTCCATGTGGAAGCCACCAAGATTGAGAAATAAATTAAAAAGAGGAGAAATATGAGGAAACCCACTACCCCTTTCACACTATGGAGAAATACGAAGAAGGAGATTGGAGAACCATCAAAGTCAAAAGAGGTGGTGGATCACAAAAGTGACAAGGTAATTATTCGAAATAAGAAGCATACTTTTTATGCTAACTAAACCAAGAATTAGGATATTAATTATTACAAATGTCAATGAAGGGGTCACATTGCTAGTGAGTGCCCAAACTGGTGCAGCATTACCATCAACAAGTATGGAGAATGGGAGACCGATAGAGAGCGCTCGGAAGAGGAGGAGGAAGAATCTCCAAAAATTGATAGTGGAGAATTGGAAAAATATGGTGGGATTATTTTCACTGGGAGAGTTTTAAGTGCACAAATGACCATAGGAGAGAAGGAGAAGCGAGAGAACCTTTTCAATACATGATGAAAGATCAATGGTAAGGTATGCAGTGTTATATTATTGTTGGAGGAAGTTGTGGCAATGAGCCGAGCACTGAGTTGGTGGAGAATTTGGGACTCCCGAATTTGAGACATCAAAATCTATACCGGCATCAGTGGTTGAATTATTGCGGGGAACTGAAGGTCACCAATAAATTGAAGGTAATGTTCACTATCAAGAAGTACAAATATAAGGTTTTGTGTGATGATTTTTCTATGAAGTCTTTCCATTTTTTTGGGACGACTATAGCAGTATGATCAGTGTGTTACCCATGACCATTTTTTGAATCGTCACACTTTTGTACTTCTAGGTGAACCTATAACCCTTAACCCCATGTCCCACAAACAAATTTTGTAAGATCACATTTTTAGGGAATAGGAAAAAATGAGCGATGAGGGAAAAAATAGTGAAAATGAAAAAGGAGAGAATGAGGGAAAGAGAGAAAATGAGAGATGAAAAGAAATGGAGAGAAAAGAAAAATCAAGTGGGAAAAAGAATTTGAGTGAAGAGAAAAGTGTGATGTTGAAAAAAAAGAGTGAGGTTAAGTAATATTTGTTTTCATTGCATACCCTCCTAGTACTCAAGTGCAAAGAGGTGTTGCTAAATACTAACGACTTACCCCCTTTTCCAAATGTTTTTGAGTCCTTGTTGTAGGAGTATGATGATGTCTTTATTGAAGAGGTTACACCAGGTTTTCCACCCATTAGATGTATTGAGCATCAAATTGACCTCATACCCAGAACATCACTACCGAACCGCCCTGTATATCACACCAACCCAGAAGAGACAAAATAAATTCAAAGTAAAGTTCAAGAGCTGTTGAATGTGGGATATGTCAGAGAGGACCTTTGTCCTTGTGCCATACAGGTGATTCTAGTACCAAAGAAGGATGGAACATGGAGAATTTGTATTGACTGTAGAGCCATAAAAAACATCACGGTCATGTATCATCATCCTATCTCTAGGTTAGATGATATGCTATATGAATTAAATGGTTCAAGTGTTTTCTCAAAAATTGATTTAAGACGTGGCTACCATCAAATTAGGATGAAAGAAGGAGATTAGTGGAAAATTTAATTTTAGACAAAACATGGACCTTATGAACGTCTAGTCATGCCCTTTGCTCTCACCATTGCACCTATCACATTTATAAGGTCAATGAATCATGTCTTATGTGCATATATTGTAAAAGTAGTGGTAGTTTTCTTGGATGAAATTTTGGTTTTTATTAGGAATTTTCATGAACTTGTAGATCTCTTAAGAAAATTCCTAGAGGTATTAAGGAATGATAACTTGTTTTGAAACATAAATAAGTGAGAATTTTCCCCAATAAGATTGTTTTACTTGGATTCATTGTGAGTGGAAATGGAGTTGAAGTCGACACTGAGAAGATCAAAGCGATAAAATAATGGACAACTACAACCTCTATTGAACATGCAAGAAGTTTTCAAGGGTTTTCTAGTTTTAACAGGAGATTTGTGAAGTACTTCAACACACTAGAATCACCATTGAATGATTTGACAATGAATAATGCTCCTTTAAAATGGGGGATAACTCAAGAGAAGGTCTTCCATGAACATAAGAAGAGACTCACCCCTGCCCCTCTACTTGTACTCCCAGACTGTGGTAAGACCATTGAAATTGAATGCGATGAAAGTAGAATTGGTATTAGTGGAGTACTCATGCAGGAAGGTATGCTTATTGCTTATTTTAGTGAGAAGTTAAATGACCCAACTCTAAATTATTCTACATAAGGTAAAGATTTTTATGCAATGTTTAGAGTTCAAGAAACATGGAAACATTATCTTTGGCCTAAAGAATTTTTGATCCATTCTGATCATGAGGATCTTAAATACCTTAGGATCTAACATAAACTAGATAAGAGATATTCTATATAGCTAGAATTCATTGAATCGTTTCCATATGTCATGAAGCATAAAAAGGGTAAAGAAAATACTATGGCCAATGCACTTTCATGTAGATATTCTCTTTTATCCTTTTTGGATTCAAAACCCCTTGGTTTTGAATATATTATGTATTTATATGCCACTGATATTGATTTTATAAAACCTTATTAACATTGTAAACCTTCAGTTATTTGGGAAAAGTTCTATTTACATGATGGATTCTTATTTCGGATTGATAAGCTTTGTATTCCCAATTTCCCTATCCGTTTACTTTTACTGAATGAGTCACATTTGGGTGGGTTAATGTGACATTTTGGAGTTTCAAAAACTCTAAGTGTTCATAGTGATCATTTTTATTGGCCTAAGATATATAGAGATGTTAATAAATTTTTGGGAAAGTGCATTGTCTGCCATAAATCCAAATTGAAACTAAACCCAAATGGGCTATATCATCCTCTCAATCCCCAACACCCCTTGAGAGGAAATATCAATAGACATTATTTCAGGGTTACCACAGACCTAGCGGGGGATAGATTTCATTTTTGTTGTGGTGGATCAGTTTTCAAAAGTTGAACATTTTATTCCTTGTCACAAAACAGATGATGTCACTAACATTGAAACACTTTCCTTTCAGGAAGTAGTAAAAATCCATTGAATTCCAAGGAAGATTATGTCAGATCGAGACACAAAATTCATCAATTACTTTTGGAAGGCATTGTGGAGAAAAATAGGAACAAAGATAATATTTTACACTGATTTTTATCCACATACTGGTGGAAAATCAGAGGTGATGAATCGAACATTGTCAGACCTTCTACGGACAATTGTCATTAAGAACATCAAGAATTAGGAGGAGTGTCTCCCATATGTGGAATTTTCATTTAACAGGTTCAAGCAATCCATAACCCAATTTTCTCCATTTTAAATTATTTATGGTTTTAACCCCTTTCCCCTACTGATCTAGTTAATTTTCCATTATAGGAAGTTATTAATATGGATGCGAAAGGTTGTGCAGAATTAATCAAGAAAATCAATGAAAAGGCAATGATGAATATTGAGTGGATGACCCAAGAATACGTTGATCATGCAAACAAGGGTCGCAAGCAAGTGTTTTTGGGAATCCTTTACCCCACGGAGGATTCTAGAATAGAATCTTTGAACACCAAAGTCAAATCCACTGGGCTATGTAGTCAAAGTCAAATTCAATGGGCTCTAGTTGGAAAGTGGTGACCAAATTTTCTAAAATGTTTTTGGTAGACTTTATCCTTTTGAATTTAAGGGAGAAAAGTAGTTTAGCCTTTGTGAATTTAGGTTATTATACCCTTGACTAATGTACCACCCCCTTGGATATAAATATCCACCCCATGGCAATTTTATTGCATTAAATATTTGATTGAAATATTATGCTTTATTTCTCTCTATTGTGTGAGTATTGTCCCAATTTTGCCCCTTGATCTTATACTTTCTTGCCTTGTCAATATACAAGTTAGATTGGTGATCCAAGATCACAACGTCCCCAATTTCGTGCCTCAAACCAAGTGCGTTGTTCTGTGGATTGGGTATCACATCCCTCCCTTGAGTGTGTTGTCTAAGTAGTAGGTCATGCTCCTTATAGTGTTGATTGATTGCTTACATCCGCTATCCATACCCATAATTCGCCACATAGCCCAAAATCGCATCATTCATCAGTCGCCCAACATCATTATGATCGGGCCACCCCGTGCGTCTCACATCAATAGACCTCAATTGGTCAAAATTAGCCTAATTGGTATGAATTGGAATTAATTGGCCAAAATTGGAAAAAATTGGCCTTATTGGCCAAATTAGCCTCAATTGGCAGAATTGGAATAATTGGCCTCAGTTGGCCTCATTGGAGAAATTGGCTTCACTTGCCCGAATGCCCCCATTTGGACTCAATTGGCCTCAACTATCCCCAATTAGCCTAATTGGATACAATTGGTCTCAATTGGCATAATTAGCCTAATTGACATAATTGGTCTCAATTGGCCTCAATTGGCCTCAATTGGCCCTAATTCTCCTAATTGGCCCAATTGGCCTCAATTGAATAATTCTCCTAATTGACCTTAATTTGCCTCAATTGGATTAATTGGCCTTAATTCTCCTCAATTGGCCTTAATTGGTCTCAATTGGCCAAATTGGCCTAATTAGAAACAATTGGCCACAATTAGCCTCAATTAGCCTAATTGGCCCAATTGGCCATAAAGGACCTCAATTGGCCTTAATTGGACTCAATTTGCCTAATTATCCAAAATGGCCTTAATTGGCCTCAATTTGCCTCAATTGGTCTCAATTGGGCTTCATTCGCTTAATTGTCTAATTTGACCCAATTGGCCTCAATTGTCCTCAATTTGCCTAATTGGCATCCATTGGCCTCAATATTTCTAATTGGCCTAATTGGTCTCAATTGGCCTCAAATGGCCTCAGTTGGATGAGTTGGCCTAATTAGTCTCAATTGGCCTAATTGAGCTCAATTGGCCTAATTGAGCTCAATTGGATGAATTGGACTCAATTGGCCCAATTTCCCTCAATTGGCCTCAATTTTTCTTAATTGGATTTAATTGGTCTAATTGGTCTCAATGGCTGAATTGGTCATAATGACCTAATTGGAAGACTTGGCTGAATTGGCCACAATTGACCTAATTGGCCTCAATTGACATAATTGGCCTCAATTTTCCTCAATTTCCCTAATTGGCCTAAGTTGGCCTAATTGACCTAATTGACCTCAATGGTCGTATTGGCCTCAATGACCTAAGTGGACAAATTGGCCTCAGTGACATAATTGGTATAATTGCTCTAATTGGCCTCACTTGGCCTCGGTTAGTATCAATTTCCCTGAATTGGCCACAATTGGCCAGAATTGACCCAATTGGCCTCAATCGGTCTCAATTGGCCTCAATCGGAGTAAATTGGCCTCAATTAACTTCAATTAGACTCGATTGGATCAATTGGACCCAATTGGATTCAATTGGCCTCAATTGGCACCAATTGGACCAATGAGACTAATTGGCATCAATTTATCTCAATTGTGCAAATTAGAGCTCAATTGGCCAAATTGGCCTCAATTGGGATAATTAGCATAATTGACCTCAATTGGCCTCGATTAACCTTAATTGGCATCAATTGGCATAATTGGAAGGAATTGGACTCAATTGGCCTCAATTGGCCTCAATTGGCCCAATTGGCCTTAATTAGCCTTAATTGGTTAAAATTGGCCAAAATTGGCCTCATTAGCCTCCCTTGGCCTCTATTGGCCTAATTGGTCCATTTGGCATAATTGGCCCAATTGGCCTCAATTGGAATTTACCGGCCTAATTGGCCACAATTGGCATAATTAGCCTCAATTGGCCTCAATTGAACTCAATTGACCTCAATTGGCCTAATTGGCCTCAGTTGACCTAATTAGAATCAATTGGCCTCAATTGTCTCAATTAGCCTCAAGTGGCCTCAATTGGCTTCAATTGAGTACAACTGGACTAATTAGCCTCAATTGGCCTCAATTGGCGTAATTGGACTCAATTGGCCTAATTGGCCAAATTGGTCCTCAATTGGCCTCAATTGGCCACAATTGGTATCAATTACCCTCAATTGGCCTCCATTGGTCTCAATTAGCCTAATTGGCCTTAATCGACCTAATTTCTCAATTGGCCTCAATTGGCCTCAATTGGCTGTAGTTGGCCTCAATTGCCCGCAATTGACCTCAATTGGCTGAAATTTGCCTCAATTGGCCCCAATTGGCCTCATTTGGCTGAATTGAACCAATTGGCCTAATTGGCTTCAAATGGTCTAATTGGCATCATTTGGCCTCAATGGGCTCAAATGGCCTAGTTGGCCTAATTGACTTAATTGGACTCAATTGGCCTAATTGGCCTTAGTTGTCCACAATTGACCTCAATAGGCGTAATTGGCCTAATTGACCTCAATTGGTGTCAATTGACTTCAGGAGGCCTCAATCGGCCTAATTGTCCTCACTTGGCCCCAATTAACCTCAATTGGCCTAATTCACTACAATTGGCCTCACTTGGCCTAGTAGGCCTAAATTGGCCTAAATTGATCTCAAATGGCCTAATTAGGCTTAAATGGCCTCAATTTTGCTCAATTAGCCTCAATTGGGTTCAATTGGGCTCAATTGAACTAATAGACCTCAGTTATTCTGAATTGGTCTCAATTGGCCGAATTGGCCCTTAATTGGATACAATTGGCCTCAATTGGTTTAAAATGCCTTAATTGGACAAATTGATCTCAATTGGCCTCAATTGCCCAAATTGGTATAATTGGCCTCAACCGGCCTCAATTGGCCTCAACTGGTCACAATTGGCCTCAACTGACCTCACTTGGCCCCAATTCGCCTCAATTGGTTGAATTGGACTAATTTGCCTCAATTTGCTTCAATGAGCATCAATTTGGCTCAATTGGAATAATTAGCCTCTATTGAAACAATTGGCATCAATTGGCCTAATCAACGTCAATTGGCCTTAATTGGACTAATTAGGTTAAGTGACCTAATTGGCATAATTGGCCTTATTTTTCCTAATTGGACTCAATTGGCCTCAATTGGCCTCAATTAGCCTCAATTGACCTAATTGACCTGAATTGGCCTGAATTGGAGTCAATTGGTCTCAATATGTCTGAAATGTCCTAAATTGGCCAAATTGGCCTCAATTGGACACAATTGCCTACAATTCACCTCAATTGTCTTCAATTGGCCTAATTGGCCTAATTAGCCTCAATTGGCTCAGTTGGCCTCAATTGACCTCAGTTGGTCTCAATTGGACTCAATGGACCTAATTGGCCATAATTGTCATCAATTGGTCTCCATTAGCCTCAATTGGCCTAATTTTCCTAAATTGCCTAATTCTCCTCAATTGACTGAATTGGCCTTAATTAGCCACAATTGTCTTAATTGGCCCCAATTGTCCTCAATTGGCCTAATTATTCTCAATTTGCCTCAATTGGGTTCAATTGGTCGCAATTGCCCTAATTGGGCTAAATTGGCCTAATTGGCTTCAATTGGGCTCAATTGGCCCCAATCGGACTCAATTGGCCTAATAGACCTCAATTGGCATAATTGGCATAATTGGCCTCAATTGGCCTCAAATGGAATAAATGGGCCTCAATTTTCTGAATTGGAATCAAGTAGGCTCAATTGGCCTCAATCGGCCTCAATGGACCTCAATTGGACTCAATCAGCCTCAATTGAACTCAATTGAAAAAATGGACATCAATTGGCCTCAATTGACTTCAATTGGGATCAATTGGCTTCAATTGGACTAATTGGCCTAATTGGGCTCAATTTGTCTCAATTGGCCTCAATTTAGCCTGAATTGGCATCAATTTTCCACAATTGGAATCCATTGATCTCAATTAATATAATTCAACTAATTGACTTCAATTGGCCTCAATGGGCCTCAATTGGCCTCAAATAGACTCAATTAGCTTCAATTGACCTCAATTGGCCTAATTGGCCTCAATTGGTCCCCATTGGCTGTAGTTGGCCACAATTGGACCCAATGGGCCTCAATTGGCCTAATTTTCTTCAATTGGCCAAATTGGCCCCAATTGGCTTCAACTGGACTAATTGGCCTAACTGACATAATTGAATTAATTGGCCTCAATTCGTTGAATTGGCCTCAATTGGCCGTGATAGGACCTAATTGGCCCAAATTGGCCACAATTAGCCACAATTGGCCGCAGTTGACATCATTTAGGCTAATTGGCATAATTACTCCCAATTGGCCTCAATTACATCAAATTGGCCTAATTGTTGTCAATTTGACGTAATTTGCCACAATTGGCCTATTTGAACTTTATTGGCTTCAATTGAGCTCAATTGGCTCTATTGTCTGCAATTGGACCCAATTGGCGTAATTGGACTCAATTAGCTGCAATTAGCCTCAATTGGCCCAATTGGACCCAATTAGCCTCAATTGGCCTAATTGGCCTAAATTTCCTCAATTCTACTCAATTGGCCTAATTGGCCTTAATTGGACTCAACTTTCCTTAATTGGCCTCAATGGGCCTAATTTTCCTCAATTACCCTCAATTGGCTTAATTCAATTTCCCTCAATTTGATTCAAATTGGAATAATTGGACTAATTGACCTCAATTGGCCTAAATTGGCCTAATTGGCTTCAATTGGCTGCAATTGACCCCAATTTTCCAAATTAGACTCAATTGGCCTAATTTGTCATCAATTGGCCTAATTGGGCTCATTGGTCTTAATTGGCCTAATTGTTCTCAATTGGTGTCAATTGGCCAGTTTTTTCCAAATGGGCCTCAATTGGCCTCTAATGGCCCAATGGGCATCAATTTCCTGAATGTGCCTCAATTGCCTGAATTGGCCTTAATTAGCCTCAATTGGCTGAATTGGCCTAAATTGGTCTCAATTGGCCTTAATTAGATTAATTGACCTCAGTTGGCTTCAATTGGTCTCAATTGGCATAACTGGCCTCAATTGACCTCAATTGACCTAATTGGCCTAATTGGCCTCAATTGGACCCACTTGGCCTCAATTAGGCTCAATTAGCAGATTGTCCTTAATTGGCCTAATTGGCCTAATTGGCCTCAATTGGCCTCAATTGGCCTCAATTATCCTCAATCAACCTAATTGTCCTCAATTGGCCTTAATTGACCATAATTGGACTAATTGGCCTCAATTGGCCTAATTGGTCTCAATTTTCCTAATTGTACTCAATTGCACTCAATTGGACTCAATTGCACGAATTGGCCCAATTTGCCTTAATTGGTCTTAATTGTACTCAATTGGCCTCTATTGGCCTAATTGGGCTCAATTGGCCTCAATTGACCTAAATTAGACTCAATTGACCCCAATTTGCCTCAATTGGCCTAGTCGGCCTTAGTTGGCCTCAGTTGGACTAAAATGGCCTCAATTGGCCTCACTTGGCCTCATTTGACATCAATTAGCCTCACTTGGCCCCAATATGACTCAATTGGACTCAATTATCCAGAACTGTCCTGAATTAGCCTAATTGGAAAAATTGGCTTCAATTGGCCCCAATTAGTCTCAATTGGCCTAATGGGCCTAATTCACCTTAATTAGACTCAACTGGCCTCAATCAACCTAATCGGCCTAATTAGCCTCAATTGACCTCAATTGGCATTAATTGGCCTAATTGGCCAAAATTAGCGTCACCTAGGCTCAATTGGGATCAATTGGCATAATTTGCCTAATTTGACTCAAGTGGCCTCAATGGGCCCAATGGGACTAATAGATCTCAATTGTCCTGAATTGGTTTCACTAGCCTTATTGGCCTCAATTCACCTAATTGGCCTCAATTGGCCAAATTGGCTTCAATTGCCCTCAATTGGCCTTAGCTGGCCTCAATTGACCTAGTTGGCATCAATTGTCCGAATTGAACTACTTGGCCTCAATTGGCCCCAATTGGCCTCAATTGGCCTCACTTGGCCTCAATTGGCATCAATTGGCCTCAATTGTCCTCAATTAACCTCAATTGGCTTCAATTGGCCTATTTTGCCTAAATTTGCATAAATTGGCATAAATTGGCCTAAATTAGCCTATTTGGCCTCAATTGGCCTATTGGGCCTCAATTAGCCAAATTGTCATCAAGTTGCCTCAATTGGCCTCAATTGGCCTAATTGGCTCAATTGGCATTAATTAACCAAAATTGGCATTAATTGGAGTCCCTTTCCCTCATTCGACCTCAATTGGCCTCAATTTCCCTCAATTGGCCTCAATTTCCCTCAATTGGCCTCAATTTGCCTCAATTGGCCTCAATTGGCTTAATTGGCCTCAATTGGTCTCCATTGGCCTCAATTGGTCTCAATTGGCTACAATTTGCTTTAATGGGCCTCAATTGGCCTAATTTTCCTCAATTGGCCCCCCAATTGATCGCAATTGGCCTCAATTCACTACAGTTGGCCACAATTGGCCTCAATTGGCCTTAATACGCCTCAATTAGCCCCAACGGACCGAATTCCCCTAATTGGCCTCAATTGGATTAATTAGCCTTAATTGGCCACAATTGTCCTAATTCGCCTCAATTGTCCTAATTATTCTCAATTGGCCTCAATTGGGTTGAATTGGCCTCAATTGCCCTAATTGGGATCAATTGGCTTCAATTGGCCTTAATTGGCTTCAATTGGCCTCAATTGGCATCAATTGGCTCCAATTGGACTCAATTGGGCCCAATTATCGTAATTGGCCTCAATTGGCCTAATTGGCCTTAATTTGCCTAAATGGCATCAAGTGGCCTCAATTGGCCTCAATTAGCCTAATGAGCCTCAATTGGCCTAATTAGCCTCAATTGGCCTCAATTGGTCTAATCGACCAAAATTGGATTTAATTGGCCTAATAGGGCTCAATTGGCCATTTGGCCTTAATAGTTTCAATTGGGCACAATTGGCCTTAATGGCCTCAGGAGAGATAATTGGCCTCAATTTGCATAATTGGCCTCAATTGGCCCCAATTAGCATAATTTTTCTAATTAGAATCAATTGGACTCCTCTGGCCTCAATTGGACACAATTGGCCCCAATTGGCCGCATTAGTCTCAATTGGGCTCAATTGCCTCAATTAGGCTTAATTGGCGTCAATTGGCCTCAATTTGTCACAATTGGGCTCCACTTGTATCAATTTACATAATTCAAATAATTGGCTTCAATTGGCCTTAATTGGCCTCAACTGGCCTCAATTGGCCTAACTGGCCTCAATTGGATGTAATTAGCCTCAATTGGACATAATTGACATCAATTGGCCACAATTGGCCACAATTAGCCCTAATAAGCCTCAATTGGCTTATTTGGCTTCAATGGCCAAATTTGCCTCAATTGGCCGAATTGGTCTCAAGTGGCCGTAATTGGGCTCAATCAGCCCAAATGGGAAACAATTAACCACAGTTGGCCTAATTAGCTAAAATTGTCCCAATTGGCATCAATTAGTCTTACATGGTCTAATTGGCCGCAATTGACCTCAATTGGTCTAATCGTCCTAATTACACCCAATTGGCCTCAATGCATCAAATTGGCCTCAATTGGCCTAATTGTCCTCAATCGGCCGTAATTGGCCACAATTGACCAAATTGCACTTAATTGGCATCAAATGAGCTAATTGGCTCAATTGTACTCAATTGGGCCCAATTGGCTTAATTAGACTTAATTAGCCACAATCAGTATCAATTGGTATAATTGGCCTCAATTTGCTTCAATTTGCCTTAATTGGCCTGAGTTACCTTAATTGGACTCAATTGGCCCAATTAGACGTAATTGGCCTCAACTTGCCTTAATTGGCATTAATGGGCATTATTGTCCTCAATTGCCCTCAAGTAGCCTTAATTGACATCAATTTCCCTCAATTGGCATCAAGTTGGAATAATTGTCCTAATTGACCTCATTTGGCCTCAATATGCCTAATTGGCCCCAATTGGCCAAATTAGACTCAAATGGCCTCAATTGAACTAATTGGCCTCAATTGGCCTTATTGACCTCAATTGGCCCTAGTTGAACTTAAGTGACTTAATTGGCCAAATTATCCATATTGGTTAAATTGGCCTCAATTGGCCTAATTGACCTCAATTGGTCTCAATTGTCTTCAATTGACCTAATTGGGCTCATTGGCCTCAATTGGCCTAATTGTTCTCATTTAGCGTCAATTGGCCGGTATTGTCCAAATGTGCCTCAATTGGCCTCAATTGCCAAATTGGCCTTAGTTAGACTCAATTGTCCGAATTGGCCTCAATTGGCCCCAATTGGCCTTAATTAGCTTAATTGACATCAATTGGCCTCAATTGGCCCAATTGGCCTCAGTTGACCTCAATTAACCTAATTGGCCTAATTGGCCTCAATTGACCTCAATTGTTCTCAATTCACCTAATTGATCTCAATTGGCCTAATTGGCCTCAATTGACCTCAATTGTTCTCAATTCACCTAATTGATCTCAATTGGCCTAATTGGACCCAATCGGCTTAATTGGTCTCAATTTTCCTAATTCACCTCAATTGGACTCAATTGGATGAATTGGCCTAATTGGGCTCAATTGGTCTCAATTGTACTCAATTGGCATATATTGTCCTAATTGAGCTCAATTGGCCTAATTGGCCTCAATTGGCCTCAATTGAACTCAATTGGCCCCAATTTTCCTCACTAGGTCTTAGTTGGCCTCAGTTTGCCTCAATTAGCATCAGTTGGCCTCAATTGGCCACAGTTAGCCTTAATTAGCCCCACTTGGCTTCAATTGGCATCAATTGGCCAAATTGTCGAAAATTGGCGAAAATTTGCCTCAATTGGACTCAATTAGCCCCAATTGGTCTCAATTTCCCTGAATGGGGCTAATTGGCCTAATTTCCCTCAATTGTCCATAATTTGCCTCAATTGGCATAACTAAAAAATTGGCCTCAATTGGCCCCAATTGGTCTCAATTAGCCAAATTTGCCTCAATGGGCCTCAACTGGCCTCAATTGGGCTCAATTAGCCTAATTATTCTAATTAGCCTCAATTGACCCCAATTGGCCTTAATTCGCCTAATTTTCTTAATTGGCGTCAATTAGGCGCAATTGGGGTCAATTGGCCAAATTTGCCAAATTTGACTCAATTAGCCTCAATTGACCCAATGGACCTAATTGGGATCAATTGGCCTCAATTGGCTCCACTGGCCTTATTTGTCTCAGTTGGCCTAATTGGCATCAATTGACCTCAATTGGCCAAATTGGCTTCAATTTGTCTCAATTACCCACATTTGGACTCAATTGGCTGAATTGGCCTAATTGGCCTCAATTGGCCTCAAAAGGCACAATTGGCCACAATTGTCCTCAATTGGCCTCAAGTGGTTGAATTGGACTCAATTGGCCTCAATTGGCTTTAACTGGTGTAATTGGCTCAATTATCCTCATTGGACTAGTTGACCTCAATTGGCCATAATTGGCCTAATTGGCATCAATTGGCCTCCACTGACCTCAATTGGTCTCAATTGGCCTCAATTGGCCTAAATTGGCTTTAATGGGCCTCAATTAGCCTAATTATCCGCGATTGGCCTCCTCATTGGCCTAAATTGGGTTCAATTGGCCTCAAATGGTTTCAATTGGAATAATTGGACTAATTGGCCTCAATTTGTATCAATTGTTCTCAATTTCCCTCCATTAAACATAATTGGCCATAATTGGCTGAATTGGCTAATTGGCCACAATTGGCCATAGTTGTATGATTTGGTCAAATTGGCCTTAATTGGCCTCAAATGGCGCAATTTTTCTCAATTGGTCGAATTAGCCTAATTGGCTTCAATAGACCTCAATTGGCCTAATTGGGTTTATTGGCCTCAATGGAACTCAATTGGATTCAATTGGCTTCGGCAGGCCTTAATTTGCCTCAATCAAACTCAATTGGACTCAATTGAATTTAATTGGCCTCAATTGGCCCCAAATGGTCAAATTGGCCTCATTGGCCTCAAAAGGCCTCAAATGGCCTAATTCACCTAATTGGACAAAATTGGCCTCGATTGGCTTCAAATGGCCTCAACTCACCTCAGTATGCCTTAAACGGCCTCAATTGGCCTCAAATGGACTCATTAGCCTCAATTGACCTCAATTGGAATCAATTGCCCTCAATTGGCCTAAATTGCCCTCAATCGGCCTCAATGGGCCTAAATTGGACGCAAATGACCCAATTGGCCACAATTTGACTCAATTGGCCGTAATTGGCCGCAATTGGCCTTCAACTGGACAAATTGGCATCAACTGGCCTCAATTATCCTAAATTGGCCTCAATTAGCCTCAATTGGCCTCAATTACCCTAAATTGCTTTTAATTGGCCTCAATTGGACTCAATAAAACCAATTGGCTATAATTGGCCTCAATTCGCTGCAATTGGCCACAATTGGCCTTAACTTGACTGAATTGGCCTTAATTGGCCTTAATTAGCCTCAATTGGCCTAATTGACCTAGTTGGCCCCAATTGGCCTTAATTGGTCTCAAGTGTCCCAATTGGCCTCAAATGTCCTCAATTGGACTCAATTGGCTTCAATTGGCATCAATTTTCCCAATTGGACTCAATTGGCAACAATTGGCATAATTGGCCCTAATTGGCCTCAATTGGCTTAATTGACATCAATATGGCTCAATTGGACTAATTGGCCTCACTTGGCCTCAATTGGCCTTAATTGGCCTAATTGGCCCAAATTAGCCTAATTGGCCTAATTGGCCTCAATAGGTTCCAGTTGGCCTAATTGGCCAAAAATTGGCCTAATTTGCCTTAATCGACTTCATTAGCCTTAATTGACCTGAATTGGCCTCAGTTGGCCTAATTAGCCTAATTGGCCTCAGTTGGTCTAATTGGCCTCAATTGGCCTCAATTGGGCTCAATTGGCCTTATTGCTCTCAATTGGCCTAATTGATCTCAATTGGCCTAATTGGTTCCAATTGAAATAATTAGTCTAATTCGCATCAATTGACCTCAATTGGCATAATCGGTATAATTAGACTCAATTGACCCCAATTGGGCCCAATTGGCCTCAATAGGCCTCAACAAGTCTTAATTGGCATCAATTGGCATCAATTTGCTTAATTGGTCTCAATTGTCCTAATTGGCCTCTATATGCCTAATTGGCCATAATTGGGCTCAATTGGGCTCAATTGGCCGAATTGGCCTCAATTGGCTTCAATGGGCCTCAATTAGCCTCAATTGACCTAATTGGCTCTAATTAGTCTCAATTGGTCTAATTGGTCTCAATTGGCATAATGGGCATCAATTGTCATCAATTGGACTCAATTGGCTCAATTGGAAAAATTGGCCTCAATTTTTTCAATTGGCCTAATTGACCTAATTGGCCTCAATTTCCCTAAATTGGCCAAATTGACCTAATTCCCCTCAATTGGCCTTAATTGGCCCCAAATGGCCTAAATGGTCTAATTGGATTCAATTGCCTCAATTGGTCTCAAATGGTGTCAATTGGACTAATTTGCCTTAATTGGTCCCAATTTCCCTCAATTGGCCTCAATTGTCCGCAATCAGCGTAATTGGCCGAATTGGACTCAATTGGACTCGATTGACCTCAATGGGCATAATTGGGTTCAATTGTCGACAATTGGCCTAAATTGTGCTTAATTGGGCTTAATAGGGATAAATTGGCCTTATTGGCCTCAATTGGCCTCAATTGACTTCAATTGGATTAACTGGCCTCAATTGGCCTTAATTGGCCTAATTAGGCTCAATTGGCTTCAATCCGCCTCAATTGGCTAGAATTGGACGTAATTGGCCTCAATTGGCCCTAATTGGCCCTAATTGGCCCTAATTGGCTTGAATTGGCCTGAATTGGACTCAATTGACCTAGTTGCCTTCAATTATCCTCAATTGCCTCAATTGGCCTCATTTGGCCTCAATTAACCTAATTGGCCTCAATTGACCTTAATTGGGCTAATTGGCCTCATTTGGCCTCAGTTGGTGACAATTGGCCTCAATTGGACTAATTGGCCTAATTGACCTTAATTGTCCTTAATCGTCCTAATTGGCCACAATTGGCCACAATTGGCCACAATTGGCCTCAATTGACCTAATTGGGATAATTGGACTTAACTAGCCACAATTGGACTAATTGGCTTCAATTGGACAAATTGGAATAATTGGCATCAATTGGCCTCAGTTGGTCTCAATTGGTCTAATTAGGCTAGCCTTGCCAAAAAAGGCCAATTAGGCCAATTGAGGTCAGTTAGTGCAACTGAGGTCAAATAGGCCAATTAGTGCAGTTGAGGCCAATTGATGACAATTGAGGCCAATTAAGACGATTAGTTCAGTTAGGTCAATTAGGTTTTTTGGGTCATTTAGGTCAATTTATTCAATTAGGTAAATTTGGTCAATTATGCCTATTAGTTCAATTAGGTCAATTAGGTAAATTAGGCCAATTCGACCAATTAGTTAAATTAGGACAACTAGGTTAATTAGGCCAATTAGGATAATTAGGGCAATTAATCCAATTAGTGCAATGGAGGTCTACTTGTTCTATTCGGCCAATTGAGGCCAATTAGGGTAATTAGGAAAATTAGTCCAATTGAGCACAATTAAGAGAATTGAGACCAATTGAGTCCAATTAGGCCAATTGGGAAAATGAAGGCAGTTATTCCAATTAGTCCAATTGAAGAAAATTGAGGCCAATTATTCCAATTGAGGAAAATTCAGCTCAATTAGGCCAATTGAGCCCAATTAAGGCAATTAGGCCACCTGAGGCCCATTGAGGCCAACTGAGACCATTTGAGGGAAATTGAGGCCACTTGAGGCCAATTAGTCCAATTATGGCCAATTGGGGCCAATGAGGATCATTGAGGCCGATGAAGCCAATTGAGGCCAACTGTTTCCAATTGGACCAATTAGGAAAATTGAGTCAAATTGAGGCCAACTGAGTCTAATTAGGCCAATTAGGCAAATTGAGGACAATTGATTCCCATTGAGCCCAATTTGGAAAATTGTGACCAATTGAGGCCAATTGAGTCCAATTAAGATGAATTGAGGCCAATTGAAACCAATGAGGTCAATTGAGGCCAATTGATACCAAATGAGAAAAATTATGCCAATTAGGCTAATTGTGGAAAATTAGGTCAATTGAGGCCAATTGAGGCAAATTAGTCCAATTGAGAAAAATTGAGGGAAATTGAGCGCAATTAGTCCAATTGAGGTCCATTAGACAAATTAATGTCAATTGAGGCCAATTAGGTCAAGTAGGCCAATTGAGGCCAAATTAGGCCAATTAGACCAATTAAGGCCAATTATGAGAATTTGGAAAAAAATTCCAATTAAAGCCAATGATACCAATTGAGTCTAATTGAAGACAATTGAGGCATATTAGGCCAATTAGGCCAATTTAGACTAGTTGGGAAAAATATGAAATGTATGAAAACTAGGCCAATTATGGCCAAAGATACCAATTGAGTCCAATTGAGGCAAATTATGCCAATTAGGCCAATTTAGAAAAATTGGGAAAAAAGGAAAAATATAAAAATTAGGCTAATTAAGGACAATGAGTCCAATTAGGCAAATTGTGGTGAATTAGGCTAATTGGGCCTAATAGCCCAATTGAAACTAATTGGGTCCAGTTAGGTCTGTTAGGGCAATGAGTACAATTAGGACAATTGAGGTCAATTTGGCTATTTAGGTCATTAAGTCCAATTTGGCCAATTCATCCAATTATTGCAATTAGTCCAATTAGGCCATTGAATCAAATTCGACCATTAAGGTCAATTAGGCCAATTAGGCCTATTAGGCCTATTAAGACCAATTTGGAAAATTGAGGCCAATTAAGGCCAATTAGGACAATTAGGATAATTATTCCAATTAGGTGAATTGTGGCCAATTGAGGAATATTAAGGTTAATTGAGTCCAATAGGGACAATTGAAGCCAATTGATGCCAATTGAGGCCAATTAGGCCAATTAGGAAAACTGACCCAATTAGACCAATTAGGCCAATTGAGGCCAATTAGGTCAATTAGGCCAATTGAATCTAATTGAGGCCAATTGAGGCCAATTTTCCCAATTGAGCCCAACTAGGCCAATTGAGACCAACCGAGGCTTACTCAGCCAATTGAGGCCAATTAGAAAAATTGAGGGCAATTGAGGCCAATTGAGCGAATTAATGCCAATTGGGCCAATTGAGAACAATTGAGGCCAATCGAGACCAATTTGGCCAACTATGTCCAATTAAGGCCAATTGGGGCCAATTAGGGCCAATTGGACCAATTGAGGCCAATTGAATCCAATTAGGTCAATAGGGCCCAATTCGGACAATTGAAACCAATTGAGGCCAATTGAGCTCAATTGAGGCCAATTAGCCTAATTGAGGCCAATTAAACCAATTGAGGCAAATTGTGACCAATTGTGGCAAATTAGGCCGATTAGACAAATTGATGCCAATTAAGGCCAATTAGGCCAATAAGGCGCATTGAGACCAATTGATGCCTATTGAGGACAATTAGCCCAATTGATCCAATTAGACTATTGAGTCCAATTAGGTCAATTAGGATAATTAGTCCAATTAGTCTGTCGAGTCCAACTCAGCAACTGAGACCAATTTGGCCAATTAGAAAAATTGAGGCCAATCAGGCCAATTGGGGCCAATTGATCCAATTAGTCTAATTAGGCCAACTGAGGCCAATTGTAACATCCCCAACCTAGAGGCCAATAAACCTGTGCTCTAAGACTGGTTTTCACATGACCTCAAGCATGCCACATCCAAACTATCAGTCTCTCACAAAACAACCTTAACTTGTGTATAACCCATCGCCTGCTTACTTACCTAACCTTGTCTCTTGGTTAGTCAGCCCCATCATCACTGAGGGAGCCTTTGTATCTCACCCAAAAACCAAACCATTCACACTAAAAAGTTCATCCATGTGACCACCCTCACCACGGTGTCCCCATCGAGCGAACATATATCACCCCACTTCAGCCACCCTTGTCTTTCATGCTCTAAACAACTTCTAGACCTCCATTAATCCTCACCTGATAAGTGAGTTAGGCCTGCATATGATACAACCCTTCTAAACAATCCTTACATCCTATCACAAACACTAGGGTGCCTATATGCAAGAACCATGAAGAACTATACCATTCACTAAAACTTGGGGTACATAGTATGAATTGAAACTACCTCTGAAGCATCTCACTTGCTTCATATTCCAAGATACCTGCACCACTGGGCTAACACCCCATGAGGTCACCCTTGATTCCATGAGATTATCAACTCTTAACCACAACTCGAGTTGCACAACCATCCATCAACCTTACCACTTAGACCTCAAGGACAAACCTGCACCATGGGACACTCTGAGTCCCACTACCAAATTCCATTATATCTACATGCACGACACACACCCAAAAGCACTAGAATCCCTGCCCAACCACTCTCATAGGTCACCTTGATGTTTGAGTGATACAAAATCCCTAGATTGGAGTCACAATGAGGAGGAGCCATTGGTCCTCTCCCCAAATCATACTTATCATCACACGAACAAAGAAATGCTCCAGAATGGAACTCTCACTCCCATTCTGATACACACTATGCCTTGCACACCAAACAACCATCTACTCTAGGTTCCACACTAAAGGGGTACACATTCATTGGCACTACGAGAAAAAAATCCTCTTTGGGATTCAAGACACAACATGAAATCTCTCTAACCACAAGGTCACCAAGACCGAAGCACCATCCTCATGGTCCAGCATGCACTCTGTATGGTCATGAAACACTTGAGTTTCCTCACTCACATTACCGAACAATTTCTCACAACCCAAATGCCACAACCCTACTAAGGGTTCCCTAAACACACCACCACCTAGGACATATCGCAACCGGAAAGGCCTCACAATCCAAATACAAAGTCTCAGACTAGAGAACTCTCACTTCCCCAACCCACACAAATAGGGGTCCAACTGATAAAAAAAGGGATACCCACTAATGAACTCAAACATTCTCATTTTCAAACTCATCATTCACTCGACGCTTCGAAGCATGACGGACGATATTTAACCACTGATGGAAAAATGTATCATGCTAGCAGCCTTATATAACCCATTCTCTATGCTATGTCCCAATGGTCATCATCACTCTTAGAACACTACCCCTACCATACCTACTATGGTCACGGTCTACATGGGGTAACTAATTCACTTAATCGCAAGTCTTTCATCAATAGCTCTTCGACCCATTCTTCTTTTAAAACACAATTCCTTACCTCTTAGGCACATTTCCCATTTCACAACTTGTTACAATCATCATTTTAATTCATTTACATATTTATTTAGGAAAAATTCATTAATAATTTTACCATCATTATGTAATCCTTTTTCTTTTAGACATTGAATCAACCTTTACAATTTGTCACAACCCAAAATTCTTACCAAGATCACAACATTTCGTTATAAATGATGTTCCTAAACTATTCATTTGTATTCCTTTCATTCACCCACTCACATTACCATTATTAGGCATCTTTTTCTTCATATTTACCAAGGAAATAAAATAAATTCTACTTTATATGCCCCACACACCCATACTGAGTGTGTGCCTATAATGATGCATGCCACATACATCCTTAGGTGCCTAAAATGATGCATGAATGCACAACCCCATGCCATTTTCGAAATGAGTGAAATATCATAAATTAATCAAATCACACAACATGTACATCAAAAAACGGTGAAATATAATTTAACTATAACAACACACATCAATAACAACAATTCCAACACAGGGTGACTTGGGTTTTCCCTCGTACATGGGTTAGCTAATCCCAAAAACGAGCTCATTAATAAGGCCCGAAACATCCTAATATCCTATCTACCATCCCCAAATAGTAAGGAAGAGAAAATAACTCCTCTAATACCACTTTGTAACATACCCTACCAAGAATCCACTAAACCAGTGCTCCGAGTCGGGTCATCACATGACCTCAAGTGTGCCTCCCCGTATGCCAGAGGTTTCCGACTAGCGTTGAGGGTATAATAAGTCACGTTGGGAGACTATACCCACTTTACCCGAGTAAGCTGCAATAAATCACAATAAAAATAATAGAAGCATTATGAAGAAACAAATAAACATGCATAACCAAACATTTACCAATAGGGTACATGCCACAAATCAAATAAACCATGCCATTCCATACTAGAGGTGCAAAGTGAATAAATTCCAAAATAATACAAATGGAAAAATCTCCAAACGAGTCCCGAATATAAGTCTAGATCCTTCCCCATGTACATATCGAGCCCAACGAAACATACTAGAGTAGGGACCTTACCCTCGTCCAGACCTGCAACCAAGAGATCTACTCGGGTACCCAACGGCAACACGAGCAGGGTGTGAGTACAAAACTCAGTAGGCCACCACCAACGATGTCTACAAAATATCCAATCTAATAGATAGTTCATGAAAGTACAAATAAATGATATGTAATCAAGGGACAATTTGGGGGTCATTAGTTAACACTATTTATTTAATTGATGACTAATGTTTATCCCAATCCCATTTCTTATACCATTTTCACCACATAATCCATTTTCAACACATTCTCATTGGGTTAGGCATATAAATCATCTATACATGGGGGTCTAAGGCAATCAATCACCTCGGAACCTCAGTCCATGTGGAATGAAACAGTTATGGGAATAGAGCCTCTGTCCCCACCTATGTATTTTGGGGTGGAGTTTAGAGCATAATTCTAACTCGACCTATGGGCATAGATCCTCAATTCAACAACCCCTATGCCTTAAACAAATTCATCAATGACCATACATTTACCCATTTATCCCATTTATCATTTCACAAGGATTCACCCACTTATGCATTTCAAGTACATTTCTCATATCTCATAACCCAACCACCTACTACATTAAATAATTAGGTGTTACACAATTCCCATGTACTAACCCATTAAACATATTCATCCATTTTCGTATTACAACAGATTAAGATATTCCCCCTTTACCATTCAATCATCAAATTATGATTTCACCATTTAATATGCCTTTATCCACTTAGGCAATTATAACCAAATTTTGTCAAATAATTGACATAATCTCATTCAGCCCATTTTCCTATTTCTATATCTTTCCAAACAACCCTTTATGCCTTATCACCCTAGGATTATCTATTATCATTACATTTATAACTTAATAAACTATTAAAACCTATTCTATATGGGTTCCACATTATTAATCTGAAACCCTTCACTTAACCCTACCGCACTCTAGGTTCGGGTTTGCTCGTGCACCCCATGGGTGGCCCTAAAATGGTCAAGTCCTCCTCTATGCATCACATAGAGATAATGAGGGATTCAATTGGTCACTTAGACACCCTTTTATTTCAAACACTACAACAGAACCAAGACCACATTTAGGGAAAAAGAAGAACACAAGCTTCCATGCATAAATCTGAGATAAATATGTGGGATAATGCTTGTAGAACACCTACCTCAAATCCAACAAATAAATCACTCTTAATCATAGCCTTAGATCCGGATTCAAGCATCCCTTGAAGCCTAAACCTAAATCTCACCCAAAAAAGTTGGTTTTTGATCTTTGGAAAGAGATGGGAGAAAGTTGAAATCCCAAATCAAAATAAGGAAGCAAGTAGGAGATTAGACTTACCTAGGGATTCGATCTGCAACCAACGGTGCTAAAAACACCCAAGAATTGAAGGAGAACCACCCTTGGGAAGGTTGGGTCATCCAAGTTTGTCACTAGGGTTTCAGGGGGCTAAATGGAGGAGAAACTTGAGTTGGGGTTTCAAATCCCTGGATGGTAATTTTGATACTTTCCAACTTCTATAGGCCTTATGGTTTACCCGCACAGTTTTCCAAACCATACGGAAGTAACTGCCCGAAAATCACCCCTTCAAACGGTTTCCTAGGAATTTCTCATGATTTTCCAGATCGTGCGCAAACTATGTGGATTGCTACTACCCACATGGTCTCCCCTCGCATCGTTTTCCAAACCATGCGCAAACCCTGTGGATTGCCCAGAAAGCCCCTTTCCCCCCTTTTTTCATGTCCTGAACCCCCAAAACACCCCTGATCCTTCCCAAGGACTTGGAAAAACACTTATCTAGTCACAAAGGAGAGGTCTAAGTGAACACATAGACAAAAACATACTTTATGCAAATTTGGAACCATACACCAATTATGAAAATTGATTCCAATTGAGGTTAATTTGGCCAATTGATGCCAATTAGGCCTATTGAGGCAAATTGAGCCTAATTAGGCCAATATGGAGGATTGAATCCAATTGAGTCCAATTGAGACCAATTGGACCAATTGAGACCAATTAAGTCCAATTAGTCAAATTGAGGTCAGTTGAGGCTAATTTGGACAATTTACGCAAATTGGACAAATTGAGGCCAATTTGGGGAATTAATACCAATTGAGGCCAACTGAGGCCAATTAAGGCCAATTAAGGCCATTTGAGAACAATTAGGCAAATTGAGGTCAACTGGGTCCAATTAGGGCAATTAATCCAATTGAGGCCAATTGAAGAAAATTAGGCCAATTAGGTGAATTGATGCCCAATGAGGCCAACTGAGGCCAATTGGGTCAATTAGGCCAACTGAGGCCAATTGGGGCCAATTAGGCCAACTGAGGCCAATTGGGGCCAATTTATCCAATTGATAAAATTAGGCCAATTAGCTGAATTGAGGTCAATTGAGACCAATTAGGCCAATTGAGGCCAATTAGACCAATTAATACCAATAGAGACCAATTAGGCAAATTGAAGCCAATTTTGCCAATTAGGTGAATTGAGGCCAATTTAGGCTAATTTAGGTCAATTGAGGAAAATTAGGACAATTTGGAGAACAATTTCATTGATGCCAATTCATCCAATGAGGATTTGGAGGCCAATTCGTAAATTGAATCCAATTAGGCCAATTGAGGCCAATTAGGTAGATTGAGACCAATTGAGGCCAATTAGGCCAATCGAGTCTAATTAGGTCATTGATGACAATTCATCCAATTAGTCCAATTAAGCCATAAGGGACAATTTGGCCATTGATCTAATTAGGCCAATTGAGGCCAATTAGACCAATTGAGGCCAATTGGGCCTAATAAGGCCATTGAAGCAAATTCGTCCATTGAGGTCAATTAGAACAATTAGGCAAACTAGTCCAATTAGGCATATTCAAGCCAATTAGGAAAATTTACGTCACTTAAGGCTAATTAGGCCAATTGAGTCCTATTAGGTCAATTGAGGCCAATAAGGATAATTATACCAACTGGGGCCAATCGAGGCCAATCGAGGCCAGTTTAGCCAATAAAGGCTAATTGAGACAAATTAGGTAAATTGAAGTCAGTTATGCTAATTGAGGCCGTTTAGGTCAATTGAGGCCAATTGAGCCCAATTGAGGCCAAATGTGCCTAATTGAGGCCAATTGAGCCCAATTGAGGCAAATTAAAGCCAATTTGGTTAATTAAGAAAATTGAGTTCAATTGATGCCAATTAGGCCAATTGAGGCCCATTAAAGCCAATTCAGGCCAATTGAGGCTAATTGTGGTCGATTAAAAAAATGAGGCCAATTGATGCTAATTAAGGCCAATTTAAGTAAATTAGTCCAATTAGGCCAATTAGGCTGTTGATACCAATTCATCCAGCTGGTCCAATTAGGAAATTGAGACCAATTTAGCCATTGAGGCCAATTAGGCCAATTGAGGCCAATTATGCCAATTATGCAAATTAAGCCATTGAGGTTAATTCTACCAATCACACCAATTGAGGCTAATTAAGGTAAATTGAGCTCAATTGTGGCCAATTTGGCCAATTAGGCTAATTAAGGGCAATTGCGGCCAATTGAAGCCAATTTAGGCCAATTAGGCCAATTAGGAAAATTAAGGCCGATTAAGGCTAATTAAGATAATTGAAGCAAATTGAGGCCAATTAAATCCAATTAGTCCAATTCGGCCAATGGAGGCCCATCGATGCCAATAGAGGCCAATAAGGCCAATTGAGGCCAATTAGGATAATTGAGGCCAATTAGGCCAATTGATGCCAATTAAGACCAATTGAGGCCAATTAGTTCAATTCAGCTAATTGAGCCAATTGATTCCAATTGATGCCATTTGAGGCCAATTAGAAAAATTAGGTCCAATTAGGCCAATTGGGCCAATTCAGGCCAATTGTGGCCAATTAGGCCAATTGAGGCTAATTGAGTTTAATTAGGACAATTAGGCCAATTGAGGCCAATTAAGAAAAATGAGGCCAATTGAGCGAGGCCAATTAGACCAATTTTGGCCAATTTGGCTAGTTAGTCCAATTGAATCCAATTTGGAAAATTGAGGCCAATTCAGGCCAATTAGGCGAATTAGGGACAATTAGTCCAGTTGAGGCCAATTGAGGCCAATTTGGCCAATTAAGTCCAATTGAGTCCAATTAGGAATATTGAGGTCAATTGAGGCAAATCGGGCCAATTGAGGCTAATGTGGCCAATTGAATCCAATTAGTAAAATTTGGCGAATTTAGGCGACTTTAGGCCAATTATGACAATTGAGGCCATTAGGACAATTGAGAGTAATTAGGAAAATTGAGGTCAGTTGAGTCCAATTAGTCTAATTCAACTAATTTAGGCCAATATGGCCAACTAAGCCTAATGAGGACTATTGGGGCCAATTGAGACCAATTAATTCATCTAGGCTAATAGAGGACAATTGGGGCCAATTGAGGGAAATTAGGAGAATTTAGTCCAATTTAGGCCAATTGAGTCCAATTGTGGCTAATTATGGCCAATTGAGTTCAATTAGGCCAATTGAGGTCAATTAAGACAAATTAGACCAATTGAGGACAATTAAGGACAATTAGGCCAATTGAGGCGAATTGGGCCAATGAAGGATAATTGGGGGCAATCGAGACCAATTGAGGCCAATTGAGATCAATTGAGGCAAATTAATGCAATTCGAACAATTGAGCCCAATTGGGGCCAATTGAAGCCAATTGAGACCAATTAGGCCAATTGAGGCCAATTAGGCCAATTGAGACAATTGAATCCAATTGTGGCTAATTATGCCAATTGAATCCAATTAAGACCAATTGAGGCCAATTAGTCCAATTCAGCTAATTGAGACAATTGATTCCAATAGATGCCATTTGAGGCCAATTAGAAAAATTAGGTCCAATTAGGCCAATTAGGCCAATTCAGGCCAATTGTGGCCAATTAGGCCAATTGAGGCTAATTGAGTTTAATTAGGACAATTAGGCCAATTGATGCCAATTAAGAAAAATGAGGCCAATTGAGCGAGGCCAATTTGACCAATTTAGGCCAATTTGGCTAGTTAGTCCAATTGAATCCAATTTGGAAAATTGAGGCCAATTCATGCCAATTAGGCGAATTAGGGACAATTAGTCCAGTTGATGCCAATTGAGGCCAATTTGGCCAATTAAGTCCAATTGAGGCTAATGAGGCCAATTGAATCCAATTGTGGCTAATGAGGCCTATTGAGGCTATTGAGGCCAATTGAGGCCAATTGAGGCCAATTAGGCCAATTGAGACAATTGAATCCAATTGTGGCTAATTATGCTAATTGAATCCAATTTAGACCAATTGAGGATAATTAGGCCCATGGAATCCAATTGAGCCCAATTGTGGCCAATAAGGCCAATTGAGGTCAATTAGGCCTATGAGACCAATTGAGGCAAATTGAGGCCAATTCTGAAAATTGAGTCTATTTGGGTCAAATTGAGTCCAATTAGGCCAATTGAGACCAATTAAGGCCAATTGAGGCCCATTGAGCCCAATTAGGCAAATTGTGGCCAATTGAACCAATTGCGCTAATTGAGCCCAATTTAGCCAATTCAGCAATTTCACCAATTAAGACCAATTTGGTCAATTTAGTCCAATTGAGGCCAGTTAGGCCAATTGAGACCAATTAAGGATAATTGTGGCCAATTGAGGCCAATTATTCCAATTAGGCCTATAGAGGCGAATTCGACCAATTTGGCCAATTGGGGCCAATTGAGGCCAATTAGACCAATTGAGACCAATTTAGGCCAATTCGGTCAATTGAGCCCAATTGAGGCCAATTGAGGTAAATTGAGGACAATTATGCTAATTAGGCCAATTGAGCCCAATTTAGGCCGATTGGGTCAATTAGGCTAATTGGGGCCAATTGAGGAAAATTGAGGCCAATTGGGGCCAATTGAGGCCAATTCGGCCATTTGAAGACAATTTTGTCCAATTGAGGCCTGTTGAGACCAATTTATCCCAATTGAGTCCAATTAGGGCAATTGAGTCCATATAGGCCAATTAGGCCAATTATTCCAATTAGGCCACTTGAGGGCAATTGAGGCCAATTCATCCAATTAAGCTAATTGATGCTAATTTTTCCAATTATGCCAATTAGTCTAATTATGGAAAATTATTTCAATTGGTCCAATTAGCCCAATTAGGCCAGTTGAGGTAAATTGGGGCCAATTATGCCAATCAGTACAATTAGAAAAATTATTCCAATTAAGCCAATTGAGACAAATTGGTGCCAATTAGGACATTGGGGAAAATTGAATCCAATTGGGCCAATTTTGGAAAATTCAGCGAATTATGCCAATTGAGGCCATTGAGGACAAGTGAGTCCAATTGATGCCAATAGAGACCAATTATTCCAAATAAGGCCCATTAAGCCAATTACACCAATTGAGTCTAATTGGGCCAATGAGGACAGTTGAGGTCAATTGAGGGCAATTGAAGTCGGTTAAGGCCAATTGTGGCTAATTGAGGTCAATAAAGTCCAATTGCATCCAATTGGGCCAAATGGAATCCAATTAGACCAATTGATGCCAATTATGGGCAATTAAGCCGATGGAGGCCAATTGAGGCCAATATGGACAATTGGGGTCAATTGCGGCCAATTGGGGCCAATTGAGCCCCATTGAGGCCAATTGAGGTCAATTGATCCAAATTGAGGCAAACGAGGCCAATTAGGCCAATTGAGGCCATTTTGGCCAATTGGGCCAAATATGCCAATTAAGCCACATGAGGCCAATTAGCCCAACTAGACCAATTGAGTCCAATTAGTAAAATTATTAAAATGAGTCCAATTGAGTTCAATTAATCCAATTAGGCCAATTGAGACCAATTGGGCCAATTGAGACCAATTGAGACCAATTGTAGCAAATTGAGTCCAATTAGGCCAATTGAGGCCAATTGAGGTCAATTATGCTAATTAGGCCAGTCGATATCAATTAGGCCAATTTAATGCAATTGAGGCTAATTAGCTCAACTTGGCCAATTATGGCCAAATGAAGCCAATTGAGGCCAATTGAAGCCAATTAGGACCAGTGTGGCTAATTAGGCCAATTGAGGTTAATTAGGCTAATTAGGTCACTTGATCCCAAGTCTGCCAATTGAGGCCAATTTGGCCAAATGAGGAAAATTGATGGAAATTGAAGCCAATATAATCCAATTAGTCCAATTGAGGCCAATTCAGCCCATTCGGCCAATTAAGGCCCATTGAGACAAATTTAGGCTATTTAAGGCCAATTGAGTCCAGTTGATGCCGATTGGTTCTAATTGAGGCCAATTAGGCCAATTGAGCCACATTGAGGCCAATTGAGGCCCATTGAGTTCAATTGAGTCCAATTTGATCAATTAAGTCAATTGAGGCCAACTGAGGCCAATAAGGCGAAATAGGACAATTCTTCCAATTTTTACAATTGATTCTAATTGAGGCCAACAAGAAAAATTGATTTCAATTAGGCCAATCGAGGCCGACTAGGCCAACTAGGCCAATTCGGCCAATTGAGGCCATTTCAGCCAATTAAGTCAATTAAGTCAATTAAGTCCAATTGAGGCCAATTGAGGTCAATTGAGACTAATTAGGCTAATTAAGGCCAAGTGAGGTAAACTGAGTCCAATTAGGCCAATTAGGCCAATTGAGGTCAATTGAGGTCAAATGAGGGCAATTGAGTCCAATTAGGCCAATAAGGGCTATTGAGGCCAATTGCGGCCAACTAAGCTCAATTAAGTCCAAATAGGCTAATTAGTCCAATTGAGGACAACTAAGGCCAATTGGGTCCAAGTGAGGTCAATTGGGGCCATTTGAGGTGAATTAGGCCGATTAGGCCAATTGAGGTGATTTGAGTCCAATTAGGCCAATTGAGGCTGATTAGGCCAATTTGACCAATTGAGTCTAATTAGTCCTATTGATTCCAATAGAGGCAAATTGAGACCAATTGAGGCCAATTGAGGCCAATTGATTAAATTTACGAAAATCGAGGCAAATTGAGGCCAATTGTGGCCAATTAGACCAATTGAGATCAGTTAAGTCAATTGAGGACAATTTGGGTAATTTGGGTGATTGTAGATAAATATTCCATTTGAGGCCAATTTGGCCAATTGAGGCCAATTGAGGCCATCAGATTCCAATTAGGCCAATCGTAACCAATTGAGGTCAATTGATCCAATTAGACCAATTTAGTCCACTTGAGGCCAATTTGGGCCAATTATGCCAATTGTAGCCAATTAAGGCCAATGAGTCATTTATGGCTAATTGAGTCCAATTGAGACTAATTGGGGCCAGTTACGGCCAATTAGTCCAATTGAGGACAGTTGGGCCTAATAAGACCATTGAAGAAAATTTGGCCATTATGGTCAATTAGAAAAATTAGGTCAACTAGTACAATTAGGCTTATTCAAGACAATTAGGAAAATTTAGGCCACTTAAGGCTAATTAGGCTAATTTAGGCCATTAGGTCAATTGAGGCCAATATGGTTAATTATACTAAATCCGGCCAATTGAGGCCAATCAAGGCCAATTCAGCCAATTGAGGCTATTTGAGATCAATTAGGTAAATTTAGGCCAATTAGTCCAATTGAGTCCATTTAATTCAATTAAGGCCAATTAAGCCCAATTGAGGCCAATTGAGCCCAACTGAGGCCAATTAGGCGAATTGAGTCCAATTGAGGCAAATTAATGCCAATTTGGCTTATTAGGAAAATTGAGGTCAATTGATCCCAATTAGGCCAATTAGGGCAATTGAGGCCCATTAAAGCCAATTCAGGCTAATTGAGGCAAATTATGGCCATTTATACCAATGAGGCCAATTGATGCCAATTTAGGCCAATTTAAGCAAATTTTTCCAATTGGGCCAATTAGGCCATTGATACCAATTCAGCCAGCTAGGCCAATTAGGACATTGAGACCAATTTAGCCATTGAGGCCAATTAGGCCAATTGAGGCCAATTATGCCAATTATGCAAATTAAGCCATTGAGGTTAATTCTGACAATTAGGCGAATTAGAAAATTGAGTCCAATTCTGCCATTGAGCCTAATTAAGCCAATTAGGCCAATTAGGCTAATTAAGGCCATTTCAAAAAATTAGGTCCAAATAAGGCCTATTAGGATAATTGAGGTCAATTGGGGCCAGTTAGGTCAATTAAGGCCAATTGGGTCAATTGAGTCCAATTAGGATGATTAGGCCAGTTAAGGCTACTAAGTCCAATTGAGGTCAATTAGGCCAATTGAGGCCAATTGAGCCCAATTAGGCAAATTGAGTTAAATTAATTCCAATTAGGCCAATTGAATCAAATTAGGCCAATTGAGCCTCATTGAGGCAAATTAGTCCAATTAGGCGAATTGAGACTAATTTAGGCTAATTGAGCCAATTATGGCCAATTAAGGCCAATTTGGACAATTAGGTGAATTGAAGCCAATTGAGGCCGATTGAGGCTAATTGTGGCTAATTATGCCAATTAGGCCAATTGATGCTAATTCATGCCAATTCATTCCAATTAAGCACACTAGCAGCACCATTGAATGACTTGACAAATAATATTGTTCCTTTCAAATGGGGGGAAACTCAAGAGAAGGCCTTCCAAGCTCTTAAGGAGGGACTCACCCACGCCCCTCTACTTTCACTTCTGGACTTCGGTAAGACCTTTGAAATTGAATGTGATGCAAGTGGAATTGGCATTGGAGGAGTACTCATGCAAAAAGGTAAGCCTATTTCTTTCTTTAGTGAGAAGTTAAATGGCCCAACTCTAAACTATGCTACATATGATAAAGAGTTTTATGAATTGTTTAGAGTGCTAGAGACATGGCAACACTAACTTTGTCCTAAAGAATTTGTGATCCATTCTAATCATGTGGCACTTAAATACCTTAGGAGCCAACATAAAAAAATAGGATACATGATAGATGGATGGAATTCATTGAATCATTTCCATATGTCATCAAGCATAAAAAGGGTAAATAAAACACTGTGGCTAATGCACTTTCACGTAGATATTCTATTTTATCCTTGTTGGATTAAAAACCCTTCGATTTTGAATACATTAAGGTTTATATGCCACAGATAGTGATTTTAGAGAAGCTTATGAACATTGTAAACCTGGAGTTAGTTGGGAAAAGTTCTATTTATAGGATGGATTCTTATTTCAGATTAATAATCTTTTCATTCCCATTTTCTCAATCCATTTACTTTTAATGAAGGAGTCACATTCGGGTGGGTTAATGGAACATTTTGGTGTTGTGAAAACTATATGTGTTCTTAACGAGTATTTTTATTGGCCTAGGATATCTAGAGATGCTGAGAAATTTGTGGGAAAATGCATTGTCTTCCATAAAGACAAATCGAAACTGAACCCACATGGACTATATCTTCCTCTCCCAATTCCCAATACCCCTTGGGAGGACATATCAATGGACTTTATTTTGGGGTTACCACGGACCAAGAGGGGGAGAGATTCCATTTTTGTTGTGGTGGATCGGTTTTCAAAACTGGCACATTTTATTCTTTTTCACAAAACTGATGATGCAACTAACATTGCACCAATTTTCTTTCAGGAAGTAGTCAAACTTAATAGAATTACAAGGACGATTGTGTTGGATTGAGACACAAAATTCCTCAGCTACTTTTGGAAGATATTATGGAGCAAATTAGGAACGAAGTTACTATTTTCCGCTACTTCTCATCCGTAAACTGATGGACAAACCATGGTTGTGAATCGAACACAATCTTCCCTTATGAAAACCATTGTGAAGAAAAACATAAAGAATTGGTAGGAGTGTCTACCACGTGCGGAATTCGCATATAACAGGTCCAAGCATTCCACTACTCAATATTCTTCATTTAAATTTTTTTATGGATTTAACTCCCTTGCCCCTCTTGATCTAGTTCCTTTTCCTTTGTAGGAAGTAGTTAATATGGATGTGAAAGGGCGTGCAGAATTCATCAAGAAAATCCATGAAAAGGAAAGGATAAATATTGAGTGGATGACCCATAAATATATTGATCATGCAAACATGGGTTGCAAGCAAATGTTGTTCGAGCCTAGTGACCTAGTCTGGGTTCATATGCGGAAGGAAAGATTTCCCGACAAGCAGAAATCAAAACTCATGCCACGAGACGATGGACCTTTCCGAGTGCTTGAGAAGATTAACAACAATGCTTACAAGATTGCTTTGCCAGGTGAGTATGGTGTAAGTGCCACTTTCAATGTTTCTGATCTTTCTCCTTTTTTGGGTGTAGAGGATGAAGAGTCGAGGATGACTCATTTTCAAGAGTGGGAGGATGATGCGAACCATGTTCAAGGCACAAAGTTGATTACCCGAGTGGAGGAGTTGGATTTGCAAAGGCCCGATGACGCGTGGGAGATTAAAGAGGCTGAATTCAACAATGGGTGCCCATCTTGCTTCATTAAAGGCCCAATGGATCTTTCCTTGCATGGATAGAGAAAATGGGCCTATTATCAAACTTATTGAAGCCCAAATATGATGTTTAAAGTTTTTCCCACATGGTTGCATGAATTTTAGAAGCTTTACCCTCATGGATAATTATAGAATGGCATCTTTGGACACCAAAGTGAAATCCGATGGGCTAGGTACTCAAAGTCAAATATGGTAGGATATGGGTGGAAAGGCATGTGCTACTTTTCCTAAAAGTCTTTATTAGACTTTATCTTTTTTACTTTAAGGGTACATGGTATATTTAGCCTTTATAACTTTAGTGTATTAGACCCTTGACTATTGTATCACCCATTTGATATAAATAGCCACCTCATGGAATTGTATTTTCATTCAAGACTTAATTGAGAGCTCATGCTTTTCCATTGTGTGAGGATTGTCCTGGGTTTTTCTCTTAGCTCTTGTGGATTCTTGCCTTGTCAATCCACAAGTTAGATTGGTGATCTAATATCACAAATCCCCCAATTCCGTGCCTCAACCTAAGTGCATTGTTGTGTGGATTGGGTATCACATACCTCCTTTGATTTTGTTGTATAAGTAGTAGGTCGTGCTCCTAATAGCGTTTATTGTCTACTTGCATCTACTATCTGTACCCATCATCCACCGCTTAGCCCCTAACCACATCCTTCATCCGCTGCCCTACGCCGTGAAGATCAGGCCACCCAGTGCATCTCACTTCATTGAGGCCAATTGATATTAATTAGGCCAATGAGGAAAATTGAGTCCAATAGAGACAAATTGAGGCAAATTAGGCAAATTGAGGCTAATTAAGGCCAATTGAGACAAATTGAGGCCAATTAAGGCCAATTAGGACAATTGAGACCAATTGTGGCCAATTGAGGTCAATTGAGGACAATTGATGCTAATTGAGGCCAATTAGGCCAATTGAGTCCAATTAAGGCCAACTTGGCCAATTTGGCCAATTTTCTCAATTGAGTCCAATTGAGGCCAATAAGGAAAATTGAAGCCAATTAAGGTCTATTGGGAAAACTGAGGCCAAATAAGGCCAATTGAGGCCAATTGAGGCCAACAAATTAAGGCTAGTTGAGGCCAATTGAGTCCAATTATTTAAATTGAGATCAGTTGAGGCCAACCAATTGAGGCTAGTTGAGACCAATTGAGGCCAATTGTGACTTATTATGGCAATTACGTTAGTTAGGCTAATTAAGGTAAATTATTCCAATTAGGCCAATTGAGGCCAATTGAGACTTATTAGGCCCATTTTTCCAATTCATCCAATTGATCCATTGAGGCTAATTAGGCTAATTAGGCCAATTGAGGCCAATCAAGGCCTATTTGGTGAATTACACCTATTCAGCCAACTGAAACATCAAGGCCAATTAAGGATAATTAGGCCAATTATACCAATTGAACTTAATTGAGGCCATTTAGGTCAATTAGGAAAATTAAGGCTAACAAGGACAATTGGGCCAATTAGGTCACTAAGTCCAGTTAGGCCAATTAGGAAAATTAAGCTAATTTGGCAATTGAGGCCAATTTAGTCATTGAGGCCATTTTGGCCATTTTGGCGAGTTGGGCCATTCTGGTCGTTGAGGTAAATTATGCCAATTAGGTCATTAGGACATTGAATCCAATTCATACATTGAGTCCAATTAGGCTAATTATTCCAATTAGACCAATTGAGACCAATTTGGTCAATTGAGGCCAATTAGGTCAATTGAGGCCAATTAGGTCAATTGAGACCAATTGTCCCAATTGATCCAATTGAGGAAAATTAGTTCATTGAGGCTAATTGAAGGCAATTGAAGCCAATGATGTCAATTCATACAATTAGGAAAATTGAGAACCATTGAGTCCAATTAGGCCAATTAGGCCAATTCACCCAATTGGCGCCAATTATCCCAATTGATCCCAATTTGGAAAATTGTATCCAATTCAGAAAATTTGAGACAAAATGAGGCCAATTAATGTCAATTATGCCAATTAGGCCAATTGAGGCCAATTAGTCTATTAAGTCCAATTGAAACCAATTGAATCCAAATATGTAAATTGGTCAAAATTGGCCTCAATTGGCCTAATTGGATTAATTGGACTCAATTTTCCTAATTTGGCCTCAATTGTCCTAATTGGCCTCAAATATTATCAACTGGCTAATTGGTCAAATTGGCCTCAATTAGATTCAATTGGCATAATTGGCCTCAAATTGCCCCAATTGACCACAATTGGCCTCAATTGGCTTCAACTGGCCTAATTGGACTAATTGGCATCAATTGGCATCAAATAACCTCAATTTGATTCAATTGGCTTCAATTGACCTCAATTGATATCAATTGGCCTCAATTGGCCAAGAAACAATCAAAATACCTAAAACCCCAAAAAATCCCAAATACTCAAAAGAATCCTAAAAAAATTGAAACACTAAAACCCAATTATGACAATTGAGGCTAACTGAAGCCAATTGAGGCCAGTTAAGGCCAATTGAGGACAATTAGGCCAATTGAGTCCAATTGGGGCCAATATAGGCCAATTGCGGCCAATTAGTAGGCCAGTTGATGCCAATTGAGACCAATTGTTGTCAATTGGGGAAAATTGGGCCAACTGAGGCCAATTATGCCAATTGAGGCCAATAGAGGCTAATAGAGCCTATTAGGTCAATTAGTCCAATTGAGGCCAAGTTGGCCAATTATGACCAAAGGAGGCGAATTATGACAAATCGAAGCCAATTGTGCCCAATTGAGGCCAATTAGACAACCGATTCCAATTAAGTCCAATTGAGGTCATTGAGCCCATTAAGTCCAATTGGGGTCAATTAAGCAAATTAAGGTCAATTGAGGCTTATAAAGGCTAATTGAGGCCAATTACTCCAATTGAGTCCAATTAGACCAATTGAGACTAATTGAGATCAATTGAGGCAAAATATGCCCATTAGGAAAATTTAGCCCAATGGATGTTAATTGGGGCCAATTGAGGCAAATTGGGTTCAATTGAGGCTAATTGGGGCCAATTAGGCCAATTAGTCCAATTGAGGTCAATTGAGGAAAATTGCGACTAATTGAGGCCAATTACGGCGAATTGTGACCAATTGAGGCTAATTAGGCCAATTGAGGCCAACTAAAGTGAATTAGGCCAATTGAGATCAATTGAACAATGGAGGCCAATTGAGTCCAATTAGGCCAATTGAGGCCAATTGAGGCCAATTAGGCCTATTAAGACCAATTAGGAAAATTGAGTCCAATTGAGATCAATTAGTCCAATTTGGAAAATTGAGACCAATTGATGTCAACTAAACCAATTTAGTCAAATTGAGGCTAATTGAGGCCAATTGAGGCCAATTAAGGCAAATTGAGGCAAATTGAGGTCAATTGTGCCCAATTGAGGCCAATTGTGCCCAATTGAGGCCAATTGAGGCCAATTCGGCCAATTGAGGCAAATTGAGGTCAATTGAGCAAATTAGTCCAATTTAGCCAATTGAGGCCAATTGGGCCAAATAGGCCAATTGAGGTCAATTAGAAAAATTGAGGCCAATAGAGATCAATTGAGGCCAATTAAAGGTAATTGAGTCCAATTTGGCCAATTAAGTCCTACTAAGGCTAATTGAGCCCAATTATGTCCAATTCTGACCAATTGTGCCAATCATGCCCATTGTGGCCTTTTGAGACCAGTTAGGATAATTGTACCCATTAGGGAAATTGAGGATAATTGAGGCCAACTGAGACCAATTGAGGCCAATTCGGCAACTTGAGACCAATTGAGTCCAATTGAGGCCAATTAAGCCAATTAGGCAATTGAGTCCAATTTTTCCAATTAGGCTAATTGAGACCAATTGAGGCTAATTGGGCCCAATAAGGCCACCTGAGGCCAATTGAGGCCTATTTGGCCAGTTGAGGCCAATTGTGAGCAATTGTGGGCAATTTAGGCCAATTAGGCCCATTAGGCCGATTGATACCAATTGATGCCAATTGAGGCCTATTAAGGCCAAGTTGGCCAATTGAGGTTAATTGAGGCCAATTGAGACCAGTTGAGGCTAATTATGCCCATTGAGGCCAATTGAATCCAATTAGTCCCATTGAGGCCAATTAAGGCTAGTTGAGACCAATTTGGCCAATTATGCCAATTGAGGCCAATTGATGCCAAAGGAGCCCAATTAGGCCAATTGAGTCCAATTGAGCACAATTAGGCCAATTAAGTTTAATTGAGTCTAATTGAGGCCAATTAGGACAATTAGTTCAATTGAGGTCAATCGAGGCCAATGGAGACCAATTGAGGCCAATTAGGCGAATTGAGGTTAGTTGAAGCCAATTAGGCCAATTGAGAGTAATTAAGCCCAATTAGTTTAATAGAATCCAATTGGGGCTAATTCAGGCCAATTAGACTAATTAGACCAATTGTCTTCAATTGAGGCCAATTGATGCCAATTGAGATCAACTGAAAACAATTGAGTCCAATTGAATCCAATTAGGACAACTAAGACTAATTGTGGTGTATTGGGGAAAATTGAGGTCAATTATGCCAATTGAGTTCAATTTGGAAAATTAGGCCTGTTGAGGTCAATTGAGGCCAAATAGGTCAATTGAATCCAATTAGGCAAATTATGAAAATTAGGAAAATTGAGGCCAATTAGGCCAATTGAGGCCAATTAGGCATATTAAATCCAATTGGGGCCAATTAGTCCAATTAGGACAATTGAGGCAATTTTGGGCAATTGAGGCCAATTGAGGCCAATTGATGGCAATTAGGGTCAATTACGCCAATTGAGGCCCATTAATATCAATTAGTCCAATTAGTAAAATTGAGGCCAATTCAAGCTTATTGAAGCCAATTAGGTCCAATTGAGGCCAACTGAGTCCAATAATTCCAATTATGCCAATTGATGTCAATTGAGGCCAATTGCGGCCAATTGCGGCCAATTGCGGCCAATTGGGGCCAATTGCGGCCAATTGGGGCCAATTGCGGCCAATTGCGGCCAATTGGGGCCTATTGAGGCCAATTGCCCAATTGATTCCAATTAAGCCAATTGAGGCCAATTGATGCAAATTGCGGCAAATTACGGCAAATTGGGACCAATTGAGGCCAATTAGGCCAATTGAGGTCAATTGCGACCAATTGGGGCCAATTGGAGCCAATTAGACCAATTGAGGTCAATTGGGTTGAATTAGGCCAATTGTAGCTAATTGCGGCCCATTGAATCCAATTGAGACCAATTGGGTCAATTGAGACAAATTTGGCCAACTAAGGCCAATTAGGCCAAGTGAGGTCAATTGGGGCTAACTGCGACCAATTGAGACCAATTGAGGCAAATTATGTCAATTAGGCTAATTGAGGCTAACATGGCCAATTGGTCCATTCGAGGCCAATTAGGGGCAATTGAGGCCAGTTAGGCCAACTGATGCCATGTGAGACCAATTGTGGCCAATTGTGGCCAATTAAGACCAATTGAGACCAATTAGACCAATTAGGCCAATTGGGGCCAATTAAGGACAATTGAGGTCAGTTAGGCCAATTAATGCCAAGTGAGACCAATTTAAGCCAATTGTGGCCAATTGAGACCAATTGAGACCAAATTAGGCCAATTGAGGCTAACTAGGCCAATGGGGACAATTTAGGCCAATTGGAGGCAATTGAGGCCAGTAGGCCAATTGATGAGAAATGAGATCAATTGGGCCAATTGTGGGTAATTGATACAAATTGAGTCCAATTAGGCCAATTAAGGCTAACTCGGCCAATTGAGGCCAATTGAGGATAATTCAGGCCAACTAGTCCAATTAGGCCAATATAGCCCAATTAGGCCAATTGAGGCCAATTAAGCCCAATATGTCCAATATAGGCCAATTAGGGCCAATTAGGTCAATTATACCAATTAAGGTCAATTGAAGCCAATTGAGGCCAATTGATGCCAATTTAGACCAATTGGAGCCAATTGAGGAAAAATGAGGCCAATTGTAAGCAATTGATCCGAGTTGAGATCAATTAGGCCAATTGAGGTCAATTAATCAAACTAGGTCAACTGAGGCCAATTGAAGCCAAATAGGGCAACTAAAACCAATTAGTCCAATTAAGCCAGTTAGTCCTGTTGTGGCCAATTGAAGTCAATTGTAGCCAATTTGACCAATTGAGGCCAATTGAGAGCAAATGAGTCCAATTATGCCAATTGAGTCCAATTATACCATTTGAGGACAATTGAGATCAATTGAGTCCAATTAGGCCAACTCAGGCTAGTTAGGCCAATTGAGTCTAGTTGGGCCAATTGAGGCCAATTAAGACCAGTTCATGCCAATTGAGTCCAATTGAGGCCAATTGAGATCAATTAAGGCCAATTGAGACCCATTGAGGTCAATTGAGGACAATTGAGACCGATTTGGCCAGTTTGGCCAATTGAGGCCAATTAGGCCATTAAAGCCAATTGAGGCCAATTGTGTCCAATTGAGGCCAATTTCCCCAATTGCAGCCAATTGAGGCCAATTGAGGCTATTTGAGGCCAATTAGGTCAATTGAGGCCAATTAGACAAATTTGATGATAATACATTATTATTACCTCAAATGGCATGTAAAATTTTCCTCGTACCAACGAATTCATCATCCTTTTTGAGCTTAAGGAACTCCATTGCCAATTGAGGCCAATTGAGTATAAGTTTTCGAATTGGGCTAATTAATCCCTTGAAGCCAACTAGGACAATTAGTCAATTATGCCAATTATGCCATTGAGGACAATTCAGCCATTGAGCCCAATTAGGACAATTAGGTCAGTAAGGTCATTGAGGAAATTGAGGTCAATTTGGCCATTTTGGAAACTTAGACCAATTAGTCCATTGATGCCAATTCGAGCATTAAGCCCAATTAGGTGAATTTAGCCAGTTAGTCCAATTAGGCCTCTTAGACCAATTGAGGCCAATTAGGTCAATTAATTCCAATTAGGCCAATTGAGGCCAATTGACGCCAATTAATCCAAACATACCAATTGAGGCCAATTAGTCTATTGAGGCCAATTGAAGACAATAATAGACAATTAGGTCAATTAGTCTAATTGAGGCAAATAGGCAAATTGAGGAAAATTGAGTCCAATTAGGCCAATTAGTCCAAATGACGCCAATTAGGAAAATGATGGCCAATTAGGACAATATATGCCAATAGAGGCCAATTCGGCCAATTTTTCTAATTAGGACAATTAGGAAAATTGATGCCAATTAGGCCAATTACGGCCAATTAGTCCATTGAGGCTAACTAAAGCCAATTAAAGCTAATTGTTCCAATTAGGACAATTATGCTTGTTAGGCCAATTAGGTCAATTGAGGCAATATAGGAAAACTCAGGAAAACAGAGGCCAATTAGGCCAATTAGACCAATTAGACCAATTGACCTAATTGGCCTAATTGGCCTCAATTGGCATAATTGAACTCAATAAGCCTCAATAGGCCTAATTGGCATCAATTGGTCACAATTGGCCTAATAGGCCTTAATTGTCTTTAATTGGCCTTATTGGTCTGAATTGGCCTAATTGTCCTAATTGGCCTTAACTGGACTAATTGGCCTAATTGGCCTAACTGACCTCAATTGGCCTTAATTGAACTGATTGGCCATTATTGGTCTAATTGGCCTTAATTGGACTCAATTGGACAAATTGGCCTCAATTGGACTCAATTGGCTTAAAATCCCTCAAAATCCCCAAAACCCATAAAAACCACAAAAACCTATAATAATTTTAAAAAACCAACAAGCCAATTATTCCAATTGAGGCCAATTTATCTCAATTAAGGCCAATTAATCCAATCGAGGCCAATTAGGCCAATTGAGGCCAATTAGGCCTAACCTCAATGGCCTAACCTCAATGGCCTAACCTCAATGTTCTAACCTCAATTAGACTGACCTCAATGGACTAATTGGACTAATTTGCCTAACTCAGCACGTTGTCCTCATTGGTCTAATTGGAAAAAAATTCTAATTGACCTAATTTTCCTAATTGTGCTAATTGTGCTCAATATAATAATTTTTCTAATTGTCATAATTGGCCTAATTGACATAATTGGCCTAAATGGACTCAATTGGGCTAACCTCAATGGCCTAATTGGCCACAATGGACTAATTGAACTAGTTGCCCTAATTCGCCTAATTGGCGTAATTGGACAAATTAACCTAATGGGCCTCATTGGCCTAATTGACCAAACATTCCAAATTATCCTAGTTGGCTCCAATGATCTAATATAACTCAATGGGAAAATTTCCCCAATTGTCCAAATTACCCTAATTTTCCTAATTAAACAAATTGACCTAATTGGCCTTATTGGAAAAAATGTCCTTGTTAGCCTCTATGGTCTAATTGGACTAATTATCATAATTGGAATCAATGGTCTCAATTTTCCTACCTTTAATGGCCTAATTGGCCTCATTGGAATAATTATCCTAATTATCCAAATTGTTCTCAGTGGCCTAATTGGCATAATTGGATTCAATTGGACTAACTAACATCAATGCCCAATTTGGTCTAATTGACTTAATTTTCCTAATTGGGCTAATTGGCCTCCATTGGACTAATTGGCCTTAATGGCCTCAATTGGCCTAATTGACTCAATGGCCTGATTGGCCTCAATGACTTAATTGGCCTAATAGGCCTCAATGGCCTCAATTATCTAATTTCCCTCAATGGAAAAATTAGACTAAATGGACTAATTGGACAAATTTTCTTAATTGGACTAATTGGCCTAATTGGAATAATTGGCCTAAATTCCCTAATTGGCCTAATTGGCCTCAATTGGCCTAAATTGGCTAAAATTTGCCTAAATTGACTTCAATTGGTCTAAGCCTTAATTGGCCTCAATTGACCTAAATTGGACTAATTGGACTCAATTGGACTCAACCTCAATTGGCCTCAATTTTCCTAATTGATCTCAATTGGCCAAATTAGCCTAACTGACCTAATTGGACTCAATGGCTAAATTGACCTCAATGGTCGAATTGGCCTATTTAGCCTAATTGGACAGAATAGGCCTCAATTTAGCTCAATTGGACTCAACTAGCCTAAATTGGCCAAATTGTTCTCAATTGGGTGAATTGGCCTAATTATCTCTAATTGGCCTAATTGGCCTCCATAGACCTCAAATGAACTAATTGGACTTATTTGTGTCAATTGACCTAATTTTCCTAATTGGCCTAATTGAAATAATTTGCCTCAATTCGCCTCAATTTACTTAATTGGAATCAATTGGTCTAGTTGGTCTCAATTTGCCTAATTTTCCTTAATTGGCCTACTTGGCCTAATTATAATAATTGAAAAATTGGTATAATTGGCATCAATAGGTTTGAATTGTCCTCAATGGAATAATTATCCAAAATGGGCCTAATTGGCCTAATTATCATCAATTGGCCTCAATGGACTAATTCGCCTCAATTGACAATTAGTCTAATTGGCCTCAATTGACCTCAATTGGGCTCAGCCTCAATTGGACTCAATTGGCATCAATTTGCCTAATTGGCATCAATTGGCTAATTGGAATAACTATCCTAAATGACCTCAATGGCTGAATTAGCCACAATGGCTGAATTGGCCTAATTAGCCTAATTGACCTAAATTGACTGCAATTTACCTCAATTAGCCTCAATAGGTCTCAATTAGCCTAATTGGCTTCAATTGGGAAAATTGGCCAAATTAGCCTCAATTGGCCTCAATTGGCCTCTTTTGGCCTAATTTGCTTCAATTGGTCTAAATTTTCTAATTGTTCTCAATTGGCTAAAATCACCATTAATGGATTAATTGTCATCAATTGACCTCAGTTGGCTACAATTGGCCCCAATTAGCCTCAATTGGTATAATTGGCCTAAATGACATAATTTGCGTCAATTGGATTCAATTAGTCTCAATGGACTAATTGGCCTAATTAGCATCAATTAGCATAATTGGCATCAATTGGCCTAATTGGCCAATTTGTCCCAATTTTTCTAATTGGCCAAATTAGCGTCAATTAGACTAATTGGCCTAATTTGCACAATTAGGCCTCAATTTTCCTATTTGGCCTCAATTTACACAATTGGCCTAATTGGCCAAATTGCCATAATTCGAATAATTGGCTTCAATTGGCCTCAATTGGCATCAATTGGCCTATATTCATCTAATTGGCATAATTGGTCTCAATTGACCTCAATTGGTCTCAATTGGGCTCATTTGGTCTCATTTGGCCAAATTGGCCAAATTGGACTCAATTGACCTCAATTGGCCTAATTGGCATAATTGGCTCAATTGGCCTCAATTGGCCTAATTGGCATCAATTGGCCGAATTGGCCTTAATAGGCCTCAATTCATATCAATTGTCCTCAATTGGCCTCAATTCACCTCAATTGGCCTCAATTCGCCTCAATTTGTCTCAATTGGCCTCAATTGACCTTAATTGGCCTCAAAAGGCCCCAATTAGACAAGTTGGACTATTTGGAATAAGAAGGCCTTAATATGCTTCAATTGACCTCAATTGGCCTAATTGACCTAATTGACTACAATTGGCCTGAATTGGTCTCAACTCGCCTATTTGGCTTCCATTTGCCTCAATTGACATTAATTTTCATCAATTGGTCTCAATTGGCCTTAATTGGCCTCAATTGGCCTGAATTGTCCTCAATTTGGCTCAATTGGCCTAATTGGGCTCAATTGGGCTCAATTTGTCTCAATTGGCCAAATTGACCTGATTGGCATCAATTATCCTCACTGGACTAATTGTCCTCAATTGGCCTCAATTAGCCTCAACTGGCCCCAATCGGCCATAATTGACCTCAATTGTCCCCAAATTGGCCTAATTGGCCTAATTAGCCTCAATTGGGCTCAATTGTCCAAATTGTCCAAATTAGCCAAATTGGCCTTAAGTGGCCTATATTAGCTGTAATTGGCCTCAATTGGTTGAATATTATTCAATTGGTCTAAATTCACCTCAATTGGCCTAATTGGCCTTAATATGCCTCAGTTTGTCTAATTGAAAAAATTGGAGTCAATTGGCCTCAATTTGGCTCAATTTGATTAATTTTCCTCAAATGTACTCAAATGCCCTGATTGGCCTCATTGGCATCAACAGGATTCAATTGGTTTAATTGGCCTCAATTGGCCAGACTTGGGCTCAATTAGCCTCAATTAACGTCAATTGGCTCAATTGGCCTAATTGGCCTCAATTAGCCCCAACTGTCCTCAATGTGACTCAATTTCCCTCAATTTGCCTCAGTTGGTCTCAATTGGACTCAATTGGACTAATTGGACTAATTGACCTCAATTGGTCTCAATTGGCCTAATTGGCCTCAATTGAGCTAATTGTCCTCAATTGGCCTCATTGACCTAATTGGCCTAATTGGCCTAATTGGCATAATTGGATTAATTGGACTCATTGGCCTCATTGGAATCATATTCCTAATTGGACTAATTGAAATAATTATCCTAATTGAACTAATTAGCCTAATTGGGATCATTGACCTCATTGGACTCATTGGCCTAATTGTCCTAATTGGTCTAATTTGGTCTGATTGGGCTCATTTTCCTCATTGGACTAATTGGCCCAATTGGATTCATTGGCCTAATTTGACTAATTGGCCTTATTGACCACATTGATCTCATTGTCCTAATTGGACTAATTGTCCTCAATTGCCTAATTGACATAATTGGTCTAATTGGACTCAATGACCTCAATTGTTCTGACCTCAATGTCTTAATTGGCATAATCGGTATCATTGGTCTAATTCACCTAATTGACCTAATTGACCTAATTGACCTAATTTGATGCGAGACGCACGGGGTGGCCCGATCTTCATGGCGTAGGGCAGCGGATGATGGATATGATTTGGGGCTAAGTGATGGGTGAAGCGTATGGATAGTGCAAGCAAGTAGTCAACCAACGCTATATGGAGCGTGACCTACTACTTAGACAATGCACTCAAGGGAGGGGTGTGATGGCCAATCCACACAACAACGCACTTGGGTTGAGGCACGGAATTGGGGGCTTTATGATCTTGGATCACCAATCTAACTTGTAGATTGACAAGGCAAGAATGCACAAGAGCAAGGGAAATTTGGGACAATCCTCACACAACGGAGAGAAACAAAGCATAAGCTCTCAATTAGAATCTTGAATGCCAATACAATGTCATGGGGTGGCTATTTATAGCCAAGGGGGTGATACAATAGTCAAGGGTCTAATACCCTAAAGTCATAAAGTCTAAACCTACCTTGTCCCCTTAAAAGTCAAAAAGATAAAAGCCAACAAAGACTTTTGGAAAAGAAGCACACAACTTTCCAACATAGCCCACCGGATTTGACTTTGAGTGCATAGCCCACTGGATTTGACTTTGGTGTCCAAAGATGTCATTTCTAGAATCCTCCATGTGGGCAAGGCCTCCAAATTCGTGCAACCATGTGGGCCAAGCTTTAATCATCAATTTTGGGCTTGAACAAGTGATATTATAGGCCCATTTTGATACGCGATGCAAGACCCGCTAGGAATTGTCCTAGGAACCTTGTATAATGTTCGCGCGTTGAGCACCCGGATCGCTGCAAGAAAACAAGTGTATTTGGTGTGCGGATAGTGAAATGAGAAGGAAGGGGGAAATGGTCAAGGTAGAACCCAAAGAGAACTTGTCTCTAAGAACTCTAGCCACAAGACGCCACAAAGGATGACCAATCCTTTGATAAGTCAAGAATTAAGCAAGAACACAAAGGTTGCAAGCAAAACTCACCATAATAACATTACCTTCATTCATGATGCTTCAAGAGTACAAGGGGGTGGCTATTTATAGCCAAAGAAACTTGAAATTCGAATTACACATGGGGTGGCTCTTTACATTAGTCTAATGGCTAGTTTTCCATAGTCAAAAAGCCTATAGGATGCTTTTGACAACTTTGGCACTTGACCAAGACTTTAGGAGACAAGTAGCACACCCTTTTGGAAAAGAAAAGACAAGTAGCCCACCACCTTTTGACTTTGAAGATTCCATGGTGGGTGGGCTTGAAATCTCGTAGCACCACTTGGGTTGGGTTTTTAAAAGCATGTTTGGGCGTTAATTAATGTAATTATAGGCCCGAATGCTTCCCCCAAGCAAAGGTGTTGGGCCTCCTCTTGGAATTCCATGATTAATCCATTTAAGGCCTCCTTCATTCTCTTGGTCCGCTCCCTTGTCATTGGGCCTCCAATTCCACGCAAAGGGTCTTGTCCACTTGTGTGCATTCCGCCTTCCTCATCATGTCCGCCTCCAACCCCGTGATGCCCATGTGTTCCATGATCCTCATCATCTCCTCCCTCCTCAAAAGGATTCGTCCTCGAATCTGAAAATTCAAAGGGAGAAATATCAGCAACATTAAAGGTACCACTAACATTCCCATACCTGTCGGGTAAATCAATCTTGTAGGCATTATCATTGATCTTCTCTAAGACTTGGAAAGGACCATCTCCTCGTGGATGAAGTTTTGATTTTCGTTGCTCCGGAAACCTCTCCTTCCTCAAGTGTAGCCACACCCAATCTCCAGGTTGAAAAACCATTTTTCGCCGACCTTTGTTGGCGTGCTTCGCTACTTGTTCATTCTTCCGCTCAATGTTGGCCTTTACCTTTGCATGGAACTCCTGCACAAACTTTGCCTTCTTTTCACCTTCAAGATTCGAAAATTGATTAGTAGGAAAAGGTAAAATATCAAGTGGAGTTAATGGGTTAAAACCATACACAACTTCAAACGGTGAAGCATTAGTAGTGGAGTGAACCACTCGATTATAAGCAAACTCAATGTGAGGCAAGCATCTTTCCCAATGTTTTAGATTTTTTCTAAGGATGGAACGCAATAATGTGGAAAGTGTTCTATTGACCACCTCCGTTTGACCATCTGTTTGTGGGTGTGCAGTGGTGGAGAACAAAAGTTTGGTTCCAAGTTTGTTCCACAATGTCCTCCAGAAGTGACTAAGGAATTTGACATCCCTATCACTCACAATGCTCTTGGGTAAGCCATGCAACCTAACAATTTCCCTGAAAAATAAATCAGCGATATGAGTTGCATCATTGGTTTTAGAACAAGCAATAAAATGAGCCATTTTACTAAACCTGTCCACCACCACAAAGATGCTATCCTTACCTGATTGTGATCTTGGCAAGCCGAGGACAAAATCCATTGATATGTCAACCCAAGGATGAGAAGCAGCAGGCAAAGGGGTGTATAAGCCATGTGGAAGCACTTTCGACTTTGCATGTTTACACACATTACAATTTCCACAAACACTTACCACATCCCTACGCATGTGAGGCCAATAAAAATGTTCACTCAATAAGGACAATGTTTTCTCAACCCCAAAATGCCCCATTAATCCACCACCATGTGTTTCTCTAACAAGCAATTCACGCATGGAACAAGATGGAACACACAATTTATTTTTCCGAAAAAGAAATCCATCATGTTTGTAAAAATCACTTTTGCCATGTTTTTCACACAACTTCCAAATTTCAGAAAAATCCACATCATTCTCATACATGCTTTTCAACATTTCAAAACCAAGTATTTTAGCATGCATTGAAGTAATAAGAGAATATCTCCTAGACAAAGCATCAGCGACAACATTTTCTTTTCCTTTTTTATGCTTAATGATGTAAGGAAATGTTTCAATGAATTCAAGCCATCTTGCATGCCGCCTATTCAACTTTCCTTGTGACTTAAGAAATTTTAGGCTTTCATGATCCGAATGAATCACAAATTCCCTTGGCCACAGGTAATGTTGCCAATTTTCTAAAGTTCTTTTAAGAGCATACAATTCCTTGTCATAGGTAGAGTAGTTCAATGCAGCCCCATTAAGCTTCTCACTAAAGTATGCGATAGGCTTAGAGTCTTGCATTAAAACAGCCCCAATTCCTATTCCAGAGGCATCACACTCAACCTCAAAAACTTTAGAAAAGTCAGGCAGAACTAAGAGAGGTGAATTGGTTAACTTACCTTTGAGTGTGGAGAAGGCTTCCTCTTGAGCTTTTCCCCACTTGAAACTCACCCCTTTCTTGACCAACTCATTCAATGGTGCCGCGATTGTTGAAAAGTCCCTCACGAACCTTCGGTAAAAACTCGCAAGTCCATGGAAGCTCCTCACCTCATTGGCATTCTTTGGTTGTGGCCAATCCCGAATCGCCTTCACCTTCTCTTCATCAACCCTCATGCCATCAGCTCCTACCACAAAACCAAGGAAAACAACCGAATTTAAACAAAATGTACATTTTTCCAAGTTTGCAAACAACCTATTTATCCTAAGAGTCTCAAAAACATGTTTCAAATGTTCATGATGTTCATCAAGGCTCTTAGAATAAACGAGGATGTCATCAAAATACACAACCACAAATTTCCCAATGAATGGACGGAAAACATGATTCATTAAGTTCATGAATGTACTAGGGGCATTAGTTAGTCCAAAAGGCATAACTAGCCATTCATACAATCCAAACTTAGTTTTAAATGCGGTTTTCCATTCATCTCCCTCTTTCATTCTAATTTGATGGTATCCACTCCTTAGGTCAATTTTAGTAAACAAGCATGCACCATGGAGTTCATCAAGCATATCATCCAAACGAGGTATGGGATAACGATACTTTACCGTGATTTTGTTGATAGCTCGACAATCAACACACATTCTCCACTTACCATCTTTTTTTGGGACAAGAATTACCGGCACTGCACAAGGACTCAAGCTCTCTCGGACAAATCCCTTCCTTAGCAATTCTTCCACTTGTCGTTGGATTTCTCGAGTCTCCTCCGGGTTAGCCCGATAGGCCGGTCGATTGGGAAGTGTTGCTCCTGGGAGGAAGTCGATGTGGTGCTCGATACCCCGTAAGGGAGGTAAGCCATCGGGAATTTCCTCCGGAAACACATCACCAAATTCCTGCAAAAGAGACACAACACTAGAAGGCAATGATGGGTTAAGAGAGTTAGCCGTAAAACATTCTCCCTTGCATAAAAGCATGAGAGTTTCCTCCCCCTCTAATGCTCTCTCTATCTCTCTTTTTCCAGAAAATAGACTCACTTTTCCCTCAACACTCTTGTTTTCACTCTTATTTTCACTCTTGTTTTCAACTCTTTTATTTCCCTCATTTCTTTTGATTTCACTCATCACTCCTTTTTCACTCTTGATTTTTCCACTCCTCTCAATCTCTCTATTTTTTTCTCTCTTTTCTTTTTCTCTCTTCTCACAATCTCTCTCAATCCTCACTTGGTCTTCATAAGCTTGCAAAGGTCTCAATGGTGTAAGAATAACCGTCCTCCCATTATACTCAAAAGAATATCGATTGGTGTATCCATCATGTGTGACCCTCCTATCAAATTGCCATGGTCTTCCCAACAAAATATGACTAGCATGCATTGGAACAACATCACACATCACCTTGTCTTCATACTTCCCAATAGAAAATGGAACTTGTGCTTGCTTAGTCACTTTGACATCCCCGCTGTTATTTAACCATTGCAATCTATAAGGCCTAGGATGTCTAGTTGTAGCCAATCCCAATTTATCAACCATCAAACCACTTGCTACGTTTGTACAACTACCCCCATCAATAATCATACTACATACCTTATCTTTGACGAGGCATCTAGTATGAAAAATGTGCTCCCTTTGCTCTTGATCATGTTCTCCTTCGGGTTGAGCATTCAAAGCACGCCTTGCCACAAGCATTTCTCCATGTACGGGGCTTTCTACTTCCACCTCCGAATCATCCTCAAGTGATGGCATTTCATCTTCGCTTGAGCTAGCACTAAGAACATCTCCATCATCCAAAATAATCATTGTTCTCTTGTTTGGGCATTGTGAGGCAATATGTCCAAATCCTTGACATTTAAAACATTTGATATCTCGTGATTTGGAAACAACCTTACCCTCCATTTTACCTTTAGATTCCGGAAATAATGGTTTTGGTTTGGGCAACTCCTTCGAATCAGTTTTGTGTTCCCTTACATGCTCTTGTGGTTTGGAATCCTTAAACTTGAATGAAGGTTTAGAATCCTTACCATAAGATGTAGGGCGCATCCTTCTTGCCTTTACTTGCCTCTCCGCTTTGGTGGACATGTGAAGTAGATCCTCCATGTCCAAGTAGTGGTGCATGTCCACTATGTCCCGAATGTCATGGTTGAGGCCGTTCACAAACCTTGCCATGGTGGCCTCTCGCTCCTCATCAATATTCGCTCGAATCATGATGATCTCCATCTCTTTGTGATACTCCTCAACACTCATGACCCCTTGTTTCAAACCCTGCAACTTGAGGAACAAATCACGATAATAGTGGCTAGAAATGAACCTCTTACGCATTACCACTTTCATCTCCTCCCAAGTGTGGATGGGTCTTTCTCCACTTCGCCGTCGACTCACTTGTAGTTGGTCCCACCAAATACTAGCATAATCGGTGAACTCCACGGCCGCCAACTTCACTTTGTTTTCCTCCGAATAGGTGTGACAACCAAAAACATGTTCGACCTTTCTTTCCCATTCCAAGTAAGTTTCAGGATCATTCTTACCTTGGAATGAAGGGATCCTCAACTTCACTCCTCCAAGATCATTGGCTTGTCTCCATGGTGGTTGATTTCTCCGAATTGGTGACTCGTGAAAATCGGATAACTCCTCCTCTTCTTCAACAACTCGCCTCCTTGGTGGTGCTCTAGAATTGGAAGGGGATTGAAGTTCATCCATCCTCGCATTCAACCTTCGGAATTGTTCTTGTACAGCCCTCATGAACATCTTAATGTCCGCTTCACTGGTGTTACTCGACTCCGCCATTTACGTATCCTGTGAGAAAAATGAAAGGGAAAGGAAAAATGGACCTCACACACTCCCTCACTTGTTTACACTCAAAACAATTTGTTCGCTCGTGTTTCACTCAATTTTGGCTTTTATCAAAATGTAACACTCTTGCCTTTTACCACTCAACTTGCTTCCTATAGCGTTCTTACCCAATTTCAACAAATCGAAAGGATCTTTGAAATGTGGCAATCCCGAACTAGAATTCAAAGATAAAATTCAAATTGGATTCAATATGAAAAATTTGGGAAGAGGAAGAAAAGGGAAGAAGAAGAATGAAAATGGGACGTAGAATTCAAAATGTTGCAATTTTTTTTTTGAGCCTTTAATTTTTTTTCTGATTTTTTTTGTTTTTTTTTGCTCTTTTTTTTTGGTAGATGCAGTGGCAACAAGATGAATTTTTTTCAATATTTAAATGCAGGAGAAGCAATAATTTGTAACATCAAATGGAATCAACGTGAGATTTGCGTGGTTTTAAAATTGCAGAATTTTTTGCAAAATTTGAACCCGCTGTATCTCGCTATGTATAGCTCTGATTTTAATGATTCCAAATGGAGAAGAAAGATGAGCTTCTCAACTACAAGAAGGATATACTGTACGTCCGAAACGACGAAGAAATGACATCTGTAGGGGAAGAAGAAAATGGACCAGAATTGTTGTTGGCCCGATTTGAAGAGAAATGAAAATGGAAGAAAGGATAAGAAAGAAAGAACCTGATTTCTTGCAAATGGGCTCTGATACCAAATGATACGCGATGCAAGACCCGCTAGGAATTGTCCTAGGAACCTTGTATAATGTTCGCGCGTTGAGCACCCGGATCGCCGCAAGAAAACAAGTGTATTTGATGTGCGGATAGTGAAATGAGAAGGAAGGGGGAAATGGTCAAGGTAGAACCCAAAGAGAACTTGTCTCTAAGAACTCTAGCCACAAGACGCCACAAAGGATGACCAATCCTTTGATAAGTCAAGAATTAAGCAAGAACACAAAGGTTGCAAGCAAAACTCACCATAATAACATTACCTTCATTCATGATGCTTCAAGAGTACAAGGGGGTGGCTATTTATAGCCAAAGAAACTTGAAATTCGAATTACACATGGGGTGGCTCTTTACATTAGTCTAATGGCTAGTTTTCCATAGTCAAAAAGCCTATAGGATGCTTTTGACAACTTTGGCACTTGACCAAGACTTTAGGAGACAAGTAGCACACCCTTTTGGAAAAGAAAAGACAAGTAGCCCACCACCTTTTGACTTTGAAGATTCCATGGTGGGTGGGCTTGAAATCTCGTAGCACCACTTGGGTTGGGTTTTTAAAAGCATGTTTGGGCCTTAATTAATGTAATTATAGGCCCGAATGCTTCCCCCAAGCAAAGGTGTTGGGCCTCCTCTTGGAATTCCATGATTAATCCATTTAAGGCCTCCTTCATTCTCTTGGTCCGCTCCCTTGTCATTGGGCCTCCAATTCCACGCAAAGGGTCTTGTCCACTTGTGTGCATTCCGCCTTCCTCATCATGTCCGCCTCCAACCCCGTGATGCCCATGTGTTCCATGATCCTCATCACATTTGCTCCATCCATACAAGGTAATACCCATTGGGCCTTTAATGAAGCAAGATGAGCGCCCATTGAAGCATTCAACCTCTTTAATCTTCCTCGTGTCATTGGGCCTTGAAAATCCAATTCCTACACCCGAGCAATCGACTCCGTGCCTTCCGCATGGTTCCCATCATCCTCCCGCTCTTGAAAAGGAGTCGTCCTCGACTCTTCAACCTCTACACCCAAAAAAGGAGAAAGATCAGAAACATTGAAAGCTGCACTTACACCATACTCACCTGGCAAAGCTATCTTGTAAGCATTGTTGTTAATCTTTTCAAGCACTCGGAATGGTCCATCACCTCGTGGCATGAGTTTTGATTTCCTCTTTTCAGGGAATCTTTCCTTCCGCGTATGAATCCAAACCAAGTCACCGGGCTCGAACAACATTTGCTTGCGACCCTTGTTTGCGTGATCCATATATTTTTGGGTCATCCGCTCGATATTTAACCTTGCCTTTTCATGGATTTTCTTGATGAATTCTGCACGCCCTTTCGCATCCATATTAACTGCTTCCTGTAAAGGCAAAGGAACTAGATCAATAGGCGCAAGGGGGTTAAAGCCGTAAACTATTTCAAATGGAGTATATTGAGTAATGGAATGCTTGGCCCTGTTATATGCGAATTCCACATGTGGCAGACACTCCTCCCAATTCTTGATATTCTTTTTGACAATTGTTCGCAGAAGGGATGATAGTGTGCGATTCACCACCTCCGTTTGCCCATCGGTTTGTGGATGGAAAGTAGTGGAAAATAATAACTTTGTACCGAGTTTTCTACAAAAGGTCTTCCAAAAGTAACTAAGAAATTTTGTGTCTCGATCCGACACAATGGTCCTTGGCATTCCATGATGCTTGACTACTTACTGAAAGAAAAGTGTTGCAATGTTAGTGGCATCATCTGTTTTGTGACAGGGAATAAAATGTGCCATTTTTGAAAACCGATCCACCACAACAAAAATGGAATCTCTCCCCCTCTTGGTCCGTGGTAACCCCACAATAAAGTCCATTGATATGTCCTCCCAAGGGGTGTTGGGAATTGGGAGAGGAAGATATAGTCCATGTGGGTTCAGCGTTGATTGGGCTTTATGGCAAACAATGCACTTTCCCACAAATTTCTCAACATCTCTAGATATCCTAGGCCAATAAAAATGCTCACTAAGAACACTTAGAGTTTTTGAAACACCAAAATGCCCCATTAACCCACCCGAATGTGACTCCTTTAGTAAAAGTAAACGGATAGAGCAATTAGGAATGCAAAGCTTATCAATCCGAAATAAGAATCCATCATGTAAATAGAACTTTTCCCAACTAACTCCAGGTTTACAATGTTCATAAGGTTCTCTAAAATCACTATCAGTGGCATATAAATCCTTAATGTATTCAAAACCAAGAAGTTTTGAATCCAACAAGGATAAAAGAGAATATCTACGCAAAACTGCATCGGCCACAGTATTTCCTTTACCCTTTTTATGCTTGATGACATATGGAAATGATTCAATGAATTCCAGCCATCTAGCATGTCTCCTATTTAGTTTATGTTGGCTCCTAAGGTATTTAAGAGCCTCATGATCAGAATGGATCACAAATTCTTTAGGCCAAAGATAGTGTTGCCATGTTTCGAGTACTCTAAACAATGCATACAACTCTTTATCATATGTAGAATAGTTTAGAGTTGGGCCATTTAACTTCTCACTAAAATAAGCAATAGACTTACCTTCTTGCATGAGTACTCCTCCTTTGCCAATTCCGCTTGCATCACATTCAATTTCAAAGGTCTTACCGAAGTTTGGAAGTGCAAGTAGAGGGGCGTGGGTGAGTCTCCCCTTTAGCGCATGGAAGGCTTTTTCTTGAGTTGTCCCCCATTTGAAAGGAACATTCTTCTTTGTCAATTCATTCAATGGTGCTGCTAGTGTGCTGAAGTCTTTCACAAATCTCCTGCAAAAACTAGCAAGCCCATGAAAACTTCTTACCTGTCCAACGGAGGTTGGAGTTGGCCATTCTTGTATTGCTTTGATCTTCTCGGTGTCCACTTCAACTCCATTGCCACTCACAACAAATCCAAGGAAAATAATCTTATCGAGACAAAATTCACATTTTTTTATGTTTCCAAACAGGTTTTCTTTCCTTAACACCTCTAGGACTTTTCTCAAGTGATCTACATGGTCATGCAAAGTCCTACTATACACCAGAATATCATCAAAGTAAACTACCACAAATTTTCCAATATATGCACGTAAGACATGATTCATTAACCTCATAAATGTGCTAGGTGCATTGGTGAGACCAAAGGGCATGACTAACCATTCATAAAGTCCATGTTTTGTCTTAAATGCAGTTTTCCACTCATCTCCTTCTTTCATCCTAATTTGATGGTAGCCACTTCTTAAATCAATTTTTGAGAAAATAGTTGAACCATTTAATTCATCTAGCATATCATCTAACCTAGGGATAGGATGACGATACCTGACCGTGATGTTTTTGATGGCTCTATAGTCAATGCACATTCTCCATGTTCCATCCTTCTTTGGTAGTAGAAGGACCGGTACCGCACAAGGACTAAGACTCTCTCTCACATACCCCACATTCAACAACTCTTGAACTTGCCTTTGAATTTCTTTTGTCTCCTCTGGGTTGGTGCGATATGCTGGGCGGTTCGGTAGTGATGCTCCAGGTATGAGGTCAATTTGATACTCAATACCTCTAATGGGTGGCAAACCTGGTGGCACCTCTTCGGGTAACACATCTTCAAATTCCTGCAACAAAGACTGAACAACATGTGGCAAAGAAGATGTTAAGTCGTTAGTGTTCAACATCACCTCTTTGTACATAAGTACTAAGAGATTTTGTTGAGAAATCAAAGCTTCCTTAACCTCACTCTTTTTTGCCAACATCACACTTTTCTCTCCTCTCAAATCTTTTTCCCCTCTTGATTTTTCTTTGCTCTCCATTTCTTTGCTTCTCTCATTTTCTATTTTTCCCTCATTCTCTCCTTTTTCATTTTCTCTCTTTTTTTCCTCATCACTCTTTTTTTTCTTTTCTCTCAAAATGTGATCTTCTAGAATTTGCTTGGGGGACATGGGGTTGAGGGTTATAGGTTCCGCTCGGAGTAGAAAAGAGTGACGGTTCAAGAAACCATCATGAGTAACACGCCGATCGTACTGCCATGGTCGACCCAACAACAAGTGGCACGCCTTCATAGGAACAATGTCGCACAATACCTCATCTTTGTACTTACCGATGGTGAACAATACCTTCACTTGCTTGGTGACCTTCAGCTCCCCACAATCATTCAACCACTGAAGTCGGTATGGATTTGGATGCCTTAAAGTCAGGAGTCCCAACTTATCCACCAACTCAGTGCTCGCCACATTGCTACAACTTCCACCATCAACAATAACACTACATACCTTCCCATTGATCTTGCATCGTGTATGGAAAAGGTTCTCCCGCTGATCCTTTTCTCCAACGGTCATTTGTGCACTTAAAACTCTTCTAGTGACAAGAATCTCGCCATCTTCCACAAATTCTCCATTTTCAATTTCTGGAGATTCATCTTCCTCCTCTTCGGAGCTCTCTCCATCGGTCTCTCATTCTCCATACTTGTTGATGATCATGGTGGGATGGTTTGGTCATTCACTAGCAATGTGACCCCTTCCTTGACATTTAAAACACCGAATATCCCTATTCCTAGTTTGGTTAGCCTCAAAAGTAGGATTCTTAGGTGGAAGAATTACCTTGTCACTTTTGCGATCAACCACCTCTTTTGCCTTTGATGGTTCTCCAATCTCCTTCCTTGGATTTCTCCATGGTGTGAAAGGGGTAGTGGGTTTCCTCATGTTGCTCCTCCTTTTGATTTGTTGCTCGATCTTGGTGGCTTGGTGGATCATATCTTGTATCTCTACATGGTGGTACATCTCCACTTGATCCGCAATCTCCCAATTGAGCCCATGTAAAAACCGTGCCATGGTTGCCTCCGGATCCTCCTCAACGTTTGCCCGAATCATGCCAATTTGCATCTCCTTGTAGTAGTCTTCTACACTCTTACTTCCTTGGATGAGGCGTTGAAGTTTGTTGTGGAGATCTCTATGGTAATGTGTGGGAACAAACCGCTTCCGCATGGTGAACTTCATGTCTTCCAAAGTGTTGATGGGACGTCCACCATATCTAGTCCTCTCCTTTTGAACTTGATCCCACCAAATTAAAGCATAATCAGAAAATTCAAGGGAAGCAAGTTTGACATTTTTCTCCTCAGAATATGCATGGCATGAAAAGACCTGCTCAATCCGCATCTCCCACTCCAAGTATGCTTCCGGATCGCTTTTCCCAAGAAAATATGGGACCTTCACCTTGATCCCGCCAAGTAGGTCATCATCATGTTGTCTCCTTTGGCCTCCTCTCGGTTGTTGGTACAACCTCCTCCTTTGTGGGACTTCATCAAGATCATCATCAAAGTTCACCATCTCCTCCTCCATGATGTGGGGACGACGTGGTGCGAGAGCGCGTCGTGGGTTATCATGGAACATCCTTGGGCTTGGTTTATTCTCCAATTCATCAATCCTTTCATGTAACACCTCCAACTTCTGATCAAGAAGCTTCTCAAAGTGGCTCACCAAAGCTTGCATTTGGAATTGCGTAGCTTCAGGTGCGGGAGATCTACTTTGAATTCCTTCATCGCTAACATGAGCAATTTTCTTCCCACGATCTTCTGCCATGATAAGTTACACAAACACAAACACACACCAGGGGGGGGGGGAACACACACAATGATACACACTCACTCACACACACGAGATGTACACATTCACACAAGATGTACACACTCACACACACAAAGATACACACTCACGCACGCAATATATACACACTCACACGCACAAGATGTACACACACACGCACACAACAAGATGCACACACTCACACACAAGATATATATATATTTTTGCTTATTTCTCTCCACTCTCAAAACTCAATTTGAATCCCAATCTCTTATGAAATATAATACCTTGTTTAGGGTGATCAAGTGCCACAAATTCCTCCCCAATCAAGATTGTGTTGGGGGATGGTTTAACACAACCCGCTTGAGTGGTAAGGGGTTTAACAATGGTAAAGGGTCAAAAAGAGGGTGGAAAGAAGGGGCAGATAGGTGGATTGTGGGTTTTGCCCGATTGTGCAAGATAAGATAAATGAATAACAATATGAGCCAAATACAAAATGGGGATGAAGTAAAATGATGGAAAAATTTATATATGGAAATAGAAAGTGCTAATAAGGTAAAGCACAAAGGAGTAATTGTATCTGCTCTTTTTTTTTTGCTTTTTTTTGTCAATTCTCCCCAAAAAGTGTTGTGCTTGGAGTTTTAAAGCACAAGATGATTGAACGGAGAGTAAGACAATTTTTTTATCTTTTTTTTTCGAAATCTCTCAAATAAAGGATGTGCTTAATTTTGAAAAGCACAAAATGATGAGTTGAGAGAATTTTGTTTTGCCGGATACAAATCACATATAGAGAATTAAGTGCGAAAAGAAGATGAATGAAAATTTGGCTCAATTTATAATAATCCAAGCTTGCACAAACTAGGGCAATTCGGGAGGCTTTCAAGAAAAATGGATTTTTTTGGTGAATGGGTGAATAATTTGGAAAGATAAGGTGGGTAATGGATAGAATTAAAGTAAATGAAGGGATAGATGCCTACCGTGTCAACCGGAGCTCTGATACCAACTGATGCAAGAAGCACGGGGTGGCCCGATCTTCACGGCGTAGGGCAGCGGATGATGGATATGATTTGGGGCTAAGTGATGGGTGAAGGGTATGGATAGTGCAAGCAAGTAGTCAACCAACGCTATATGGAGCGTGACCTACTACTTAGACAATGCACTCAAGGGAGGGGTGTGATGGCCAATCCACACAACAACGCACTTGGGTTGAGGCATAGAATTGGGGGCTTTGTGATCTTCGATCACCAATCTGACTTGTAGATTGACAAGGCAAGAATGCACAACAGTAAGGGAAATTTGGGACAATCCTCACACAACGGAGAGAAACAAAGCATAATCTCTCAATTAGAATCTTGAATGCCAATACAATGCCATGGGTGGCTATTTATATCCAAGGGGGTGATACAATATTCAAGGGTCTAATACCCTAAAGTCATAAAGTCTAAACCTACCTTGTCCCCTTAAAAGTCAAAAAGATAAAAGCCAACAAAGACTTTTGGAAAAGAAGCACACAACTTTCCAACATAGCCCACCGGATTTGACTTTGAGTGCATAGTCCACCGGATTTGACTTTGGTGTCCAAAGATGCCATTTCTAGAATCCTCCATGTGGGCAAGGCCTCCAAATTCGTGCAACCATGTGGGCCAAGCTTTAATCATCAATTTTGGGCTTGAATAAGTGATATTATAGGCCCATTTGCTCCATCCATGCAAGGTAATACCCATTGGGCCTTTAATGAAGCAAGATGAGCGACCATTGAAGCATTCAACCTCTTTAATCTTCCTCGTGTCATTGGGCCTTGCAAATCCAATTCCTCCACCCGAGCAATCGACTCTGTGCCTTTCGCATGGTTCGCATCATAATTCGCCTAATTGAACTCAATTACATAATTATACTAATTGACTTAATTGACTTAATTGTCCTCAATTGATTCAATTGGCCTAAACTCAATGGACTAATTGGCCTTAATTGACTAATTGGCCTAATTGGCTTGACGGAAAAAATTGGTCTCATTAGCCTCATTAGCCTAATTGGACTAACTGGTCGTATTGGATTAGTTGGCCTAATTTACCTCATTGGATTAATTAACTTAATAAGATTAATTACCCTAATTGTACTAATTGGCATAACAACACAAATTGTCCTAATTGGCCTAACTGGCCTAATTTGCCAAATTTTCCTAGTTGGCCTTAATGGCCTAATTGGACTAATTGGCCTCAATGTTATCAATTCACCTAAACCTTAATCACCAAATTGTCCTCAATGGACTAATTGACCAAATTGGCCTAAATGGCCGTAAGGGCATAATTGTCCTAATTCGCATTAATTAGCCCTAATGTCCTAATTGGTCTCATTGGCCTAATTTAACTTATTGGCCTATTTGAACTAATTGGTCTCAATGGAATCAGTTGGAAAAATTGGCCTAATTTCCCTCAATGTCCCAATTGGGATCAATGGGATAATTGGATTAATAGTCCTTAATGGCCTCAATTTCCTAATTGGCATAAATGGCCTAATTGACATTATTGGCCTAATTTTCCTAATTGGCCCAATTGGCCTCAATTGGACTAAATTGGCCTAAATTGGCCTCAATGGAGCTCAATTGGACTAAATTGGCCAAATTGGGCACAACTGGTCTCATCCTCAATTGACCTTAATTGGACTCAATTTACCTAACTGAGCTCAATTGGCCCAATTGGTCTAATTGACATAATTTCTATAATTGAAATCAGTGGTATAATTGGATTAATTAATCTAATTGGAGAAAATTGGACTCAAATGGCATAATTGGGCTCAATTGGATGAATTTGCCTAATTAGAATCAATTGACCTAATTGGGAACAATTGTACTCATTGGCATCAATTGTCCTCAAATGACCTAATGGGCCTAATTAGCATCAATTGGCCTAATTGGTATAATTGGTCTCAATTCTTCTAAATTTTCTTAATTGGCCTCAATTGGCCTAATTGGACAAATTGAACTCAATTGGCCTCAATTTTACTAATTAGAATTAATTGGCCTAATTGACATAATTGACCTAATTTTTATAATTGGCTTTAATTGGCTTCAATTGGACTCAATCGACTAATTGACATCAATTTGCATAATTGGCCTCAATTGGTCTCAATGGACTAATTGGCCTCAATTAGATTAATTGTCTCAATTGACCTCAATTGGCCTCAGCCTCAATTGGCCTAATTGGAATAACTAGACAAATTGGACAAATTAGTCTAATTGACATAATTGGCCAAATTTTCATAGTTGGCATCAATGGCCTAATTATACTAGTTGGCCTCAATTGTATCAATTCACCTAACCTTAATGGCCTAATTGGCCTTGGCCTCAATGGACTAATTGAACTAATTGGCCTATTTGGCCTCAATTTTCCCCAATTCCCTAATTGTAATCATTGACTTAATTTGCCTAATTTACAATTGGTTTCAATGGAATCAACTGGAATAATTGGCCTAATTGGCCTCAATGGAACAATTGCGCTCAGTGGGCTAATTGGTTTAATAATCTTCAATGGCCTCAATTGTGTAATTGTCCTAAATGGAATAATTGAACTTATTGGCCTAATTTTCCTAGTTGGCCTAATTGGCCTCAATTGAACTTAATTGGCCTAAATTGACCTAAATTGACCTCAATGAGCCTCAATTAGATTAAATTGGCCAAATTGGGCTCAATGGATCTTAGCCTCAATTGACCTCAATTGGACTCAATATGCCTAATTGACCTCAATTGGCCTAATTGGACTAATTGGCATAACTGGCGTAATTGGTCTCAATAGTCTAAATGGATTAATTAGCCTAATTGGATAAAATTGACCTCAACTAGCCTAATTGGGCTGAATTGGATGAATTGGCCTAATTAGCCTCATTTGACCTAATTGGGATCAATTGTCCTCATTGGCGTCAATTGGCCTAATTGTCCTAAATGACATAATCAGTCTCAATTCTTCTGAATTTTCTTAATTGGCATCAATTGGCCTAATTGGACGAATTGACCTCAATGGGCCTTGATTTTCCGAATTATCCTCAATTGGCCTAATTGACCTAATTATCATAATTGGCATAATTGGATTTAATTGGCTTTAATTGGACTTAATGGACTAATTGGAATCAATTGGCCTAATTGGCCTCAATTGCTCTCAATGGACTAATTGGCCTCAATTGGATTAATTGGTCTCAACAAACCTCAATTGGTCTCAGCCTCAATTGAGCTCAATTGGACTCAATTTTCCAAATTGGCCTCAATTGGCCTCAATTGGTATTATTGACCTAAATTGGACTCAATTTTCCAAATTGGCCTCAATTGGCCTCAATTGGTATTATTGACCTCAATTGGGCACAATTCATCTAACTGGTCTCAATTAATCTCAGTTGGCATCAATTACCCTAATTGGCCTCAACTGGCCTCAATTGGACTCAATTGGCCTCAATTTATCTCAATTGGTCTCAATTGGCCACATTGATATCAATGAGCATCAATTGATCTTAATTGGCCTTAATTGACCTCAATTAGTCTAATTGGTGTAATCAGCCTTAATTGGCATCAATTGGTCTGATTGGTCTGATTGACCTCAATTGACCTTAATTGGACTCATTTTTCCTAATTGGGTACAATTTGTATCCATTGGCCTCAATTTCTGTCAATTTCCAAAATTGGCTTAATTGGGTTTAATCAATTGGCCTCAATTGACCTAATTTTTCTAATTTTCCCTAATTGGCCGTAATTGGCCTTAATTGGTCGAATTGGCCTAAGTGGCCTCAATTGGCCTCAATTAGCCTCAATTGGACTCAATTGGTCTTAATTGAACTTAATTGGCCTCAATTGGCCTCAATTGAACTTAATTGACCCCCAATTTGCCTCAATTGGACTCAATTTGCCTAATTGGCCTAATTCACCGCAATGGGCACAATTGGCCTAATTTGCCTAAATTTGCCTAAATTGGCCTCAATTTGCCTTAATTGGCCTAATTGGCCTCAATTGGCCTAATTGGATACAATTGGCCTTAATTTTCCATAATTGGCCTCAACTGGATGAATTGGCTCCAATTGGCCTCAATTGGAAATCATTGGCCTCAATTGGACGAATTGGTATCAATTGGCCTCAATTAGACTAATTGTCACCAATGAACCTCAATTGGACTAATTGGACAAATTGGACACAGTTGGCCTCAATTGGGCTCAGTTGGCCTAATTGGACTCAAATGGCTTCAAATGGCCTGATTTGCCTAATTGGCCTCAACTAGCCTCAATTGGTTTAATTGGCCTAATTGGTCTCAGTTAGCCTCAATTGTCCTTAATTGGCCACACTTAGCTTCAATTAGCCTCGATTGACTTCAATTAATGTCAATTGCCTCAATTGGTGTAATTGGCATCAATTGGCCTCAATTGTGCTCAATGGGCCTCAATTGTCCTCAATTGGACTCAATTGGTATTATTTGGACTAATTGGACGAATTGGCCTCAATTGGTATCAATAGTTCTAATTGGCTTCAATTGGGCTAATTTTCCTCAATTGGCCTCATTGACCTAATTGGCCTAATTAGCCTAATTGACATAATGGGCTTAATGGGATTCATTCGCCTCATTGTAATCATATGCCTAATTGGACTAATTAGCCTAATTGAACTAATTATCCTAATCGGCCTAATCGGCCTCATTGACCTCATTGGCCTCATTGTCCTAATTGGTCTAATTGACCTGATTGGGATCATTTGCCTCATTGAACTAATTGTCCTAATTGGACTAATTAGCCTTATTAGCCTCATTGGTCTCATTTTCCTAATTGGCCTAACTAGCCTAATTTTCCTCAATGGTCTAATTTCCCTAATTGGCCTAATTGGACATAATGACCACAATTGGTCTAACCTCAATGTCTCAATTTGCATAAGTGGCATCATTGGTCTAATAGGCCTAATTGAACTAATTGGCATAATTGACATAATTGGCCTAATTGGCCTCAATGGAATAATTGTCCAAATTGAACTAATTGACCTAATTGGTATCAATGGATTCAATTGGCCTACCCTCAGTGGTCTAATTGACCTTAATGGACCAATTGTCCTCATTTCCACAAATGGCCTAATTGGCCTAATGGGAAAAATTGGCCTAGTTTGCCTCATTAGCCTCATTAGCCTAATTGAACTAACTGTCCATATTCCTTAGTTGACCTCCATGGCCAAATTTACCTTAATGGATTAATTGACTTAATAGGATTAATTACCCGAATTGGCTTAATTGTCAAAAGTAGACAAATTGGCCTAATTGGACTAATTGACCTAATTGGCCAAATTGACCAAATTTTCCTAGTTGGACTCAATGTCTTAATTGGACAAATTGGCCTCAATGGAATAAATTTTCCTAATCGTAAGGGTCTAATTGGTCTTAATGGACTAATTGGCTTAATTTTCTATAATGGCCTAGTTAGCCTAATTCGCCTCAATGCACTAATTGGCCTTGTTGACCTAATTTGCCTAATTGGCCTATTTTCCCTAATTTGTCTCAATGGACTCAATTGTCATAATTGGCCAAATTGGACTCAATGGCCCAATTGGGATTAATAGGCCAATTAGCTTAATAGGCCTCAATGGCCTCAATTGCCTAATTTGCCAAATTGACCTTATTGGCCTAATTTTCCCAATTGGCCTAATTTGCCTCAATTGGACTAAATTGGCCTAAATTAGCCTAAATTGACCTCAATGGGCATCAATTAGACAAAAGTTTCCAAAATTGGCCTCAATTGGTCTCATCCACAGCATGCCTCAATTGGCCTCAATTTTCCTAATTGACCTAAATTGGCTTAATTTTCCTAATTGGAATAACTGTTCTAATTGGCCTCAGTGGTCTAATTTGTCTAATTAGCCTAATTTGACAAAATTTATGGCCTAATTAGGATCAATTGGGTGAATTGTACTAATTGGCCTCACTTGAACCAATTAGGCACAATTGTCCTCATTGGAATCAATTGGTATCAAATGGCCTAATGGGCCTAATTAGCGTAAATAGGCCTAATTAGCCTATTTGATATAATTGGCCTCAATTCTTCTGAATTTTCTTAATTGGATTCAATTGGCCTAATTGGCGTCAATAGGCATAATTGGACGAATTGACCTCAATTGGCCGGAATTTTCCTAATTGGCATCAATTGGCCTAATTGGTCTAATTGGCATAATGGGCCTAATTGATACGTGATGCAAGACCCACTAGGAATTTTCCTAGGAACCTTGTATAATGTTCGCGCGTTGAGCACCTGGATCACCGTAAGAAAACAAGTGTATGATGGTGTGCAGATAGTGAAAATAAGTAGGGGGAAATGGTCAAGGTAGAACCCAAAGAGAACTTGTCTCTAAGAACTCTACCCACAATACACCACAAAGTATGACCAATCCTTTGATAAGTCAAGAATTAAGAAAGAAAACAAAGGTTGTAAGAAGAAATCATCATAATAACATTACCTTCATTCATGATGTTTCAAGAGTACAAGAGGGTGGCTATTTATAGCCAAAGAGAGAAAGAAATTCGAATCAAAGCATGGGGTGGCTTCTACATTAGTCTAACACATAGTTTCCACAAGTCAAAAAGCCTAAATGATGACTTTGACAACTTTGGCACTTGCCCATGACGTTTAGGAGACAAGTAGCACACCCTTTTGGAAAAGTAAAGACAAGTAGCCCACCACCTTTTGACTTTGAAGATTCCATGGTGTGGTGGGATTGAAAATTCGTAGCTCCACTTGGGTTAGATTTTTAAAAGCATGTCTAGGCCTTAATTAATGTAATTATAGGCCCAGATGCTTCACCCAAGCATGGGTGTTGGGCCACCTCTTGGAATTCCATGATTAATCCATTGAAGGCCTCCTTCATTCTCTTGGTCCACTCCCTTGTCATTGGGCCAACAATTCCGTGCAATGGGTCTTGTCCACTTGTGTGCATTATATATTACTCATCAAGTATTCCTCCAACCCTGAGATGCCCATGTGTACCATGATCCTCATCATCTCCTCCCTCCTCAAAATGATTTGTCCCTGAATCTGAAAATTCAAATGGAGAAAGATCAGCAACATTAAAGGTAGCACTAACATTCCCATACGTGTTGGGTAACTCAATATTGTAGGAATTATCATTGATCTTCTCTAAGACTTGGAAAGGACCATATCCTCATGGATGAAGTGTTTATTTTCATTGCTTCGGGAATCTATACTTGCTCAAGTGTACCCACACCCAATCGCCTACTTGAAACAACATTTTTTGCCGACCTTTGTTGGCGTGCTTTGCTACCTGTTCATTCTTCCGCTCAATGTTGTCCTTTACCTTTGCATTGAACTCCTGCACAAACGTTTCCTTATTTTCACATTCATGATTAGAAAATTGATTAATAGGAAAAAGGTAAAATATCGAGTGGAGTTAATGGGTTTAAACCATACACAACTTCAAACAGTAAATCATTAGTAGTGGAGTGAACCACTCGATTATAAGAAAACTCAATGTGAGGCAGGCATCTTTCCTAATGTTTCACATTTTTTCTATGGAAGACACACAACAGTATGGAAAGTGTTCTATTGACCACCTCAGTTTAAACATCTGTTTGTGGGTGTATAGTGGTGGAGAAAAAAAGTTTGGTTCCAAGTTTGTTCCACAATGTCCTCTTGAAGTGACTAAGGAATTTGACATCCCTATCACTCACAATGCTCTTGGGTAAGCCGTGAAACCTAAAAATTTCCATTTGAGTGTGGAGAAGGCATATTATTGAGCTTTTCCCCACTTGAAGCTCACCCATTTCTTGACCAACTCATTCAATGGTGTTGCAATGGTCGAAAAGTCCCTCACAAACCTTCGGTAAAAACTCACAAGTCCATGGAATGTCCTCACCTCGTTGATATTCTTTGGTGTTGGCCAGTCCCAAATCACCTTCACCTTATCTTAATCAACCCTCATGCCATCATCTCCATGATTTTTTTGATAGCTCGACAATCAACACACATTCTCCACTTACCATCTTTTTTTGGGACAAGAATTACCGGTACTGCACACGGACTCAAGCTCTCTCGAACAAATCCCTTCCTTATCAATTCTTCCACTTGTCGTTGGATTTCTCGAGTCTCCTTCGGGTTAGCCCAATAAGCTGGTCTATTGGGAAGCGTTTTTTCGGGGAGGAAGTCGATGTGGTGCTCGAAACCCCGCAAGGGAGGTATGCCATCAAGAATTTCTTCAGGAAACACATCACCAAATTCCTATAAAATGGACATTACACTAGAAGGCATTGAAGGGTTAGGAGAGTTAGTGGTAAAACATTCTCCCTGGAATAGAATCACAAGATTCCCCCCCCCCCTCTAAATCTCTCTCAATCTCTATTTTTTCTAAAAATAAGCCCACTTTTCCCTCAACACTCTTTTTTTCACTCTTGTTTTCACTCTTGTTTTCATCTCTTTTATTTCCCTCATTTTTTTTCATTCACTCAACACTCCTTTTTGACTCATTAGTTTTCCACTCTTCTCATTCTATCTATTTTTTATCTCTTTTCTTATTCTCTCTTCTCACAATCTCTCTCAAACCACACTTGGTCTTCATAAGCTTGCAAAGGCCTCAATGGTGTAAGAATAACCATCCTCCCATTATACTCAAAAGAATATCGATTGGTATATTCATCATGTGTGACCCTCCTATCAAATTTCCATGGTCTTCCCAACAAGATATGACTAGCATGCATTAGAACAACATCACACCTCACCTTGTCTTTATACTTCGCAATGAAAAATGGAACATGTGCTTGCTTAGTCACTTTGAAATCCCCAATATTATTTAACCATTGCAATCTATAAGGCCTATGATGTCTAGTCGTATCCAATCCCAATTTATCAACCATCAAACCACTTGATTAGTTTGTACAACTACCCCCATCAATAATCATACAAATACCTTATCATTGATGAGGCATCTTGATATGGATCAGATTCAGCCAAGGAGAATGATTTTGGACTTGATAAAAATTTTAAGCCCAATTGTTATTCAAATTGGACCAGCCCGCACTTCTTGACATCCAACACCATGGTGGGCCACAACACACTTAATTGGGCCCCAAAATCATTCATCTACATGGAAAATGGTGGAAATTCGTGGCAGCATATTAATGAGGAGAGAGAAGGTGGAAAAAAGCATCATTAAGAGGGAATCCCGCTACTTTGGCTAGTGGGGGTCATTAAGTGGCATGAGAAAGTGTTATTTTGTGCTTTTTATGTGCCTTTTGGATTCCCCATGTCTTGTAACTCGAATTGGGGCATTTTCATTTCTTTATTTTGTCTTTATATTGTATTTTCACCCCTTTGGAAGGGGGGGGCATGAATGTGACGGGATTTTGAAGTTTGCTGTGCAATCTTCTTGCTTTAGCCTCTTCCCTTTGCCCGAAATTGGTGGTGCATCTCCATCGCTGGTGACGTTGTCTTTAAGCGTGGAGAAACCTTGGCGGGTGGCATTGCCTTTAAGCCTCGGTCATTCGGCTACATTACGCTGCTCCTCTTCACTTACTTGTTTTGAGCTTCCGGTGACGCATCAATTGGTATCAGAGGTGCGGTTCCAACGAGTAAGTTATATCGCATTCTTCTTATTACTCTCCATCATGTCTCGCAAGAGCGGATCTTCTACTCCTCCTGCTCCATGGGAAATAGCTAATGCACAGCTACAATCACAAATTACTCAAATCGGTGAGCAACTTGCTCAACTTTTGAGAGCACGGCGACCTGACTCCCCTCCACCGCAGCGACATCCTCGACGTCCATCACCACATAATAGACGCAATCCAGCACCATTTTATGAAGATCGTGCAAATGGTGATGATTCCAGCGATTCAGAGGTAGATATGCGAAGAAGAAGAGATGATGAAGACATTGAAAGAGGGTTGAGGATCGACATTCCAGATTTTTATGGGAGTATGAATCTGGATGATTTTATGGATTGGATGCGGGAAATCGAACGGTTCTTCGAATTTAAGAATTGTTCTGACGAGAAGAAGTGCAAGGTAGCCATTCTGAAATTTAAAGATTATGCATCACTTTGGTGGGAAAATCTGAAGAAACAGCGGGAACGTGATGATAAAGGCAAGATACGCTCATGGGAGAAGTTGAAAAAGCTTTTGAGGAGACGATTTCTGCCTGAGAATTATAAGCAATATCTTTATTTTCGAATGCATAGCCTACGACAAGGAGATAAGTCTGTTGAAGAGTACATTCGGGAATTTGATCGTTTATTGATGCGAAGTGATGTTCCAGAATATAAAGAGCAAACAATTGCAAGGTTTTTGGGTGGATTAAATGAAGAAATTGCACATTCAGTGGATTTGCAATCATTCTGCTCACTTGATGATGTTTGCAAGCTGGCGATCAAGGTGGAAAAGCAAAAGCGGACCTCAAGGGCACCGACGCTCAAAAACTACAATAGAGGTACAAATTTTTATAAGGGTATTTCTTCTAATAAATCAGGTGTTGGTGAGAAAGAATTTGGGAAGAACAAGATGCTGGATAAAGGGAAAGAGAAGGCTATGGAACAAACAAAAGGGAAGTCCGACTCTTTTGAACGTGGGAATCGAAAATGTTTCAAATGCCATGGGTATGGGCATTTTCAGGCCAATTGCCCTAACAATCGGAATATTACTATTAAGGAGATTGAAGGGATTGAAGAGGCAATCAAAGAGGATGACCATGATGGTGAAGAATCTGAAAATGAGGAACATGTTGTGGAAGAAGCTGATGTGGGAAACATGCTGGTGCTACGAAGAGTTTTGCAACCTCAAATCTGCTCGGAAGAAGATCAAAGAGAAAACTTGTTCCAAACTCGCTGCACCATTAATCAGCGGGTATGCATGGTGATCATTGATAGTGGGAGCTGTACAAATGTGGCTTCAACAACACTAGTGGAGAAATTGAAGCTTCCAACTCAGAATCATTCTCGCTCGTATAAATTGCAATGGTTGAACAATGGGAGCACACTCCAAGTCAACAAACAGGTTCTGATTTCATTCTCCATTGGTAAGAACTATGCTGATGAAGTATTGTGTGATGTTATTCCTATGGATGCTTGTCACTTGTTGTTGGGTAGGCCTTGGCAGTTTGACAGGGAAGTGAAATATGATGGGAGGAAGAACACATATTCTTTTCGATCTGGGGAAAAGAATATCACACTTGCTCCTTTGAAGCCATCCCAAACTCTTCAAGAAAAATCTGTTCCAGAAGTGCCCAAAGGTAGTCTCTTTATCAACAAAGCACAAGTGGAGAAAGCCATAAATAAGCAAAAGCCAGTTTTTGCTTTATTGATGATGGAAAAGTCATGCCATGAGGAGAAGAGTCATCAACATCCGTTAGCTCATTCCTTAATTGGGGAATATCATGATGTTTTTCCTAATGATCTTCCAGCAGGATTACCACCATTTAGAGGCATTGAACACCAGATTGATCTTGTACCGGGAGCACAATTGCCAAATAAACCAGCATATCGGTGTAATCCTGGAGAATCAAGGGAATTGCAGAAGCAATTAGACGAGTTGATGGATCGAGGCTTTATAAGGCCAAGCATGAGCCCGTGTTCTGTTCCAACATTATTGGTGCCGAAGAAAGATGGTACGTATCGCATGTGCATTGATAGTAGAGCTATCAATAATATTACCATCAAATACAGGTATCCCATTCCACGACTCGATGATATGCTTGATGAATTACATGGTTCATCAATATTTTCGAAGGTTGATCTTCATAGTGGATACCACCAGATTCGAATGAAGGAAGGGGATGAGTGGAAAACGGCCTTCAAAACTAAAGGCGGATTGTTTGAGTGGCTGGTCATGCCATTCGGCCTCTCAAATGCTCCTAGCACATTCATGCGACTCATGAATGAAGTTCTGAAATCATTTATTGGTAAATTTTTGGTTGTGTATTTAGATGACATTTTGATTTACAGCAAGGATGTGGAGATCCATGTGGATCATCTTCGGCGGGTATTTGACGTTCTACGGAAACAAAAGCTATATGGGAAGCTTGAAAAATGCGAGTTATTTTCAACAGAAGTGGTGTTTTTGGGATATGTGGTAACCAAAGAAGGCATCATGGTGGATGAATCAAAAGTAGAAGCAATCAAGTCCTGACCACTACCAGAATCCATTACCGAAGTAAGAAGTTTCCACGGTTTGGCATCTTTTTATCGTCGCTTTGTTTCCAATTTCAGCACTATCATGGCACCTATCACTGAATGCTTGAAAAAGGGGAAATTTGAGTGGTCAAAGGAAGCAAATGAATCATTTGAAATCATTAAGAAAAAGTTGTGTGAAGCACCAATTTTGGCGTTGCCTGATTTTGATCAAGTTTTTGAAGTGGAATGTGATGCAAGTTGAGTTGGGATAGGTGTTGTTCTCATCCAAAGCAAGCGCCCTATTGCATATTTCAGTGAGAAACTGAATGATTCAAGGAGAAATTACAGCACCTATGATAAGGAATTTTATGCGGTTATAAGAGCCCTAGATCATTGGTCTCATTATTTGAGACCAAAGCAGTTTGTTCTTCATTCTGACCATCAGGCATTGAGGTTCATCAATGGTCAACACAAGCTGAGTTCGAGGCATGCAAAGTGGGTGGAATTCTTACAATCATTCTCATTTGTTTCAAAATACAAGAAGGGGCAAGATAATCTGGTGGACGATGCTTTATCTCAAAGGTATGCATTACTTACCATTCTAGATGCTCGAATTCTTGGATTTCAGCTTATGAGAGAAGATTACCAGCATGATATGGAGTTTAACTCTATTTTAATTCAATGTCAAGATGGATTTGTGGAGGATTATTCTGTACACGATGGGTTTCCCTTTAAGAAAAACAAGTTGTGTGTTCCAAAGGGTAATTACAGGGACTTGCTCATTCGGGAAGCACATGAAGGAGGACTTGCTGGTCATTTTGGCATCCATAAAACCATGGAGATACTAAAAGAGAATTTCTACTGGCCGAAGATGCAATCAGATGTCCAAGCTATTCTTTCGAGATGCGGAACTTGTCAAAGAGCAAAGAGTCATTTCAAGCCTGGTTTATACACTCCGCTACCTATTTCAGAGCATCCATGGGAAGATCTCAGCATGGATTTCATTATGGATTTACCAAAGACTCAGCGAGGTAAAGATTCAATAATGGTTGTTGTTGATCGATTTTCTAAGATGGCTCATTTGATACCTTGTCATAAGACTGAAGATGCGGTGAAAGTGGCCGAATTTTTTTTCAAAGAAATTGTTCGCCTTCATGGAATTCCTCGCAGCATCGTTTCAGATAGAGACACAAAATTTCTCAGCCATTTTTGGAGGACATTTTGGGGTAAATTTGGTACGAAACTTCTTTTCAGCACATCCCATCACCCTCAAACGGATGGGCAAACAGAAGTTACCAATCGAACATTGGGCACTATTCTGAGAACATTGGGGAACAAGAGCATGAGAGATTGGGATTTGCAACTTGCACAAGCTGAATTTGCATACAATAGATCTTCTAGTGCTACCACTCGACATTCTCCATTCGAAGTGGTTTATGGCATCAATCCAATCACTCCTATAGAATTGTGCTCTTTGCCTCTTGATTTTCAGGTAAATATTGATGCGGAGGAGAAGACAAAGCAGATGAAGAAGCTCCATGAATCTATTCGTGCTCAAATAGATATGCCTAATGAAGCATACAAGAGGCGATCAAACAAGAATCGGAAGCAGGCTATTTTCCAACCTGGAGATAAAGTGTGGATTCACCTTCGCAAGGAGAGATTTCCATCCAAAAGGAAGAGCAAGCTAGCACCACGAGATGAAGGTCCATTCCAAGTGCTTGAACGAGTGGGAAACAATGCCTACAAAATTGATTTACCAGATCATTTGGGCGGCGTTTCTGCAACGTTCAACATTGGGGACTTATCTCCTTACATTGAAGAAGATGATGTCATGGATTTGAGGGCAAATCCTCTCCAACCAGGGGGGAATGATATGGATCAGATTCAGCCCAAGGAGAATGATTTTGGACTTGATAAAAATTTTAAGCCCAATTGTTATTCAAATTGGACCAGCCCGCACTTCTTGACATCCAACACCATGGTGGGCCACAACACACTTATTTGGGCCCCAAAATCATTCATCTACATGGAAAATGGTGGAAATTCGTGGCAGCATATTAATGAGGAGAGAGAAGGTGGAGAAAAGCATCATTAAGAGGGAATCCCGCTACTTTGGCTAGTGGGGTCATTAAGTGGCATGGAAAAGTGTTATTTTGTTCTTTTTATGTGCCTTTTGGATTCCCCATGTCTTGTAACTCGAATTGGGGCATTTTCCTTTCTTTATTTTGTCTTTATATTGTATTTTCACCCCTTTGGAAGGGGGGCATGAATGTGACGGGATTTTGAAGTTTGCTGTGCAATCTTCTTGCTTTAGCCTCTTCCCTTTGCCCGGAATTGGTGGTGCATCTCCATCGCTGGTGACGTTGTCTTTAAGCGTGGAGAAACCTTGGCGGGTGGCATTGCCTTTAAGCCTCGGTCATTCGGCTACATTACGTTGCTCCTCTTCACTTACTCGTTTTGAGCTTCCGGTGACGCATCACATCTAGTATTAATAATGTGCTGCCTTTTCTCTTGATCATGTTCTCCTTCAGGTTGAGCACTCAAAGAACACCTTTCCACAACCATTTCTCTATGTACGGGGCTTTCTACTTCAACATCTGAATCATCCTCAAGTGATGAAATTTCATCTTCACTTGAGCTAGCACTAAGAACATCTCCATCATCCAAAATAATCATTGTACTCTTGTTTGGGCATTATGAGGAAATATGTCCAAATCCTTGACATTTAATACATTTGATATCTCGTGATTTTGAAACAACCTTACCCTTTATTTTACCTTTGGATTCTGGAATGAATGGTTTTTGTTTGGGCAACTCCTTTGAATCATTTTTGTGTTCCCTTACATGATCTTGTGGTTTGGAATCCTTAAACATGATTGAAGATCTAGAATCCTTACCATAAGATGTAGGGTGCATCCTTGTTGCTTTTACTTGCCTCTCCGCTTTGGTAGCCATGTGAAGAACACCCTCCATTTCCAAGTAGTGGTGAATGTCCACTATGTCTTGATTGTAAGGGTTGAGGTCGTTCACATACCTTGCCATGGTGGCCTCTCTCTCCTCATCAATATTCACTGGAATCATGATAATTTCAATATATTTGTGATACTCCACAACACTCATGGCCCCTTGTTTCAAACCGTGCAACTTGAGGAACAAATCATGATAATAGTGGTTAGAAATGAACCTCTTACGCATTACCACTTTCACCTCCTCCCAAGTGTTTATGGGTCTTTCTCCACTTCATCGTCGACTCACTTGTAGTTGGTCCCACCAAATAGTAGCATAGTCGGAGAATTCCACGACTGCTAACTTCACTTTGTTTTCCTCTGAATAGGTGTGACAACCAAAAACATGTTCGACCTTTCTTTACCGTTCCAAATATATCTCGGGATCATTCTTACCTTGGAATGATGGGATCCTCAACTTTACTCCTCCAAGATCATTGGCTTGCCTCCATGGTGGTTGACTTTTCCAAATTAGTGACTCATGAAAATTGGATAACTCTTCCTCTTCTTCAACAACTTGCCTCCTTGGTGGTGCTCTAGAATTGGAAGGGGATTGAAGTTCATCCATCCTCGCATTCAACCTTTGGAATTGTTCTTGAACCTCCATCATGAACAACTTAATTTCAACTTTATTTGTGTTACTCGACTTCTCCATTTAGGAATCATGTGAGAAAAATTGAAAAGAAAGGGAAAATGGACCTCACACACTCCCTCACATGTTTACACTCAATTTTTGGCTTTTATCAAAATGTAACACTCTTTCCTTTTACCACACAACTTGATTCCTATAACATTCTTACCCAATTTCAACAAATAGAAAGGATTGTTGAATTGTGGTAATTCCGAAAAAGAATTCAAAGATAAAATTCAAAATGGATTCAAGATAAAAAATGTGGGAAGTGGAAGAAAATGGATGAAGAAGAATGAAAATGGGACGTAAAATTCAAAATGATGCAATTTTTTGGAGCCTTTAATTTTTTTGAGGCTCTTTTTTTTGAGTAAATGCATCAGAAAGAAGATGAAATTTTCAAAATTTAAATGTAGGAGAAGAAACAATTTGTAGCATCAAATGGAATCAACGTGAGATTTGTGTGGTTTTAAAATTGCAGAATTTGTTGCAAAATTTGAACCCGCTATATCTCTCGATTTATAGCTTGGATTTCGATGATTAAAAATGGAAAAGAAATATGAGATTCTCAACTACAATAATGATATACTATAAATCCTGAAAGAAGAATTAATGATGTTCATAGGTGAATAAGAAAATAGACAAGAATTGATTTCAGCCCGATTCGAAGAGAAATGAAAATGGAAGAAAGGATACGAAAGAAGGAAGCTGATTTCTTGAAAATCGCCTCTGATACCAAATGATATGCGATGCAAGAAACACTAGTAATTTTCTCATGAACCTTGTATAATGTTCGCGCGTTGAGCACCTGGATCGCGGTAAGAAAACAAGTGTATGATGGTGTGCAGATAGTGAAAATGAGAAGGGAGAAATTGTCAAGGTAGAACCCAAAGAGAACTTGTGTCTAATAACTCTAACCACAAGACGCCACAAAGGATGACCAATCCTTTGATAAGTCAAGAATTAAGCAAGAACACAAAGGTTGTAAGCAAAACTCACCATAATAACATTACCTTCATTCATGATGTTTCAAGAGTACAAGGGGGTGGATATTTATATCCAAAGAGAGAAAGAAATTCGAATCACACCATGGGGTGGCTTCTAAATTAGTCTCACACCTAGTTTCCACAAGTCAAAAAGCCTAAATGATGACTTTGACAACTTTGGAACTTGCCCATGACTTTTAGGAGACAAAAAGCACACCGTTTTGGAATAGTAAAGACAAGTAGCCCACCACCTTTTGACTTTGAAGATTCCATGGTGGGGTGGGCTTGAAAATTCATATATCCACTTGGGTTGGATTTTTAAAAGCATGTTTGGGCCTTAATTAATGTAATTATAGGCCCAGATGCTTCCCCCAAGCAAGGGTGTTGGGCCTCCTCTTAGAATTCCATGATTAATCAATTTAAGGCCTCCTTCATTCTCTTGGTTCGCTCCCTTGTCATTGGGCCTCCAATTCCACACAATGGGTCTTGTCCACTTGTGTGCATTCTGCCTTCCTCATCAAGAACACCTGCAACCCCGCGATGCTCATGTTTTCCATGATCCTCATCACTAATTGTCATAATCGGCTTCAATTGGCATCAATTTTCCTCAATGGACTAATTGGAATCAATTGTCTTAATTGGTCTCAATTGGTCTCAATGGACTAATTGGACTCAATTGGATTAATTGGCCTCAATAGGCCTCAATGGGCCTAATTGCTCTCAATTGAACTCAATTGGAAATCAGTATCAATTAGCTTAATTGGCATCAGTGAGCATCGATTGGCTTGATTGGTATAATTGGACTCAATTTAATTGACCTCAATTGAATTGATCTTAATTTAATTGACCTTGATTAGGTCCAATTGAGACCAATAAGGCCAATTAGTTTATCGAGGCCAACTAAGGCCAATTAGTTCATTGAGGCCAATTAGGCCAATTAGGATAAATGAGGCCAATTATAGTGAATTGAAGTCAATTAGGCCAATTGAGGTGAATTGATGCCAATTAGTCCAATTGAGTCCATTAAGTCCAACTGGTCTATTTGAGGCCAATTCAGACCAATTAGGCCAATTGAGGCATATAGATGGCAATGAGGCCAATTAGTCCATTGAGGTCAATTGGGGCTAGTTTTTTCAATTAAGCCAATTAGTTCAATTAGGCCAATTAGGCCAATTATGGAAATTAAGGAAAATTAGGCCAATTAGGTCAATTGACACCAATTGACGCCAGTTGATTCCGATTAGTCAAATTGATTACAGTTAGGCCAATTAGGTCATTTAGGATAATGAGGCTAATTTTAAATTGAGCTCAATTAGGCTAACTGGAGGCAATTGAGGCCAATTATGACAATTAGGCCGACTGAGGCCAATCAAGGTGAATCGAGCCAATTGGGGCCAATTAGGCGAATTGTGTCCAATTGAGGCCAACTAGGTGAATTGGGCCAATTGAGGCCAACTGAGGCAAGTTAGGCCAATTAAGTCCATTAAGGTCAATTAGGATAATTGAGGCCAATTAGAGAAATTGAGTTGAATTGTGGCCAGTTAGGCTAATTAGGATGATTAGGAAATTTAGGATGATTAGGTCGATTAGGCCGATTAGGCTGATTAAGTTGATTGGGCCAACTAGGTTGATTATCCCAATTCATCTAATAAGGACAATTGAGGCCTATTTGGCCTCAATTGATGCCAATTGGCCTCAGTTGGCCTTAATGGACCTCAATTGGCACAAATTTTCAAAATCAGCCTCAACTGGCCTCAATTTTCCCAATTAGCCTCAATTAGCCATACTGGACTCAATGGCCTAATTAGCCTAATTGGATGAATTGGCCTCAATTGGTCTAATTGGACACAATCAGATGGAATTTTTTTAATTGGCCTCAATTCGCCTCAATTGGCCTCATTGGCCTAATTATAGGCCAATTATGGTCAATTGAGGACCGTTAAGGTTAAGTGAGGCCAATTTGGTAATTAGGGCCAATTAGGCCATTGAGGCCAATTGTGGTAATTAGTCCACTGAGTCCAATTACAATAATTGAGGACAATTGAGGCCAACTGAGGAATGTTAGGCCAATTAGGACAAGTAGGGCCAATTGGGTCAATTGATTCTAATGAGGCCAATTAAGTCCAATTAAGGCTAATTAAGGCCAATTTAGCCAACTGAGGCAAATTAGGCATATTGCGGCTAATTAATACCAATTAATTGAGGAAAATTTATGCCAGTTGGGCTGATTAAGGTAAATTATGGCCAGTTTTGACCAGCTTGACAAATTTGGCCAATTGAGTCCATTTGAGGCCAATTAGGACAATTTGGCCAATTGAGGCCAGTTATGCAAGTTAGGCTAATTAGGCAATTGAGGTGAATGGATGCTAAATTTGTCCAATTGAGGCAAGCTAGGCCAGTGAGGTCAATTGAACCTAATTGAGCCCAATTTGGGAAATTAGGCCAATTGAGGCCAACTGAGGCCAACTGAATTAAGGCCAATTGTGACAAATTAGAAGAATTATGCCAATGAGGCCATTTGAGGACACTTATGCCAATTAGGACACCTAGGCCAATTAAGGATAATTAGGCCAATTAAGACCAATTAGGACAATTATGTAAATTAGGACAATTAGTCCAAATGAGGCATATTGATTTCAAATTCAGCCAGTTGAGGACATTAAGCCCCATTGAGGCCAATTACGACCAATTAGGCCAATTCAGCCAATTCAAGCCCATTGTGGACAATTGAGGCCAATTTGGGAAATTAGGCCAATTGAGTCGATTTAGATCAAATTAGGCCAATTATGTCAATTCATGCCAATTGAGGCCACTTAGGCCAATTGAGGCCAATTAGGCCGCTTAGGCTAATTCATGTCAATTAGGCCATTTCTGGCTAGTTGAGGCCAATTGAGACCGCTTAGGCCAATTAGTCCGCTTAGGCTAATTAATTCCCATTATTCAACTTCGGAAAATGGAGTCTAATTAGGCCAAGTGAGGATAATTAATACAATTAGGAGAATTATTGTCAATTAGGCCAATTATGAAAATTGAGGCCAATTGAGGTGAATTATGACCGATTAAGGATGATTGAGGCCCATTGAGGTCAATTAAGGCCAATTGAGCCCAATTGTTACCAATTAGAGAATTATGTCAATTAGGCTAATTAGGCCAATTAGGTCAATTAGGCCAACTATGAAAATTGAGGCCAATTAATCCCAATTGAGGCCAATCAAGGCAAATTAGTCTGATTTCCAATTGAGTGAAATTATGCCCATTGAGGAAAATTGTGTTCAATTGACGCCAATTGAGGCCAATTAGACCAATTCAGCCGATTCGACCAATTGAGGTCAATTGCCTCAATTTTTCCTCAATTTGTCTTAATTGGCCTCATTGGCCTAATTGGACTCACTTTGCATAATTGGCCTCAATTCACCTCACTTGGACTAATTGGCTTCATTAGGCCTAATTGGCCTCAATTTTCTTAATTGGCCAAAATTTTCTTAATTGAACTCAATTTCCATAATTTTCCCCAATTGGCCTTAAGGCCTCAATTGTCTTAAATTTCCCTCGATTGGCCTAATTGGACTCATTATCCCCAATTGACCTCAATTGGCCCCAATTGATCTAATTTTCAACGATTATCCTTGATTGGAAAATGCCCTTAATAGGCTATAATTTGGTCCCAATTTGCTTGAATTGGACTGAATTGGCCTCAATTGGATTAATTGGAATAACTGGCCTAATTGTCTTAATTGGCATCAATTTGCCTCAATTGGCATAATTGGCCTCAATTGGCATCAATTTTGACTCAACTATCCTAATTGGCCTCAATTGTATCAATTGGCATAATGGAATAATTGGAATATATTCTCTTTAATTGGTCTAATGTAGCTCAATCAGCGGAATTGGCCAAATTGGTCTTACTTTCCTTAATTAGCATCAATTGGCCTCAATTTCCCCCAATTTGACCAAATGAACTAATTGTCCTCAATTTGCCTAATTAGCCTCAAATGGCCTCAATCATACACAATTAACCTCAATTGGCATCAATTGGCCAAATTGGACTAAATTGGACTCATTCCTCAATTGGCCTAATTGGCCTCAGTTAGCCTCAATTGGCCTCAATTGTCCTAAATGTGCCTCAATTGGCTGTAATCGGTCCAAATGTGCCTCAATTGGCCTTAATTGGCACCAATTGGCCTCAATTTTCCTAAATTGGTCTCAATTCGCCTCAATTGCCCTAATTGGCTCCAATTGGACTAAGCGGTCAATCGGTCCCAATTAGCCTCAATTGGACTCAATTAGCCGCAATTGGCATAATTGGACTAAATTGGAATCAATTGGTCTCAATTAGCATCAATTCCTCAATTGGATGAATTAGAAGTTGGCCTAATTGACCCAATTGGCCTCATTTTCTTCCATCCTCGGTTGGCCTCAACTGGACTCAATTTTCATAGCTGGCCTCAAGACCTCACTGACCTGAATTGGCCTAAATTGTTCTTCATTCAGCTCAATATGCCTCAATTGGCCTCAACTGGACTCAATTGGACCAATTGGAACTAATGGCCCTAATTGGCCATAATTGGACTCAATTGACCTAATTGGGCTCACTTGGTCTCAATTAGTCTAAATCACCTCAATTGGCCTAATAGGCCTCAATTGGACAAATTTTCCTCAATTGGGCTCAATTGGACTATTTGGAGATATTGGCCTTAATTGACATCAATTGGCCTTAATATGATAAATTTCCCTCAGTTCCCCTAATACTCAATTGGCTTAGTTGGTTGGCCTAATTAGCATCAATTGGACTAATTGGCCTCCTTGGCCTTAGTTGGCATCAATTGAACTCAATTGGCCTAATTGGGCTAATTGGGCTAACTGGCCTTAATTGGCCTCAATTGAAATAATTGGTCCAATTTACATAATTGGCCTAATTGGCCTCAATTGGCCTCAATTGGCTTAAACTGACATAATTAGCATAATTGACATAATTGGACTCAATTAGACTAATTGGCCTCAATTGGCCAAATTGGCCTCATTTGGCCTCATTTGGCCTCAATTGGCATTAATGGTCTCAATTGGACTCAATTAGCCTTAGTTGGCCGCAATTGACCTTATTGGCCGAAATTGGTGTAATTTCGCCAAATTGGCCTTATTTGACCTCAATTGGCCTCACTTTGCCACAATTGGCCTTATTTTGCCTCAATTTGTGTTAATTGACCCAAATTTGCGTAATTGGATCAGTTGGTCTATTTAGCCAAATTGGCCTCAATTAGGCTCAATTTGCCTCAATTGGGGTCAATTGGCCTAATTGGTCTAATTGGCCCAATTGGCCTCGATTGAACTCAATTAGACTCATTTAGCCTAATTTTCGTCAATGGCCTCCAATAGCCCAATGAGGCCAATTAAGGCCAATTAAGTCCAATACGGCTAATTGAGGCCAATCAAGGCCAATCGAGGCCAATTGAGACTAATTAGGCCAATGAGGCCAACTAAGATCCATTATGCCAATTAAGGCCAATTGACACCAATTGTGGCCAATTAGGCCCATTGAGGCCAATTAAGGCTCAAATGAGGCCAATTAAGGCTCAAATGAAGTTAATAGAGGCTATTTGGGAAACTGAGTCCAATTTTTCCATTGAGTCTGTTGAGGCCAATTGAGAACCAATCGAGGCCAATTGAGGAAAATTAGGCCAATTGACTCCAATTAGGCTAACTAAGGCCAATTAGGTTATTGTGGCTTAATTTTCATTAATTTGCCTCAATGGAAAAATTGACCTAATTGACCTCAATTCGCCCTAATTAGCCACAATTGGCCTAAATTGGACTCAATTTTCCTAATTAAACACAATTGGTCTCAATTGTCCTTAATTGGCCCAGTTGGCCTCAATTGACCTCAATTCACCTAATTAGCCTCAATTGGCCGAATTGGCCTCAATTGGCTGAATTGGACTCAATTTGCCTCAATTGTCCTGATTGGATGAATTAGCATAATTGGACACAATTTACCTCAGTTGGCCAAATTGGGCTCATTGGCATAATTGGAGTCAATTAGCTGAATTGGCCTCAATTCACCTCGATTCGACTAATTGGCCGAAGTGGCCTCAATTGTGGCAGGGTGAGCCCAATTAAGCCAATCAAGTAAAATTGATGCCAATTGAGTCTAATTGAGACTAATTGAGGTTAATTATACAAATTGAGTCCAACTGAGTCTAATTTAGGACAATTAGGCCAATTGAGGCCAAATTATGTCAGTTGAGGCTAATTGAGGGAAATATAGGCCAATTAGGCCAATATAGTCCAATCGAGGCCAATTGATGTCAGTTAGTCCAATCGAGGCTAATTAAGGCTATTTAAGGCCAATTTGGTCAATCGAGGAAAATCAAGGTTAATTGAGGCCAATTGAGGCCAATTTGGGTTGAGAAGGCCTTAATTGGACTCAATTATCCTCATTAGCCAAATTAACCTCAATTTCCCTCAATGGACTAATTGGACTCAATTAGCCTAATTAGACTCAATTGATCTAAATTGGCCTCAACTGGCCTAATTAGCCTCAACTGGTCGTATTGGCCTCAATTGCCCTAATTGCCCTAATTAGCCTAAATTGGGTGAATTGGACTCAATTTCCCTTGAGAGTACCTAGTAAGTGTAACACAGAGAGGGGGTGTGAATCAAGGACACATTTTATTTCACATTTTTTCAACTAAAACAACCTTCTCCTCCTGTTAAAGACTTTAATTCCCTACTGAAAACAAATCTAACACACATACACAAGAACAAAAAGATTTACAAGGTTCACTATTAAATAATAATAGCTACATCCTTGGTATGGTTTGGAAATGATCTAATATCATAAAATATACTAGAAATCAATCCTTGGATTAGAATGAGTATGATATACCCTTTCACTCGTTTAGCACTATGTAAACAATTCTAATAGTGCGGGTTCACCCTCTAAGAAAAAATAGAGTAAATCAATGTTTTTATAACAAAACATCTTACATGTGCTTCTTTTCAATTCCCAAAATGTATTCATTTGGAAAAAACACTCTTCACTTTCTTACCCAGAATCTAGTAAGAACTCCCTGGACTTTGCTGATGAAATCTTAGTCCAATTTTTCTAAGTTTGATTCCTCCAATATGATTCTCTCTAGTTCAATTTTATTTCAGAATAAAATAGAAATGAATCGGAACCACTTTAATCCCTGAGTACGATAAACTCACTACGATTATTCCTCAGTCTGAGAACCTCAATAAGGGAATCCCGAAGCTGATTAATCCAGCTCGATACGATGATCAACCGGATACGATTGACAAGTCGATTACAGTGTTGCAATATTGTCTCTCCACATATCACTTCTTCATCAAAACCTATTCCACAACGATCGGTATGAGGATTGATTCTTCTCTCTAAAAACTTAGAGATTATCTATCTACTATATTGAACAGAGCATAAGTCGTCAAAGAAGTATAGTGTACTTTTCACCTTTTATAGGTGACCCTTGATTGTTTTTGTGGGAATCCCAAAATTCATTCCCACTCAAATAAATTCAGCCAAATTTAAATTTTCCATAAAATCTTGGAATTAATTTTGACTTAATTAAATATTCTTGAAGATTTTCGATTCTTCTTCAAACTTCATCCCCTTATTCAGACATTCATTTGAATTTCTAGTCCGATTTCAATTTCTAAGTCCAATTTTGTTCAATATAATCCTCTGTACCATTTGAATACATGTGTATGAAGAAAACAAAATACTCTTCAAATTTAAAATCTCCCCTCGACACATTCATCTATTTTCTTCAGTAATTATCTTGATACAAGAGAAAAGAAAATGAAATAATTCAACTCTAATGTGATGGTTCTTGACCCAATTGAAATACAACCTTCTTCTTCTCCACTTCTCTTGACGGCTCTTGACCCAATTGTATTAAACAACACTTTTGAAAAAAAAAATTAGAGTACGGTATTTTTGATCCTCTTATTGAGTACGATCATCCTGATACTGATCATCCTAGATATGAAAAGTTTATTAGTCATTCGATGGATGATAGGATTCTACAGTAAATCAGCACCATCTTTTCAATCCTCAAATTCTCTTCAATTGACAGTTCCTCTTCAATCAGCTGCTTCTCTTACAATCTAAATCCGATCATTTTGAAAAAAATTGGTGCTGAATCTTTCTACCATCCTTGTAACAAGAATTCATCATAATTTCACAATTAAAATTATGATTTATGTGAAATAAAAATCAGAAAAGCATTGTCACATTTAATTCATTGTAGTCACAAAGACTCTGATTTTCCATCAAAACAAACACTTCTTTCTCATCAGATCTCAAGTCAATTTAATGACCATTTAATTCCAGAAAGATATGTTCACGTTCATCCCACACCCTAGGTGAGTTCGGCTAGAATCATTTCTTCCAAACTGCTTCTTCTCAATATTATGGACTTTCACAATGAGTCATATTCTTTTGAAAACATGAGTCCTATTGTTTTGGAAACAGGAGTTTGATCAAATACAAAGTTATGTGATATACTTTTCTTAAAAAACACTTCTTAACAACAAAAGACATCAATCACCTTCATCATTATCTTAGTCTTAACATCCCTAATTGTCTTATTTGGCCTCAATTGACCTAATTGGACTTAATTGGAATCAACTGGTGATGTGAGCACCCGCTGGGACCCACTAGGACACCTGGCTGCCTCGGTCGGCGTCTACCAGGCCCTAGGAACCCCAGTGATACGGGCCCACAACCCCGCTGCAGCGGCAGTCTCCCCAACCCATCTCCGCGGTGGGACCCACTGGGACACCTGGCCCAGGAACCCGCACCGACGTTAGGTTGTTGAGGCCAGGATTCGAACCCTGGACCTCCTTAACTACCAAGCCCATGGCACTTGGTAGCAACCACTAAGCTGCAGCTTAGTGGTTGGCATCCAGTTCCATGGGCTGGGTGTTAAAGGCGACCCGGGTTCGAAACCGGCTGTTCGCAACAACCTGCCGTATATGTGGGGTTCCTGGGCCACGTGTCCCAGTGGGTCCCAGTTGCGGCGATGGGTTGGGGGATTGCCGCTGCAGCGGGGTTGTGGGCCCGTATCACTGGGGTTCCTAGGGCCTGGTAGACGCCGACCGAGGCAGCCACGTGTCCTAGTGGGTCCCAGCGGGTGCTCATATCATTAAAGAGATCTCTTTTATGATGTGAGCACCCGCTGGGACCCACTAGGACACGTGGCTGCCTCGGTCGGCGTCTACCAGGCCCTAGGAACCCCAGTGATACGGGCCCACAACCCCGCTGCAGCGGCAGTCTCCCCAACCCATCTCCGCGGTGGGACCCACTGGGACACCTGGCCCAGGAACCCGCACCGACGTCTGCCGTATATGTGGGGTTCCTGGGCCACGTGTCCCAGTGGGTCCCAGTTGCGGCGATGGGTTGGGGGATTGCCGCTGCAGCGGGGTTGTGGGCCTGTATCACTGGGGTTCCTAGGGCCTGGTAGACGCCGACCGAGGCAGCCACGTGTCCTAGTGGGTCCCAGCGGGTGCTCACATCATTAAAGAGATCTCTTTTATGATGTGAGCACCCGCTGGGACCCACTAGGACACCTGGCTGCCTCGGTCGGCGTCTACCAGGCCCTAGGAACCCCAGTGATACGGGCCCACAACCCCGCTGCAGCGGCAGTCTCCCCAACCCATCTCCGCGGTGGGACCCACTGGGACACCTGGCCCAGGAACCCGCACCGACGTTAGGTTGTTGAGGCCAGGATTCGAACCCTGGACCTCCTTAACTACCAAGCCCATGGCACTTGGTAGCAACCACTAGGCTGCAGCTTAGTGGTTGGCATCCAGTTCCATGGGCTGGGTGTTAAAGGCGACCCGGGTTCGAAACCGGCTGTTCGCAACAACCTGCCGTATATGTGGGGTTCCTGGGCCACGTGACCCAGTGGGTCCCAGTTGCGGCGATGGGTTGGGGGATTGCCGCTGCAGCGGGGTTGTGGGCCCGTATCACTGGGGTTCCTAGGGCCTGGTAGACGCCGACCGAGGCAGCCACGTGTCCTAGTGGGTCCCAGCGGGTGCTCATATCAACTGGTCTAATTGGCCTCAATTGAACTAATTGAAATCAATTGGCCTCAATTGAACTAATTGAAATCAATTGGTCTCAATTTCTCTCAATTCGTCTCAATTCGCCTCAATTAACCTCAATTGGCCTCAGTTTTCCACAATCGACCTCAATTGGCCTCAATGAATTCATTGGTCTAATTGGCCTCAATTAGCCTCAATTGGTCTCGATTGACCTCAATTGGCCTCAATTAGCAATTGGAGTAACTATCCTAATTTTCCTCAATTGGCATAACTATACTCAATTGGCCTAATTGGTCTTAATTGGACACAATTAGTCTCAATGGGCCTCAATTTCCAATTATCCTCAATTGGAGTTAATTTCCAATTGGCCTCAATTGGCCTCAATTCACATAATTGGCCTAACTGTCCTCAAATTGTATCAATTTGACTCAATTGGATACAATTGACCTAATTCGTCTCAATTGGACATAATTAGCTTCATTGGCACTAATTGACCTCAATTGGCTGCAATATTCCTAATTGTCATAATTTGGATTGATTATCATAATTTCACCTAATTGTCCTTAATTGGCCTTAATTCGCCCCAATTTCCCCCAATTAGGCTCAATTGGGCTCACTTTGCCTAATTGGTCTCAAATTACAATAATTGGCATCAGTTGATCTCAATTGGCCTAATTGGTCTAATTGGAATAATTGGTCACAGTTAGCCTCAATTGGCCTAATTGAAATCGATTTACCTTAATTGACCTAGTTGGACTCAATTGGCCTTATTGGTCAAATTGGCCTCAATTTTCCAAATTGTGCCCAATTGGACTCAATTGGCCTAATTGACCTCAATTGGCCAAATTGGTCTCAATTGGAAATTGGCCTCAATTGGACTAATTGACGTATTTGGATTTAATGGTTTCAAGTGGCCTCAATTGAGTTCAAATGGGTACAATTGGTTGAATTTCCCTCAATGGTCTCAATTGGCCTAATTGACCTAATTGGCATAATTGGCATAATTTGGACTCAATCAGAATCATTGGCCTATTTTCCTCTGTGAGCCTCAATTTTTATAATTGGCTTCAATTGGCCTCAATGTCCTAATTGGCATTAATTGGACTAAAGTGGACTAATTGGCCTCAACTAACCTCAATTGGACTAATTGACCATAATTAACACTAATTAGCTACAATTGGCCTCAATTGGCATAATTGAGCTAAGGCCCAATTTACCTCAATTGACCTCAATTTTAAATTGGTCTCAATTAGCCTCAATTTACTTAATTGGCCTCAATTTCCATAATTGGCCTAAATTGGCCTAAATTGACCTAAATTGAACTCAATTGGAATAATTTTCCTAATTCTCCTAATTGTACTAATTGGCCTTGATTAGTCAAATTGCCCTCAAATGGCCTTATTTTCTTAATTGGGATCATTGGCTTCAATTGGTCTCAGTTGGCCTCAATTGGCCTAATTGGGCTCAATTGGCCTCAATGGCTGAATTGGACTCAATTGGCCTTAATTTTCCTCAATCAGATCATTTGGAAATTGGACTAAATAGCCTCAATTGTCCTCAACTAGCCTCAATGGAAAATTGACCTCAATTGGCCTCAATGGACTTAATTGACCTTGATTGAAAATTGACCTCAATTGGAATAATTGGCATAACTGGTCTCAGTTGGCATCAATTTGCCTCAATTGGCCTCAATTGGACTTTAGGTGAATTAGTCCAATTGAGGACAATTAGGATAATTGTGGTCCATCAAGTCCAATTGGGCCAATTATATCAATTAGGCTAATGGAGGTCAATTGATCCACTTGGGAAAATTGAGGCCAATTAGGCTTATTGAGGCCAATTCGGTCTAATTAGGAAAACTGAGGCCAATTAGGGAAATTGACGCCAATTAGGCCAATTGAGGCAAATAGTTCAACAAGCCTTAATGGACTAATTAGCAAAATTGGCCTCAATCAGCCTAGTTGGACTAATTAACCTAAATTGGCCTAAATTGAACTAATTGGACTAATTGGATGAATTTATTAACTAGCATAATTGGCCTCAACTTGCCTAATTGGCCCAACTGGACTCAATTGGATGCAATTGTCCTTAATTCTCCTCTATTTGCCTAATTGGCCAGATGAGCCGAATTGCCTAACTCAAATAATTGGCCTCAACTTCCCTAATTGGTCTCAATTGGACTCAATTAACCTCAATGGACATAATGTAATAACTAGTATCAATTGGAAATTGGCCTAATTGGCCTCAATTAGAATAATTGGCCTATGTGGTCTTAATTGTCCAAATAGGAGAATTGAGACCAGTGAGACCAATTAGGCCAGTTGAGGTCAAGTGAAGTAAATTGAGGAAAATTCAGCCAATTGAGGTCAATTAGGTGAATTGAGTCCAATGAGGCCAATTAAGGCCAATTAGGCTAATTAGTCCAATTAATGCCAATTGTGGCCAATTGATATCAATTGAGGCCAATTGAGGTCAATTTTGGAAAAATTTGTCAATTAAGGCAACTTAAGGCCAATTGAGGTCAATCGAGGGCAATTAGTCCATTTTGGAAAATTAAGGCCTATTAGGCCAATTCTGCCACTTGAGGCCAATTATGCTAATTTGGCCAATTGAGACCAATTGGCCTCAATTATCCTCAATTGGACTAATTGACCTCAATTCGCCTCAATTGGCCTCATTTGCCTCAATTGACCACAATTTTCCTAATTGGCCTCAATTTACCTCAATTGGCCCCAATTGGCCCTAATTGGACTCAAAGGGCCTAAATTGGCTTGAATTGGCATAATTGGTCTCAATTTACCTCAATTTGTCTCATTTGGCATCAATTGGACTAATTAGCCTAATCGGCCTTAATTACCTAATCGGCCTTAATTGACCTAATTGGCCTTAACTTCCCTAAATTTTTCTAATTTTCCTAATTGAATTCAATTGGCCTTAGTGGACTATTTGGACTAATTGGCCACAATTAGCCTCAATTAGCCTAATTGGATTAATTGACCACAAGTGGCCTCAATTGGCCTCAATTGGAAATCATCCTAACTGACCTCAATTGAACTCAATGGATTAGTTGGAATAATTGGACTAATTGTCCTAATTGGCCTTAATTGGACTCAAGTGGGCTAGTTGGCCTAATTCGATTGACTAGCCTAATTGACATAATTGGTTTCAATTTCCTCAATTGGCCTAGTTGGCTTAATTGGCCTCAATTATGCGATTTGGCATCAAGTGGCCTTAATTGTCCTTAGTTGACCTCAATCAGCCTCAATTGACCTAATTGGACTCAATTGACCTCAATTGGGCTCGATTGGCCTAATTTGGTCTCAACTGGCATCAATTGGCCTCAATACACCTCAATTTTCCTAATGGGCCTAAATTCGCCTAAATTGGCATAAATTGTCCTAGATTAACTTCAATTGGCCAAATTAGTCTCACTAGCCTCAATTCACCTTAATTAGCCAATTGAGGCCAATTAAGCTAATTATGCCAATTGATGCCAATTAGGCTAATTTGGAAAATGAGGCAAATTCGTCCAATTGAGGAAAATTAGACCAATTAGGCTAATTGAGTCTAATTGAGGCCCATTGAGACTAATTGAGGCCAATTAGGCCAATTGAGGCGATTTGGCGCCCCAATTATTCCAATTGTGGAAAACTGGGCTAATTAGGCCAATGAGGCAAACTGAGGTCAATGGAGTCCAATTGCGGCCAAATATGGCTAATTGAGCCCAATTGGACCATTTAGGCCAATTCAACAATTGAGGCCAATTTATCCAATTGAGGCCAAGTGAGTCCAACTGGGGCCAATAGAGTCCCATTAGGCCAATTAAGGATAATTGAGGTCAATTGAGGTCAATTAGACCATTTGAGGATAATTGGGGCCAACTAAGAAAATTTGGCCAAGTGATGCCAATTAAGGAAATTAGGCAAATTGAGGCAAATTGAGGCCAATTGATCCCAATTGATTCCAATTAGTTCAATTGAGGCCAATTAATCCAGTTGGGAAAATTAGAACATTGAGGCATATTAATCGAATTAGTCCATTCAGGTTAATTAGGCAAATTTCCGCCAATTTAGGTCAATGGGGTCAATTGAGCTCAATGGGCCTCAATTGGCCTCAATTCGCTTATTTGCGCTAAATGGCCTAATTGGCCTCAATTGGCCTCAATTGGCCTATTCAGCCTAATTGGACTCAATTGCCTCAATTCACCTAATTAGCATCAATGGACTCAATTAGGATCAATGGAATCAATTGGTATCAATTTGACTTAATGGACTCAATTGGCCTCAATTGGCCAAATTGGCCAAATTGGCATGAATTGACCTCAATTTCCTAATTGGCCTAAATTGGGATAATTAGCATAATTGGCATAACTGACTTCAATAGATTAATTGACCTCAATGGCCTCAATGGTCTAATTTTCTTAATTGACTCAATTGGCCCCAATTGGACCCAAATGAGGCTAATTAGGCCAATTGAGACAGGTTGAGGCCAATTGTGTCCAATTGCCAATTAAGGCTAATTATGGACAATTGAAGCCAATTGAGGCCAATTTATTCCATTGAGTCTAATTGATTCCAATTTGGGAAATTGAGGTCAATTAAGTCCAATTATCCCAATTGAGGCCAATTGAAGTAAGTTTTTCTAATTAAGGCCCATTAAGGCTACTTGAGAGCAATTTGGCCAATTTGTCCTCAATTCGTCTAATTGGACTAATTTGCCTTTGGACAATTAGGCCAATTGATACGAATTGAGGCCAATTAGGAAAATAAAGCAAATAAGGTTAATTGAGGCCCATTATTCCAATTAAGGCCAATTAGACTAATTTGCGTAATTAGTCTAATTGGAATCAATTTGCCTAATTGGCATAAATTGGGCTCAATTTCCCTCAATTGGCCTCAATTCTCCTCTATGTCTAAATTGGCCTAATTATCCACAATTGGCCATAATTGGATTAGTTAGTCTTAATTGGCCTCAATTAGCCTAATTATCGTAACTTGCCTAATTGACCTCAACTGGACTAATTGGTCTAAAAAAGAATCAATTTTCATAAATGGAATAATTGGCCTAATTGCCTCAACTGGTCTCCATTGGCATAATTGGCCTAATCATCCTAATCGGCCTCAATTGGCCTAATTGGCCTAACTAGCCTCAATGGCCTCAATAGCCCTAAATTGGTGTGATTGGATTCAATTAGCCTCAATGTCCACAATTAGCCTCAATTTGCTTCAATTGACCACAATTGGCCTAATTGGACCTAATTGGCCTAATTTCCCTAATTGATGCGCTAATTGGCCTTGATTGGCCTGGTTGGCCTCAATTAGCCTCAATTGGCACAATTGGCATAATTGGCCTAATTGGCCTTAATTGGCATCAATGGACCTAATTGACCTCAATTAGTCATAATTGGCCTCAATTGGAAAAATTGGCTTCAATTGGCCTATTTGGACTAATTGGACTTAATTGAGGACTATTGAGGTGAATTATGCCAAATGAGGCCAAATGAGGCCTAATAGTCCTAACTTGCCTCATTGGCCCCAATTAACCTCAAGTGGACTCAAGTGGCCTAATTGGCGTAATTGGCCTAATTGGCCTTGTTATCCTCAATTAGTCAAATTGGCTTCAATTAGCCTAATTGGACTAATTGGACTAATTGGCCTCCATTGTCCTCTATTGGACTAATTGACCTCAATTGGCCTAATAGGCATAATTGGCCTCATTCACTCAATTTGTCTCAATTCCCCTAGTAATCCTCAATTGGATAAATTGGCCTCAATTGGCCTAATTAGTGTCAATTGAACTCAATTGTCCTCAATTGGCCTAATTGGCCTCAATTGGATTCAATTTCCCCCAATTGGCCAAATTGGACTAATTATGCTCAATTGGCCTAATTGACCTGAATGGCCTCAATTGGCCTCATTGGCCTCAATTGGCCAAATTGAACTCAATTTTCCTTAATCATCCTCAATTAGAAAAATTGGACTAATTGGCCTTAACTGGCCCAAATTGGCTATAATTGTATTAATTGGCCCCAATTGGCCTAATTGGCCTCAATTGGCCTCAATTGGCCTAATTGTCCTGATTGGCCTCAATTGGACTCAATTGGCCTCAATTGGACTAAATTGGTCTCAATTGTCCCAATTGGATTAATTGGACATGATTTGCCTCACTTGGCCTCAATTGCGCTCAATTGGCCTCGATTGACCCTAATTTGCCTAATTGGCCTCAATTGGCCTAATTGGCCTCAGTTGACCTAATTGACCTAAATTGTCCATAATTTGCCTCAATTGGCCTCACTGGTTGCAATTGGCCTAAATTGTTTGCAATTTTCCACAATTGTCCTCAATCTGTTTCAATCGGCATAATTGGCCTCAATTGGCCTTAGTTGGCCTCAATTGGATTAATTGGCCTAATTGGGATCAATTTTCCTAATTGGCCTCAATTGGCCAAATTGGCCTAAATGTCCTCAATTGGCCAAATTGGCCTAATTGTCCTCAATTGGCCTCAATTGACCTAATTGGCCATAATTAGACTCAAATTGGCCGGAATTGGCCTAAATTTGCCCAATTGGACTTAATTGACTTTAATTGGATACAATTGGCTTCAATTGGTCTCTACGAGTTTCAATTGGCCCTAATTGGTCTCAATTGGCCCCTATTAGTTTCATTTGGCCTAATTGGACTAATTGGCCTCAATTGGTCGCAATTGGTATCAATTGGTAGCAATTTTACGTAATTGGCCTCAATCAGTCTTAGTTGGCATTATTGGCCTCAATTAGACGCAGTTGGCCTCAGTTGGCCTCAAATCGCATCAGTTGTCCTCAATTGGTCTAATTGGCCTAATTGGCCTAAATTTTCTTAATTGGCCTCAATTGGCCCAATTTTTCTCAATTGGTCTCAATTGGTCTTAATTAGCATAATTTGCCTCAATTGGACTCAAATTGGCCTGAAATGGCATGAAATGGCCCAATTGGCCTGAAATGACATGAATTGGCCCAATTGGCCTAAATTAGATACAATTGGCATCAATTGGTCTCAATAGGTTACAATTGGACCTATTTGGTCTCAATTGGCCCATATTAGTCTCATTTGGCCTAATTGGACTAATTGACCTCTATTTGACTCAATTGGCCTAATTGGTCTCTTGACCTCAATTGGAATAATAGATATAATTGGCCTCAATTTGTCTAACTGACCTCAATTAGGATCAATTGGCCGAATAGACATAATTGGCCTCAATTGGCCTTAATTGGCCTAATTTGCCCCAATTGGCCTAGTTTGCCCCAATTGTCCCCCATTGGCCTTAATTGGGCAAATTGGTCTTGATTGGCTTGAATTGGCCTCAATTGGCATCTACTAGTGTAATTGGCCTCAATTGGCTTCAATTCACTAGAATTGCCCTAAATTGGTCCCAATTCGACTCAATTGGCCTTAATTGGACAAAATAGCCTAATTGGCCTATATTCGGCTCAATTAGCCCTGATTGGACAAATTGGCATAATTTCCCTCAATTTTCCTCAATTGGCCTAATTGGCCTCATTTAGTCTTAATTGGCCTAATTGGCGGAATTGGCCTCAATTTTCCTGAATTAGCATAATTGGCCTCAATTCTTCCTAATTTTCCTAATGGGCCTCAATAGGCCTCAATAGGTCTAATTGGCCTGAATTGGCCTCAATTAGACTCAATTGGCCTCAATTGGACACAATTGGCACAATTGGACTCATTTGGCCTCAATTGGCCTCAATTGACATCAATTTTCCGAATTGACCTAATTGGACTCAATTGGCCTCAATTGGACTCAATTGGCCTAATTGGCCTAATTGGCCTCAATTGGATTCATTTAGTTGAATTGGGCTAATTTTTCTGAATAGACCTCAATTGGGCTAATTGGCCTAATTGGCCTCAATTGGCTTCAATTGGCCTCAATTGGCCTAATTGGCCTAATTCGTCTAATTGGCCTCAATTAGTTTCAATTGGCCTCAATTAGCATCAATTGGCCTAATTGGACTAGTTGGGCTCAATTGGCCTCAATTGGCATAATTGGCATAATTGGCCATAATTGGCCTCAATTGGCCTAAAATAGCCTAATTGGACTCAATTGACCTCAATTGTCCGAATTTGCCAAATGAGACTCAATGGGTCTCAATTGGCATAATTGGCCTCAATTGGCCTAATTAGTCTCAATTAGCCTCAGTTGGCCTCAATTGGCCGAATTGGACTAATTGACTTCAATTAGCACTACCACAAAACTAGGTTTCCGCAGCGGCACCCTTTATCTGCACTAAAAAAATGCGGATAAAGTGGGGGGGGGGGGCTTTATCAGTGACAAAAAAAGCACTAATTAAGGGAACATTTAATAGTGCTAAAAAATCACTGTTAAAAGTGACCCTTTATCAGTGCTTTTTTAAGCGTTGATAAATGCCCCCCCTTTATCAGCGCTTATTTTTAGCTCTATTAAAGGGGACCACTTTATCATTACTTTTTTTTAGTAGCACTGATAAGGGGGGGGGGGGGGCTTTATCAGTGCTTTTTCCTATTGCTGATAATGTTTATATTTAAAAAATATCATAAAATATAATATATTTTTATATAAGTATATTTGTATTGATATAAATATAATATATTTTTTTAAAATATGTTTTAGATAAGTATAAATAGGCTATTACATTTAATATATATGAAATTTAGTGAAAATGGATTTAAAATAAATTGAAAAACATTATTAATTAATAATTTTCTAATTATCATCGATTAATAATCATTTAATAAAAATTTGAAGAAACAAAAAATCAAAAAAATAATTATTAAAAGATCTAAAATATGTTAAAAATGTAAGTCAAACTTTAAATGGCCACAACTTTTTATCTGGGTGTCTGTTTGAGATCTATGCCATATCAAATAGAATCTTGTGATGACCTCTACATACAAGTGATCTAAGGAAACCTTGTGTCACATTTTTTAAGGCCCAAAAGACCCAGAAGGTCTCCAAAACTGAGTTCTTAGTCGGGATACCCCGATTTTTTAACATTCAAACAGGTATAAATTCTTATCTGTATGTCCTCTAGGACTGTACTACATATCATACTGATGATTGTTTCATTTTCTTCAATTTGACTGGTTGTGGGGTTGAAACGGACTTTTGGATCAGATGTTATGGTCATTTTAACATTCTATGACTTTTCAAATACACATATATATGTATTTATTCGTAAATATATGTGTGTGTGTGTTGTATATATGTATTTATTTATTTATTTATTTATTTATAAATACACATAAAAACATATTTTATAAATGTATTTAAAACTAATCTTATAAATATATATTAATATACAAATAAATATACGGAAAAAAATTTATAAATAAAAATATATAAAAATAAAAATAAATATAAATTAATATATGAATAAATATATATATACTAATATATGAATAAATATATATGTATTAATATAACTAAATATATTTATATTAATATGAATCTATATTAATATACGAATAAATATCACGATATATATATATATATATAAATATATATGAATATATGAATAAATATATATGTATTAATATACCTAAATATATTTATATTAATATGAATCTATATTAATATAAAAATAAATACAGCTATATATATAAATATAAATATATATTAATATATGAATAAATATATATATATATATATATATATATTAATATATGAATAAATATATATGTATTAATATACATTAATATATTTATATTAATATGAATCTATATTAATATATGAATAAATATAATTATATATATAAAAATAAATAGGTATATTCTTAAATAGAGAAAAAAACTAAATAGCTTTGTGGTAAAGGTGTCAGCTCGCAATGGGGGAGGTCTCAGGTTCGAGTTTGAGTGGAAGCAGGGAGAGGCGTGCAGGTATGTGGGGGATGCGTGGGCAAGGGCAGCGCATGGGAGAGTGGGAGGGGGTCCGCCTAGCACCGATAGGGGGGGGGGGTCAAGAGCTGTTAAAATACCCCCTGTATTATATATTCTTTTTAACTTATTTATTTATTTATTTAATTTTATCAGCTCTTAAAAAAAGGTCTGATAAAAACTTTCTTTTATCAGTGCTAAAAAAAAGCATTGATAAAAGACCATTTTATCAGCGCTTTTTTAAGTGCTGATAAAAGGGTCCACCCCTTTATCTCCACCTTGATTAAAAATGTTTTTTTAGCGCTGTTAATGTCATTTTCTAGCACTGATAAAGGCCATATTTGTAGTAGTGTGGCCTCCACTGGCCTCAATAGGAGTCAATTGAGGCCACTTGAGGCGAATTAGTCCAATTGAGAAAAATTGTGGCGAATTGAGGATAATTATGCCAAATGAGAGCAATTGATGCCAATTGTGTTCAATTAAGGCCAATTGAGAACAATTGAGCCAATTCAGGCGCATTAGGCCAATTAGGAAAACTAAGGCCAATTATGTCCAATTGAGGCCAAATGAGGCTAATTGAGGCCAATTAGGCCAATTGGGGACAATTGAGGCCAATTATGTCGATTAGGCCAATTGATGCCAATTGAGGCGAATTAGGCCAATTATGCCAATTGAGACCAATTGAGGCCAATTGAGGCCTTGAGACCAATTGAGGCCAATTGAGGCCTTGAGTCCAATTGAGCCCAATTGAGGCCAATTGAGTCTAATTAGGCCAAATGAGGCCAATTGATCCCAATTGATGCCAGTTGAGTCCAATTGAATCCAATTGAGTCCAATTGAGGCTAATTGAGTCCAATTATTCCAATTGAGCCCAATTGAGGCCAATTAAGTTCATTTGAGGCAATTGAGGCCAATTAGGTCAATTAGGCCAATTGAGGTGAATTGAGGCCAATTGAGGCCAATTGAATCCAATTTGACCAATTGAGGCCAATTAACGTGAACTAGGCCAATTATTTTAATTAAGGCCAACTGAGGTCAATTGAGGCCAATCAGGTCAATTGAGGCCCATTGAGGCAAATTAGGCCAATTAGCACATTAAGGCAAATTAGGTCAATTAGGCCAATTAAGGACAATTAGGCAAATTAGGCAAATTAGGCCAATTTAGGACAATTATGCCAATTAAGGCCAATTCACCAATTGATGCCAAGCAAGCTAATTATGCCAATCAGGCCAATTCAGACCAATCAGGAAAATTGAGTTCTATTGAGACCAATTGGCGTAATTGGCTTGAATTGGACCAATTGACATCGATTGGCATAAATTGGTGACAATTGACCTCAATTGGCCGTAATTGGCCTCAATTGGCTGCAATTTGCCTCAATTTGTTGCAATTGACATCAATTGGCCACAACTGGCCTAATTGGACTAATTGGCCTCAATTGCCTCAATAAGCCTAATTGGACACAATTGTCCTCACTTAGCCTCAAGTGGGCTAATTGGAAGTCTAATTGGCATATTTGGCATCAATTGGCCTCAATTTTCCACACTTTTCCAAATTGACCCAATTTGCCTCAATTTTCCTAATTGGCCAAATTGACCTCAATTGGTCTCAATTGACCTTAATTATCCTCAATTTGACTAATTGACCCAATTAGCCCAATTGGCCTCAATTGGCCTCAATTGACCTCAATTGGCCTTATTGGCCTATTGGCCTCAACTAGCTTAATTAGCCTCAATTGGACTAAATTGTTCTATATTGGCCTAAATGGGCCTAAATGGGCCTCAACTGGCCAAATTGGTCTCATTGGGCTCAATTGGCCAAATTGGTCTCCATTGGCCTCAATTGGCCAAATTGGCTACAATTGGCCACAATTGGCCTAATTGGCCTCAATTGCCCCAATTGGCCTCAATTGGACAAATTGGCCTCAAGTGGCCTCACCTGGCCTTAATTGGTCAAAATTGGACTCAATTGGCCTAATTCCCCACAATTGGCCTCAAGTGGCCTAATTACCCACAATTGGCCTTAACTGGCCTCAATTGGGCACAATTTACCTAATTGGCCTCAATTGTTCTCAATATGACCTCAATTCACCTTAATTCGCCTAATTAACCTCAATTGGGCTCAATTCGCCAAATTGGCTTCAATTGACCTCAATTGACCTTAATTGGATTAAATTGTCCTCAATTGGCCACAATTGGGCTAATTGGCCTAATTAGGCTCAGTTGGCCTCAATTAGCATCAATTCCCCGAATTGGTTTCAATTGGCCCTAATTGCCCTAATTGGCCCCAATTGGCCTTAGTTGGACTAATTTGCCTCAATGGACCTTATTGATCTAATTGGTCTCAATCGGCCTCAATTGGCCTCAATTGGCCTAATTGGCCTCACTTGTCCCCAATTAGACTAATTGGTTTCAATTGGACTCATTGCCCCCAATTGACCTCAATTGGCCAAAGTTTTCCTAATGGGCATCAATTGGCCTCAATTGTCCTAATTGGAATAATTGGACCCAATTGCCCCAATTGGCCTCAATTGGCCCCTATTGGCCTCAATTGCCCTCAATTGGCCGAATTGGTCTCAATTGGCCTCAAGGGATCTTAACTTTCCTGATTTGGCTTCAATTGGACTAATTGTCCCCAATTATTCTAAATGGGTCTCAATTTGTCTCAATTGGATGAATTGGCCTCAATTGTTCCCAATTGGACTCAATTGACCTCAATTGGCCGTAATTTGCCTCAATTGGCCCTAATTGCCCTATTTGGCCTCAATTGGACTAAATTGGGCTTAATTGACTTCAATTCGGCTAAATTGGCCTCAATTTTCCTTAATTGGAAAAATTGACATAATTGGCATGAATTAGTCTAAATTGGCCTAAATTGGCATAAATTGGTATAATTGGACTAAGTGGCCTCAAATGCTCTCAGTGGCCTAATTAGCCTCAATTGGCCTAATTGGCCTCAATTGGCCTCATGTGGCCCCGTATGGCCCCATGTGGCCCCAAATGGGCTTAACTGACATAATTTTCCTGAATTGACCTCAATTGGCCTCAATTGGTCTCAATTTTCCTCGAATGGCCTCAATTTTCCTAATTGTCCTCATTCGACTCAATTGGGCTAATTGGACTAATTGGACTCAATTGGACTAAATTGGCCTCAATTGGCATAATGAGCCTCAATTGGCCTAATTGGCATCAAGTGGCCTAATTGGATTAATTCGCCTTCATTGGCCAAATTTTCCCCAATTGGTCTCAATTGGCCTTAATTGGCCTCAATTTTCCGTAATTGGCTGCAATTGGCCTAATTGGCCTCAATTGACATTAAATGGCCTCAATTAGCCATAATTGACCTCAATTGGGCACATTTATACTAATTGGCCTCAATTGGTCTCAGTTGGTCCTAATTGGCCTCAATTTGGAAAAATTAGACAAATTAGCCTCAACTGGCCTCAATGAGCGTAATTGACTTCAATTGGACTTAGTTGGCCTCATTTGGCATAAATTTGCGTCAATTGACCTCAAATGGCCATAATCGGTCTCACTTGGCCTCAATTGGTCTAATTGACCTAATTGGTCTCAATTCACCATAATTGACTAAATTGGTCTTAATTGGACTCAATTGGCCTCAATTGGATGAATTGGTCTCAATTGGACCCAATTGCCCCAATTGGTATCAATTAGGCTCAACTGGCCTCAATTGACCTAAATTGGTCTCTATTGGCCTCAATTGGCACTATTGGCCTCAATTGGGATAATCGGACTAAGTGGCCTGAATTGGCCTAATTGGCATCAATTGGCATCAACTGGGCTCAAGTGGCCCCAACTGGCCCCAAATGGCCTCAATTGGACCCAACTGGACTAATTGGCCTCAATTGAACCCAAATGGACTAATTGGCCTCAATTGGACTCAATTGGCCTCAATTGGCCACAAATAGCCTTAACCGGCCTAATTGGTCTCAATTGGTCTCAATTGGTCTCAATTGGTCTCAATTGGCCTCAAATGGATTCAATTTACCAAATTGGCTTAATTGGACTAATTGGCTTTAATTGGCCTAATTGGCCTCAAGTGTCCTCAACTTGCTTAATTGGTTTAATTGGCCTCAATTGGCCTAATTGGCCTCAATTGGCCTAATTAGCCTAATTGTCCTCAATTGATCTCAATTGGCCTCAATTTCTCTATCCAACCTCAATTGACCGTAATTGGCCGCAATTGGCCTGAATTGGCTAGATTTACCACAATGGGACACAATTGGTCGAATTGATATCAATTGGCCTCAACTGGCCTAATTGGCCTCAATTGGCCTAATTGGCCTCAATTGGCCACAGTTGGTCTCAATTGGTCTCAATTGGCCTCAATTTTTCCAAAATTGGCCTAATTGACCTAATTGGCCTCAATTGGCCTAATTGGCCTCAATTGGCCTCAATTTGCCTCAATTGGACTCTATTGGCCTAATTGGTCTCGATTGACCTCAATTTGTCACAGTTGTCCATAATTGTTCGTAAATGGGCTCAATTGGCCTTAGTGAACTAATTGGCCTGAATCGGTCTCAATTAGCCTAATTGGCCTTAATTGGTCTCAAGTAGCCTAATTGACCTAATTTGCCTCAATTGGTCTAATTGGCCTCAATTCTCCTAATTGGTCTAATTGACCTAGATTGGCATCAGTTGGCCACAATTGGCTGTAATTGGCCTATTTGCCTCAACTGGCATCAATTGGGCTCAATTGGCCTCAAAAAACCTCAATTGTCCTCAATTAGACTCAATTTTCCTAATTGGCTACAATTGGACTAATTGGCATCAATTGGCCTAACTGGGATCAATTGGCCTCAATTGGCATAATTGCCCAAATTGGCCTCAAATGGCCTCAATTGTGCTCAATTGGTCTTATTGGGATCTATTGGCCTCTATTAGTCTGACTAGCCTCAATTGGCCTAATTGGGCTCAATTGGCCTCAACTGTCCTAATTAGACTCAATTGGCCTGAATTCGCCAAATTCACCTCAATTGGTCTCAATTTCCCTAATTGCGCTAAATGGCTTCAATTGGACTAATTGGCCTCAATTGGCCTAATTGGTCTCAATTGGCCTAATCGCCCTAAATTATTCTCAATTGGTCTCAATTGACTCAATTGGCCTCAATTAGCCTTAGTTGGCCTAATTGGCCTCAATTGGTCTAATTGGCCTCAATTGGTCTGAATTGGTCTAATTGGCCTCAATTGGCATCAATTGAACTATTTGGCTGCAAATATCCAAATTGTCCTCAATTGGCCTAATTGGCCTTGATTTGCCTAATTGGGCTCAATTGGACTCAATTGGTCAAATTGGCCTAATTGGCCTAATCGGCCTGAAGTGCCTCAATTGGCCGGAATTGGCCTAATTGGCCTGATTGACCTCAATTGGCCAAATTCACCAAATTTTTTTCAATTGGCCTCAATTAGCCTCAATTGGCTTCAATTTACCACAATTGGCATAATTGGCTAAATTGGCCTAATTGGCATCAATTGGCCTTAGTTGGCCTCAATGGGTCTCAATTGGATTCAATTGACCTAATAGGACTGGATTGACCTCAATTGGCCTAATTGGCCTCAATTGGACTCAATTAGCTTCAATAGGCTAATTGATGTGAGACACACAGGGTGGCCCGATCTTCACGGCGTAGGGCGGCGAATGAAGGATGGGGTTTGGGGATATCTGGCGGATAATGGGTACGGATAGTGGATGCAAGCAGTCCACCAACGCTATAAGGAGCGCGACCTACTACTTAGACAACACACTCAAAGAGGGATGTGATAGTCAATCCACACAACAACGCATTTGGGTTGAGGCACGAAATTGGGGGCTTTGTGATCTTGGATCACCAATCTAACTTGTAGATTGACAAGGCAAGAATGCACAAGAGCAAGGGGGAAAACCCGGGATAATCCTCACACAACGGAGAGAAACAAAGCATAAACTCTCAAATTAAGTCTTGAATGCCAATACAATGTCATGGGGTGGCTATTTATAGCCAAGGGGGAGATACAATGGTCAATGGTCTAATACCATAAAGTTATAAAGTCTAAACCTACATTGTCCCCTTAAAGTCAAAAAGATAAAAGCCAACAAAGAGTTTTGGAAAAGTAGCACACAACTTTCCAACATAGCCCACCGGATTTTACTTTGAGTGCACAGCCCACCGGATTTGACTTTGGTGTCCAAAGATGCCATTTCTAGAATCCTCCATGTGGGTAAGGCCTCCAAATTCGTGCAACCATGTGGGCCAAGCTTTAAACATCAATTTTGGGCTTGAATAAGTGATATTATAGGCCCATTTTCTCCATCCATGCAAGGTAAGATGCATTGGGCCTTTAATGAAGCAATATGTGCGCCCATTGTAGCATTGAGCCTCTTTAATCTCCCTCGCGCCATTGGGCCTTGCAAATCCAACTCTTCCTCCCACGCAATCGACTTGGTGCCTTCGACATGGTTCTCATCATCCTCCCCCTCTTGAAAAGGAGTCGTCCTCGACTCTTCATCCTCTGCACCCAAAAAAGGAGAAAGATTAGAATCATTGAAGGTGGCACTTACACCATACTCACCTGGAAAATCTATTTTGTAAGCATTGTTTTTAATCTTCTCAAGCACTCGGAAAGGTCCGTCTCCTCGTGGCATGAGTTTTGATTTCCGCTTGTCAGGAAATCTCTCCTTTCGCATATGAATCCAGACCAAGTCTCCGGGCTCGAACAACACTTGTTTGCGACCCTTGTTTGCACGATCAACATATTTTTGAGTCATCCGCTTGATATTTTTCCTTGCCTTTTCATGGAGTTGTTTGATGAATTCTGCGCGCCCTTTCGCATCCATATTAGTTGCTTCCTGAAAAGGCAAAGGAACTAGATCAATAGGGGCAAGAGGGTTAAAACCATAAACAATTTCGAATGGAGAATATTGAGTAGTGGAGTGCTTGGCCCTGTTATATGCAAATTCCACATGTGGTAGACACTCCTCCCAATTCTTGATATTCTTCTTGACAATTGTTCACAGAAGGGATGATAATGTCCGATTCACCACCTCTGTTTGCCCATCGGTTTGTGGATTACAAGTAGTGGAAAAGAGTAACTTTGTACCCAGTTTTCTCCACAAGGTCTTCCAAAAGTAACTAAGAAATTTTGTGTCTCAATCCGACACAATGGTCCTTGGCATTCCATGATGTTTGACTACTTCCAGAAAGAAAAGTGTTGCAATGTTAGTGGCATCATCAGTTTTGTGACAAGGAATAAAATGTGCCATTTTTGAAAATCGATCCACCACAACAAAAATGGAATCTCTCCCCCTCTTGGTCCTTGGTAACCCAACAATAAAGTCCATTGATATGTCCTTCCAAGGGTTTTTGGGGATTAGGAGAGGAAGATATAATCCATGTGGGTTCAGTTCCGATTTGTCTTTATGGCAAACAATGCACTTTCCCACAAATTTTTCAACATCTCTAGATATCCTAGGCCAATAAAAATGCTCACTAAGGACACTTAGAGTTTTTGAAACACCAAAATGCCCCATTAGTCCACCCGAATGTGACTCCTTTAGTAAAAGTAAACGGATAGAGCAATTAGGAATGCACAGCTTATCAATCCGAAATAAGAATCCATCATGTAAATAGAACTTTTCCCAACTAACTCCAGGTTTACAATGTTGAAAAGGTTCTCTAAAATCACTATCAGTGGCATATAAATCCTTAATGTATCAAAACCAAGAAGTTTTGAATCCAAAAAGGATAAAAGAGAATATCTACGTGAAAGTGCATCGGCCACAGTATTTTCTTTCCCCTTTTTAAGCTTGATGACATATGGAAATGATTCAATGAATTCCAGCCATCTAGCATGTCTTCTATTTAGTTTATGTTGGCTCCTAAGGTATTTAAGAGCCTCGTGATCAGAATAGATCACAAATTCTTTAGGCCAAAGATAGTGTTGCCATGTTTCTAGTACTCTAAACAATGCATACAACTCTTTATCATATGTAGCATAGTTTAGAGTTGGGCCATTTAACTTCTCACTAAAATAAGCAATAGGCTTACCATCTTGCATGAGTACTCCTCCTATGCCAATTCCGCTTGAATCACATTCAATTTCAAAGGTCTTACCGAAGTTCGGAAGTGCAAGTAGAGGGGCGTGGGTGAGTCTCTCCTTAAGAGCATGAAAGGCATTCTCTTGAGTTGTTCCCCATTTAAAAGGAACATTCTTCTTTGTCAACTCGTTCAACGGTGCTGCTACTGTGCTGAAGTCCTTCACAAATCTCCTGTAAAAACTAGCAAGCCCATGAAAACTTCTTACCTTCCCAACGGAGGTTGGAGTTGGCCATTCCTGAATTGCTTTGATCTTCTCGGTGTCAATTTCAACTCCATTGTCGCTCACAACAAATCCAAGGAAAACAATCTTATCAAGGCAAAAATCACACTTATTAATGTTTCCAAACAATTTTTCTTTCCTTAACACCTCTAGGACTCTTCTTAAGTGATCTACATGTTCATGCGACGTCCTATTATATACCAGAATGTCATCAAAGTAAACTACCACAAATTTCCCAATATAGGAATGTAAGACATGATTCATTAACCTCATAAATGTGCTAGGTGCATTGGTGAGACCAAAGGGCATGACTAGCCATTCATAAAGTCCATGTTTTGTCTTAAATGCTGTTTTCCACTCATCTCCTTCTTTCATCCTAATTTGATGGTAGCCACTTCTTAAATCAATTTTTTGAGAAAATAGTTGAACCATTTAATTCATCTAGCATATCATCTAACCTAGGGATAGGATGACGATACGTGGCTGTGATGTTATTGATGGCTCTGCAGTCAATGCACATTCTCCATGTTCCATCCTTCTTTGGTACTAGAAGTACCGGTACCGCACAAGGACTAAGGCTCTCTCTCACATACCCCACATTCATCAACTCTTGAACTTGCCTTTGAATTTCTTTTGTGTCTTCTGGATTGGTGCGATATGCTGGGCGGTTCGGTAGTGATGCTCCAGGTATGAGGTCAATTTGATGCTCAATACCTCTAATGGGTGGAAAACCCGGTGGCACTTCTTCTGGAAACACATCTTCAAATTCCTGCAACAAAGACTCAACAACATGTGGCAAAGAAGATGTTAAGTCGTTAGTGTTCAACATCACCTCTTTGTACATAAGTACTAAGAGATTTTGTCGAGAAATCAAAGCTTCCTTAACCTCACTCTTTTTTTCCAACAACACACTTTTCTCTCCTCTCAAATCTTTTTCCCCTCTTGATTTTTCTTTGCTCTCCATTTCTTTTCTTCTCTCATTTTCTAATTTTCCCTCATTCTCTCCTTTTTCATTTTCTCTATTTTTTCCTCATCACTCTTTTTTTCTTTTCTCTCAAAATGTGATCTTACAGAATTTGCTTGGGGGACATGGGGTTGAGGGTTATAGGTTCCCCTTGGAGTACAAAAGAGTGACGGTTAAAGAAACCATCATGAGTAACACGTCGATCGTACTGCCATGGTCGACCCAACAGCAAGTGGCGTGCCTTCATAGGAACAATGTCACACAATACCTCATCCTTGTATTTACCAATGGAGAACAATACCTTCACTTGCTTGGTGACCTTCAGCTCTCCACAATCATTCAACCACTGAAGCCGATATGGATGTTGATGCTTCAAAGTAGGAAGTCCCAACTTCTCTACTAACTCGGTGCTCGCAACATTACTACAGCTTCCTCCATCAATAATAACACTACATACCTTCCCATGTATCTTTCAGCGTGTATGGAAAAGGTTCTCCCGCTGCTCATTCTCTCCCATGGTCATTTGTGAGCTTAGAACTCTCCTAGTGACAAGGATCTCGCCATCTTCTGCGAATTCTCCATTTTCAATTTCTGGAGATTCATCTTCCTCCTCTTCGGAGCTCTCTCTATCGGTCTCCCATTCTCCATACTTGTTGATGATCATGGTGCGATGGTTTGGGCATTAACTAGCAATGTGACCCCTTCCTTGACATTTGAAACAACGTATATCCCGATTCCTTGCTTGGTTAGCCTCAAAAGTAGGTTTCTTAGGGGGAAGAATTACCTTGTCATTTTTGCGATCAACCACCTCTTTAGGCTTTGACAATTCTCCAATGTCCTTCCTCGGATTTCTCCAGGGTGTGAATGGGGTAGTGGGCTTCCTCGCGTTGCTCCTTCTTTTGATTTATTGTTCTACCTTAGTGGCTTGGTGGATCATGTCTTGTATCTCCACATGGTGGTACATCTCCACTTGACCTGCAATCTCCCGATTGAGCCCATGTAAAAACCGTGCCATGGTTGCCACCGGATCCTCCTCGATGTTTGCTTGAATCATGGCAATTTGCATCACCTTGTAGTAGTCTTCTACACTCCTACTCCCTTGGGTGAGGCGTTGAAGTTTGTTGTGGAGATCTCTATGGTAATGTGTGGGAACAAACCGTTTCCGCATGGCAAACTTCATGTCCTCCCAAGTGTTGATAGGGCGTCCACCATATCTTTCCCTTTCCTTTTGCATTTGATCCCACCAAATTAAAGCATAATCAGAAAATTCAAGGGAAGCAAGTTTGACCTTTTTCTCCTCGGAATATGCATGGCATGAAAACACCTGCTCGATCCGCATCTTCCACTCCAAGTATGCTTCCGGATCGTTTTTCCCTTGAAATGAAGGGACCTTCACCTTGATCCCGCCAAATAGGTCTTCATCATGTTGTATCCTTTTTCCTCCTCTAGGTTGTTGGTACCACCTTCTCCTTTGCGGTACATCCTCAAAATTATCATCAAGGTTTTCCATCTCCTCCTCCATGATGTGGGGGCGACGTGGTGCCGGAGCTCGCCGTGGGTTATCATGGACCATCCTTGGGCTTGGCTGATTCTCCAGGTTATCAATCCTCTCATGTAGCACCTCCAACTTCCGATCAAGAAGCTTGTCGAAGTGGATCACCAAATCTTGCATTTGGAATTGGGTAGCTTCGGGTGTGGGAGATCTACTTCGAATTCCTTCATCGCTAACATGAGCAATTTTCTTCCCACGATCTTCTGCCATGATATGTTACACAAATGCAAACACACACTGGGGGGGGGGCAAACACACTCAATGATACACACTCACTCACACACATGAGATTCACACACACACAAGATGTACACACTCACACACACAAGGATACACACACACACACATAAGATGTACACACTCACACACACAAGATATATATTTTTTTTTGCTTATTTCTCTCCACTCTCAAAACTGAATTTGAATTCCAAGCTCTTATGAAATATAATACCTTGTTTCGGGTGATCACTTGCCACCAATCCTCCCCCAATCAAGATCGTGTCGGGGCTGGTTTACCACAACCCGCTTGAGTGGTAAAGGGTAAAGGTTGAAAAGAGGGTAGAAAATGGTGGATGGAAAAGGGGGTAGAAATGTGGTATTTGGGTTTTGCCCGATTGTGCAAGATATGATAAATGAATAACAATATGAGCCAAATACAAAATGGGGATGAAGTAAAATGATGGAAAAAGTGATATATGGAAATGGAAAGTGCTAATAAGGTAAAACACAAAGGAGTAATTGTATCCGCTTTTTTTTCTGCTCTTTTTTTTGTCAATTCTCTCCAAAAAGTGTTGTGCTTGGAGTTTTAAAGCACAAGATGATTGAACGGAGAAAAGTAAGACAATTTTTTTCCTTTTTCTTTTAAATCTCTCAAATAAAGGATGTGCTTAATTTTGACAAGCACAAAATGATTAGTTGAGAGAATTTGTTTTTTTTTTGCCGGATACAAATCACATATAGAGAATTAAATGCGGAAAGGACATGAATGAAAATTTGGCTCAATTTATAATAATCCAAGCTTGCACAAACTAGGCCAATTCGTGACGCTTTAAAAAAAAGGAATTTTTTTGAAAGGGTGAATAATATGGAAAGATAAGGAGGGTAATGGACAGAATTAAAGTAAATGAAGGGATAGATGCCTACCGTGTTAACCGGAGCTCTGATACCAACTGGTGTGAGACGCATGGGGTGGCCCGATCTTCACGGCGTAGGGCGGCGAATGAAGGATGGGGTTTGGGGATATGTGGCGGATGATGGGTACGGATAGTGGATGCAAGCAGTCAATCAACGCTATAAGGAGCGCGACCTACTACTTAGACAACACACTCAAAGAGGGATGTGATAGCCAATCCACACAACAACGCACTTGGGTTGAGGCACGAAATTGGGGGCTTTCTGATCTTGGATCACCAATCTAACTTGTAGATTGACAAGGCAAGAATGCACAAGATCATGGGGGAAACCCGGGATAATCCTCACACAACGGAGAGAAACAAAGCATAAGCTCTCAAATTAAGTCTTGAATGCCAATACAATGTCATGGGGTGGCTATTTATAGCCAAAGGGGTGATACAATGGTCAAGGGTCTAATACCCTAAAGTCATAAAGTCTAAACCTACATTGTCCCCTTAAAAGTCAAAAAGATAAAATCCAACAAAGACTTTTGGAAAAGTAGCACACAACTTTCCGACATAGCCCACCGGATTTTACTTTGAGTGCATAGCCCACCGGATTTGATTTTGGTGTCCAAAGATGCCATTTCTAGAATCCTCCATGTGGGCAAGGCTTCCAAATTCGTGCAACCATGTGGGCCAAACTTTAAACATCAATTTTGGGCTTGAATAAGTGATATTATAGGCCCATTTTCTCCATCCATGCAAGGCAAGATCCATTGGGCCTTTAATGAAGCAATATGTGCGCCCATTGTAGCATTGAGCCTCTTTAATCTCCCTCGCGTCATTGGGCCTTGCAAATCCAACTCTTCCTCCTACGCAATCGACTTGGTGCCTTCGACAAGGTTCTCATCATGGGCCAAATTAGCCTCAACTGGACAAATTGAAAAAATTGGCCTCAATTTGCCTAATTGACCTCAATTGGCATCAATTGGCCTGAATTGGACTCAATTGGATTGAATTGGACTCAATTGGACTCAATTGGCATATTTTACCAAATTTCTCTCAATTGGATATAATTGACCTCAATTGACCTAATTAGCCTCAATTGGCTGCAATTGTCCCAATTTGGAAACAATCGGCCTAATTGGAGTAATTGGCCTCAATTTGTCTCATTTGGAATAATTGGCCTCAATTGTCCAGAATTGGCATCAAATGACCGAATTGGCCTAATAGTCCTAATTGTCCTCAACTGGCCTAATTGGCCTCAATTGACCGAATTAATATCAATTGGTCTCAAATTGTCTTATTTGGCCTCAGTTGGACTTAATTCTCTTCAATTAGCCTCAATTGGCCACAATGGGCATCAATTGGCTTCAATTGGGCTCAATTTGCCTAATTGGCCTCAGTTGTCCTAATTGGACTCAATTGGACTCAATCAGCCTAATTGAACTGATTGGCGTAATTGGCCTCAATTGGACTCAATTGGCCAAATTGGCTCAATTGGCCTCAGTTTGTCTCTGTTGGCTTCAATTTTTCTAATTGGCCTAATTGGACTCAATTGACATCAATTGGCTTCATTTGGTCTAATTGGTCTAAATTGGCCTAATTAGCCTCAATTGGCCTCAAATGTCATCAATTGGTCTAATTGCCCCAATTGGCCTTAATTGACCACAATTGGCCGTAATTTCCTTCAATTGGCCTAATTGGCCTCAGTTGTCTCAATTATCCTCAAATGGCATCAAGTGGCCTAATTGACCAAAATTTCCTAATTGGCATAATTGGCCTCAACTGGACTCATTGGTCGAATTTCACTCAATTGGCCTAGTTGTCCTCAATTGGCCTCAATTTTCCAAATGAGCCTGATTGGCCTCATTGGCCTCAATTGGCCTCAATTCTCCACAATTGGTCTCAATTGGCCCAATTGGCCTCAACTGGCCTAATTGGCTGCAATTGGCCTCAATTGGACTTAATTTGTCTCAATTGGCCTCAATTGTCCTCAACTGTCTGAATTGGCCTCAATTTGCCTCAATTTGCCTCAATTGTCCTAATTGGCTTATTTCGCCTCAATTGGGATCAGTTGGCCTAATTGACCTCAATTTTACTCAACTTTCCAAATTGGTTCAATTGGCTTCAATTGGCCTAATTGGCCTCAATTGAATCAATTCTCCAAATTTGATACGAACCATGCGGAAGGCACAGAGTCGATTGCTCGGGTGGAGGAATTGGATTTGCAAGGCCCAATGACACGAGGAAGATTAAAGAGGTTGAATGCTTCAACGGGTGCTCATCTTGCTTCATTAAAGGCCCAATGGGTATTACCTTGCATGGATGGAGCAAATGGGCCTATAATATCACTTATTCAAGCCCAAAATTGATGATTAAAGCTTGGCCCACATGGTTGCACGAATTTGGAGGCCTTTCCCACATGGAGGATTCTAGAAATGGCATCTTTGGACACCAAAGTCAAATTTGGTGGGCTATGCACTCAAAGTCAAATCCGGTGGGCTATATTGGAAAGTTGTGTGCTTCTTTTCCAAAAGTCTTTGCTGGATTTTATCGTTTTGACTTTTAAGGGGACAAGGTAGGTTTAGACTTTATGACTTTAGGGTATTAGACCCTTGACCATTGTATCACCCCCTTGGCTATAAATAGCCACCTTATGGCATTGTATTGTTATTCAAGATTCTAATTGAGAGCTTATGCTTTGTTTCTCTCCATTGTGTGAGGATTGTTCCAAATTTTCTTTGCTCTTGTGCATTTTTGCCTTGTCAATCTACAAGTTAGATTGGTGATCCAAGATCACAAAGCCCCCAATTCCGTGCCTCAACCCAAGTGCGTTGTTGTGTGGATTGGCCATCACACCCCTCCCTTGAGTGCGTTGTCTAAGTAGTAGGTCACGCTCCATATAGCGTTGGTTGACTACTTGCTTCCACTATCCATACCCTTCACCCGACACTTAGCCCCAAACCGCATCCATCATCCGCCGCCCTACGCCGTGAAGATCAGACCACCTCGTGCGTCTCACATCAGTTGGTATCAGAGCTCCGGTTGACACGGTAGGCGTCTATCCCTTCATTTACTTTAATTATATCCATTACCCACCTTATCTTTCCATATTATTCACCCATTCAACAAAAAAAACCCATTTTTCTTGAAAGCCTCCCGAATTGTCCTAGTTTGTGCAAGCTTGGATTATTATAAATTGAGCCAAATTTTTATTCATCTTCTTTCCGCATTTAATTCTCTATATGTGATTTGTATCCGGCAAAAAAAAATTCTCTCAACTCATCATTTTGTACTTTTCAAAATTAATCACATCCTTTATTTGAGAGATTTAGAAAAAAAAGAAAAAAAATTGTCTTACTCTCCGTTCAATCATCTTGTGCTTTAAAACTCCAAGCACAACACTTTTTGGGGAGAATTGACAAAAAAAACAAAAAAAAAGAGCGGATACAATTACTCCTTTGTGCTTTACCTTATTAGCACTTTCTATTTCCATATATAACTTTTTCCATCATTTTACTTCATCCTCATTTTGTATTTGACTCATATTGTTATTCATTTATCTTATCTTGCACAATCGGGCAAAACCCACAATCCACTTATCTACCCCTTCTTTCCACCCTCTTTTTGACCCTTTACCATTGTTAAACCCCTTACCACTCAAGCGGGTTGTGTTAAACCATCCCCCGACACAATCTTGATTGGGGAGGAATTGGTGGCACTAATGACCCTAAACAAGGTATTATATTTCATAAGAGCTTGGGATTCAAATTGAGTTTTGAGAGTGGAGAGAAATAAGCAAAAAAATATATATCTTGTGTGTGTGAGTGTGTGCATCTTGTTGTGTGCGTGTGTGTGTACATCTTGTGCGTGTGAGTGTGTATATATTGTGTGCGGGAGTGTGTATCTTTGTGTGTGTGAGTGTGTAACCTTGTGTGAGTGTGTACATCTCGCGTGTGTGAGTGAGTGTGTATCATTGTGTCTGTTCCCCCCCCCCCGGTGTGTGTTTGTGTTTGTGTAACTTATCATGGCAGAAGATCGTGGGAAGAAAATTGCTCATGTTAGCGATGAAGGAAGTCGAAGTAGATCTCCCGCACCTGAAGCTACGCAATTCCAAATGCAAGATTTGGTGAGCCACTTCGAGAAGCTTCTTTATTGGAAGTTGGAGGTGTTACATGAGAGGATTGATGAATTGGAGAATAAACCAAGCCCAAGGATGTTCCATGATAACCCACGACGCGCTCCCGCACCACGTTGTCCCCACATCTTGGAGGAGGAGATGGTGAACTTTGATGATGATCTTGATGAAGTCCCACAAAGGAGGAGGTTGTACCAACAATCGAGAGGAGGCCAAAGGAGACAACATGATGATGACCTACTTGGCGGGATCAAGGTGAAGGTCCCTTCTTTTCTTGGGAAAAGCGATCTGGAAGCATACTTGGAGTGGGAGATGCGGATCGAGCAGGTCTTTTCATGCCATGCATATTCCGAGGAGAAAAATGTCAAACTTGCTTCCCTTGAATTTTCTGATTATGCTTTAATTTGGTGGGATCAAGTTCAAAAGGAGATGGCTAGATATGGTGGACGTCCCATCAACATTTGGGAAGACATGAAGTTCACCATGCGGAAGCGGTTTGTTCCCACACATTACCATAGAGATCTCCACAACAAATTTCAAAGCCTCATCCAAGGGAGTAAGAGTGTAGAAGACTACTACAAGGAGATGCAAATTTCCATGATTCGAGCAAACCTTGAGGAGGATCCGGAGGCAACCATGGCACGGTTTTTAGATGGGCTCAATCGGGAGATTGCGGATCAAGTGGAGATGTACCACCATGTAGAGATACAAGATATGATCCACCAAGCCACCAAGATCAAGCAACAAATCAAAAGGAGGATCAACATGAGGAAACCCACTACCCCTTTCACACCATGGAGAAATCCAAGGAAGGAGATTGGAGAACCATCAAAGGCAAAAGAGGTGGTTGATCGCAAAAGTGACAAGGTAATTCTTCCACCTAAGAAACCTACTTTTGAGGCTAACCAAACCAGGAATAGGGATATTCGGTGTTTTAAATATCAAGGAAGGGGTCACATTGCTAGTGAATGCCCAAACCGTCGCACCATGATCATCAACAAGTATGGAGAATGGGAGACCGATGGAGAGAGCTCCGAAGAGGAGGAAGATGAATCTCCAGAAATTGAAAATGGAGAATTTGCGGAAGATGGAAAGATTCTTGTCACTAGAAGAGTTTTAAGTGCACAAATAACTGTTGGAGAAAAGGAGTAGTGGGAGAACCTTTTCCATACACGATGCAAGATCAATGGGAAGGTATGTAGTGTTATTGTTGATGGTGGAAGTTGTAGCAATGATGCGAGCACCGAGTTGGTGGAGAAGTTGGGACTCCCGACTTTAAGGCATCCAAATCCATACTGACTTCAGTGCTTGAATGATTGTGGGGAGCTGAAGGTCACCAAGCAAGTGAAGGTATTGTTCACCATCGGTAAGTACAAAGATGAGGTATTGTGCGACATTGTTCTTATGAAGGCATGCCACTTGTTGTTGGGTCGACCATGGTAGTACGATCGGCGTTTTACTCATGATGGTTTCTTGAACCGTCACTCTTTTGTACTCTAAGGGGAACCTATAACCCTCAACCCCATGTCCCCCAAGAAAATTCTGGAAGATCACATTTTGAGAGAAAAGAAAAAAAAGAGTGATGAGGAAAAAAAGAGAGAAAATGAAAAAGGAGAGAACGAGGGAAAAATAGAAAATGAGAGAAGCAAAGAAATGGAGAGCAAAGAAAAATCAAGAGGGGAAAAAGATTTGAGAGGAGAGAAAAGTGTGATGTTGGCAAAAAAGAGTGAGGTTAAGGAAGCTTTGATTTCTCAACAAAATCTCTTAGTACTTATGTACAAAGAGGTGATGTTGAACACTAACGACTTAACATCTTCTTTGCCACATGTTGTTGAGTCTTTGTTGCAGGAATTTGAGGATGTGTTTCCCGAAAAGGTGCCACCGGGTTTGCCACCCATTAGAGGTATTGAGCATCAAATTGACCTCATACCTGGAGCATCACTACTGAACCGCCCAGCATATCGCACCAACCCAGAGGAGACAAAAGAAATTCAAAGGCAAGTTCAAGAGTTGTTGAATGTGGGGTATGTGAGAAAGAGTCTTAGTCCTTGTGCGGTACCGGTGCTTCTAATACCAAAGAAGGATGGAACATGGAGAATGTGCATTGACTGTAGAGCCATCAACAACATCACGGTCAGGTATCGTCATCCTATCCCTAGGTTAAATGATATGCTAGATGAATTAAATGGTTCAACTATTTTCTCAAAAATTGATTTAAGAAGTGGCTACCATCAAATTAGGATGAAAGAAGGAGATGAGTGGAAAACTACATTTAAGACAAAACATGGACTTTATGAATGGTTAGTCATTCCCTTTGGTCTCACCAATGCACCTAGCACATTTATGAGGTTAATGAATCATGTCTTACATGCATATATTGGAAAATTTGTGGTAGTTTACTTTGATGATATTCTGGTGTATAGTAGGACTTTGCATGAGCATGTAGATCACTTGAGAAAAGTCCTAGAGGTGTTAAGAAAACCTGTTTGGAAACATAAAAAAGTGTGAATTTTGTCTCGATAAGATTGTTTTCCTTGGATTTGTTGTGAGTGGCAATGGAGTTGAAGTGGACACCGAGAAGATCAAAGCAATACAAGAATGGCCAACTCCAACCTCCGTTGGACAGGTAAGAAGTTTTCATGGGCTTGCTAGTTTTTACAGGAGATTTGTGAAAGACTTCAGCACACTAGCAGTACCATTGAATAAATTGACAAAGAAGAATGTTCCTTTCAAATGGGGGACAACTCAAGAAAAAGCCTTCCATGCGCTAAAGGAGAGACTCACCCACGCCCCTCTACTTGCACTTCCAGACTTCGGTAAGACCTTTGAAATTGAATGTGATGCAAGCAGAATTGGCATAGGAGGAGTACTCATGCAAGAAGGTAAGCCTATTGCTTATTTTAGTGAGATGTTAAATGGCCCAACTCTAAACTATGCTACATATGATAAAGAGTTGTATGCATTGTTTAGAGTACTCGAAACATGGCAACACTATCTTTGGCCTAAATAATTTGTGATCCATTCTGATCACGAGGCTCTTAAATACCTTAGGAGCCAACATAAACTAAATAGGAGACATGCTAGATGGCTGGAATTCATTGAATCATTTCCATATGTCATCAATCATAAAAAGGGTAAAGAAAATACTGTGGCCGATGCACTTTCACGTAGATATTCTCTTTTATCCTTGTTGGATTCAAAACTTCTTGGTTTTGAATACATTAAGGATTTATATGCCACTGATAGTGATTTTAGAGAACTTTATGAACATTGTAAACCTAGAGTTAGTTGGTAAAAGTTCTATTTATATGATGGATTCTTATTTCGGATTGATAAACTTTGCATTCCTAATTGCTCTATCCATTTACTTTTACTAAAGGAGTCACATTCGGGTGGGTTAATGGGGCATTTTGGTGTTTCAAAATCTCTAAGTGTTCTTAGTGAGCATTTTTATTGGCCTAGGATATCTAGAGATGTTGAGAAATTTGTGGGAAAGTGCATTGTTTTCCATAAAGCCAAATCAAAGCTGAACCCACATGGACTATATCTTCCTCTCCCAATTCCCAACACCCCTTGGGAGGACATATCAATGGACTTTATTATGGGGTTACCACAGACCAAGAGTGGGAGAGATTCTATTTTTGTTGTGGTGGATCGGTTTTCAAAAATGGCACATTTTATTCCCTGTCACAAAACAGATGATGCCACTAACATTGCAACACTTTCTTTCAGGAAGTAGTCAAGCATCATGGAATGCCAAGGACCATTGTGTCTGATCGAGACACAAAATTTCTTAGTTACTTTTGGAAAACCTTGTGGAGCAAACTCGGTACAAAGTTATTATTTTCCACTACTTGTCATCCCCAAACCGATGGGAAAACGGAGGTGGTGAATCGCACACTATCATCCCTTCTGCGAACAATTGTCAAAAAGAATATCAAGAATTGGGAGGACTGTCTGCCACATGTGGAATTCGCATATAACAGGGCCAAGCAGTCCACTACTCAATATTCTCCATTTGAAATAGTTTACGGCTTTAACCCCCTTGCGCCTATTAATCTAGTTCCTTTGCCTTTATAGGAAGCAGTTAATATGGATGCAAAAGGGCGTGCAGAATTCATCAAGAAAATCCATGAAAAGGCAAGGTTAAATATCGAGCGGATGACCCAAAAATATATGGATCGTGCAAACAAGGGTCGCAAGCAAATGTTGTTCGAGCCCGGTGACTTGGTTTGGATTCATATGCGGAAGGAAAGATTCCCTGAAAAGTGGAAATCAGAACTCATGCCACGAGGCGAAGGACCATTCTGAGTGCTTGAGAAGATTAACAACAATGCTTACAAGATAGCTTTGCCAGGTGAGTATGGTGTAAGTGCCACTTTCAATGTTTCTGATCTTTCTCCTTTTTTGGGTGTAGAGGATGAAGAGTTGAGGACGACTCCTTTTCAAGAGGGGGAGGTTGATGCGAACCATGCGGAAGGCACAGAGTCGATTGCTCGGGTGGAGGAATTGGATTTGCAAGGCCCAATGACACGAGGAAGATTAAAGAAGTTGAATGCTTCAATGGGCGCTCATCTTGCTTCATTAAAGGCCCAATGGGTATTACCTTGCATGGATGGAGAAAATGGGCCTATAATATCACTTATTCAAGCCCAAAATTGATGATTAAAGCTTGGCTCACATGGTTGCACGAATTTGGAGGCCTTGCCCACATGGAGGATTCTAGAAATGGCATCTTTGGACACCAAAGTCAAATCCTGTGGGCTATGCACTCAAAGTCAAATCCGGTGGGCTATGTTGGAAAGTTGTGTGCTTCTTTTCCAAAAGTCTTTGTTGGATTTTATCTTTTTGACTTTTAAGGGGACAAGGTAGGTTTAGACTTTATGACTTTAGGGTATTAGACCCTTGACCATTGTATCACCCCCTTGGCTATAAATAGCCACCCCATGGCATTGTATTGGCATTAAAGATTCTAATTGAGAGGTTATGCTTTGTTTCTCTCCGTTGTGTGAGGATTGTTCCAAATTTCCCTTGTTCTTGTGCATTCTTGCCTTGTCAATCTACAAGTTAGATTGGTGATCCAAGATCACAAAACCCCCAATTCCGTGCCTCAACCCAAGTGCGTTGTTGTGTGGATTGGCCATTACACACCTCCCTTGAGTGCGTTGTCTGAGTAGTAGGTCACACTCCATATAGCGTTGGTTGACTACTTGCTTCCACTATCCATACCCTTCACCCGTCACTTAGCCCCAAACCGCATCCATCATCCGCCGCCCTACGGCGTGAAGATCGGGCCACCCCGTGCGTCTCTCATCAAAATTGGTATAATTATCCTCAATTAGCCTCATTGGCCTAAATATCCTAATTGGCCTCAATTGGACTCAATTGGCCTCAATTGGACTAATTAGCCTCAATTACACTAATTGGTCTCATTGGCCACAATTGGCCGAATTGGACACAATTGGCCTCAATTCGTGTCAATTGGCCTCAATTTTCCTCAATTTAATTGGACTCAATAGGCATTAATTGGCATAATTGGCTAAATTGGTCTAATTTGCCTAATTTGGCTCAATTGGCCTCAATTGGACTCATTTGGCCTCAATTGGCTTTAATTGGAATAATAGGCCTCAATTTGTCTCAATTGACCTTAATTTTCCTAATTGGCCTCAATTGGCCTTAATTAACCTCAATTGGTCTCAATTGGTCTGAATTGGTTGAATTGGCCTCAATTGGCCTAATTGGCCCAGTTGACCTTAATTGGCTACAATTGGCCGCAATTGGGTGCAATTAGCCTCAATTTTCCTAATTGGACTAATTGGCCTCAATTGGCCTCAAGTGACCTAATTGGCCTAATTGGCCTAAATTGCCTAATGGGTCTCAATTGGCACATTTTGCCTCAATTAGCCTCATTGGCCTAATTTCCCTCAATTGGTCTCAATTGGCCTCAATTGGCCTCAATTAGACTCAATTGGCCTCAATTGGCCTCAATTGGACACAATTGACCTCAGTTGACCTCCATTGGCATCAATTGGCCATGGTTGGCCTAATTTTTCATATTGGCATCAATTGGCCTATATTGGTTTGACTTTTTTCAGTTGGACTCAATTGGCCTCAATTGGTCTAAATTGGCCGAATTCGCCTCAATTGGCCCAATTGATCTTAATTGGCCTTAATTTCCCTCAATTGGCCTCAATTGGACTCAATTAGCCTAATTGGCATCTGTTAGCCTAATTGGCCTCCCTTGGGCTCCATTGGCCTCAATTGCCCTAATTGGCCACACTTGGCCAAATTGGCCTCAATTGGCATAATCAGGCTCAATTCTCCTTAATTGACCTCAATTGGCCAAATTTCCCTCAATTCGCCTCAATTCTCCTCAATATCCCCAATTGATTTAATTCGCCTCAATTGGCCCCAATGGGTCTCAATTGGCCTAACTGGACTCAATTGGCCTCAGTCGGCCTAATTCGCATCAATTGGTCTCAATTTGCATCGAATACCTCAATTGGAATCAATTGTCTCAATTGGTCCCAATTGGCATTTATTGTCCCACATTGTCCTATAATAGCCTAATTGGCCTCAGTTAGCAATTGGCCCAATTCATCCACTTGGCCGTAATTGGTCACATTTTTCCTCAATTGGCCTCAAGTGGTTGCAATTGGCCCCAATTGGCCTAACTAGGATCAATTGTCCTAATTGGACTCAATTGTCCCCAATTGGCCTCAATTGGCCTAATTGGACCCAATTGGACTCAATTGGCCTATTTGGCCTCATTGGCCTCAATTTGCCTAAATGGCCTCAATTGACCTCAATTGGCCGAATTGACCTTAATTGACCTCAATTGGCCCTAATTAGTTCCAATTTTCATAATTGGCCTAATTGACCTCAATGTGCTTAATTTTATTCAATTGGCCTCAATTGGCCTCTATTGACCTAATTGGCCCCAATTGGCCTCAATTGGGTGTAATTTCCCAAATTAGACTTAGATGACCTCAGTGGGCCTCAATTTCCCTCAATTGGTATCAATCAGCTTCAATTGGGCTCAATTGGAATCAATCGGCCTCAATTGGACTCAATTCACGTCATTTTTCCTAATTAGCCAAATTGGCCTCAATAGGCCTAAATTCTTCTCATTTGGATTAATAGGTCTAATTGGCCTAATGAGCATCAATTGGATGAATTGGCCTCAATTGGATTCAATTTTCCTAATTTTATTTAATTGGCATAAATGGCCAAATTGGACTTGTTTGCCAAGTGGGCTAAGTTGGCCTAAATGGCTGAATTGGTCTCAATGGCCTAATTCTCCTAAATTGGCCTAATTGGCCTCAATGAAAGAATTTTCTACAATAAACTAATTGGATTAATTAGAATAATTGGACTTAATTGGCCTAATTAGAATAATTGGCCTTCATTGACCTAATTGGTTAATTGGTATAATTGCCGTAATTAGCCTAATTGGCCTCAATGGCCAATTGGACCTCATATTCTTAATTAGCCTAATAGGTAGAATTGAACCCAATGGACTAATTAGACTAATTGGTGTAATTGGAATAAATTGAACTCAATTGGACTCAATTTACCTAATTGGCCTAATTGGACTCAATGGCATAATTGACCTCAATTGGCGTAATTGGCCTCACTTGACCTCATTCACATAATTATCCTAATTGGACAAATTGACATCAATTGACATAATTGGCCTCAATTGACCTCAATTTGCCTAATTTCCCTCAATTAGCCTAATTGGACTCAATTGGCCTCAAATCTCTAAATTGCCCAAATTGGCCTCAATTGGAATAATTCGCCTTAATTGGCGTAATTGGCCTCAATTACCCTGAATTTATCTAATTGGCTTCAATCGGTCTCAATTTTCCGAATTGGCCTCACTTGACCTCAATTGGCATCAATTTTCCTAATTGTCCTCATCGGCCTCAATTTGCCTTAAAGAGCCCAAATTGGACTTAATTTTTCTTATTGGACTCAATTGGCCTAATTGGCCTCAATTGACCTAATTGGTCTAATTGGCCTCAATTGGCCTAATTGGCATCAATTGGACTCCATTGGCCTCAATTGGCCCAAATTCACATCAATTGGCCTAATTGGACTAATTGGCCTCAATTGGTCTCAATTGGACTCAAGTGGCCTAATAGGCCTAATTGGCTAACTGACCTAATTCCCTCAACTGGCCTAAATTGGATTGAATTTGCCTCATTACTATAATTGGTCTGATGAGGATCATGGCACGAATGGTCATCGAGGTGTTAGAGGCGGTCTTGATGAGGAGGGTGGAAGACGCATGATTCCACAAGACCCGCTGCGAGGAATTGGCGGCCCAATGACAAGGGAGCGGACCAAGAGAATGAAGGAGGCCTTAAATGGGTTAATCTTGTTTTCTTGCCGCGATCCGGGTGCACAACGCGCGAACATTGTACAAGGTTCCTATGACACTTCCTAGCGGGTCTTGCACCGCGCATCATTTGGTATCAGAGCCCATTTGCAAGAAATCAGGTTCCTTCTTTCTTATCCCTTCTTCCATTTCATTTCTCTTCGAATCGGGCCGACATCAATTCTGGTCCAATTCCTCCTTCACCTACGGACGTCATTTCTTCATCATATCGGACGTATAGCATGTCATTCTTGCAGTTGAGAAGCTGATATTTCCTCTCAATTGGGAATCATAAAAATCAAAGCCATATATCGTGAGATACAGTGGGTTCAAATTTTGCAAAAAAATCTGCAATTTCAAAACCACGGAACTCACACTTTGATTCCATTTTGTGTTACAAATTACTACTTCTCCTGCATTTGAATATTGAAATATTCATCTTGTTGCTACTACATTTATTCAAAAAAAAAAGAGCCCAAAAAAAATCAAAAAAAAAATTTAAGGCTCAAAAAAAAAATTGCAACATTTTGAATTCTACGTCCCATTTTCATTCTTCTTCATCCCTTTTCATTCACTTCAAATATTTTCTATCTTGAATCCATTTTTGAATTTTATCTTTGAATTCTAGTTCGGGATTGCCACATTTCAACGATCCTTTAGATTTGTTGAAATTGGGTAAGAACGGTATAGGAGGCAAGTTGAGTGGTAAAAGGCAAGAGTGTTACATTTTGATAAAAGCCGAAATTGAGTGAAACACGAGCGAACAAATTATTTTGAGTGTAAAACAAGAGTGTTATATTTGGAATGGGAAAGAATGGTCGAACATGTTTTTAGTTGTCACACATATTCAGAGGAAAACAAAGTGAAGTTGGCGGTCGTGGAATTCACCGACTATGTGAGTATTTGGTGGGACCAACTACAAGTGAGTCGACGACGAAGTGGAGAAAGACCCATCCGAACTTGGGGGGAGATGAAAGTGGTAATGCGTAAGAGGTTCATTTCTAGCCACTATTATCGTGATTTGTTCCTCAAGTTGCAGGGTTTGAAACAAGGGTCCATGAGTGTTGAGGAGTACCATAAAGAGATGGAGATCATCATGATTCGGGCCAATATTGAAGAGGATCGAGAGGCCACCATGGCAAGGTTTGTGAATGGGCTCAACTATGACATTCGAGACATAGTGGACATGCACCACTACTTGGACATGGAGGATCTACTACACATGGCTACCAAAGCGGAGAGGCAAGTAAAGGCAAGAAGGATGTGCCCTACATCTTATGGTAATGATTCTAAACCTTCATTCAAGTTTAAGGATTCCAAACCACAAGAGCATGTAAGGGAACACAAAACTGATTCGAAGGAGTTGCCCAAACCAAAACCATTCTTTTCGGAATCCAAAGGTAAAATGGAGGGTAAGGTTGTTTCCAAATCAGGAGATATCAAATGTTTTAAATGTCAAGGATTTGGACATATTGCCTCACAATGCCCAAACAAGAGAACAATGATTATTCTGGATGATGGAGATGTTCTTAGTGCTAGCTCAAGGATTTGGACATATTGCCTCACAATGCCCAAATTTTATTGCATGTTCTAAAACCAATGATGCAACTCATATCGCTGATCTGTTTTTCAGGGAAATTGTTAGGTTACATGGCTTACCCAAGAGCATTGTGAGTGATAGGGATGTCAAATTCCTTAGTCACTTCTGGAGGACATTGTGGAACAAACTTGGAACCAAGCTTTTGTTCTCCACCACTGCACACCCACAAACAGATGGTCAAACTGAGGTGGTCCATAGAACACTTTCCACACTGTTACGTGCCATCCTTAGAAAAAATTTGAAACATTGGGAAAGATGCTTTCCTCACATTGAGTTTGCTTATAATCGAGCGGTTCACTCAACTACAAATGCTTCACCATTTGAAGTTGTGTATGGTTTTAACCCATTGACTCCACTTGATATTTTACCTTTGCCTACTAATCAAATTTCTAATCTTGAAGGTAAAAAAATGGCAATGTTTGTGCAGGAATTTCATGCAAAGGTAAAGGCCAACATTGAGCGGAAGAATGAACAAGTGGTGAAACATGCCAACAAAGGTCGGCGAAAAATGGTGTTTCAACCCGGAGATTGGGTGTGGGTACACTTGAGGAAAGAGAGGTTCCCGGAGCAAAGAAAATCAAAACTTCATCCACGGGGAGATGGACCTTTCCAAGTCTTAGAGAAGATCAATGATAATGCCTACAAGATTGAGTTACCCGACAGGTATGGGAATGTTAGTGCCACCTTTAATGTTGCTGATCTTTCTCCCTTTGAATTTTCAGATTCGAGGACGAATCCTTTTGAGGAGGGAGGAGATGATGAGGATCATGGCACGAATGGTCATCGAGGTGTTAGAAGCGGTCTTGATGAGGAGGGTGGAAGGCGCATGATTCCACAAGACCCGCTGTGAAGAATTGGCAGCCCAATGACAAGGGAGCGGACCAAGAGAATGAAGGAGGCCTTAAATGGGTTAATCTTGCAATTCCAAGAGGAGGTCCAACACCCTTGTTTGGGGGAAGCATCTGGACCTATAATTACATTAATTAAGGCCCAAACATGCTTTTAAAAACCCAATCCAATGTGTGCTACGAATTTCAAGCCCACCCCACCATGGAATCTTCAAAGTCAAAAGTGGTGGGCTAGTTGTCTTTACTTTCCAAAAAGGATGTGCTACTTGTCTCCTAAAGTCATGGGCATGTGCCAAAATTTTCAAAAGTGACATGTAGGCTTTTTGACTTGAGGAAACTAGGTGTTAGAATTTTGTATCAATCCTTGGCAATAAATAGCCACCCCCATGTACTCTTTGGACATCATGAATGAAGGTAATGTTATTATGGTGAGTTTTTCTTGCAACCTTTGTGTTCTTACTTAATTCTTGACTTATCAAAGGATTGGTCATCCTTTGTGGCGTCTTATGGCTAGAGTTCTTAGAGACAAGTTCTCTTTGGGTTCTACCTTGACCAATTCCCTCTTCCTTCTATTTATCACTATCCGCACACCACATCCACTTGTTTTCTTGCGGCGATCCGGGTGCACAACGTGCGAATATTGTACAAGGTTCCTAGGACACTTCCTAGCGGGTCTTGCACCACGCATCATGGTCTCAATTAGCCTTAATAAGGCTTAATTAGCCCCAATTGTCCCCAATTGACCCCAATTGGTTACAATTGGCCTAATTGACCACAACTGGCCTCAATTCGCCACAATTGGCCTAAATTGTCCTAAATTGGCCTAATTGGCCGCAAAAGGCCTAAATTGTCCTAAATTGCCCTAATTAGACGTAATTAGCCTCAAATGGAATCAATTCTCCACAATTGGTCTCAATTGGCTTTAATTAGCCTAAATTTTCTTACTTGACCTAATTGGCTCCAATTGGCCCCAATTGGCCTCAATTGGCCTCAATTTACTTAGTTGGCCCTAATTGGCATCAATTGGCCTTAATTGGCCTTAATTGGACTCAATTGGGCTAATTTTCCTAATGGGTCTCAATTGGCCTCAATTGGCGTCAATTGGTGTCAATTGGTTTAATTGGACTCAATTGGCCTCAATTAGTCATTAGCCTAATTGGTATAATTGGCCTCAATTAGCCTCAATTAACCACAATTAGACTCAATTGGCCTACTTAGACTATTGGCCTCAATTGGCATCAATTATCGTCAATTGGCCCAATTGGCCTCAAATTGCCCAGTTGACCAATTTAACCTCAATGGGAATCAATTGGCCTAAATTGACCAAATTGGCCTCAATTAGACTAATTGGCCTCAATCATGCTCAATTGGAATCAATTGGACTCAATTAGCCTCAATTTACTAAATTTTCCTCAATTGGCCAACAACCTAATTGGCCTCAATTTGCCTCAATTGGCCTCAATTGGCATTAGTTGGCCCCAATATCCCTTATTGAGCTCAATTGTCTTATTTGGCCTCAATTTTTCTTAATATGCCTCAATCGGCCTCAATGAGACTCAATTGACCTAATTGGCATCAATTGGGCTCAATTGCCCTTAATTGGTCTCAATTATCCTAATTAGCCTCAATTCGACTTAATTGGCCTCAATTGGACTCAATTGGACACAATTGGCATCAATTAGCTTCAATTTGTTTAATTGAACTAATTGGCCTCAATTGACGTCAATTGACACAATTTGCCTCAATTAGACTAATTGGACTCAATTCACCTCCCATTTGCCTCAATTGGCCTAAAATGGCCCCAATTGGCCTATATTTGATTCAATTGGCCTCAATCGGCCTCAATTTGTCTCAATTGGCTACAATTAGACGCAATTGGCCACAATTGTCCCAAATTGGCCTTAATTGGTTGAATTAGTGTCAATTACCCTCTATTGGCCATAATGGGCCTCAATTGGCTCCAATTGGGCTCAATTAGCCTAATTGTCCTAGTTGGCCTCAATTGGCCAGAATTGACCTCAAATGGCCTAACTCGCCTAATTGTCATCAATTGGCATCAATTGGCCTAATTGGTCTCATTTGGCCTCATTTGGCCTCATTGGCCTCAATTGGACTCAATTGTCTTCAATTTGGCCATAATTCGCATAAATGGCCTCAATTAGCCTCATTTGGCCTCAATTTTCCAAAATTAGCTTCTACTGGCATAATTGGCCTCAATTGGCCAAATTTGCCTAATTTGGCGTAATTTGGCCTCAATTGGCCAAACTGGTCTCAATTGGCCAAACTGGTCTCAATTGGCCCCATTTGGCGTAATTGGCATAATTGGCCTCAATTTGCCATAATTGGTCTCAATTGGCCCCAATTGGTCTCAATTGGTCTTATTGGATTAATTGGACTCCATTGGCCTCAATTGGCCTAGGTTGGCCTCAATTCATCTCAATTGGCCTCAATTGACTCGATTGACCTTATTTGGACTCAATTGGCATGAATTGACCTCAATTTGCCTCAATTTGCCTCAATTGGTCTTAATTGGCCTAATTGGCCTCAATAGGCCTCAATAGTCCTCAATAGGCCTCAATTTGTATTAATTACCCTAATTGGCCAAATTGGCCTGAATTGGCCAAATTGGCCTCAATTCGCATCAATTGGCCTCAGTGGATTTAATTATCATAGTTGGCTAACTGGCTCGAATTTGCCTCAATTGGCTTATTTGTCTCAATTGGCATTTTTGGCATCAATTGACCTCACCCGACCTCAATTCTCCCAATTAGCCTCAATTGGCCTCAATTGGCATAATGGGCCTCAATTGGTCTCAATTGGACTAATTGGACTCAATATGTCTCAATTGGCCTAATTTCTCTCAATTGTCCTCAATTGGCTTCAATTGGCCTAATTTGCCAAATTGCCCACAACTGGCCTCAATTGGCCTAATTGGTCTCACTTGGTCTCAATTGAACTTGATTGGCCTAGTTGAGCTAATTGTTCATAATTGGCATCAGTTGGACTCAATTGGTCTGAATTGGCCTCAATTGGCATATTTGGCCTCAATTGGCCTCAATGGCCTAAATTGGCCGAATTGGACTAATTGGCCCCAATTTACATTATTAGTCTCAATTGGTATAATTTGCATCAATTTTCCTCAATTGGACTCAGTAGTCCTCAATTAACCTAATTGGAATAATTGGCCTTAATTGGCTTGAATTGAACCCAATTTTCCCCAATTGGCGTAATTGGCATAATTGGCCTCAATTGGCCTCAATTTTCTTAATTGGCCTAATTGGGTATAATTGGCCTCAATTGGCGTAATTTAGATAATTGGCCACAATTGGACACAATTGGCCTCTATTCGCCTTAATTGGGCTTATTTGGCCTCAATTGACCTAATTGGCCACAATTGGCCTTAATTGGCCTCAATTGACCTAATTGGCCACAATTGGCCTTAATTGGCCCCAATTGACCTTAATTGGCCTCAATTGGCCTCAATTTTCACCAATTTGCCTAATTGGCCTCAATTGAACTCAATTGGACTAATCATACTCAATTGGACACAATTGGCCTCAGTTGTCTTAATTGGCATAATTGGCCTCAATTGGCTTCAATTGGTCAAAATGGCCTTAATTTCTAAAATTGGCCTCAAATGGATTCAATTTTCTTAGTTGGCCTCAATGGATGAATTAGCCTCAAGGGCCTAATTATCCTAAGTGAACTAATTGGCCTTATTCGCTTCAATGGAATAATGGGGATAATTTTCCCAATTGGCCTTATAGCCAAATTGGCCTTAATGACCTAATTGGCCTCAAGGTCCAAATTCACCCAAAATTGGCCAAATTTGATGAATTGGACTCATCCTAATTGGGCTCAATTTTCCAAATCGGACTCAATTGACCTCAATGGATCAACTGGTCGAATTGGGATAATTGGCATAATAGGACTCAATTGGACTAATTGGTCTAATCAGAATTAGTTGATCACAATTGGCCTCAAATGGCTGAATTGGATGAATTGGCCTAATTGGCCTCAATTGATATCAATTGGCATCAATTGGTCTAATTAGACTAGTTTTCCTAATTGTCCCTAATTGGCCTCAATTGGCCTAATTGGCCTCAATTGGCCTAATCGGTCTCAATTGGCCTAATTGGCATCTATTGGCCTTAATCAGCCTCAATTCTCCCAACTGACCTCAATCTGCCTCAATCTGCCTCAATTGGAATCAATTAGCCAAATTGACCACAATTGGTCTCAATTGGCCTAATTAGCCTCAATGTGTCTCAATTAGCCTCATTAGCATCATTGGATTTAATTGGCCTCAATTGGCCTAATTAGCCACAATTGGTCTCAATTGGCCTAATTAGTCTCATTTGGTCTCAATTGGCCTTAATTGGCCACAATTGGCCAAATTGGACTAATTGGCCATAATTGGCATCAATTAAGTTTAATCAGTCTGAATTGGTCTCAATTGGACTAATTGGCCTAACAGGCCTTAATAGGCCTAGTTTACCTCTATTATCCTCAATTGGATTTAATTGGTCTCGATTGGCCTTAACTTGCATAAGTAGTCTCAATTGGCATAATTGGCATTAATTGTCCTCAATTGGCCTCAATAGACCTTAATTAACCTAATTGGCATAATTTGCCTCAATTGCCATCATTTGGCATGAATTGGGCTCAATTTGCCTCAATGGGTATAATTGGTCTAATTGACCCCAATAGGCCACAATTGGCCTCAATGGGCCTCAATTGGCCACAATTTGCTTAATAGGTCTAATTTTCCTAATTTTCGACAATTGAACTCAATTAGCATCAATTCGCCTTAATTGGACTCAATGGGACTAATTGGCCTCAATTGGCCTCAATTGACTGGGCACAATTTTCCAAATTGGCCAAATTAGCCTTCGTTGGCCTTAATTGGCCTCAATTTACTGAATTGGGTTCAATATTCCTAATTTCTGATAATTGGACTCAATTATACTCAATTGGTCTCAATTTACCTAATTGGCCTAATTAGCCTAATTATCCTCAATTGGCATCAGTTGGCTTAATTGGCATACTCGGCCTCAATTGTCCTAATTGGCCAAATTTGCCTCAATTGGCCCCAAATTGCATAATCGTCTTTTATGGGAATAATTTTCCTAATTAGACTCAAGGGTTGAATTGGCCTCAATAGCCTAATTGGCCTCAATTGGGCTAATTTGTCTCAATTGTCCTCAATTTTCCTAATTGGCCTTAATTGGATTAATTGGCCTGATTAATCTCATTGTCCAACATGGCCTCAATGGATGAATTGGCCTCAATTTCCAAATTGGTCTAATCGGCTTTAATTGGCCTAATTGGCCTCAATAGCCGAATTGGGATCAGCGTCCTAATTGTCAAAATTTTCCAAATTGGCCTTAACGACCCAATTCGAATAATGGGCCACAATTGGATTGAATTGGCCTCAATTGGCATTAATTCCCTTGATTGGCCAAATTGGCTTCAATTGACCTTAATTGGTCTCAATTTTCCTAATTGAATTCAATTTGCCTCAATTGAACTAAATTTGCCTAATTGGCCTAATTGGACTTAATTGGACTCAATTAGACTCAATTGGCCTAATCGGCCTGAATTGGCCTTAGTTGGCATCACTTGGACTCAATTTTCCTAATAGCCTAATTTACCTCAATTGGTCTCACTAGCCTCAATTGGCCTAATTGGTCTCAATTGACCACAATTTGCCTATTGGGATTCAATTGGCCTCAATTTGGCTAATTGGCCTCAATTGGCAGAAATTGGCCTCAATTGAACCAATTAGACTCAATTGGCCTAATTGACCTCAATTGACCTCAATTTTCCTAATTTCCCTTAGTTGGCCTCAATTGACCTCAATTGACCCAATTGGATTAATTGACCTCAGTTGGCCTCAATTGGCATTAATTGGCCTCAATTGGTATAATTCGCCTCAATTGGACTAATTGGCCTAAATTTTCCTAATTTTCCTCAGTTGGCATAATTGGCATAATTGGTCTGACATGGCCTCAGTCAGCCTCAATTGTCCACAATTGGCCTAATTGGCCTTAAACGAGATCAATTACCCTAAATTGGCCCAAATTGACCTAATTGGACTCCATTGGCCTCAATTTGCCTCAAATGACCTCAATAGCCTAACAAGCCAAATTGGCCTCAATTGGTCTAATTAGCCTAATTGGACTAATTTTCCTAATTGGACTCAATTGGCATCAATTGGCCTAATTGGACTCAATTGATATAATTGTCATCATTAGCCATAATTTGCCTCAATTTGCCTAATTTGCCTAATCGGCCTAATTGGTCACAATTGGTATCAATTGGCGTAATTGGCCACAATTGGCCTATTTGGCATATTTTTCCTAATTGAACTCATTTGGAATAAATTAGTCTAATTTGAAAAATTGGCCCCAATTTTTCTAATGGTCCTAATAAGACTAATTGGCCCCATTTGGCCTAATTGGCTCAATTGGCCTTGATTGGTCTAATTGGCCCTAATTGGCCTAATTGTCCAAATTGTCCTCAATTGGCCTAATTGGTCTAATTGGCCCTAATTGGCCTAATTGTCCAAATTGTCCTCAATTGGCCTAATTGGTCTAATTTTCTTAATTGGCCTCAATTTCCCAAATTATCTTAATTTTCCTAATTGGGTTCATTTGGCCTTAATTAGTTTAATTGGCCTAATTGCTCTCAATTGACATAATTGGATTAATTGGATTAATTGGTCAAATTGGCCTCAATTATCCTCAATTGGCCTAATCGGCCTATATTGAACTCAATTGGACTAATTGGCCTAATTGTGCTCAATTGTCCTCAATTTTACTAGTTGACCACAATTGAACTCAATTGCTCTCAGTTGGTCGAATTGGCCAAATTGGCCCACTTGGCTTAATTTTCCACAATTGGCCTAATTGGATTCAATTGTCCTTAATTGACCATAATTGGACAAATTGGCCTCAATTGCATCAACTTTCCTGAATTGTCCTCAATTGGCCTAATTGGCCACAATTTTTTTCAATCGGACAAATTGGCAAAATTGGTCTGAGTCGGCCTCAATTGGCCTAATTGGCCTTGATTGGAAAAATTGGCATCAATTTTCCCTAATTATCATAATTGGTGTAAAATTTCTCAATTGGACTAATTGACTGAATTTTCCAAACTGGCCTCAATTGGCCAAATTGGCCGAATTGACCTCAATTGGCCTCAATTAGCCGAATTGTCCTAATTGAACTTAATTAGACTAAGCGGTATAATTGGAATAATTGGAATCATTTGGTCTCAATTGAACTAATTGGTCTCAATTGGACTCAATTGGCCTAATTGGCCTCAACTAGCCTAATTGGCCTAATTGGCCTCAATTGGCCTAATTGGCCTCAATTGGCCTAATTGGCCTAATTGGCCACAATTGAAATCAATTGGACTAATTGGCATAGTTAGACTTAGTTAGCCTCAAATAAACTCAATTGGCCTCAATTTAGCTCAATTGTCCTAAACACCCTAAAAATCCTTAAAACCCATAAAACCCATAAGAATCCAAAAAAACCCTAAACCTCTAAAGCTGAATTAGGTCAATTGAGACCAATTGTGTCCAATTGATTCCAATTAGGACATTTGAGGCCAATTGAGGCTAATTGAGGACAATTGAGGCTAATTGAGTCCAATGAGGCCAATTTGGCCAATTGAGTCCCTTTGAGGCCAATTAGACCAATTTGGCCAATCGAGGCCAATTGAAATCAATTGAGGCCAATTAGGTCCAATTTGTCCAATTTGTCTAATTGAGGCCAATTATGGCCAATTGAGGCCAATTCTGGCTAATTGAGGACAATTCTGGTCAATTGAGGCCAATTGTGACCAATTGAGGGAAATTTAGCCCAATTGAGGCCAATTGACCTTAATTGGCCTTAATATGCATAATTTTCCTCAATTGGCCACAATTGGCCACAATTTCCCTCAATTGGCCTCAATTGGTCTCAATTGGCCTCAATTGGGCCAAATTGGTCTCAATTGGTTTAATTGAAATAATTGGAATAAATTGGCCTCAATAGGCCTAATGAGCCTTAATTGGCCCAAATGGCCTGATTTTCCTCAAAAGTCTTCAATTGTCCTCATTTGGCCTCAATTTGGCAAACGGGCCTAAATTTGCCTCAATTGGTCGCAAGTGGCATCAATTGACCCCAATTAACCATAATTTGTCTCAGTTGGTTACAATTAGGCTCAATTAACCTCAATTGGCCTCAATTGACCTTAATTGGCCTCAATTGATCTCAATTGGCTGAATTGGTCTCAATTGGCCAAATTAGCCTCCATTGATATAATTGGCCTCAACTGGCCTAATTGGCCTCAATTCGGATTAATTGACTGAAATTGATCTAATTGAAATAATTGGACTTAATTTGCATCAATTGGCCTCAATTGGCTAAATTGGTATCAATTGGTCTCAATTGGCATGCATGGGCCTTAACTGGCTGAATTGGACTAATTGGACTCAATCGGCCTCAATTGGTCTCAAATGACATCAATTGGTCTCAATTGGCCTAATTGGCCTAATAAGCCTCAATTGGCCAGAATTGGCCACAATTTGCCTCAATTGGCCTAATTGCCCATAATTGGCCTTAATTGGCCCCAAGTTGCCTCAATTGGCCTTAATTGGACTAAATTGGCCGCAGTTGGCCTCAATTGACATTAATTGGGTGGATTTGGGCTCAATTGTCCTAATTGGGCTCAATTGGCCGCACTTGGCCTCAATTATCTCAATTGGTCTTAATTGGCATCAATTGGGCTGAATTGTCCTCAATGGGCCCCAATTTGTCTCAATTCGTCTTAGTTGGTCTCAATTGACCCAATTTGACTCAATTGCTCTAATTGACCTAATTGGCCTTAATTGGCCTCAACTGGCCCCAATAGGCTTAATTGCACTAATTGTCCAAATTGGTTCTAATTACATCAATTTGGCACAATTTTCACAATTGGTCTAGTTGGAATCAATTTTCCTAAATTAGCCTCATTGGCCTCATTTTTCCTAATTGGCCTAATTGGCCTCAATTGCCTTTATTTCCCTAATTGGCCTTAGTTGGCTTCAATTGGCCTCAATTGGACCAATTGTACTCAATTGGCCTATATTCGCCTTAATTGGCCTTAATTGGCCTAATTGGCCTCAATTGGACTAATTTTCCCACACTGACATCAATTGTCTTAATTGGCCCAATTGACCTAATTTGCCTCAATTAGACTCAATTGGCCTCAATTGACCCAATTTTCCTAATTTTCATAATTTTCAACAATTGGCCTCAACTAGATTCAATTAGTCTCAACTGGGCTAATTGGCCTAATTGGACATTATTGGCCTCAATTGGCCTAACTTACCTAATTGGCCTCAATTGGCCTCAACTGGTGTTAATTGGCCTCAATGGATAAATTTGCCTAACTAGACAAAATTATCCCCAATAGGCCACAATTAGCTGCAATTGACATCAATTAGTCTCAATTGGCCTCAATTGTCCAAATTGGCCTAATTGGCCTCAACTCGCATAATCGGCCAAATTGGCCTTAATTGGCCTTAATTTTCCTCAATATGCCACAATTTACCTAATTTGTCTAATTGGCCCCAATTGATCTCAATTGGCCTCAATTGGCCAAATTGGCATACATTGGCATAATTGGTATAAATGGACCTCAATTTGCCTAATTTCCCACAATTAGACACAATTCACTAAATTGGCCACAATTGGCCTAATTGGCATCAACGGGCCACAATTTGCCTAATTCCTCAATGGGCCACAATTCGACAACTTCATCCAATTAGTTGGTGTCATTGGATTAATCGGGCTCTTTTGACCTCAATTGGACTCAATTGGCCTCAATTGACTTAATTTGCTTCATTTGGCATCACTTGGCCTCAATTTTTCAAATTGGCCTAATTGGCCTCAATTGTTCTCAATTGGTCCAATGGGCCTCAATTGGTCTCAATGGTCCTAATCAGCCTCAATTCGCCTCAATTTCCCTCAATTCACCTCAAATGACCTAATTGTCATAATTGGATTCAATTGGTCTCAATTGGCCTCAATTGGTCTAATTAGCCTCATTTGCCTAATTTCCCACAATTAGACTCAATTCACTAAATTGGCCACAATTTGCCTAATTGGCCTCAATGGGCTACAATTGGCCATAATTGGCCTCAATTGGCCCCACGTTGCCTCAATTGTCCTTAATTGGATCGATTGGCCTCAGTTGGCCTCAATTGACCTTAATTGTGTGGATTTGGGCTCAATTGGATAATTGGACTCAATTGGCCACAATTGGCCTCAATTAACCTCAATTAGACTTAATTGGCATCAATTGGGCTTAATTGGCCTCAATGTTTCTCAATTGGTCTCAATTGGGCTTAGTTGGTCTCAATTGACCCAATTGGACTAATTGAACTCAATTGAATTCAATTAACCTAATTGGAATACTTGGCCTGAATTGGCCTCAATTGGACTCAATTGGCTCAATCGGCGTAATTGGCCACAATTGGCCTCAGTTTGGCTCATTTCGTCTCATTTCGCCTAATTAACCAAATTGGCCTCAATTGGCCTTAATTGGGCTTAATTAACCTAATTAGCCTCAACTCGCCAAATTGGCCAAATTGGTCTCAATTGGATTCAATTGGCCTCAATTTTCCTAATTAGCCTCAATTGGCCTAATTACCCTCAATTTACCTCAATTTTTCAAATTCACCTCAATTGGTCTCAATTGGCCAAAATGACCTCAGTTACCCTCAATTGGTCTAAAATGGCCTAATTGGAATAATTAGCCTCAATTGACAACAATTTCTCTCAATTGGCCTAATTGGTATCAATTGGCCTAACTGGCCTTAATTAGCCTAATTGACCTCAAATGTCCTCAATTTTTCTAATTGGATTCAGTTTGCATAATTGGCATAATTGGCATAATTGGCCTCAATTAGCTTTATTGGCCTCAATTTTCCTAATTGGCCAAAATTGGCCTAATTGGCATAATTGGACTTATTGAACTAATTGGGTTAATTGTTTTAATTTCCCTTAATGTATGAATTGAACTCAATTGAATAATTGGCCTAATTGGTTGAATTGGCCTGAATGTCCTAATTGAGTGAACTGGTCAAATTGGCCTTAATTGACATAATTGGCCTCAATTGGCCTACTTGGCCTGAATTGGCCACAATTTTCCTAATTGACGTCAATTCGCCTAATTGGCCCAATTGGCTGAATTGGCCCAATTGGCATCAATTGGCCGCAATTGGCCTAATTGGCATAATTGGCCTCAATTTTCCCAATTAGACCCAATTGGCCTAACTCAATTAATTGACATTAATGGGCTTCAATTCACCTAAATTGGCCTAAAATGACCTAAATTGGCCACAATTGATCTCAAAAGGCCTCAGTTGGCCTAATTGACCTCAATTGATCTCAATTGGCTCCAATTGCCCCCCAAATTGGACTAATTAGCCTCAATTGGCCTAATTGGATCCAATTGTCCCTAATTGACCTAATTAGCCTCAATTGGCCTAATTGGCCTCAATTAGCTGTAATTGGCCTTAATTGGCTCCAATTGGGCTTAGTTGGTGTCATTGGATTAATTGGGCTCATTTGGCCTCAATTGGCATAATTGGATTCAATTAGCCTCAATTGGCCTCAATTGGACTCACTTGGCCTCAACTGACTTAATTGGCCTCATTTGGCCTCAATTTTCCAAATTGGCCTCAATTTTCCAAATTGGCCAAATTGGCCTCAATTGGTCTAATGGGCCTCATTGGCCTCAGTGGGTCTAATCGGGCTCAATTCACCGCAATTCGGCTCAATTCACCTCAAATGACCTAATTGGAATAATCGGACTCAATTGGTCCCAATTGGCCTCAATTGGCCCCAATTGGCCTCAATTAGTCTAATTGGCCTCAGTTGGTTTCAATTGATCTCAATTTGCCTCAGTTGGCCTCAATTCGCCTCTATAGGCCTAATCGGACTCAATTGACCTCAATTGGCCTAGTTGACTTCAATTGGACACAACTGTTCTAATTGGCCTCAATAGGTCACAATTGGCCTTAATTGGTCTCAATTGGCCTAATTGGCCTAATTAGCCTTTATTGGCCTCAATTGGAAAAATTAGCCTAGTTGGCCTAATTGGTCTTAATTGCCTTAATGAGTCTCAATTGCCATAATTGGTATCAATTGGACTCAATCGGCCTTAATTCGCCCAAATGGGCCTCAATTGGCCTCAATTGAACTCAATTGGACTCAATTGTCCTCAATTGGTCTCAATTGTTCTCAATTGGTCTCAATTGGTCTAATTGGACACAATTGGTCTCAATTGGCCTATATTGGCCTTAATATGCCTCAATTGTCCTTAATTGGACTAATTGGCCAGAATTGGGCTCAATTGGGATCAATTAGCCTCAATTCGCCTGAATTGGCCTCAATTGACCTAATTTGCCTCAATTGGCCTACTAGGAAAGTTGGGGAAAATTTAATCCAATTGAGCTAATTAGGCCAATTAGTCCAATTAAATCCAATTATGAAAATTGAGACCAATTGAATATAATTAGGCCAATTGAGGCCAATTTGGTCAATTAAGGCCAATTAGGGCAATTAAGACAACTGATCCCAATTGAGGTGAACCGAACTCAATTAGGCCAATTAGACCAATTAGGCCAATTGCTTCCAACTAAGCCTAATTCGTCCAATTGAGGCAAATTAGAAAAATTGAGGTCAATCGAGTCCAATTTGGCCAATTGAGGCAAATATGGCCAATTGAGGCCAATTTGGCCAATTGAGGCTGATACGAATCATGGTTCACACATGCAAAAAGGAGTTAAGGGCAATTATGGCATTGATGATGGAAGGAGCATTAATGGACAAGACTCGTTTCATGGGATTGGTGGCCCAATGACAAGAGGATGAATGAGGAGGATGAAAGAGACTTTACATGGACTCATTTTGAAATTACAAGAGGAGGCCCAACATGCATGCGTGGGAGGAGAAAATGGGCCTTTAATCACACTTATTAAAGACCAAAAGTGAACCTAAAAGGACCACCCAAATGCTTCTACAAAATTTAATCCACTTGCATGAAGGAAATCTCCAAAGTCAAAAGTGGTGGGCCCCTTGTCTCAAGACTTATGGTGGGAATCTTCAAAGTCTTTGGGGTTGTTTTAAAAAGTCTTATTTCGAGATATCTTGTCCCCTAAAGCCATGGACGTGTGTAAACAAAGTCAAAATCGTGGGATAGGCGTTATACTTTTGTGGAATAGGTATTTTGACATGTACTCCTCTCATTTGTCTATAAATATCCACCTCATTGTACACCTTAAAGGTTAATTTAGAATTTTAGAGTTTCAAGAATTACTATGCATGTGTTTCTTGTGTTCTTAGGTGAATTCAAGTAAGGTTCATCAAAGGAGTAATCAACCTTTGTGGTGCTTTATAATTAGAGTTTCAAGGGGAAAGTCTCCTTGGGGCTCTAATTGATCACCCCCCCCCCCTTCCCTTTGATTTTCCTTTCATTTATTTTAATTTCCATTCCCCCTTATTCTGTCACTTGTGTTTCCAAATTTTCTCCAACCGATACCTCACACCCATACGGAATCAAATCAGAGACCAATTAAGGCCAATTGAGTCCAATTATGTCCATTGAGCCAAATTGAGGCCAATTAAGGCTAATTGAGGCCTCTTGTAGCCAATTAGTCAAATGGATGCCAATTGAGGCCAATTCTGGCCAATAAGGCCATCGAGACAAATTGAGGCCAATCGTGGCCAATTGGGGCCAATTGTGGCCAATTGAGGCCAATTGTTACCAATTGGGGCCAATTGAGGCCAATTATGGTAAATTAGGCCAATTGGGGAAAATTGAGGAAAATTGAAGCCAATTGAGGCCAATTGATTCCAATTAAGGCCAATTAGGCCAATTAGGTCAATTGGGTCCAATTAGGCCCATGAGGCCAATTAGGAAAATTGAAGCGAATTATGTCCAATTGAGGCCAATTTTGCCCAATTTGTCAGATTCAGCCAATTGAGGCCCATTGAGGACAATTGAGGCCTATTAGGCCAATTGAAGCCAATTAGGCTATTTGAGGACAATTAGGCCAATTGAGGCCAATTGAGGCCAATTGGGGCCAATTACGGTAATTTGGGCAATTAAGGCAATGGAAGCCAAGTGTGAAAATTGAGGCCAACTCTGGCCAATTAGGCCAACTAGACCAGTTGAGGCTAATTGAGACCCATTGCTTCCAATTAAGGCTAATTGAGTCCAATTAAGCCAATTAAACCCAATTGAAGCCAATTGAGGTAAATTGAGGTAAATTGAGGCAAATTGAGTCCAATTAGCCCAATTGACGCCAATTTGGCTGATTGAGGCTGATTGAGGTCAAATGAGGCAAATTGATGCCAATTAGGCCATTTATGGCCAATTTCAGCCAATTAAGGTCAATTATGTCAATTGAGGCCAATTGAGACCAATTCGGCCAATTAGGGCCAATTGAGGCCAATTGTGTCCAATTGCGACCAATTGAGGTGAATTAGAGAAATTAGGAAAATTGAGTCCAATTAAGGAAAATTATGCCAATTAAGGCCAATTAGGTCAATTAGGCCACTTGAGGCTAATTGAGTCCAATTAGGAAAACTGTGAAAATTAGGCCAATTGGGGCCAATTATTGCAATTAGCCCCGTTGAGTCAAATTGAGGCCAATTGATGTGAATTTCAACCAATTGAGGCCAATTGAGGCCAATTGAGACCAATTTAGCCAATTGAGGATAATCGATGTCAATTGAGTTCAATTGAAGCCAATTAAGCCAATTAGGCCAATTGGACCTGTCGAGGCCAATTGAAGCCACATGAGGCCAATTAGGCTAATTAAGAACCAATAAGGCTAATTGAGGCCAATGTGGCCAATTACTCCAATTGAGGCCAACTGAGCCAATTGAGTCCAATTAAGCCTATTGAGGCCAACTCAGGCCAATTATTGCCAATTAGGCCAATTGAGGCAAATTAGGCCAATTGAGGAAAATTGAGGGCAATTGTGGCTAATTGATGCCAATTAGGCCAATTAGACCTATTAAGGCCAATAGAGCCCTATTGATGTAATTGAGGCCAATTGGGTCCAATTAAGGCCAATTATGCGAATTGAGGACAATTGAGGATAATTGTGGCCAATTAGGCTAATTAGGCCAATTGAGCCTAATTATCCCAATTGAGGCCAATTAGACCAATTGAGTCCAATTGAGGCGAATTGAGGCCAATTGAGGCCAATTAGACCAATTGAGGTCAATTAAATCTAATATGGGAAATTGAGGCCAATTGAGGCCAGTTGTGGCCTATTAGGCCAAATGGAGCCGAATTAAGGCCAATTCGACAATTCGAGGCCAATATGGCCAATTAGGTCGCTTGAGGCCAATTGAGTCCAAGTGAATCCAATTGGGCCATTTGCTCCAATTAGGTCAATTGAGGCTAATTGTGGGCAATTGACTCTAATTGAGGCCAATTTAGGCCAATTGAAACAAATTGAGGCCAAGTGTGCCAATTGAGCCCAATTGAGGCCAATTGAGGGAAATTAGTAAAATTATGCCGATTGAGGCCAATTGAGGTCAATTAAGACCAATTGAGGACAATTGAGGCCAGTTAGGTGAATTGGGTAAAATTGAAGCCAATTGAGTCCAATTGATGAAAATTGAGGCAAATTGAGGCCAATTGTGGTCAATTAGGCCAATTGAGGCCAAATTTGGCCAATTAGGACAATTGAGGACAATTTATCCCAATTTAGGCCAATTCAGACCAATTCATGCCAATTCATGCCAATAAGAAAAATTGAGACCAATGAGGTCAATTAGGCCAACTGAAGAGAATTAGGAAAATTGAGGAGAAAAGAGGCAAATTAGGCCAATTGAGGGAAATCAAGCCAATTAAGGCCCACTAAGGCCAATTAGGCCAATTAGGCAAATTAGGCCAATTGAGGCCCATTGAGGCCAATTCGGCCAATTGAGGCGAATTTGACAAATTGAGGGCAATTGAGTCCAATTAGGCGAATCGATGTGAATTAGGCAAAATGCGCCCAAGTAGGCCTATTTTATGAATTGAAGCTAATTGAGGTCAATTGAGGCTAATTAGGCCAATTGAGGCCAATTGAGACTCATAAGATAAATTGAAGTCAGTTGAGTTGAATTAGGTCAAGTGAGGCCAATTAGGCCAATTGTGGCCAATTGTGGCTTATTGAATCCTATTGGGCCAGTTTGGTGAATTGAGCCCAACTGAGGCCAATTTAGACCCATTGAGGTCAATTATGGCCAATTCGGACCAATTGATGCCAATTATGCCAATTAGTCCAATTAGGTCTTTGAGACCAATTCGACCAATTAGGTCAATTAGCACATTGATTCCAACTCAGCAATTGGGTCCAACTATGCCAATTAGTCCATTGAATTCAATCCGACCATTGAGGCCAATTAGGCCAATTACACCAATTAGGCCAATTAGGCCAATTAAATCCAATTAGGCCAATTAGGCCAATTGATGCCAATTAAGGCTAATTTGAGAAATTAGGCGAATTGAGTTCAATTTCATCCAATTGAGGCCAATTGGGGCAAATTTGGAAAATTTGGAAAATTGAGGCCAATTATGCCAATTATGCCAATTGAGTCCAATTGAGGTGAATTGAGGTCAATTGTGTCCATTTTGGCCAATTAGGCCAATTGAGGTCAATTGTGTCCATTTTGGCCAATTAGGCCAATTGAGTCCAATTAAGGCCAATTGTGGCCAATTGTGGTCAATTAGACCAATTAAGCTAATTGAGGCTAATTTAGGCCAATTCAGGCCATTTAGTCCAATTAGGCCAATTGTGGCAATTGAGGCCAATTGAGGCGAATTTGGCCAATTGAGGTAGTTATGCCAATTGAGGCCAAATGAGGCCAACAAGTTCAATTCATCTAATTGAGGTCAATTGAGGCAAATTGAGGCTAACCAAGGCCAATTAGGAAAATTTAGGCCAGTTAGAAAAATTGAGGCCAATTGAGATCAATTAGTCCAATTAGGCCAATTAATGCCAGTTGAGGCCAATTGAGGCCAATTGGGGCCAATTAGGGGATTTGAGGCCAGTTGTTTCTAATTGAGGACAATTGGGCCAATTGAGACTAATTAAGACCAATTAATGCCAATTAAGGCCACTTGAGGCGAATTCAGACCAATTAGGCCAATTAACGCCAATTATAGACAATTGAGGCCAATTAGGCATATTGAGGCCAATTCTAGCCAATTGATGCCAATTGAGGCCAATTAGGTCCAATTGAAGCCAATGGGGCCAATTAAGGCCAATTGTGTCAAATTGCTGCCAATTGGGCCAATTGAAACCAATTGAGGAAACTTGAGACTACTTGATGTCAATTATGTCAATTACCGCCAATTTAGTCTAATTAGGCCAATTGAGCCCAATTAAGGCAAATTTAGTTCAATTGAGGCGAACTGAGGCCAATTGAGGCCAACAGAGGCCAATTGAGGCAAATTGAGGGCAATTGAGTCTAATTAGCGCAATTAGACCAATTGAGGTCAATTGAGGCGAATTAAGCCAATTTAGGCCAACTATGTCAAGATGACCAATCAGGTCACTTGAGTCCAATTGAGGCAAATTGTGGTCAATTAGTCCAATTATGAAAAATTGGGCCAATTGTGGCCCATTGAGGCCAATTAGTGCAATTTGGCCAATTGGGAACAATTGGGGCCAATTGATGGGAAATGCAGCCAATTGAGGCCAAATGTGGCCAAATGTGGCCAATTGAGGCCAATTTCGCCCAATTGAGACCAATTATTCTAATTAGGCCAATTAAGGCCAATTGAGGCCCATCAATTCCCGTTAATGCCAATAGAGACCCATTAAGGTGATTTAGTCCAATTGAGGCTCATTTAGGCTAATTTAGGCCAATTGAGCCCAATTAATAAAATTGAGGACAATTGAGCCCATTATAGGCCAATTAAAGCTAATTAAATCAATTAATCCAATTGAGGATGATTGAGGCCAATTGAGGATAATTGATGCCGATTGAGGCCAATTAGGACGATTGAGAACAATTAATCTAATTGAGACAAATTGAGTCCAATTGAGGTCAATAAAGGCCAAATAGGCTGATTGAGGCTAATTGAGGCCAATTAAGGACAATTAGGGCAATTAGTGCCAAGTGAGGCTAATTAGGACGATTGAGGCCAATTAGGCCAGTTGAAGCTAATTGAGGCCAACTGAGTTCAATTGGGGCCAGATAGAACAATTGAGGCCAATTGAGGCCTATTAAGGCCAATTAAATCCGATTAGGCCAACTGACACCAATGGAGGCCAATTAGGCTAATTAGGCTAATTAGTTCACTTGAGGCCAATTGAGTCCAATTAGGCCAATTGAGGGAAATTAGTCCAATTGAGGTCAATTGAGTCCAATTAAGACAATTAAGCCCAATTAAGTCCAATTAAGACAATTAGACCAATTGATGCCAATTGACGCCAATTGAGGCTAATTGGGCCAATTGTCCCTAATGGAGGCCAATGGACGCCAATTAGGCCAATTCGGCCAGTTGAGGCCAATTAAGGCCAATATGAACCATTATATCAATTGAGGCCGAATTGAGGCAAATTGAGTCCAATTGAGCCCAATTGATGCCAATTATTCAATTGAGGCCAATGAAGCCAATTGAGGTCAATTAGACCAATTATGTCAATTGGGGCCAAATGTGGCCAAATAGGCCAATTAAGGACAATTAGATCAATTTGGCCACTTGACTCCAATTGAGACCAATTAGGCCAATTAAGGCTAATTATAAGAATTGAGGCCAATTAAGGCTAATTAGTACAATTAGTCCAATTGAGGTCAATTGAGGCAAATTGAGGCCAATTGGAGCCCATTGAGTCTACTTGGCCCAATTGAGGCCAATTGGGCTAATTGATGTCAATTCGGTCAATTGATGCCCATTGAGTCCAATTAGGCTAATTGAGGCCATTTATGAACAATTTAGTCCAACTTAGCGAATTGAGGTAGATTATGCAAATTGAGGACAATTGAGGCCAATTGAGGCTAGTTGAGTCCCATTACGGCCAATTACGGTCAATTGAGGTCAATTAGGCAATTAAGGCCAATTAGGGCAATTAGGCCATTTAAGGACAATTAAGACCAATTAGGCAAATTGGGGCCTATTAGGCCATTAGGCCAATTAGTTCATTTGAGATGAATTGAGGCCAACATGGCCAATTCAGACTAATTGAGGCCAATGAGGCCAATTAGGCCAATAAGGCCAATTCATGCCAATAGAGACTAATTAATCCAATTGAGGCCAATTAGGAAAATTTTAGAAAATTGCCAAATTATTCCAATTAGTCCAATTGATGCCAATTGAATCCAATTAGGTCAATAAGGCAAATTATGAAAATTAGGCCATTTGAGGCCAATGAGGCCAATTAGGCCAATTGAGGCCAATTAGTCCAATTGGTCCAATTCATCCAGTTGAGGCCAATTCATTCCAATTGAGTCCAATTCGGTCTAATTAAGGCTAATTAAGGCCAATTGAGGCCAATTCTGCCCAATTGCAGCCAATTGAGGCCAACTGAGTCCAATTAAGTCCAATTTGGCCATTTGAGGCAAATTGAGGCCAATTGAGACCAATTAGGCAAATTGAGGCAAATTGAGTCCAATTGTGTCCAATTAGGCCAATTCAAACCAATTGAGGCCAATTGAGGCTAAGTGAGGCCAATTGAAGCTAATTGACCCAATTTGAGCCCAATTAGGCCAATTGATGCCAATTGAGAACAACTGAGTCCAATTAGCTCCAATGGCGGTAACTGTGCCCAATTGAGGCCAATTGTGACCAATTGAGGCCAATTAATTCAATTAGGCCAATTAAGGCCAATTGAGGGATATTAGTCCAATTAGGTCAATTGAGTCCTATTGAGGCCAATTGAGGAAAATTCAGCTAGTTATTCCAATTGAGGTCAATTGAGGCCCATAGACACCAATTGAGACCAATCGAGGCCAATTAAGCAAATTCAGCCAATTCAGGCCCATTGAGGCCAATTAAGACCAACTACAACAATTGAGGCCAATTCGGGCAGTTGAGTCCAATTGAGACCTATTAGGGCCAATTCAGCAAATTAAGGCCAATTGAGGCCAATTGACCTAATCGACCTAATTGGTCGTAATTGGCCACAATTCGCCTCAATTTGCCTAATTGGCCTCAATTTGCCCCAATTAGCATCAAGGGGTCCTAATAGACCCAATTGGCCTAATTGGCCTCAATTTGTACTAATTGGCCTCAATTGAACTAATTGGCCCCAAACTGACCTAATTGGATTCGATTGGACTCAATTGGTCTAATGGGCCTCAATAGTCCTCAATTGTCCACGATTGTTCTCAAATTTCCTCAATTGTCCTCAACTGGCTCCAATTGGCCTAAATTGGCCTAATTGGGCTCAATTGGGCTCAATGGCCCTCACTTGGCTTAATTAGCCTTAGTCGGCCTCAATGGACCTTAATTAGTCAAATTGGGCTCAATTGATCTCAATTATCCTCAATTAGCCACAATTGACCTCAATTGGCCTCAATTGGCTGAATTGGACTAATTGGGCTCCATTGGCCGCAATTGGCCTTAATTGGTCAAGTTGAACTCGGTGGCCTCAATTGGCCTAATTGGTCTCAATTAGCCACAATTGGACTCAATTGACCTCAATTGGCTTAATTGACCTCAATAGGCCTAATTGGCCTCAATTGGCCTAATTGGCCTTAATTGGTCTAAATTTTCCTAATTTGCCTCAATTGGCTATTAATGGCCTTAATTAGCCTCAATTAGCTTCAATTGGCCTAATTGACCTCAATTGACCTCAATTGGTTTCAATTGGCATCAATTTGTCTCAATTATCTTAATTGGCTGCAATTGGTCTCAATTGGCCTAATTATCCTCAATTGGCCTCAATTGGCTTCAATTGACCTCAATTGGCTGCAATTGGCCTCAATTAGCTGTAATTGGTTTTAATTGGCCGTAATTGGCCTTAATTAGGCTTAATTGGCCGTAATTGGCCTTAATTAGGCTTAATTGGCCTAATTGCCTCGATTGACTACATTTTGCTTTAATTGGCCTCAGTTGAGCTCAATTAGTCTTGATCATCCTCAATTGGTCTCAATTAGCCTCAATTGGCCTAAATAGGATCAATTGTACCCCACTGGCCTCAATTGGCCTAATTGATCTCAATTTTCCTCAATTGGATGCAATTAGCCTCAATTAGCCCCATTTGGCCTAATTGGCCTCTATTAGCCTCTATTGGCCTCTATTGGCCTCAATTGCCACAATTGGCCATGGCTGGCTTTAATTTTCCTAAATCGTCCTCAATTGGCCTAATTGGCCTAATTGGACTCAATTGGCCAAATTGGAGTAATTGCCCTCAATTGGGCTAATTGGCCTCAATTGGACTCAATTGGTATCATTTGGCTTAATGTACTCTAATTGACCTCAGTTGGCCTCAATTGGCCCCAATTGATCAAAATTGGTCTCAATTGGCCTCAATTTTCCTCAATTACTCTAATTCACATCAATTGACCTAAATAGTCCTCAAGTGGCTTAATTGGAATCAATTGGAATATTTTTCCTTAATTGGCGTCAATTGGTCTAATTGACCTAAATTGGCCTCAGTTCACCTTAAATGGCCTCAATTGGTTACGATTGCACTCAATTATCATAATTGACCATAATTTCCCATAATAGACCTAATTGGACATAATTGGCCTAATTTGTATCAATTAGCCTCAATTAGCCGCAGTTGGACTTGGCCTCAATTGGCCAAGTTGGCCTAATTTGGCCACATTTGGCCACAATTGGCATCCGTTGACCTCAATTGGACTTAATTGGCCTGAATTGGTCTCAATTGGTCAAATTGGCATAATTGGCCTGAATTTTCCTCAGGTGTTCTCAATTTGCCTAATTGGCCTCAATTGGCCTCAATTGGTCTAATTGGTCCCAATTGGATTTAATTGGTCTCAATTGGCCTAATTGGCATCAATTGGCCTCAATTGGTCTAATTGGTCCCAATTGGATTTAATTGGTCTCAATTGGCCTAATTGGCATCAATTGCCTCAATTGGTATTAATTGGCCTAATGGAACTAATTGGCCTAATTGGCATAAATTTTCGTCAACTGGCCTAATTTGCATCAATTTTCCTAATTGGCCTCAATTGGCCTTTATTGGTATAATTGACATTAATTTGCCTCAATTGGCCTCAATTTCCATCAATTGGCCAAAATGGAATAATTAGCACCAATTAGCCTCAATTAGCCTAATTGTTCTCAATTGGCCTCAATTAATCTCAATTGGCCAAATTTCCCTAAATTGACCTCAATTCATACAATTATCCTAATTGGCATCAATTGAACTCAATTTGAATAATTGGCCTCAATTGGATTCAATTGAAAAAATTGGCATCAATTGGCCACAATTGACATAATTGGCCTCAATTGGACCCAATTGGCATCAGTTGGCCTAATTAGCCTAATTGTACCCACTTGGCCTCAATTGTTCTCAATTGGCCTAATTGGTCTCAATTATCCTCAATTGGCCTCAATTTCAATCAACGAGCCTCTATAGGTCTCATTTGTCGTCAATTAGCCTAATTGGATACAATTGGAATAATTAGCCACAATTGGCTTAATTGGCCCCAATTGTCGTCAATTGACTCAATTGGCCTCAATTGGATGAATTAGAAAAATTGGCCTCAATTGGCATCAATTGGACTCAATCGAACTAATTAGCCACAATTGGCCTAATTGGACTCAATTGGCCTCAATTGGACTGAATTGGACTAATTAGCCTCAATTGGTCATATTGGCCTTATTGGTCTCCATTGGCACAATTGGCCCAAATTGACCTCAATTGGCATAATCGGCCTAAATTAGCATCAATGGCCTAATTGGCCACAATTGGCCCCATTTGGCCTTGATTGTCCTCAGTTGGAATAATTGGCCTCAATTAATCTCAATTGGCCTCAATTGGGCTAATTAGGCTCAATTGGCCTCAATTGGCCTAATTGGCCTAGTTGGCCTCAGTAGGCCTCAATTGGACCAATTCGCCTCAATTGGAAAAATTGGCCTATTTGGCATCAATTTTCTTCAATTGACTAAAATGGACTGATTTGCCTCAATTGACCTCCATTGGCCTCAGTTCGCGCCAATTGGCCCCAGTTGGCCCCAATTGGCCTTAATTGGCCTCAATTGGCCTCAATTAACCTCAATTGGCCTCAATTGCCTTAATTTTTCCCAATTGGGCTAATTGGGATAATTGGCCTCAATTGGATCAATTAGAATAAATTATCCTAATTGGCCAAATTGGTTTTAATTGACCTCAATTTCCCTCAATTGTCCTCATTTCACCTAAATGTCCAAATTGGCCTTAATTGGCTTCAATTGGTCTCAATTTTCCTCAATTGATCTCAATAGGCCTAATTTTCCTAATTGGCCGCAATTGCCCATTGTTGGCTTAATTCTATAATTGGCCTAATTGGTCCCAATTAACCTAATTAGCCTCAATTGGTCTAACTGACCTCAATTAGACTCAATTTTCGTAATTGGATTTGGTTGGCCAAATTGGTCTAGTTGTCCTCAATGACCAAAATGGCCTCAATGGACTTATTGTACATAATTGGCCTCAATTGGGTTAATTGGCCTCAGTTGGCCTCAATTTTTCTAATTTCCTTTTATTGGCCTCATTACCCTAATTGGACTAATTGTCCAAATTGACATAATTGACATTAATGGTTGAATTGGCCTCAATGTCATAATTGGCGTAATTGTCCTTAATTTGCATAATTGGCATAATTGGTCAAATTGGCCTTAATGGATGAATTGTCCCCAGTGTCTTAATTGACCTAATTAGCTGAAATGTGTTAAATGGACAAATTGGCCATATTGGCCTCAATTGGCATGATTGGTCTCAATTGATCTCAATTTTCCTAATTAGACTCAATTGGCCTCATTTGATTGCAATTGGCCTAATTGGCCTTAGTTGACCTGAATTCACCTAATTGGCCCTAGTTGGCCTCAGTTGGCTTAATGGGCCTCAATTGGCCTTTGTAGGCCTCACTGGCCCTCAATTTTTCTAATTAGCCTAATTGGTCTCAATTGGCCTCAGTTGGCCTAATTGGCCTCAATTGGCCTAATTTTCCCCAATTGACCTCAATTTTCCTATTTGGACTCAATTAACCTCAATTGGGCTAATTGGACTTAATTTAACGAATTTGCCTAATTGGGATCCATTGGCCTCAATCGGCCTAATTAGCCATAATTGGGTCAATTGGCTTCAATTGACCTCAATTTTCCTAATGGGACTCAATTGGCCTTAATTGACCTCAATTTTTTTTAATAGGGTTCAGTTGGCCTAATTGGAATCATGATATGATACCGTATGGAGGTGTGGTGCTCGTTGGCGAAAATGTGGAAACGCAAGTGATGAAAGTGGGAGAAATGCAAATAAAATGAAGTGCGGAAGAACTAAAAGGGGAAGGGGGGGTGATCAATTAGGACCCCAAGGAGACTTGCCCCTTAAAACCCTAATTATAAAAAGCGCCACAAAGGTTGATCACTCCTTTGATAAGCCTTACTTGCATTCATCCAAGAACACAAGAAACACAAGCATAATAATGCTAGAAAATACTCAAATTCGTGATTAACCTCAAGGGGTACAAGGGGGTGGCTATTTATAGCCAAATGAGAGGGATACAAGTCAAAATACCTATCTCACAAAAGTCTAAAGGCTAAAAACGATTTTTGACTTTCTTTACACATGCCCATGGCTTTAGGGGACAAGATATCCACTAAGAAGACTTTTTAGCACCACCCCCAAAGACTTTGAAGATTCCCACCATGACTTTGTAGACAAGGGCCCCACCACTTTTGAATTTGAAGGTGCAAGTGGATTTAAATTCGTGGGATCAAATGGGTGGGCCATTTAGGTTCACTTTTGGGCTTTAATAAGTGTAATTAAAGGCCCATTTGATCCTTCCATGCATGCATGTTGGGCCTGCCCTTGTAATTTCAAAATGAGGCCATGTAAGGCCTCTTTCATCCTCCTCATCCTTCCTCTTGTCATTGGGCCTCCAATACCAAGCAATGGGTCTTGTGCATTTATGCTCCATCCACCATTCATGTCAGGATCACTCTCGACTCCTCGCTGCATATGCACACCTTGATTCTCATCATCCCCTCCCTCTTCAAAAGGATTCGTCCTCGAATCTGCATATTCAAAGGGAGAGAGATCGGTAACATTAAAGGTGGCACTCACATTTCCATACCTGCTGGGCAAGTCAATCTTGTAGGCATTATCGTTGATTCTTTCTAAAACTTGGAAAGGTCCATCTCCTCGCGGTAGAAGTTTGGATTTTCTTTGCTCCGGAAACCTTTCCTTCCTCAAATGCACCCACACCCAATCTCCAGGTTCTAGTACAACCTTATGTCGACCCTTGTTTGCTTGCTTCGCATACTGTTCATTTCTTCTCTCAATGTTGGCTTTCACTTTGGCATGTAAATCCTGAACAAATTTTGCCTTCTCATCACCTGCAAGATCAACAACCTCATTAGTAGGCAACGATATAATATCTAACGGAGTCATTGGGTTAAAGCCATAGACAATCTCAAAAGGTGAGAAGTTAGTAGTGGAATGCACTACTCGGTTATATGCAAACTCTATGTGTGGCAAACATTTTTCCCAATTATTTAGATTTTTTTGAATTATTGCACGCAAGAGGGTAGAAAGAGTCCTATTCACCACTTCAGTTTGACCATCGGTTTGAGGATGTGCGACAGTTGAGAACAATAATTTAGTCCCCAATTTATTCCACAAAGTCCTCCAAAAGTGGCTAAGGAATTTCACATCCCTATCACTTACAATGGTTTTGGGCAGTCCATGTAATCTCACAATTTCTTTGAAAAACAAATCAGCTATATGAATAGCATCATTAGTTTTTGAACATGCAATGAAATGAGCCATTTTGCTAAATCGATCCACAACAACAAAAATGCTATCTTTCCCCGATTGGGATCGAGGCATTCCCAACACAAAATCCATAGAGATGTCAGTCCAAGGATGAGATGGAACAGGCAAGGGGGAATACAATCCATTAGGTTGAACCTTGGACTTTGCATGCTTACAAGTGATACACTTGGCACAAATTGCAATAACATCTTTTCTCATGCTTGGCCAATAAAAATGTTCATGCAAAGTAGCTAATGTTTTATCAACACCAAAATGCCCCATCAAACCACCCCCATGAGTTTCTTTTACAAGCAATTCTCGAGTTGAACAATTTGGAATGCACAATTTATCCCTTTTGAAAAGAAATCCATCATTTTTGTAGTACTCTTTAAATCCATGTTTTTCACAAGATGCCCAAATTTGAGAAAAATCTCCATCAGTTTCATACATTCCCTTTAGTAACTCAAATCCAAGTAATCGAGAATGAAGAGAAGTGAGAAGTGCATACCTTCGGGAAAGAGCATCGGCAACCACATTTTCCTTACCTTTTTTGTGCTTGATCACATAGGGGAAAGTCTCAATGAATTCCAGCCAAGATGCATGTCGTCGATTCAACTTACCTTGGGACTTCAAATACTTAAGGCTTTCATGGTCAGAATGAATAATGAACTCTTTAGGCCATAAGTAATGTTGCCATGTTTCCAGGGTTCGTTTCAAAGCATAAAGTTCTTTATCGTAAGTTGAATAATTTAATGCTGCCCCGTTCAATTTCTCACTAAAGTAAGCAATTGGACGTGACTCTTGAGTCAAAACAGCACCAATACCAACTCCCGATGCATCACACTCAATTTCAAAGACTTTTGTGAAATCCGGTGGGCTTAAAAGGGGAGCATTGACCAATTTTTCTTTGAGTGTGTTAAAAGCCTTTTCCTGTTTTTCACCCCATTTAAAGACCACATTTTTCTTAACAAGTTCATTAAGAGGTGCAGCGATGGATGAGAAGTCCTTAACAAACCTCCTATAGAAGCTTGCCAATCCATGAAAACTCCTAACCTCGGTTGCATTCTTCGGTGTTGGCCACTCCTGAATTGCTTTGACCTTTTCTTCATCCACACGAATCCCTTTTGCCCCTACAACAAAGCCAAGAAACACAACAGAATCCATGCAAAAGGAACATTTTTGAAGATTGGCATAAAGTTGGTTATCTTTAAGGGTCTCACACACCAAACGCAAGTGTTCAACATGGTTATCTAGAGATTTACTATACACCAAGATATCATCAAAATAGACAACCACGAATTTTCCAATGAAAGAACGAAGAACATGGTTCATTAAGCTCATGAATGTACTTGGTGCATTAGTTAAACCAAATGGCATAACTAACCACTCATACAAACCGAACTTAGTTTTAAAAGCAGTTTTCCACTCATCTCCTTCTTTCATTCGAATTTGGTGGTATCCACTTTTAAGGTCAATTTTTGAAAATAAAGAAGCCCCATGTAATTCATCAAGCATGTCATCAAGTCGAGGGATGGGATAGCGGTACTTAACTGTTATTTTGTTGATGGCGCGACAATCTACACACATCCTCCATGTGCCATCTTTCTTGGGTACTAGGATCACCGGAACTGCACAGGGACTCATGCTTTCCCTCACCAATCCTTTCTTCATTAGTTCTTCAACTTGACACTGGATCTCTCTAGTCTCTTCTGGATTAGCTCTATATGCAGGCCTGTTGGGAATTGCGGCACCGGGTATGAAGTCAATCCTGTGCTCAATGCCTCTCAAAGGTGGTAGTCCATCGGGTGTTTCTTCAGGAAACAAATCACCAAATTCCTATAGTAAAGACACAACACAAGAAGGCAATGAATGGTGAATTTTGTTAGTTGCAAGGTAAGCATCCTTACTAATGAGTAAGAACACCTTCCCGCTCAATAAAGCACCTTTCACCTCACTTTTTCCAGAAAATAAACTCACCTTTCGCTCAACACTCTTGTTTTCATCTCTTTGATTTCCCTCATTTCCTTTTATGTCACTCATCTCTCCTTTTTCACTCTTATTTTTTCCACTCTTTTCATTTTTTTCTCTCTTTTCTTTTTTTCTCAACTCATCACTCTCTTTTTTATCACTCAAGTTTTTATTTTTCCCACTTTCTTTTTCACTCATTTCTTTTTTCTTTTTGTATTCTTTCTCTATCCTCACTTGATCTTCATATGCTTGTATGGGACTTAGAGGAGTCAAAACAATCTTCCTACCACTGAAATGAAAAGAGAAGCGGTTAGCATAGCCATCATAAATCACCCTCCTATCAAATTGCCACGGTCTCCCTAGTAACAAATGTCCAGCTTGCATCGGAGCAACATCACACAACACCTCATCACGATATTTTCCAATGGAAAAAGAAACTATGGCTTGTTTTGTGACCCTCACTTCCCCACTATCATTCAACCATTGCAATCTATAGGGTCTAGTATGCCTTAGAGTAGGCAAACTCAACTTTTCCACCAACAATGTACTCGCCACATTGGTACAACTTCCACTATCAATGATCATACTACATACCTTCTCCTTGATGTGGCATCTCGTATGAAAAATATGTTCTCGTTGCTCCTCATCATGATCATCTTTGGGTTGAATGTTTAAAGCTCTTCTTGCCACCAATGCATCTCCATGTACGGGTTCTTCAACTTCTACATCGGAACCCTCCTCCAAAGATGGAATCTCATCATCGCTAGAGTGCTCACTAAGGATGTCTCCATTATCCAAAATAATCATGGCCCTTTTGTTTGGGCATTGAGATGCAATATGACCATGTCCTTGACACTTAAAACACTTTATATCACGAGATTTAGAAGGGAAATTTGTGTCCATTTTTCCTTTTGAATCAGTGGGGAAGGACTTATTTTTGGCCTCTTCTCTTTGTTTTGGAAAAAATTTAGAATCCCTTGGTTTCGTTTCATTCCACTTAGAAATTGATTTTGGATCTTTCCGGTTATCCTTCCAAAAATTATGGGAACTTACTTGAATCATCCGAGAATGTATTTGTTTTTCGACCTTCACTGCCTTATGTAGCAACTCCTCCATGTCAATGTAGGTCTGTAGTTCCACCACATCTCTAATTGACTGATTCAAGCCATTGATGAACCTTGCCATGGTAGCTTCGCGATCCTCCTCCAAATTGGCTCGAATCATTGATATCTCCATTTCCTTGTAGTATTCCTCCACACACATGGAACCTTGCACAAGTTTTTGTAACTTCAAATGTAAGTCTCGATAGTAATGACTAGAAATGTACCTTTTGCGCATTACTATCTTCATTTCTTCCCAAGTTCGAATTGGCCTTTCTCCATTTCGTCGTCGACTTACTTGTAATTGGTCCCACCAAATACTTGCATAGTCATTGAACTCAAGGGCTGCCAATTTTACCTTCTTCTCCTCCGAGTAGTTGTGAAGTCCAAACACATGGTCAACCTTTCGCTCCCACTCCAAATAAAGTTCTGGGTCACTCTTCCCTTGAAAGGGTGGAAGTGTCACTTTGATGCTTCCCAAGTCATTGTCTCTCCAAGCAGCACGTTGCCCTCGCCTAGGAATTGATTCTTCGAAATCGGAGTACTCATCATCACCTTCCTCAACTTCTTGCCTTCGCGGAGCCCTTGAAGTTGAAGAACCTTGCAAATCATCCAACCTAGCATTCAATCTTGTAAATTGGTCAGCAACAGCTTTCATGAATAATTTGATGTCGATCTCACTTCTTTCTCCCTCGCTTGCCATTTTTTTTAAAACCTCACACACTATTTCTCTCTATTTTTTTTCCTCTCAAAAGGTTCCTCACACTTTCTAGCACTACAACTTGGTTCCTACAAGTGTTCTTAAATAGAATCAAGAAGACAACAATTAAGAAGCAATCAATTCATGACAAACTTTAAAAATCAGAAATTTTAAAAGGGTTTGAATCAATGGAGTCCAAGAAATATGAGAGGTAAAGTGAGATGGGATAAAGGGAAATGGTTGAAGGTTTGATATGGATGAAGAAAAGAAGATGGTGGATAAGAAAAATAAACGCAATCAAATTTGTGACTTAAGGAGCAAACGCAACATTTCAAATGAGCAGTTTTTTTTTTGTATATTTTTTTTTTTTGATTTTTTTTTTTGATTTTTTTTGTATTTTTTTTTTTTGCTGCTCAAAAATCAAGAAATTGGAAACAAGGACTGCGTTTTTTTTTTGTGCTCAAAGTACAATAGATGAAAATGTCACAATACTCTAATCTGATTGCAATGATATAAAAGGGTGAGAAAAATATGAGCTTCAAACTCGATTGGAAATCCGTTCTTGGAGGATTGCTGGATCTGTAGCACGAATTTATTCGGCTATATCTCCAAATATACTTGTTGGATTTTTCTGTTTCCAAATCGAGATGAAAGATGAGGTTCTGAACTATCAAAATGACATGCTATACATCCAGAAACGCAAAGAAAAAGGGGACGAAATGGCAGAAGAAAGTTCCGTCCAGAACTGGCTGATGGATGAAAATAGAAGAAGCGGATGAAAAAGTTGGGAGAAATAGAACAATGAAAGAACCTGGTTTCCGTTGCCGAGCTCTGATACCAAATGATATGATACCGTATGGAGGTGTGGTGCTCGTTGGCGAAAATGTGGAAACGCAAGTGATGAAAGTGGGAGAAATGCAAATAAAATGAAGTGCGGAAGAACTAAAAGGGGAAGGGGGGGTGATCAATTAGGACCCCAAGGAGACTTGCCCCTTAAAACCCTAATTATAAAAAGCGCCACAAAGGTTGATCACTCCTTTGATAAGCCTTACTTGCATTCATCCAAGAACACAAGAAACACAAGCATAATAATGCTAGAAAATACTCAAATTCGTGATTAACCTCAAGGGGTACAAGGGGGTGGCTATTTATAGCCAAATGAGAGGGATACAAGTCAAAATACCTATCTCACAAAAGTCTAAAGGCTAAAAACGATTTTTGACTTTCTTTACACATGCCCATGGCTTTAGGGGACAAGATATCCACTAAGAAGACTTTTTAGCACCACCCCCAAAGACTTTGAAGATTCCCACCATGACTTTGTAGACAAGGGCCCCACCACTTTTGAATTTGAAGGTGCAAGTGGATTTAAATTCGTGGGATCAAATGGGTGGGCCATTTAGGTTCACTTTTGGGCTTTAATAAGTGTAATTAAAGGCCCATTTGATCCTCCCATGCATGCATGTTGGGCCTGCCCTTGTAATTTCAAAATGAGGCCATGTAAGGCCTCTTTCATCCTCCTCATCCTTCCTCTTGTCATTGGGCCTCCAATACCAAGCAATGGGTCTTGTGCATTTATGCTCCATCCACCATTCATGTCAGGATCACTCTCGACTCCTCGCTGCATATGCACACCTTGATTCTCATCAAATCACTTGGACTCAATTGGTCTGAATTGGTTTAATCAGACTCAATTTGCCTCAATTGGTCTCAACTGGCCTCAATTGCCCTCAATTGGCCTACTTGACATCAATTGGTTGAATTGGACAAACTGGCCTCAATTGGCTAATTGACATCAATTGGCCAAATTGGCCGAACTGGCCTCAATTGGCCTTAATTAACCTCAACTGGCCTCAATTGGCCTAATGGGCCACAATTGTCCCCAACTAGCCTCAATTGACCTCAATTGGACTAATTAGCCTTAATTGGCAAATTGGACGAATTGGCCTAATTAGCATCAATTGGCTTTAATTGGCCTGATTGGTCCAATTGGCCTCAATTGGCCTCAATTGGGTTCAACTGTCCTCAATTGGTCTCATTTTCCTCAATTAGCATGAATTGGCCTCAATAGGCCTAATTTGACTAATTGGCCTCAATTAGATTCAATTGACCTCAATTGGATCCAATTGGCCTCAATTGGATCCAATTGGCCTCAATTTGCTTAATTGTCCTCAATTTTTCTTATTTGGACCTCAATTGGCCTCAATTTGATGAATTGGCTAATTAGACTCAATTGAATTCAATTGGCCTTAATTCGCTTAATTATCCTCAATTGGCCTCAATTGGACACGGTTGGCCTCAGTTGGGCCCAATTGGCCTCAATTGGCCTAATCATACTAATTGGCCTCAATTGGCCTCAATGGACCTTATTGGCCACAATTACACTCTAGTGTCCTAATTGGCCTAATTGGGCTAATTGACCTCAATTGGCCTAAATTGGCCTAATAGGCATCGATTGGATTAATTGTCTATAATTGGTCTCAATTGGCCAAATTGGCCGAACATGCCACAATTTGCCTCGATTGGCCTCAACTAGCCTCTATTGGACTTATTAGCATAATTGGCCTCAATTAGCCTTAATTAAACTAATTGCCCAAATTGGCCTCAATTGGCCTCAATTGACCTCAATTCACCTCAATTATCCATATTGTCCCAATTGGCCTCAGTTGAGTTCAATTGGCCTAATTGGCCTCAATGGAGTTCAATTGGAATAATTTGTCTCAATTTACCCAATTGGCCTCAATCGGCCTAATTGGCCTGAATTGCCCTCAATTTTCCTAATTGGCCTCAACTTGATGAGTTAGTTTTAATTGGCTTCAATTGGATTGATTGTCCAATTTTTTTTAATTGGACTTATTGTCCAAATAGGCCTCAATTGACCTAATTAGCCTCAATTGGCCTAATTGACCTCAATTGTCAATAATTTACCTAATTGCCTTTAATTAACATAATTGGCCCAATTGGCCTAATTGGATGAATTGGCCTCAATTGACCTAATTGGATTTAATTGGACTAATTATCCTCAATTAAAATTAATTTTCTTAATTGGCCTTAATTGGCCAAATTGGCCAAATTGGCCTTAATGGATGAATTGGCCTGATTAGCCTTAATGGTCGAATTGGCACCAATGGACTCATTGAACTAATTGGCATAATTTTCCAAATTTGACTCAATTTCCAAATTATCCTAATTGAACTAATTGTGCATAATTGGACTAATTGCCTCAATTAACATAATTGGCCTCAATTGGCCTCAATTAGCTTAATTGGCCTAATTGGACTAACTAGCCTAATTGGCCTCATTGGCCTCAATTGATGAATTGGCCTCAATAACCTAATTATCCTAGTTAGACTAATTGGCCTCAATAGCCTAATTGGACTCAATTGGTTTGAATTGGTGTCAATTTGCCTCAATTTTCCTAATCAGATTATTTGGAATCAATTGTCCTCAATTGGTCTCAATTGGACTAATTGGACTCAATTGACATAATTGGATTCAATTGAATTCAATTAACCTAATTGGAATACTTGGCCTGAATTGGCCTCAATTGGACTCAATTGGCTCAATCGGCGTAATTGGACACAATTGGCCTCAGTTTGGCTCATTTCGTCTCATTTCGCCTAATTAATGAAATTGGTCTCAATTGGCCTCAATTGGGCTTAATTAATCTAATTAGCCTCAATTCACCAAATTGGCCAAATTGGTCTCAATTGGATTCAATTGGCCTCAATTTTCCTAATTAGCCTCAATTGGCTCATTACCCTCAATTTACCTCAATTTTTCAAATTCGCCTCAATTGGTCTCAATTGGCCAAAATGACCTCAGTTACCCTCAATTGGTCTCAAATGGCCTAATTGGAATAATTAGCCTCAATTGACAACAATTTCTCTCAATTGGCCTAATTGGTATCAATTGGCCTAACTGGCCTTAATTAGCCTAATTGGCCTCAAATGTCCTCAATTTTTCTAATTGGATTCAGTTTGCATAATTGGCATAATTGGCCTCAATTGACCTAAATTAGCTTTATTGGCCTCAATTTTCCTAATTGGCCAAAATTGGCCTAATTGGCATAATTGGAATTATTGAACTAATTGGGATAATTGTTCTAATTGACCTTAATGGATGAATTGAACTCAATGGTTGAATTGGCCTCATGGCCTAATTGGCCTTATTGGTTGAATTGGCCTCATGGCCTAATTGGCCTTAATTTGCTTCAATTGGTCTAATTGGCCTCAATTCGTCTCAATTCACCTCAATTTTCCTAATTGGACTAATTGGGATCAATTGGGCCCAATTGGCTTCAATTCACCTCAATTATCCTAATTGGGATCAATAGGACTAATTGGCCTCAATTGACCTCAATTTGTCTAATTGGCCTCAATTTGCCTCAATTGACCTCAATGGTGAGAGTGCCGAATCTGTGTGATTTTATCACTGAGAGGGGGAGGGGTGAATCAGTGATTCTCTTTTCCATTTATGTTTATTTTTAACTGAAACAACATTCACTTTCACTTAAATATTTCAATTCCCTTTTGAAAAAAAATCCAACACACATCCACAGGAACATAAAGATTTAAAAGGTTCACTATTCAATAAGAATATATGTGTCATTGGTATGGTTTAGAAATGATAAAATACCATAAAATCCACTAGAAATCTATACTTGGATTACAACAAGTAGGATGTATCCTTTCACTAGTGTATCACTATTTAAACAATCCCAGTAGTGCGTGTGCACCCTCATAGCACCAATAGGGTATATCAATGTTTGTGTAAAAAAACATGTTACATGTGCTTCTTTCCAATTCCCATAAATGTATTTAATAGGAACCCAAATCTTCACTTTATTTCCCAAAATCTCGTAACAACTACATTGAATTTGTTTTAGAAAACTCAATCTGATTTTTCTTAGTCTGATTCCTTCGAGTGCGATTCTCCCTGATATGATTCTTCCAATTTTATTTTCTATCCAAATACAATAGAAATGAATCGAAACCTCCTCAATTCTTAATACGATTATTCCTAAGTTAGAGAAACCCAATATGGAAATACTAAATCTTATTAATCCATCCTGATATGTTTATCAGGTGAATATGATTAACAAGCTGAATAGGATGACTAGATGAGTATGAAGAGTTCTGAGTGTGATGACCATCTGAATGAAAAGTTGTGATCTTGTCTCTTCTCCTTTTACTCCTTTGTCAAAATCTCTTTAAAAAATATTGGTATGCTGACCACTTATTCTCTCTAACAACTTAGAGCTTCTCTATCTACTGTATTGAATAGTACATCAACTATCAGAAAAGTACAATGTACTTCTCACCATTTATAGGTGACCCTCAAATGGCTTTAGTGGAAATCCCAAAAATTTTCCCGCTTAATCAAATTCACCCAAATATAAATTTCCCCTAAAATATCAGATGCATTTTGAATTTTTCAACTATTCATGAAGCATCTAGAATCTTATTCAAACTTCATCTCCTTATTTATACTTTCATTTGAATCGTCAATTCGATTACAATTACTGAGTCTTACTTTATTCAAAATAATGCTATGTGCCATTTGAATACATGAATGAAGAAAAAAAATAATCTTTGAACTTCAATCTCCCCGTCGACAATACATTCATCTCTTCTACTTTACTTTTTCTCTTGACCCACTTAAAAAAATCCCTTGAAGAGAAAAAAAGTAATTCAACCATTATATGATGTCTCTTAACCCAATTTAAATAAAGACTACTTCTTCTCCTCTTCTCTTGATGGATCTTGACCCAATTATGGAAAAAACACTTTTAGAAATTAGTCAGAGTTAATACTTCTTCAAATTCCACAAAATTACTTTGAAAATTCATAATTTCACCAATTATATTTCTTTCGAACTCATCCCGATTATGATTTTCCATAATATGATTTTATGAATATTATTGGTCTAGGTATGATCATTTCTGGATATGATTATTTTCCTCCTAAGACGAAGTACGATCATCCTGGGTACAAAAAGTTTTTTATGATTCAGATGGATGATCATATGATATAGTAAATAAACACCATATTTATTTTTTCTTCCACCAGATATGATCAACTTGGGTATGATTGAAAAAAATCAATACAATCATTCTATCCTTTTCCATTTCCAACAGGTCTAATCATTCAAACAATAATTGGCACCACCTCTTTCTCCCTTTATCCACACAATATTCCATGAAAAGTTCTCAAATCTACTTCTGATTTCTATGAATTACAAATCAGAAAATAATCATCACATTTAATTCACTTTAGTCTGAGAGAATTCGATTCTCCATCAAAACAAAATCTTCTTTCTCATCAGATCCAAAGTGAATCTAATGACCATTTCCTTCCAGAGAGATTTATTCACATTCATCCTAGACCTGAGTCAATTCCATTAAAAATCATTTCTTCCAAAATAATTCTTCTCATTACGATGGACTTTTACAGTGAGTCTGATTCTTTTGAAAACACGATTCCAAACAAATAAAAAGTGATGCAATTTCCATTTCTTCAAAAACTCTCCTTGACAACAAAATACAACAATCACCTTCATCATTTGCTTGGTCCTAACAATCTCCCCCTATGGATTGTGTTTTCATCCAAGTTTCATTAGTCACTAAACTTTTTATCCTTTAGAAATATATTACTTATCAAGAATTCTAATCCTACACGAGAAAACTCATTACACAAAACAAGAATCATTAATAGAAAAAACATTATGTCCAAAAGATGTTATTATGAAAACCTCTTCATCTTTATTCCTAAACTCTTTTTAAACCTTCCCACTAATCCCTCTTTTATGCATTAAAAGGATGGATCTTTATATATTTTTAAACCTTCCTCGAATACAAACCAATTTAATTCCTTGAACCACTCCAACAACTAGTTATAATAGTTTACACACTAAACAATACTGGATTCATAGCTTACCCACAACTACATTTTTTATGCATTCAAATGATGGATTTATCAAACAATTATCCCCCTTTACAATAAAATTTAAATATAATATTAGAGAGGGGATATAAACACATACCTTAAACTTGAAGTGAAAGAGGTTTGATGCCTATGTTCAACCTCAGTCAATAGAAATATTCCTTCATTAAAGGTTTTTGTTAAAATGTTATCCACTTGTTTCGATGTTGGAAGATACTCCAACTTCAATTCATTATTCTTCACATGATATTTGATGAAATGATATTTTATATCAATATGTTTTTAATGAGAATGTTGAGCTATATTCCTAGTGAGTTTGATTGCACTTTGATTATCACAACCCAAGAGAAAGGTAGCTTCACTTCAACAAGTAAGTATTCAAATTGAGTTTTTATCCACAAGAGTTGAGTAGTGGATTGAGTGGATGAAATGTATTTAGCTTCAGAAATAATGAGAGTTACTAAATTATATTTCTTATAATTCCAACTAACACAATTATTTCCCATAAATAATACTCCACCATATGTGGATCTTATCTCATCAACATTTCCTGTCAAATCTGCATCTGAATACCCAAATAAATCAATACTATTTGAGCTGATATACCTGATTCCAAGTTCTATTGTTCCTATGATTTACCTGATAATTATTTTCAAGAAATAATATGTGATTCTTTTAGATCAATATGAAATTTTTCTCAAAAGGTGACAACATAAAAGATTTTGATCTTGAGGAAGTCAAATAAAATAGGCATCCAATCATCTTCTGAAATTCTTTCTGATCAACTTCATTCCCATCTCCATATTTACTCAAAATTTTTCCCACCAAAATAGGTCTAGAAACTGGTTTTTATTTTTCCATGATGAACCTCTTAATAATTTCATTATCATACTTTTCTTGAGAAATAAAAATGTATTTCTCCTTTTGAATGATTTGCAACCCAAGAAAGTATTTCATTTCCCCAAGCATTAACATTTCAAATACCTTTTTCATTTATTAAAAAAATCTTACACATATTATTTCATCATTCCTAGCAAAGATAATATCATCAACATAAACAATTACGATGAGGGAATAATCTTGACTTTATCTGAGTGAAGACTGTTATCCACTCTTCATTTCTTGAAATTTATCTCTTTAAGAAAGTATCCAATTTGGAATACCATGCCCTTGGATCTATTTTTAGCCCATTCAATGCTTTTATCAATCTATATACTTATCTTTCAACTTTACTAACAATAAATCTACTAGGTTTTTCAATAAAAACCTCTTCTTCATGATCACCATTTAGGAATGCAGATTTAATATCCATTTGAATGATCTTGTAGCCTCGTTGTGCATCAATAATAAGAAAAATTCTAATTGTTTCCAATCTAGAAACTAGAGAAAATGATTCATCAAAATCAACTCCTTCAATCCGAGAATACCCTTTTCACACTAATCTCGATTTATTTCTTTTAACTTCACCTTATTCATTCATCTTGTTCTGGAAAAACCATTTTGTGCCAATGATGTTTTTTTTCAAGATTGGGTATGAGTTACCATGTATTGTTCTTTTCAATATAATCTGATTCTTTATTCATGGCTTGAACCCACTCCATATTCTAAAAGGCTCATTTCACATCATTTGGTTTTGCTTTTTAATGTAAATAAATATGTGTAATAACATGTGTTGTTCTTCTGATTTGAACCTTCTAATATTGATCACCAATTATATTCTGAGTTTCCACTTGTTTCCGTAACATTGATGAGATTTTTTAATTTCTTACTCATCACTAGATATTTATAAGTATGTTTCTTCATCTTTAAAAGGTTTAAAATTGTTTGTATCCTTATCATAATTTCATTCTTCAACATTCCCAACTTTCTTATCTGCCTAAACATGTTATTCTTTCTTAGATCTTTCAATCACTTTCAAATCAACTGTATCAAAAATTCTACCTATTTCTTTGTTGAAACATCTATATCCTCTTCCTTCCGGAGTATAGCCAAGGAAAATTCCATCTTCACCTTCTTACTTAGACTTTCCATAGTTTTCACCTTTCTTCTATATAATATAAGGACTCTTGAAAATTGTAATGTATTTTAGACTTGGAGATTTTCCATAAAACAATTCATATGGAGTCATACCTGATTATGGCCTATAGAAACAATGGTTCTGAATATAAACAGTATCTCTCATGGATTGCCACCAAAATTAATGAGAAATTTCATGTTCAAGTAACATGGTTATTCCCATTTCCACTAGATTTATGTTCTTTCTTTTAGCGACCCCATTTTGTTAAGGAGTATATGGGAAACTATAATCATGATGAATTCCCTAATTCCCAATATTATCTTAAAATTATTCACTTATATAATCACCACCATTTTCTATTCTCAAATTCTTCAATGAATTCTCACATTCTTTTAATTATATCTTTCTGAAACTTGTAAACATTTTCAAAGCATCTATTTTTTCTTTCATATATATAACACAAGTAATGAGAGTAAAATAATCAATGAATGTGATAAAGTAATTACCTCCATTTTTGATTATTTTCTTATTGGACCACATATATCATAATGAATCATCTCTAGGTGTTGTCATGAACAAATCTCAACTTTCTTATGCACATCATTTCTAATCTTTCCTTTTTGTAAAATGGTGCAACATCAATATCTTATTCTTGGAAAATTAGGAATGTATCAAACACTATCTATTTTATTTATCTTTATAATGATTCTGTAACACATATGTCTAATCCTTTCATGAGACAACTGATTCCCTTCCAGTATGCTCATGTAACTAGATTTTTGTACTTCACTAATCTAAAACAAATTCCCTTTTGTACATTGGCCTCTTGTAACAATCTACCCATCTTATTCAATCCTTACAAAAAACCGACCTTTCATGAAGATAAATTTGTTGCCCTTATCACACAATTGTGAAACACTTAGCAAATTTTGTTTCATCCCATCAACATATAAAGTTTTCTTGGATTTCATCTTTTCCTTTCCAATGATGGCTAATCCAACACATTTGATTTTTAGGTATTCATCATTGACAAATGTCACCATCCCTTATTTAAAATCATTCACATTCTTAAACAATTTCAATTCTCCTATCATGTGTGAAGAACACCCACTATCTAAAATCCTAGGTTCCTCTCCTTTTGTAGCGGTCAAATCAGTTTCAACAATAAGAGCCTTTGCTTCATCCTTGAATTCAATCATCTTCGACTTTTTAGAATTGTTAAGAATCTTCTATTATGCCATTAAAAAATAAAGACATACGTTTTCAAGATATACAGGTTGTTCACATATTTCAAAAATATTTTCCAATGGTTGGAACCAATTTTCAACCATTACTTCAGGCTTCTCAGGTTTCGTTGAAACAAAATTCTCAGACTTCTTCCTTTGATGAGATTGAATCCTCATAAATATATTCCCTTCATAAACTATGGGAAAATAGAAATGTTTTTGGTTGAACCAACACCTATTTCCCATGCTTCATAATCCTCTACAATACTAGAAATATCCATAAAATGAGTATTCTCCTCTGGAAATTTCATCCTAACTGAAATTGTGAAAATATCTTCTATCCACTCTTTTATCTTTATTTTCTGAGCCACCAACATTTTTATTATCAATTGGAGTCTTCCATTACTTTTCTACATAATTGAAACCAAAATTATTTGAAAATTTCATAGATTCAGGCTATTTTAATTTTTTTTGGAATTAGTCTTCTTTGAGAGTCTTGAATTCTCAACTTTGTTGGTCTTGGTCGCATACATGACTTTTCCAGCATTCTTATTTTTAGAAAAATTATATCTTTCTTCTCACCCTTTATAGGTAAATTTGGTTGAAAATTATCAGGTTTCTCATTTATAGAACATTCAACAACTTCAGTGATAGAGTTTTGGAAGCTTTTATTTCTTAATTTAGCTTTAGATGACTTTTGTTCAAAAAGTTCCAACTCTCAGTCTTTTTATTTTTTCTTTACCTCCAAATTATCATTTTGGTTCTTTTATTCATCAAGATATTTATTCATGTCATCAATATATTTAATCCACTTCACTTTCTCATCAGTAAAAAAATATTGATTGCTTGTTGAGGCACTTTCATCTTCCAATTTTTTGTTTTTCTTTTCAATCCTTATGATCTTTCTCAAACATTCTTTCAATTATTCTTTCAAATGAATTTCAAGTCGAGTCTCTTCTTCTTCTGAACTACTACTTCCGAATTATTCATTATTAACTATTTTAATGAAATTATTATCAATACCATACTCAACTGTTTTTTTGGATTCAACATTGATGTTTTCTTCTTCATCATCTCTAAAAAAACTTCTTATTTTATATTTGAAGATCATTCTTTCCTTCCCTAAGGATTTAAATTTTTCTTTGTATCCCTATTCCTCCCACGATCTTCTAGGATTTTTTTATTCTTCCTCCCTATCCTATTCTTTCTTCCTCTGAGGATACTTTTCTGCAATGTGACCAACTCTTCCATATTTGAAACATTTCACGGGTAGTTTCCATTTGTATTTCCCTGTACCTATTTTCACATTTTAGAAAACAAGGATAAAATATCATCATGATTTTTACATACCTTATTTTCAGAGTCAGAATCACCATTTTCATCTTCAGTAACAATATTCTTTAACTTTTCTTTCTTTATATCCTTGAAATACATTTCTCTATCCACCTTTTTTTATCTTCATATATTTACCTCTTCTCAGTTCATAAGTTATAAGAGTGTTATGCAAATCATCAAAAGACAATGTTTCAAGATCTCTATCTTCCAATAACAAAAATTTTACATTGAATTTCGTAGGTAGTATTATCAAGATATTTTAAACAACTATAGAGTCATCCATCTTTTCACCAATACATCTGATAGTACTCACTATGTCATTCACACTGGTAAAAAGTCCCCAACATATTCCTGCTCACACATCTTCAAATATTCATATTTTAATCTCCATATTTTTAATTTTTCCCTTTTTACTTTTTTATTGGCTTCATATATATTTTTAAATTTTTCCCATATACCTTTGGTTATGGAAACAACTTTCACTCTAAAGAATTCACTTTCATAAAGTGATGATAACATAGCATTTTTTCCCACCCATCATTCTCGAGATACTTATTTTCAACAGATTTAAGTGGAACATTATCATCAATGAAAGGAAAACAAACTATTGAAACTTCAAGAACATCATAACTAATAGAAATAAGATAAGGTATAATTCTATCCTTCTAGATATGATAATTCTTTCCATAAAAAACTAGAATGACTTTTCTATTCACACAATTCAAATTCTCTATCACCAAAGAATATGCGAAGGGGAACTGTCTCTCTGATGCCAATTGAGAGTGCCCAATCAGTATGATTGTATCACTGAGACAGGGAGGAGGTGAATCAGTGATGTTATTTTCATTTTATGTTTATTTTCAATTGAAAAAAACTTTTCCTCCTTTTAAATATTTCTATTCCATAAAAAAATCCATCACACATCCATAAGAACACAATGATTTACAAGGTTCACTGTTCAATAAGAACAACTACATCCTTGGTATGGTTCAGAAATGATCCAATGCCATACAATCCCCAGGAAATCAATTCTTGGATTAAAATTATTAGGATATAATCTTTCACTCATGTAGCACTATGTAAAAAATCCCAATTGTGTGTGTGCACCCTCTTAGAACAAATAGGGTAAAGTAATGTTTCTATAACAAAACATGTTTCATGTGATTATTTTTGATTACCACAAATGTATTCAATTTTAAAAATAACTCTTCACTTTCACACCCAGAAGCTGGTAATAACTCCATGGACATCACTGTAGAAAACTCAGTCTGATTTTTCAATGTTTGATTCCTCCAAGTACGATTCTTCCAATCCGATTTTCTTTCAGAATACAACAGAAATTAATTGGAACCTCTTCAATTCGGAATATGATTCTTCCTTAGTCCTAGAACCCCAATACCAAAATCTTGAATCTGATTAATCCAGCTTGATATGATGATCAGATGAATATGATTGGCAAATTGAATACGATGACTAGATGAGTATGATGTGTTCTAAGTATGATGAAAAGTTGTATAAAACATTGCGATCTTGTCTCTTCTCCTTTCACTCCTTTGTCAAAACCTCTTCAACAAAAGGTCGGTACAAAGACTTCTTCTTCTCTATAAAAACTCAGGTCTTCCCTATATACTATATTAAATAGTACATTGGTTATTAGAAAAGTACAATGTACATTTCTCCTTTTATAGGTGACCCTCAAATGGCTTTGGCAGAAATCCCAAAAAAATTCCCGCTTAATCAAATTCACCCAAATATCAATTTCCCCTAAAATATCAGGTGTATTTTTACTTCATTAACTCTTCTCGAAGCTTCTTGATTCTTCTTCAAAATTTATATCATTCTTCATACTTTCATTTGAATCATCCGTCAGATTATAGTTGTCAAGAAAAATTTTCTTCAAAACAATTCTATGTACCATCTGAATACATGAATGAAGAAAAACAAAATACTCTTTGAACTTCAATCTCCCCCTCAACAATACATCCATCTCTTATAATTCTCCACTTTTTATATTGAACCACATTGAAAAAAATTCTCATGAAGAGAAAACAAAGTAATTCAACTCTTAAATGATGGCTCTTGACCTAATTAAAATACATACTTCTGCTTATCCCCTTCTCTTGATGGCTCTTGACAAAATTGTAGAAAAAAAACTTGTAGAAATAAGTCGGATTTCAAACTTCCTCAAATTCCACAACCTTCCATTGACAATTCATAATTTCATCTATCATATTTCTTTCCATCTCATCCTGATTACAATTATCCAACATAAAATCTTTTATGAATATGATTGGCCTCAGTACGATCATTTCTGGATATGATTATTTTCATCCTAAAACTAAGTACGATCATCCTAGGTACAGAAGCTTTTTTATAATTCAGATGGATGATTAAATGCTATAGTAAATCAGTACCATCATTTCTTTTTCTTCCACCTAGAAACAATCAACCAGGGCATGATTGAAATCAATTAGTATTATCATTCTGGGCCTTTCCCTTTTCAACCATATCCGATCATTAAAACAAAAATCAGCACCGCCTCTATCTCCCTTTCTTCACACAAGCTTGCATAAAATGTTCTCAAATAAACTTAGGATTTATATGAATTACAAATCAACAAAGAATCATCACATTTAATTTATTATATTCATAGAGAATCCAACTCTTCATCAAAACAAACTCTTGTTTCTCATCAGATCTAAACTGAATCTAATGACCATTTACTTCCAAAAATATGTATTCACATTTATCCGAGACCCAATTCAAGTCGGACCAATACCATTTCTTCAAAACAACTTCTTCTCTTTATGATGGACTTTTACTCTGAGTCCTATTCTTTTGAAAACACGAGTTTGATAAAAAAACAAACTGATGTGATTTCCTTTTCTTCAAAAACTCTCCTCGACATCAAAAGACAACAATCACCTTCATCATCATCATGGTCCTTATAAATTGGCCTAATTCACCTAATTAAACTCAATTAGGCACAATTGGCCACAATTGGCCACAATTCTCCCCAATTGGCCTCAATTGGCCTATTTGGGATCAATTTGTCTAATTGGCCTCAATTGGGCTCAATTGGCCCAATTGGTCTCAATTTGCCTCAATTGGCCTAATTGGCTCTAATGGTACTAATTGGCCTCAATGAGCATAATTGGACTAATTAGCCTCAATTGGCATCAATTCATCTATTTGGTCTAATCGGCCACAATGGGACTCAATTGGCCTAATTGGCCTCAATTGCCCAAAATTTCCCTAATAGGCCTCAATTGGGATAATTGAACTCAATTGAACTCAATTGGCCTCAATTTTCCAAATTGGCCAAATTGGCCTAATTACCTCAATTAACCCCAATTTTTTGAGTTGATCTCAATTGGAATCAATTGGCAGAATCGGCCTCAATAGGCCTAACTGGCCTCAATTGGCCTCAATTAGACTTATTGTCCTAATTGGCCCAACTTGGTCTCAATTGGCCTAATTGGCCTCAATTGGCATAATTAGCCTTAATTTCCCAAATTGGCTTCAATTGACCTCAATTTGTGTAGTTGGAATTAATTGGACTCAATTGACATCAATTGGTCTAATTAGCCCAATTGGCCTCAATTGGCCTTAATGGGACTCAATTGGTCTAATTGGTCTCAATTGTACTAATTGGCCTCAAATGACCTCAATTGGCCTAATTGAAATCAATCAGTCCCAATTGGACTCAATTAGTCTAATTTGATCAATTGGCCCTAATTGTCCTCAATTGGCCTAATTGCCTTAATTAGGCTCAATTTTCTCTAATTGGTCTCAATTGGCCTTAATTGGTCTCAATTGGCATCGATTGGCCATAACAGGCCTCAATTGGCCAAATTGGTCTCAAATGGCCTAATTGGCATAATTGGACTCAATTGGCCCCAATTGGCCTCAATTGGACTCAATTGGCCTCAATTGGTCTAAATAGCCTCAATTGGATTCAACTAGCCTCAATTAGTCTAATTGGCCTCAATTGGCCTTAGTTATCCCTAATTGGCCTCAATTGGCCTCAATTTCCCGAAATGACATAATTGGCCTCAATTGGCCTCAATATGTTTTAATTGGACTAATTGGTCTCAATTGGACTCAATTGTTGTAACACCCCGAGATTTTATGAAAAATATTATTTTTAATTTCATTAATGTCTTGTGTTGTACGCTACACCAAAAGGAGCTTGCACAACATGCATCCCTGACTTTCCTTGCATTACACGCAATCACGACCTTCCTCGATAGCGTGTGTAGTACGCAATACCGAGTTTCACTAAATGAGATATTATTATAATATTATTATGAACTAGCCGTTATGAATAGTAATACCCACTTTTTGAAATTTTATAAATTTTATCTTTTAAAATGGACTTCATTTTTGGATTCGGAATATCGAAATTAGCTTAGGGTGAAATTTTGGCACTTTTCGGATGACTTTCATATTCTGATAAATAGTGAAAATTAATAAATTTTAATTAAAAACAACTTTTTTAATCGAAATAATTAATAGTGATAAATTATTAATTTGAGTGGTTGTAAAGTATATTTAGAATATATTTTTACAATTTAATACAATGTTGGTCATTGGATGTAATTTGACATTTAAACCAGACATAAACAAGTGTCAATCTTTTGATAGTTATTATCTCTTAAAAACGCACTATTTGTTTTGACGACGGGAATTAATTTTTAAATTAGTTAATGTAACTGATATGTTTTGAATTTGGTAAAATATACATCATTTTTGAATTCATAATATCAAATATAGCTTAGGCCTAATTTTTGGTATTTTTCTGGAAACTTTCATTTTTTGATGAATAGTGAAACCACTAAGTGGTAGTTAAAAAACTGAATTTTTCATAAAACTTAATTTTACCGCTTCTGTTAGTGGAATTTCGAAAATCCAAGAGACACGGTTAATATCAAGGACTAAAATGTGGTTCAATGAGATGAAAATAAATTTTGGTGAATAGTAACTTTTTACTTTTATTTACCACGGTTAAAAGTAAATATGGTAATTAAGGATAAAAATGGTATTATTATTACCCTAACACATGTCCTAATTCTATTGGATAAGTGTAATTCGACCAAAAACAATCTTAGGAATAAAATATGACCATTTAGGCCCACTTGGATTAGATTAGGACATTTAATATTAATTTATTTAAAGAAGGGTTAAAATAGTTAAAATCAAAGTTTAATAAGTAAATCATTTTTAATATAGAGTTATAAATAAGATAAATTAGACTATAAATATTAATTAGAAAGATAAAAAGCTTTCCTACAAAATGTTATTTTATTTATAATTTTTAGACATTAAATAATTTAATTTATTTTTGACACAATGATGATGTAGTAATTATCTTATTAATGAAATATTGACATAATTGATGTTATAAATACCCAAATAAATGTAATTTGAGATTTTTTATGAATTCCACTAATTTTCTAGATTAATATCACATGTTAGTATTGATTTAGTTAACTTTGTTCGAACTTATCATTCTGTTATGATTTTCACAAAAATCAATTACCAAATAGTGTCAAAATTGACATAAAATAGTTTTTAAAAAACATACTATATTATTAATTGTTATTTTATTCCTAAAAATATAAGGTTCAGCCAAATGACTTAGATAAGGTTATATATATTAATAATAAACAACTTGGGGTTCTTTTGGCTTGTTATAGTAAGTTTATTAACCTTATAGTGTAAGAAAACAAGAAGACACGGTAAAAGTAAAATTATTTAACTTAAGGTTAAATCTAAATGATAAGGTTAAAATAGAAACCTAAACTTGTCTAAATTCTATTAGATGAGAGTATTTCGACCCATCCCCACCTTAGCTTCGAAATAAATCAATTTGGAGCTATTAAAAACCGAATATGACTTTATAATAAAATAATATTTTTAGTTTTTCCAAAGGTGCCCCTCTCCTCCCTTATAAAAGGGAACCTCCTCCCTCTCTTCCTCACACTACTTTGAGCCTTCAAGCTCGTCCAACCCCTGCCAAATTATCTTCTCCACTTCCCTAGAAACATCATAGAGGTCCTGGTCTTCTTCAAAGACCAATTTTAGTGCCCTAAGAGGAGGTATCAAAGAGGCACTTCAAAGAAGAGGTAATGTCCGTTACCGATTCTTTCAACTTTATTTCTTCTTTCACTTCTTCTTCTTAGGTTGTTTCATTATGAAGTAATAACATCAGTATCACTCATATACTGATATGTTATTATAAGTATGAAACAACCCTATTTCACCATCTATCCATCCTATGGAAAACGAAATCACCACGCGTGCGTACGTACGGAATACCGTCTTCACGCCGTGGTGTAATCTATTTTCCACAACCACCTTACTTGGATGGGTATAATGGTGAAAATAATAACTATATATGATTATTGTAATGTGATATTGATTCTGTAATAGTATACATACACTCCAATAAAATTCCACGATCATGGGAACGATATCATCGCTCGTGCGTACGTACAGAATACCGTCTCCACGACGCGATGAGATTCATTCTCAATGATTAGCCATTCATGAATAATTGTAAAGTATATATAATAAGTAATCATGAAATATATGACATAATAATGATACTAGATTTATGTATATATATATATGTATGTCATCCAATTAATTCCATTCAATTCAATGAGGAAACGAAAATAACGTTCATGCGTACGTACGGCCTACCATCTCCATGAACGGTGTATTTATTTCCATTTATCGATATATTATATATATGTAGATTATGAATATATAATATATATAAATAATGTTTTATATTCTGGAATTAAGTAATCATGATCTAAGTAATCATATTAATAATTACAAGTCAAAACACGTACGACAAATGTAACGATTTTACCCAAAACACTCTTTAACATGGAATTTACAAAAGAACGGGTAATATAAAGTCATAAGTGAATCATATATGATATCATAACAATGAATATGATTCTGTAATAAGTCAATTACATTATTTAAATCATTATACAGGATGTTCGGATACGTACGAAGCATATCAGACCTAAGGTAAGGGATAATTATTCCAATCTCATTCTTATCCAAGATTGTTTATTCGTAAGTATTTACTGAGGTTATTGTTCTCATCCATGTCCATATTTCCTAAAAATGGTTTCATATATGTTTAATGTCATTTTTACCCATTTTTGAATTTTACTACATGGTATGTATGGAATCTTTCTTTTACGAGGTACTTTTTGACTTTTCCGGCAAAAGTATGAGAATAATGTTTTTTTAACTTATACGGCACGAACGGATTTTTACGGTTTTATAAAGCCTTATTTTCATGAAGCTTCCTACAAAATATTTCATGACTATTTTCAACAAAATCTCTTTCTTTTAAAATTAGATGACGTTTTGTGAAAATAAATTGATTTTGAAGAAGAAAGGATATTTTCCTCAAGAATTCATTTCAAGTGTTTTATCAAAACCATTTTCCATCTAAGATGACATTATTTCATATGTGTATGTTTCAAGTATAATGTCTCTATGATTTACATGGTTTCACTTTCCTAATTATGAAATGATATCCATTTCTTTTATATGGATTATGTGATGATGGGATTATATTTATGAAACCTGTTTTATTCGTTGGGTTATTATGAATGATGTATGATTATTTTGTGGCACAAGTAAGAATGATTTCATTATGAGATGGGTGGGACCTATATCTCCCTCCAATGCATTGGGTAAAGATTTATATCTCATGAGATTGACATGGCTGGAACGGTAAGTTAATCCAGTTCAGTATTACAGGACTGGAACGAGGAGTGAACTCGATTCAGAAAGGGACTTTGTCCATTAAGATGGTCTTGGCAGCAATGCCTTGGCTACTATGGAAATCATTACATGTGCTTAATGGATGCCACAATTACATGTTTTATTCCCATACTATGTTATCATGATTTATGTTCCATTATTATCTATGCCTTATGTACTTCCATGTTTTAAGTCGTTGCTCAAGATTTTGATGTTTAAACATTATGTTCATGTTTTTAAGTTCAAATGTATATGGTATGTTTTATTTTATCCATGCTTACCTTTACTGAGCATTTGAGATCACCCTTTTTATGTTTTATTTTCCCCAGGATTTAAAGAAAGGTTTTAGATAAGGAAACAAAAAATGGAAGATCTTTATGGGAGATGTTGAAGATCTTTCACCACGATTAGAAGATTACGTTCCAAGTTTCCAAAGAGACTAAACTATTACGGTCCTTGTGTGTATGTTTTTATTATGTATTATGTATTCCGAAAAAGTAATGTAATGTCCATGTATGTCAAGTTTCGGGTCTCTACAATTGGTATCAAAGGAAAAGTTTAGTTAGCCTTTGGAAACTAGGATGTGAAAACATTAGTGAGATCCCTAGAGATATTTCTAAGGTATGTCTAGGGATGTCCTTAAGGTTAAGTATACGTATAGGCTATAGTCCTATAATTGCGCTAACGATCTTAGAATTTAAACTAAGATGTTAGATATTGAGAGTACTCCCCAATTAGGCCAATATAGCCCAATTAGGCCAATATAGCCCAATTAGGCCAATTGAGGCCAATTAAGCCCAATATGTCCAATATAGGCCAATTAGGGCCAATTAGGTCAATTAGACCAATTAAGGTCAATTGAAGCCAATTGAGGCCAATTGATGCCAATTTAGACCAATTGGAGCCAATTGAGGAAAAATGAGGCCAATTGTAAGCAATTGATCTGAGTTGAGATCAATTAGGCCAATTGAGGTCAATTAATCCAACTAGGTCAACTGAGGCCAATTGAAGCCAAATAGGGTAACTAAAACTAATTAGTCCAATTAAGCCAATTAGTCATGTTGTGGCCAATTGAAGTCAATTGAAGCCAATTTGACCAATTGAGGCCAATTGAGAGCAAATGAGTCCAATTATGCCAATTGAGTCCAATTATACCATTTGAGGACAATTGAGATCAATTGAGTCCAATTAGGCCAACTCAGGCTAGTTAGGCCAATTGAGTCTAGTTGGGCCAATTGAGGCCAATTAAGACCAGTTCATGCCAATTGAATCCAATTGAGGCCAATTGAGATCAATTAAGGCCAATTGAGACCCATTGAGGTCAATTGAGGACAATTGAGACCGATTTGGCCAGTTTGGCCAATTGAGGCCAATTAGGCCAATAAAGCCAATTGAGGCCAATTGTGTCCAATTGAGGCCAATTTCCCCAATTGCAGCCAATTGAGGCCAATTGAGGCTATTTGAGGCCAATTAGGCCAATTGAGGCCAATTAGGCAAATTTGATGATAATACATTATTATTACCTCAAATGGCATGTAAAATTTTCCTCGTAGGTACCAACGAATTCATCATCCTTTTTGAGCTTAAGGAACTCCATTGCCAATTGAGGCCAATTGAGTATAAGTTTTCCAATTGGGCTAATTAATCCCTTGAAGCCAACTAGGATAATTAGTCAATTATGCCAATTAGGCCATTGAGAACAATTCAGCCATTGAGCCCAATTAGGACAATTAGGTCAGTAAGGTCGTTGAGGAAATTGAGGTCAATTTGACCATTTTGGAAACTTAGGCCAATTAGTCCATTGATGCCAATTCGAGCATTAAGCCCAATTAGGCGAATTTAGCCAGTTAGTCCAATTAGGCCTCTTAGACCAATTGAGGCCAATTAGGAAAATTGAGGCCAATTGAGGCCAATTAGGTCAATTAATTCCAATTAGGCCAATTGAGGCCAATTGACGCCAATTAATCCAAACATACCAATTGAGGCCAATTAGTCTATTGAGGCCAATTGAAGACAATTATAGACAATTAGGTCAATTAGTCCAATTGAGGCAAATAGGCAAATTGAGGAAAATTGAGTCCAATTAGGCCAATTAGTCCAAATGATGCCAATAGGGAAAATGATGGCCAATTAGGACAATATATGCCAATAGAGGCCAATTCGGCCAATTTTTCCAATTAGGACAATTAGGAAAATTGATGCCAATTAGGCCAATTAGTCCATTGAGGCTAACTAAAGCCAATTAAAGCTAATTGTTCCAATTAGGACAATTATGCTTGTTAGGCCAATTAGATCAATTGAGGCAATGTAGGAAAACTCATTAAAACAGAGGCCAATTAGGCCAATTAGACCAATTAGACCAATTGACCTAATTAGCCTAATTGGCCTCAATTGGCATAATTGAACTCAATAAGCCTCAATAGGCCTAATTGGCATCAATTGGTCACAATTGGCCTAATAGACCTTAATTGTCTTTAATTGGCCTTATTGGCCTCAATTGGCCTTAATTGGCCTAATTGGCCTAATTGGCCTTAACTGGACTAATTGGCCTAATTGGCCTAACTGACCTCAATTGGCCTTAATTGAACTAATTGGCCATTATTGGCCTAATTGGCCTTAATTGGACTCAATTGGACAAATTGGTCTCAATTGGACTCAATTGGCTTAAAATCCCTCAAAATCCCCAAAACCCATAAAAACCACAAAAACCTATAATAATTTAAAAAAACCAAAAAACCAATTATTCCAATTGAGGCCAATTTAGCTCAATTAAGGCCAATTAATTCAATCGAGGCCAATTAGGCCTAACCACAATGGCCTAACCTCAATGTTCTAACCTCAATTAGACTGACCTCAATGGACTAATTGGACTAATTGGCCTAACTCACCACGTTGTCCTCATTGGTCTAATTGGAAAAAAATTCTAATTGACCTAATTTTCCTAATTGTACTAATTTTGCTCAATATACTAATTTTTCTAATTGTCCTAATTGGCCTAATTGACATAATTGGCCTAAATGGACTCAATTGGCCTAACCTCAATGGCCTAATTGGCCACAATGGACTAATTGAACTAATTGCCCTAATTCGCCTAATTGGCCTAATTTCACAAATTAACCTAATTGGCCTCATTGGCCTAATTGACCAAACATTCCAAATTATCCTAGTTGGCTCCAATGATCTAATATAACTCAATGGGAAGATTTCCCCAATTGTCCAAATTACCCTAATTGTCCTAATTAAACAAATTGGCCTTATTGGAAAAAATGTCCTTGTTAGCCTCTATGGTCTAATTGGACTAATTATCATAATTGGAATCAATGGTCTCAATTTTCCTACCTTTAATGGCCTAATTGGCCTCATTGGAATAATTATCCTAATTATCCAAATTGTTCTCAGTGGCCTAATTGGCATAATTGGATTCAATTAGACTAACTAACATCAATGCCCAATTTGGTCTAATTGACTTAATTTTCCTAATTGGGCTAATTGGCCTCCATTGGACTAATTGGCCTTAATGGCCTCAATTGGCCTAATTGACCCAATGGCCTAATTGGACTCAATTACTTAATTGGCCTAATAGGCCTCAATGGCCTCAATTATCTAATTTCCCTCAATGGAAAAATTAGACTAATTGGACTAATTGGCCTAATGGAATAATTGGCCTAAATTCCCTAATTGGCCTAATTGGCCTTAATTGGCCTAAATTGGCTAAAATTTGCCTAAATTGACTTCAATTGGTCTAAGCCTTAATTGGCCTCAATTGACCTAAATTGGACTAATTGGACTCAATTGGACTCAACCTCAATTGGCCTCAATTTTCCTAATTGATCTCAATTGGCCAAATTTGCCTAACTGACCTAATTGGACTCAATGGCTAAATTGACCTCAATGGTCGAATTGGCCTATTTAGCCTAATTGGACAGAATAGGCCCCAATTTAGCTCAATTGGACTCAACTAGCCTCAATTGGCCAAATTGTTCTCAATTGGGTGAATTGGCCTAATTATCTCTAATTGGCCTAATTGGGATCAATTGTCCTAATTGGCCTCCATAGACCTCAAATGAACTAATTGGACTTATTTCTGTCAATTGACCTAATTTTCCTAATTGGCCTAATTGAAATAATTTGCCTCAATTCGCCTCAATTTACTTAATTGGAATCAATTGGTCTAGTTGGTCTCAATTTGCCTAATTTTCTTTAATTGGCCTACTTGGCCTAATTATAATAATTGAAAAATTGGTATAATTGGCATCAATAGGTTTGAATTGTCCTCAATGGAATAATTATCCAAAATGGGCCTAATTGGCCTAATTATCATCAATTGGCCTCAATGGACTAATTCGCCTCAATTGACAATTAGTCTAATTGGCCTCAATTGACCTCAATTGGGCTCAGCCTCAATTGGACTCAATTGGCATCAATTTGCCTAATTGGCATCAATTGGCTAATTGGAATAACTAGCCTAAATGACCTCAATGGCTGAATTAGCCACAATGGCTGAATTGGCCTAATTAGCCTAATTGGCCTAAATTGATTGCAATTTGCCTCAATTAGCCTCAATAGGTCTCAATTAGCCTAATTGGCATCAATTGGGAAAATTGGCCAAATTAGCCTCAATTGACCTCAATTGGCCTCTTTTGGCCTAATTTGCCTCAATTGGTCTAAATTTTCTAATTGTTCTCAATTGGCTAAAATCACCATTAATGGATTAATTGTCATCAATTGACCTCAGTTGGCTACAATTGGCCCCAATTAGCCTCAATTGGCATAATTGGCCTAAATAACATAATTTGTGTCAATTGGATTCAATTAGTCTCAATGGACTAATTGGCCTAATTGGCATCAATTAGCCTAATTGACATCAATTGGCCTAATTGGACAATTTGTCCCAATTTTTCTAATTGGCCAAATTAGCGTCAATTAGACTAATTTGCCTAATTTGCACAATTAGGCCTCAATTTTCCTATTTGGCCTCAATTAACACAATTGGCCTAATTGGCCAAATTGCCGTAATTGTAATAATTGGTTTCAATTGGCCTCAATTGGCATCAATTGGCCTATATTCATCTAATTGGCATAATTGGTCTCAATTGACCTCAAATGGGCTCATTTGGGCTCATTTGGCCAAATTGGCCAAATTGGACTCAATTGACCTCAATTGGCCTAATTGAACAATTGGCTCAATTGGCCTCAATTGGCCTAATTGGCATCAATTAGCCGAATTGGCCGAATTGGCCTCAATTGGCCTTAATAGGCCTCAATTCACATCAATTGTCCTCAATTGGCATCAATTGGCCTCAATTGGCCTCAATTCACCTCAATTGGCCTCAATTCGCATCAATTTGTCTCAATTGGCCTTAATTGACCTTAATTGGCCTCAAAAGGCCTCAATTAGACAAGTTGGCCTATTTGGAATAAGAAGGCCTTAATAGGCTTCAATTGACCTCAATTGGCCTAATTGACCTAATTGACTACAATTGGCCTGAATTGGTCTCAACTCGCCTATTTGGCTTCCATTTGCCTCAATTGACATTAATTTTCATCAATTGGTCTCAATTGGCCTTAATTGTCCTCAATTGGCCTTAATTGTCATCAATTTGGCTCAATTGGCCTAATTGGGCTCAATTGGGCTCAATTTGTCTCAATTGGCCAAATTGAGCTGATTGGCATCAATTATCCACACTGGACTAATTGTCCTCAATTGGCCTCAATTAGCCTCAATTGGCCCCAATCGGCCATAATTGACCTCAATTGTCCCCAAATTGGCCTCATTGGCCAAATTAGCCTCAATTGGGCTCAATTGTCCAAATTAGCCAAATTGGCCTAAATTGGCCTTTAATTGGCCTTAATTGGCCCAATTGGCCTCAATTGGCCTCAATTGACCTAATTGTCCTACATTGACTGCAATTGGATGCAATTGATCTAATTAGACTCAATTGGCCTCAATTAGGATCAATTGGCCTCAATTAGCCGCAATTGGCCGCAATTGGCCAAATTAGCCCCAATTGGCCTCAATTAGCCTCAAGTGGTCACGATTGGTATCAACTGGACCAATTGGCCTTAAGTGGCCTATATTAGCTGTAATTGGCCTCAATTGGTTGAATATTATTCAATTGGTCTAAATTCACCTCAATTGGTCTAATTGGCCTTAATAGGCCTCAGTTTGTCTAATTGAAAAAATTGGAGTCAATTGGCCTCAATTTGGCTCAATTTGATTAATTTTCCTCAAATGTACTCAAATGCCCTGATTGGCCTCATTGGCATCAATAGGCATCAATTGGTTTAATTGGCCTCAATTGGCCAGACTTGGGCTCAATTGGCCTCAATTAACGTCAATTGGCTCAATTGGCCTAATTGGCCTCAATTAACCCCAACTGTCCTCAATGTGACTCAATTTCCCTCAATTTGCCTCAGTTGGTCTCAATTGGACTCAATTGGACTAATTGGACTAATTGACCTCAATTGGTCTCAATTGGCCTAATTGGCCTCAATTGAGCTAATTGTCCTCAATTGGCCTCATTGCCCTAATTGGCCTAATTGGCATAATTGGATTAATTGGACTCATTGGCCTCATTGGAATCATATTCCTAATTGGACTAATTAGAATAATTATCCTAATTGAACTAATTAGCCTAATTGGCATCATTGACCTCATTGGACTCATTGGCCTAATTGTCCTAATTGGTCTAATTGGTCGGATTGGGCTCATTTTTCACATTGGACTAATTGACCCAATTGTATTCATTGGCCTAATTTGACTAATTGGCCTTATTGACCACATTGATCTCATTGTCCTAATTCGACTAATTGTCCTCAATTGCCTAATTGACATAATTGGTCTAATTGGACTCAATGACCTCAATTGTTCTAACCTCAATGTCTTAATTGGTATAATTGGTATCATTGGTCTAATTCACATAATTGACCTAATTGACCTAATTGACCTAATTCGCCTAATTGAACTCAATAACCTAATTATACTAATTGACTTAATTGACCTAATTGTCCTCAATTGATTCAATTGGCCTAAACTCAATGGACTAATTGGCCTTAATTGACTAATTGGCCTAATTGGCTAATGGGAAAAATTGGCCTAATTGGCTTGATGGAAAAAATTGGTCTCATTAGCCTCATTAGCCTAATTGGACTAACTGGTCGTATTGGATTAGTTGGCCTAATTTACCTCAGTGGATTAATTAACTTAATAAGATTAATTACCCTAATTGTACTAATTGGCATAACTACACAAATTGTCCTAATTGGCCTAATTGGCCAAATTTTCCTAGTTGGCCTTAATGGCCTAGTTGGACTAAGTGGCCTTAATGGTATCAATTCACCTAACCTTAATCGCCAAATTGTCCTCAATGGACTAATTGACCAAATTGGCCTAAATGGCCGTAAGGGCATAATTGTCCTAATTCGCATTAATTAGCCCTAATGTCCTAATTGGTCTCATTGGCATAATTTGCCTTATTGGCCTATTTGAACTAATTGGTCTTAATGGAATCAGTTGGAAAAATTGGCCTAATTTCCCTCAATGTCCCAATTGGGATCAATGGGATAATTGGATTAATAGTCCTTAATGGCCTCAATTTCCTAATTGGCCTAAATGGCCTAATTGACATTATTGGCCTAATTTTCCTAATTGGCCCAATTGGGATCAATTGGACTAAATTGGCCTAAATTGACCTCAATGGAGCTCAATTGGACTAAATTGGCCAAATTGGGCACAACTGGTCTCATCCTCAATTGACCTTAATTGGACTCAATTTACCTAACTGAGATCAATTGGCCCAATTGGCCTAATTGACATAATTGGTATAATTGAAATCAGTGGTCTAATTGGATTAATTAATCTAATTGGACAAAATTGGACTCAAATGGCATAATTGGGCTCAATTGGATGAATTGGCCTAATTGGAATCAATTGACCTAGTTGGGAACAATTGTACTCATTGGCATCAATTGTCCTCAAATGACCTAATGGGCCTAATTAGCATCAATTGGCATAATTGGTATAATTGGTCTCAATTCTTCTAAATTTTCTTAATTGGCCTCAATTGGCCTAATTGGAATCAATTGGCCTAATTGGACGAATTGAACTCAATTGGCCTCAATTTTCCTAATTAGAATTAATTAGCCTAATTGACATAATTGACCTAATTTGTATAATTGGCTTTAATTGGCTTCAATTGGACTAATTGACATCAATTTGCATAATTGGCCTCAATTGGTCTCAATGGACTAATTCGCCTCAATTAGATTAATTGTCTCAATTGACCTCAATTGGCCTCAGCCTCAATTGGCCTACTTGGAATAACTAGACAAATTGGACTAATTAGTCTAATTGACATAATTGGCCAAATTTTCATAGTTGGCATTAGTGGCCTAATTATACTAGTTGGCCTCAATTGTATCAATTCACCTACCCTTAATGGCCTAATTGGCCTCAATGGACTAATTGACCTAATTGGCCTATTTGGCCTCAATTTTCCCCAATTCCCTAATTGTAATCATTGACTTAATTTGCCTAATTTACAATTGGTTTCAATGGAATCAATTGGAATAATTGGCCTAATTGGCCTCAATGAACAATTGCGCTCAGTGGGCTAATTGGCTTAATAATCTTCAATGGCCTCAATTGCGTAATTGTCCTAAATGGCATAATTGACCTTATTGGCCTAATTTTCCTAGTTGGCCTAATTGGCCTCAATTGAACTTAATTGGCCTAAATTGACCTAAATTGACCTCAACTAGCCTCAATTAGATCAAAATTGGCCAAATTGGGCTCAATGGGTCTTAGCCTCAATTGACCTCAATTGGACTCAATATGCCTAATTGACCTCAATTGGCCTAATTGGACTAATTGGCATAACTGGTGTAATTGGTCTCAATAGTCTAAATGGATTAATTAGCCTAATTGGAAAAAATTGACCTCAACAGGCCTAATTGGGCTGAATTGGATGAATTGGCCTAATTAGCCTCATTTGACCTAATTGGGATCAATTGTCCTCATTGGCGTCAATTGGCCAAATTGTCCTAAATGACATAATCAGTCTGAATTCTTCTGAATTTTCTTAATTGGCATCAATTGGCCTAATTGGACGAATTGAACTCAATGGGCCTTGATTTTCCGAATTATCCTCAATTGGCCTAATTGACCTAATTATCATAATTGGCATAATTGGATTTAATTGGCTTTAATTGGACTTAATGGACTAATTGGAATCAATTGGCCTAATTGGCCTCAATTGGTCTCAATGGACTAATGGGCCTCAATTGGCTTAATTGGTCTCAACAAACCTCAATTGGTCTCAGCATCAATTGAGCTCAATTGGACTCAATTTTCCAAATTGGCCTCAATTGGCCTCAATTGGTGTTATTGACCTCAATTGGGCACAATTCATCTAACTGGTCTCAATTAACCTCAGTTGGCATCAATTGCCCTAATTGGCCTCAACTGGCCTCAATTGGACTCAATTGGCCTCAATTGGACTCAATTGGCCACAATGACATCAATGAGCATCAATTGATCTCAATTGGCCTTAATTGACCTCAATTAGTCTAATTGGTGTAATCAGCCTTAATTGGCATCAATTGGTCTGATTGGTCTGATTGACCTCAATTGACCTCAATTGGCCTCATTTTTCCTAATTCGGTTCAATTTGTATCCATTGGCCTCAATTTCTGTCAATTTCCAAAATTGGCTTAATTGGGTTTAATCAATTGGCTTCAATTGACCTAATTTTTCTAATTTTCCCTAATTGGCCGTAATTGGCCTTAATTGGTCGAATTGGCCTAAGTGGCCTCAATTGGCCTCAATTAGCCTCAATTGGACTCAATTGGGCTTAATTGGCCTCAATTGGCTTCAATTAGCATCAATTGGCGTCAGTTGGCCTCTATTGGCCTCAATAGGACAAATTAACTGATCTGGCCTCAATTCGCCTCAATTGGCCTCAATTGGCCTCAAGTAGCCTTAATTGGCCTTAGTTGGACTCAATTTTCCTTAATTGGGTTCAGTTGGCTTCAATTGCCTTAATTGCCTCACATGGCCTCAATTGTCTAATTAGCCTCAATTGGCCTCAATTGGCCTCAATTGGACTTAATTGACCTCAATTGGCCTTAATTGGAATCATTGGGCTCAATTGGACTTAATTGACCCCCAATTTGCCTAAATTGGACCAATTGGCCTCAATTGGACTCAATTAGCCTAATTGGCCTAATTGGCCTAATTCACCGCAATGGGCACAATTGGCCTAATTTTCCTAAATTGGCCTCAATTTGCCTCAATTTGCATCAATTGGCCTAATTGGCCTCAATTGGCCTAATTGGATACAATTGGCCTCAATTGGCCTTAATTTTCCATAATTGGTCTCAACTGGATGAATTGGCTCCAATTGGCCTCAATTGGACATCATTAGCCTCAATTGGACGAATTGGTCTCAATTGGCCTCAATTAGACTAATTGTCACCAATGAACCTCAATTGGACTAATTGGACTAATTGGACACAATTGGCCTCAATTGGGCTCAGTTGGCCTAATTGGACTCAAATGGCCTCAAATGGCCTGATTTGCCTAATTGGCTTCAACTCGCCTCAATTGGTTTAATTGGCCTAATTGGTCTCAGTTAGCCTCAATTGTCCTTAATTGGCCACACTTAGCTTCAATTAGCCTCGATTGACCTCAATTAATATCAATTGACTCAATTGGTGTAATTGGCCCATTGGCCTCAATTGTGCTCAATGGGCCTCAATTGTCCTCAATTGGACTCAATTGGTCTTAATTGGACTAATTGGACGAATTGGCCTCAATTGGTATCAATAGTTCTAATTGGCTTCAATTGGGCTAATTTTCCTCAATTGGCCTCATTGACCTAATTGGCCTAATTAGCCTAATTGACATAATGGGCTTAATGGGACTCATTGGCCTCATTGTAATCATATGCCTAATTGGACTAATTAGCCTAATTGAACTAATTATCCTAATCAGCCTAATCGGCCTCATTGACCTCATTGGACTCATTGTCCTAATTGGTCTAATTGGCCTGATTGGGCTCATTTTCCTCATTGAACTAATTGTCCTAATTGGACTAATTGGCCTTATTAGCCTCATTGGTCTCATTTTCCTAATTGGCCTAACTAGCCTAATTTTCCTCAATGGTCTAATTTCCCTAATTGGCCTAATTGGACATAATGACCACAATTGGTCTAACCTCAATGTCTTAATTTGCATAAGTGGCATCATTGGTCTAATAGGCCTAATTGAACTAATTGGCATAATTGACATAATTGGCCTAATTGGCCTCAATGGAATAATTGTCCTAATTGAACTAATTGACCTAATTGGTATCAATGGATTCAATTGGCCTACCCTCAGTGGTCTAATTGGCCTTAATGGACCAATTGTCCTCATTTCCACAAATGGCCTAATGGGAAAAATTGGCCTAATTTGCCTCATTAGCCTCATTAGCCTAATTGAACTAACTGTCCATATTGCTTAGTTGACCTCCATGGCCAAATTTACCTCAATGGATTAATTGACTTAATAGGATTAATTACCCTAATTGGCTTAATTGTCAAAACTAGACAAATTGGCCTAATTGGACTAATTGACCTAATTGGCCAAATTGACCAAATTTTCCTAGTTGGACTCAATGTCTTAATTGGAAAAATTGGCCTCAATGGAATAAATTTTCCTAACCTTAAGGGTCAAATTGGTCTCAATGGACTAATTGGCTTAATTTTCTATAATGGCCTAGTTAGCCTAATTGGCCTCAATGCACTAATTGGCCTTATTGACCTAATTTGCCTAATTGGCCTATTTTCCCTAATTTGTCTCAATGGACTCAATTGTCATAATTGGCCAAATTGGACTTAATGGCCCAATTGGGCTTAATAGGCCAATTAGCTTAATAGGCCTCAATGGCCTCAATTGCCTAATTAGCCAAATTGACCTTATTGGCCTAATTTTCCCAATTGGCCTAATTTGCCTCAATTGGACTAAATTGGCCTAAATTAGCCTAAATTGACCTCAATGGGCATCAATTAGACAAAATTTTCCAAAATTGTCCTCAATTGGTCTCATCCACAGCAGGCCTCAATTGGCCTCAATTTTCCTAATTGACCTAAATTGGCCTAATTTTCCTAATTGGAATAACTGTTCTAATTGGACTCAGTGGTCTAATTTGTCTAATTAGCCTAATTTGACAAAATTTATGGCCTAATTAGGATCAATTGGGTGAATTGTACTAATTGGCCTCAATTGAACTAATTAGGCACAATTGTCCTCATTGGAATCAAATGGTATCAAATGGCCTAATGGGCCTAATTAGCGTCAATAGGCCTAATTAGCCTATTTGATATAATTGGCCTCAATTCTTCTGAATTTTCTTAATTGGATTCAATTGGCCTAATTGGCATCAATAGGCATAATTGGACGAATTGACCTCAATTGGCCTGAATTTTCCTAATTGCCATCAATTGGCCTAATTGGTCTAATTGGCATAATGGGCCTAATTGATACGTGATGCAAGACCCACTAGGAATTGTCCTAGGAACCTTGTATAATGTTCGCGCGTTGAGCACCTGGATCACCGTAAGAAAACAAGTGTATGATGGTGTTCAGATAGTGAAAATAAGAAGGGGGAAATGGTCAAGGTAGAACCCAAGGAGAAATTGTCTCTAAGAACTCTACCCACAATACACCACAAAGTATGACCAATCCTTCGATAAGTCAAGAATTAAGAAAGAAAACAAAGGTTGCAAGAAGAAATCATCATAATAACATTACCTTCATTCATGATGTTTCAAGAGTACAAGAGGGTGGCTATTTATAGCCAAAGAGAGAAAGAAATTTGAATAACCACATGGGGTGGCTTCTACATTAGTCTAACACATAGTTTCCATAAGTCAAAAATCCTAAATGATGACTTTGAGAACTTTGGCACTTGCCCATGACTTTTAGGAGAAAAGTAGCACACCCTTTTGGAAAAGTAAAGACAAGTAGCCCACCACCTTTTGACTTTGAAGATTCCATGGTGTGGTGGGATTGAAAATTCGTAGCTCCACTTGGGTTAGATTTTTAAAAGCATGTCTGGGCCTTAATTAATGTAATTATAGGCCCAGATACTTCACCCAAGCATGGGTGGTGTTCCTCCTCTTGGAATTCCATGATTAATCCATTGAAGGCCTCATTCATTCTCTTGGTCCACTCCCTTGTCATTGGGCCTACAATTCCATGCAATGGGTCTTGTCCACTTGTGTGCATTATATATTACTCATCAAGTATTCCTCCAACCCTGAGATGCCCATGTGTACCATGATCCTCATCATCTCCTCCCTCCTCAAAATGATTTGTCCATGAATCTGAAAATTCAAATGGAGAAAGATCAGCAACATTAAAGGTAGCACTAACAATCCCATACGTGTTGGGTAACTCAATATTGTAGGAATTATCATTGATCTTCTCTAAGACTTGGAAACGACCATATCCTCATGGATGAAGTGTTTATTTTCATTGCTTCGGGAATCTCTACTTGCTCAAGTGTACCCACACCCAATCGCCTACTTGAAACAACATTTTTTGCCGACCTTTGTTGGCGTGCTTTGCTACCTGTTCATTCTTCCGCTCAATGTTGTCCTTTACCTTTGCATTGAACTCCTGCACAAACTTTTCCTTATTTTCACATTCATGATTAGAAAATTGATTAATAGGAAAAGGTAAAATATCGAGTGGAGTTAATGGGTTTAAACCATACACAACTTCAAACAGTGAATCATTAGTAGTGGAGTGAACCACTCGATTATAAGAAAACTCAATGTGAGGCAGGCATCTTTCCTAATGTTTCACATTTTTTCTATGGAAGACACACAACAATATGGAAAGTGTTCTATTGACCACCTCAGTTTAAACATCTGTTTGTGGGTGTGTAGTGTTGGAGAAAAAAAGTTTGGTTCCAAGTTTGTTCCACAATGTCCTCTTGAAGTGACTAAGGAATTTGACATCCCTATCACTCACAATGCTCTTGGGTAAGCCGTGAAACCTAAAAATTTCCATTTGAGTGTGAAGAAGGCATATTATTGAGCTTTTCCCCACTTGAAGCTCACCCATTTCTTGACCAACTCATTCAATGGTGTTGCAATGGTCGAAAAGTCCCTCACAAACCTTCGGTAAAAACTCACAAGTCCATGGAATGTCCTCACCTCATTGATATTCTTTGGTGTTGGTCAGTCCCAAATCACCTTCACCATATCTTAATCAACCCTCATGCCATCATCTCCACGATTTTTTTGATAGCTCGACAATCAACACACATTCTCCACTTACCATCTTTTTTTGGGACAAGAATCACCGGTACTGCACACGGACTCAAGCTCTCTCGAACAAATCCCTTAGCAATTCTTCCACTTGTCGTTGGATTTCTCGAGTCTCTTTCGGGTTAGCCCAATAAGCTTGTCTATTGGGAAGCGTTTTTCCAGGGAGGAAGTCGATGTGGTGCTCGAAACCCCGCAAGGGAGGTATGCCATCAGGAATTTCTTCAGGAAACACATCACCAAATTCCTGTAAAATGGACATTACACTAGAAGGCATTGAAGGGTTAGGAGAGTTAGTGGTAAAACATTCTCCCTGGAATAGAATCACAAGATTCCCCCCCCCCTCTAAATCTCTCTCAATCTCTATTTTTTCTAAAAATAAGCCCACTTTTCCCTCAACACTCTTTTTTTCACTCTTGTTTTCACTCTTGTTTTCACTCTTGTTTTCATCTCTTTTATTTCCCTCATTTTTTTCATTCACTCAACACTCCTTTTTGACTCATTAGTTTTCCACTCTTCTCATTCAATCTATTTTTTATCTCTTTTCTTATTCTCTCTTCTCACAATCTCTCTCAAACCTCACTTGGTCTTCATAAGCTTGCAAAGGCCTCAATGGTGTAAGAATAACCATCCTCCCATTATACTCAAAAGAATATCGATTTGTGTATCCATCATGTGTGACCCTCCTATCAAATTTCCATGGTCTTCCCAACAAGATATGACTAGCATGCATTAGAACAACTTCACACCTCACCTTGTCTTTATACTTCGCAATGAAAAATGGAACATGTGCTTGCTTAGTCACTTTGAAATCCCCAATATTATTTAACCATTGCAATCTATAAGGCCTATGATGTCTAGTCGCAGCCAATCCCAATTTATCAACCATCAAACCACTTGATTAGTTTGTACAACTACCCCCATCAATAATCATACAAATACCTTATCATTGATGAGGCATCTAGTATTAATAATGTGCTGCCTTTTCTCTTGATCATGTTCTCCTTTAGGTTGAGCACTCAAAGAACACCTTTCCACAACCATTTCTCTATGTACGGGGCTTTCTACTTCAACATCTGAATCATCCTCAAGTGATGAAATTTCATCTTCACTTGAGCTAGCACTAAAAACATCTCCATCATCCAAAATAATCATTGCACTCTTGTTTGGGCATTATGAGGAAATATGTCCAAATCCTTGACATTTAATACATTTGATATCTCGTGATTTTGAAACAACCTTACCCTTTATTTTACCTTTGGATTCTGGAATGAATGGTTTTGGTTTGGGCAACTCCTTTGAATCATTTTTGTGTTCCCTTACATGATCTTGTGGTTTGGAATCCTTAAACACGATTGAAGGTCTAGAATCCTTACCATAAGATGTAGGGTGCATCCTTCTTGCTTTTACTTGCCTCTCCGCTTTGGTAGCCATGTGAAGAACATCCTCCATTTCCAAGTACTGGTGAATGTCCACTATGTCTTGATTGTAAGGGTTGAGGTCGTTCACATACCTTGCCATGGTGGCCTCTCTCTCCTCATCAATATTCACCGGAATCATGATGATCTCAATATATTTGTGATACTCCACAACACTCATGGCCCCTTGTTTCAAACCGTGCAACTTGAGAAACAAATCATGATAATAGTGGTTAGAAATGAACCTCTTACGCATTACCACTTTCACCTCCTCCCAAGTGTTTATGGGTCTTTCTCCACTTCATCGTCGACTCACTTGTAGTTGGTCCCACTAAATAGTAGCATAGTCGGTGAATTCCACGACTGCTAACTTCACTTTGTTTTCCTCTGAATAGGTGTGACAACCAAAAACATGTTCGACCTTTCTTTACCATTCCAAATATATCTCGGGATCATTCTTACCTTGGAATTATGGGATCCTCAACTTTACTCCTCCAAGATCATTGGCTTGCCTCTATGGTGGTTGATTTTTCCAAATTAGTGACTCATGAAAATTGGATAACTCTTCCTCTTCTTCAACAACTTGCCTCCTTGGTGGTGCTCTAGAATTGGAAGGGGACTGAAGTTCATCCATCCTCGCATTCAACCTTTGGAATTGTTCTTGAACCTCCATCATGAACAACTTAATTTCAACTTTATTTGTGTTACTCGACTCCGCCATTTAGGAATCATGTGAGAAAAATTGAAAAGAAAGGGAAAATGGACCTCACACACTCCCTCACATGTTTACACTCAATTTTTGGCTTTTATCAAAATGTAACACTCTTTCCTTTTACCACACAACTTGATTCCTATAAAATTCTCACCCAATTTCAACAAATAGAAAGGATTGTTGAAATGTGGTAATCCCGAAAAAGAATTCAAAGATAAAATTCAAAATGGATTCAAGATAAAAAATGTGGGAAGTGGAAGAAAATGGATGAAGAAGAATGAAAATGGGACGTAGAATTCAAAATGATGCAATTTTTTGGAGCCTTTAATTTTTTTGAGGCTCTTTTTTTGAGTAAATGCATCAGAAAGAAGATGAAATTTTCAAAATTTAAATGTAGGAGAAGAAACAATTTGTAGCATCAAATGGAATCAACGTGAGATTTGTGTGGTTTTAAAATTGCTGAATTTGTCGCAAAATTTGAACCCACTATATCTCTCGATTTATAGCTTGGATTTCGATAATTAAAAATGGAAAAGAAAGATGAGATTCTGAACTACAATAATGATATACAATAAATCCTGAAAGAAGAAGTAATGATGTTCATAGGTGAATAAGAAAATAGACCAGAATTGATTTCAGCCCGATTCGAAGAGAAATGAAAATGGAAGAAAGGATACGAAAGAAGGAAGCTGATTTCTTGAAAATCGCCTTTGATACCAAATGATATGCGATGCAATAAACACTAGTAATTTTCTCATGAACCTTGTATAATGTTCGCGCGTTGAGCACCCGTATCGCGGTAAGAAAACAAGTGTATGATGGTGTGCAGATAGTGAAAATGAGAAGGGAGAAATGGTCAAGGTAGAACCCAAAGAGAACTTATGTCGAATAACTCTAACCACAAGATGCCACAAAGGATGACCAATCCTTTGATAAGTTAAGAATTAAGCAAGAACACAAAGGTTGTAAGCAAAACTCACCATAATAACATTACCTTCATTCATGATGTTTCAAGAGTACAAGGGGGTGGATATTTATATCCAAAGAGAGAAAGAAATTCGAATCACACCATGGGGTGGCTTCTAGATTAGTCTCACACCTAGTTCCCACAAGTCAAAAAGCCTAAATGATGACTTTGACAACTTTGGAACTTGCCCATGACTTTTAGGAGACAAGAAGCACACCCTTTTGGAATAGTAAAGACAAGTAGCCCACCACCTTTTGACTTTGAAGATTCCATGGTGGGGTGGGCTTGAAAATTCGTATATCCACTTGGGTTGGATTTTTAAAGGCATGTTTGGGCCTTAATTAATGTAATTATAGGCCCAGATGCTTCCCCCAAGCAAGGGTGTTGGTCCTCCTCTTAGAATTCCATGATTAATCAATTTAAAGCCTCCTTCATTCTCTTGGTCCGCTCCCTTGTCATTGGGCCTCCAATTCCACACAATGGGTCTTGTCCACTTGTGTGCATTCTGCCTTCCTCATCAAGTCCCACTGCAACCCCGCGATGCTCATGTTTTCCATGATCCTCATCACTAATTGTCATAATCTCCTTCAATTGACATCAATTTTCCTCAATGGACTAATTGGCATCAATTGTCTTAATTGGTTTCAATTGGTCTCAATGGACTAATTGAACTCAATTGGATTAATTGGCCTCAATAGGCCTTAATAGGCCTAGTTGCTCTCAATTGAACTCAATTGGAAATCAGTATCAATTAGCTTAATTGGCATCAGTGAGCATCGATTGGCTTGATTGGTATAATTGGACTCAATTTAATTGACCTAAATTGAATTGATCTTAATTTAATTGACCTTGATTAGGTCCAATTGAGACCAATAATGATGCGAGACGCACGGGGTGGCCCGATCTTCACGGCGTAGGGCGGCGGATGATGGATGCGGTTTGGGGCTAAGTGACGAGTGAAGGGTATGGAAAGTGGAAGCAAGTAGTCAACCAACGCTATATGGAGCGTGACCTACTACTTAGACAACACACTCAAGGGAGGGGTGTGATTGCCAATCCACACAACAACGCACTTGGGTTGAGGCACGGAATTGGGGGCTTTGTGATCTTGGATCACCAATCTAACTTGTAGACTGACAAGGCAAGAATACACAAGATCAAGGGGGAAAAGCCGGGATAATCCTCACACAACGGAGAGAAACAAAGCATAAGCTCTCAAATTAAGTCTTGAATGCCAATACAATGCCATGGGGTGGCTATTTATAGCCAAGGGGGTGATACAATGGTCAAGGGTCTAATACCCTAAAGTCATAAAGTCTAAACCTACCTTGTCCCCTTAAAAGTCAAAAAGATAAAAGCCAACAAAGACTTTTGGAAAAGAAGCACACAACTTTCCAACATAGCCCACCGGATTTGACTTTGAGTGCATAGCCCACCGGATTTGACTTTGGTGTCCAAAGATGCCATTTCTAGAATCCTCCATGTGGGCAAGGCCTCCAAATTCGTGCAACCATGTGGGCCAAGTTTTAATCATCAATTTTGGGCTTGAATAAGTGATATTATAGGCCCATTTGCTCCATCCATGCAAGGTAATACCCATTGGGCCTTTAATGAAGCAAGATGAGCGCCCATTGAAGCATTCAACCTCTTTAATCTTCCTCGTGTCATTGGGCCTTGCAAATCCAATTCCTCCACCCGAGCAATCGACTCCGTGCCTTCCGCATGGTTTGCATCATCCTCCCCCTCTTGAAAAGGAGTCGTCCTCGACTCTTCATCCTCTACACCCAAAAAAGGAGAAAGATCAGAAACATTGAAAGTGGCACTTACACCATACTCACCTGGCAAAGCTATCTTGTAAGCATTGTTGTTAATCTTTTCAAGCACTCGGAATGGTCCATCGCCTCGTGGCATGAGTTTTGATTTCCTCTTTTCAGGGAATCTTTCCTTCCGCATATGAATCCAAACCAAGTCACCGGGCTCGAACAACATTTGCTTGCGACCCTTGTTTGCACGATCCATATATTTTTGGGTCATCCGCTCGATATTTAACCTTGCCTTTTCATGGATTTTCTTGATGAATTCTGCACGCCCTTTCGCATCCATATTAACTGCTTCCTGTAAAGGCAAAGGAACTAGATCAATAGGCGCAAGGGGGTTAAAGCCGTAAACTATTTCAAATGGGGAATATTGAGTAGTGGAATGCTTGGCCCTGTTATATGCGAATTCCACATGTGGTAGACACTCCTCCCAATTCTTGATAGTCTTTTTGACAATTGTTCGCAGAAGGGATGATAGTGTGCGATTCACCACCTCCGTTTGCCCATCGGTTTGTGGATGACAAGTAGTGGAAAATAATAACTTTGTACCGAGTTTGCTCCACAAGGTCTTCCAAAAGTAACTAAGAAATTTTGTGTCTCGATCCGACACAATGGTCCTTGGCATGCCATGATGCTTGACTACTTCCTGAAAGAAAAGTGTTGCAATGTTAGTGGCATCATCTGTTTTGTGACAGGGAATAAAATGTGCCATTTTTGAAAACCGATCCACCACAACAAAAATGGAATCTCTCCCCCTCTTGGTCCGTGGTAACCCCACAATAAAGTCCATTGATATGTCCTCCCAAGGGGTGTTGGGAATTGGGAGAGGGAGATATAGTCCATGTGGGTTCAGCTTTGATTTGGCTTTATGGCAAACAATGCACTTTCCCACAAATTTCTCAACATCTCTAGATATCCTAGGCCAATAAAAATGCTCACTAAGAACACTTAGAGTTTTTGAAACACCAAAATGCCCCATTAACCCACCCGAATGTGACTCCTTTAGTAAAAGTAAACGGATAGAGCAATTAGGAATGCAAAGCTTATCAATCCGAAATAAGAATCCATCATGTAAATAGAACTTTTCCCAACTAACTCCAGGTTTACAATGTTCATAAGGTTCTCTAAAATCACTATCAGTGGCATATAAATCCTTAATGTATTCAAAACCAAGAAGTTTTGAATCCAACAAGGATAAAAGAGAATATCTACGCGAAAGTGCATCGACCACAGTATTTTCTTTACCCTTTTTATGCTTGATGACATATGGAAATGATTCAATGAATTCCATCCATCTAGCATGTCTCCTATTTAGTTTATGTTGGCTCCTAAGGTATTTAAGAGCCTCGTGATCAGAATGGATCACGAATTCTTTAGGCCAAAGATAGTGTTGCCATGTTTCGAGTACTCTAAACAATGCACACAACTCTTTATCATATGTAGCATAGTTTAGAGTTGGGCCATTTAACTTCTCACTAAAATAAGCAATAGGCTTACCTTCTTGCATGAGTACTCCTCCTATGCCAATTCCGCTTGCATCACATTCAATTTCAAAGGTCTTACCGAAGTCTGGAAGTGCAAGTAGAGGGGCGTGGGTGAGTCTCTCCTTTAGCGCATGGAAGGATTTTTCTTGAGTTGTCCCCCATTTGAAAGGAACATTCTTCTTTGTCAATTCATTCAATGGTGCTGCTAGTGTGCTGAAGTCTTTCACAAATCTCCTGTAAAAACTAGCAAGCCCATGAAAACTTCTTACCTGTCCAACGGAGGTTGGAGTTGGCCATTCTTGTATTGCTTTGATCTTCTCGGTGTCCACTTCAACTCCATTGCCACTCACAACAAATCCAAGGAAAATAATCTTATCGAGACAAAATTCACACTTTTTTATGTTTCCAAACAGGTTTTCTTTCCTTAACACCTCTAGGACTTTTCTCAAGTGATCTACATGTTCATGCAAAGTCCTACTATACACCAGAATATCATCAAAGTAAACTACCACAAATTTTCCAATATATGCACGTAAGACATGATTCATTAACCTCATAAATGTGTTAGGTGCATTGGTGAGACCAAAGGGCATGACTAACCATTCATAAAGTCCATGTTTTGTCTTAAATGCAGTTTTCCACTCATCTCCTTCTTTCATCCTAATTTGATGGTAGCCACTTCTTAAATCAATTTTTGAGAAAATAGTTGAACCATTTAATTCATCTAGCATATCATCTAACCTAGGGATAGGATGACGATACCTGACCGTGATGTTGTTGATGGCCCTACAGTCAATGCACATTCTCCATGTTCCATCCTTCTTTGGTACTAAAAGGACCGGTACCGCACAAGGACTAAGACTCTCTCTCACATACCCCACATTCAACAACTCTTGAACTTGCCTTTGAATTTCTTTTGTCTCCTCTGGGTTGGTGCGATATGCTGGGCGGTTCGGCAGTGATGCTCCAGGTATGAGGTCAATTTGATGCTCAATACCTCTAATGGGTGGCAAACCCGGTGGCACCTTTTCGGGAAACACATCTTCAAATTCCTGCAACAAAGACTCAACAACATGTGGCAAAGAAGATGTTAAGTCGTTAGTGTTCAACATCACCTCTTTGTACATAAGTACTAAGAGATTTTGTCGAGAAATCAAAGCTTCCTTAACCTCACTCTTTTTTGCCAACATCACACTTTTCTCTCCTCTCAAATCTTTTTCCCCTCTTGATTTTTCTTTGCTCTCCATTTCTTTGCTTCTCTCATTTTCTATTTTTCCCTTATTCTCTCCTTTTTCATTTTCTCTCTTTCTTTCCTCATCACTCTTTTTTTTCTTTTCTCTCAAAATGTGATCTTCCAGAATTTGCTTGGGGGACATGGGGTTGAGGGTTATAGGTTCCCCTCGGAGTAGAAAAGAGTGACGGTTCAAGAAACCATCATGAGTAACACGCCGATCGTACTACCATGGTCGACCCAACAACAAGTGGCATGCCTTCATAGGAACAATGTCGCACAATACCTCATCTTTGTACTTACCGATGGTGAACAATACCTTAACTTGCTTGGTGACCTTCAGCTCTCCACAATCATTCAACCACTGAAGCCGGTATGGATTTGGATGCCTTAAAGTCGGGAGTCCCAACTTCTCCACCAACTCGGTGCTCGCCACATTGCTACAACTTCCACCATCAACAATAACACTACATACCTTCCCATTGATCTTGCATCGTGTATGGAAAAGGTTCTCCCACTGCTCCTTTTCTCCAACGGTCATTTGTGCACTTAAAACTCTTCTAGTGACAAGAATCTCGCCATCTTCCGCAAATTCTCCATTTTCAATTTCTGGAGATTCATCTTCCTCCTCTTCAGAGCTCTCTCCATCGGTCTCCCATTCTCCATACTTGTTGATGATCATGGTGCGACGGTTTGGGCATTCACTAGCAATGTGACCCCTTCCTTGACATTTAAAACACCGAATATCTCTATTCCTGGTTTGGTTAGCCTCAAAAGTAGGTTTCTTAGGTGTAAGAATTACCTTGTCACTTTTGCGATCAACCACCTCTTTTGCCTTTGATGGTTCTCCAATCTCCTTCCTTGGATTTCTCCATGGTGTGAAAGGGGTAGTGGGTTTCCTCATGTTGCTCCTCCTTTTGATTTGTTGCTCGATCTTGGTGGCTTGGTGGATCATATCTTGTATCTCTACATGGTGGTACATCTCCACTTGATCCGCAATCTCCCGATTGAGCCCATGTAAAAACCGTGCCATGGTTGCCTCCGGATCCTCCTCAACGTTTGCCCGAATCATGGCAATTTGCATCTCCTTGTAGTAGTCTTCTACACTCTTACTCCCTTGGATGAGGCGTTGAAGTTTGTTGTGGAGATCTCTATGGTAATGTGTGGGAACAAACCGCTTCCGCATGGTGAACTTCATGTCTTCCCAAGTGTTGATGGGACGTCCACCATATCTAGCCCTCTCCTTTTGAACTTGATCCCACCAAATTAAAGCATAATCAAAAAATTCAAGGGAAGCAAGTTTGACCTTTTTCTCCTCGGAATATGCATGGCATGAAAAGACCTGCTCGATCCGCATCTCCCACTCCAAGTATGCTTCCGGATCGCTTTTCCCAAGAAAAGAAGGGACCTTCACCTTGATCCCGCCAAGTAGTTCATCATCATGTTGTCTCCTTTGGCCTCCTCTCGGTTGTTGGTACAACCTCCTCCTTTGTGGGACTTCATCAAGATCATCATCAAAGTTCACCATCTCCTCCTCCATGATGTGGGGACGACGTGGTGCGGGAGCGCGTCGTGGGTTATCATGGAACATCCTTGGGCTTGGTTTATTCTCCAATTCATCAATCCTCTCATGTAACACCTCCAACTTCCGATCAAGAAGCTTCTCGAAGTGGCTCACCAAAGCTTGCATTTGGAATTGCGTAGCTTCAGGTGCGGGAGATCTACTTCGACTTCCTTCATCGCTAACATGAGCAATTTTCTTCCCACGATCTTCTGCCATGATAAGTTACACAAACACAAACACACACCGGGGGGGGGGAACACACACAATGATACACACTCACTCACACACGTGAGATGTACACACTCACACAAGATGTACACACTCACACACACAAATATACACACTCACGCACGCAATATATACACACTCACACGCACAAGATGTACACACACACGCACACAACAAGATGCACACACTCACACACACAAGATATTTTTTTTTCTTATTTCTCTCCACTCTCAAAACTCAATTTGAATCCCAAGCTCTTATGAAATATAATACCTTGTTTAGGGCGATCAAGTGCCACCAATTCCTCCTCAATCAAGATTGTGTCGGGGGATGGTTTAACACAACCCACTTGAGTGGTAAGGGGTTTAACAATGGTAAAGGGTCAAAAAGAGGGTGGAAAGAAGGGTAGATAGGTGGATTGTGGGTTTTGCCCGATTGTGCAAGATAAGATAACAATATGAGCCAAATACAAAATGGGGATGAAGTAAAATGATGGAAAACGTTATATATGGAAATAGAAAGTGCTAATAAGGTAAAGCACAAAGGATTAATTGTATCCGCTCTTTTTTTTTTTTTTGCTTTTGTTTTTGTCAATTCTCCCCAAAAAGTGTTGTGCTTGGAGTTTTAAAGCACAAGATGATTGAACGGAGAGTAAGACATTTTTTTTTTCGAAATCTCTCAAATAAAGGATGTGCTTAATTTTGAAAAGCACAAAATGATGAGTTGAGAGAATTTTTTTTTTGCCGGATACAAATCACATATAGAGAGATGAATGAAAATTTGGCTCAATTTATAATAATCCAAGCTTGCACAAACTAGGACAATTCGGGAGGCTTTCAAGAAAAATGGATTTTTTTTGTTGAATGGGTGAATAATATGGAAAGATAAGGAGGGTAATGGATAGAATTAAAGTAAATAAAGGGATAGACGCCTACCGTGTCAACCGGAGCTCTGATACCAACTGATGCGAGACGCACGGGGTGGCCCGATCTTCACGGCGTAGGGCGGCGGATGATGGATGCGGTTTGGGGCTAAGTGACGAGTGAAGGGTATGGAAAGTGGAAGCAAGTAGTCAACCAACGCTATATGGAGCGTGACCTACTACTTAGACAACACACTCAAGGGAGGGGTGTGATTGCCAATCCACACAACAACGCACTTGGGTTGAGGCACGGAATTGGGGGCTTTGTGATCTTGGATCACCAATCTAACTTGTAGACTGACAAGGCAAGAATACACAAGAGCAAGGGGGAAAAGCCGGGATAATCCTCACACAACGGAGAGAAACAAAGCATAAGCTCTCAAATTAAGTCTTGAATGCCAATACAATGCCATGGGGTGGCTATTTATAGCCAAGGGGGTGATACAATGGTCAAGGGTCTAATACCCTAAAGTCATAAAGTCTAAACCTACCTTGTCCCCTTAAAAGTCAAAAAGATAAAAGCCAACAAAGACTTTTGGAAAAGAAGCACACAACTTTCCAACATAGCCCACCGGATTTGACTTTGAGTGCATAGCCCACCGGATTTGACTTTGGTGTCCAAAGATGCCATTTCTAGAATCCTCCATGTGGGCAAGGCCTCCAAATTCGTGCAACCATGTGGGCCAAGTTTTAATCATCAATTTTGGGCTTGAATAAGTGATATTATAGGCCCATTTGCTCCATCCATGCAAGGTAATACCCATTGGGCCTTTAATGAAGCAAGATGAGCGCCCATTGAAGCATTCAACCTCTTTAATCTTCCTCTTGTCATTGGGCCTTGCAAATCCAATTCCTCCACCCGAGCAATCGACTCCGTGCCTTCCGCATGGTTTGCATCAAATAAGGCCAATTAGTTTATCGAGGCCAACTAAGGCCAATTAGTTCATTGAGGCCAATTAGGCCAATTAGGATAAATGTGGCCAATTGAAGTGAATTGAAGTCAATTAGGCCAATTGAGGTGAATTGATGCCAATTAGTCCAATTGAGTCCATTAAGTCCAACTGGTCTATTTGAGGCCAATTCAGACCAATTAGGCCAATTGAGGCATATAGATGGCAATGAGGCCAATTAGTCCATTGAGGTCAATTGGGCCCAGTTTTTTCAATTAAGCCAATTAGTCCAATTAGGCCAATTAGGAAAATTAAGGAAAATTAGTCCAATTAGGTCAATTGACACCAATTGACGCCAATTGATTCCAATTAGTCAAATTGATTACAGTTAGGCCAATTAGGCCATTTAGGATAATGAGGCTAATTTTAAATTGAGCTCAATTAGGCTAACTGGAGGCAATTGAGGCCAATTATGACAATTAGGCCGACTGAGGCCAATCAAGGTGAATCGAGCCAATTGAGGCCAATTAGGCGAATTGTGTCCAATTGAGGCCAACTAGGTGAATTGGGCCAATTGAGGCCAACTGAGGCAAGTTAGGCCAATTAAGTCCATTAATGTCAATTAGGATAATTGAGGCCAATTAGAGAAATTGAGTCGAATTGTGGCCAGTTAGGCTAATTAGGATGGTTATGAAATTTAGGATGATTAGGTCGATTAGGCCGATTAGGCTGATTAAGTTGATTGGGCCAACTAGGTTGATTATCCCAATTCATCTAATTAGGACAATTGAGGCCTATTTGGCCTCAATTGATGCCAATTGGCCTCAGTTGGCCGTAATGGACCTCAATTGACATAATTGGCCTCAATTGGCACAAATTTTCAAAATCAGCCGCAACTGGCCTCAATTTTCCCAATTAGCCTCAATTAGCCATACTGGACTCAATGACCTAATTAGCCTAATTGGATGAATTGGCCTCAATTGGTCTAATTGGACACAATCAGATGGAATTTTTTTAATTGGCCTCAATTCGCCTCAATTGGCCTCATTGGCCTAATTATAGGCCAATTCTGGCCATTTGAGGACCGTTAAGGTTAAGTGAGGCCAATTTGGTAATTAGGGCCAATTAGGCCATTGAGGCCAATTGTGGTAATTAGTCCACTGAGTCCAATTACAATAATTGAGGACAATTGAGGCCAACTGAGGAATGTTAGGCCAATTAGGACAAGTAGGGCCAATTGGGTCAATTGATTCCAATTAGGACAATTAAGTCCAATTAAGGCTAATTAAGGCCAACTTAGCCAACTGAGGCAAATTAGGCATATTGCGGCTAATTAATACCAATTAATTGAGGAAAATTTATGCTAGTTGGGCTGATTAAGGTAAATTATGGCCAGTTTTGGCCAGCTTGACAAATTTGGCCAATTGAGTCCATTTGAGGCCAATTAGGACAATTTGGCCAATTGAGGCCAGTTATGCAAGTTAGGCTAATTAGGCAATTGAGGTGAATGGATGCTAAATTTGGCCAATTGAGGCAAGCTAGGCCAGTGAGGCCAATTGAACCTAATTGAGCCCAATTTGGGAAATTAGGCCAATTGAGGCCAACTGAGGCCAACTGAATTAAGGCCAATTGTGACAAATTAGAAGAATTATGCCAATGAGGCCATTTGAGGACACTTAGGCCAATTAGGCCACCTAGGACAATTAAGGATAATTAGGCCAATTAAGACCAATTAGGCCAATTATGTAAATTAGGACAATTAGTCCAAATGAGGCATATTGATTGCAAATTCAGCGAGTTGAGGACATTAAGCCCCATTGAGGCCAATTACGACCAATTAGGCCAATTCAGCCAATTCAAGCCCATTGTGGACAATTGAGGCCAATTTGGGAAATTAGGCCAATTGAGGTGATTTAGATCAAATTAGGCCAATAATGTCAATTCATGCCAATTGAGGCCACTTAGGCCAATTGAGGCCAATTAGGCCGCTTAGGCTAATTCGTGTCAATTAGGCCATTTCTGGCTAGTTGAGGCCAATTGAGACCGCTTAGGCCAATTAGTCCGCTTAGGCTAATTAATTCCCATTATTCAACTTCGGAAAATGGAGTCTAATTAGGCCAAGTGAGGATAATTAATACAATTAGGAGAATTATTGTCAATTAGGCCAATTATGAAAATTGAGGCCAATTGAGGTGAATTATGGCCGATTAAGGATGATTGAGGCCCATTGAGGCCAAATGAGGTCAATTAAGGCCAATTGAGCCCAATTGTTACCAATTAGAGAATTATGTCAATTAGGCTAATTAGGCCAATTAGGTCAATTAGGCCAACTATGAAAATTGAGGCCAATCAAGGCAAATTAGTCCGATTTCCAATTGAGTGAAATTATGCCCATTGAGGAAAATTGTGTTCAATTGACGCCAATTGAGGCCAATTAGAGCAATTCATCCAATTCGACCAATTGAGGTCAATTGCCTCAATTTTTCCTCAATTTGTCTTAATTGGCCTCATTGGCCTAATTGGACTCACTTTGCATAATTGGCCTCAATTCACCTCACTTGGACTAATTGGCCTCAATAGGCCTAATTGGCCTCAATTTTCTTAATTGGCCAAAATTTTCTTAATTGAACTCAATTTCCATAATTTTCCCCAATTGGCCTTAAGGCCTCAATTGTCTTAAATTTCCCTCGATTGGCCTAATTGGACTCATTATCTCCAATTGACCTCAATTGGCCCCAATTGATCTAATTTTCAACGATTATCCTTGATTGGAAAATGCCCTTAATGGGCTATAATTTGGTCCCAATTGGCTTGAATTGGACTGAATTGGCCTCAATTGGATTAATTGGAATAACTGGCCTAATTGTCCTAATTGGCATCAATTTGCCTCAATTGGCATAATTGGCCTCAATTGGCCTCAATTTGACTCAACTATCCTAATTGGACTCAATTGTATCAATTGGCATAATGGAATAATTGGAATATATTCTCTTTAATTGGTCTAATGTAGCTCAATCAGCCGAATTGGCATAATTGGTCTTACTTTCCTTAATTAGCATCAATTGGCCTCAATTTCCCCCAATTTGCCCAAATGAACTAATTGTCATCAATTTGCCTAATTAGCCTCAAATGGCCTCAATCATACACAATTAACCTCAATTGACATCAATTGGCCAAATTGGACTAAATTGGCCTCATTCCTCAATTGGCCTAATTGGCCTCAGTTAGCCTCAATTGGCCTCAATTGTCCTAAATGTGCCTCAATTGGCTGTAATCGGTCCAAATGTGCCTCAATTGGCCTTAATTGGCACCAATTGGCCTCAATTTTCCTAAATTGCCCCCAATTCGCCTCAATTGCCCTAATTGGCTCCAATTGGACTAAGCGGCCTCACTCAACCTCAATCGGTTCCAATTAGCCTCAATTGGACTCAATTAGCCTCAATTGGCATAATTGGACTAAATTGGAATAAGTTGGTCTCAATTAGCATCAATTCCTCAATTGGATGAATTAGAAGTTGGCCTAATTGACCCAATTGGCCTCATTTTCTTCCATCCTCGGTTGGCCTCAACTGGACTCAATTTTCATAGCTGGCCTCAAGACCTCACTGACCTGAATTGGCCTAAATTGTTCTTCATTCATCTCAATATGCCTCAATTGGCCTCAACTGGACTCAATTGGACCAATTGGAACTAATGGCCCTAATTGGCCATAATTGGACTCAATTGACCTAATTAGGCTCACTTGGTCTCAATTGGTCTAAATCACCTCAATTGGCCTAATAGGCCTCAATTGGACAAATTTTCCTCAATTGGACTCAATTGGCCTATTTGGAGATATTGGCCTTAATTGGCATCAATTGGCCTTAATATGACAAATTTCCCTCAGTTCCCCTAATAGGCCTCAATTGGCTTAGTTGGTTGGCCTAATTAGCATCAATTGGACTAATTGGCCTCCTTGGCCTTAGTTGGCATCAATTGAACTCAATTGGCCTAATTGGGCTAATTGGGCTAACTGGCCTTAATTGGCCTCAATTGAAATAATTGGTCCAATTTACATAATTGGCCTAATTGGCCTCAATTGGCCTCTATTGGCTTAAACTGGCATAATTAGCATAATTGACATAATTGGACTCAACTAGACTAATTGGCCTCAATTGGCCAAATTGGCCTCATTTGGCCTCAATTGGTATTAATGGTCTCAATTGGAATCAATTAGCCTTAGTTGGCCGCAATTGGCCTTATTGGCCTTATTGGTGTAATTTCACCAAATTGGCCTTATTTGGCCTCAATTGGCCTCACTTTGCCACAATTGGCCTTATTTTTCCTCAATTTGTGTTAATTGACCCAAATTTGCGTAATTGGATCAGTTGGTCTATTTAGCCAAATTGGCCTCAATTAGGCTCAATTTGCCTCAATTGGGGTCAATTGGCATAATTGGTCTAATTGGCATCGATTGAACTCAATTAGACTCATTTAGCCTAATTTTTCTTAATTGGCATAATTTGCCTCATTTGGCCTAATTTTCGTCAATGGCCTCCAATAGCCCAATGAGGCCAATTAAGGCCAATTAAGGCCAATACGGCTAATTGAGGCCAATCAAGGCCAATCGAGGCCAATTGAGGCTAATTAGGCCAATGAGGCCAACTAAGATCCATTATGCCAATTAATGCCAATTGACACCAATTGTGGCCAATTAGGCCCATTGAGGCCAATTGACGCTAATTGGGGCCAATTAAGGCTCAAATGAGGCCAATTGAAGCCCAATTGAGGTTAATAGAGGCTATTTGGGAAACTGAGTCCAATTTTTCCATTGAGTCTGTTGAGGCCAATTGAGAACCAATCGAGGCCAATTGAGGAAAATTAGGCCAATTGACTCCAATTAGGCTAACTAAGGCCAATTAGGTTATTGTGGCTTAATTTTCGTTAATTTGCCTCAATGGAAAAATTGACCTCAATTCGCCCTAATTAGCCACAGTTGGCCTAAATTGGACTCAATTTTCCTAATTAAACACAATTGGTCTCAATTGTCCTTAATTGGCCTAGTTGGCCTCAATTGACCTCAATTCACCTAATTAGCCTCAATTGGCCGAATTGGCCTCAATTGGTTGAATTGGACTCAATTTGCCTCAATTGTCCTAATTGGATGAATTAGCATAATTGGACACAATTTACCTCAGTTGGCCAAATTGGGATCATTGGCATAATTGGAGTCAATTAGCCGAATTGGCCTCAATTCACCTCGATTCGACTAATTGGCCTAAGTGGCCTCAATTGTGGCAGGGTGAGCCCAATTAGGCCAATCAAATAAAATTGATGTCAATTGAGTCTAATTGAGACTAATTGAGGTTAATTATAAAAATTAAATCCAACTGAGTCTAATTTAGGACAATTAGGCCAATTGAGCCCAATTGAGGCCAATTATGCAAATTTATCTAATAAGTCTAATTAGTCCAATTGAGACCAACTGAGCCTAATTCAGGACAATTATGCCCATTTGGTCTAATTGGGGCCAATTGAGGCTAATTAGTCCAATTCATCCAATTATTCCAAATAGGCCAATTATCCAAATTATGCCAATTGAGGCCAAATTATGCCAGTTGAGGCTAATTGAGGGAAATATAGGCCAATTAGGCCAATATAGTCCAATCGAGGCCAATTGATGCCAGTTAGTCCAATCGATGCTAATTAAGGCTATTTAAGGCCAATTAGGCCAATCGAGGAAAATCAAGGTTAATTGAGGCCAATTGAGGCCAATTTGGGTTGAGAAGGCCTTAATTGGACTCAATTATCCTCATTAGCCAAATTAACCTCAATTTCCCTCAATGGACCAATTGGACTCAATTAGCCTAATTAGACTCAATTGATCTAAATTGGCCTCAACTGGTCGTATTGGCCTCAATTGCCCTAATTGCCCTAATTAGCCTAAATTGGGTGAATTGGACTCAATTTCCCTTGAGAGTACCTAGTAAGTGTAACACAGAGAGGGGGTGTGAATCAAGGACACATTTTATTTCACATTTTTTCAATTAAAACAACCTTCTCCTCCTGTTAAAGACTTTAATTCCCTACTGAAAACAAATCTAACACACATCCACAAGAACAAAAAGATTTACAAGGTTCACTATTAAATAATAATAGCTACATCCTTGGTATGGTTTGGAAATGATCTAATATCATAAAATATACTAGAAATCAATCCCTGGATTAGAATGAGTATGATATACCCTTTCACTTGTTTAGCACTATGTAAACAATTCTAATAGTGCGAGTTCACCCTCTTAGAAAAAATAGTGTAAATCAATGTTTTTATAGAAAAGCATCTTACATGTGCTTCTTTTCAATTCCCAAAATGTATTCATTTGGAAAAAACACTCTTCACTTTCTTACCCAGAAGCTAGTAAGAACTCCCTGGACTTTGCTGATGAAATCTTAGTCCAATTTTTCTGAGTTTGATTCCTCCAATATGATTCTCTCTAGTTCAATTTTATTTCAGAATAAAATAGAAATGAATCAGAACCACTTTAATCCCTGAGTACGATAAACTCACTACGATTATTCCTCAGTCTGAGAACCTCAATAAGGGAATCCCAAAGCTGATTAATCCAGCTCGATACGATGATCAACCGAATACGATTGACAAGTCGATTACAGTGTTGCAATATTGTCTCTCCACATATCACTTCTTCATCAAAACCTATTCCACAACGATCGGTATGAGGACTGCTTCTTCTCTCTAAAAACTTAGAGATTATCTATCTACTATATTGAACAGAGCATAAGTCGTCAAAGAAGTATAGTGTACTTTTCACCTTTTATAGGTGACCCTTGATTGTTTTTGTGGGAATCACAAAATTCATTCCCACTCAAATAAATTCACCCAAATTTAAATTTCCCATAAAATCTTGGAATTAATTTTGACTTAATTAAATATTCTTGAAGATTTTCGATTCTTCTTCAAATGTCATCCCCTTATTCAGACATTCATTTGAATTTCTAGTCCGATTTCAATTTCTAAGTCCAATTTTGTTCAATATAATGCTCTGTACCATTTGAATACATGTGTATGAAGAAATCAAAATACTCCTTAAATTTAAAATCTCCCCTCGACACATTCATCTATTTTCTTCAGTAATTATCTTGATACAAGAGAAAAGAAAATGAAATAATTCAACTCTAATGTGATGGTTCTTGACCCAATTGAAATACAACCTTCTTCTTCTCCACTTCTCTTGACGGCTCTTGACCCAATTGTATTAAACAACACTTTTGAAAAAAAATTAGAGTATGGTATTTTTGATCCTCTTATTGAGTACGATCATCCTGATACTGATCATCCTGGATATGAAAAGTTTATTAGTCATTCGATGGATGATAGGATTCTACAGTAAATCGGCACCATCTTTTCAATCCTCAAATTCTCTTCAATTGACAGTTCCTCTTCAATCAGCTGCTTCTCTTACAATCTAAATCCAATCATTTTGAAAAAAAATTGGTGCTGAATCTTTCTACCATCCTTCTAACAAGAATTCATCATAATTTCACAATTAAAATTATGATTTATGTGAAATAAAAATCAGAAAAGCATTGTCACATTTAATTCATTGTAGTCACAAAGACTCCGATTTTCCATCAAAACAAACACTTCTTTCTCATCAGATCTGAAGTGAATTTAATGACCATTTAATTCCAGAAAGATATGTTCACATTCATCCCAAACCCTAGGTGAGTTTGGCTAGAATCATTTCTTCCAAACTGCTTCTTCTCAATATTATGGACTTTCACAATGAGTCATATTCTTTTGAAAACATGAGTCCTATTGTTTTGGAAACAGGAGTTTGATCAAATACAATGTTATGTGACATACTTTTCTTAAGAAAACACTTCTTAACAACAAAAGACATCAATCACCTTCATCATTATCTTAGTCTTAACATCCCTAATTGTCTTATTTGGCCTCAATTGACCTAATTGGACTCAATTGGAATCAACTGGTCTAATTGGCCTCAATTGACCTAATTGAAATCAATTGGCCTCAATTTCTCTCAATTCGTCTCAATTCGCCTCAATTAACCTCAATTGGCCTCAGTTTTCCACAATCGACCACAATTGGCCTCAATGAATTCATTGGCCTAATTGGCCTCAATTAGCCTCAATTGGCCTCAATTGGCCTCAATTAGCAATTGGAGTTACTGGCCTAATTTTCCTCAATTGGCATAACTATATTCAATTGGCCTAATTGGCCTTAATTGGACACAATTAGTCTCAATGGGCCTCAATTTCCAATTAGCCTCAATTGGAGTTAATTGCCAATTGGCCTCAATTGGCCTCAATTGGCCTCAATTCACATGATTGGCCAAATTGTCCTCAAATTGTAACAATTTGACTCAATTGGATACAATTGACCTAATTCGTCTCAATTGGACATAATTAGCTTCATTGGCACTAATTGACCTCAATTGGCTGCAATATTCCTAATTGGCATAATTTGGATTGATTATCATAATTTCACCTAATTGGCCTCAATTGGCCTTAATTCGCCTCAATTTCTCCCAATTAGGCTCAATTGGGCTCACTTTGCCTAATTGGTCTCAATTTACAATAATTGGCATCAGTTGATCTCAATTGGCCTAATTGGTCTAATTGGAATAATTGGCCACAGTTAGCATCAATTGGCCTAATTGAAATCGATTTACTTTAATTGACCTAGTTGGACTCAATTGGCCTTATTGGCCAAATTGGCCTCAATTTTCCAAATTGTGCTCAATTGGACTCAATTGGCCTAATTGACCTCAATTGGCCAAATTGGTCTCAATTGGAAATTGACCTCAATTGGACTAATTGACGTATTTTGATTTAATGGTTTCAAGTGGCCTCAATTGAGTTCAAATGGGTACAATTGGTTGAATTTCCCTCAATGGTCTCAATTGGCCTAATTGACCTAATTGGCATAATTGGCATAATTTGGACTCAATCAGAATCATTGGCCTATTTTCCTCTCTGAGCCTCAATTTTTATAATTAGCTTCAATCTCAATTTTTATAATTGGCTTCAATTGGCCTCAATGACCTGATTAGCCTCAATTGGCCTCAATGTCCTAATTGGCATTAATTGGACTAAAGTGGACTAATTGGCTTCAACTAACCTCAATTGGACTAATTGACCATAATTAACACTAATTAGCTACAATTGGCCTCAATTGGCATAATTGAGCTAAGGCCCAATTTACCTCAATTGACCTCAATTTTTAATTGGTCTCAATTAGCCTCAATTTACTTAATTGGCCTCAATTTCCATAATTGGCCTAAATTGGCCTAAATTGACCTAAATTGAACTCAATTGGAATAATTTTCCTAATTCTCCTAATTGTACTAATTGGCCTTGATTAGTCAAATTTCCCTCAAATGGCCTTGTTTTCTTAATTGGGATCATTGGCTTCAATTGGTCTCAGTTGACCTCAATTGGCCTAATTGGCCTCAATTGGCCTCAATGGCTGAATTGGACTCAATTGGCCTTAATTTTCCTCAATCAGATCATTTGCAAATTGGACTAAATAGCCTCAATTGTCCTCAACTAGCCTCAATGGAAAATTGACCTCAATTGGCCTCAATGGACTTAATTAACCTTGATTGAAAATTGACCTTGATTGAAAATTGACCTCAATTGGAATAATTGGCATAATTGGTCTCAGTTGGCATCAATTTGCCTCAATTGGCCTCAATTGGACTTTAGGTGAATTCGTCCAATTGAGGACAATTTGGATAACTGTGGTCCATCAAGTCCAATTGGGCCAATTATATCAATTAGGCTAATGGAGGTCAATTGATCCACTTAGGAAAATTGAGGCCAATTAGGTTTATTGAGGCCAATTAGGTCTAATTAGGAAAACTGAGGCCAATTAGGGAAATTGAGGCCAATTAGGCCAATTGAGGCAAATAGTTCAACAAGCCTTAATGGACTAATTAGCATAATTGGCCTCAATCAGCCTAGTTGGACTAATTATCCTAAATTGGCCTAAATTGAACTAATTGGACTAATTGGATGAATTTATTAACCAGCATAATTGGCCTCAACTTGCCTAATTGGCCCAATTGGACTCAATTGGGCGCAATTGTCCTTAATTCTCCTCTATTTGTCTAATTGGCCAGATGAGCCGAATTGCCTAACTCAAATAATTGGCCTCAACTTCCCTAATTGGTCTCAATTCGACTCAATTAACCTCAATGGACATAATGGAATAATTAGTATCAATTGGAAATTGGCCTAATTGGCCTCAATTAGAATAATTGGCCTATGTGGTCTTAATTGTCCAAATAGGAGAATTGAGACCAGTGAGACCAATTAGGCCAGTTGAGGTCAAGTGAAGTAAACTGAGGAAAATTCAGCCAATTGAGATCAATTAAGCCAATTGCGGTCAATTAGAAAAATTGAGACCTACTGAGAACAATTGATATCAATTAGGCCAATCGAGGCCAATTGAGGTCAATTAGGTGAATTGATTCCAATGAGGCCAATTAAGGCCAATTAGGCTAATTAGTCCAATTAATGCCAACTAGGCCAATTGTGGCCAATTGAGACCAATTGAGGCCAATTGAGGCCAATTAGGCCAATTGAGGTCAATTTTGGAAAAATTTGTCAATTAAGGCAACTTAAGGCCAATTGAGGTCAATCGAGGCCAATTAGTCCATTTTGGAAAATTAAGGCCTATTAGGCCAATTCTGCCACTTGAGGCCAATTATGCTAATTTGGCCAATTGAGACCAATTGGCCTCAATTATCCTCAATTGGACTAATTGACCTCAATTCACCTCAATTGGCCTCATTTGCCTCAATTGACCACAATTTTCCTAATTGGCCTCAATTTACCTCAATTGGCCCCAATTGGCCCTAATTGGACTCAAAAGGCCTAAATTGGCATGAATTGGCATAATTAGCCTCAATTTACCTCAATTTGTCTCATTTGGCATCAATTGGACCAATTAGCCTAATCGGCCTTAATTGACCTAATCGGCCGTAATTGACCTAATTGGCCTTAACTTCCCTAAATTTTTCTAATTTTTCTAATTGAATTCAATTGGCCTCAGTGGACTATTTGGGCTAATTGGCCCCAATTAGCCTCAATTAGCCTAATTGGACTAATTGACCACAAGTGGCCTCAATTCGCCTCAATTGGAAATCATCCTAACTGACCTCAATTGAACTCAATGGACTAGTTGGAATAATTGGACTAATTTTCCTAATTAGCCTTAATTGGACTCAAGTGGGCTACTTGGCCTAATTCGATTGACTAGCCTAATTGACATAATTGGTTTCAATTTCCTCAATTGGCCTAGTTGACTTAATTGGCCTCAATTATGCGATTTGGCATCAAGTGGCCTTAATTGTCCTTAGTTGACCTCAGTCAGCCTCAATTGACCTAATTGGCCTCAATTGACTTCAATTGGGCTCGATTGGCCTAATTTGGTCTCAATTGGCATCAATTGGCCTCAATACACCTCAATTTTCCTAATTGGCCTAAATTGGCCAAAATTGGACTAATTTGGCCAAAATTGGCCTAAATTGGCATAAGTTGTCCTTGATTAACTTCAATTGGCCAAATTAGTCTCACTAGCCTCAATTCACCTTAATTAGCCAATTGAGGCCAATTAAGCTAATTATGCCAATTGATGCCAATTAGGCTAATTTGAAAAATGAGGCAAATTCGTCCAATTGAGGAAAATTAGACCAATTAGGACAATTGAGTCTAATTGAGGCCCATTGAGACTAATTGAGGCCAATTAGGTCAATTGAGGCGATTTGGCGCCCCAATTAGGCCAATTGTGGAAAACTGGGCTAATTAGGCCAATGAGGCCAACTGAGGTCAATGGAGTCCAATTGCGGCCAAATATGGCTAATTGAGCCCAATTGGACCATTTAGGCCAATTCGACAATTGAAGCCAATTTATCCAATTGAGGCCAAGTGTTGACTATTAGGCCCTTGAGGCCAATTAGGGAAATTAGGTCAAGTGAGTCCAACTGGGGCCAATAGAGTCCCATTAGGCCAATTAAGGATAATTGAGGTCAATTGAGGTCAATTAGACCATTTGAGGATAATTGAGGCCAACTAAGAGAATTTGGCCAAGTGATGCCAATTAAGAAAATTAGGCAAATTGAGGCCAATTGAGGCCAATTGATCCAATTGATTCCAATTAGTTCAATTGAGGCCAATTAATCCAGTTGGGAAAATTAGTACATTGAGGCATATTAATCGAATTAGTCCATTCTGGTTAATTAGGCAAATTTCCACCAATTTAGGTCAATGGGGTCAATTGAGCTCAATGGGCCTCAATTGGCCTCGATTAGCTTATTTGGGCTAAATGGCCTAATTGGCCTCAATTGGCATATTCAGCCTAATTGGACTCAATTGCCTCAATTCACCTAATTAGCATCAATGGACTCAATTAGGATCAATAGAATCAATTGGTATCAATTTGACTTAATGGACTCAATTGGCCTCAATTGGCCAAATTGGCCAAATTGGCCTGAATTGACCTCAAATGCCTAATTGGCCTAAATTGGGATAATTAGCATAATTGGCATAACTGACTTCAATGGCTTAATTGACCTCAATGGCCTCAATGGTCTAATTTTCCTAATTGACTCAATTGGCCCCAATTGGACCCAAATGAGGCTAATTAGGCCAATTGAGACAGGTTGGAGCCAATTAGACCAATTGAGGCCAATTGTGTCCAATTGCCAATTGGGGCTAATTATGGACAATTGAAGCCAATTGAGGCCAATTGTAGCCAACTGAAGCCAATTGAGTCCAATTAGGCTAATTAGGCCAATTAATCAATTTGAGGCCAATTTATTCCATTGAGTCTAATTGATTCCAATTTGGGAAATTGAGGTCAATTAAGTCCAATTATCCCAATTGAGGCCAATTGAAGTAAGTTTTTCTAATTAAGGCCCATTAAGGCTACTTGAGAGCAATTTGGCCAATTTGTCCTCAATTCGTCTGATTGGACTAATTGGCCATTGATGATAGGCCAATTAAGGTCAATTGAGTCCAATTAGGCCAATTGATACGAATTGAGGCCAATTAGGAAAATAAAGCAAATAAGGTTAATTGAGGCCCATTATTCCAATTAAGGCCAATTAGACTAATTTGCGTAATTAGTCTAATTGGAATCAATTTGCCTAATTGGCATAAATTGGGCTCAATTTCCCTCAATTGGCCTCAATTCTCCTCTATGTCTTAATTGGCCTAATTATCCACAATTGGCCATAATTGGATTAGTTAGTCTCAATTGGCCTCAATTAGCCTAATTATCGTAACTTGCCTAATTGACCTCAATTGGACTAATTGGTCTAAAAAAGAATCAATTTTCATAATTGGAATAATTTGCCTAATTGCCTCAACTGGCCTCCATTGGCATAATTGGCCTAATCATCCTAATCGGCCTCAATTGGCCTAATTGGCCTAACTAGCCTCAATGGCCTCAATAGCCCTAAATTGGTGTGATTGGATTCAATTAGCCTCAATGTCCACAATTAGCCTCAATTTGCTTCAATTGACCACAATTGGCCTAATTGGACCTAATTGGCCTAATTTCCCTAATTGATGCGCTAATTAGCCTTGATTGGCCTAATTGGCCTGGTTGGCCTCAATTAGCCTCAATTGGCACAATTGGCATAATTGGCCTAATTGGCCTTAATTGCCATCAATGGACCTAATTGACCTCAATTAGTCATAATTGGCCTCAATTGGAAAAATTGGCTTCAATTGGCCTATTTGGACTAATTGGACTTAATTGAGGACTATTGAGGTGAATTATGCCAAATGAGGCCAAATGAGGCCTAATAGTCCTAACTTGCCTCATTGGCCCCAATTAATCTAAAGTGGACTCAAGTGGCCTAATTGGCGTAATTGGCCTAATTGGCCTTGTTAGCCTCAATTGGTCAAATTGGCTTCAATCAGCCTAATTGGACTAATTGGACTAATTGGCCTCCATTGTCCTCTATTGGACTAATTGACCTCAATTGGCCTAATTGGCCTAATTGGTCTCATTCACTCAATTTGTCTCAATTCCCCTAGTAATCCTCAATTGGATAAATTGGACTCAATTGGCCTAATTAGTGTCAATTGAACTCAATGTCCTCAATTGGCCTAATTGGCCTCAATTGGATTCAATTTCCCCCAATTGGCCAAATTGGACTAATTATGCTCAATTGGCCTAATTGACCTGAATGGCCTCAATTGGCCTCATTGGCCTCAATTGGCCTAATTGGCCTGATTGGCCTCAATTGGCATCAATTGGACTCAATTGGCATCAATTGGACTCAATTGGCCTCAATTGGACTAAATTGGTCTCAATTGTCCCAATTGGATTAATTGAACATGATTTGCCTCACTTGGCCTCAATTGTGCTCAATTGGCCTCGATTGACCCTAATTTGCCAAATTGGCCTCAATTGGCTGAATTGCCCTCAATCAGCCTCAATTGGCCTAATTGGCCTCGGTTGACCTAATTGACCTAAATTGTCCATAATTTGCCTCAATTGGCCTAAATTGTTGCTAATTTCCCACAATTGTGGTCAATCTGTTTCAATCGGCATAATTGGCCTCAATTGGCCTTAGTTGGCCTCAATTGGATTAATTGGCCTAATTGGGATCAATTTTCCTAATTGGCCTCAATTGGCCAAATTGGCCAAATTGTCCTCAATTGGCCAAATTGGCCTAATTGTCCTCAATTGGCCTCAATTGGCCTAATTGGACATAATTAGACTCAAATTGGCCGTAATTGGCCTAAATTGGCCCAATTGGACTTAATTGACTTTAATTGGATACAATTGGTCTCAATTGGTCTCTACTAGTTTCAATTGGCCCTAATTGGTCTCAATTGGCCCCTATTAGTTTCATTTGGCCTAATTGGACTAATTGGCCTCAATTGGCCTAATTGGTCGCAATTGGTATCAATTGGTAGCAATTTTACGTAATTGGCCTCAATCAGTCTTAGTTGGCATTATTGGCCTCAATTAGACGCAGTTGGCCTCAGTTGGCCTCAAATCGCATCAGATTAGTATAATTTGCCTCAATTGGACTCAAATTGGCCTGAAATGGCATGAATTGGCCCAATTGGCCTGAAATGGCATGAATTGGCCCAATTGGCCTAAATTAGATACAATTGGCCTCAATTGGTCTCAATAGGTTACAATTGGACCTATTTGGTCTCAATTGGCCCATATTAGTCTCATTTGACCTAATTGGACTAATTGACCTCTATTTGACTCAATTGGCCTAATTGGTCTCTTGACCTCAATTGGAATAATAGATATAATTGGCCTCAATTTGTCTAACTGGCCTCAATTAAGATCAATTGGTTTCAATTGGCCGAATTGACATAATTGTCCTCAATTGGCCTCAATTGGCCTAATTTGCCCCAATTGGCCTAGTTTGCCCCAATTGGCCCCAATTGGCCTTAATTGGGCAAATTGGTCTTGATTGGCTTGAATTGCCCTCAATTGGTATCTACTAGTGTAATTGGCCTCAATTGGCTTCAATTCACTAGAATTGCCCTAAATTGGTCCCAATTCGACTCAATTGGCCTCAATTGGACAAAATAGCCTAATTGGCCTAAATTCGGCTCAATTATCCCTGATTGGAAAAATTTGCATAAGTTGCCTCAATTTTCCTCAATTGGCCTAATTGGCCTCATTTAGGTGGAATTGGCCTCAATTTTCCTGAAGTAGCATAATTGGCCTCAATTCATCCTAATTTTCATAATGGGCCTCAATAGGCCTCAATTGGTCTAATTGGCCTTAATTGGCCTCAATTGGCCTCAATTGGACTCAATTGGCCTCAATTGGACACAATTGGCAAAATTGGACTCATTTGGCCTCAATTGACAGCAATTTTCTGAATTGACCTAATTGGACTCAATTGGCCTCAATTGGACTCAATTGGCCCAATTGGCCTAATTGGCCTCAATTGGATTCAATTCGTCGAATTGGGCTAATTTTTCTGAATAGACCTCAATTGGGCTAATTGGCCTAATTGGCCTCAATTGGCCTAATTCGCCACCATTGGTCTAATTGGCCTTAATTGGCTTCAATTGGCCTCAATTGGCCTAATTGGCCTAATTGGCTTGAATTGCCCTCAATTGATCTAATTCGTCTAATTGGCCTCAATTAGTTTCAATTGGCCTCAATTAGCATCAATTGACCTAATTGGACTAGTTGGGCTCAATTGGCCTCAACTGGCATAATTGGCCATAATTGGCCTCAATTGGCCTAAAATAGCCTAATTGGACTCAATTGACCTCAATTGTCCGAATTTGCCAAATGAGACTCAATGGGTCTCAATTGGCATAATTGGCCTCAATTGGCCTAATTAGTCTCAATTAGCCTCAGTTGGCCTCAATTGGCCGAATTGGACTAATTGACTTCAATTAGCACTACCACAAAACTAGGTTTCCGCAGCGCCACCCTTTATCTGCGCTAAAAAAATGCGGATAAATTGGGGGGGGGGGCTTTATCAGTGACAAAAAAGCACTAATTAAGGGAACATTTAATAGTGCTAAAAAAATCACTGTTAAAAGTGACCCTTTATCAGTGTTTTTTTAAGCGTTGATAAAGACCCCCCCTTTATCAGCGCTTATTTTTAGCGCTATTAAAGGGGACCACTTTATCATTACTTTTTTTAGTAGCACTAATAAAGGGGGGGGGCTTTATCAGTGCTTTTTCCTATTGCTGATAATGTTTATATTTCAAAAATATCATAAAATATAATATATTTTTATATAAGTATATTTGTATTGATATAAATATAATATATATTTTTTAAATATGTTTTAGATAAGTATAAATAGGCTATTACATTTAATATATATGAAATTTAGTGAAAATGGATTTAAAATAAATTGAAAAACATTATTAATTAATAATTTTCTAATTATCATTGATTAATAATCATTTAATAAAAATTTGAAGAAACAAAAAATCAAAAAAATAATTAATAAAAGATCTAAAATATGTTAAAAATGTAAGTCAAACTTTAAATAGCCATAACTTTTGATCTGGGTGTCCGTTTGAGATCTATACCATATCAAATAGAATCTTGTGATGAGCTCTATACAAGTGATCTAAGGAAACCTTGTGTCACATTTTTTAAGGCCCAAAAGACCCATAAGGTCTCCAAAACTGAGTTCTTAGTCGGGATACCCCGATTTTTTAACATTCAAATAGGTATAAATTCTTATCTGTATGTCCTCTAGGACTGTACTACAAATCATACCGAAGATTGTTTCATTTTCTTCAATTTGACTGGTTGTGGAGTTGAAACAGACTTTTGGATTAGATGTTATGGTCATTTTAACATTCTATGACTTTTCAAATACACATATATATGTATTTATTCGTAAATATATGTGTGTGTGTGTGTTGTATATATGTATTTATTTATTTATTTATTTATTTATTTATAAATACACATAAAAACATATTTTATAAATATATTTAAAACTAATCTTATAAATATATATTAATATACAAATAAATATACGGAAAAAAAATTATAAATAAAAATATATAAAAATAAATATAAATTAATATATGAATAAATATATATATACTAATATATGAATAAATATATATGTATTAATATAACTAAATATATTTATATTAATATGAATCTATATTAATATACGAATAAATATCACTATATATATATATATAAATATATATGAATATATGAATAAATATATATGTATTAATATACCTAAATATATTTATATTAATATGAATCTATATTAATATACAAATAAATACAGCTATATATATAAATATAAATATATATTAATATATGAATAAATATATATGTATTAATATACCTAAATATATTTATATTAATATGAATCTATATTAATATATGAATAAATATAGCTATATATATAAAAATAAATAGGTATATTATTAAATAGAGAAAAAAACTAAATAGCTTAGTGGTAAAGGTGTCAACTCGCAAGGGGGGAGGTCTCAGGTTCGAGTTTGAGTGGAAGCAGGGAGAGCCGTGCGGGTATGTGGGGGATGCGTGGGCAAGGGCAGCGCATGGGAGAGTGGGAGGGGGTCCGCCTAGCACCGATAGGGGGGGTCAAGAGCTGTTAAAATACCCCCTGTATTATATATTTTTTTTAACTTATTTATTTATTTATTTTAATTTTATCAGCGCTTAAAAAAAGGTCTGATAAAAACTTTCTTTTATCAGTACTAAAAAAAAGCGTTGATAAAAGACCATTTTATCAGCGCTTTTCTGAGTGCTGATAAAAGGGTCCACCCATTTATCTCCACCTTGATTAAAAATGCTTTTTTAGCGCTGTTAATGCCATTTTCTAGCACAGATAAAGGCCATATTTGTAGTAGTGTGACCTCCACTGGCCTCAATAGGAGTCAATTGAGGCCACTTGAGGCGAATTAGTCCAATTGAGAAAAATTGTGGCGAATTGAGGATAATTATGCCAAATGAGAGCAATTGATGCCAATTGTGTTCAATTAAGGCCAATTGAGGACAATTGAGCCAATTCAGGCGCATTGGGCCAATTAGGAAAACTATGGCCAATTATGTCCAATTGAGGCCAAATGAGGCTAATTGAGGCCAATTAGGCCAACTGGTGCCAATTGAGGCCAATTATGTCGATTAGGCCAATTGATGCCAATTGAGGCGAATTAGGCCAATTATGCCAATTGAGACCAATTGAGGCCAATTGAGGTCTTGAGTCCAATTGAGCCCAATTGAGGCCAATTGAGGCCAATTGAGTCCAATTATGCCAAATGAGGCCAATTGATCCCAATTGATGCCAGTTGAGTCCAATTGAATCCATTTGAGTCCAATTGAGGCTAATTGAGTCCAATTATGCCAATTGAGCCCAATTGAGGTCAATTCAGTTCATTTGAGGCTATTGAGGCCAATTAGGTCAATTAGGCCAACTGAGGTCAATTGAGGCCAATCAGGTCAATTGAGGCCCATTGAGGCCAATTTAACCATTGAGGTCAATTAGCACATTAAGGAAAATTAGGTCAATTAGGCCAATTAAGGACAATTAGGCAAATTAGGCAAATTAGGCCAATTAAGAACAATTAGGCCAATTAAGGCCAATTCACCAATTAATGCCAAGGAAGCCAATTATGCCAATCAGGTTAATTCAGACCAATCAGGAAAATTGAGTTCTATTGAGACCAATTGGCGTAATTGGCTTGAATTGGACCAATTGACATCGATTGGCATAAATTGGCGACAATCGACGTCAATTGGCCGCAATTGGCCTCAATTGGCTGCAATTTGCCTCAATTTGTTGCAATTCACATCAATTGGCCACAACTGGCCTAATTGGACTAATTGGCCTCAATTGCCTCAATAAGCCTAATTGGACACAATTGTCCTCACTTAGCCTCAAGTGGGCTAATTGGAAGTCTAATTGGCCTATTTGGCATCAATTGGCCTCAATTTTCCACACTTTTCCCAATTGGCCCAATTTGCCTCAATTTTCCTAATTGGCCAAATTGAACTCAATTGGTCTCAATTGACTTTAATTATCCTCAATTTGACTAATTGACCCAATTAGCCCAATTGGCCTCAATTGGGCTCAATTGGCCTCAATTTACCTCAATTGGCCTTATTGGCCTATTGGCCTCAATTGGCCTCAATTAGCTTAATTAGCCTCAATTGGACTAAATTGTTCTATATTGGCCTAAATGGGCCTAAATGGGCCTCAACTAGCCAAATTGGTCTCATTGGGCTCAATTGGGCTCAATTGGGCTCAATTGGGCTCAATTGGCCAAATTGATCTCCATTGGCCTCAATTGGCCGAATTGGCCACAATTGGCCACAATTGGCCCCATTGGCCTCAATTGGCCCAATTGGCCTCAATTAGACAAATTGGCCTCAATTGGCCTCACCTGGCCTTAATTGGTCAAAATTGGTCTCAATTGGCCTAATTCCCCACAATTGGCCTCAAGTGGCCTAATTACCCACAATTGGCGTTAACTGGCCGCAATTGGGCACAATTTCCCTAATTGGCCTCAACTGTTCTCAATATGACCTCAATTCACCTTAATTTGCCTAATTAACCTCAATTGGGCTCAATTCGCCAAATTTGCTTCAATTGACCTCAATTGACCTTAATTGGATTAAATTGTCCTCAATTGGCCTCAATTGGGCTAATTGGCCTAATTAGGCTTAGTTGGCCTCAATTAGCATCAATTCTCCGAATTGGTTCCAATTGGCCTAATTGAACTCAATTTGCCTCAATTGACCTCAATTGGCCTCCATTGGCCTAATTGGCCATAATTGGCCTCAATTGGTCTCAATTGAGAAATTGGCTTCAGTTGACCTAATTGACCACAATTGGCCTCAATTTGCCTAATTGGCCTCAATTGACCTCAATTAGAAAAATTGGCCTCAATTGGTCCAATTGGCTTTAGTTGGACTAATTTTCCTCAATGGACCTTATTGATCTAATTGGTCTCAATCGGCCTCAATTGGCCTCAGTTGGCCTAATTGGCCTCACTTGTCCCCAATTAGACTAATTGGTCTCAATTGGACTCATTGCCCCCAATTGGCCTCAATTGGCCAAAGTTTTCCTAATGGGCATCAATTGGCCTCAATTGCCCTAATTGGAATAATTGGACCCAATTGCCCCAATTGGCCTCAATTGGCCCCTATTGGCCTCAATTTCCCTCAATTGTCCTCAATTAGCCGAATTGGCCTCAATTGGCCTCAACGGGTCTTAACTTGCCAGATTTGGCTTCAATTGGACTAATTGTCCCCAATTATTCTAAATGGGTCTCAATTTGTCTCAATTGGCCCTAAATGGACACAATTGGATAAATTAGCCTCAATTGGCTCAATTGGATGAATTGGCCTGATACGCGATGCAAGACCCGCTAGGAATTGTCCTAGGAACCTTGTATAATGTTCGCGCGTTGAGCACCCGGATCGCCGCAAGAAAACAAGTGTATTTGGTGTGCGGATAGTGAAATGAGAAGGAAGGGGGGAAATGGTCAAGGTAGAACCCAAAGAGAACTTGTCTCTAAGAACTCTAGCCACAAGACGCCACAAAGGATGACCAATCCTTTGATAAGTCAAGAATTAAGCAAGAACACAAAGGTTGCAAGCAAAACTCACCATAATAACATTACCTTCATTCATGATGCTTCAAGAGTACAAGGGGGTGGCTATTTATAGCCAAAGAAACTTGAAATTCGAATTACACATGGGGTGGCTCTTTACATTAGTCTAATGGCTAGTTTTCCATAGTCAAAAAGCCTATAGGATGCTTTTGACAACTTTGGCACTTGACCAAGACTTTAGGAGACAAGTAGCACACCCTTTTGGAAAAGAAAAGACAAGTAGCCCACCACCTTTTGACTTTGAAGATTCCATGGTGGGTGGGCTTGAAATCTCGTAGCACCACTTGGGTTGGGTTTTTAAAAGCATGTTTGGGCCTTAATTAATGTAATTATAGGCCCGAATGCTTCCCCCAAGCAAAGGTGTTGGGCCTCCTCTTGGAATTCCATGATTAATCCATTTAAGGCCTCCTTCATTCTCTTGGTCCGCTCCCTTGTCATTGGGCCTCCAATTCCACGCAAAGGGTCTTGTCCACTTGTGTGCATTCCGCCTTCCTCATCATGTCCGCCTCCAACCCCGTGATGCCCATGTGTTCCATGATCCTCATCATCTCCTCCCTCCTCAAAAGGATTCGTCCTCGAATCTGAAAATTCAAAGGGAGAAATATCAGCAACATTAAAGGTACCACTAACATTCCCATACCTGTCGGGTAAATCAATCTTGTAGGCATTATCATTGATCTTCTCTAAGACTTGGAAAGGACCATCTCCTCGTGGATGAAGTTTTGATTTTCGTTGCTCCGGAAACCTCTCCTTCCTCAAGTGTAGCCACACCCAATCTCCAGGTTGAAAAACCATTTTTCGCCGACCTTTGTTGGCGTGCTTCGCTACTTGTTCATTCTTCCGCTCAATGTTGGCCTTTACCTTTGCATGGAACTCCTGCACAAACTTTGCCTTCTTTTCACCTTCATGATTCGAAAATTGATTAGTAGGAAAAGGTAAAATATCAAGTGGAGTTAATGGGTTAAAACCATACACAACTTCAAACGGTGAAGCATTAGTAGTGGAGTGAACCACTCGATTATAAGCAAACTCAATGTGAGGCAGACATCTTTCCCAATGTTTTAGATTTTTTCTAAGGATGGAACGCAATAATGTGGAAAGTGTTCTATTGACCACCTCCGTTTGACCATCTGTTTGTGGGTGTGCAGTGGTGGAGAACAAAAGTTTGGTTCCAAGTTTGTTCCACAATGTCCTCCAGAAGTGACTAAGGAATTTGACATCCCTATCACTCACAATGCTCTTGGGTAAGCCATGCAACCTAACAATTTCCCTGAAAAACAAATCAGCGATATGAGTTGCATCATTGGTTTTAGAACAAGCAATAAAATGAGCCATTTTACTAAACCTGTCCACCACCACAAAGATGCTATCCTTACCTGATTGTGATCTTGGCAAGCCGAGGACAAAATCCATTGATATGTCAACCCAAGGATGAGAAGCAGCAGGCAAAGGGGTGTATAAGCCATGTGGAAGCACTTTCGACTTTGCATGTTTACACACATTACAATTTCCACAAACACTTACCACATCCCTATGCATGTGAGGCCAATAAAAATGTTCACTCAATAAGGACAATGTTTTCTCAACCCCAAAATGCCCCATTAATCCACCACCATGTGTTTCTCTAACAAGCAATTCACGCATGGAACAAGATGGAACACACAATTTATTTTTCCGAAAAAGAAATCCATCATGTTTGTAAAAATCACTTTTGCCATGTTTTTCACACAACTTCCAAATTTCAGAAAAATCCACATCATTCTCATACATGCTTTTCAACATTTCAAAACCAAGTATTTTAGCATGCATTGAAGTAATAAGAGAATATCTCCTGGACAAAGCATCAACGACAACATTTTCTTTTCCTTTTTTATGCTTAATGATGTAAGGAAATGTTTCAATGAATTCAAGCCATCTTGCATGCCGCCTATTCAACTTTCCTTGTGACTTAAGAAATTTTAGGCTTTCATGATCCGAATGAATCACAAATTCCCTTGGCCACAGGTAATGTTGCCAATTTTCTAAAGTTCTTTTGAGAGCATACAATTCCTTGTCATAGGTAGAGTAGTTCAATGCAGCCCCATTAAGCTTCTCACTAAAGTATGCGATAGGCTTAGAGTCTTGCATTAAAACAGCCCCAATTCCTATTCCAGAGGCATCACACTCAACCTCAAAAACTTTAGAAAAGTCAGGCAGAACTAAGAGAGGTGAATTGGTTAACTTACCTTTGAGTGTGGAGAAGGCTTCCTCTTGAGCTTTTCCCCACTTGAAACTCACCCCTTTCTTGACCAACTCATTCAATGGTGCCGCGATTGTTGAAAATTCCCTCACGAACCTTCGGTAAAAACTCGCAAGTCCATGGAAGCTCCTCACCTCATTGGCATTCTTTGGTTGTGGCCAATCCCGAATCGCCTTCACCTTCTCTTCATCAACCCTCATGCCATCAGCTCCTACCACAAAACCAAGGAAAACAACCGAATTTAAACAAAATGTACATTTTTCCAAGTTTGCAAACAACCTATTTATCCTAAGAGTCTCAAAAACATGTTTCAAATGTTCATGATGTTCATCAAGGCTCTTAGAATAAACGAGGATGTCATCAAAATACACAACCACAAATTTCCCAATGAATGGACGGAAAACATGATTCATTAAGTTCATTAATGTACGAGGGGCATTAGTTAGTCCAAAAGGCATAATTAGCCATTCATACAATCCAAACTTAGTTTTAAATGCGGTTTTCCATTCATCTCCCTCTTTCATTCTAATTTGATGGTATCCACTCCTTAGGTCAATTTTAGTAAACAAGCTTGCACCATGGAGTTCATCAAGCATATCATCCAAACGAGGTATGGGATAACGATACTTTACCATGATTTTGTTGATAGCTCGACAATCAACACACATTCTCCACTTACCATCTTTTTTTGGGACAAGAATTACCGGCACCGCACAAGGACTCAAGCTCTCTCGGACAAATCCCTTCCTTAGCAATTCTTCCACTTGTCGTTGGATTTCTCGAGTCTCCTCCGGGTTAGCCCGATAGGACGGTCGATTGGGAAGTGTTGCTCCTGGGAGGAAGTCGATGTGGTGCTCGATACCCCGCAAGGGAGGTAAGCCATCGGGAATTTCCTCCGGAAACACATCACCAAATTCCTGCAAAAGAGACACAACACTAGAAGGCAATGATGGGTTAAGAGAGTTAGCCGTAAAACATTCTCCCTTGCATAAAAGCATGAGAGTTTCCTCCCCCTCTAATGCTCTCTCTATCTCTCTTTTTCCAGAAAATAGACTCACTTTTCCCTCAACACTCTTGTTTTCACTCTTATTTTCACTCTTGTTTTCAACTCTTTTATTTCCCTCATTTCTTTTGATTTCACTCATCACTCCTTTTTCACTCTTGATTTTTCCACTCTTCTCAATCTCTCTATTTTTTTCTCTCTTTTCTTTTTCTCTCTTCTCACAATCTCTCTCAATCCTCACTTGGTCTTCATAAGCTTGCAAAGGTCTCAATGGTGTAAGAATAACCGTCCTCCCATTATACTCAAAAGAATATCGATTGGTGTATCCTTCATGTGTGACCCTCCTATCAAATTGCCACGGTCTTCCCAAAAAAATATGACTAGCATTCATTGGAACAACATCACACATCACCTTGTCTTCATACTTCCCAATAGAAAATGGAACTTGTGCTTGCTTAGTCACTTTGACATCCCCGCTGTTATTTAACCATTGCAATCTATAAGGCCTAGGATGTCTAGTTGTAGCCAATCCCAATTTATCAACCATCAAACCACTTGCTACGTTTGTACAACTACCCCCATCAATAATCATACTACATACCTTATCTTTGACGAGGCATCTAGTATGAAAAATGTGCTCCCTTTGCTCTTGATCATGTTCTCCTTCGGGTTGAGCACTCAAAGCACGCCTTGCCACAAGCATTTCTCCATGTACGGGGCTTTCTACTTCCACCTCCGAATCATCCTCAAGTGATGGCATTTCATCTTCGCTTGAGCTAGCACTAAGAACATCTCCATCATCCAAAATAATCATTGTTCTCTTGTTTGGGCATTGTGAGGCAATATGTCCAAATCCTTGACATTTATAACATTTGATATCTCGTGATTTGGAAACAACCTTACCCTCCATTTTACCTTTAGATTCCGGAAATAATGGTTTTGGTTTGGGCAACTCCTTCGAATCAGTTTTGTGTTCCCTTACATGCTCTTGTGGTTTGGAATCCTTAAACTTGAATGAAGGTTTAGAATCCTTACCATAATATGTAGGGCGCATCCTTCTTTCCTTTACTTGCCTCTCCGCTTTGGTGGACATGTGAAGTAGATCCTCCATGTCCAAGTAGTGGTGCATGTCCACTATGTCCCGAATGTCATGGTTGAGGCCGTTCACAAACCTTGCCATGGTGGCCTCTCGCTCCTCATCAATATTCGCTCGAATCATGATGATCTCCATCTCTTTGTGATACTCCTCAACACTCATGACCCCTTGTTTCAAACCCTGCAACTTGAGGAACAAATCACGATAATAGTGGCTAGAAATGAACCTCTTACGCATTACCACTTTCATCTCCTCCCAAGTGTGGATGGGTCTTTCTCCACTTCGTCGTCGACTCACTTGTAGTTGGTCCCACCAAATACTAGCAAAATCGGTGAACTCCACGGCCGCCAACTTCACTTTGTTTTCCTCCGAATAGGTGTGACAACCAAAAACATGTTCGACCTTTCTTTCCCATTCCAAGTAAGTTTCAGGATCATTCTTACCTTGGAATGAAGGGATCCTCAACTTCACTCCTCCAAGATCATTGGCTTGCCTCCATGGTGGTTGATTTCTCCGAATTGGTGACTCGTGAAAATCGGATAACTCCTCCTCTTCTTCAACAACTCGCCTCCTTGGTGGTGCTCTAGAATTGGAAGGGGATTGAAGTTCATCCATCCTTGCATTCAACCTTTGGAATTGTTCTTGTACAGCCCTCATGAACATCTTAATGTCTGCTTCACTGGTGTTACTCGACTCCGCCATTTACGTATCCTGTGAGAAAAATGAAAGGGAAAGGAAAAATGGACCTCACACACTCCCTCACTTGTTTACACTCAAAACAATTTGTTCGCTCGTGTTTCACTCAATTTTGGCTTTTATCAAAATGTAACACTCTTGCTTTTTACCACTCAACTTGCTTCCTATAGCGTTCTTACCCAATTTCAACAAATCGAAAGGATCTTTGAAATGTGGCAATCCCAAACTAGAATTCAAAGATAAAATTAAAATTGGATTCAAGATGAAAAATTTGGGAAGAGGAAGAAAAGGGAAGAAGAAGAATGAAAATGGGACGTAGAATTCAAAATGTTGCAATTTTTTTTTGAGCCATTAATTTTTTTTTCTGATTTTTTTTTGTTTTTTTTTTGGCTCTTTTTTTTTGGTAGATGCAGTGGCAACAAGATGAATTTTTTTCAATATTTAAATGCAGGAGAAGCAATAATTTGTAACATCAAATGGAATCAACGTGAGATTTGCGTGGTTTTAAAATTGCAGAATTTTTTGCAAAATTTGAACCCGCTGTATCTCTCTATGTATAGCTCTGATTTTAATGATTCCAAATGGAGAAGAAAGATGAGCTTCTCAACTACAAGAAGGATATACTGTACGTCCGAAACGACGAAGAAATGACGTCTGTAGGGGAAGAAGAAAATGGACCAGAATTGTTGTTGGCCCGATTTGAAGAGAAATGAAAATGGAAGAAAGGATAAGAAAGAAAGAACCTGATTTCTTGCAAATGGGCTCTGATACCAAATGATACGCGATGCAAGACCCGCTAGGAATTGTCCTAGGAACCTTGTATAATGTTCGCGCGTTGAGCACCCGGATCGCCGCAAGAAAACAAGTGTATTTGGTGTGCGGATAGTGAAATGAGAAGGAAGGGGGGAAATGGTCAAGGTAGAACCCAAAGAGAACTTGTCTCTAAGAACTCTAGCCACAAGACGCCACAAAGGATGACCAATCCTTTGATAAGTCAAGAATTAAGCAAGAACACAAAGGTTGCAAGCAAAACTCACCATAATAACAATACCTTCATTCATGATGCTTCAAGAGTACAAGGGGGTGGCTATTTATAGCCAAAGAAACTTGAAATTCGAATTACACATGGGGTGGCTCTTTACATTAGTCTAATGGCTAGTTTTCCATAGTCAAAAAGCCTATAGGATGCTTTTGACAACTTTGGCACTTGACCAAGACTTTAGGAGACAAGTAGCACACCCTTTTGGAAAAGAAAAGACAAGTAGCCCACCACCTTTTGACTTTGAAGATTCCATGGTGGGTGGGCTTGAAATCTCGTAGCACCACTTGGGTTGGGTTTTTAAAAGCATGTTTGGGCCTTAATTAATGTAATTATAGGCCCGAATGCTTCCCCCAAGCAAAGGTGTTGGGCCTCCTCTTGGAATTCCATGATTAATCCATTTAAGGCCTCCTTCATTCTCTTGGTCCGCTCCCTTGTCATTGGGCCTCCAATTCCACGCAAAGGGTCTTGTCCACTTGTGTGCATTCCGCCTTCCTCATCATGTCCGCCTCCAACCCCGTGATGCCCATGTGTTCCATGATCCTCATCATGGCCTCAATTGTCCCCAATTGGACTCAATTGACCTCAATTGGCTGTAATTTGCCTCAATTGGCCCTAATTGCCCTATTTGGCCTCAATTGGACTAAATTGGGCTTAATTGACTTCAATTCAGCTAAATTGGCCTCAATTTTCCTTAATTGGAAAAATTGGCATAATTGGCATGAATTAGTCTAAATTGGCCTAAATTGGCATAAATTGGTATAATTGGACTAAGTGGCCTCAAATGCTCTCAAGTGGCCTAATTAGCCTCAATTGGCCTAATTGGCCTCAATTGGCCTCATGTGGCCCCGTATGGCCCCATGTGGCCCCAAATGGCCTTAACTGACATAATTGTCCTGAATTGACCTGAATTGGCCTCAATGGGTCTCAATTGTCCTCAAATGGCCTCAATTTTCCAAATTGTCCTAATTCGACTCAATTGGGCTAATTAGACTAATTGGACTCAATTGGACTAAATTGGCCTCAATTGGCATAATGAGCCTCAATTGGCCTAATTGGCCTCAAGTGGCCTAATTGGATTAATTCGCCTTCAATGGCCAAATTTTCCCCAATTGGTCTCAATTGGCCTTAATTGGCCTCAATTTTCCGTAATTGGCTGCAATTGGTCTAATTGGCCTCAATTGACATTAAATGCCCTCAATTAACCTAATTGGCCTCAATTGGCCATAATTGACCTCAATTGGGCACATTTATACTAATTGGCCTCAATTGGTCTCAGTTGGTCCTAATTGGCCTCAATTGGCAAAATTAGACAAATTAGCCTCAATTGGCCTCAATGAGCGTAATTGACTTCAATTGGCCTTAGTTGGCCTCATTTGGTATAAATTTACGTCAATTGACCTCAAATGGCCATAATTGGTCTCACTTGGCCTCTATTGGTCTCAATTGGTCTAATTGACCTAATTAGTCTCAATTCACCATAATTGACTAAATTGGTCTTAATTGGACTCAATTGGCCTCAATTGGATGAATTGGTCTCAATTGGACCAATTGCCCCAATTGGTATCAATTAGGCTCAACTGGCCTCAATTGATCTAAATTGGTCTCGATTGGCCTCAATTGGCACAATTGGCCTCAATTGGGATAATCGGACTAAGTGGCCTCAATTGGCCTAATTGGCATCAATTGGCATCAACTGGGCTCAAGTGGCCCCAACTGGCCCCAAATGACCTCAATTGGACCCAACTGGACTAATTGGCCTCAATTGAACCCAAATGGACTAATTGGCCTCAATTGGACTCAATTGGCCTCAATTGGCCACAAATAGCCTTAACCGGCCTAATTGGTCTCAATTGGTCTCAATTAGCCTCAATTGGTCTCAATTGGCCTCAAATGGACTCAATTTACCTAATTGGCTCAATTGGACTAATTGGCTTTAATTGGCCTAATTGGCCTCAAGTGTCCTCAACTTGCTTAATTGGTTTAATTGGCCTCAATTGGCCTAATTGGCCTCAATTGGCCTGATTAGCCTAATTGGCCTCAATTGATCTCAATTGGCCTCAATTTCTCTATCCAACCTCAATTGACCGTAATTGGCTGCAATTGGCCTGAATTGGCAAGATTGACCACAATGGGACACAATTGGTCGAATTGATCTCAATTGGCCTCAACTGGCCTAATTGGCCTCAATTGGTCTCAATTGGTCTCAATTGGCCTCAATTTTTCCAAAATTGGCCTAATTGACCTAATTGGCCTCAATTGGCCTAATTGGCCTTAATTGGCATCAATTTGCCTCAATTGGACTCTATTGGCCTAATTGGCCTCGATTGACCTCAATTGGTCACAGTTGTCCATAATTGTTCGTAAATGGACTCAATTGGCCTTAGTGGACTAATTGGCCTGAATCGGTCTCAATTAGCCTAATTGGCCTTAATTGGTCTCAAGTAGCCTAATTGACCTAATTTGCCTCAATTGGTCTAATTGACCTCAATTCTCCTAATTGGTCTAATTGACCTAGATTGGCATCAGTTGGCCACAATTGGCTGTAATTGGCCTATTTGCCTCAACTGTCATCAATTGGGCTCAATTGGCCTCAAAAGACCTCAATTGTCCTCAATTGTCCTCAATTGGACTCAATTTGCCTAATTGGCGACAATTGGACTAATTGGCATCAATTGGCCTAACTGGGATCAATTGGCCTCAATTGGCATAATTGGCCAAATTGGCCTCAAATGGCCTCAATTGTGCTCAATTGGTCTTATTGGGATCTATTGGCCTCTATTAGTCTAACTAGCATCAATTGGCATCAATTGGCCTAATTGGGCTCAATTGTCCTAATTAGACTCAATTGGCCTCAATTGGCCTGAATTCGCCAAATTCACCTCAATTGGCCTCAATTGGTCTCAATTTCCCTAATTGCTAAATGGCTTCAATTGGACTAATTGGCCTCAATTGGCCTAATTGGTCTCAATTGGGCTAATCGCCCTTAATTATCCTCAATTGGTCTCAATTGACTCAATTGGCCTCAATTAGCCTTAGTTGGCCTAATTGGCCTCAATTAGTTTAATTGGCCTAATTGACCTCAATTGGTCTGAATTGGTCTAATTGGCCTCAATTGGCATCGATTGGACTATTTGGCCGCAAATATCCAAATTGTCCTCAATTGGCCTAACTGGCCTTGATTTGCCTAATTGGGCCCAATTGGACTCAATTGGTCAAATTGGCCTAATTGGCCTAATCGACCTAAAGTGCCTCAACTGGCCGGAATTGGCCTAATTGGTCTGATTGACCTCAATTGGCCAAATTCACCAAATTTTTTTCAATTGGCCTCAATTAGCCTCAATTGGCTTCAATTTACCACAATTGGCATAATTGGCTAAATTGGCCTAATTGGCATCAATTGGCCTCAATTGACATCAATTGGCCTCAGTTGGCCTCAATGGGTCTCAATTGGACTCAATTGACCTAATAGGACTTGGTTGACCTCAATTGGCCTAATTGGCCTCAATTGGACTCAATTAGCTTCAATAGGCTAATTGATGTGAGACGCACAGGGTGGCCCAATCTTCACAGCGTAGGGCGGCGAATGAAGGATGGTGTTTGGGGATATGTGGCGGATGATGGGTACGGATAGTGGATGCAAGCAGTCAATCAACGCTATAAGGAGCGCGACCTACTACTTAGACAACACACTCAAAGAGGGATGTGATAGCCAATCCACACAACAACGCACTTGGGTTGAGGCACGAAATTGGGGGCTTTGTGATCTTGGATCACCAATCTAACTTGTAAACTGACAAGGCAAGAATGCACAAGATCAAGGGGGAAAACCCGGGATAATCCTCACACAACGGAGAGAAACAAAGCATAAACTCTCAAATTAAGTCTTGAATGACAATACAATGTCATGGGGTGGCTATTTATAGCCAAGGGGGTGATACAATGGCCAAGGGTCTAATACCCTAAAGTCATAAAGCCTAAACCTACATTGTCCCCTTAAAGTCAAAAAGATAAAAGCCAACAAAGACTTTTGGAAAAGTAGCACACAACTTTCCAACATAGCCCACCGGATTTTACTTTGAGTGCATAGCCCACCAGATTTTACTTTGGTGTCCAAAGATGTCATTTCTAGAATCCTCCATGTGGGCAAGGCCTCCAAATTCGTGCAACCATGTGGGCCAAGCTTTAAACATCAATTTTGGGCTTGAATAAGTGATATTATAGGCCCATTTTCTCCATCCATGCAAGGCAAGATGCATTAGGCCTTTAATGAAGCAATATGTGCGCCCATTGTAGCATTGAGCCTCTGTAATCTCCCTCGCGTCATTGGGCCTTGCAAATCGAACTCTTCCTCCCGCGCAATCGACTTGGTGCCTTCGACATGGTTCTCATCATCCTCCCCCTCTTGAAGAGGAGTCGTCCTCGACTCTTCATCCTCTGCACCCTAAAAAGGAGAAAGATTAGAAACATTGAAGGTGGCACTTACACCATACTCCCCTGGCAAATCTATCTTGTAAGCATTGTTGTTAATCTTCTCAAGCACTCGGAAAGGTCCGTCTCCTCGTGGCATGAGTTTTGATTTCCGCTTGTCAGGAAATCTCTCCTTTCGCATATGAATCCAGACCAAGTCTCCGGGCTCGAACAACACTTGTTTGCGACCCTTGTTTGCATGATCAACATATTTTTGAGTCATCCGCTCGATATTTTTCCTTGCCTTTTCATGGAGTTGTTTGATGAATTCTGCGCGCCCTTTCGCATCCATATTAGTTGTTTCCTGCAACGGCAAAGGAACTAGATCAATAGGGGCAAGAGGGTTAAAACCATAAACAATTTCGAATGGAGAATATTGAGTAGTGGAGTGCTTGGCCCTGTTATATGCAAATTCCACATGTGGTAGACACTCCTCCCAATTCTTGATATTCTTCTTGACAATTGTTCGCAGAAGGGATGATAATGTCCGATTCACCACCTCTGTTTTCCCATCAGTTTGTGGATGACAAGTAGTGGAAAAGAGTAACTTTGTACCCAGTTTTCTCCACAAGGTCTTCCAAAAGTAACTAAGAAATTTTGTGTCTCGATCCGACACAATGGTCCTTGGCATTCCATGATGTTTGACTACTTCCTGAAAGAAAAGTGTTGCAATGTTAGTGGCATTATCAGTTTTGTGACAAGGAATAAAATGTGCCATTTTTGAAAACCGATCCACCACAACAAAAATGGAATCTCTCCCCCTCTTGTTCCTTGGTAACCCAACAATAAAGTCCATTGATATGTCCTTCCAAGGGTTTTGGGGGATTGGGAGAGGAAGATATAATCCATTTGGGTTCAGTTTCGATTTGGTTTTATGGCAAACAATGCACTTTCCCACAAATTTTTCAACATCTCTAGATATCCTAGGCCAATAAAAATGCTCACTAAGGACACTTAGAGTTTTTGAAACACCAAAATGCCCCATTAATCCACCCGAATGTGACTCCTTTAGTAAAAGTAAACGGATAGAGCAATTAGGAATGCAAAGCTTATCAATCCGAAATAAGAATCCATCATGTAAATAGAACTTTTCCCAACTAACTCCAGGTTTACAATGTTCAAAAGGTTCTCTAAAATCACTATCAGTGGCATATAAATCCTTAATGTATCAAAACCAAGAAGTTTTGAATCCACAAAGGATAAAAGAGAATATCTATGTGAAAGTGCATCGGCCACAGTATTTTCTTTCCCCTTTTTATGCTTGATGACATATGGAAATGATTCAATGAATTCTAGCCATCTAGCATGTCTCCTATTTAGTTTATGTTGGCTCCTAAGGTATTTAAGAGCCTCGTGATCAGAATAGATCACAAATTCTTTAGGCCAAAGATAGTGTTGCCATGTTTCTAGTACTCTAAACAATGCATACAACTCTTTATCATATGTTGCATAGTTTAGAGTTGGGCCATTTAACTTCTCACTAAAATAATCAATAGGCTTACCTTCTTGCATGAGTACTCCTCCTATGCCAATTCCGCTTGCATCACATTCAATTTCAAAGGTCTTACCGAAGTCCGGAAGTGCAAGTAGAGGGGCGTGGGTGAGTCTCTCCTTAAGAGCATGAAAGGTCTTCTCTTGAGTTCTTCCTCATTTAAAAGGAACATTCTTCTTTGTCAACTCGTTCAACGGTGTTGCTAATGTGCTGAAGTCCTTCACAAATCTCCTGTAAAAACTAGCAAGCCCATGAAAACTTCTTACCTTCCCAACGGAGGTTGGAGTTGGCCATTCCTGAATTGCTTTGATCTTCTCGGTGTCAACTTCAACTCCATTGCTGCTCACAACAAATCCAAGGAAAACAATCTTATCGAGGAAAAATTCAAACTTATTAATGTTTCCAAACAATTTTTCTTTCCTTAACACCTCTAGGACTCTTCTTAAGTGATCTACGTGTTCATGAAACGTCCTACTATATACCAGAATATCATCAAAGTAAACTACCACAAATTTCCCAATATAGGAACGTAAGACATGATTCATTGACCTCATAAATGTGCTAGGTGCATTGGTGAGACCAAAGGGAATGACTAGCCATTCATAAAGTCCATGTTTTGTCTTAAATGCTGTTTTCCACTAATCTCCTTCTTTTATCCTAATTTGATGGTAGCCACTTCTTAAATCAATTTTTGAGAAAATAGTTAAACCATTTAATTCATCTAGCATATCATCTAACCTAGGGATAGGATGACGATACCTGACTGTGATGTTATTGATGGCTCTGCAGTCAATGCACATTCTCCACGTTCCATCCTTCTTTGGTATTAGAAGCACCGGTACCGCACAAGGACTAAGGCTCTCTCTCACATACCCCACATTCATCAACTCTTGAACTTGCCTTTGAATTTCTTTTGTGTCTTCTGGATTGGTGCGATATGCTGGGCGGTTCGGTAGTGATGCTCCAGGTATGAGGTCAATTTGATGCTCAATACCTCTAATGGGTGGCAAACCCGGTGACACTTCTTCTGGAAACACATCTTCAAATTCCTGCAACAAAGACTCAACAACATGTGGCAAAGAAGATGTTAAGTCGTTAGTGTTCAACATCACCTCTTTGTACATAAGTACTAAGAGATTTTGTCGAGAAATCAAAGCTTCCTTAACCTCACTCTTTTTTGCCAACAACACACTTTTCTCTCCTCTCAAATCTTTTTCCCCTCTTGATTTTTCTTTGCTCTCCATTTCTTTTCTTCTCTCATTTTCTAATTTTCCCTCATTCTCTCCTTTTTCATTTTCTCTATTTTTTTCCTCATCACTCTTTTTTTCTTTTCTCTCAAAATGTGATCTTCCAGAATTTGCTTGGGGGACATGGGGTTGGGGGTTATAGGTTCCCCTTGGAGTACAAAAGAGTGACGGTTCAAGAAACCATCATGAGTAACACGCCGATTGTACTACGATGGTCGACCCAACAGCAAGTGGCATGCCTTTATAGGAACAATGTCACACAATACCTCATCCTTGTATTTACTAATGGAGAACAATACCTTCACTTGCTTGGTGACCTTCAGCTCTCCACAATCATTCAACCACTGAAGCCGATATGGATGTTGATGCTTCAAAGTAGGAAGTCCCAACTTCTCTACTAACTCGGTGCTCGCAACATTACTACAGCTTCCTCCATCAATAATAACACTACATACCTTCCCATGGATCTTGCAGCGTGTATGGAAAAGGTTCTCCCGTTGCTCATTCTCTCCCACAGTCATTTGTGAGTTTAGAACTCTCCTAGTGACAAGGATCTCGCCATCTTTCGCGAATTCTCCATTTTCAATTTCTAGAGATTCATCTTCCTCCTCTTCAGAGCTCTCTCCATCGGTCTCCCATTCTCCATACTTGTTGATGATCATGGTGCGACGGTTTGGGCATTCACTAGCAATGTGACCCCTTACTTGACATTTGAAACAACGTATATCCCGATTCCTTGCTTGGTTAGCCTCAAAAGTAGGTTTCTTAGGTGGAAGAATTACCTTGTCATTTTTGCAATCAACCACCTCTTTTGGCTTTGACAATTCTCTAATGTCCTTCCTCGGATTTCTCCAGGGTGTGAATGGGGTAGTGGGATTCCTCGCGTTGCTCCTTCTTTTGATTTGTTGTTCTACCTTGGTGGCTTGGTGGATCATGTCTTGTATCTCCACATGGTGGTACATCTCCACTTGATCCGCAATCTCCCGATTGAACCCATGTAAAAACCGTGCCATGGTTTGATGCGAGACGCACGGGGTGGCCCGATCTTCACGGCGTAGGGCGGCGGATGATGGATGCGGTTTGGGGCTAAGTGACGGGTGAAGGGTATGGATAGTGGATGCAAGTAGTCAACCAATGCTATATGGAGCGTGACCTACTACTTAGACAACGCACTCAAGGGAGGGGTGTGATGGCCAATCCACACAACAATGCACTTGGGTTGAGGCACGGAATTGGGGGCTTTGTGATCTTGGATCACCAATCTAACTTGTAGATTGACAAGGCAAGAATGCACAAGAGCAAGGGAAATTTGGAACAATCCTCACACAACGGAGAGAAACCAAGCATAAGCTCTCAATTAGAATCTTGAATCCCAATACAATGCCATGGGGTGGCTATTTATAGCCAAGGGGGTGATACAATGGTCAAGGGTCTAATACCCTAAAGTCATAAAGTCTAAACCTACCTTGTCCCCTTAAAAGTCAAAAAGATAAAAGCCAACAAAGACTTTAAGAAGCACACAACTTTCCAACATAGCCCACCGGATTTGACTTTGAGTGCATAGCCCACCGGATTTGACTTTGGTGTCCAAAGATGCCATTTCTAGAATCCTCCATGTGGGCAAGGCCTCCAAATTCGTGCAACCATGTGGGCCAAGCTTTAATCATCAATTTTGGGCTTGAATAAGTGATATTATAGGCCCATTTACTCCATCCATGCAAGGTAATACCCATTGGGCCTTTAATGAAGCAAGATGAGCGCCCATTGAAGCATTCAACCTCTTTAATCTCCCTCGTGTCATTGGGCCTTGCAAATCCAATTCCTCCACCCGAGCAATCGACTCTGTGCCTTCTGCATGGTTCGCATCATGGTTGCCTCCGGATCCTCCTCGATGTTTGCTCGAATCATGGCAATTTGCATCTCCTTGTAGTAGTCTTCTACACTCCTACTCCCTTGGGTGAGTCGTTGAAGTTTGTTGTGGAGATCTCTATGGTAATGTGTGGGAACAAACCGTTTCCGCATGGAAAACTTCATGTCCTCCCAAGTGTTGATAGGGCGTCCACCATATCTTTCCCTTTCCTTTTGCATTTGATCCCACCAAATTAAAGCATAATCAGAAAATTCAAGGGAAGCAAGTTTGACCTTTTTCTCCTCGGAATATGCATGGCATGAAAACACCTGCTCGATCCGCATCTCCCACTCCATGTATGCTTCCGGATCGCTTTTCCCTTGAAATGAAGGGACCTTCACCTTGATCCCGCGAAGTAGGTCTTCATCATGTTGTATCCTTTGTCATCCTCTAGGTTGTTGGTACAACCTTCTCCTTTGCGGTACATCCTCAAAATTAGCATCAAGGTTTTCCATCTCCTCCTCCATGATGTGGGGGCGACGTGGTGCCGGAGCTCGCCGTGGGTTATCATGGACCATCCTTGGGCTTGGCTGATTCTCCAGGTTATCAATCCTCTCATGTAGCACCTCCAACTTCCGATCAAGAAGCTTCTCGAAGTGGATCACCAAATCTTGCATTTGGAATTGCGTAGCTTCGGGTGTGGGAGATCTACTTCGACTTCCTTCATCGCTAACATGAGCAATTTGCTTCCCACGATCTTCTGCCATGATATGTTACACAAACGCAAACACACACCGGGGGGGGGGGGGGAAACACACTCAATGATACACACTCACTCACACACACGAGATGCACACACACACAAGATGTACACACTCACACACACAAGGATACACACACACACACACACACACAAGATGTACACACTCACACACACAAGATATATATCTTTTTTTGCTTATTTCTCTCCACTCTCAAAACTGAATTTGAATTCCAAGCTCTTATGAAATATAATACCTTGTTTCGGGTGATCACTTGCCACCAATCCTTCCCCAATCAAGATCGTGTCGGGGCTGGTTTACCACAACCCGCTTGAGTGGTAAAGGGTAAAGGTTGAAAAGAGGGTAGAAAATGGTGGATGGAAAAGGGGGTAGAAATGTGGTATTTGGGTTTTGCCCGATTGTGCAAGATATGATAAATGAATAACAATATGAGCCAAATACAAAATGGGGATGAAGTAAAATGATGGAAAAAGTGATATATGGAAATGAAAAGTGCTAATAAGGTAAAGCACAAAGGAGTAATTGTATCCGCTTTTTTTTCTGCTCTTTTTTTTGTCAATTCTCTCCAAAAAGTGTTGTGCTTGGAGTTTTAAAGCACAAGATGATTGAACGGAGAAGAGTAAGACAATTTTTTCCTTTTTCTTTTAAATCTCTCAAATAAAGGATGTGCTTAATTTTGACAAGCACAAAATGATTAGTTGAGAGAATTTGTTTTTTTTTTGCCGGATACAAATCACATATAGAGAATTAAATGTGGAAAGGAGATGAATGAAAATTTGGCTCAATTTATAATAATCCAAGCTTGCACAAACTAGGCCAATTCGGGAGGCTTTCAAAAAAAAGGAATTTTTTTTAAAGGGTGAATAATATGGAAAGATAAGGAGGGTAATGGACAGAATTAAAGTAAATGAAGGGATAGATGCCTACCGTGTCAACCGGAGCTCTGATACCAACTGGTGTGAGACGCACGGGGTGGCCCGATCTTCACGGCGTAGGGCGGCGAATGAAGGATGGGGTTTGGGGATATGTGGCGGATGATGGGTACGGATATTGGATGCAAGCAGTCAATCAACGCTATAAGGAGCGCGACCTACTACTTAGACAACACACTCAAAGAGGGATGTGTTAGCCAATCTACACAACAACGCACTTGGGTTGAGGCACGAAATTGGGGGCTTTCTGATCTTGGATCACCAATCTAACTTGTAGATTGACAAGGCAAGAATGCACAAGAGTAAGGGGGAAAACACGGGATAATCCTCACACAATGGAGAGAAACAAAGCATAAGCTCTCAAATTAAGTCTTGAATGCCAATACAATGTCATGGGGTGGCTATTTATAGCCAAAGGGGTGATACAATAGTCAAGGGTCTAATACCCTAAAGTCATAAAGTCTAAACCTACATTGTCCCCTTAAAAGTCAAAAAGATAAAATCCTACAAAAACTTTTGGAAAAGTAGCTCACAACTTTCCAACATAACCCACCGGATTTTACTTTGAGTGCATTGCCCACCGGATTTGACTTTGGTGTCCAAAGATGTCATTTCTAGAATCCTCCATGTGGGCAAGGCCTCTAAATTCGTGCAACCATGTGGGCCAAGCTTTAAACATCAATTTTGGGCTTGAATAAGTGATATTATAGGCCCATTTTCTCCATCCATGCAAGGCAAGATCCATTGGGCCTTTAATGAAGCAATATGTGCGCCCATTGTAGCATTGAGCCTCTTTAATCTCCCTCGCGTCATTGGGCCTTGCAAATCCAACTCTTCCTCCTGCGCAATCAACTTGGTACCTTCGACATGGTTCTCATCATGGCCCCAATTAGCCTCAATTGGACAAATTGAAAAAATTGGCCTCAATTTGCCTAATTGACCTCAATTGGCATCAATTGGCCTGAATTGGACTCAATTGGATTGAATTGGACTCAATTGGACTCAATTGGAATATTTGACCAAATTTCCCTCAATTGGATATAATTGGCCTCAATTGACCTAATTAGCCTCAATTGGCTGCAATTGTCCGAATTTGGAATCAATCGGCCTAATTGGAGTATTTGGCATCAATTTGTCTCATTTGGAATAATTGGCCTCAATTGTCCAGAATTGGCATCAAATTGCCGAATTGGCCTAATAGGCCTAATTGTCCTCAACTGGCCTAATTGGCCTCAATTGACCGAATTAACATCAATTGGTCTCAAATTGTCTTATTTGGCCTCAATTGGACTTAATTCTCTTCAATTAGCCTCAATTGGCCACAATGGGCATCAGTTGGCTTCAATTGGGCTCAATTTGCCTAATTGGCCTCAGTTGTCCTAATTGGACTCAATTGGACTCAATCAGCCTAATTGAAATAATTGGCGTAATTGGCCTAACTGGCCTGAATTGGCCTAATTGGCCTCAATTGGCCTCAATTGGTCAAATTGGCACAATTGGCCTCAGTTTGTCTCTGTTTGCCTCAATTTTCCTAATTGGCCTAATTGAACTCAATTGACATCAAATGACTTCATTTGGTCTAATTGGTCTAAATTGGCCTAATTAGCCTCAATTGGCCTCAAATGTCATCAATTGGTCTAATTGCCCCAATTGGCCTTAATTAACCACAATTGGCTGTAATTTCCTTCAATTGGCCTAATTGGCCTCAATTGTCTCAATTATCCTCAAATGGCATCAAGTGGCCTAATTGGCCAAATTTTCCTAATTGGCATAATTGGCCTCAACTGGACTCATTGGTCGAATTTCACTCAATTGGCCTAGTTGTCCTCAATTGGCCTCAATTTTCCAAATGAGCCTTTTTGGCCTCAATTGGCCTCAATTCCACTAATTGGCCTCAATTGGCCTCAATTCTCCACAATTGGTCTCAATTGGCCTAATTGGCCTCAACTGGCCTAATTGGCTGCAATTGGCCTCAATTGGACTTAATTTGTCTCAATTGGCCTCAATTGTCCTCAAGTGTCTGAATTGGCCTCAATTTGCCTCAATTTGCCTCAATTGTCCTAATTGGCTTATTTCGCCTCAATTGGGATCAGTTGGCCTAATTGATCTCAATTTTACTCAAATTTCCAAATTGGTTCAATTGGCTTCAATTGGCCTAATTGGCCTCAATTGAATCAATTCTCCAAATTTGATGCGAACCATGCGGAAGGCACAGAGTCGATTGCTCGGGTGGAGGAATTGGATTTGCAAGGCCCAATGACACGAGGAAGACTAAAGAGGTTGAATGCTTCAATGGGCGCTCATCTTGCTTCATTAAAGGCCCAATGGGTATTACCTTTCATGGATGGAGCAAATGGGCCTATAATATCACTTATTCAAGCCCAAAATTGATGATTAAAGCTTGGCCCACATGGTTGCACGAATTTGGAGGCCTTGCCCACATGGAGGATTCTAGAAATGGCATCTTTGGACACCAAAGTCAAATCCGGTGGGCTATGCACTCAAAGTCAAATCCGGTGGGCTATGTTGGAAAGTTGTGTGCTTCTTTTCCAAAAGTCTTTGTTGGATTTTATCTTTTTGACTTTTAAGGGGACAAGGTAGGTTTAGACTTTATGACTTTAGGTTATTAGACCCTTGACCATTGTATCACCCCCTTGGCTATAAATAGTCATCCCATGGCATTGTATTGGTATTCAAGATTCTAATTGAGAGCTTATGCTTTGTTTCTCTCCGTTGTGTGAGGATTGTTCCAAATTTCCTTTGCTCTTGTGCATTTTTGCCTTGTCAATCTACAAGTTAGATTGGTGATCCAATATCACAAAGCCCTCAATTCCGGTGCGTTGTTGTGTGGATTGGCCATCACACCCCTCCCTTGAGTGCGTTGTCTAAGTAGTAGGCCACGCTCCATATAGCGTTGGTTGACTACTTGCTTCCACTATCCATACCCTTCACCCGTCACTTAGAGCCAAACCGCATCCATCATCCGCTGCTGATGCAAACCATGCGGAAGGCACGGAGTCGATTGCTCAGGTGGAGGAATTGGATTTGCAAGGCCCAATGACACGAGGAAGATTAAAGAGGTTGAATGCTTCAATGGGCGCTCATCTTGCTTCATTAAAGGCCCAATGGGTATTACCTTGCATGGATGGAGCAAATGGGCCTATAATATCACTTATTCAAGCCCAAAATTGATGATTAAAACTTGGCCCACATGGTTGCACGAATTTGGAGGCCTTGCCCACATGGAGGATTCTAGAAATGGCATCTTTGGACACCAAAGTCAAATCCGGTGGGCTATGCACTCAAAGTCAAATCCGGTGGGCTATGTTGGAAAGTTGTGTGCTTCTTTTCCAAAAGTCTTTGTTGGCTTTTATCTTTTTGACTTTTAAGGGGACAAGGTAGGTTTAGACTTTATGACTTTAGGGTATTAGACCCTTGACCATTGTATCACCCCCTTGGCTATAAATAGCCACCCCATGGCATTGTATTGGCATTCAAGACTTAATTTGAGAGCTTATGCTTTGTTTCTCTCCGTTGTGTGAGGATTATCCCGGCTTTTCCCCCTTGCTCTTGTGTATTCTTGCCTTGTCAATCTACAAGTTAGATTGGTGATCCAAGATCACAAAGCCCCCAATTCCGTGCCTCAACCCAAGTGCGTTGTTGTGTGGATTGGCAATCACACCCCTCCCTTGAGTGTGTTGTCTAAGTAGTAGGTCACGCTCCATATAGCGTTGGTTGACTACTTGCTTCCACTTTCCATACCCTTCACTCGTCACTTAGCCCCAAACCGCATCCATCATCCGCCGCCCTACGCCGTGAAGATCGGGCCACCCCGTGCGTCTCGCATCAGTTGGTATCAGAGCTCCGGTTGACACGGTAGGCGTCTATCCCTTTATTTACTTTAATTCTATCCATTACCCTCCTTATCTTTCCATATTATTCACCCATTCAACAAAAAAAATCCATTTTTCTTGAAAGCCTCCCGAATTGTCCTAGTTTGTGCAAGCTTGGATTATTATAAATTGAGCCAAATTTTCATTCATCTCTCTATATGTGATTTGTATCCGGCAAAAAAAAAATTCTCTCAACTCATCATTTTGTGCTTTTCAAAATTAAGCACATCCTTTATTTGAGAGATTTCGAAAAAAAAAATGTCTTACTCTCCGTTCAATCATCTTGTGCTTTAAAACTCCAAGCACAACACTTTTTGGGGAGAATTGACAAAAACAAAAGCAAAAAAAAAAAAGAGCGGATACAATTAATCCTTTGTGCTTTACCTTATTAGCACTTTCTATTTCCATATATAACGTTTTCCATCATTTTACTTCATCCCCATTTTGTATTTGGCTCATATTGTTATCTTATCTTGCACAATCGGGCAAAACCCACAATCCACCTATCTACCCTTCTTTCCACCCTCTTTTTGACCCTTTACCATTGTTAAACCCCTTACCACTCAAGCGGGTTGTGTTAAACCATCCCCCGACACAATCTTGATTGAGGAGGAATTGGTGGAACTTGATCGCCCTAAACAAGGTATTATATTTCATAAGAGCTTGGGATTCAAATTGAGTTTTGAGAGTGGAGAGAAATAAGAAAAAAAAAATCTTGTGTGTGTGAGTGTCTGCATCTTGTTGTGTGCGTGTGTGTGTGTACATCTTGTGCGTGTGAGTGTGTATATATTGCGTGCGTGAGTGTGTATATTTGTGTGTGTGAGTGTGTACATCTTGTGTGAGTGTGTACATCTCGCGTGTGTGAGTGAGTGTGTATCATTGTGTGTGTTCCCCCCCCCCCGGTGTGTGTTTGTGTTTGTGTAACTCATCATGGCAGAAGATCGTGGGAAGAAAATTGCTCATGTTAGCGATGAAGGAAGTCGAAGTAGATCTCCCGCACCTGAAGCTACGCAATTCCAAATGCAAGCTTTGGTGAGCCACTTCGAGAAGCTTCTTGATCGGAAGTTGGAGGTGTTACATGAGAGGATTGATGAATTGGAGAATAAACCAAGCCCAAGGATGTTCCATGATAACCCACGACGCGCTCCCGCACCACGTCGTCCCCACATCATGGAGGAGGAGATGGTGAACTTTGATGATGATCTTGATGAAGTCCCACAAAGGAGGAGGTTGTACCAACAACCGAGAGGAGGCCAAAGGAGACAACATGATGATGAACTACTTGGCGGGATCAAGGTGAAGGTCCCTTCTTTTCTTGGGAAAAGCGATCCGGAAGCATACTTGGAGTGGGAGATGCGGATCGAGCAGGTCTTTTCATGCCATGCATATTCCGAGGAGAAAAAGGTCAAACTTGCTTCCCTTGAATTTTCTGATTATGCTTTAATTTGGTGGGATCAAGTTCAAAAGGAGAGGGCTAGATATGGTGGACGTCCCATCAACACTTGGGAAGACATTAAGTTCACCATGCGGAAGCGGTTTGTTCCCACACATTACCATAGAGATCTCCACAACAAACTTCAACGCCTCATCCAAGGGAGTAAGAGTGTAGAAGACTACTACAAGGAGATGCAAATTGCCATGATTCGGGCAAACGTTGAGGAGGATCCGGAGGCAACCATGGTAGGGGTTTTAATTGCTTTATGGGGGTTTTTAGGGTTTTTAGGGTTTTTTATGTTTTCATGGATTTCCAGAGGTTTTTATGATTTTTAATGGTTTTTAGGGTTTTTAGAGATTTATAGAGTTTTTAGGGGTTTTCAAGGGTTTTTAAGGTTTTAGGGTTTTTTTGGACTTTTATGGTTTTCAGAGTTTTAATGCTTTTAGGGGTTTAAAGGGTTTTTAGAGTTCTAAGTGGTTTTTTGGGTTTTATGTTTTTTAAGTTTCTTAGGGAGTTTTATTGTTTTTAGGGGTTTTAAGGTTTTTTTTGGGTATTTTACATTTCCTTGAATTTTAGGGGGTTTTAGGATTTTTATGGTTTTAAGGGTTTTTAGGATTTTTAGGATTTTTAGGGTTCTTTAAGGGTTATTTGGGATTTTAGGGTTTTTCTGGGTTTTGGGGTCTCTTGGGTTTTAGGGTTTTTTTGTTTTTTAGGGATTTTAAGGTCTTTTAACATTTTTATGGGTTTTAAGGGTTTTTAGAGTTTTTAGTAGTTTTTAGGGTTTCTATGGGTTTTTAGGGTTTTAAGTGGTTTTTCAGATTTTTTAAGGTTTTTTACATTTTCGTGGATTTTAGTGGTTTTTAGGATTTTATGGTTTTACTGGTTTTAGGGATTTTGAGGATTTTAGGGTGTTTTAGGGTTTTTAGGGTCTTTTTGGGATTTTAGGGGGTTTTTTAAGTTTTTTTGTGTTTTTATGGTTTTTAGAGTTTTTTAATGTTTTTTGGGGTTTTAATGGTTTTAGAATTTTTTTGTGGTTTTAGGGATTTATTGTTTTTAGGTGTTTTAAAGGTTTTTAGGGGGTTTTATGGTTTTCATAGGTAACTTGAGGGTTTTTTTATGGTTTTCAGGGGTTGTTCATGTTTTTAGGGTTTTTTACTTTTTCATGGACTTTTAGTGGTTTTTTAGGATTTTTATGGTTTTTACAGGTTTTTTATGGTTTTTAGGGGGTTTTAGGGTTTTTAGAGTTTTTTATGTTTTCATGGATTTTAAGGGTTTTTTTTATTTTTATTGTTTTAGGTTTTGTTAGGGTTTTAAGGATTTTTATGGCTTTTAGGGGCTTTTAGGGGTTTTTATGGTTTTTTAGGTTTTCAGGGCTTTTTATGGTTTTTCACGGTTTTCGGGAGTTTTAGTGTCTTTTGGGTTTTTATGGGTTTTTTGATTTTTTTAGATATTTAAGGTTTTTTTGGAGTTTTTTTTAATTTTTAAGGGGTTTATTGGATTTTATAGTTTTTAGTGGTTCTTAGGGTTTTAATGGGTTTTTAGGGCTTTTTATGTTTTAAGGGTTTTTTAGGTTTTTTATGGTTTTTAGAGATTTTTAGGGTTTTTATGAGTTTTTATTGTTTTTCATGGTGTTAGGGGTATTTTGGGTTTTATGGATTTTTTGAGTTTTTTAGGGCTTTGATATGTTTTTTGGATTTCTTAGATTTTTAGGCGTTTAAAGGGATTTAGATTTTTTAGTGGGTTTTTAGAGTTTTTATGGGTTTTTAGGTTTTTTATTCTTTTAGGGGGTTTTAGGGATTCTTACATTTTCATGGATTTTTAGGGTTTTTTTAGGATTTTTATGATTTTTGGTGATTTTATTGATTATGAGGCTTTTTAGGGCTCTTCGGGGTTTTTAGGGTTTCTAGGCATTTCAGGGTTTTAGGTTTTTTTTGGGGTTTTAGGTTTTTTTTTGATTTTTTATCGTTTTAAGGTTTTTTTAGAGTTTTTTTTATTGTTTTTAGGATTTAAAGGGTTTTTAGAGTTTTTAGTGGTTTTTAGGGTTTTTTTGAGTTTTAGGGGTTTTTGTGGTTTTTAGTGGTTTGTATGTTTTCCAGGTGTTTTCAGGGTTTTTACAGTTTTTTACATTTTCATGGATTTTTAGAGATTTTTAGGATTTTTATGGTTTTTAGGGTTTTTATGGTTTTTTAGGGATTTTGTGGTTTCTTGGGGTTTTTAGAGGTTTTTAGGGTTTTTAGGTGTTTTTAGGGGTTTTAAGGTCTTTTTGGGATTTTAGGGTCTTTTTTGAGTATTTTGTGTTTTTAAGGTTTTTAAGAGTTTTTTAATGTTTTTAAGGGTTTTAAGAGTTTTTATTGTTTTTAGTGGTTTTTAGGGTTTTTATGGGTTTTATGGAATTTTATGTTTTTTAGGGTTTTTTTGGGTTTTCAAGGGTTTTTCAGGGTCTTTGGGGTTTTTAGGATTTGTTTGGTTTTAGGGTTTTTAGGGATTTGGGGGGGGGGGGTTAGGTTTTTTCAGGGGTTTCTAGGGTTTTTAGAGTCTTTTTGGATTTTAGGGTTTTTATTTAGTTTTTTGGGGTTTAAAATTTTTAAGTGTTTTTATCATTTTTAGGGGTATTATGGGTTATTAGAGTTTTTAGTGGGTTTTCATGGGTTTTATGGTTTTTAGGGTTTTTATTACTTTCAGGGGGTTTTCAGGGTCTTTAGGGTTTCTAAAGTTTTCATATATTTTTAGGTGTTTTAAGGATTTTTATTGTTTTAGGGTTTTCTCGGTTTTTTAGGTATTTCGAGGGATTTTACGGTTTTTAGGGGTTTTTCAAGTTTATACAATTTTAAGGGTTTTTAGGGTCTTTTTGTGTTTTTAGGGTTTTTTTGAGTTTTTAGGGGATTTAAGATTTTTTAGATTTTTTAATGATTTTAGGAGTTTTAAGGGGTTTTAGATTTTTTAGTGTTTTTTGGGTTTTATGGTTTTTAAGGTTTTTTAATGTTTTCATGGATTTTCGGGGTTTTTAGGATTTTTTTTGTTTTTGGGGTTTTTTAGTGTTTTATGGATTTTGTGGCTTTTTAGGATATTCTAGGGGTTTTTTATGGTTTTTAGGGTTTTTAGGGGTTTTCAGAGTTTTTAGGGTCTCTTTAGGGTTTCAGATTTTTTTTTGTTTTTTTTTGGTTTTAAGGGTTTTTAAAGTATTATAAATCTTTGAGGGGTTTTATTGGTTTTTAGAGTTTTTACTGGTTTTTAGTGTTTTTATGTGTTTTTATGATCTTTTAAGGGGTTTTAGGATTCTTATATTTTTAGGGGGTTTTCAGGGTTTCTAGAGTTTCTTCTATTTTCATGGATTTGTAGGAGGTTTTTAGGAATTTTATGGGTTTTAGGGTGATTATGGGTTTTTACGGTTTTTTGGGGTTTTTTGGTTTTTTTTTCTGTTTTTTAGGGTTTTTAATGTTTTTAGAGTTTTTTAAAAAAATTTCATGGATTTAATGGTTATTGTGTTTTTATTGGGTTTTTGGGGTTTTTATTGGGTTTTTAGGGTTTTAAATATTTTTAGGGGGTTTTATGGTTTCGTAGGTTTTTTAGGGTTTTTAGGTTTTTTTTACGTTTTCATGGATTTTTAGGGGTCTTATGGTTTTTTGGGGTTTTAGGGATTTTTAGGGTTTTTTAGGGATCTAGGGATTTTCAAGGTTTTTAGGGTCTTTTTGGGGGTTTATGGTTTTTTTAAAGTTATTATGGATTTTAGGTTTTTTTATATTTTTTTAAAAAAATTAGGATTTTAATGGGTTTTAGAGTTTTTAGTGGTTTTTAGGGTTTTTATGTGTTTTAAGGTTTTAGGGGGTTCTATGGTTTTCGGGGGCTTTTCGGGGTTGTTAGGGTTCTTTATGTTTTCATGGATTTTTAGGGGTTTTTTAAAATTTTTATGGTTTTTGGGGATTTTTAGGGTTTTAAGGGATTTTGAAGGGTTTTTAGGGTTTTTATGGGTTTTCAAGGTTTTATGTTATTTTTTTGGGTTTATAGGGTTTTTTGAGTTTTTTAGGGGTTTTAAGCTTTTTGGAGTTTTTAAACATTCTTAGGGGTTTTAAGGGTTTTTAGAGTTTCTAGTATTTTTTAGGGTTTTGATGGGTTTTTAGTTTTTTTATGGTTTTAGGGGTTTTTATGATTTTCTAGGGTTTTTCTGTGCTTTTATGGTTTTTTACATTTTCAAGGATTTTTAGAGGGTTTTTATGATTTTTATGGTTTTAGGGTTTTTAGGGTTTTTTTTGGGATTTTGAGGGTTTTTATCCCTTTTAGAGATTTAGGGTTTTCTCAAGTTTTTTTTTGGTTTTTTGGTTTTTAGAGATTTTTTGAGTTATTAGGGGTTTAAAGATATTTAGGGTTTTTAAATTTTTTAGGGGCTTTTCTGGTTTTTCGGGATTTTTACATTTTTATGGATTTTTATGGGGGTTTTTTAGGATTTTTATGGGTATTAGGGTTCTTAGGGTGTTTGAGGATTTTTAGGGTTTTTCAGGTTTTAGGATTTTTACAGGTTTTTAGGCATTTGGATGGTTTTTAGGGTTTTTCATGGTTTTTAGGGGTTTTAAGGGTTTTAAGGGTTTTTAGCATCTTCTCGTGTTTTTAGGGTTTTTTTTGAGTTTTTTTGGGTTTATAGAGTTTTTACGCTTTATGTGTTTAAAGGTAATTAGAGTTTTTATTTCTTTTGAGGGTTTTATGGGTTTTTAGGGTTTCTTAAGTTTTTTAGGGGTTTTATGATTTTCTAGGGTTTTTAATGTTTTTAAGTTTTCAAGGATTTAGGGGGTTTTAATGTTTTTATTGTTTTTATGGTTTTTTATGGTGTTTAGGTATTTTTAGGGTTTTTAGGCTTTTTAAGGGGTTTTTAGGGTTTTTAGGGGTTTTCAGGGTTTTTAGGATCTGTTGGGGATTTAGGGTTTTTTTTAGTTTTTTAAGTTTTTTAGATTTTTTTAACATTTTTTGGGATTTTAAGAGTTTTTACAGTTTTTAGTGGTTTTTAGGGGTTTTATGGGATTTTAGGGTTTTTTAAGGGTTTTAGAGGTTTTTGTGATTTTCAAGGTTTTTAAGGTATTTTAGGTTTTCAAGGGTTTTAGGGTTTTTTTATTTTTATGGGTTTAATGGGTTTTAGGGTTTCTAGGGAAATTGAGAGTTTTTATGGGTTTTTAGGCGTTTTTATGATTTTATAGGTGTTTGGGTTTTTCAGGGTTATTTGAGATTTTGAGGGTTTTTAGAGGTTTTCAGGTGTTTTTATGGTTTTTAGGGTTTTATGGTTTTTTTGGTTTTGGGGTTTTTTTGAGTTTTTTAGGGTTTTTACAATTTTTTAAAGATTTTAAATTTTTTTATAGGTTTTTAGAATTTTTATATTTTTAGTGGTTTTAAGGTTTTTTAGGTTTTTAAGGGTTTTAGGAGTTTTTATAGTTTTCTGTGGTTTTTAGGGTTTTTACATGTTAATTGATTTTTCGGGGTATTTTAGGATTTTTACGGCTTTTAGGGCTTTTTAGGGTTTTTAGGAATTTTTAGGGGTTTTAGGGTTTTTCATATGGTTTTAGGGTTTTTAGGGGTTTTTGGGGCTTTTAGGGTCTTTTGGGTTTTTAGGTTTTTTTGATTTTTTTAGGGGTTTAAAGGTTTTTTAGTGTTTTTATTATATTTATGGGTTCTAAGGATTTTTATAGTTTTTAGTGGGTTTTAGGGTTTTTTCTGTTTTTAAGGGTTTTATGGCTTGAAGGATCTTTAATGGTTTTTAGGGATTTTTTTTACGTTTTCATGGATTTTTTTGGGTTTTTAGGATTTTTAGGGGTTTTAGTGATTTTGAAAATTTTCAGGATTTTTCAGAGTGTTTTAGGGTTTTTAGAGTTTTTTTTGGGTTTTTAGGGTATTAGGGTTTTTATGGTATTTTAGGGTTTTTAAATTTTTTAGAGTTTTTTAACTTTTTTGTGTTTTTAATGGTTTTTAGTGTTTTTAGTGATTGATAGGTTTTTTATGGGGTTGTAGGGTTTCTATGTTTCTTAAGAGTTTTTGAGTTTTTATGGGTTTTTATGGGGTTTTTAGGTTTTTAGGGTTTTTATGGATTTTTAGGGTTTTATAGTTTTTTTTGGTTTTGGGGTTTTTTTGAGTTTTTTAGGGTTTTTACAATTTTTTAAAGATTTTAAATTTTTTTATAGGTTTTTAGAATTTTTATATTTTTAGTGGTTTTATGGTTTTTTAATGTTTTTAAGGGTTATAGGAGTTTTTATAGTTTTCTGTGGTTTTTTAGGGTTTTTTACATATTAATTGATTTTTAGGGGTATTTTAGGATTTTTACGGCTTTTAGAGTTTTTTAGTGGTTTTAGGAATTTTTAGGGGTTTTAGGGTTTTTCATATGGTTTTAGGGGTTTTAGGGGTTTTCGGGGCTTTTAGGGTCTTTTGGGTTTTTGGTTTTTTTGAGTTTTTTAGGGGCTTAAAGGTTTTTTAGTGTTTTTATTATATTTATGGGTTCTAAGGCTTTTTATAGTTTTTAGTGGGTTTTAGGGTTTTTTCTGTTTTTAAGGTTTTTATGGATTGAAGGATCTTTAATGGTTTTTAGGGATTTTTTTTAGGTTTTCATGTATTTTTACGGGTTTTTAGGATTTTTAGGGGTTTTGGTGATTTTGATAATTTTCAGGATTTTTCAGAGTGTTTTAGGGTTTTTAGAGTTTTTTGGGTTTTTTAGGGTCTTAGGTTTTTTATGGTATTTTAGGGTTTTTAAAGTTTTTAGATTTTTTTAACATTTTTTTGTTTTTAATGGTTTTTAGTGTTTTTAGTGATTGATAGGTTTTTATGGGGTTTTAGGGTTTCTAAGGTTCTTAAGAGTTTTTGAGTTTTTATGGGTTTTTATGGGGTTTTCGAGGTTTTTAGGGGTTTTATGGTTTTTTAGTGGGGTTTTAGGATTTTTATGGTTTTAAGGGGTTTTTAAGATTTTGAGGAATTTTGAGGGGTTGTATTGGTTTTTCGGGGTTTTTAGGGTTTTCAGGGGTGTTCATGGTTTTTTTGGTGTTTAGGGATTTTTTCAGTTTTTGGGGGGTTTTAAGGTTTTTAGAGTTTTTTAAAGTTTTTAGGGGCTCTAAGGGTTTTTAGAGTTTTTTGGGGTTTTCTAGGGTTTTATGGGGTTTGAGGGATTTTTAAGGTTTTTAGGGGGTTTTATGGTTTTCAATGATTTTTTTCAGGTTTTTAGAGTATTTTACGTTTTCATGGGTTTTTAGGGATTTTGAGGGTTTTAAGGGTTTTTCTGGGGTTCTTAGGGGTTTTCATGTTTTTAGGGTCTTTTTTGGTTTTTATTGTTTTTTTAGTTTTATATTGTTCTTAATTTTTTATTGTTTTTTAACATTCTTAGTGGCTTTATGGGTTTTTAGTGGTTTTTAGGGTTTTTATGGATTTTTAGGGGGTTTCAGGTTTTAAGGGTTTTTTTAGGTTTTAGGGGTTTTTTAGGTTTTTTTGGGATTTTTACATTTTCATGGATTTTTAGTGGTTTTTATGATTTTTATGGTCTTTAGGGTTTCCTGGATTTTCTGGGTTTTTAGGATTTTTTAGAGGTTTTTAGGGTTTTCAGGTTCTTTAGGGATTTTTAGGTTTTAGGGTTTTTTTTAAATTTTGTTAGGGTTTTTAAGGTTTTTTAGAATTTTTTATGTTTTTAGGGGTTTTAAGGGTTTTTGAAGTCTTTATTGGTTTTTAGGGTTTTTAAGGTTTTCATGGGATTTAATGATTTTCAGGGTTTTTAGTGTTTTTTACATTTTCAAGGATTTTCAGGTGTTTTTAAGGATTTTTATCGATTTTATGGTTTTTTAGGGTTTTTAGGGATTTTGAAGGGATTTTGGGGTTTTCTGGGTTTTTAAGGTCTTTTGGGGGGTTTAAGTTTTTTTTTTTGAGTTTTTTTAGGGTTCCTAAGGTTTTTTAGATTTTTTTAACATTTTTAGGAGCTTAAAGGGTTTTTAGAGTTTTTAGGGCATTTTAAGGGTTTTATGGGGTTTTAGGGTTTTTTAAGGATTTTAGAGATTTTTTGGTTTTCTTTGTTCTTTCAGGGTTTTTACGGTTTTTATGTTTTCATGGATTTTTGGGGGTTTTTTAGGATTTTTATGGTTTTTATAATTTTTAGGGATTTTAGGGATTTTCAGGGTTCATTGGGGTTTTTAGTGGTTTTTAGGATTTTTAAGGGTTTTTGGGTTCTTTTTGGGTATTAGGGTTTTTTTGAGTTTGTTAGTGTGTAAGGTTTTTTAGAGTTTTTTAACATTTTTATGTGTTTTTAGGGTTTTTAGAGTTTTTAGTGGTTTTTAGGGTTTTTATGGGTTTCTAGATGTTTTTAGTGTTTTAGGGATATTATGGTTTTCAGGGTTTTTTAGGGTTTTTTACGTTTTCATGGATTTTAGGGGTTTATTTTGATTTTTATGTTTTGTAGGGTTCTTAGCATTTTTTTGGATTTTAAAGGGGTTTAAGGGGTTTTAAGGTATTTTTTGGGATTTTAGGGTTTTTTGGCTCTTTTGGGGTATTAGGTTTTTTAGTTTTTAGGGGTTTTAAGGTAATTTATATTTTTTTAACATTTTTTAGGGTTTTAAGGGGTTTTAGATTTTCTAGTGATTTTTTATTATTTTTATAGGTTTTTAGGGTTTTGAAGGTTTTAAGGGGGTTTTTATGTTTTTTAGGTTTTCTTCGATGTTAAGGGGGTTTTTAGGATTTTTATGGCTAGGATTTTAATGTTTTTACTAATTTTGTTGGGTTTTAGGGGTTTTCAGGTGTTTTTAGGGGTTTTTAGAGTTTTTAAGGTCCTTCGGGTTTTTTTGTGTGTTTTTAGGGGTTTTAAGGTTTTTCTAATGTTTTTCGGGGTTTAAAGGGTTTTTGGAGTTTTTTCTGGGTTCTTAGGGTTTTATGGGTTTTTAAACTTTTATGTTTTTCGGGGATTTTCAAGGTTTTTAGGGGTTTTTTATATTTTCATGGATTTTTAGGGGGGTTTTATAATTTTTATGGTTTTTAATGGTTTTAGGGATTTTAGGGATTTTGATGGATTTTAGGGTTTTCCATGGGGTTTTAGGGTTATTAAGTGTTTTTAGGATCTTTTGGGATTTTAGGGGTTTTTTTTGAGTTTTTTAGGGGTTTTCATGTTTTTTGGAGTTCTTTAATGTCTTTAGGGGTTGTAAGGTTTTTAGAGTTTTTTTAGGGTTTTTATGAGTTTTTAGGGTTTTTATGTGTTTTTGGGGCTTTTATGGTTTCTAAGGGTTTTTTACATTTTTATGGATTTTTAGAGGCTTTTTAGGATTTTTATGGATTTTAGGGTTTTTTTTTGGATTTTAGGGATTTTGAGGGGGTTTTAGGGGTTTTAGAGTTTTTAGTGTTTTAGGGTTTTTAGAGTCTTTTCAGGTTTGTAGATTTTTTGGAGTTTTTTACGGTTTTTAATATTTTTAGAGTTTTTGAATTTTATCAAGGTTTTAATGATTTTTATAGTTTTTAGCATGATTTTAGGGTTTTTATGGGGTTTTTATGGTTTTCAAGGGTTTTAGGGTTTTTAGGGTTTCTAAGTTTTCATCGATTTTTAGCGGGTTTTAGGATTTTAATGATTTTTAGAGTTTTTTTTTGGATTTTATGGATTTTGAGGGGTTTGGGGTTTTTAAAGGGGTTTTTATGTTTTTAGGGTTTCTAAGGGTTTTTAGGGTCCTTTGGGTTTTCATATTATTTTTAGTTTTTTAGGGTTATTAATGTTTTTCAAATTTTTAAATATTTTTAGTGGTTTTAAGATTTTTTCTTTCTTTCTTACGGTTTTTATTTATTTTTAGTGTTTTTAAGGTTTTTAAGGTTTTTATGGTTTTTACGTTTTCATGGATTTTCAGGGGGGTTTATGATTTTTATTTTTTGGGGGGTTTTCAGGGTTTTAGGGTCTTTTTGTGTTTTTAGTGTTTTTTTGTGTTTTTAGGGTTTTTTTGGATTTTTAGAGATTTTTAAGGTTTTAGGGGTTTTAAGGGTTTTAAGTGGTTTTTAGGGTTTTTATGGTGTTTTAGGGGTTTTTATGGTTTTTAGAGGTTTTTCAGGGATTTAGGGTTTTTTATGTTTTCATGAATTTTTAACTGTTGTTTTGGATTTTTATGGTTTCTATTGTTTTTAGGGTTTTTAGGGCTGTTGAGGGTTTTAGGGGTTTTCAGGGGTTTTAGGGTTTTTAGGGTCTTTTTGGGTTTTAGGGGTTTTTTTTGAGTTTTTTAGGGGTTTAAATGTTTTTTTTGAGTTTTTTAATGTGTTTAGGACTTTTAGTAATCTTACAGTTTTTCGTGGTTTTTTAGATTTTTTATGGGTTTTAGTATTTTTTTAAGGTTTTTAGTGGTTTTTATGGTTTCTAGGGGGATTTCAGGGTTTTTAGGGTTTTTTTATTCCTTTAGGGATTTTTAGGGGTTTTTTATGATTTTTATGGTCTTAGGGATTTTTTGGGTTTTTAGGGATTTTTAGGGTTTTAGGGGATTTCTGGGGTTTTTAGGGGTTTTTTGGTTTTTTGGGGTTTTAAGGTATTTATGGGGTTTAGTTTTTTTATTCTTTAGGGTATTTAAGGTTTATATATTTTTTAACATTTTTAGGTGCTTAAAGGATTTTTCGAGTTTTTAATGGGTTTTTAGGGTTTTTATCGATTTTTAGGGTTTTTTGGCTTTTAAGGGTTTTATAGTTTTTAGTGGTTTTCAGGGTTTTCATAATTTTTAACATTTTCATCTATTTTTAGGGGCTTAATGGTTTTTTTTTGTTTTTACGGTTTTTAGAATTTTTAGGGATTTTTGAGGGGTTTTCAGTGTTTATGGGGTTTTATGGGTTTTCATGGTTTTTAGGGTTTTTTGGTTTTTATGGGGTTTTGGGGGGGGTTTAATTTTTTATAGCTTTTTAATATTTTTATATATTTTAAGGGTTTTTATTATTTTCAAGAGGTTTTCAGGGTTTTTAGGGTACTTACTTTTTCTTGGATAATTTGGGTTTTTTAAATATTTTTTGTTTTTTGGGGTTTTTAGGGTTTTTAGACATTTTGAGGGTTTTATGGGTTTTTATAGGCTTTTAGGTTGTTAGAGTTTTTTAGGGTTTTAGGTTCTTTTTGGGTTTTTTTGAATTTTTAGGGTTATTAAGGTTTGAACGCTTTTAGGGGTTTTAAGGTTTTTAGAGTTTTTATTGGGTTTTAAGGGGTTTTAGCATTTTTTAAGGTCTTTAGAGATTTTTATGGTTTTCAAGGTTTTTTCATGGGCTTTAGGGTTTTTTACATTCTCATGGATTTTTAGGGTTTTTTAGGATTTTTATGTTTTTTTGGGTTTTTAGGGATTTTGAGGGTTTTTAGGGGGTTTTCAAGGTTTTTTAGGGTTTTTTACGGGGTTTTAGGGTATTTAAGGATTTTAGAGTTTTTTAACGTATTTAGGGGGTTTGATGGTTTTTAAAGTTTTTAGTGGTTTTTAATGTTTTTATGGGTTTTTTGGGTTTTTAAGGTTGTTAGGGGTTTTATGGTTTTCAGGTATTTATCAAGGCTTTTTGGGGTTTTTACGTTTTCATGAAATTTTATGGATTTTTTTTTATGATTTTTAATTTTTTTTACGGTTTTTAAGGTTTTTAGGGATTTTGAGGCTTTTAGGCTTTTTTAGTTTTTTAGGGGTTTTAGGGGTTTTATGATTTTTTAGAGTTTTTAACATTTTTAGGGGTTTTAAGGTTTTTTAGAGTTTGAATTGGTTTTTAGGGTTATTATGGGTATTTATGGTTTTTAAGGATTTTAGGGGTTTTTTGGTTCTCAGGAGTTTTTCAGTTTTTTTAGGGATTTCTATGTTTTCTTTGTTTTTACTGGATTTTTACAAATTTTATGATTTTTAGGATTTTTAGGGATTTTGAGGGTTTTAGGGATTTTCAAAGGTTATTAGGGTTTTTATGGTTCTTCTGGGTTTTTAGAGTCTTTTGGTCTTTAGATTTTTTTGAGATTTTAGGGTTTTAAGGTTTTCTTAGAGTTTTAAATGTTTTTAAGTGTTTTAAGGGTTTTTTAATCTTTAATGGGTTTTTAGTTTTTTAATGTTTTTATGGGTTTATATATTTTCATTGATTTTTCAGCGTTTTTAATATTTTTAGGTTTTTTAGGGTTTTTAGGGTTCTTAGGGGTTTTAGGTTTTTTTTTGGGATTTTAGGGGTTTTAAGTGTTTTTGGGTGTTTTTGGAGTTTTAGTGTTTTTTATCTTTTTAGGGTTTAAAAGGGTTTTTAGTGTTTTGAACATGTTTATGGGTTTTAAGGGTCTTTAGAGTTTTTTTGTCTGTTTTTAGAGCTTTATGGGTTTTTAGGGATTTTTAAGTCTTTAGGAATTGTTAGGGTTTTTTGGTTTTTTAAGTTTCTAGAGATTTATATCAGTTTTTTGAGGATTTTTATGTTTTTTAGGTATTTTTAGGGTTTTTGAGGTTTTTCAATGGTTTTAAGTGTTTTAGAGTTTTAGTGGGGTTTTAGGGTTTTTCTGGGGTTTTATGGTTTCTAATGATTTTAGGGGGTTTATGGTTTGTAGGGGTTTTTCAAGGTTTTTAGGGTTTTTTATGTTTTAATGGGTTTCTAGGGGATTTTTAGGATTTTTAAGGCTTTTAGGGTATTTAGGGATCTTAGGGATTTTGAGGGGTTTTAGGGTTTTTCAGGGTTTTTAGTGTCTTTTTGGGTTTTGGGTTCTTTTTAGTTTTTTATGGTTTTAAATGTTTTTATAGTTTTTAAAGATTTTAGAGGTTTAAAGCATTTTAGAATTTTCATGGTTTTATAGGATTTATATGGTTTTTTATTGTTTTTAATGTTTTTAGGGGTTTTTGTTATTTTCAGGGGTTTTTCAGGGTTTTTAGAGTTTTTACATTTTCATGGAATTTTTGGGTTTTTTGGATTTTAATGGTTTTTAGGTTTTTTAGGGTTTTTATGGATTTTGAGGGTTTTTAGGGTTTTTAGGGATTTTGATGATTTTATGGGTTTTCAGCATTTTAGGGGTTTCTTGGTTTTTAGGGTCTTTTTTGGGTTTTTAGGGGTTTTCTTGAGATTTTTAGGGTTTTTATAGTTTTTTACCATTTTTAGGGGTTTATGGTTTTTTAGTGGTTTTAGTGGTTTTAGGGTTTCAATGGGTTTTTTAAGGTTTTTAGTGGATTTTATGATTTTTAGGTAGGTTTTCAGCGTTTCAGGGTCTATTTCATTTTCATCGATTTTAGGGGTTTTCTAGGATTTTTATGGTTTTTAGGTTTTTTATGGATTTTGAGGGTTTTCAGGTGTTTATAGGGGTTTTAAGGTTTTTCATAGTTTTTAAGGTCTTTTGGGTATTTAGGGATTTTTTTTGAGTTTTTAGTGTTTTTAAGGTTTTTTAGAGTTTTTTAACATTTTTAGGGGCTTTAAGGGTTTTTATATTTTTAGTGGTTTTCAGGTTTTTATGGGTTTTTAGGGATTTTTAAGGTTTTTAGGGGTTTTATAGTTTTTAGGGTTTTTTAGGGATTTTTAGGGTTTTTGACATTTTCATGGATTTTTAGGGGGGTTTTAGGATTTTCAGGGTTTTTAGGTCTTTTTAGGGTTTTAAAGTTTTTAATGGTTTTTTGGGTTTTAGTGTTTTTCAAGGGTTTTTAGGGGTTTTTAGGATCTTTTTGTGTTTTTATCCTTTCTTGAGTTTTTTAGGTTTTTTAGGGTTTTTAAATTTATTTGAAAGTTTTTAGTGGGTTTTAGGGGGTTCATGGCCTTTTAGGTATTTTTAAAGTTTTTAGGTGGTTTATGGTTTTTAGGGTTTTTCAGGGTGTTTAGGGGTTTTTACGTTTTCATGGATTTTAGGGGGGTTTTAGTATTTTTATTCCTTTTAGGGTTTTTGGGATTCTGATGGTTTTCCAGGGTTTTTTGGGGTTTTAGGGGTTTTTATGGATTTTAGGGTCTTTTGGGTTTTTAAGGGTTTTTAGGTTTGTTAGAGATTTTTAATGTTTTTAGTAGATTTAATGGTTTTTAGAGTTTTTATTGGTTTTAGAGATTTTGATGGGGTTTAAAGGATTTTTATAGTTTTTGGGGGTTTTTATGAGTTTTTAGGGTTTTTTGATTTTTCATGGATATTTAGGGGTTTTTTAGCATTTTTATGTTTTTTAGTTTTTTATGGATGTTGAGGGTTCTTAGGGTTCTTAGGGTTTTTAGGGGTTTTCGGGGTTTTAGGGTCTTTTGAGGATATATGTTTTTTTTAGTTTTTAGGGTTTTTATGGTTTTTTAGACTTTTTTTTGCAAGGTAGGTTTTTTAGACTTTTTAAATGTTTTTAGTCCATTTTAAGGGTTTTATGGGTTTTTAGGGCAAGGAAGATTCGAGGGTCAAGCTATTCCCGGCCCCCCAAATTTATAAAGAAAAGACACAACAGACAAGGGAGGGGAGGGGTCAAACGACCCACACACAAAAACCCTTTACAACCCCAACCCAAATACCCAAAAAAGAAAAATCAAAAGGAAAACAGGGAAGGAAAGAAAAACAGTTCATTCAACGTCACCACCAAAGTCCGAAACAGAAACCACACCATAAGGATCACAATCCGCACCATATCCAGAGGCTGCATCATCAAAGTAGGAGTCATAGTCATCCCATCCTGACTTATAATCCTCATTGAACTTGGGGAGCGTCAGAAACTTCTCCCTCCGTTTCTTTTGTTCCAGGGAATGTGGCTACTCTCGATTATTAACCTTGACTTTCAGCTTAACCGCCTTTGAAGAAGCCCGAGTAACCATGGGTCTGGGGAGAGTGGAGTAGTCCCGCCTCCACCGCCTCTTTGAGGAGATCGAGATGGGACCATCATCCATCCCGTTGACCTTCTTGATCTCAAAAGAGCGCTCCTCCACTTCCATTCCATGGACTTGATCCGGGATAGAGGAGGCTTCCTGATTAAGGGGGCACTCAACAAAAAATTCATCCTGAGGAAAGCTTATAGCCACTAAGGTAGGTATTTCTGCAATCCCATTCGATAGCAACCATATGCCATTGCCCATCCTCCCCAGGCCGGACCGTCCCCTCATCTTCATGCCTGTCCAAGTAGTCAGGCTTATCAGCCAGCTGCAAAACCCCCTCCTCCCTTGGAACTGCCTCCTGCACAGTAGCACCCCTGTGTTCAGGGGCATCCCCCATCCCAAGTCCCTTCCCCTACCCGCACCCTGATCCTGCTTCAGGTGCACCCTCTTGAGAAGCTGCCCCCTCTAAGTTATTCACTATCCCCTGCCCATTCACCTCCTCCAGTGTATTCTCTGGCACCTGCACCTCCACCTCCCCCTGCTCAGACACATGGCAGGGAGGAGTACTATCCGCCCTCTCCATCCCCACCTCATACATGTTCGAAACCAGTCCTGTGGACCAGCAACCAGCCACACCTTTAGAGCCATCCTCCCCAACCGTCCCCCTTGCTGCTACCTCCCCTTCTGACACTGCCTGTCCAGAAAGCTCAACATTGTCACTGGCCACATTACCAAGTAGGAGGACCTGAACATCAGAGCCCGCAAACGCCTTCTTATTGCCAATGGGAGGTGCCCCCACCTATACCTCCTTGCCCATATTCTCACAAGCAGCTTCCTGAATCCCAAGGTATGTATTCTGCCCTTCTCGATGAATATGGGTTTTTAGGGATTTCTAAAGTTTTTAGGATTTTTTATGATTTTTATGGGGTTTTTAGTGTTTTTATAGTTTTTTATGTTTTCATGGATTTTTAGTGGGTTGTTATGATTTTTATGGTTTTTAGGGTTTTTATATTTCTTAGGGACTTTTTAGGGTTTTTAGGGGTTTAGGGGTTTTCCGGGGATATGTGGTCTTTTGGGTTTTTTTTTGAGTTTTTGGGTTTGTAAGGTTTTTTAAAGTATTTAATGTTTTTAGGGGTTTAAAGGGTTTTTAGCATTTTTATTGGGTTTTTAGGGTTTTTATGAATTTTTATGTTTGTAGGGGGTTCTATGGTTTTCAGATGTTTTTCTGGGGTTTTATAGTTTTTTACATTTTAATGGATTTTTAGGGGTTTATTAGGTTTTTAGGGTTTTTAGAGTTTGTAGGGGATTTATGGATTTTGGGGGGTTTTACTATTTTTCAGGGGATTTTAGGGATTTTATGGTTATTCATGTTTTTTAGGGTCTTTTTGGGTTTTTTTTGAGTTTTTTATGGTTTTATGGGTTTTTAGAGATTTTTAACATTTTTAGGGGTTTAAAGAGTTTTTAGAGCTTTTAGTGGATTTTATGATTTTTATGGGTTTTTAATGTTTTTTGAGATTTTATGATTTTGAGGGATTTTTAGGGGTTTTTACGTTTTCATGGATTTTTAGGGGGGTTTTAGAATTTTAATGGTTTTTAGGGTTTTATAGATTTTGAGGGGTTTTTAGGGCAAGGAAGATGCAAGGGTCGGGCTATTCCCGACCCCCCCAAATTTATTAAAAAGAAAAAAAGAGACCCAGTAGACAAGGGAGGGGAGGGGTCAATCAACCCACACCCAAAAACCCTTAACAACCAAAGACAAAAGACCCAAAAAAAGAAAAATCAAGAACAAAAAGAAAAAACACACAAAGCAAAGCAGCCACCACCATCATCCAGCATCAACCAGCATCCAGCAGCTCACAACTAACCAACAACCAGCATCCAAACTCAAACAACAATCCACATACAGCAGCAGCACAACCATAAACCACAGCTTCAACAGCTCCCATCCAAGCAGCAACCAACATCCAGAACCGCAAGCATCCATCATCACAGAACCACCAGCATCCAACATCACATAACCACCAGCGTCAAAATCACAAGCTGCATCATCATCATCATTCAGCAGTTCACCACCAAGCAGCAACGAGCATCCAATCACACAAAGCAGTGACCAATATCCAATATCACATGATCCAGCATCCAATACCTCCTCACCAAGGAGATCCACCATACGAAGCACCATCATCCAACATTCACCAGCAAAGTACATCAACCAGCACCAAATAATACAAAAGCCAACAACTCTCGATGCTCCGCACCCCACCACAGAGCTAATAACACACCACCAGCACCCAAACCCAGGACCAGGCTGTAGAACCCAGCACCCAAAAGACAGAAACCAGCTCCAGGAAATCGCCCCAGCAGAATCGCATAGCATCACCAGACCACGTCGAAAATTTCCCAGAAAATCCAATAACCAGAACCTGCAATGGCTCATGACTAGCACCACAACCAAATAACCATGGGTCTTAAGACTCAAGACTTCCAAATAGAACCAGCATCAACAGCGAGCAGCAAGGGAAGAATCATACGCACCTGAAAATGAAATTTCCGCACAAACCTATTCCAAGCCGCTATCATTTGTGCCCCTTGAAGCCCTTGAGAAAATCTAAGAGACCCCATCACCACCTCAAGCACCAACCACCAAAGAACACCACGGATCCAGAGAATCCACTAGGAAACAAACAGCCATAGATTAATGTCGCAGAAACTCACCTTACCAAAACACGTAGAAGAATGAAGCAGCAAAATAGGAAAGATCGCCCGTCGTTGTGGCAAGAATTCGTGTTTCCGGGGCACCATGCTCCATCGTTGAGGCCACCAACTCTGTTGACCTGCCTGAGGTCCCAGATCTGCGAGGTCAACCCCGATCCATGATAGAAATCCATGAAGGAAGCCAACCGCCAATGAGCCTTCATCGCCTCAAGCCAGATCGGAACTATCTGAGTCCGCAGCAACCTGCACAACCTCCAAATAAAAATAAACCCAAGCATGCCAACAAAGGAATAAAATCCCTTCCGAAGCTGAGAGCAAGGGATCCGATCGGGGAGGACGAAGCCTCCAAAGTAACACCGTCTTGAGGTCAAGGAACGCATCCAGAGAACACCATTGCCGAGAGTAGATCGAGGAGCCAATGTCAAGATCCCAAGAGGAAACCAGAGGAATAAGAGTCGAGCGAGAGAGATATCCAGGGGGGTGCACCGCCATCTGAGGGGTTTTTAGGGTTTTAAAGTGTTTTAGGAGTTTTAGGGTTTTCCAGGGGTTTTAGGGTGTTTTGGGATTTTAATGTTTTTTAAATTTTTTAAAGGTTTAAAGGGTTGTTATAGTTTTTAGTGTTTTTTAGGGTTTCTATGGGTTTTGAAATTTTTTTATAGTTTTTGAGGTTTTTAGGGTTTTTTACGTTTTCATGGATTTTTAGGGGTTCTGTAAGTTTTTTATTTTTTAACAGTTTTTAGGTTTTTTAAGAATTTTGAGGTTTTTTAGGGTTTTTATGGGATTTTATGGGTTTTGGTGTAATTCATGGTTTTTAGGGTCTTTTTGGGTTTTTAGGGTTTTTTTTTGAGTTTATAGGGGTTTTATGGTTTTTAGAGTTTTTTAATGTTTTTAGGGGTTTAAAGGGTTTTAAGTGTTTTTAGTGGTTTTTCATGGATTCTATGTTTTTTTAGATTTTTTTAAGGATTTTAAGGGTTTTTATAGTTTTTAGGTGTTTTTCAAGTTTTTTGGGTTTTTTTAGGTTTTTGTTGATTTTTAGGGGTTTTTAGGATTTCTATGGGTATTAGGGTTTTTTAGAGTTTTTAGGTATTTTGAGGGTTTCTAGGATTTTTATGGGGTTTTAGGATCTTTCAAGGGTTTTAGTGTCTTTTTGGGTTTTTTTTATTTTTCTTGGGTTTTTATGGTTTTTAGAGTTTTTAACGTTTTTAGTAGTTTAAAGGGATTTTAGAGTTTTTATTTGGGTTTTCATGTTGTTATGGGTTTTTACTATTTTTAAAGGATTTGGGGTTTTTTTAGGTTTTATAATGTTTTCTACATTTTGATGGTTTTTTGGGGATTAATAGGATTTTTTTTGATTTTTAGACTTTTTAGGATTTTTATGGATTTTGAGGGATTTAATGTTTTTCATGGGTTTTAAAGGTTTTTAGAGGTTTTTAGGGTTATTAGTGTTTTTTATTTTTTGGGATTTTGTGTATTTTTTAGGGTTTCTAACATTTTTTAGATTTTTTTAACATTTTTAACTATTTAATGGGTTTTTAGAGTCTTTAGTTGTTTTATGGGGTTTTCAGGTTTTTTTTGTTTTTTAGGGTTTTTTATGGTTTTCAGGGGTTTTTCAGGGTTTTTAAGGTTTCTTACATTTTCATTGATTTTTAGGGGTTTTTATGATTTTTATGGTTTTTAGGGGTTTTTAGGGGTTTTTAGGACTGCTATGGATTTTGTGGGTTTTCAAGGGTTTTCAGGGTTTTTTTTCATTTTCATGGATTTTAGGGGGGTTTTAGGTTTTAGGTATTTTGAGTTTTTTAGGTATTTTTAGGGTTTTTAGGGTCTGTTTGGGTTTTTAGTGTTTTTTTGAGTTTTGTAGGGTTTTTAGAGTTTTTAAAAGTTTTTAGGGGGTTTTAGTGTTTTTAGTGGATTTTAGGGTTCTTTGGTTTTTACATATTTTTTGAGGTTTTAATGGTTTTCAGGGTTTTTTGGGGTTTTATGGTTTTCATATATTTTTAGGGGTTTTTTAGGTTTTTTATTATTTTTAGTTTTTTTATTATTTTTAGTTTTTTAAGGGATTTTTAGGTTTTTCGGGGTTTTCAGGGGTATTTAGGATTTTAGTGTTTTTAGAGTTTTTAGGGTCTTTTTAGTTTTTTAGGGTTTTTAATGTTTTTAGAGTTTTTTTTAACATTTTTAGGGATTTTAAGGGTTTTTAGAGTTTTAGTGGTTTTTGGGTTTTTATCGATTTTTAGGATTTTTAGGGGTTTTTATGGTTTTTAGAGGTTTTTAGTGTTTTTTACCCATTCATTGAATTTTAGGTATTTTTTAGGATTTTTAAGGTTTCTTGAGGTTTTAGAGTTTTTAGGGATTTTGAGGAGTTGTAGGGTTTTATGGTGTTTTTTGGGGTTTTAGGATTTTTAAAGTCATTTTGGGGTTTTAGAGACTTTTGGGTTATTAGGGGGTTATATGGTTTTCAGGGTGTTTTAATTTTTTAGGGTTTCTTACGTTTTCATGGAATCTTAGGGGTTTTTATGATATTATGATTTTTATGTTTTTTTATGGTTTTTAGGGATTTTGAGGATTTTGAGGGTTTTTTAGGGTATTTAGGGTTTTTTAGGGGTTTTCAGGGTCTTATGGAATTTTTGGGTTTTTCTTGTTTTTTTGAGTTTTTAGGGATTTTTAAGGTTTTTTCAGAGTTTTTAGTGTATTTTTATTGGTTTTATCAGTTTTTATGGTTTTTAAGGGTTTTCATGGATTTTATGGTTTTTAACATTTCATGGATTTTTAGGGATTTTCTAGGATTTTTATGGTTTGTAAGGTGTTTTTCATATTTTGATGGGTTTTAGGGGGTTTTCATGGTTTTTAGGGTCCTTTTTGTTTTTAGTTTTTTTTTTAAGTTTTAGGGTTTTTACAGTTTTCTATCATTTTAGGGTTTTTAATGGATTTTAGTGGGTCTTTAAGGTTTTTTATGGTTTTAAGGGTTTTAAGGTTTTTAGGGGGTTTTATGGTTTTTAGTGGTTTTTCAGGGTTTTTAGGTTTTTTATATTTTCATTGATCTTAGGGTTTTTTTAGGATTTTGATAGTTTCTTGAGGTTTTTAAATGTTTTAGGGATTTTAAAGGGTTTTCAGATTTCTTAAGGGTTTTAGTGTGTTTTTAGGGTTTTTAGAGTCTTTTTGGGGTTTTATGATCTTTTTAGGGTTTTAGGTTTTTTTAAGTTTTTAGGGGTTTTAAGGTTTTTTAGAGTATTATAATTTTTTAGGGGTTTCAGAGTTTTTAGGATTGGTTAATGTTTGTAGGGGTTTTTTATGGTTTTCAGGGGTTTGATTGTGTTTTTAGGGTCTTTAACGTTTTCATGGATTTTAGGGGGGTCTTTAGGATTTTTATAGTTTTTTAGTTTTTTCGGTGTTTTAGGGATTTTGAGGGTTTTTAAGGATTTTTAGGGTTTTTTATGGGTTTTTAGGGTTTTTAGTGTTTTTGTGGTTTTCGGGTTTTTTTTTGAGTTTTTAGTGTTTTTAAGGTTTTTTTTATAGTTTTTAACGTTTTTATGGGTTTTAAGCGTTTTTAGAGTTTTTATTGGGTTTCTTGGGTTTTTATGGGATTTTAGGGTTTTTAATGTTTTTATGGGTTATTATGGTTTTTAGGGGTTTTTTAGGATTTTTTTGGGTTTTTTACGTATATATGGATTTTTTTGGGTTTTTTAGGATTTTTAATGTTTTTAGGGTTTTATGGGATTTTTTGCAATTTTGAGAGATTTTAGGGGTCTTCAGAGGTTTTCTAGTTTTTTAGGGTATTTTGGGGGTTTAATGGTTTTTTTTGGTTTTTTTTGGGTTTTTAGGGTTTTAAATGTTTTTTAGAGTTTTTAACATTTTTAGGGGCTTTAAGGGTTTTTGGAGTTTTTAGTGCGTTTTAGGGTTTTATGGATTTTTTGGGGTTTTAAGGTTTTTAGGTGTTTTTAGGGTTTTTAGTGTTTTTTTTGGGTTTTTTACATTTTCGTGTATTTTCAGGGTGTTTAGGATTTTTATGTTTTTTAGTGATCTTAAGGGTTTTTCATGATTTTGAGTGTTTTTAGGGTTTTCAAGGTTTTTAGAGTTTTTAAATATTTTAGGGGTTTTAAGGGTTTTTGAAAATTTTAGAGGGTTTTAGGGTTTTTATTGATTTTTAGGGGTTTTTAAGGTTTTTGGGGTTTTTATGGTTTTATGGGGGTTTTAAGGGTTTTTTAGGTTTTTTACGTTTTCATGGATTTTTAGGCATTTTTAGGATTTTTATGGTTTTAAGGTTTTTTAGGGTTTTCGGGATTTTGAGAGTATTTAGGGATTTTTCGGTGTTTTCAGGATTTTAGGGGTTTTCAAGATTTTTAGGGTCTTTTTGGGTTTTTATTGATTTTTTTAGTTTTTAGGGTTTTTATGATTTGTTAGATTTTTTTAATGTTTTTAAGGGTTTTAATGGTTTTTAGAGTTTTTAGTGGTTTTTAGTGTTTTGTGGGTTTTTTAAGGTTTTAGGGGTTTTTATGGTCTTTAGGGGATTTTTAGTGTTTTTAGGGTTTTTTACGTTTTCGTGGATTTGTATGTTTTTTTTGGTTTTTTATGGTTTTTTGGGGTTTTATAAATTTTGAGTATTTATGGGGTTTTTTGTTTTTTAGGGTTTTCAGGATTTTTAGGGTCTTTTGGGTTTTTGGGGGTTTATTGAGTTTTTCAATATTTTTAGGGGTTTAAAGGGTTTTTAGAGTTTGTATAGGTTTTTTGAGTTATTTATGGTTTTTAGGGAGTTTATGATTTTTACTGGTTTTTAGGGTTTTTTATGTAATGATCCTTGTTGGGCCCCCACACCACACCACAATCGGCCACATCAACCAGCTATGTGGTGGCCAAACGCCTCTCCACATGCCACATGGAAGGTAATGCCCCCTTCCAATGGACTAATTGTACTCATAATGCTCCTTGGTGGACTCTTACGCCAGAGCACCCGAGTTCAAGTAACGGGGGAGGTAAAATAAAATCCCTGAATGACAGGGGGCAATACCTTCCACATGGCATGTGGAGAGGCGTTTGGTCACCACATGGCCGGATGACGTGGCTGATTACAGTGTTCCATGGGGCCAACTGAGGTTCGTTACATAAAAGGTGCCCTTTATATAGTGATCATCGGTGTGACCCCAAACTACACCTTAATCGGCCACATCATCAGGCTTACACATGGCGGCCAAACGCCTCTCCACTGTACAACCACATGGCAGGAACTGTCCCCCCTGCCATATGGGGTTTTATTCCGCCTACCCCATAATTTGAGCTCAGGATCTCTGGCATAAGATTCCTCCAAGGAGCATTACGAGTACCACTGGGATCCGAGATATGTCAGGCTTTGACCTAATTATGGGTATGGACCGGCTAGTCGCATACTAAGCCCACATAGATTGTTACTGGAGGAGAGTGACTTTTACGTCTCCATAGGGTAACCAATGTTCACCATGGTTGAGGGAACCAAATGTGGTTTGGGACCCTATTGGGAGTTCTTAGTGTCTTTCTTTTGAGTTGCATTTTATACACTTGACACATATAGTGGCATGAAATGTTTTTCTGATCTTAGTTCGATATTGTATTCCCTACATTGATTATTATGAGTTATTGGTATTGTCTATGGTTATATATGCTTCCGCTATTGTTTATTTATTTATTTTGGTGTATTAATATGATAAAAGATGATATAGTCTCCCCATGATAGACTTATTAGACTCTGGTGTATAGGGAGGCACACTTGAGGTCATGTGGTGGTCCATCTTGGGGCACCAATGCGTGGAAACCATGTCGAGACCTTTTTATGTAACAATCCTCAGTGGGCCCCACAATAGACTAGAATCGGCCACGTTAATCATCCATGTGGTGACCAAATGCCTCCCCACATGCCACATGGCAAGTACCTGTAATGCTCCTTGGTGGACTCTAATGCCAGGTCATGAATTTGAGTTATGGGGGAGAAGGAATAAAATCCTCGGATTTCATAGTGCCTGCCACATGGAATGTGGAGAGGCGTTTCACCACCACGTTACCAGTTGGCATGGACGATTACAGTGTGGCATAGGGCCCACCAAGGATCGTTACATAAAAAAACCCCTAAAAACCATAAAAACTCCTAAAAACCACAAAACTGCCAGAAACCTTAGAAAACTCAAAAAACGCATACAAACCCTAAAAAACCACTAAAAACTCTAAAAAACCCTCAAAACCCCTAAAAATGTTAAAAATCTCTAAAAACCCTTAATACCCCTAAAAAGTAACAAAACCCTAAAAAACCAAAAAGAACCTAAAAACCCTAAAAACCCTAAAAACCCAGAAAAACTCCCAAAATCTCTAAAAACCCTAAAAACCCCTAAAAACTATAAAAATCATAAAAACTACCTACAAATCCATCAAAACATAAAAACCCAAAAAACCCTGAAAATCCCTAAAAACCATAAAACCCCTAAAACCTTAAAAAACCCACAAAAACATGAAAAACCCACTAAAAACTCTAAAAACAATTAAACACCAAAAAATGATTAAAAAATCTAACAAACCCTAATAAAACTAAAAACTCAAAAAAGTGATAAAAACCCAAAAGACGATAAAAATCTTGAAAACCCATAAAAAACCTAAACTTACGAGAAAATCTCTAAAACCTTAAAACCATAAAAATCATAAAAAATCCTTAAAAATCCATGAAAATGTAAAAACCCCTAAAAATCCTGAAAACTCCTTAAAACCATAAAAAACCCTAAAAACCCCTAAAAACCCTAAAAACCCTAAAAACCCACTAAAAGTCTAAAAACCATTAAAACCCCTAAATCATTAAAAACTATAAAAAAAATTAAAACCCCTAAAAACTCAAAAGCTATAAAAACCCTATAAAACCCTAAAAACCAAAAAAGTCCTAAAACCCCCATAAAATCAATAAAAACGTAAAAACCCTAAAAATCCTGAAAAACTCCTGAAAACCATAATAACTCCAAAACCCATAAAAACTCTAAAAACCCATAAACACCATAGAAAACCACTAGAAACTCTAAAAACCCTAAAAACCCATAAAAACTATAAAAAAACCTTAAAACCCTAAAAAATCAAAAAAACCCCTAAAACCACAAAAGACACTAAAAACCCCAAAAACCATAAAACCACTTAAAGCCCTTGGAAAACATTCAAAATCCCTAAAAACCCTAAAAACCCTAAAATCCATAAAAAATACTAAAGTCCCATAAAATCAATGAAAACATAAAAACCCTAAAATACCCTAAAAACCATAAAACTTCTAAAAAACGTAAAAAATCCTAAAAACCAAAAAAACCAAAAAACCACTAAAAACACTAAAAACCCTTAAAACCCCTAATTTTTTTTAAAATAATCTAAAAAACCTTTAAAACCCTAAAATTCAAAAAAACCCTAAAAACCAAAAAAGTCCCTAAAAAATATAAAACCCCTAAAATACTTAAAAACAATAAAAACCCACTAAAAATTCTAAAACCCCTTAGAGGCCCTAAAAATGGTAAAAACACTAAAAAACCTTTAAAACCCTAAAAAATCAAAAAAAATAAAACACAAAACACCCTTAAACCCTAAAAAACCTTAAAACCCTAAAAACCCTAAAAACCACAAAATTCCCTAAAAACCTAAAAAACCATATAAACGATGAAAAAGCACTAAAAATCTTAAAAATCTTAAAACCCCTAAAAAGGGTTAAAAACTCTAAAAACCCCAAAAACCCTAAAAAAATCAATAAAACCCAAAAAATCCAACAGACCCTAAAACCCAGAAAACCCCTAAAAAACCCTAAAACCCCCTAAAAACCATAATATCCTAAAACCCCCTAATAATCCATGAAAACGAAAGAAAACCTAAAAACCCTAAAACCCCCTAAAAACGATAAAACCCCCAGAAACCTTAAAAAATCATAAAACCCATAAAAATTCTAAAAACCAGTAAAAACTCTAAAAACACTTAAAAGCCTATAAAAAGTTAAAATACTCTAAAAAACTATAAAACCCTAAAAAAATAAAAAAAAATAATAACCCAACAAGACCCTAAAACCCAAAAATCACTCTAAAAAACCCTAAAAGTGCCAAAAAACCCTAAAACCCCTTGAAACCATAAAAATCCTAAAAAAGCCATAAAAATCAATGAAAAGGTAAAAACCCTAAAAACCATGAAAAGCCCCTAAAAACATAAACCCCCTAAAAACCTTCAAAAACCCTAAAAACCTATAAAACCCTAGAAACCAAGAAAACTCTAAAAACCCTTAAAACCCCTAAAAATGGTAAAAAACTCTAAAAAACATTAAAAACCCTAAAAAACTGAAAAAACCCTAAAAACCCAAAGACCCTAAAAACCCTGAAAACACTAAAACCCTAAAACCCTTGAAAACCCATAAAACCCTAAAAATCCCTAAAATCCCTAAAAAACACTAAAAAACAATTAATATCCTAAAAAACCCAAAAAATATATGAAAACCGAAAAAACCCTAAAAACCACTAAAAACACTTAACAACCCTAAAAATATTAAAAAAAATAAAAACCCTACAAAAGTCAAAAGAACCCCAAAAAATCCAAAAAGACACTAAAAACCTTGAAAATCCCTAAAATCCCTCAAAATCCCTAAAACCTAAAAAACCCTAAAACCCATAAAAATAAAAACCCCCTAAAAATCCAGGAAAATAAAAAAACCCCTCAAAATCCATAGAAACCGTAAAAACCACTAAAAACCATAAAAAAACCGAAAAAGCCATAAAAATCAATGAAAAAGTAGAAAACCCTAAAAACCTTGAAAAAACCCTAGAAACCATAAAAACTCCTAAAAACCATAAAAAAACCCAAAACCCCATAAAAACCCTAAAAACCACTAAAAACTCTAAAAAATCTTAAAATCCCTAAAAACTGAAGAAAACCCCTAAAATCATGAAAAACCCCTTAAACCCCTGAAAAACCCTAAAACCCTTAAAACCCCCTGAAAAACATTAAATCTCTCAAAATCCCCATAAATCCTAAAAAGTCTAAAAATCATAAAATTCCTATTAATACCTTAAAAATCTATGAAAACGTAGAAAAATGTAAAAACCATGAAAAATCCCTGGAAACCATAAAACCCCCTAAAAACCTTAAAAAACAGTAAAAACCCATAAAAACACTAAGAACCACTTAAAACTCTAAAATTCTTTTAAACCCCTAAAAACGTAAAAAAGTATAAAATCCTTAAAACACTAAAAAAATAAAAAAACCTGTAAAGACACTAAAAACCCTGAATGATGCTAAAAACCCTAAAAACCCTTGAAAAATCTTAAAAACCCTAAAAATACCCAAAATATCCAAAAAACCCTTAAAATACATGAAAATATAAAAAACCCAAAAAAAACCCTGAAAAGCCCATAAAAACCATAAAACTCCTAAAAACATTTAAAAACCCTGAAAACCCAGAAAATCCCAAAAGTCCCACTAAAAACTATAAAAACCCTTAAAACCCCTAAAAATGATAAAAACTCTAAAAAAACCATAAAACCCTAAAAAACTAAAAAAATCCCACAAACCCCCAAAAGACCCTAAAAACCCTGAAGTACCCTAAAAACCACTGAAAAACCCTAAAAATCCTCAAAATTCAAAAAAACTAAAAACCCTAAAAAAATAAAAATCTTACAAAACACCTAAAAGTCCATGAAAACATAAAAAACCCTAAAATTTCTAAAATGCCCCTGAAAACCTTAAAACTTTCTAAAAACATTAAAAACCATGAAAACCTATAGGAACCCTAAAAAACCGCTAAAAACTCTTTAAACCCTTTAAACCTCTAAAAACGTTAAAAAACTCTAAAAAACCTTAAAACACATAAAAAAACTAAAATAACCCCTAAAAGCCCCAAAATACCTTGAAAACCCTCAAAATCCCTAAAACCATAAAAACCATAAAAATCCTAAAAAAACACATAAAAATTCAAGGTAAAAAACCCAAAAAACCTTGAAAAACCTCTGAAAATCAAAAAAAACCCCTAAAAACCTTAAAAGGCCATAAAACCTAAAAGCCACTAAAAACTCTAAAAACTCTTTAAACCCCTAAAAAGGATAAAAATCTCTATAAAACCATAAAAAACCTAAGAAACTCAAAAAAAAATACAAAAACCCCATAAAGACCCTAAAAACCCAGAATAACCCTAAAATCTCTTAAAGCCCTTAAAAACCCGTAAAAACCGCCAAAATCCCAAAATCCCCTAAAAAACCTAAAAACCTTAGATATCCAAATAAACCCCTAAAATCCATGAAAATGTAAAAAACCCTAAAAACCCTTAAAAACACCTGAAAATCATAAAACCCCCTAAAAATATAAAAACCATAAAACCCCTAAAAACCACTAAAAACTCTAAAACCCCTTAATATCCCTAAAAACATTAAAAACTCTAAAAAGCCTTACAAACCCTATAAACTCAAAAAAACCCAAAAAACTGAAAAGACCCTAAAAACCCCCAAAATCCCTTAAAACACCTAAAAACCCCTAAAACCCTCCTAAATCCCTAAAAACCCTAAAAACCATAAAAAACCTAAAAACCCACTAAAAATCAATGAAAACATAAAAAATCCTAAAAACACTAAAAAACACCTGAAAACGGCAAAAAGCCTAAAAACCATAGAAAACCATAAAAACCATTCAAACACACTAAAAACTCGAAAAAATATTAAAACCCCTAAAAACATTAAATATTTCTAAAAAACTTAAAAATCCAAAAGACCCTAAAAACCCCTAAATACCCTAAGAACCCATGAAAAACACTAAAAACACTCAAAATCCCTAAAAACACCAAAAAACCTAAAAACCATAAAAATCCTAAAAAACCCTAATTATCCATGAAAACGAAAAAAACCCCTAAAAACCCCAAAAAACCTTAAAAACCATTTAGACCCCATGAGACCTATAAAAACCCAATAAAAACCTCAAAATCATTAAACCCCCTAAAAACATTAAAAAACTCTAAAAACCGTAAAACCCCTAAAAACTCAACCCCCCCCCCCAAACCAAAAAAGACCATGAAAGCCCTGAAAACCCAAAAAACCCACAGAAAACCCTGAAAACCCTCAAAATCCCAAAAAACCCAAAAAACCATAAAAATCCTAAAATAACACAAAAAATCCATGAAAACATAAAAACCCCTAAAAACCCTAAAACCCCATAAAAACCATAAAACCCCTAAAAACCTTAAAAAACCTTAAAAACCCATGAAAACCTTAAAAACCAACTAAAACACTAAAAACCATTAAAACCCCAAAATACATTAAAAAACTCTAAAAAACCATTAAACCCCTAAAAATGCAAAAAAACTAAAAACCCAAAAGTCCCTTAAAATATTGAAAACCCCTAAAAACCCCTAAAGAACCCTAAACCCTAAAAATCCTAAAAATCATTAAAAACCTAAAAACACAAAAAAATCAAAAAAATGCTAAAAACCCCTCATATTCCAAGAAAACATTAAAATCCCTAAAACCATAAAACCCTGAAAAACCTTAAAAACCCATAAAATATAAAAACCCACTACAAAAAATCTAAATCCCTTAAAACTTAAAAAGATGTTAAAAATATCTAAAAAACCTTAGACCGCTAAAAACTCTAAAAAATCCATAACAACCCAAAAGACCTTGAAAACCTGAAAAACCCCTAAATACACAAAAAACCCTAAAAACCCTAAAAACCCTAAAATCTTAGAAACCCCCTAAAAATACATGAAAATGGAAGGAACCCTAAAAATCTTGAAAAACTCCTGAAATCATAAAGCCCCTAAAAACCTTAAAAACTCGTAAAAACCCTAAGAACTCTAGAAAACCTTAAACCCCTAAAAACATTTAAAAAATCTAAAAAACCTTAAAAACCCTAAAATACTCAAGAAAAACCCTAAAAACCCCAAAAGACCCTAAAAACCCTGAAAACCCCTAAAAACCATAAAAACCACAAAAAACCCTCAAAATCCCTAAAACCACTAAAACAACCTAAAACCCATAAAACCCTAAAAAAACCTAAAAATCCAAAAAACGTAAAAAAAATCTAAAAACCATGAAAACTCCCTAAAAATAACAGAAAACCCCTAAAAACATTAAAAACAAAAAAAACCATAAAACCCCTAAAAACCCACTAAAAACTCTAAAATCCCTTAAACCCCTAAAAACTTTAAAAAACTATAGAAACCATTAAAACCATAAAAACTAAAAAACCCAAAAAAACTGGAAAAGACCTAAAAACCCCTAAAACCCCTCAAAATCCCTAAAATCCCTAAAAGCCCTAAAAACCATACAAATTATAAAGAACCCCTATAAATCCCCTAAAAATCCATGAAAACATAAAAAACCCTAAGAACCTTGAAAAACCCCTGAAAACCATAAAAACATTAAAATACCCTAAAACCCCAAAAAACACATAAAAACCCACTAAAACTCTAAAATCCATTAAAACCCTAAAAAATGCTAAAAACACTCAAAATCCCTAAAACCCTAAAAAACCATAAAAACCATAAAAATCCAAAAAAAACCCTAAAATCCATCAAAACGTAAAACACCCTAAAAATCATGAAAATTTCCTAAAAACCTTAAAAAATCCTAAAAACCAATAACACCCTAAAAACCACAAAAAACTCAAAAAAACCCTTAAAACCCCTAAAAATGTTAAAAATATTAAAAACCCTTTAAAAACAAAAAAAAACTCAAAAAACCCTAAAACCCCCAAAAGACCTTAAAAACCCCAGAAAACCCCTAAAATCCCTAAAAATCCTAAAATCCCACAAAATCCCTAAAAACCCTAAAAATCATAAAATACCCATATAAATCCATGAAAACATATAAACCCATAAAAACATGAAAACCATAAAACTCCTAAAAACATTAAAAAACCCTAAAACCCATAAAAAATCTAAAAACCCACTAAAAACACTTTAAACCCATAAAAAAATTAAAAACTCTAAAAAACCTTAAAACCCCTAAAATAAAAAAGAACCTAAAACCCAAAAGACCCTAAAAACCTAGAAAAACCGCTAAAACCCCTTAAAACCCCAACCCCCCCCCCCCAAAATCCCTAAAAACCCCAAAAAACCATAAATTTTTTCAAATCCCCTAAAAACCATGAAAAAATAGAAATCTCTAAAAACACAGAAAAACTCCTCAAAACCACAAAACCCCTAAAATCCTTAAAAACCCTAAATTCACATCACAATCCTAAAAACCCACTAAAAAATCTAAAAAACTTTAAACCCCTAAAAACTCTAAAAACCCAAAATGTCCCTAAAACCCCTAAAAAATCCAAAAAACCCTAAAAACAACTGAAAACCCCTAAGACCCTCCAAATCCCTAAAAACCCTAAAAACCTAAAAACCACAAAAAAATCCTAAAAACCACTATATTTTCATGAAAATGTAAAAACCCCTAAAAACCTTCATAAAACCATGAAAACCATAAAAATACTTAAAAACCTTAAAACCCTAAAAACTTATAAAAACCATAAAACCACTAAAAAAATAAAAAAAGAATTAAACCCCCTAAAAACGTTAAAAAAACTCTAAAAACATTTAAACACCTAAAAAACTCAAAAAAACTCTAAAAACCCTAAAAACCCAAAAATACCAAAAATACCCTAAAACCCTTAGAATCTCAAAAAACCCTAAAATCACAAAAAACCATAAAAATCCTAAAAAACCCTAAAAATCCATAAAAACATAAAAAGCCCAAAACCATGAAAATCCATTGAAAACCATAAAAATCCCTAAAAACCTCAAACAACCATAAATACCCTAAAAATCAACTAAAAACTCTAAAACCCTAAAAACCACTAAAAGCATTAAAACCCATAATAACCCTAAAAACTAAAAAAAAACCCCCTAAAACCCCAAAAGACCCCAAAAACCGTGAAAATTGTAAAAACGCAAAAAACCCATGAAAATCCTAAAAATACTCCAAATTCCTAAAATGCCTAAAAAACCTTAAAAACCAAAAAATCCTCAAAAACCCCTAAAGATCCATGAAAACTTAAAAAACCCAAAAAAAACCCTAAAACCCCTTGAAAACAATAAAAACCCTTAAAATCCTGAAATAATTTAAAAAACTCTAAAAACCTTAAAAACCTTAAAAACCCTAAAACCCCCCAAAAAACCCTAAAAACCCAAAAAGACCCTAAAACCCCCCAGAAAACACCTAAAACCCCTAAAAATCCTTAAAAACTCTAAAAAACCTTAAAAATTAAAAAATTACTTTAAACCCATAAAAATCAATGAAAACGTTAAAAAATCTAAAAACCCTGAAATCCCAGAAAACCAGAAAACCCTTAAAAACTGATAAAAACCCTAAAAAATCACTAAAAACTATAAAAACCCTTTAAACCCCTAAAATATTAATAAACTCTGAAAGACATTAAAAACCCTAAAAAATAAAAAATAACTAAACACAAAAAGACCTTAAAAACCCTAAAAACCTCTAAAAACCCCTCAAAACCCCTAACACCTGTAAAAACCCTTAAAACTCGTAGAAGCATTAAAATCCTTAATAACCCTAAAAACACAAAAAAAACCCTAAAAACCCAAAAGACCATAAAAATGTTGAAAACTGTAAAAAACCTAAAAACCCATGAAAAATCCTAAAATGCCTCAAAATGCCTAGAATCACTAATAACCCTAAAAACCAATAAATTCTAAAAACCCCTAAAGATCAATGAAAATGTAATAAACCCAAAAACCCCTAAAAACCTCTTGAAAACAATAAAAACACTTAAAATCCCTAAAAATGTTAAAAATCTCTAGAAGCCTTAGAAACCCCAAAACCCCCAAAAACCCCCACTAAAAACCCAAAAGGACCCTAAAAACAATGAAAACCCATAAAAAGCCTTAAAAACCAAGAAAAACCATAAAACCCATCAAAACATCCTAAAAACTCTAAAAAACCCTAAAAAGCAAAAAAATCATTAAAACCCATAAAAATCCATGAAAACGTTAAAAACTCTAAATACCCTGAAAATCCCAAAAAACCATAAAAACCCATAAAAACCCCCAAAAACCCTAAAAACCAATGAAACCCATAAAACCCAATAAAAACCACTAAAAACTAGAATAAAAACTTTAAACCCCGAAAAACGTTAAAAAAATTCCAAAAAACCTTAAAAACCCTAAAAAATAAAAATAATAACCTAAAACCCAAAAGACCTTAAAACCCTAAAAAATCATAAAAATCATAAAACCCCCTAAAAACCCCTAAAAATGTTAAAAAAATCAAAAAAACATTGAAAACTCTAAACAAATTCGAAAAAACCCAAAAAGACCCTAAAAATCCTACAAAGACCCTAAAACCTCTGAAAAACCCTAAAAACCTACAGAATCAATAAAAATCATAAAAACTATAGAAAACATAAAAAACCTAAAAAAACCCTAGATATCTATGAAAACATAAATACCCTAAAACCCTAAAAAACCTCTAAAATCCCTAAAATCCCCTAAAAACATTAAAAAACCTTAAAATCCCATAAAACCCTAAAAACCACTAAAAACCCTTAAAACCCCTATAAATTTTAAAAACTAAAAAAACCATAAAAACCCTAAAAACTAAAATAATCCTAAAAAAACAAGACCCTAAAATCCTAAAAAACCTTCAAAACTGAAAAACCCTTAAAAATACATAAAAACGTAAAAATGCTAAAATCCCTGAAGAAACTCTAAAATCTATAAAAATCATAAAAACATTAAGAACCCTAAAAACCCATAAAAACTCTATGAAACCATTAAAAATCATAAAACCCATGAAACCAATAAAAATGTTGAAAAACTCTAAAAAACCTTAATAACCCTATAAACTCGATAAAACCTAAAAACAAAAAAAGAACATAAAAACCCCAAGAAACCCTCAAAATCAAAAAAGAACCTTAAAAACCCCAAAAAACCATAAAAATCATAAAAGCCCCATAAAAATTGATAAGAAATTAAAAAACAATAAAAACCCACAAAAAACTCTAAAAACCCTTAAAACCTTGATAAATGTAAACAAACTCTAAAAACACCTAAAAAACTCAAAAAAAACATAAAAACCTGAAAAGACCCTAAAAACCCTAAAAAACTGTTAAAAACCTAAAACCCCATAAAAACCCTAAAAACCCACAAAATCCCTAAAAACCATAAAAATCCCTAAAAACCACAAAATTCTTAAAAACCCACTAAAAATCCATGAAAACATTAAAAACCCTAAAAACCCTAAAAACCCTGAAAATCATAAAATCCCAAATAGAACATAAAAATCCCTAAAAACCCATAAAACCCTAAAAACACAAAAAATTATAACACCTTTTAAACCCCTATAAACATTAAAGAACTCCAAAAAAACCTTAAAAACCATAACAAAATCAAATACACCCTAAAACCCCAAGAAGACCCTAAAATCACTGAACAACCCAAAAAACCCTAAAACCCTAAAAATGGCTAAAACCCCTCAAAATCCCTAAAGACCCTAAAAATCACTAAAAACCATGAAAATCCTAAAAACCCCTAAAAATCTATGAAAATATAAAAAAACCTCTAAAAACCTTGAAAACCCCTAAAAATCCACTAAAAAATCTAAAAACCTTTTAAAGCCCTAGAAATGTTAAAAAACTCTAAAAACCCTTAAAAAGCCTAAAAACTCAAAAAAAATACCTAAATACCCAAAAAGTCCCTCAAAACCCTGAAAACTCCTAAAAACACCTAAAACCCCCAAAAAACCTAAAAACACAAAAAACTAAAAAAAAACCCCCTAAAACCATTAAAATGATAAAACCCCCTGAACATCCAAGAAAACGTAAAAATTCCTAAAACCCTAAAAACTATAATACCCCCTTAAAACATTCAAAACCCTAAAAACCCATAAAAACATTAAAAACCCACTAAAAACTCTAAAAACCCTTAAAAACCCTTAAAAACCCTAAAAATGATAAAAAAATCTTAAAAACCTTAAAACCCCTAACAGCTCAAGAAAAAAGCTCTAAAAACCGAAAAAGACCCTAAAAACCTGAAAAAACCTCAAATCCCCTTAAAATCCCTAAAAACTCTAAAAATTCTACAAACCATAAAAATCCTATGAAACCCCTAAAATCAATGAAAAAGTAAAAAACCCTAAAAACCCTGAAAAACCCCTAAAATCCATAAAAACCACTAAAAACATTAAAACCCCCTAAAAACCCATAAAACCCTAACAACCCCTAAAAGCTATAAAAACCCTAAAAACACATGAAAATGTTAAAAAACTCAAAAAAACCCTAAAACCCCAAAAGACCCCTAAAACCCTAAAAAATCCTAAAATCCCCTATAAACCCTCAAAATCCCTAAAACCCCTAAAACATAAATATCATAAAAATTCTAAAAAACCCCTAAAAATCCATGAAAAAGTAAAACACCATAAAAACCTTGAAAAAGGTATGAAAACCATAAAAAACCCTAAAGCCTTAAAAACCCTAAACTGGCCCTGGCTAGAGTGGTGTCTCATAGCATGCCGCAGTGTGGGGTTCTTGCCGACTGCTCCCTAAATCAAGAAGTCTCCTTCATCCCTGATCAAGTTTTTTTCCAGGAGGATGCTCGAAGGATGAATTATAATATGGCTATGATCAGTAAGAAGAGGGCCTTGCTAGAGGTGGCTATTCCATATAGGAAGGAAAACAAATCTACAGGGGTCTCTTTAGATCCACGAAAGAGACATCTGAGGAAGGAATATTCTATTTTTCCAAAGACTTTGTCCATGAGAGCCTCTTGCAAAGCTAAGGAATTTTCCTCTGGAAGGGGAGGTCGGTCTGTCAAGGCACAGCTAAACGTGGAGCAGCAACGTCTCAGAGAGTACTACACTACCTTCCTAAAGCAATATGAATCATCTGAATGGGAGTCAGTGGAGTCGGATGCTTCCTCTGGTTATAGTGCTGGTGAGGACCCATTTGTGGATGAATTCGTTGATTTGTAGTCCCTACTTCTTTCTCTTCTCCTCTTCGGGTCTTTTTGGGTTTTGGTGTTTTGGGGGGTCTAGGGTTTTCAGTGTGGCCTGTTTGGCCCCACCCCGTCCTTGTCTGGTTTTCTTTTCTTTTAATAAATTTTGGGGGGCCAGAAATAGCCTAGCCTCACACCTTCCTTTCCTTAAAAACCCAAAAACCCCATAAAACCCTAAAAACCCACTAAAAATTCTAAAACCCTTTAAACCCATGAAAACATTAAAAACTCTAAAAAACCATAAAAACTCAAAAAAAACTAAAAAAACTCCAAAAAAACTCAAAAATACCTTAAAAACCCTGAAATCCCCTAACAACCCTAAAAGCCCCTAAAACTCTAAAAACCCCCAAAATCCCTATAAAACCATAAAATTCCCTAAAACCCATAAAAATTCTTAAAAAACCTAAAAGTACTTGAAAATGTAAAAAAACCTAAAATCCCTTAAACCCATAAAAGCCATAAAACCTTAAAACCCCATAAAACCCCTAAAAACCAAATTAAGTCTCTAATAACCCTTAAAACCCCAAAAATGTTAAAAAACTCTAGAAAACATTAAAAATAATAAGAAACTCACAAAACCCCCCAAAAACCCAAAAAATACCCTCAAAACTCTAAAAAACCCTAAAAATCCATGAAAACCCCCAAAAACCTGAAAATCCCTAAAAACCCTAAAAAACCCTAAAAACCATAAAAAACATAAAAACCCCCTAAAAATCCATCAAAATGTAAAAAAACCCCAAAAACCTTAAAACCCCCCTGAAAACCATAAAAACCCTTAAACCCCTTAAAAACCCTAAAAACCCACTAAAAACTCTAAAAATCCGTAAAATATCTAAGAACGTTAAAAAACTCTAAAAACCATAAGAACACTAAAAAACTAAAAAAAACCCTAAAAACCAAAAAAGACCTTAAAAACCTTGAAAACCCCTAAAAACCCTCAAAATCCCTAAAAACTATAAAAAACCTAAAAATGGTTAAAAACCAATGAAAACATAAAAACCCCGGAAAACCCAGAAAACCAATAAAAACCATAAAACCCCCTTAAAAAACTTTAAAACCCCTAAAACCTGTAAAAACCATAAAACCACTAGAAAATCGAAAAACCATTAAAATCCATAAAACCCCAAAATAATTTTAAAAACTCTAAAAATATTAAAAACCCTAAAAAAACTCAAAAAATCCCTAAAAACCTTAAAAGACCCAGAAAAACCCTAAACACCCCTAAAAACCCCCAAAACCCCTCAAATCCCTCAAAACCATCAAAACCTATAAAAAACCTAAAAAAAATAAAAACACTAAAACCCCAAAAGCTATACATAGATGTTTTGGCCTACCTACAATATCTTGATGGAATTTACTGAAGATTTCTCTGAGCCTATCAACAAGGAAGAACTGCCAAAATGGGTATGGTGACACCATTTTACTTCCCCTTCAGAGCTGATGGATGCCTTCCACTTTGCATGGAATGGTTACTGTTAAGGAATTTCATTTATTTTATGCTTCTTGAGTTGTATATTCTCTTCTTGTGTTCTTGACTTGTATCTCTCTTCACTCCCTACTGGTGTAAGCTATTTACATCTCATGCTTGTACTGTTACTTTTTCTTTTAAAAAAAATTTTGGGGCATGAATTGGGCGACCGATTCAGGCCACTACTTTTATTAAAAAAAACTAAAACCCCTAAAAATGTTAAAAAACTCTAAAAAACATTAAATACCCTAACCCCCCCCCCCCAAAAAAAAACCTAAAACCGAAAAAACCCTCAAAACCCCTAAAAACACTAAAAACCCTAAAAAACCCTAAAATCCATAAAATTAACTAAAAACCCTAAAAATCATAAATATCCTAAAAATCACTAAAAATCCATGAAAACCTAAAAACCCCTAAAAACCCTTAAAAATCCATAAAACGACAAAAATTCCTAAAAACCATAAACAGTAAAAACCAACTAAAAACTATAGAAACCCTTCAAACCCAAAAAATTTATTAAAAAACTAAAACTATAAAAAATCCTAAAAATCTTAAAAAACCTTAAAAATCCATAAAAATCCTAAAACCACTAAAACTCTACAATGATAAAAACCCATAAAACATTAAAAAAGTTTAACAAATTATAAAACCCTAAAAAACTAAAAAAAAACCCCAAAAGGCCCTAAAAACAGCAAAAAACATGAAAAAACACCTGAAAAACCCGAAAACCCCTCAAAATCCCTAAAAAACCTAAAAAATATAAAACCATAAAATCAAAAAAACCCTTAAAAAACCAATGAAAATCCTCAAAATCTATAAAAACCCTAAAAACTCTAAAACCCATAAAAATCATACAAACCCCTAAAAACCCATGAAAAAGTAAAATCCCTTAAAAGCCCTAAAAACCATAAAACCCCTAAAAACCTGAAAAAACCCTAAAATACAATAAAAAACACTAAATAATCTAAAAACCCTTAAAATCCCTAAAATGTTAAAACTCTAAAAAACCTAAAAAAATCATAAAAACCCAAGAAGATCATAAAATCCTTGAAAACCCTAAAAACCCTAAACCCCCGGAAAACCATAAAAATACTAAGAATCCCAAAATAACCAAAATAACCATAAAAATCATAAAAAACCCCTAAAAATCCATGAAAATATAAACCCCCTGAAAACCCTGAAAAACCCATGAAAACCATAAAACTGCTAAAAACCATAAAAAACCTTAAAAACCCCATAAAACCCTCAAAGCACTAGAAAATCTTAAAATCTTTGATAATACCATACTAGGGATGTTCTACTGGTTTCACAGGGACACAAAAAAATGTTGGCTAAAGGTACTTGCCTTGCAAAAAAAAACTCTAAAAATCCTTGAAACCCCTAAAAATGTAAAAAACACTAAAAACACTTAAAATCCCAAAAAAACTCAAAAAACAATGAAAACCCCGAAAAACCCTAAAAACCCTAAAAACCATAAAAATCCTAACCCCCCCCCCAAAAACCTTAAAACCCTAAAAACCATAAAAAACCTTAAAAAACCATAAACACCCTTAAAACCCCTATAAACCAATAAATACTCTAAAATCCATAAAAACGTTTCAAATCTCTAAAAACCTTAAAAATCCTAAAATCTCAAAAAAACCCTAAAATTCAAAATGACCCTAAAAACCCTAAAACCCATCAAAATCCCAGAAAAACCAAAAAATAAAGCCATAAAATCATAAAAATCCTCTAAAAATCCATGAAAACGTAAAAAACACTAAAACCCTGAAAACCCCATGAAAATCATAAAAACCCCTAAAAACATTAAAAAACCCTAAAACCCCATCAAAACCCTAAAACCACAAAAAACTATAAAATCCATTAAAACCCCTAAAAATGTTAAAGAACTCTAAAAAACCCTAAAAACCCTAAAAAACTCAAAAAACCCTAAATACCCAAAAAGCCCCTAAAAATCTTTAATAAAAACCCTAAAACCCATAAAAATCATCAAAATCCCTAAAAACACGAAGACACCCTAAAAATCCATGAAAATATAAGAAATTCTAAAACCCCTGAAAAGCCCCTAAAAAATATAAAACCCCCTAAAAACCTTAAAATCCAAAAAAATACTAAAACCCACTAAAAACCTTTACGACCCCTAAAAATGTTAAAAAAATTCTAAAAAACCTTTAAAACTATAAAAACTTAAAAAATCCAAAAATCCCAAAAAAAAGACCCTAAACCCTTGAAAGTACACTAAAATCCCTAAAAACCCTAAAAACCCTAAAAATTCCTTAAAACTCTAAAACACTATAAAAACCCTATAAGGCCCCTAAAAATCCATCAAAATGTAAAAAACCCTAAAAACCCTGGAAAACCCCTAAAAACCATAAAACCCCTAAAAACCCTAAAAACCCACTAGAAAAACCAAAACCCTTAAATCCTAGAAAAAAGAAGAAAAATATAAAAAACCTTAAAAACCCTAAAAAACATAAAAATAAAAACCCCCTATAAATCTATGGAAACATAAAAAACCTAAATACCCTGAAAACCTCCGTAAAAACATAAAAAACTTTAAAAACATAAAATACCATAAAAATACATACTAAAAACCCCTAAAAACTCTAAAAAACTAAAATCCCTCAAAAAGTTAAAAAAAAATCTAAAACCCCTAAAACCCTAAAAAACTCCAAAAAACCTAAAAAACCAAGAAGACCCTAAAAACTATGAAAACCCCTAAATCCCTAAAAACCCCTAGAAAACCTGAAAAACCTGTAAAATCCTTAAAACCCTAAAAAACCTAAAAACCAAAAAAATTCCTAAAAAACCCTTAAAATCCATGAAAAAATAAAAAACCCCTAAAACCCCTAAAAACATTAAAAACTCTATAAAATCATAAAACCCCCAAAAAACTCAAAAATACCATAAAATCCCAAAAGAACAAAAAAACACTAAAAACTGTAAAAATATGAAAACTCTCTAAAAACCATAAAAACCATCAAAATCGCAAACCCCCAAAACATAAAATAATAAAAAAACCGAAAAATATAGGGAAATTTAAGAAACCCTAAGGACCCTAAAAGACCCTTAAAAACCATAAAAACCCATAAAAACTTTAAAAAAACCTAAAAACCCTAAAACCCTAAAACCCCTAAAAATGATAAAAACCCTAAAAACCTCAAAACAACCAAAAAACCCAAAAAGATGCTAAAAATCCTAAAAACCACTAAAACCCCCTAAAAACATAAAACCCCTAAAAATCTATAAAAACCCTAACAACAATATAAATCATAAAAAACTCATAAAAATCCATGAAAATGTAGAAAACCATAAAATCCATGAAAACCCCTAAAACCCGTACAACCCCGAAAAAAAATAAAAAACCATAAAAAACCATAAAACCACTAAAAACTATAAAAACCCTTAAAACCCCTTAAAACATTAAAAAACTCTTAAAAACCTTTAAAACCCTAAAAACTCAAAAAAACCTTAAAATTCCAAAAGACCCTAAATACACTGAAAACACCTAAAAACCCTAAAAACTATGAAAACCCCTAAAACCCCTCAAAATCCCTAAAAAACCTAAAAACAAAAAAATCCTAAAAATCCTAAAAAAACCCCTAATAATCAATGAATATGTAAAAAACCCTAAAAACACTAAAAAACACATGGAAACCATACAAACCCATAAAAACCATAAAAACCCCTAAAAATCCATAAAACCCCTAAAACCCACTAAAAACGCTTTAAACCCCTAAAAACATTGAAAAACTCTAAAAAAATCTTAAAAACCATAAAAAATTCAAAAGAATCCAAAAAAACTAGAAAAACCTAAAACCCAGAAAACCCCTAGAAACCCTAAAAACCATAAAATAATAAAAAACCCTAAAAATCCATGAAAACATAGAAAACATAGAAAACATAAAAACCCCGAAAAATCATAAAACCCCTAAAAAACATAAAAAAACCCAAAACCCATAAAAACTCTAAAAACCACTAAAAAATATAAAACCCTTAAAACCCCTAAAATGTTAGAAAACTCTAAAAACACTTAAAACCTTAAAAAACTCAAAAAAACCCTAAAAACCCAAATGACCATTAACACCATGAAAACCCGTAAAAACACCTAAAAATCCTAAAAATCTCAAAAAACCCTAAAAACCATAAATCTCCTAAAATACCCCTTAAAAATCCCTGGAAACGTAAAAAAACCTAAAAACCATGAACAACCCATGAAAACCATAAAACCCCCTAAAAAACTAAAAAGACCCAGAATCCCATAAACCTCTTAAAAACCACTAAAAACTCTAAAAAACATTAAAACCCCAAAACCTTTAAAAAATTCCAAAAAACCATAAAACCCTTTAAAAACTCAAAAAACCCCTAAAGTTCCAAAAGACCCTATAAACTCTGCAAAACCCAAAAAACAATAAAACCCCTAAAAAACCCTAAAACACCTCAAAATCCCTCAAAAACCTAGAAAAATCCTAAAACCATAAAAATCCAAAAAACCCTTAAAAATCCATGAGAAAGTAAAAAAACTCTAAAACCCCCCTGAAAACCATGAAACCCCCATAAAACCTTAAAAGACCCTAAAAACCCTAAAAACCCTAAAAACTGCTAGAAACTCTAAACCCCCTAATAAAAAACTTTAAAACCAACTCAAAAAACCCAAAAGTCCCTAAAACCCATGAAAACCCCTAGAACCCCCTAAAACCCCTAAAACCCCTCAAAATCCCTAAAAACCCGAAAAACCTTAAAAACCATAGAAATTATATAAAACCATTACAAATTCATGAAAACATAAAAAACCCTAAACCCCCCTCAAAACCATAAAACCCCCTGAAAAGCTTAAAAACCTTAAAACCACATAAAAACCCTAAGACCCACTAAAAATTCTAAAACCCTTAAAACCCCAAAAAACACTTAAAAACTCTCACAAACCCTAAAAACCCTAAAAAACTCAAAAAAACCTTAAAACCCCAAGAAGACCCTAAAAATCTTAAAAAACCCCAAACCCCCCCCCAAACCTTTAAAACCCATAAAACCCCTCAAAGTCCCTAAAAATCCTTAGAAATCTAAAAATAATAAAAAACTCAAAAAAATCCCTAAAAATGTAAAAAACCCTTAAAACCCTAAAACCCCCAAAAAGGCATAAAACCCACAAAAAACCTTTAAACCCCCTAAAAATCAATTAAACCCTAAAAACTACAAAAAAACTCTAAAACCTGTAAACCCCAAAAAACATTAAAAAACTCTAAAAACATTAAAACCCAAAAAAACTAAAAACCCCAAACCCCCCCTTAAAAACCCCTAAAACCCAATAAAAACTCTAAAAACTAAAGAAAACTATAAAAAACCTTAAAACCCCTAAAAATATTAAAAATCTCTAAAAAACATTAAAACTCTTAAAACGCTCAAAAAACCCTAAAACCCCAAATAGACCCTAAAAGCCTTAAAAAACACTAAAAACCCTAAAAACCCCTATAGACCCCTAAAACCCCTCAAAATCCCTAAAAACCTAAAAATCCTAAAAAACCCCGAAAACTCGATGAAAACTTAAAATACCCAAAAAAAACCCCTGAATATCTTAAAATTCCCTTAGAACCTTAAAAACAAAAAAAACCATTAAAAACCCTAAAAACCACTAAGAACTCTTAAAACCCTTAATCCCCTAAAAATGTTAAAATGTCTACAAAACCATAAATGGCCAAAAAAACTCAAAAAAACCTAAAAGTCCAAAAAAAGCCTAAAACACCCTAAAACCCGATAAACCCTAAAAAACCTTGAAAAACACTAAAAACCCTAAAAATACCTAAAAACCCTAAAAAAACCTAAAACATTTTAAAAATCATAAAAAACCTTTTAAAATCCATGAAAACGTAAAAAACCTGAAAGACAATAAAAACCCCTAAAAATATTTAAAACCCCCCAAAACCCATAAAATTATAAAAAAATATTAGAAATCCAAGAACATGTAAGAAACCCTAATTCAAGGTACCCCTGAAGACCAAAAAACCACTAAAAAAATTAAAATTCCTCAAAAAATAAAAACCCTGAAAACCACTAGAAACTCTAAAAATACATAAAACCACTAAAGTGTTAAAAAACTATAAAAAACCATAAAAATCATAAGAACTCATAAAAAACCTAAAAACCCAAAAGACCCTAAAAACCATAAGAATCCTTACAAACCTTAAAACATGTGAAAACCCTAAAAACCCTCAAAATCGCTGAAAAACTTAAAACCCTAAAAACCAAAAAAATCTTAGATGACCCTGAAAATCCATGAAAATGTAAAAAAACCTAAAACCCTAAAAAAACCATGACAACCATAATATCCCCTAAAAACCTTAAAATCCAAAAAACCCATAAAAACCCTAAAAACCACTAAAAACTTAAAAACCCTTAGAACCCATAAAAACGTTAAAAACACTAAAAACCCATAAAACCCCGAAAAAATAAAAAACCCCTTAAACCCCCAAAAAGGCCCTAAAAACATCAAAAAACCCAAAAAACCATTTAAAACCCTAAAAATCATCAAAATCCCTCAAAACCCAAAAAATCACAAAAAAACATAAAAATTCTAAAAAACCCCTAAAAATCCATGAAAACATAAAAAACCATAAAAACCTTGGAAAACCCCTGAATAACATTTAAACCCCTATAAAACTTATAAAAACCCATAAAAACCCTAAAAATCTTCTAAAAACTCTAAAAATCCTTAAAATTCCAAAAAACCTTAAAAATATCTCAAAAACCATAAAACCCGTTTAAAAACTCAAACAAACCTAAAACCCTAAAAATACCCTAAAACCCCAAAAAACCCTTAAAACCCTAAAACCCCTAAAAGCCATTAAAATTCCTAAAACCCTAAAAATCCTAAAACCCCCTTGAAAACTGAAAACCCCTAAAAATGTTAAAAAAACTCTGAAAACCCATAAAAACCTTAAAAACTCAAAAAAAAACCCCTAAAAACCCAAAAAGATCCTAAAAACTATGAAAATCCCTAAAACCCTAAAACCCATGAAAACCCCTAAAAACCCTCACAGTCCTTAAATAACCTATAAAACCCTAGGATCCATAGAAATCCTAAATACCCCTAGAAATATATGAAAATGTAAAACCCCCTAAAAACCCTGAAAACCCCCTGAAATTAAAAAACCCTAAAAACCTTTAAAATTTTGAAAAATCCATAGAAACCCTAAAAACCCAATAAAAACTCTAAATACCCTTAAAATCCCTAAAAACATTAAAAATCTCAAACACCCCTTAAAACCCTTAAGGATATATCTAAAATGGCGGCTCTGGCGACTATGGCGATTCTGGCGATCCAGCTCCCTCACGATGGAGGCTTCCTCCCAGGTTGAAGACGATTGAAAATGAAGCACGTCCCCCCTCTCTACGGGGGAGGATCCTCTCTCAGAGGACATCTCGTCGCTCTCCTCTACTGACTTGTTACCCTCTTTCCCGAGAACGGTGCTCTGCCCGAAGGTTCCGGAGTTTTTCGAAGGTTGTCTGCAGCTTCCCCTCTCGCTTCGAGAGTTCACTGAGACTTTGGACCTGCACCGCCTGACTCTGGTTGCAAGCTTCCCAATGCAGCGACCCCCCAGTTATCACTTTCGACAGGTTCGTTTCGGATTTCTGGAATCTTAGGGCTCGAGTGACTGTGGGCCTGATCGATAGATCCCACATCATGATTCACTTTGCTATGGAGGAAGACCTGGTCCTTGCCTGGTCAACAGCTCCTCAGTCATGCAATGATGCTCGCTTCTCCCTCTTTCGGTGGAGCTTTGATTTTCATCTGAAGCGGAGTTCCCCAATTGCTGCTACCTGGGTGAGATTTCCGGAGCTTCCCCTTCCCTTTCAAAATATCTCTATTATTTCGATGCCTGGGAATTTGGTGGGGAGGTTCCTTTGTGTGGATAGTAGGACTAGGGAACTTTGTCATCCGTTTTCACCAAGGTCTTTTGTTGAAATCGATTCTTCAAAGTCTCCTGTGGATGTTATCTGGATTGCAGTGGGGGAAGAACTCAGGTGGAGACAGCCTGTCATCTTTGAGAAATGTCCAGTTTTCTACTCTTCTGGTTGGAGTTTTGGGCACAACGATCACCCTGGAGGCTGCTCTGGCACTTTCAAGGGTGGTGGTTCTCTGGATCGCATGTCTTCTGGTGAGATTATACTCCCTCTGGTGGAGGTGAAGGGGACAAACAGGGTGTCTTCCTCCCAACCTCTGAATGCTGAAGTTCCCTACTTGTCTGCTTTACTGGCTGGAAGTGATTTAGAGGTGGCCCTGATGGATTCGGGTGGTTTCATTGTGAGTCTGGCTGGAGGTGCTGGTGTTTTGGGAAATGCTGATGAGGAGGAAGTGCTGCTGGCTGAGAGGGATAATCGGGTTTCTGCTAAAGGTGTTCACAAGTGTGGTGACTCCACTAAGAAGCAGACAGATTTAGGGAAGGCTGCTGTAATGGGCGTCTGGAAGGAAAAGGTGGAGGATCCCTGTGATCTAGATCTGGAATGAGATAATATAGCTGGATTGAAGGTTAATGAGATCACTGATGGATCCTTTCCAGCAATTTAGGGTGTTGTGATTCCTCCAAACAACTTTTAGGTTGCAGCCTTGGCTGAGCCTACCGTGGTGGATGTGCTGGTGGTAGATGTCATGAAGGAGGCAGTGGTTGCTCAGGGCCCAAAGACTGGGGATGAGTGGAGCTTGTCTTCAGCTGAGGAAAGGTCTATGGCGGATGTAGAGACCTAGATCCCTAGGGTTCCATACATGAACTGGCGTGATGCCCCTATTGTTCTGTCCGGGTGTCCAGGTGTGGGGGGACTTGACATGAGGCCTGGGTCATCTCCTCCCTCTGACAGCACAAGCGGTGCTGAGGATCCCCCCAGTGGCCAGTTCTTTAGCCCTCTGCTAGGAAATGCTGACGACGTTGGTGGTCTGTCCGTGGACCTGCAGAGGGATATGGTCCTTCATGGTGTCTCCTCTGCTGAAGATTTTTTTGTGCAGTTGCATGAGATGGTGTGGGTTGAATGGGAAAGGTTCCCGCTTGAGGGTGAAGCTGAGAGGCTTGGGGAGAGGTTTGCTGAGGCTAATCGCCGGATAAATGCTATTATGACCAGGTCAAAGGAGAAAAGAACTAGAGGAGGTGCCAAAACTCCTGGGTCAGAATGTAAGAAAGGGAAGGCACCATCGGCTGTTAGTGATGGTGTCACTTGTACGAAGGCGGGTGTTGCAGCTGGATCCACTTTCGCCCCTCCAAGATGAAGACGGAGGAGGGATTACTCTGCCCTCCCATGTCCCATGGAAACTAGGGCCTCTTCACGAGCTGTCAGACTTAATCTAAAGGTGAATAAGCGAGAGCGGCTTTCAATTTCCGCAGAGCAAGAAAAGACTAGGATGAAGCTGCTATCCAGGCTTGGCATGCAAGAGGATTTTGAGTCTGGATGGGACTCAATGGACATGGGTGCTGAGTCAGATTTAAGTTTTGCTGATGTGGGCGACAGATTTGGTGTGGGAATGGGGTTTCAAGGTGCTGAGCTAGAGGATTTTGGTGGCGATTTTGACTGATCCTCCCATTGTGTGCTTTCCCTTTTGGAATTTTTGACTTGTTTGTTTTTTCTTTTTTCTTTTCTTCTTTTCTTTCTGTGGCCTTCGGGCTGAGGTCGTAAAGGGTTTTGGGTGTGGATCGATGGATCCCTCCCCTCCCTTGTCTGCAGTGTCGGTGTCTTTTCTTTTAATAAATTTTGGGGGGTGCCAGGAATAGCCTGGACCCGAGCCTTCCTTGCCCTTAAAAACCATAAAACGTTAAAAAACTCTAAAAAACCTTAAAACACCTAAGAAACACAAAAAAACCCTAAAAAAATACCCTAAACCCCCCCTAAAGTCATAAAAACCGTTGAAATCACTAAAAACCATTGAAATCCTTAAAAACCCTAAAAACCCCTAAAAAACATAAAAATATTAAAAAATCACAAAAAAATCAATGAAAAGGTAAGAAAACCATAAACACCATGAAAACCCCTTGAAAATCATTTAAACCCATAAAACCCCAGAAAACCCATAAAAACTCTAAAAAACCACTAAAAACTCTTAAAACCCCTAAAACCCCTAAAAACATTAAAAATCTATCAAAAACCCTAAAAACTCAAAAAATCCTTAAACCCCCAAAAATGCCCAAAAATGCATTGAAAACCCCTAAAAACCCTAAAACTTTTTAAAAACCCTAAAAACCCTAAAAACACTAAAAACCATAAAAAACCTAAAAACCCCTATAAAATTCCACCAAATCCTAAAAAACCCTAAAAAACCGAAAAACCTAAAACCCCTAAAAACGTTAAAAACTCTATAAACCCTTAAAAACCCTAAAAAACTAAAAAAACCCTAAAACCCAAAAGACCCTAAAAACATGAAAAACCCAAAAAACCCAAGAAAACCCCAAAAAACACTGAAAATCCTTAAAAACCCTAAAAAACTTAAAAACCCCCTAAAAATCCATGAAAAAGTAAATAAATCCTAAAAACCCTAAAAGGAATAAAAACCCTTAAAAACATTAAAAAAAATATAGAAACCCTAGTATCCCACTAAAAAAATTAAAAAAAATTTAAAAGAATTAAACCCCTAAAAGAACTAAAAAACCCAAAAAATTCAAAAAGGCCCTAAAACCCTAAAAACCCCTAAAACCCTAAAAACCCCTAAGAAACCTTAAGACCTCTCAAAATCCTTAAAATCCCTAAAAACCATAAACTTCTTAAGAAACCCCTAAAAATCCATGAAATCATAAAGAACCCTAAAAACCCTAAAATCCTTTTGAAAGCCATAAACACCCCTAAAAACCTTAAAAACCCTAAAAACCCATAAAACCCTAAAAATCCACTAAAAACTCTAAAAACCCTTTAAACCTCTATAAATGTTAAAAAACTCTAAAAACATTAAAAATCGAAAAAAACTCAAAAAAACCTAAAAGACCAAAAGACACTAAAATCCCTAAAAAACCGCAAAAACTTAAGACCCTTAAAATCCATAAAACCCCTAAAGAACCCAAAAAAGAACAAAAATCATAAAAAATCCCCAAAAATACATGAAAATGTAAAACACCCCCTAAATACCCTGATAACCCCAAAAAACCCACACAAAACTCTAAAAACCACTCAAAAGTCTAAAAACATTAAAAAACCTTAAAAATTCTAAAAACTCAAAAAAACCTTATAAATCCTAAAAACTTAGAAAAAACACTAAATTCCCAAAAGACACTAAAAAACCTAAAGAAACCTAAAAACCTTTAAAAACTAAAAACCCTTAAAATCCCTAAAAACCCTAAAAACCCTAAAAACACTAAAACCCATAAAATTCTTAAAAACCCCTAAAAATCCATGAAAATGGAAAAATCCCTAAAAACCCTGAAAACCCCTTGAAAAGCATAAAAAACCCTAAAATGACTAAAAACTCAAAAAACCCCTTAATACCCTTAAAAACATTAAAAACTATAAAAACCCTTTTAAAACCTAAAAAACTCAAAAAAACCCCTAAAATCCCGAAAAGAACCTAAAACCCCTGAAAATACCTAAAAACCCCAAAATACCCCAAAATACCTAAAAACCCAAAAAACACTAAAAACCATAAAAATTGAAAAAACCTAAAAAGATCCATGAAAATATCGAAAACTCTAAAAACCCTAAAAAAACCCAAACCCATAAAAACCTTAAAAACCCTTAAAACCCCATATAAACCCTAAAACCACTAAAAACTCTAAGAACAATTTAAACCCCTAAAAAGATAAAATAGTCTAAAAAACCTTAAAATTCCTAAAAAACTGAAAAAAAAAACTGTGAAAACCCAAAAATAAATTAAAAACACTAAAATACCCTTAAAACAATAAAAAAAACCTAAAAACCCCTAATTTTTTTGAAAATCCCTAAAATTCCCCAATACCCTAAAAACCATAAAAATTCAAAAAAACCCTAAAAATCCATGAAAACATAAAACCCCCTGAAAACCCTGAAAAACACTAAAAAATATAAAACCCCTAAAACATTTAAAAACCCTAAATACACATAAAACCCCTAAAAACTAGTAAAACTCTAAAACCCCTTATAACCCCTAAAAATGTTAAGAAACTCTAAAAAGCTTAAAACCCCTCAAAAACTAAAAAACCCATAAAAACACAAAAAGAACCTAAAAACCCTTAAAAACCCTAAAAACCCTAAAAACCCCTTAAGACATTAAAAATCCTCAAAATCTCTAAAAATACTAAACACCCTAAAGTGAATACAAATTCTAAAAACCACTAAAAATCAATAAAAACATGAAAAAGCCATAAAAACATGAAAATCCATAAAACCCCTAGAAACCATAAAAAATCCCTAAATCCCCTAAAACACCAAAAACCACTAAAATTCTAAAAATCATTTAAATACCTAAAAATGTTTATAAACTATAAAAACCTTAAAAACCCTAAAAAACTCAAAAAACCCTATAAACCCTAAAACACCCCAAAAGGCCCTAAAAACCCTAAACACCCCTAAAACCCTTCAAAACCTCAAAAAACCTACCTAAAACCCATAAAAACCATAATAACCATAAAAATACATGAAAAAAACACTAAAAACCCTAAAAAATTGTTAAAAACCATAAAACCCCTAAACTCCATAAAAAACCTAAAATCCTAAAAGACCCTAAAACCCTGAAAACACCTAAAATCCCTAAAAACAGATAAAAACACTAAAAACCTTAAAAATCATAAAAATCCTAAAAACCCCTTAAAAATACATGAAAACATAAAACACACTAAAAACCCTAAACAACGCCTAAAAACCATAAAAACTTCTAAAAAACTTAAAAACACTAAAACCCTAAAATCCACTAAAATGATAAAAACCCTTATAAAACCTGAAAAATAATAAAAAAACTCTAGAAACCCTTAAAAACCCTAAAAAACTCAAAAAATCCCTGAAACCCTAAAAGTCACTAAAAACCCTAAAAACCCTAAAAACCCTAAAAACCCTAAAAACCCTAAAAGTAATAAAAATCCTAAAACCCATTAAAAATCCATGAAAAATTAAACAACCCTAGAAATCCTAAAAAACCACTAAAAACCAAAAAAACCACTAAAACCATAAAAAACCTAAAAACCCATAAAAACCATAAAAACTCTAAAAACCCTCAAAGACCCAAAAAACATTAAAAAACTCTAAAAAACCATAAAATCGCAAAATACCTAAAAATCCCTAAAACCCCGAGAAGATCGTAAAAACTATGAGAAACTCTAAAAACCCAAGAAACCCTAAAAACCCTCAAAATCCCTAAAAACACTAAAAAACCATAAAAATCCAAACCCCCCCTAAAAATCTATGAAAGCATAAAAAACATAGAAACCCTGAAAACCCCTTGACAATAATAAAAACCCCTAAAACGTTTAAAAACCAAAAAACCCTAAAGAAACACTAAAAACTCTATAAAACCTTAAAACCCATAAAAATGTTAAAAATACTAAAAGACCTTAAAAGACCTAAAAAAACTCAAAAAGAAACTTGAAATCTCAAAAAGAGACTAAAAAATTTCAAAAACTATAAAAACCCTAATAATCCTAAAAACCTTTGAGAAACCCTAAAACCCCTCAAAATCCCTAAAACCTCAAAAAATGCCTAAAAATGATAAAAAAAACTAAAAGACCCCTAAAAATCCATTAAAACGTAAAAAACCCAAAAAAACCCTAAAAACCCCCTGAATGCCATAAAAATCCTAAAAACCTTTAAAAACTTCTAAAAACCATTAAAAACCCTAAAACCCCAAAAAAACCCTCAAAACCACTAAAAACTATAACACCCCTAGAAACATTAAAAACTCTAAAAAACTTAAAAATCCTAAAAATCTAAAAAAACATAAAAACCCAAAAAGAACCTAAAATTCATGACAACCCCTAAAACCTTAAAACCCCATAAAAACCCTCAAAATCCAAAAACCCTTAAAAATTATGAAAACCATACAAATCCTAAAAAACCATAAAAATCCATGAAAATGTAAAAACCCCTAGAAACACTGAAAAACCTAAAAAACCTAAAAAACCCCTAAAAACCTAAAAAACCCAAAAAGCACTTAAAACTTTAAAAACCTTAAAACCCCTAAAAAGGTTTAAAAACACAACAAACCTAAAAACACTAAAAACTCTTAAAAAATCCTAAACCCCAAAAGACCCTAAAAACCCTCAAAATCCTTAAAAACATAAAAAACCATAAAAACCTAGAAAACCCCCCGAAAACCATAAAAACCTTAAAATCCCTAAAATCCCATAAAACTCCTAAAAACCCACTAAAAACTATAAAAACAATAAAACCACAAAAAACAAAAAAAAAAATCTAAAACCCATAAAACCTCCAAAAAATAAAAAAAACCCTAAAAGACCAAAAAGACCCAAAAAATCCTAAAAACCCATAAAAAACTATAAACCCTTAAAAACACTCAAAATCCATTAAAACACTACAACCCTAAAAACCAAAAAAAATCCTAAAAAACCCTTAAAAATCTATGAAAACATAAAACCCCTAAAAACCCTGAAATACCCCTACAAACCCCCAAAACCTTAAAAAACCCTAAAACCAATAAAAAACCTAAAAACCCTCTAAAAAATATAAAACCCCCAAAACCCCTAAAAACTTTAAAAACCTTTAAAAACCCTAAAAAACTAAAAAAAACCCTAAACACTCAAAAGACCCTAAAAACCCTAAAAAACCCTAAAACCCCTAAAACACCCTAAAAACCATCAAAATCCCTAAAAACCCTAAATAAGCATAAAAACTATAAAAATCATAAAAACACCTTAAAATCCATGAAAACGTAACAAACCCTAAAAACCTGGAAAAACCCTTGAAAACCATAAACCCCATAAAAACCTTTAAAACCCATAAAACCTCAAAAACCACTAAAAAATATAAAAACAGTTTAAAACCCAAAAATGTTAAAAACTATTTAAATACTTTAAAGCCTTAAAACTTAAAAAATTCCTAAAACCCAAAAAGGAAAAAACACTAAAAAATTCTAAAAACACTTGAAATCCCTAAAACCTCTCAAAATCCTTAAAAACCCAAGAAAACCCAAAAAAATCCTAAAAATCCTAAAAAAAATTAAAAATACATGAAAACATAAAAACCCTAAAAATCCAGAAAACCCCCTACAAATAATAATACCCCTAAAAACATTAAAACCCCATAAAAACCCTAAAGAACCACTAAAAAGACTAAAACCATAAAAACACCTAAAAACATTAAAATCCCTAAAAACCCATAAAAACTCTAAAAACCAAAAAAAAAACAATAAAAACCCTCAAAACCCCTAAGAACATTAAAAATATTTAAAAAATCATAAAGCCCTAAAAATATAAAAAATGACCCTAAAAACCCCAAAAGACCCTAAAACCCCTAAGATGGTGACTTCGAAAGCTCTACTCCCTCATGATGGAGGCTTCCCCTCCCTCCCAGGTTGAAGATGATGATGGACCAAGGGCCTTCCCCCTCTCTATGGGGGAGGGTCCTCCCTCTGAGGACCACTTTTTCTCTCCTTTCCCTTCCCCTGATTCACTGTCCTCCTTTCCACGAACGGTGCTTTCTCCAAAGGTTCTGGAGATCTTTGAGGTCCGAACATAGCATCCCCTTTTGATTCGGGAGTTCAACGAAGCTTCAGATCTGCACCGCTTGACTCTGGTTGCAAGGTTCCTGAAGTGGCACCCCACAGTGGACACTTTTGACAGGTTTGTATCTGAACACTGGAATCTACAGGATCGTGCAACAATGGGTCTAGTTTATATATCCCTCTTTAGGTGGAGTTTAGACTTTCACCTGAAGTGTAACTCCCTAATGGTTGCGACTTGAGATAGATTTCTTGAACTCCCCCTCCCCTTCAAAAATTTCTCTATTATTTCTGTTATTGGGAATATGGTGGGGAGGTTCATATGTGTGGATAATAGGACTCAGGTCCTCTGTCACCCTGTTGACCCAAGGTCCTTCGTTGAGGTTGATGCTTCAAAGGATCCGATGGATGCTATCCGGATTGATGTGGGGGAGGAGCTCCATTGGAAGTAGCCAGTAATTTTTGAATCATGGCTGGTTTTTTTGTTCAAGCTGTTGGAGCTTCGGGCATAATGCTCAATCAGGAGGATGTCCTGGACCTAGTAGGAATGGTTTAAACCTGGTTCAGTTGAGTTCTAGTGAGAACAACCATGCTCTGGTGGAGGTGAAGTGGGTCAAGGGGGGTGACCGAGCCTTTGCCCTCTCAACCATTGGTTGTTGTAGTTCCTGTTCCTCCTTTGACAGACTTGATGCCTGGGAGCGATCTTGAAGTTGCACTGATGGAATCGGGTGGTTTCAGTTTAAGTTTGGCTGGGAATGTATGTGAATCAGGAGATGCAGTCGCTGAAGCATATGGCTGAAGGGAGAACTCGGTCTTGTGCTGATGAGGTTTGCGGATGTGGTAAATTTTCAGGTAGACAGATGGAAAAGGGGAAGGCTATTATGTAAGGAACTTGGCATGGGAATGAACATCTGGAGGCTCCCCTGATGATGCCACTAGAAGGGGAGGCTATGGATTGAAAGAAGAACAGTGGGGGTGCTAGTAGTAGCATACTGTCAGATGCGAATGTTGTGACTCTGCAAAACAGGTTTCAGGACTTAGCCCAGGCTGAGCCTGTTGATGCTGGTGTGCTGGTGGGTGAGCTCGTGCAGGGGTATGTGGCTGAGTAGGGTATGAGGGATAGGGATGAGTGGCAATTTTCCTCACCTGAGAAGGAGAGGATCATGGTAGAGGAGCAGACCTGGAGTCCTGGGGTGCGATGCCCTAGTTGGAAAGCTTCCCCCTGGTGCTTACTGGGTGTGACGACGCAAACAGACCCGACATGGGGTCTGGGAGAGATCCTCTTGCTGAAGGCGCTAGCAGTGTGGAGAGTCTGCCTGGTGGTCATGTGGAGGATCCGATTGGGATCCCTCCACCAGGACCCAACGTTGATGATGGTGAGCTGGCCCCGAACCTGCAGAGGGCCTTGGTTGTTTATAGTGTTCCATCAGCTGAAGACCATTGTTTGTTGATGTGTGACATGATGATGGTTTAATGGGAAAGGTTTCCCCTTAAGGATGAGGCTAGGAGACTTGGGGAGAGGTTTTCTAAGGACGACCACAGGATAAATGTTGTTATGGCCAGGTGCAAGGAAGAAAAGAAAAAGCTCCAAAAAAAGGGTGGCTCAACTCTTAGAACAAGAAGTCAGAATGGGAACAAAGTGGCCTCAAGTGAGGCCAGCGATAGAGTAATACGTGAGAAGGAAGTCCATGAAGATGGTTCCATCTCTGCTACCCCAAAGTGAAGGTAGCAGAAGGATTACTCTTCCCTTCCAAGACCGATGGAGACTTGGGCCACCTCTAAGGCGGTAAAGCTGAATCTCAAAGTCAATAAATGGGAGCGGCCTCCGCGAAATGCTGAGCAGGAGAGGTCCAGAGAGAAAAATTTTGTCTACATTCAGAATGTCGGAGGACTACGAGTTAGGTTGGGACTCTATGGACATAGGAGTTGACTCAGACTTCTTATTTACTAATGTGGGCGTTGGGCTTGGTGCAAGCTTTGGATACAGCAGTGTGGACCTGGATGACTTTGGCGGTGACATTGACTAACTTTATCTTTTTTCTCTTTTGTGTGTTTTTCTTTTTTGGAATTTTGGGGTGTGAGACTTTTGTGTCTTTCTGTTTTTCTGTTTGGGGATTGTCCTTTGGGTATGGGTCGATTGACCCTACCCCCCGGTCTGCAGTGTCCTCTTTTTCTTAATAAATTTTGGGGGGCTAGGCTAGCCTAGTCTTGCACCTCTTCTGCCCTAAAAACCCCTAACCCCCCCCCCCCCCAAAAAAAATCCATTAAAACAATAAAAAACTATAAAAACAAAAACAAAAAATCATAAAAAAACACCCTAAAAAACCATGAAAATGTAAAAAATGTAAAAACCCTGAAAACCCCTAAAAACCATAAAAATTCAAAAAACCCCATAACACCCTAAAACCCATAAAAACCACATAAAACTCGCTAAAAACCCACTAAAATCTCTAAAAACTCTAAAACCCCTTAAAACCCTTAAAAACCCTTAAAAACATTAAAAACTCTAAAGAACCTTAAAAATACTAAAAAACTCAAGAAAACCCTAAAAACTCAAAAGACCCTAAAACCCGTGAAAAACCCTAAAACCCCTTCAAACCCTTAAAATCCCTAAAAACCCAAAAACCCCTAAAAATCATAAAAATCCAAAAAAATCCAATAAAAATCAATGAAAACGTAAAAACATAAAAACCATGAAAAATCCATTAAAACCATAAAACCCCTAAAAACCATAAAAAACCCTAAAAACCCAGAAAAAACCTAAAAACCGCAAGAAACTCTAAAAACCCTTTAAAACCCTAAAAATGTTTAAAATCTCTAAAAACCTTAAAAACCCTAAAAACCCTAAAAAACTCAAAAACCTAAAAGACCCTAAAAATTCTGAAAACCCCTAAAAACCCTGAAAACCCTTGAGATACCATAAAACACCTCAAAATCCCTAAAAACAAAAAAAACCATAAACACTATAATAATCCTATAAAACCTAAAATTCCATGAAAACATAAAAAATGTTGAAAAACCCCTAAAAACCATAAAAAAACCCTAAAAACCTTAAAACCCCATAGAAACCCAAAAAACCACTAAAAACTTTGAAAACCCTTAAAACCCCTAAAAATATTAAAAAGAACTCTAAAAAAACTTAAAAACCCTAAAAAAATCAAAAACCCCAAAAGACCCTAAAACCCCCAAAAAAAACCAGAAAACCTTATAAGTCTCAAAATCCATAAAAACCTTAAAAACCCTTAAGATCATAAAAAATCCTAAAGAATCCCAAAAAATCCACAAAATGTAAGAAAACCTAAAAAACTTGAAAAAGACCTGAAAACCATATAAACCCCTAAAAAACTTTAAAACCCCTAAAAACCATAAAAACCTTAAAAACCAATAAAAACTCCAAAACCCCTCAAAACCCCTAAAATATTAAAAACTCTAAAACACCTTAAACCCCCTTAAAACAAAAAAAACCCTAAAAACCAAAAAAACTTTAAACCCCTGCGAAAACCTAAAAACACATGAAAACCTCTAAAAACCCTCAAAATCCCTAAAAACCATCAAAAACCCAGAAAAGCATAAAAATACTAAAAAACCTAAAAAACCATAAAAACACAAAAAATCCTAAAAACCCTAAAAAACACCTGAAAACCATAAAAAACCAACAAAACTTTAAAAACCCTTAAATCCCATAAAAACCCTAAGACCAACTAAAAACTTTAAAAAACCTTAAAACCCCTAAAAATGTTAAAAAACTGTAAAAACCATAAAAAACCTAAAAACTCAAAAAAAAACTATAAGGCCCCAAAAGACCCTAAAAAATGTGAAAATTTGTAAACAGCACTGAAAACCCCCTAAAATTGTCAAACTCATTAAAAATCTAAAAATACTAAAAAACATAAAAACCCGAAAAATAACCCGAAAAATCCTCAAAAACGTAAAAAACCCTAAAACCCTTCAAAAACCCTAAAAACCATAAATACCTATGAAAACCTTAAAAACCCTAAAAACACATAAAAACCCTAAAAACCAATAAAAACTCCAAAAAACATTAAAACCCCTAAAAAGTTAAAAAAATCTAAAAAACCTTAAAAACCTTAGAAAACTCAAAAACAACCATAAAAATTAGAAAACACAATAAAAACCATGAAAACCCTAAAAAAACCCTAAAAACCCCTAAAAATCTTCAAAATCCCTAAAAACCCTAAAAAACCTGAAAACCATAAAAATCCAAAAAAAACCCTAAAAATATATGAAAATGAAAAAAAACCCTAAAAACCCTAAAAACCCCTTGAAAACCATAAAAACCCATAAAAACCTTTAAAAACCCATAAAATCCCTAAAAACCACTAAAAACTCTAAAAACCCTTAAAACCCTAAAAATGTTATAAAACTCTAAAACCCTTAAAACCCTAAGCAGCATTCCTCGGATTCATGGCGGTAGGTGATCTTTGGTTTCATTAGTAGATGAGTCTCCCCTGAGTGGCGGCCTGGAAGGTTTATTTCCCAATGGTGCTTCAGATCTGGTATGTCTTCTATGTTGTGGTGTTTTACCTGTGATTTTCCACTTCTTATGGTGTGCCGGTGGATTGTGATTTCAGTGTTCTTCTACTTGGTGGGTGGATGATTGAACTGCTATTATGGATATTTTGGCTGGTGATTTGGTCCATTAGTTGGGATGCTCTACTAGTTAGGGGTATTCCTTTTGAGTTTCTGGATGAAATGGTTCTGGTTTGTCCGATTTTGTTGATGTTATTGTGGTATTTGGTGTGTGTCGATGAGAGAGATAGGTTGTTTTTTCTGCTTGTTTTCAAGGCGTGAAAGGATCTGTTGGCTGTCAGAAACCTTGGTCCAGGTTGATGTTTTTTGTTAGACTGGGATGTGTGGAAGCCGATTATAATGAGTTTGGTGATGAGGGTTCTGCATTGCTAACGGTGGATCTTCCTGGGGTGGAGGTGCTGGAAGATGCAAATGGGGTGACTGGATACTGCTTGTTTCTTGGCCGCGTTATGGACCTAGATGTGGGTGTTGTTGTTCCTATTTTATTTCCCTTTGAATGAGTGTTGTTGGGTGCGAGTTTCTAGTTGTTGGATTCCTTTTGGCTTGGAAGTGATGGTTACTGGATGTTAAGATGATGGTTACTAGTTGCCTCTTTCCTTGAGGACTAGAGGTGGTGGGTGCTGGAAGAATGTTATGGCTGAGATGTTTGGAATCGGTGCTATTGGTCGCTGAAACTGAAGCGGGGTGCTGGGAGATGTTTGGTGATCAAAATAGGTGTTGGACCCTGGTTACTGTATGGCCAGGATGCGGTAAAGATGTTGTTTATGATATTAGTGATGGTGGTTCTATGTTTCTGGTGATGGATATGCTTGGAAAGGAGGTGATGGATGATGAAAAATGTGTTGTGGGATGTTGGTTGCTGGTTGGCTGGGAGATGCTGATGGAGATGATTTTATTTTTCTGCTTTGTCTAGTTTTGTGTTTCTTCTGGGTTTTTTGGGGACTCTTGGGTTTTGTGGGGGTGTCTAGGGCTTTTGGGTGTGGGTTGATTGACCCCGCCCCTCCCTTGTCTGCAGTGTCTTTTTTCTAAAAAATTTTGGGGGGCCAGTATTAGCCTGGCCTCACATCTTCCTTTCCCTAAAAACCCTGAAAACCCCTAAAAACCCTGAAAACCCTGAAAACCCCTAAAAACCATAAAACGCCTAAAACCTTAAAAAACCGAAAAAACCCATAAAAATCCACTAAAACTCTAAACACCCTTAAAACCACTAAATGGTGCTGTATGCTATATTGCTCTTGGGTGCTACGGTGGTGTTCCTGGAGGTGGGTGTGAAGAAAGTTATTGCTGCTTGGTGATGAATGATGCCTTACTACGAGGCGGTGAAGGAGAAGCTTGTGTCTTTGATGCTGATGGTTCTATGATGATTAGATACTGGTGGTTCTGTGATGTTGGATGCTAGTGGTTATGGATGCTTGTTGCTGCTTGGATGGGAGGCACTGAAGATGTTGTTTTTGCTTTACTGCTGGTTGCTGATTGGCTGGTGGATGCTGTCGGGGTTTCTTTGGTTCTTTTATGTGCTTTGGATTTTTCTATTTTTGCAGTCTTTGGGTGTGTGTTTGTAAAGGGTTTTTTGGTGAGGGTTGTTTGACCCCTCCCCTCCCTTGTCTGCTGCGTCTTTTCTTTATCTAATAAACTTGGGGGGGGGGGGGTCGGGAATATCCCGACCTCTGAATATTCCTTGCCCTAAAACCGCTCAAAATATCTAGAAACCCTAAAACCTAAAAACCATAAAAATCCTAAAAAACCCTAAAAATCCATGAAAACATAAAAAAAACCCTGAAAACATTGAACTGTAAAAGCCCTAAAACCCATGAAAAAGTGTAAAAACCCTTAAAACCCTTTAAAATATTAAAAAACTATAAAAGACTTTGAAAACCCAATGAAACTCAAAAAAACCTAAAAATCCAAAAAAGACCCTAGAAACCATGGAAAACCCCCAAAACCCTATTAACCCCCAAACCCCTAAAAAACCCCCAAACCCCTCAAAATCCTTAAAACTCAAAAAACCTTAAACACCGTAAAAATCCTAAAACCCCCCCTAAAAATCCAAGATAACGTAAAAACCCTAAAAGCCCTGAAAAGACCCAAAAAACCATAAAAACCCATAAAAACCCGCAAACCCACTAAAAACTGTACAAACCCTTAAAGCCCCTAAAAATGTTTAAAACTCTAAAAAAACATAAAAACCCTAAAAAACTCAAAGAACCCATAAAAACCCAAAAAGAATTTAAAAACCCTAAAAAACCCTAAATAAACTAAAAACCCCATAAAAACCCTCAAAATCCCTAAAAACCCTAAAAAACCAAAAAAAACCACTAAAAATCCATGAAAACATAAAAACCCCCTAAAAAACCTGATAAACCCCAGAAACCATAAAAACCCCATAAAACACTTAAAAACCCATGAAAACTCTAAAAAACACTAAAAACTATAAAAACCCGTATAACCTCTAAAAAACATTAAAAAAACTCAAAAAATATTAAAAGCCCTAAAAAACTAAAAAAAACCTAAAAAACCTAAAAAGGCTAAAAACCACCGAAAACCCCTAAAAACCCTCAAAATTCCTAAAAATCCTAAAAACCATAAAAATCCTAAAAAAATTTCAAGGTTTTTTTTGAATTTTTAGGGTTTTTATGTTTTTTATATTTTTTTAACATTTTTTAGGAGTTTTAATTTTTAAGTGGGTTTTTAGGGTTTTAAGGTTTTTTTAAGGTTTTAGGGGGTTTTATGGTTTTAAGGGTTTTAATTGTTTTCTATGTTTTCATGGATTTTTAGGGGTTTTTTAGGGGTTTTATGATTTTTAGGGGTTCTTCAAGGTTTTTAGAGGTTTTTACATTTTTGTGGATTTTTTTTGGTTTTTTGGATTTTATTGTTTTTAGGGTTTTTTAGGGTTTTTTGGGATTTGGGGGTTTTAGGGTTTTAGGGTTTTTTAGGTTTTTTATGGTTGTTTTGGATTTTTAGAGGGGTTTTTTTCAGTTTTTCAGGTTTTTAGGGGGTTTATATTTTTCAAGGGTTTTTTGGGGGTTTTAGAGTTTTAGTGGTTTTTTTGGGTTTTATTGGGTTTTATTGTTTTTAAGGATTTTAGGGGATATTTATGGTTTTCAAGGGTTTTTAGGGGTTTTAGGGTTTTCTACATTTTCATTTATTTTTAGGATTTTTTAGGATTTTGTGAGTTTTTAAGGGTTTTCAGGGGGTTTTAAGGTTTTTATGATCTTTTGGGGTTTTTGTTATTTTTTTTTGTTTTTCTGGTTTTTAAGGTTTTTATGGGTCTTGGGGTTTTTTACGTTTTTTAGGGATTTTATAGTTTTCAAGGGTTTTCATGGTTTTTAGGGTTTTTTATATTTTCATAGATTTTTTGGTGTTTTTTGGATTTTTATGGTTTTTTTGGGTTTTTAGGGATTTTTTGGGGTTCTATGGTTTTTCCTAGGTTTTTATGGTCTTTTGGGTTTTTAGGGTTTTTTTGAGTTTTCTAATGGTTTTGTGGGTTTTTAAAGTTTTTTTAAAATTTTTAGAGGTTTTAAGGGGTTTTAGAGCTTTTAGTGGTTTTTAAGGGTTTTATAGGTTTTTATGGTTTTTTAAGGTTTTTAGGGGTTTTTTGATTTTTTGGGGGTTTTCAAGGTTTTAGGGTTTTTTTATGTTTTCCTGAATTTTTAGAGGTTTTTAAGACTTTTATGATTTCTAAAATTTTTTAGGGTTTTATGGATTTTGAGGGTTATTAGGGATTTTCAGGGGTTTTAGGGGTTTTAGGGTTTTTAGGGTCTTTTAGGGGTTTGAGGTTTTTTTGAGTTTTTTTGGGTTTTAAGGTTTTTTGAGTTTTTAACAGTTTTGGGGGTTAAGGGTTTTTTGAGTTTTTAGTTGTTATTTGGGTTTTTGGCATTTTTGGGGATTTTTAAGGTTTTTAGGGGTTTTACGGTTTTCATGTTTTTTTCGGGGTTTTAGGGGGTTTACATTGTCATGGATTTTTGGGAGTTTTGAGGATTTTATTGTTTTTATGGATATTAGATATTTTTGAGGGTTTTAGGATTTTTCAGTGATTTTAGGGTTTTAGGTGTTTTCAGAGTTTTTAGGGTCTTTTTGGGTTTTTACGGTTTTTTTAAGTTTTTTTGTGTTTTTAGTGGTTTTAGAGTCCTTTTAACATTTTTAGGGTTTTAAATATTTTTTAGAGTTTTTAGTGGTTTTAGGGTTTTTATGGGTTTTTAGGGATTTTAAAAGTTTTTATGGGTTTTTATGATTTTCATGGAGTCTTCAGGGTTTTTAGGATTTTTTACATTTTCATGGATTATTAGGTATTTTTTAGGATTTTTTGGTTTTTAGGTATTTTTTGGGTTTTTATAGATTTTGAGGGTTTTAGGGGTTTTCAGAGGTTTTTAGGATTTTTAGGGGTTTTCAGGGTTTTCAGAGTCATTTGGGTTTTATGGGGGTTTTTTAGTTTTTAGGGTTTTTAAGGTTTCTAACGATTTTTGTGTTTAAAGGGGTTTTAGATTTTTTTTAGTGGGTTTTTAGGATTTTTATGGCTTTTTAGTATTTTAATGTTTTTAGAGGTTTTATGGTTTTCAATGCTTTTTCCATATTTTTATGGTTTTTAGGGTTTTTTATGTTCTCATGGATTTTTAGTGTTATTTTTAGATTTTTATGGTTTTTTGGGATTTTTAATGTTTTTAGGGATTTTTAGGGATTTTTTTTGGTTTTCATTGGTTTTTAAGGGTTTTCATGGTTTTTAGGGTCTTTTTGGGTTTTTAGGGGGGTTTTATTTTTTATGGGTTTTAAGGTTTTTTAGAGATTTTTTTAACATTTTTAGGGTTTTTATTGGTTTTTTTGAATTTTTAGAGGTTTTAGGGGTTTTTTATATTTTCATGGATTTTTAGGGTCTTTTAGTATTTTATGGTTTTTAGAGTTTTATAGGGTGTTTAGGAATCTATAGGGTTTTTAGGGTTTTTAGGGTTTTTTCCGAGTCTTTTAGGGTTTTAAGGTTTTCTATAGATTTTTAACCTTTTTAGCATTTTAAAGGGTTTTTAGGGTTTTTATGGATTTTTAGAGTTTTTCAAGGTTTTTATGATTTTCATGAGTTTTTCATGGTTTTTTGGGTTTTTTATATTTTCATGGATTTTTAGGGGATTTTAGGATTTTTATGGTTTTTAGGGACTTTACGGATTTTGAGGGTTTTTAGTGTTTTTTCCATGGATTTTAGGGTTTTTGGATCTTTTATGGTTTTAGGGATTTTTTTTTTGTGTTTTTAGGGTTTTTAAGTTTTTTAGAGTTTTTAAACGTTTTTAGGGGTTTAAAGGGGTTTATGGAGTTTTTAGTGATTTTTTAGTGTTTTTATGAGTTTTTAGGGGTTTTTAATTTTTTTAGGGGTTTTATGATTTTTAGGGGTTTTCCAAGTTTTTTAGGTTTTTTTATGTTTTCATGGATTTTAAGGTCGTTTTAGGATTTTTAGGGTTTTAGGTTTTTTATGGTTTTTATTTTGAGGGGTTTTAGGTGTGTTTTTGGGTTTTTAGGGAATTTCAAAAAATTTAGGGACTTTTTGGGTTTTTTGGTTTTTTTTGAGTTTTTTAGGGTTTTAAGGCTTTAAGAGTTTTTAACCATTTTAGGAGTTTTTAAATTTTTTAGTGATTTTTTAGGGTTTTATTGGTTTTTTAATGTTTTAGGGGTTTTATGGATTCAAGATATTTTTTAGGGTTTTTATGATTTTAGGGTTTTTTTAAGATTTCATGGATTTTTAGTGGTTTTTATTTTTATTTTTACAGTTTTTAGGGTTTTTATGGATTTTGAGGGGTTTTGGAGTTTTTATGGTTTTTAGGGGCGGTTGGTTTTTTGGGTTTTTAGGTTTTTTTTTTGTTTTTAGGGCTTTAGAGGCTTTTAGAGTTTTTTAAACATATTTAGAGGTTTTAAGGGATTTTAGAGTTTTTAGTGGGTTTTTAGTGTTTTTTTGGGTTTTTGACTTTTTGACGATTTTTAGAGGATTATATGGTTTTCAGAGGTTTTTTGTGGTTTCTAGGGTTTTTTTACATTTTTGTGGATTTTTATGGGTTTTTAAGATTTTATGGTTTTTAGGGATTTTTGGGGTCTTTAGGGATTTTGAGAGTTTTAATATTTTTTAGTGGTTTTAGGGTTTTTAGGGTTTTTCGGGGGTTTTAGGGTTTTTTGAGTTTTTTTGGGTTTTTATGATATCTTAGTGTTTTTTATCATTTTTAGGGGTTAAAGTTATTTTAGTTTTTTCATGGTTTTTTGGGTTTTTATGGGTTTTTTAGGGTTTTGGGGGTTTATGGTTTTCATGGGTTTTTTAGCATTTTTAGCATTTTTTACGTTTCGCATATTTTTTGGGATTTTTGGGATTTTTATGGATTTTAGTGTTTTTTAGGGTTTTTTGGTTTTTTGTTGGTTCTTAGGGTTTTCCACGGGTGTTTAGGGGTTTTCAAGGTTTTTAGGGTCTTTTTGGGTTTTTATGGATTTTTTTGAGTTTTTAGGGTTTTAAGGTTTTTTAGATTTTTTATCCTTTTTAAGGATTTTAAGGGTTATTAGATTTTTAGTGGGTTTTTATGGGTTTTTAGGGTTTTTATGGGTTTCTATGGATTTTAGAGGTTTTTAGGGTTTTTTAAATTTTCATGGATACTAAGGGGTTTTTAAATATTTTTATTGTTCTTATGGTTTTTTGGGGTTTTAGGGATTTTGAAGGTTTTAGGGATATTAAGTGGGTTTTTGGGTTTTTCGGGGTTTTCATGATTTTTAGGTTCTTTATGGGTTTTTAGGGTTTTTTTTGGATTTTTTAGGGTTTTAAGGTTTTTTAGAGTTTCTTATCATATTTTTGGATTTTAAGAGTTTTTAGAGCTTTTAGGGTTTTTATGGGTTTTTATAGGTTTTTAAGGCTTTTACGGGTTTTTATGGCTTCTAGGGGTTTTTTCTTGCTTTTTAAGGTCTGTTACATTTCCATGGATTTTTAGGGGGCTTTTAGGATATTTATGGTTTTTACGGTTTTTATGGTTTTTGAGGGGTTTTAGGGGTTTTCAAAGGTTTTTAGGGGTTTTCAGGGTTTTTAGGGTCTCTTTGGGTTTTTAGGATTTTTTTGAGTTTTTTGGTGTTCTATGGGTTTTTAGAGTTTTTTTTACATTTTTATGGGTTTTAAGGGTTTTTAGAGTTTTTAGTGATTTTTAGGGTTTTAGGGTTTTTTAAGGTTATTAGGGTTTTTTTGGGTTTTCTGGGGTATTTCAGGATTTTTAGTGTTTTTACATTGTTGTGGTTTTTTAGGATTTTTATGGGTTTTAGTGATTTTGACGGTTTTAAGGGGTTTTTAGAGGTTTTTATGGGTTTTTAGGGTCTTTTTAGGTTTTCAGGGTTTTTTTAGTTTTTTTAGGTTTTTTAGAGCTATTGAACGTTTTTTGGGGCTTTAAGGGTTTTTAGAGTTTTCAATTGTTTTTTAGGAGTTTTATGGGTTTTTAGAGTTTTTATGGGTTTTAACGGTTTTATGGTTTTTAGAGGTATTTTCGGTTTTATAGGGTTTTTATGCTTTCATGGATTTTTTGGGATTGTTTTGGATTTTTATGGTTTTTATGGGTTTTCAGGGTTTTTAGTGTCTCATGTATTTTTAGATATTTTTTTAATTTTAGTGTTTTAAGGTTTAATAGTTCTATTTAAGTTTTTTTTGGGTTTTTAAGGGTTTTTATAATTTTTATTGGTTTTAGGGTTTTATGGGTTTTTAGGGTTTTTAATGTTTTTAGGGGTTTTTATGATATTCTGGGGTTTTTCAAGGTTTTAGGGTTTTTTATGTTTTTTTGGGATTTATATGGTTTATAGTTTTTTTAGGATTTTGAGGGGTTTTAGGGGTTTTAGATTTTTTAGGGGTTTTAAGGGTTGTTTCATGTTTTTAGGGTCTTTCTGGGTTTTTAGGACTTTTTTTTGAGTTTTTAGGGGTTTGAGGTTTTTAGAGTTTTTTAACTTTTTTAGCAGTTTTAAGGGTTTTAGAGTTTTTAGTGGTTTTTTAGGATTTTTATGAGTTTTTAGGATTTGTAATGTTTTATGGGTTTTTATGGTTTTCTTAGGCTTTTCAGGCTTTTTAGGGTTTTTTACATTTTCATGGATTTTTAAGGGTTTTTTAGAAGTTTTATGGTTTTTAGGGATTTTGAGGGGTTTTCAAAGGTCTTTAGGGTTTTCAGGGGTTTTAAGGTCTTTTGGGTTTTTAGGTTTTATTGAGTTTTTTCGGGTTTTTAAGGTTTTTTAGAGTTTTTTTAAACATTTTTGGGGTTTAAGTGTTTTTAAATTTTTTTTGTTTTTTAGGGATTTTTGGGTTTTTTTGGTTTTTAAGGTTTTTAGGAGTTTTTATGGTTTTCAAAGGTTTTTCAGGTTTTTTAGGGGGTTTTCAAGGGTTTTTAGGTTTTTAGGGCTTTTTAGGAATTTTATGATTTTTAGGTTTTCTTAGGGATTTTAGAGATTTTGAGGGGTTTTAGGGGTTTTCAAGGGTTTTTTAGGTTTCTAGAGTTTCTCTGGGATTTTAGGTTCTTTTGGGTCTTTAGGGGTTTTTTGAGTTTTTTATGATTTTCAAGGTTTTTAGAGTTTTTTAACGTTTTTAGGGTTTTAACGGTTTTTATATTTTTTGTAGTTTTTAGTGTTTTTAATTGTTTTTAGGGTTTTTAATGTTATTATCGGTTTTATGGTTTTCAAGGTTTTTTAAGGCTTTTTATGGTTTTTTACATTTTCATGGATTTTTAGGAGTTTTTAGGATTTTTTAGGTTTTTAGGGTTTTTAGGGGTTTAGGGATTTTGATGGTTTTTTGGGGGTTTTCAGGGGTTTTAAGGGTTTTTAGAAAATTTTAATGTTTTTAGGGTCTTTTGTGTTTTAGGGTTTTTTGAGTTTTTTAGGATTTTTATGGTTTTTTAGAGTTTTTAACGTTTTCTAGGGTTTAAAGAGTTTTTATGGCTTTTTGGGATGTTTTGGGTTTTTAAGGTCTTTGGGGTTTATGGTTTTTAGGGATTTTCTGGGTTTTTTGGGTTTTTTTTTGTTTTCATGAATTTTAATGGGTTTTATAGGATTTTTATTGATTTTAGGGTCTTTGGGATTTTTTGAGATGTTGATGTTTTTTAGAGGTTTTCAGGGGTTTTTTTGTCTTTTAAGGTATTTCGGATCCTTTTGGGATTTTAGGATTTATTTTAGTTTTTTAGGGGTTTTAAGGGTTTTTAGTGTTTTTTAACGTTTTTAGGAGTCTTAATGGGTTTTAATGTTTTTAGTGGTTTTTATGGGTTTTCAGGGGTTTTTTAGGGGTTTCAGTGTTTTTTACATTTTCATTGATTTTTATGAGGTTTTCTAAGAATTTTATGGTTTTTAGGCTTTTTAGGTATTTTGAGGGTTTTTAGGGTTTTCAGTGGTTTTGGGGTTTTTCTGGGTTTTTAGGGTCTTTTTGGGTAATTTGGATTTTTTTGGGGGTTTTTAGTTTTGTAGGGATTTTAAGGTATTTTAGAAGTTTTTAAGTTTTTTAGGTCTTTAAGGGTTTTTATAGTTTTTAAGGTTTTTAAGTGGTTTTAGGGTTTTTTAAGGTTTTTAGGGGTTTTATGGTGTTCAGTGTTTTTCATAGTTTTTACATTTTCATTAATTTTTATGGGTTTTTTTAGGATTTTTTGGGTTTTAAGGTATTTAGGGATTTTTAGGGTTGTAAGGGTTTTCATGGGTTTTCAGGGTTTTTATGGGTTTTTAGGGGGTTTTTGAGTTTTTTTCAGGTTTGTAAGGTATTTAGAGTTTTTATCATTTTTAGGGGATTTGAGGGTTTTTAGAGTTTTTAGTAGTTTTTTAGGATATTAGCTAAGGTTTTTGGGGTTTTATGGTTTTTAATGTTTTGATGGTTTTTTCAAGGTTTTTAGGGTTTTTTACGTTTTCATGGATTTTATGGTTTTTAGTATTTTGTAGGGTTTTTAAGGCTTTTCAGGGATTTTAATGTCTTCTTGGGGTTTTAGGGGGGTTTTTTGAGTTTTTTGGGATTTTAAAGGTTTTTTGGAGTTTTAATTTTTTATAAGGCAAAGAAGGCTCGAGACCAGGTGAACCTAGTCCCGCAAAATTTATTAAAAAAGAGAAAGAACTGACAAGACATTACAAAGAGGGATTACAAACCTGGGTTTGCAACTCACCCCTCATATCAGACTCCACAAACCTTAGGCAGTAGGATGGAATGAAAAAAGACCACATCGAGTCCCTTGCCACAATCGCCTCGAGTTCGCCTCTCAATAAGAATGTGTGACATGGAGATTGAGCCTTTGGAAAAGGGTAAGGAAATCCATCCATTGGGGAAGAATCCTCCAAGGGACTCTCCTAGATTTGTTTTTGAGGATCTCCATAGCAAGCATCGAGTCCAATTCAAGCCAAAAAGGACTCTATCCAAATTGAACAACAAACTCAATCGCCTTCATCATGGCCCAAAATACAGCTTCAAGGGCGCACCCATTGCCAATAAAGTGTTGAAAGCATCCTTTGACGAAACATCAGTGGGTACAGAAGACCCCGCCGCACCCAGAGGGGACCGGTGCTCCCAGTGTCGTACCATTCACATTAACCTTGATCTAGGAAGAGATCGGGGGAATCCAGCAGATGAACTTGTGAACCTATGGTTTTTTTTATCCTAGCATAAACTCTAAGAATCCATAAGAGAATAAGATCCTTAACATCATTTTCCATTGGACCTATCTGAATGTGAGATGTAGCATGGATTGTCGTATGCAGGGTCACGACACCACCATGGAAGTAGAGTCACTTTTTGTTAAAATCTATCGCATTCCGGGCAGCCCAGATATAAGAAGTAATGGAAGAAACGACAACAAGAAAGAGGTTGGACACCTTCCTACTGCAAGGCCAATTAACCAGGCTATCCATCAGCTCAAATAGCGGCCTGCTCGAGCAAGAAGGGAACCCAAACAACTTCTGCAAGTAGTCCCAAAGTGCAGCTGAAAACCTGCACTGAAGAAAGGTATGTTGTATGGATTCCTTGGCACCAAGATAGATGAAACAGACCGAGGCCAGGCTGTGTTTGGCCCATTGCAGTTTCCCTTGAAGCAGCAGCCAATTTTTCCAGAGCTTCCAGAGTAGCAGATGGTTAGCCGGAGGGATAAAGGGCTTCTTAAAGCTTGAAAGCCAAGCTGGAGGAGTTGGGCCCTGTACAAATTTGGACCAATAAAAATCCTTCACATTGATTTTCCCAACAAGATTAGGCTTCCATATTAAGGCATCCCTTTCAAAAAAGATGTAATCTTGAATCTGCATGTAAGTGTCAACTAGAAGGAGAACTTCAAACTCTTCCAGGTGATTAATGAAACGAGCAATCAACATGTTCCTTGAATCAGCGGGAGGCACCACACTATAAAAACCCCTAAAAACCCATAAAACCCCCTAAAACCTTAAAAAATACAAAAAACCCATAAAAACCGCTAAAAATACTAAAAACCCCTAAAACCCCTAAAACCTTATAAAAAATCGAAACAACCATAAAAGCCCTAAGAAAATCAAAAGACCCCCAAAAACCCCAAAAAGAACTTAAAAACCCTAAAAACCTTAAAAACCCATGAAAAAACATAAAACCCCTCAAAATACCTAAAAACCCCAAAACCCATAAAAATAAAAAAATCCCTAAAAATCCATGAAAACATAAAAAACCCTAAAAACCCTAAAAATACATTGAAAATAATAAACCCCCTAAAAAACTCAAAAACCCTAAAACCTATAAAAACCCTAAAAACCCACTAAAAACTCCAAAACCCCTTTAAACCACAAAAAAATGTTAAAATAATTAAAAACCCTAAAAAACTCAAAAAAACCCCTTACAACTCAAAAAGACCACAGAAACCCTCAAAACCTCTAAGAACCCTAAAACCCTCAAAATTCATAAAAACCCTAAAAATCCCTAGAAAACCATTTAAACCCCTAAAAACCAAATAAAACCCATAAAAAACCTAAACGCACTAAGAACTCTAAAAAAAATTAAAAACCCAATTTTTTTTAAAAAAAAACCATAAAACCAATAAAAACATCCAAAAACCCTACACACCCAACGAAACCCTAAAAACCATGAAATCCCCTAAAAACCATAAACCCTGAAAATCATAAGACCTTGAAAATTACTATAAACCCTAAATACCCTAAAAACCATAAAATCCTAAAAAATTCCTAAAAATTCATGAAAACAAAAAAACCCTAAAAATCCTAAAACCCCCTAAAAACCATAAAAACCCCTAGAAACCTTAAGAACCCTAAAACCCCTAAAAACTTAAAAACCTCTAAAACCCCCTAAAACCCTAAAAACAACTAAAAACTCAAACCCATAAAATTCCTAAAAATACCGAAAAAATCCAGGAAAATGTAAAAAACCCTAAATATCCTAAAAACCTTAAAAACCCTTAAAAACCATAAAGAACCCTAAAAAGCCATAAAAACCCTAAAAACTAATAAAAAATCTAAAAACCCTTAAATCCATAAAAACATTATAAAACTCTAAAAACTATTAAAACCCTTAGAAAACTCAAAAAACCCTAAAACCCAAAAGGACCCTAAAACCCCTAAAAACCTATAAAAACCCTAAAATCCCTAAAAATCCCTAAAAACACAAAAAATCCCAAAAATCCCTAAAAATTCATGAAAACGTAACAACCCAAAACACCATGAAAACCCCCTAAAACCATAAAACCCCATAAGAACCTCAAACCCCCCCAAAACCCATAAAAACAATAAAAACACAAAAAACCCTTAAAACCCCTAAAAACGTTAAAAAACTAAAAAAAACCCTTAAAAACCTTAAAGGAACCAAAAACTTTCCACCCCCTCCCCCAAATGACCCTAAAAACCATACAAGACCCTGAAAAACCCTAAAGACCCACAAATTCCCAAAAAACCCTAAAGACCATAAATATACTAAAAAATCCTAAAATCAATGAAAACGCAGAAAACCCTAAAAACCTTAAAATACCCTAAAAACCTTGAAATCCCCTAAACCCCCTAAAAACCATAAAAATCCTAAAAATACCTAAAAATCCCAAAAAAACATGAAAAATACTAAAACCCCCTAAAAATCTAGGAAAATATTAAAAAAATTCTAAAAACCCTAAAAACAGCTAAAAACCATAAAACCCCTAAAAACCTTAAAAACCCAAAACACCTTTAAAAGCTATAAAACCTATAAAAACTCTTTAAAACCCTAAAAACGTTAAAAAAATTGAAAAAAATATTAAAACCCTAAAACCCCAAAATACCCTAAAAACCCTAGAAACCCGTAAAACTATAAAAACCCCTAAAACCCCTCAAAATCCCTAAAAACACTAATAAACCCTAAAAAATATAAAAATTATAAAAAACCCCTAAAAATCCATGAAAATGTGAAAAACCCTATAAAACCTGAAAAACTCCTAAAAACCACAAAACCCCTACAAACCATAAAACCCTAAAAACCCATAAAACCCCTAAAAATAAACTAAAAAATCTAAAACGCATTTAAACCCCTAAAAATGTTAAAAATCTATAAAACCCATTAAAACCCGTAAAAACTTAAAAGAAAACCCTAAAAATCCAAAAAAGAACCAAAAACCATAAAAGACCCTAAAACCCAAAGTGCCCAATTTTTTTTTTAAAAACCCTCAAAATCCCTAAAACCCCTAAAACCCTAAGAATCATAAAAATCCTAAAAAAACCCCAAAAATCCATGAAAACGTAAAAAACCCCAACCCCCCCTGAAAACTATAAAAACCCAAAAAACCCACAAAAAACTCTAAAAACGCTTAAAACCCCTAAAAACATTAAAAAACTCTAAAAAATCTTTAAAACCCTAAAAAATCAAAACAGCCCAAAAAATCCAAAATGACCAAAGAAATCCTAAAAACCCTTAAAACCCCCTAAAAAACCCTGAAACCCCTCTAAATTCCCTAAAACCCTAAAAAACATAAAAAATCATATAAACCTCTAAAAATCCATGAAAACGTAAAAAGCCCTAAAACCCCTAAAAACCCCCTAAAAACCATAAAATCCCTAAAAAAAATTGAAAACCCTAAAACCCCATAAAAACCCTAAAAACATCTAAAAACTATAAAAACCAATAAATCCCCTAAAACATTAAAAACTCTAAAAACATAAAAACCTAAAAAACTCAAAAAAACCTAAAAACCCAAAATAACCCTGAAAACCCTAAAAACCATGAAAAACCCTAAAAAAAATTATAAATAATAAAAAACCACAAAATGCATAAAACACTCAAAAACATAAAAATACAAACCCCCTAAAAATCCATGAAAACATGAAAAACCCTAAAAACCCAAAAAAACCTTCAAACCCTAAAAACACATAAAAACCATAAAAACCACTAAAAATTCTAAAAACCTTAAAATCCCTAAAAAGTAAAAAAAAACACTAAAAAACATTTAAACATCCAAAAAAATCAAAAAACCCCCCAAACCCCCCCAAAAGACTCTAAAAAACTTAAAAACATTTAAAATTCCTAAAAACCATAAAAAAACTAAAATAATATCCTAAGACCCCCTAAAAATACATGAAAAAAGTAAAACCCTAAAAACCCATGAAGACTATAAAACCCCTAAAAACCTTAAAAACACTAAAACCCCATAAAAACCCTAAAAAACGTTAAAAACTCTAAAAACACTTAAAAACCCTTAAAATTTTAAAATACTCTAAAAAACCTTAAAAACCCTAAAAAACTTTAAAAATACTAATAACCCAAAACGACCCTAAAACCCCCAAAAAAACTCTAAAAGCCCTAAAAACCCATAAAATCTCAAAAATAACCCTAAAACCCCCCATAAACCATAAATATCCTAAAAAATCCCTAAAAATCAAGGAAAGTGTAAAAAACCCAGAAAGCCTTGAAAACCCCTTAAAACCATGAAAACACCAAAAAATCATAAAAAATCATAAAACCCTCAAAAACCACTAAAAATAAAAAAATCTTTAAATGATTAAATACTTTAAAAAAATCTAAAAAATCTTAAAAATTGTCAAACACTAAAAAAAACCCTAAAAACCCAAAAGACCCTAAAACCCTAAAAACCCCCAAAACCCTAAAAATCCCTAAAAACCCTAAAGACACTAAAAATAATAAAAATACTAAAAAACCTTAAAAATTCATGAAAATGTAAAAAAACTTTAAAACCCAAAAAAACCCTGAAAACAAAAAAAAAACCCCTAAAAACCTTAAAAAAACCTAAAAACCCACTAAAAAATCTAAAACCCCCTAAAACCTTAAAAAAACCCTAAAAACTCATAAAAAACTAAAAAACCCATGAAAAACTACAAAAACCCTTCAAACCCCTAAAAATTTTAAAAACTCTATAAAAATTAAAAACCCTAAAACACTCAAAAAAACATTAAAAACACAAAAAACCATGAAACCCTAAAAATTCCTAAAAACCATAAAAATCCTAAAAAAACCTAAAAATCCATGAAAACCTAAAAAACCCTAACCCCCCCCCCTAAAAACTATAAAAACCCCTAAAAACCTTTAAAAACCCTAAAACTCATAAAACCCCTAAAAACATTAAAAAACAGTAAAAACCACAAAAACCCCAAAAAACTAAAAAAATCTAAAACCCCCAAAAGACCCTAAAAACCCTGATAACCCCTAAAAACCCTTAAAAATTATAAAAACCCTCAGAATCCCTAAAACCCTAAAAACTCTTAAAAACTATAAAAATAAAAATAAAAATAAAACCCAAAATCCATAAAAACGTAAAAAACCCTAAAAACCCTAAAACAAGTAAAAACCATAAAACCCCCTAAAAACCATTAAAACCCATAAAATCCCTAAAAACCACTAAGAAATAGAAAAACCCTTGAAACCTCATAGAATGTTAAAAAACTATAAAAACCTTTAAAACCTAAAAACTCAATAAAAACCCCTAAAAAATCTAAAGACCCTAAAAACCCTGAGAACCCCTCAAAACTCTAAAACCCCTAAAAAACCTAAAACCCCTCAAAATCCCTAAAACACCAAAAAAACCATTAAAACCATAAAAATCCTAAAATCCCCTTAAAAATCCATGAAAATGAAAAAAACCCTAAAAATAGTAAAAACCACTAAGAATGTTAAAAAACCCTAATAACCCATAAAAACTCTAAAAGGCACTAACAACTCTAAAAACCCTAAAAAAATTAAAAAATATAAAAAATATTAAATACCCTAAAAAATCAAAAAAACCTATAACCCCTAGAGATCATAAAAGCCCTAAAAAACACTCAAAACCCTTAAAACCCCAAAACCTGAAAAACCATAAAAATCCCAAACCCCCCTAAAATCCATGAAAACATAAAAACCATGAAAAGCCCCTAAAAAACATAATACCCCTAAAAACCTTAAAAACCATAAAAACCCATAAAAACAAAAAAACCCACTAAAACACTAAAGACCCTTAAAACCCTTAAAAATGTTAAAAAACTCTAAAAACCCATAAAACACCTAAAAACTCAAAAAATACCCTAAAACCTAAAAAGAATCAAAAACCCCTAAAAACCAAAAAACCCTTGGAAAACACTAAAAACCCTTAAAATCCCTTTAAACCCTAAAAAACTCTAAAAACCATAAAAATCCATTTAAACCCTAAAAAACTCTAAAAACCATAAAAATCCATAAAACCACAAAAAATCCTTATAAACCACTAAAAATCGATGGAAATGTAAAATACCCTAAAAACACTAAAAAACCCTAAAACCATAAAACCCATAAAATCCTTAAAAACTCTAAAACCCCATGAAAACTCTAAAAACACACCAAACACTCAAAAAACCCCTTAAAACCCCTAAAAACATTAAAAAGCTCTAAAAACCATAAAAACCCCAAAAAATCAAAAAAACCCTATAAACCCAAAAATACCCTAAAAACCTTGTAAACCCTTTAAAACCCTAAAAACCTATAAAACCACTAAAACCCATAAAAATCCCTAAAACCCCCTAAAAACTTAAAAACCATAAAATCCAAAAAACCCCTAAAATCCATGAAAATGTAAAAAACCCTGAAAACCCCTAAAAAACCCCTGAAAACCATAAAAATATCTAAAGACCATAAAAACCCCTAAAGCCCATAAAACCCCTAAAAACCACTAAAACTCTAAAAACCGTTAAAACCCCTAAAAATTTTAAAAACTCTAAAAAACATTAAAAACCTAAAAAGATCAAAAATACCCTAATAAGGTGGTGAATTATATTGAGGTAAAGCTTTGGTGTTTGGTATAGAAGGGACCTTATCTTGGTGTTTTTGGGGCCAAGGTGGCTTGATATTTATTGGTAGGGGCCTAAAGAGGAAGGAGGCTTGGGGATAAAGAGGATCAAGGATCGAAATAAACCTATCAAGGCATGAAATGTGTGTAATTTATGTAACCCTTCTTATTCTTTGATATGGGTGGATTGGGATCATTTTTTTCTTCTTGGTTGTTCTCATTTTTGGATGCCCAAATTTCTATGGAATTGTTCTTGGAATTAGATGAAGTTATTGGGGCCTCTATATTTGTTTAAGGATCACATCTATTTTTTGGTTTGGAATGGATCATGCATTTCCCTTTGGTTTGACTCTTGGCTCCCTAGGGGACCTATCTCCTCCTACGCTGATGATTGTATCATTTATGATTCTGGTTACCTTTCTTCCGAAAATGTCCCAAACATTATTTTGGATGGGATTTGGAATCCTTTTTTAGATATCATTTATGAGTTATGGGAACTTCATCATGAGATTCTACAACGTGCTCAGCCCAGAGGTTATGGTGTTGGGTTTCTATTGAATAGGCAGACCAAGTTTTCCATTCGCATGGTTTGGGAGGATATTTGGCCAAATTTTTCCTAGGTCCCCTGGAGTTCCTTGGTTGAAATAGGATCACCACTTTCGGGTTCTCTTTTATTTTGTGGTTAATTGTTCTTAATCGTCTACCTTCTCAGGATAGATTACAACATAGGGGTCTTTTTTCCTAATCATTTATTTTTATTCTAATTGGATGATGAATATTTGGATCATATTTTTTCAACTACCCCTTTTCTAGGAAGTTGTGGTTTCCCTTTTTTATCATTTTAGGTTTTAATTACTCCACCTCATCCTTTTCTATTGTGATTACCTGTTGTATTGATGCGTTTGATGGTGATTCGATGTCGAATGTCTTGGAAAGACTTGGAGTGTCATATCTTGTATATCTCAATTGGATAGAGTAGAATTACCATTTTCATGGATCCCCTAATCATGATTTTATATACTTGTGGAATAATATGGAGACTACTATTTAGTAAAGGTTCTTCTCTTACATGTGGTTTCCTAATACTAGCACTAATCAGGAGCTTGTCCAGAGATGCAACTTTTCCAAGTTCCTTACTGCTTGATGTTGGTTAGCTGGTGATTATATTCTATTGTGGATGGGTGATAGAGTATGGTTGTGAATTCATGAGCCTTGTTGGGGTGCTTTGATATCTATTAGTGGTTTTGTTGTTTTTCTAGTTCTGTTCATCTTCTTATATGTGTCCTAGTTGCTAGTGGTGTTGGCTTGTACTTGGGCGCTGGAGTTGGGTTGTTATTAAGGGATGTTTGTTAGTCAGTCCTGTAGTGATGGATCTGGTGGTGCTTCGGGCTATTTTGCAAGCTGCTTTGATGCTAGTTGTGGTTTCTATTTCAAACAGAGCTTTTCAGGTTCGGTGCTACTCGGGGCTCAATAGGTTGTGGAGCTGGTTGTAGGTGGTTAGAGGGCTACTTCTTGGAGGTGTTGGGGTGGATGATGGCAGGGAGTAGGGATTTAGATGGATGTCTAGCGGTTCATGCTGGTGGTGTTCTGGCTAGATGTAGGTGGCTGGTTAGGGGCTATTTTGGTGGCACTTTTTTGGGGATTTTCAGTTGGTTGTTTGGGGTCGGGGTGGGGGGGGGGTCTTTTGGTTGTGGCCTTTTTGAGAGGGTTGGTTGCTGGTTGTTTGTGGGTGTGTGCATGTGTGTGGGTTGCGGTGCATGCGAGCATTAATGGCTATGGGCATGTGGCATGTGTACGAGCATGGTACATGTGTGTGTGTGTGCTACTCATTGAGACTATGGCTTGTTGTTTGGGTGTTGGATCATTCTGTGGGTTTTCCAGGGTGTGTGTGTTGGTCTCCTATGCATTTGGATTTTTCCTGGTGTCTCTGCTATCTTGTGTGCTATTGGTGGATTCTGGTGGCATTGGTATCCATTATTTGTTGCTGGTAGATGGATGTTCCTTCTCTACTTTTTGTCTGCTACCGTTGGTCGTCGGGAAATTTGCTGACATAGAGGGTTCTCTAAGTGGTGGTGTTAGCTTCCTATATGCTAGGCTCATGTGCTACTTGATGGGTTTGTTTTGTTCCTGTTGTTTTGTGTCTCTTGGTGGCGCTAGCTTCCTATCACATAGGTTTCTTGTGCAGCCTTGGCCATGTATTCTCTGTCCTTGGCTGGCATGTTTGCATACTGCTCGATAGGTATTCCATGGATCTTCTTTGGTTTCATTTTTCTAGTTTGATAGAGCCTTGAACCTCCTATTTTTGGTTCATCTTGTTTCACCCTTTGGATGATTTTTTTAATTCAACTTTCATCTATACATACTTTCTGTTTGTCTTCCGAAAAAAACCCAAAAAACCCATAAAAACCCTAAAAAACCTCTAAAAACTCTTAAACCCCTCGAACCCCCTTAAAACCCCTAAAACATTAAAAAACTCTAAAAAACCTTTAAAACCCTAAAAAACCTTAAAAGCCAACTAAAATACCCAAAAATCCCTAAAAACCCTAAAAACCAAAAAAACCCAAAAAAAACTTGAAAACCCCTCAAAATATCTAAAATCCATAAAAATCCTAAAAAACCCCTAAAAATACATGAAAACATAAAAAACCCAAAAAACCCAGAAAACCCAAAAGAACCATAAAACCCCTAAAAACCACTAAAAATCTAAAATCCCTTAAAATGCCTAAAAACATTCTAAAACTCTAAAAAACCATAAAACCTTAAAAGACTAAAAATCCCCTAAAAACCCAAAAAGACCCTAAAAATCCTGAAAACCCCAAAAACCCCTTGAAAACCAATAAAAACCCTCAAAATCACTAAAATACTTAAAAAATATTAAACCCATAAAAATACTAAAACTTCCAAAAAAATCCATGAAAACGTAAAAAACCCTAAAACCCCCTAAAAATCATAAAAATGTAGAGAACGATAAAAACATAAAAAACCCTAGAAACACCAAAAAACCATAAAAACCCCCAAAACATTAAAAAACACTAAAAATCCATAAAACCCTAAAAACCTATAAATACTCTAAAAACCCTTAAAATCCCAACTAACGTTAAAAAACTCAAAAACCTTAAAACCCCCAACAATTCAAAAAAACCCCAAAAAAACACAAAAGACACTAAAATCCCTAAAAACCCCTAAAAACCCTAAAAAAGCAGAAACTCTAAAAATTCCTAAAAACTATAGAAAACCCTAAAAACCATAAAAATCCTAAAACCCCCTACAAATCCATGAAAAGGTAAAAAACCCTAAAAAACCTAAAAAACACCTAAAAAGCATATAAACCCATAAAACCTTTAAAAAACTAAAAATCCATAAAAACCCTAAACACCAATAAAAACTCTAAAACCCCTTTAAACCCCTAAAAACATTAAAAAAACTCTAAAACTGCTAAAAATCCTAAAAACTCAAAAAAACCCAAAATACCCTAAAATCTTGAAAAAAACTTGAAACCCTTGAAAGACCCTAAAAACCCTCAAAGTAACTAAAAATCATAAAAATCATAAAACCATAAAAACCATAAAAATCCTAAAACACCCCAAAAAATCCATTAAAATGTAAAAAACCAAAAACCTAGAAAACCAAGAAAACCCCTAAAAATCATAAAAACCCCTTTAACCTCATAGAAACCCAAAAAAATACTAAAAACCCTTAAAATACCTAAAAACCATAAATCTTTTTTAGATTTTCTAATGTTTTTAGGGGTTTTAAGGGGTTTTAGAGTTTTTAGTTTTTTATGGTTTTTATGTTTTTTATGTTTTTTACAGTTTTTATGGTTTTATGGTTTTTATTATTTTCCGGAGTTGTTCAAGGTTTTTTTGGGTTTTTTATTTTTTTAGTTATTTTTAGGGAATTTAAGTATTTTTATTGTTTCTAGTGTTTTTTATGGTTTTTCGGGTATTTTAGGGTTTTTAGAGTCTTTTAGTATTTTTTCGATTCTTTTTTAGTTTTTCAGGGTTTTTACATTTTTTAATACTTTCAGTGGTTTTAATGGTTTTTAGAGTTTTTACAGGGGTTTTAGGGTTCCTATGTGTTTTTAATGTTTTAGGGGGTTTTATGGTTTTTAGGGGGTTTTCATAGTTTTTTGGATTTTTTATGTTTTTAGGGGTTTTTATGGCTTTTTAGGATTTTTATAGTTTTTAGGGGTTTTTAGGAAATTTTGAGGGATTTTAGAGTTTTTTAGGGTTTTGGGGGGGGGGGTTTCAGGGTTTTAAGGTCCTTTTTGGTTTTTAGGGTTTTCTTGATTTTTTCGTGGTTTTTATAGGGTTTTAGAGTTTTCATGGTTTTTAGGGGTTTTTATGTTTTATGGGATTTTTAGGGATTCTTTAGGTTTTTTATGGTTTTGGGGGTTTTTTGGTTTTTAGGGAATTTCAGGTGTTTTAGGTTTTTTAGGGTCTTTTAGTGTTTTTTGGGGTTTTTTTTATTTTTTAGAGTTTTTAAGGTTTTTAACATTTTAGGGATTTTAAGGGGTTTTATAGTTTTTAGTTGTTTTTAGGGTTTTTATGGGGTTTTAGAGGCTTTATGGTTTTCAGGGGTTTTTTAGGGTTTTTACATTTTCATGGATATTTATGTATTTCTTAGTATTTTTATGGTTTTAAAGGGTTTTTTGAGTTTTTTATGGTTGTAAATATTTTTTAGAGTGTTTTAACATTTTTAGGGGTTTTAAGGGTTTTTAGTGTTTTTTTAGGTTTTTATGGGTTTTAAAGGTTTTTTAAGTTTTATAGTGATTTTTATGGTTTAGGGGGGGGGGGGTTAGTGTTTTTATAGTTTTCTTACATTTTCAAGGAATTTTATGGCTTTTTTAGGATTTTCATTATTTTTTGGGTTTTTAGGTTTTTTATGAATTTTGAGGACTTTTAGGGTTTTTAGGGGTTTTAGGGTTTTTATGGTGTTTTTGGGTTTTTAGGTTTTTTAGGGGTATAAATGGTTTTTAGAGTTTTTTAACATTTTTAGGGAGGTTTAGGGATTTTAGAGTTTTCAGTGCGGTTTTAGGGTTTCAATGGGGTTTTGGGTTTTTTATGTTTTGAGGCGGTTTTGTGGTTTTTATTGGTTTTTCAGGGTTTTGGGTTTCTATATTTTTAGTTATTTTTAGGATATTTAGGGTTTTTAGGGATTTTAAAGATTTTGAGGGTTTTTAGGTCGTTTTAGGGGTGTTTTAGGGTCATTTTGGGTGTTTAGGGGTTTTTTGAGTTTTTTTTTGATTTTTTAACATTTTTAAGGGTTTTAAGTGTTTTTAGAGTTTTTAGTGGGTTTTTAGGATTTTTATGGGTTTTAAAAAATTTTAAGGTTTTTTGGGTTATTATGGTATACTGGTGTTTTTTAGGGTTTTTAGAGGTTTTTTCATTTTTAGGTATTTTTAGGGCTTTTTTAGGGGCTTTATGGTTTTACAATTTTTTGGGTTTTTAGGTATTTTGAGGGGTTTAGTGGTTTTCACGGATTTTTGGGGATCTTAGGGGGTTTTAAGGTCTTCTAGTGTTTTTTTGTTTTTTTGAGTTTTTAGGGTTTGTAATGTTTTTTAGAGCTTTTAACATTTTTTGGGGTTTTATTGGTTTTTAGAGTTTTTAGTGTTTTTAGGGTTTTTTATGGGTGTTTAGGGTTTTTTAAGGTTTTTAAGGTTTTTTGTGTTTTTATGGTTTTCAGGGGGTTCTTAGGGTTTCTCTGAGTTTTTAGGACTTTTGGTGTTTTTTAGTGTTTTAGGGTCTTTTTTGGGTTTTTAGGGGTTTTTTGAGTTTTTTGGGGATTTTGTGGTGTTTTAGAGTTTTTAACATTTTTAGGGGTTTAAAGGGATTTTTATGTTGTCAGTGCTTTTTAGGGGGAAGGGGTTTCTGGGTTTTTAGGGTTTTTTACGTTTTCAAGGATTTTTAGGGATTTTTAGGATTTTTATGGTCCTTAGGGTTTTTATGGTTTTTATGGTTTCTTAGGGTTATAGGGGTTTTCTTGATTTTTAGGGTCTTTTGGGGGTTTTATGGTTTTTTTGAACCTTTGATGGTTTTTATGGTTTTTTAATGTTTTTGAACATTTTTAGAGTTCTAAGGGTTTTTAGAGTTTTTAGTGGTTTATATGGGGTTTTATGGTTTTTAAAGGTTTTTACGGATTTTAATTGTTTTTTGGTGGTTTTCAGAGTTTTTAGGGGTTTTTTTTACATTTTCAGGGATTTTTAGGGATTTTTATTGTTTTTATGATTTTAGGGTTTTTTAGGGTTTTTTTTTGGGATTTTGAGGGTTTTATGAGATTTTAGGGGTTTTAGGGTTTTTAGTGGTTTTCATGGTTTTTAGTGTCTTTTAGTATTTTTTTGGATTCTTTTTTGAGTTTTTATGGTTTTTAAAAAAATTTAGAGTTTTTTTTACATTTTTAGTGGTTTAAGGATTTTTAGAGTTTTTAGTGGGTTTTAGGGTTTTATGGGGTTTTAGGGTTTTTTTAGTTCTTTAGGTATTTTTACGTTTTTATAGGGTTTTTTAGGGGTTTTAAGGTCTTTTACATTTTCTGTGATTTTCCAGACTTTTTTAGGATTTTTATGGTTTTTAGAGTTTTTTAGGGTTTTTAGGGATTTTGAGGGGTTTAGGAGTTTTTAGGGTTTTTTGGGGTTTTTAGGGTTTTTGAGTTTTTTAGGGATTTAAAGGTTTTTTAGAGTTTTTTAACATTTTAAGGGGTTTAAGGTTTTTTTAGTTTTTAGTAGGTTTTTAGGGTTTTTATGGGTTTATAGGGTTTTTATGGTTTTGGGGGGTTTTATGGTTTTCGAGGATTTTATGGTTTTTTATATTTTTATGGATTTTATGGATTTTTTAGGATTTTTAGGGGTTTTAGGGTTTTGAGTGTTTTAGGGATTTTGAGGGGTTTTAGGTGTTTTGGGGGGTTTTAGTGGATTTCAGTGTTTTTATTGGTTTTTTTGGGTTTTAGGGTTTTTTGAGTTTTTAGGTTATTTAAGGTTTTTTAGAGTTTTTTTAACATTCTTAAGGTTTTAAGGGTTTTTATTGTTTTAGTGGTTTTAGGCTTTTCTAGTGTTTTTTAAGGTTTTTAGGGGTTTTATGGTTTTCATGGGGGTTTTCAGGGTTCTTAGGGTAGTTCATGTTTTTAGGGATTTTTAGGGATTTTTTAGGATATTTATGAATTTTAGGGTTTTATCGTTTTTAAGGATTTTTAGGGGTTTTAGGGGTTTTCAAGGTTTTTTAAGGTTTTAGGGTTTTATGGTGTTTTTGGATTTTTAAGTTCTTTTTGAGTTTTTTAGGGTTTTAAAGGTTTTTTTAGAGTTTTTAATGTTTTTAAGGATGAGAAGGGGTTTTAGATTTTTTAGTGGATTGTGGGTTTGTGGGTTTTTAATGTTTTTTGGGGTTTTATGGTTTTTAAGGTCTTTTCAGGGTTTTGGGGTATTTATGTTTTTAGGGATTTTTAAGGATTTTTTAGGATTTTTATGGTTTTTAGGGTTTTTAGGGATTTTGAGTGTTTTTAGTTTTTTTAGGGTTTTTAGGATTTTAGGGGTTTTCAGGGGTTTTAGGTTTTTTTTTTGGTTTTTAGGGTTTTTTTTGAGTTTTTGTAAGGTTTTATGGGTTTTTAATGTTTTTAACATTTTTAGGGGTTTAAAAGGTTTCTAGAGTTTTTAATGGTTTTTTGGGGTTTTTTTTCTAAGTAAATAGAAGTATTATAAAAAAATCAATTGAAGTCCAACACAATCACCCGAAGGTGAACCAACCAATGACCAAAGGATATATAAGCAAAAAGGCTTGAGAAGCCTCATGAAGGAAAGCAAACCAAAACTAGGAAAACGGCCCGAGACACTTGTGAAATCCATCCAAACAAGCTTAGAAACCAGGCACTCCTAGGAAGGCAGCCAAGCATGATGAAGTAACCAAGAAGCAGAGAGTGGAAAACCTCTTGAATCCCCCATTCAACAACCAGAAGAAATCCCGTACCACCATTGAGATAGAAAAGAACCAAACAAACAAAGGAAACATCGATAAAAAGCTACAGGATCCATAACCAACATACAAGCCAACAACAACTAACACTGTGAGAAGCACCATCAGTCCACCATCCATGACAACAGTAGAAAAAAAAACTAATATCCAAAGGCAAATGAGCCCTTCCTAAAGCCTCAATGATCTATAATAAGGATCCACAATAGTACCAGACACCAAACCAGCGAGCACTCTGAGGTGCAGCATGGAAAAGGAAAGGCCCAACCAAAGACAACACCCAAGGAGAAGCTAACACCCACAACAAGCAACACCTACACCAATGCATGCAAAAACACACACACACAAACACACACATACACACACACACACACACACATGAACCACTACCCACACCACCACACACACACACACAACCCTTACACACATGTTAACCCAAACACACCCTACCAAAGCACAACTAGCTGAGACCGAAGCCAAAACCTGCCCAAGCCACAACACCCTCCCCTACCCAAAAATCACTTACACAACCCCATGATCTTCCAACACACCTCTTGAACTAGACCATCTAGCAACCAGACCAAACCAACCACAAGAGAAATAGAACCACCTCCAAACCAACCCTGATCCACAACAAAAGGAGCTGACTCCCCCTGCAACCTGCAACATAACAACACACCAACAAAACTAGAATTCAACCCCAATCTGCACTTCATGAGCACCAAGAAAGGACCCAGATCCAACCGAACCTGCAAACCCCTTCCAGAAGACATCAAAATTCCAAAAATCCAAGCCAAAAACAACCTCAAGTAACCCACAATCTAGCACAACAGCCACACCAAAATGAAGAAAAAACTGCACTACAACACCCAAAAACATCATCCCTAGCCTGCCCCTCCACAACCTACATAACCTATACATCCAAGACCACCCCTATCACCATTGTTCCAAAATCAGCCTGAAAAAAGGCTCCCACAACTTCCATGTAGGCTCTACTATAAGCCATCCTGCAAAGACCCATCGTGTGGCAGCATCCCCCAAAGCCAGCCTTACCGGCACCCAGACCCCCTCTGGAAGTAAAGAAAAGCACCAACAAGACTGGAAAGAAAGCATAACCAGCCCCCTGCAACTCAACATAGCAGAACCACCAAACCGAGGCAATCGGCAGCCATAAGAAGCACCAACATGGAGAAGAAACCACCCAACCACCCCTTCATCAAATTATCAACTAGTGCAAATGAGCCTCACAATGGAACAACCACCAGACCACCCTAGCTCGAAACCAGCAGCAGACCACCAAAAACCATAGGTCCCATTAACAGTAGAAAATACCAACCTCTAAGGTCACCACCAACCACCCAAGAAGCCACCATCCACCCAATAAGCCACTAGCAACACAAACAAAGACAAAAAACGAAACTGAAATTAAGCCTTACCTATAACCTGCAAAAAAAACACTGCCATCCCTCACACCAAAACCCTTGAACCCCAAAAATAGTAGCCAACAACTTGAACAACAACACCACACCCTTATCAAATCACATATCCATGCCAAATCAAGCACCTGAAACCCCAGTTACACCTTTAAAAGAACCACAACAGCCAGGGTGCACCCTAACAAACCTACATGAAAAGCCCCTCCAGCCACCCCAACCACACAAAATTGCACCCGAGAACCCAGAAACCCTATCCACTACAAAAATTCCCACCCAACCATATCAATCCACCCAAAAAGAATATGGTATCAACCTCCACACTTAGAGACTGTACAAACTATAGAACAACCATAACCCCTGTACCCACAAAGACAAACTAGATCAACAACCATCTCTAAGAAATGATATCAGAAAATTCCATCCATAAACCAGCTCTTCTTTATCCCTATAATTAAAGAACTAATTGCAAGAAGATAATCTAGAGCATATAGTAGATGCCGGCTTGATCCACAAATAACAAACACAATGGTACGGGGAACCATGCATGTAATAATTGCATTCCTTCCAAAAGAGATAAACCAGAAAAGCAGTTCCCAACCTACCCAAAAGTGGGTTTTTTGGGTTTTATGGGGTTCTAGGAGTTTTTAAGATTTTTAGGGGATTGTGGTTTTTAGGAGGATTTCAAGGTTTTTAGGGTTTTTTATGTTTTCAGATATTTTTTGGGATTTTTTATGATTTTTATTAGTATTAGGATTTTTAGGGTTTTTAGGGATTTTGATGGTTTTGGGGAGGTTTTAGGGTTTTAAGGGGTTTTTAAGTTATTTAGGGTCTTTTTTTTGGGTTTTACAGGTTTTTGAATTTTTATGGTTTGTAAGGTTTTTTAGAGTTGTAAATGTTTTTAGGGGTTTTTAGAGTTTTTAGTGGGTTTTATAGGGTTTTATGTGGTTTCAGGGTTTTTAAGGTTTTAGAGATTTTTATGGTGTTCATTGTTTTAGGGGTTTTTACATTTTCATGGATTTTAGGTCTCTTTTATGATTTTTATGGTTTTTAGGTATTTTGAGGGTTTTAGGGGTTTTTAGGATTTTTAGGAGTTTTTCAAGGTTTTTAGGTTCTTTTAATGTTTTGGGTGTTTTTTTAGGATTTTAAGGTTTTTTATAGTTTTTAACATTTTTAGGGGTTTAAATGGTTTTTAGAGTTTTTAGTGGTTTTAAGGGTCTTTATTGGGTTTTAGGATTTTTAAAAAAAAATTATTAGTTTTTATGGTTTTCATGGGATTTCAGAGTTTTTAGGTTTTTTTTACGTTTTTAGAGATATTTAGTTATTTCTTATATATTTCATGGTTTTTAGGGGTTTTAGGGTTTTTAGGGATTTTTAGGGGTTTGGGTTTTTTAGGGTCTTTTGGGTCTTTTGGGTTTTAGGGTTTTTTAAAATTTTCAGGATTTTTAATGTTTTTAGAGTTTTTTTAACATTTTTTGTGTTTTTAAGGTATTTTATAGTTTTAGTGGGGTTTTAGGGTTTTTAGGGGTTTTTAGGGTTTTCAAGGTTTTTAGAGGTTTTCTGGTTTTTTGGGTCTTTTCTGGGTTTTTTGGGATTTTTATGTTTACATGGATCTTAGGGGTTTTAGGATTTTTATGTTTTTAGGGGTTTCTAGGGTTATTATGGATTTTTTGTGGTTTTAGGGTTTATCGAGGGTTTTTAGGGTCTTTTTTATTTTTATGGTTTTTTTAGTTTTTCGGGTCTTTTAGATTTTTTAGAGTTTTTTTAACATTTTAAGGTTTTTAAGGGTTTTTAGAGTTTTTAGTAGTTTTTAGGGTTTTAGGGTTTTTTATGTTTTTACGTGTTTTTTAGAGTTTTAAGGGGTTTTTATGCTTTTGAGGGTTTTTTACATTTTCATGGATCTTCATGTGTTTTTTATGATTTTTATGATTTTTATGGTTTTTAGGGTTTTTTATAGTTTCTAGGTATTTTGAGGGGTTTTACGGTCTTTCTGTGGTTTTAGGGTTTCTTAGGGTCTTTTAGAGAATTTTTGGGTTTTTAAGGTTTTTTTGAGTTTTTAGGGGTTTTTAGGGGGGTTTTGAGTTTGGGTTTAAGGATTTTTTCAGTTTTTTTAATGTTTTTAGGGGTTTTAAGGGTTTTTAGAGTTTTTAGTGGGTTTTTAGTGTTTTTATTAGTTTTTAGGGGTTTTTAAGGTTTTATGGGTTTTATAGTTGTTAAGGGTTTTTTAGGGTTTTTAAGATTTTTTATGTTTCTGTGAATTTTTATGGGTTTTTAGGATTTTTATGATTTTTAGGTTTTTTTGGGATTTTAGGTATTTTGAGGGTTTTTAGGGGTTTTTAAGTGTTTTCTGGTTCGGGGTTTTTTAGGGTCTTTTGGGTTTATAGGTTTTTTTTTAATTTTTTGTTAGTTTTTTAGGGTTTTTATAGTTTTTAACATTTTTATGGGTTTTAAGGGTTTTTAGAGTATTTTTTTTTCTAGGGTTTTTATGGATTTTTAGGGTCTTTTAAGGTTTTTAGGGGTTTTATGGTTTTAAGGGGGTTTTCCGGGTTTTCAGGTTTTTTTACATTTTCATGGTTTTTTAGGGGTTTTATGGATTTTATGGTTTTTAGGATTTTTTAGGGTTTTATGGGATTTTGAGGGTTTTTAGGGTTTTGAGGGGTTTTAGGGTCATTTGTGTTTTTATTGTTTTTAAGGGTTTTTTGAGGTTTTTAGGGTTTTTTATTTTTTTAGTGTTTTTTAGGGATTTTTTGGTTTTTTATAGTTTTTATGGTTTTTAGGGTTTTTAGTGATTTAAAGGGGTTTTAAGGGATTTTAGGGGTTTTTAGGATTTTTAGTGGTTTTTAGGGTTTTAGTGTTTTTTTGAGTTTTTAAGGTTTTTAGGGTTTTTTAGGTTTTTAAGATTTTTTAACTTTTTTTTGGGTTCAAAAGTTTTTAGAGTTTTTATTGGCTTTTTAGGGTTTTTATGAGTTTTTATTATTTTTAAGGTTTTTAGAGGATTTTATGGTATTTAGTGGTTTTTCAGGGTTTTTAGGGATTTATACATTTTCATGGATGTTTAGGGGTTTTATGGTTTTAGGTTTTTTGATATTTTAGGTATTTTGAGGGTTTTTAGGGGTTTTAGTGGGGTTTAGGGTTTTTAAGGTATTTTCAATTTTTAGGGTTTTTTTGAGTTTTTTTGGGGTTTAAAGATTTATTAGAGGTTTTTTAACATTTTTAAGGGTTTAAAGGGTTTTTAGAGTTTTAATGTGTTCTTTTGGGTTTTTTGGATTTTTTTGTGTTTTTAAGGTTTTTAGCGGTTTTTATGGGTTTTAGGGATTTTTCAGGGTTTTTAGGGTTTTTTATGTTTTTATGGATTTTTAGGGTTTTTTTTGGATTTTTATGGGTTTTATGGTTTTTTAGGGGTTTTAAGGATTTTTAGGGTTTTCAAGGGTTTTTAGGGTTTTTCTTGTTTTTAAGGGGGGGTTTTTTGAGTTTTTTTAGGGTTTAAAGGTTTTTAGAGTTTTTTAATGTTTTTAGGGTTTTTATGGGTTTTTAGTGGGTTTTAGGGTTTTTTAAGGTTTTATGGGTTTTAATGGTTTTTTTTTGGGGGGGGGGGGTTTAGTGTTTTTTATGTTTTCATGGATTTTAAGGGGTTTTTTAGGTTTTTATGGTTTTTAGGGGTTTTAGGGATTTTAAGGGTTTCTAGGGTTTTTCAAGGGGTTTTAGGGGGTTTTTTCTTTTTTTTATGGTTTTTATTGTTTTTTAGATTTTTTTAATATTTTTTGGGGTTTTAAGGGTTTTAAGAGTTTTTATTGGATTTTTAGGGTTCTTATAGTGTTTAAGGGTTTTATGGTTTTTAGGGGATTTTATGATTTTCAGGGATTTCTAGGGTTTTTAGGGATTTTATGGTGTTTTAGTGTTTTTATGGCTTTTAGGGATTTTATTCTTTTCAGGAATTTCCAGGGTTTTTAGTGTTTTTTATGTTTTCATTGTTTTTAGGGGGTTTTAGGATTTTTATGGTTTTCTGGGTTTTTAGTGTTTTTATTGATTTTAAGGGTTTTTAGTCCTTTTTTAAGGGTTCTTTGGGTTTTCAAGGTTGTTAGGGTCTTTTTTGGATTTTTAGGGTTGTTTTTTATTTTTAGGGGTCTTTAAGGTTTTTAGAGTTTTTAACTTTTTAGGGGTTTTAAGGGTTTTTAGAGTTTTTAGTGGATTTTAGGGTGTTTATGGGATTTTTAAGGTTTTAGGGGTTTTAAAGGTTTTAAGGGTTTTTAGAGTTTTTATGTTTTTATGGATTTTACGGGTTTTTTAGGATTTTTAAGGTTTTTAGGTTTTTTAGGGATTTTAATGGGTTTTAGGGTTTTTTAGGGATTTTAGCCTTTATGGTCATTTTTTGGTTTTTTGGTTTTTTGGAGTTTTTTAATGTTTTTTGGTATTTTAATTATTTTTAGAGTTCTTTGTGGTTTTTTAGGATTTCAGGGTTTTTTAGTGTTCTGGGGTTTTTAGGGGGTTTAAGGGATTTTACAGTTTTTTGTGGTTTTAGGGGTTTTTTGGGTTTTTTAAGGTTATTATAAGTTTTTTTGGTATTCCAAAGCTTTCAAGGGTTTTTAGGATTTTTTACCTTTTAAGGATTTTTTATGGACTTTTTAGGATTTTTATGGGTTTTAGGGTTTTTTATGGTTTTATGGGATTTTAAGGGCCTTTATGATTTTTCAAGGTTTATAGGGGTTTTAAGGTATTATAGGGTTTTTAGGATCTTTTTCATATTTATTTATTTATTAGTTTTTAGGGTTTTCATGGATTTTTAGATTTTTTTTAACATTTTAGGGGGTTTTAGGGGTTTTAGGGTTTTTAGTGGGTTTTTATGGTTTTTAGAGTTTTTAGGGGTTTTTTAGCTTTTATATTAGGTTTTAGGTTTTTTTAAGTTTTTAGGGGTTTTTATTATTTTCAGGGGTTTCAGGGTTTTGAGGGTTTTTTGCGTTTTCTAGGATTTTTGGAATCTTTTAGAATTTTTATGGTTTTTAGGGTATTTCAGGATTTTGAGATTTTTTAGGTATTTTTAGGGTTTTATAGGGTTTTACGACTTTTAGTATTTTTATGGTACTTTTGGGTTTTGATGGGTTTTTTGAGTTTTTAGGGGTTTTATGTTTTTTATAGTTTTTTAATATTTTTAAGGATTTTTAGTGTTTTCATTGGTCTTTAGGTTTTTTATGGGATTTTAGGATTTTTTAATGTTTTAGTGGTTTTTATGGTTTTTCGGGGTTTTCAGGATTTTTTACGTTTTCAGTATTTTTATAGATTTTTTAGGATTTTTATGGTTTTTAGTGTTTTTAGGGTTTTTTGGGGTTTTCAGGGTTTTTAGGGTATTTTAGTGTTTTTTGGGTTTATAATTTTTTTTAGTTTTTTTAATTTATTTTATAGTTTTTAATGTTTTTAGGGGTTTAAAGAGTTTTTAGAGTTTTCAGTGGTTTTAGGGGTTTTTTAAGGTTTTTTAAGGTTTTCAGGGTTTTTTATGGGTTTCATGGATTATTCAGGGTTTTTAGGGGTTTTTAATGTTTTCAGGAATTTTTAGGGCTCTTTTTTGATTTTTAGGGGTTTTAGGGATTTTGAGGGTTTTAGGATTTTTTAGGGTTTTAAGGGATTTTCAGGGTTTTTCGAGTCTTTTTGGGATTTTATGTTTTTTCATTTTTTTAGGGTTTCTAAAATTTTTTAGAGTTTTTTAACGTTTTTAGGGGTTTAAATTGTTTTTAGAGTTTTTAGTGGTTTTTAGGGGTTTTATGGGTTTTCAGGGGTTTTTAAGGTTTTTAGGGTTTTTATGGTTTTTAGGGGGGTTTTAGAGTTTTTTGGTTTTTTTACATTTTTAGGGATTTTTAGGGATTTTTTTAGGGTTTTTATGGTTTTTAGGATTTTTGGGTTTTTTGGGATTTTGAGGGGTTTAAAGGTTTTTCAGAATTATTTATGGTTTTAGGGTTTTTTAGTGGTTTAGGGTATTTTATTATTTTTTGGGTTTTTCTGATTTTTAGGGAAAGGAAAATGCGAGGGTCGGGCTATTCCCCCCCCCCCCCCAAATTTATTAGAAATAAAAAAGAGACACAGCAGACAAGGGAGGAGAGAGACAAACAACCCACACCCTAAAACCCCTTACAACCCACACCAAAAAAAGAAAATTCTAAAAACAAAAGAAAACCCAAACAAGCACACCCAGGCCCAAGCAGCAACCATCACCATCATCCAGCAGCATCCAAAATCCAGCAGCTCACTACCAAGAAATGACCAGCTTCCAACCACACATACAACAACATCCATCACCTCCTCACCAAAACGAGCCATCACCAACAACATATAACCATCAGCAGAATCACACAAGAGCCAACAACCAGAGTTCACTTCAATATAACAACCATCAACCATTCTCGCAAGATCCAGCATCCATCACCTCCTCACCAAGAAGGTCCACCGCAAGCAGCACAGAGCCCATAGCACCAAAATCCATCCCACAATCATCATCGCATTCCAGCCAAACAGCAGACATCCATCATACCAAAGCAAACCAACAGCTAGCAGTTTTCCAATGACCACATCCCAACCAAGTAGCAACCAACATTCCATCATATCACACCTATCAGCATCAAGGAGTATAACCAACCAAAAAAAACCAATCCGAACAGCCCTACCAGCCATCCAGAAACCACAAAGCATAACACAACACCTCATACCAAGACCAGCAAACAACTTTAGCATCGAAACACAACCAAACCATCCACCAGCACCAGAAGCATAAGCATCAACTTCAAAAAATCTTAGCTGAGCAGCATCCAAAACCCAGTCCATCATCTTCCGATAGCCAGCATCAATTTCAGCAATACCCAGCGAAGCAGTAAACAACACCCAGTAGCTACAAAACCAGCGACCAGCACCTCCTGGTCGTTCAGCGAACAACATTCCACACCTAGAAGCATAGACAAATCCATACAATGCGGGAAAAAAATTCCTCCATCCATAGAGCTTGATTCGGCATCTCAGGGACCCCCAGACCAGCATCAAAACCATATCACAGCACCACAAAAAATAACCTGCAAACACAGCGTGAAACAAGGCCGAAGCCAAAAATCCCAAACTACAAACCTGCATCTCTTGTGTAAACCAATCACGACCGGATCTAAGAACCCACACACCATGACAGAGCATGCCATCAACATGCCAATACATCTCCCTATGCTTCCATCTTGTTCCGTCGCGAAGCCAGGACAGCCACCAAAAACCTCCCAAAACCAGATATGGAAGGTACCTCATCGTTGATGGCCGGGAGGTCCAGCCAATCACACCACTGAGTCACCGGGGTGCCCGCCGCACCTGCCTGACACCGACGTGAAGCCAAGTAAGCCACCACAAATCTAGGTCCAGCTTTGAATTTTCCATCGGCCTAGAAAACTTCCATGCCCTCACATCACACCAAAGGAGGTACACCCAAGGAGTCAGATCTGTCGAAGCTGAGACACAAAGCCGCCAGCTCTTGAGAAAACCATCGCCGCCCAAGTCCAAACGGAGCTGCCAGATCCCGTCACCAAATAACTCGATCCTTGTCTCCCACAAGCACTCCAGAGAAGAAAACTGCTTGCACAGAACTCCATCCGTATCAACAAGCTGAAAGAGATTAACGAAGCCACTGAGAAGGAATCCAGGAGAAAACCCTGGAGAACGCCGCATCGGGAGGGAGAGCCCAGGAGAGAGCGGCGACATTTTCCTCTTCGTTTTTCTAGTTTTTAGGGTTTTAAGGTATTTTTAGAATGTTTTAACATTTTAAGGGAAAGGAAGATGCGGGGGTCAGGCTATTCCCGACCCCGCCAAATTTATTAGAAAAAAAGATGTAGCAGACAAGGGAGGGGAGGGGTAAAACGACCCACACCCAAAAACCCTTAACAACCTCAAACCCAAAAAACCAAAAACCCAAAAAACCACACAAAATCCAACCAAAGCAGACATCCAGAATCATCACCATCAGCACCTCCCAGCCAATCAACAACTAACATCTCACAACACATCTTCCATCCTCCATCATCTTCAACATCAACATCTCCTTCAACACTTTCCAGGACCAGGGTATTCCTCCCATCCAAGCAGCAAACAAAATCCAACAGCTCAAATTCCAGCATCCAATACCACCTAAACAGACATCTACCAGCATGCCACTACACATATTCTAGCAACCAGCATCATCTAACTAATAATATACGTAAGTAACCTCACAATCCATCCCAATAGTCATCCAACATCTCAGCTTCAAAAATCCCGCACTCATCCAACTGGTCAGGCAACAAGCATCACTTCCTAACCAATCAACGCCCATCATATTACACCCAGTGGTGCAACCAGCAACATCAGATGACCAGCATCCATAGGACCACTAAAAAGGATCAATAGCCTACAAAATATTTCCACTAGTACCAAACTCATAAACCGCACAACCAACACCCCCTTCTGCGGTTCCCATCCAAGAAGTAACCAGCACCCAGCTCCTCAACTTCCAGCAACCAGCACCTCCAAGCCATGCAACTTCTAGAATATCATGCCTAATAGCAGCAACCCAAGACCACCAGCTTCCATTCCTCAAACCATACCTCAGCACCCATAACTCCTTGTTCAAACCCAAAACCATGCAACCCCTCACCACCAATCCAACAGCCAACACCTTCAACAACTCACATCCAAAACAACCACAACCAATGCACCAACAATCAAGCAGACACAAAACAACCAAAAATGAAATAAATAGAGAAACCATCACTATACCAACTATGCAGACCGATGAAGACCAGATCTGTAGTCCTCTAAAGGTGGGGGGAGCACACCACCACCAAGAAAACACCACCGCATCCATGCTGCTTCGTCGTAAAGCCAAGGAAATCATCACAGAACACAAAAACAAACCTGTATCTATAGCACAACCCAAAGCCATCCCCACCATTTCGGACTTCCAGACTGCGCCACCCCTACCATATCTGTTGAGAAAATTCCACCAAGCCACAACAAGTCCTTCCACATCTGCCTTAAACTATCGTAGATCGGGGTAGAAGAAGAGATGGATCTGGCGCAAGCTTCCTCAGAACATCACCACGCTGTGAATTACAAGCTATAGGGATCTGAGTAACCCAGATCTGACCGCCTCGCTGCATCCTACCGACGACACCCATCACCATCCATTGCTGACACCACGAGAGAGAAACCACCACAAGAACGCCGACGCCCAACCCCGTCTGATCCCTTTGCCACCAAAAAGAAGCGCCAACCTCCCCGATCCCCCCACTAGAGAGGAGGATTAGACAAACGCCTCTCCAACCATGCCGCGAAACTTGGAGAGGAGAGCTGAATTGAGGTCAACGAGCCTTGGAGATCACCACGATGGGAGAGAAACTCTAGGAGAGCATGCAACCATCCTTCAATAATTTTTTAAGGTTTTAAGGTTTTTAAGGGTTTTTAGAGTTTTTAGTGGTTTTTAGGTTTTTAATGGGGTTTAAAGTTTTTTAAGGTTTTTAGGGGGTTTTATTATTTTCAGTGGTTTTTTATAGTTTTTAGGGCGTTTTATGTTTTTAGTGATTTTTAGGGTTTTTAAGACTTTTATGGTTTTTAGGGGGTTTTAGGGAATTTGATGGGTTTTTAGGGGTTTTAGTATTTTTAAGGGTTTTTCAGTTTTTTTTTCGTCTTTTTGGATTATTAGGTTTATTTTAGTTTTTAGGGGGTTTTAGATTTTTTTAGAGTTTTTTGACATTTTATGGGTTTTAATGGTTTTACATTTTTTAGATGTTTTTTGGGTTTTTATGAGTTTTAGGGGTTTTTATGATTTTTAGGGTTTTTCATGGTTTTCAGTGGTATTTCAGGGGTTTTAGGGTTTTATAGGGATTTATAGGGTTTTTAGGGGTTTTCAGGGTTTTTGGGGTGTTTTGTGTTTTTTAGGGTTTATTTAGTGTTTTTTGGGTTTTTCCTGAGTTTTTAGGGTATTCATGTTTTTTTAGAGTTTTTAGTGGGTTTTAGGGTTTTATGGGTTTTTAGGGTTTTTAAGGTTTTTAGGAATTTTTGTGGTTTTTAAGGGTTGGGGGGGTTTTAGGATTTTTTGCAGGATTTTAAGGGTTTTAGGGTTTTTAGGGTTTTTAGGGATTTTATGGTTTCATGGTATTTTTAAAGTTTTTAGGGTTTTTAATGTTTTTAGAGCTTTAACGTTTTGAGGGTACTTAATGGTTTTTAGAGTTTTTACTAGTTTTTAAGGTTTTATGGGTTTTTTCGGGAAATTTATAGTTTTAAGGGGTTCTTCTTGGGTTTTAGGAATTTTTACATTTTCAAGGTTTTTAGGGATATTTTAGGATTTTTAGATTTGTTTTTGGGTTTTTTGGATTTTTTAGGGGATTTAGAGTTTTTAGGGGTTTTAGGGTTTTTATGGTTTTTTTATTTTGATATGGGTTTTAATGTTTTTAGAGATTTTAAACATTTTTATGGGTTTTAAGGTTTTTTAGATTTTTTGGTGGTTTAATGGGTTTTTGTGGATTTTTAGGGTATTTTAGGTTTTTAGTGGTTTTAAGGTTTTATGGGGTTTTTTCAGGGTTTTAATTTTTTCAGTGATTTTTATAGATTTATTAGGATTTTTACAGTTTTTATGGTTTTTAGAGGTTTTAGGGATTTTGAATGTCTTTAGGTTTTTAATGGTTTTAGGGATTTTAGGGTTTTTCTGGGTTTTTAGGGTCTTTTGGGTTTTCAGGGGTTTTTAAGGTTTTTTATAGTTTTTAAATTTTTTTAGTGGTTTTAAGGGTTTTTAAAGATTATAGAATATTTTTAGGGTTGTTATGGGTTTTAATGGTTTTTATGGGTTTTATGGTTTTTAGAATTTTTTTCTGGTTTTTAGGGTTTTTTACGTTTTCAGGAATTTTTAGGGATTTTTTAGGATTTTTATTCATTTTATGGTTTTTAAGGATTTTAGGGATTTTGAGGGTTTCGAGGGGTTTTCATGTTTTTAGGGGTTTTTGGGGGGTTTTTGGGTTTTTTATGGTTTCTTGGGTTCTTAGGTTTTTTTTAGTTTTTAAGGGTTTTAAGGTTTTTTAGAGTTTTTTAAAGGGTTTAGGGTTTTAAGGGTTGTTAGAGTTTTAGTGGGGTTTTATTGTTTATATGGTTTTTAGGGATTTTAACATTTTCAAGGGTTTTTAGGTTTTTTACGGTTTTTAGGGTTTTTCAGGGTTTTTATGGTCTTTTTGGGTTTTTACAGTTTTTTTTTCTTTTAGGTGTTTTAAGTGTTTTTAGAGTTTTATAACATTTTTCATGGTTTTAAGGGTTTTTATAGTTTTTCATGGGGTTTCGGATTTTTCAAGGGCATTTTAGGGTTCTTAGGGTTTTTTACGTTTTAAGGGATTTTTAAAGTTTTTTTTGTTTTTTATGGTTTTTAGGGGTTTTAGGGATTTTAGTGATTTTAATGGTTTTTAGGGGGATTTTGGATTTTAGGGTTTTTTGGGCCTTTTGAGATTCAGGTTTTTTTGAGTTTTTTAGGGTTTTTTGTGTTTCTTAACGTTTTTAGCCGTTTTAAGGGTTTTTAGAGTTTTTAGTGGATTTTTATGGTGTTTATGGGGTTTTAGTTTTCTTATGGTTTTTATGTTTTTTTAGGGTTTTTATGTGTTTTTCATGGTTTTTAGTGTTTTTAGGTTTTTAGGGATTTTTAGGGATTTTTAGAATTTTTGTTGTTTTTAGGGTTTTAGGGATTTTGAGGGGTTGTAGGGGATTCAGATTTTTTAGGCATTTCAGGGTTTTTCAAGGTTTTTACGTTCTTTTAGTGTTTTTAGGGGTTTTTGGAGTTTTTTTATGGGTTTTAAGTGTTTTTGGAGTATTTAATGTTTTTAGGGGTTTTAAGTGATTTAGAGTTTTTAGGTGGGTTTTAGGGTTTTATTAGGTTTTTTGGGGGGGTTTATCATTTTTTGGGGTTTTTAGGGTTTTTAAGGGTTTTTTACGTTCTCAAAATTTTTTTAAGGTTTTTTAGGTTTTTTATGGTTTGTAGGTTTTCTTAGGGGTTCTAGGAAATTGTTTGGGTTTTAGGGATTTTTAAGGTTTTTGAGTGTTTTGAGGGTTTTTAGGGACTTTTTTGGGTTTTTTAGGTTTTTTAGTTTTTTAGGTATTTTAAGGGTTTTTATAGTTTTTAATGTTTTTAGGGGAGTTAAGGGTTTTTATAGTTTTTATTTATTTTTAGGGTTTTTAGGAGGTTTTATGGGTTTTTAAGGTTTTTAGGGGTTTTTATAGATTTCAAGGGTTTTTCAGGGTTATTAGGGTTTTTATGTTTTTAGGGATTTTTAGGATATTTATGGGTTTTAGGGGTTTTAGGGATTTTGAGGTGTTTTAAAGTTTTTTTAGATAATTTTAACATTTTAAATGTTTAAGGGGTTTTAGAGTTTTTAGGGGGGGTTAGTTTTTTTATGGGGTTTTAGGGGTTTTTATAGTTTTCAGGGGGAATTTAGGGTTTTTAAGGTGTTTTACTTATTTAGGGAATTTTAGGGTTTTTTAGGATTATTTAGGATTTTATTGTTTTTAGGGTTTTTAAGGATTATGGTGTTTTTATTATTTTTCAGGGTTTTTAGGATTTTTATTGATTTTTAGGATTTTTAGTCTCTTGTTGGGTTTATAGTGGTGTTTTTAGTTTTTTAGAGGTTTTAAGGGGTTTTAGAGTTTTTAAACATTTTTAGGGGTTTAAAGGTTTTAGAGTTTTTAATGTGTTTTTAGGGGTTTATGGGTTTTTAGTGGTTTTATGGCTTTTTAGGATTTTTATAGGTATTAGGGTTTTTTAGGGTTTTTAGGGATTTTGAAGCTTTTTAGGCGTTTTTTAGGGTTTTTAGAAGTTTTCAGAGATTTTAGGGCCTTTTGGGGTTTTTGAGCTTTTTCAGGTTTTTAAGGTTTTTTAGAGTTTTCTAATGTTTTTAGTGGTTTTATGGGTTTTTAGAATTTTTATTGGGTTTTAAGGTTTTTATGTGTGTTTAGGGTTTTTTATGTTTTTAGGGTCTTTATGGTTTTTTGGGGTTTTCTAGGGTTTTAGGGTTTTTATGTTTTTGGGAATTTTAAGGATTTTTACGTTTTTTTGTTTTTAAGGTTTTTATGGATTTTGAGGGGTTTTAGGGGTTTTCATGGTTTTTAGGTTTTTAGTGGTTTTTAGGGTCCTTTAGTGTTTTTGGTTTTTATTTATTTATTTAGGGTTTTAATTGTTTTTTATAGTTTTTAACATTTTTAAGAGTTTTAAGGATTTATAGAGATTTTAGTCGTCTTTTAGGGTTTTTAGGAATTTTGAGGGGTTTTAGGGGATTTTCAGGTTTTTAGGGTTTTTACGATTTTAGGGTTTTAGGGTTTTTAGGGTTTTTTTTAGTTAATAGGGTCTTTAAGAATTTTTAGAGTTTTTAACATTTTTGGGGGTTTAAAGGGTTTTAGAGTTTTTAGTGGTTTTTGGTTTTTTATGAGGTTTTAGGGTTATTAAATCTTTTTTGGTGTTTTTATGGTTTTCAGGGGGTTTTCAAGGTTTTTTGGGTTTTCTAAATTTTTAGGGACTTTTAGGGATTTTTTGTATTTGTATGGTTTTTAGGGGTTTTAGTGTATTTAGGGATTTTTGGGGGTTTTGTGGGGTTTTATGGTTTTTTAGGGTTTTTTGGGGTTTTTAGGTTCTTTCATCTATTTTTGGGATTTGGGGTGTTTTTGAGTTTTAGGGATTTTATGGGTTTTTAGAGTTATTTAACATTTTTAGGGGTTTTAAGCGGTTTTAGAGTTTTTAGTGGTTATTAGGATTTTTAGGGAAAAGAAGGCATAGGAACAAACATGCTTAGACCACCAAAAATTCATATAAAAGTAAAGGTAGAAATAGAATAAAAGATTCTGGGCCAAAACAACCCAAAGCCAGAAACTACATGTCAAAAGGATCAACAACACCACCATAATCAAAATTAGAGCCTGCTCTAGCATCTGTCAACTCCCATCCAGACTCCAAGTCCTCTTGATACTTGAATAGTGCCAAATACCTATCCCTGAGTCTTTGTTTCTCCGAAGTACGATGTGTTCGAGACTTATCAGGTCGCCATCTTTATGGTTTTGTAGCCTAAGAAGAGGCCCTAGTAGCCATGAGATTTGGTAAAGTAGAGTAGTCCTTCCTTTTTCTCCTCTTTGGGGGAGCAGAGATGAAACCCTCAGGTACATTCTCCTTCCCATGTAAAAATCCATCACTGTTCATGCTCAATGACTCATTTTTTATGTCACCATTCATGTTTTCATCCTTAGAAACATCCACCCGTCTCTATTGTCATCCCCATGGTTTTCGTGGGGTTTTTAGGGTTTTTAGGTTTTCAAGTATTTTTAGGGATTTTTAAGGATTTTTTATGGGTTTTAGGGTTTTTAGGGTTTTTAGGGATTTCGAGGGTTTTTATGGTTGTTCAGGGGTTTTCAAGGGTTTTAAGTTCTTTTAGTATTTTAGGGTTTTTTTGGTTTTTAGGTTTTTTAATGATTTTAGAGTTTTTTATTTTTTTAGTGGTTTAAAGGGTCTTAATATTTTTTAATATTTTTTAGGGTTTTAGGGTTTTTATTATGTTTGGAGTTTTTTATGGTTTTCAGGTGGTCTTTTCAGGTTTCAGGGTTTTTTTTACATTTTCAGGGATTTTTAGGGATTTATTTTTATGGTTTTTAGGGGGTTTTAGGGTTTTTAAGGACTTTGAGGGGTTTTAGGATTTTTTAGGGATTTTCGGGACTTTTAGGGGTTTTAGTGATTTTTAGGGATTTTAAAGTCTTTTAGTGTTTTTAGGGTTTTTTTGAGTTTTTAGGGGTTTTAAGGATTTTTAAAGTTTTTAATGTTTTTAGGGGTTTTAAGAGTTTTTATATTTTTAGTAGGTTTTGGGGTTTTTATGGGTTTTAGGGGTTTTTAATGTTTTTATGGGTTTTTATGGTTTTCAGGGGTCTTTTCGAGATTTAGTGTTTTTTACATTTTCAGGTATTTTTATTCTTTTTTATTATTTTTATTGTTTTTAGGGTTTTTAGGGTTTTGAGGATTTTGAGGGATTATCCAGGTGTTTAGGGTTTTACGGGTTTTTACATTTTTAAGGATATTTAGGGATTTTTTAGGATTTTTATCATCTTTAGGGTTTTTTTTGGTTTTTAGGGATTTTTAGGGTTTTTTATATTTTTTTAGGGTTTTAGGGGTTTTCATGGTTTGTAGGGTCTTTTAGCCTTTTAGGGCATTTTTTTTTTATTTTTTAGGAGTTTTAAGGTTTTTTAGTATTTTTTACATTTCTAGGGGTTTTCATGGTTTTGAGGGTTTTTAGTGCTTTTTAGGATTTTCTGGGTTTTTTATGGTTTTTAGTGGTTTTATTATTTTCAGGTGGTCTTTAGGGTTTTTTATGTTTTGAGGGAATTTTTGGGGGTTTTATAATTTTTATGGTTTTTAGGGTTTTTAGGGATTTTTAGGGATTTTTTGGAATTTTAGGGGTTTTTAGGGTTTTTATGGTATTTTTGAGTTTTTAGGGTCTTTTGGGGTTTTTAGGGTTTTGTTTTTGAGTTTTTAAGTTTTTTGAGTTTTTTAACTTCGTAAGAGGTTTTAAAGGTTTTTAGAGTTTTCAATGCTTTTATGGTTTTTATGGGTTTTAGGGTTTTTATGGTTTTAGGGAATTTATGGTTTCTAGGGTTTTTTCAGGGTTTTTTGGGTTTTGTGCATTTTCGTGGATTTTTAGGGTGTTTTAGGATTTAAATATTTTTATGATTTTTAGCTTTTTTAGGTATTTTTTGGGTTTTTTAGGGTTTTTAGATCTTGAAGTGTTTTTTGGGTTTTTTTAGTTTTTTAGGGATTTAAACGTTTTTTAGAGTTCTTTAATGTTTTTAGGGGTTTTAAGGGGTTTTAGAGTTTTTAGTGGTTTTAGGTGTTTTTATCCTTTTTAAAGGTTTTTAGGGGGTTTTAAGGGTTTAAAGAGTTTTTAGTGGGTTTTAAAGTTTTTTAGGGGTTTTATGGTTTTCATGGGTTTTTCAAGGTTTTAAGGTTTTTTATGTTTCTAGGGCCTTTTTAGGATGTCGAAGGTTTTTAAGGGTTTTTAGGTTTTTAGGAATTTTGATGGGTTTTAGGGGTTTTTAGGGTTTTTAGGGGTTTTAGGGGTTTTATGGTTTTTTGGGGCTTTCAAGGTTTCTTTTAGTTTTTACGGGTTATAATATTTTTTAAAGTCTTTTAACGTTTTTAGTGTTTTAAATGTTTTTAAGAGTTTTTAGTGGTTTTGGGGTTTTTGGATTTTTAAGGTTTTTAGTGGTTTTTATGGGTTTTAGTTGGTTTTAAGGGTTTTTAAATTTTTTACGTTTTAAGGGATTTTTAGGGATATTTTAGTATTGGTATAGTTTATAAGGATTTTTAGGGGTTTTAGAGATTTTGATCATTTTTTGGGATTTTAGTGGTTTTTTCAGGCTTTTTAGGTTCTTTTTGGGATTCTAGGGTTTTCTAAGTTTTTTTAGAATTTTAATGTTTTGTAGAGTTTTTTAAAAATATTAGGGGTTTTTTAGGTTTTTAGATTTCTTAGTGGTTTTTAGGGTTTTTATGGGTTTCTAGAGTTTTTTAATGTTTTAAGGGTTTAATAGTTTTTTGGGGTTTTTCAGGTTTTTTAGGTATTTGTACGTTTTAGGGATTTTTAGGGATTATTGGGTTTTTTATGGTTTTTAGGGGTTTTTTGGGTTTTAGAGATTTTGAGGGTTTTTGGGTTTTCAGGGTTTTTTAGTGTTTTGGGGTGTTTTGGAGTTTTTTTGAGTTTTTTATGTTTTGATGGGTTTTTAGTGTTTTTTAATGTTTATAGGGTTCATAAGGGTTTCTAGAGTTTTATTGGATTTTAGGGTTTTTAATGTTTTTAGGGCAGAAGCGGTGTGAGGCCGGGCTATTCCCGACCCCCGCAAAATTTATTAAAGAAAAAGAGACTCTGCAGACAAGGGAGGGGAGGGGTCAATCAACCCACACCCAAAAACCCTTACAACCCAAGACACCAAGGACCCCAAAAAAAGAAAAACAAAAACAAAAAAAGAAAAAACACACACAAAGCCAAGCATCCACCACCATCATCCAGCATGAACCAGCATCCAGCAGCTCACAGCTAACCAACGAACAACATCCAAACTCAAACAGCAATCAACATCCAGCAGCAGCACAACCATAAACCGCAGCTTCAGTACCTCCCAGCTCAACGGCAACCAGCATCCAACATCACAATTTCCACCATCCAGCGCGTTCTTTCCAAGCAAGTTCACCACCAGCAACACACATCCACTAGCACCAGAAGAATAAGTATCACCGTCATCATCCAATACCAATAGAGAGTCCAAACCAATCCAGCCACCACCCTCTTCAACTGCATCAAGCCAAGAAGAACCTCCTTGCAGGTGAACTTCCAGCATTCCACATCCAGCATCATTTTCAGCCACCCAGGACCACCAGCACCCACACACAGAACCAATTCATAGCACCCAAGCCTCCTTGTTCAAACCCAAAACCATACGGCCCCTCCAGCTACTCAGAAATTGTGCAGCAAGACCATACAACACCCCCCAGCCCGCATCAATACCATCAACCAACATCAACAACGACTTACAACAAAACCATCCACAACACAGGAGACCACAGTCCAACATTGCAGCCAGAACGCAACACCGCTTAGAGAGCCCACTATCACCAGACATCTCTCCATCCCTCGCAGCAAATCCATCATCCAGTATGAGAAGCATCTCACAACCAAGCCAACCATACATAGAACCAAAAGGACCACTTTGGTACTCTAGAAAAACACAGACTAACAAATTCCCCCAATCGCAACACACCTTATGCCATCCCGCATCAACAACATGAAGCAAAAACAAAGCTGAGGAACCAGGAAAATGGAACTGTATCTTCAGAACACACCATTGACCATCAAACCGGAGAGCCCGCACCACGCCGATGAAAAGCCATCCAAAACTAGAATCCTCCATCGCAAAACCAAACAGCCACCAAAGCACTCCAAACCTCAGATCGCAGAAGCCAGATCCCCAGAAGGAAGTCGCCGAAGAGGACCAAACTCCCACCGTCAATGAGCCCCTGTCCGTCAAATAGGTCCTCACCGCCCACGACCGGGTCGCAGCAACCTTTACCGATGAGGTCCTTGACCCCGATGACCCATCTAAAAGAGGCATCGAATGAGACTGGTCCATCTCCATCAGAAAAGAACGACCTTGCCGCCACTGCAACCAAAGACCCGTCGCTCTGCACACAGTCACCATCCGCAAGAAGTAAGAATCTCAGGGAGAGCAAGGCCATCTTCGAGATCCGCCAAGGCACGACCCCAGCCGACGCCACGTTGACCCGCAAGAGCACCTTCAAGACCGTACAAACACCGCAACTGCACTGAAATGACCGAACGCTGCCGTCCAAGGCCGCCAGGTGACAACCGATCTCGGGGGGCATGCCGCAAAGAAGACGAAACAGAGAAGATCGGAAGTCCCACCACCACTTGGAGAGCACTAGGTCGCTGTAAGGAACACACCGCCTTGGATCTGAAGAAGTCAACTGAAGCACACCGCCGCTGAGGACGCCCCCCACAAACGCAAGAGGGGAGGGGAGAAGATCTGAAGATGCGGCCTCCAGGAGGAATTAGAAACCCTAGAAGCTGCACTGAGAGAGAGGGAGCACCCTGAGAGTGTGCAACCATCTTAATGTTTTTAGATGGTTTTATGGTTTTTAGGGTTTATTGAGGGTTTTAAGGGTTTTTTACGTTTTCAGGAATTTTCATGGCTTTTTAGGATTATTATGGATTTTAGGGTTTTTATGAATTTTTAGGATTTTTAAGGGTTTTAAAGGTTTTTTAGGGTTTTAGTTGTTTTCGGGTTTTTTATGGTATTTTTTGGTTTTTGGGTTTTTTTTGAGTTTTTAGGGGTTTAAATGTTTTTTAGAGATTTTAAACGTTTTTAGGAGTTTTAACGGTTTTTAGAGTTTTCAGTGGGTTTTTTGGGATTTTAGTGGGATTTTATGGTTTTTAGGGGTTTTATGATTTTTAGTGGTTTTAGGGTTTTAAGGATTTTTTACATTTCTAGGGATTTTTAGTGCCTTTTTAGGGTTTTTGTGGGTTTCATGGTTTTTAGTGTTTTTATTTATTTTTAGGGGTTTACGGTTTTTTAGAGTTTTTTGGGTTTTATGGTTTTTAGGGTTTTGGGGGTTTTAAGGTTTTTTTTGAGTTTTTTGGGTTTTTTAGAGTTTTTTAAATATTTTTAGGGGTTTTAAATAGTTTTAGAGTTTTTAGTGGTTTTAGTGTTTTTATGGGTTTTATGGGTTTTAAGGTTTTTAGGGGTTTTATGGTTTTTAGGGATGTTTCAGCATTTTTATGGTTTTTTATGTTTTTGGGGATTTTTTGTTTTTGTTTTTTTGATTTTCATGGTTTTTAGGGTTTTTAGTGTTTTATTGGGTTTTTTTTAAATTTTATGTTTTTAGTTTTTTAAAAAAATTTAGGGGTTTTAGAGTTTTTAGATTTATTTTATTCTTTTTATGGGTTTTTAGTATTTTATGGTTCTTAGGGGTTTTTATGGTTTTCAAGGGTTTCTCAGGGTTTTTAGGATTTTTTATGCTTTATTTTTAGGGAATTTTTTAGGATTTTTGTGGGTTTTAATATTTTTAGGGTTTTAAGGATTTTGGGGGGTTTCGGGGTTTAAAGGGTTTTTAGGGGTTTTAATGTTTTTACAGTTTTTAGGGCCTTTTATATTTTTAGGGGTTTTATGTTTTTTTTGAGTTTCTTAACCTTTTATGGGTTTTGAGGGTTTTTATAGTTTTTAATGGTTTTTTTTTGGGATTTTAGTGTTTTTAAGTTTTTAGTGGTTTTTATGGATTTTAGAGTATTTTCAGGTTTTTAGGTTTTTTTATGTTTTCAGGGATTTTTTGGGATTTTTTTGTGTTTTTATGGTTTTTAGGGTTTTTAGGGATTTTGAGGGTGTTTATGGGTTTTTAGGGTTTTCTAGCGTTTTTAGGGAAAGGAAGGCTCGTGGCCAGGCTATTCCGGACTTCCAGCATTTTTAGGGGGTTTTTAGTTTTTTTAGGGTATTTTGGGTTTGATGGTTTTTTTGAGTTGTTTAGGGTTTTTAACATTTTTAGAGCTTTTTAAGTTTTTTATAGGTTTTAAGGGTTTTCATATTCTTTTAGTGGGTTTTTTTGGGTTTTATGGATTTTTAGTGGTTTTTATGATTTTCAGGGGGTTTTAGGGTGTCTTACTTTTTCAAGGATTTTTTAGAATTTTTATGGGTTTTAGGGTTTTTAGGAGTTTTAGAGATTTCAGGGTTTTTAGAGGTTTTTAGGGATTTTGAGGGTTTTTAGGGGCTTTCAGGGTTTTTAGGGTTTTTATGGTGATTTTGGGTTTTATGTTTTTTTGAGTTTTTTTAGGATTTTTAATATTTTTTAGAGTTTTTAACATTTTTATGGGTTTTAAGGGTTTTTAGAGTTTTAAGTGAGTTTTTAGGGTTTTATGGTTTTTTACGATTTTTTATGTTTTTAGGTGTTTTTATGGTTTTTAGGGGTTCTTCGAGGTTTTTTAGGGTTTTTTACATATTCAGGGATTTTTTGAGCTTTTTAAGGATTTTTATGTTTTTTAGAGTTTTTTAGGTTTTTTAGGAATTTTGAGGGTTTTTAGTTTTTTTGTTTTTAGGGTTTTTTGGGTTTAATGTCTTTTAGTGTTTTTTGTTTTTTTGAGTTTTTAGGGTTTTTAAGGTTTTTAGATTTTTTCAACAATTTTAGGGGTTAAAAGGGTTTTTATAGTTTTAGTTTTTTTTGGGTTTTTTTGGGTTTTTAGAGATTTTGAGGTGTTGTAGGGTTTTATGGTGTTTTTGTGTTTTAGGGGTTTTTTGAGTTTTTTAGGGCTTTAAGGTTTTTTATATTTTTTTAATGTTTTTTTTGGGTCTTGAGGGTTTTTAGAGTTTTTAGTGGTTTTTAAGGTTTTTATTGGTTTTTAGGGTTTTTATGGTTTTTTGGGTTTTTTATGGTTTTCAGGGTTTTCCATGGTTTTAGGATTTTTTACGTTTTCATGGATTTTTTGGGCATTTTTAGGATTTTTATGGTTTTTCTGGTTTTTCAAGGTTTTTGGGGTCTTTTAGTGTTTTGTGTTTTATTTTTTTAGGGGTTTAAAGGAATTTTATATTTTTTTTTAATGTTTTTATGGATTTAAAGGGTTTTTTAGAGTTTTTATTAGTTTTTTAGGGTTTTTAGGGTTTGTAGGGTTTTTTACAATTTCTAGGGTTTTATGGTTTCTAGAGGTTTTTCAGGGATTTTAGGGGTTTTTACATTTTTTGGGATTAATGTTGAAATGTAAATAGAATGTATATATAGAAGAAAGATGAATTACAGACAAATCACCCTAAGGTGAAAGAGATAGTTGCTCCAAAAAAAGGATCCAAGACCAACCCAAACACAGGAGCACCAAAGAAGGCACCCAATAACAAACAAACAAACAAGTAGACCGAAAAGGCCCGAGAACCTCAGGGAGCCCACCAAACAACAGCTAGAAGATAAGCAATCACCATCACCTTGTCGGAACAACATCACCGACCAATTAGTAGACAACCAGCTGCAAAGAAATAACCAACCTTCAGGGTATTCCAAACACAAGAATTCCAATAACAGTGAACACCACATCCAAAAGTACCCACAACAACTCCCAAAACCTAAGGGACAACAGCGGAGCCTAAGAGAAGATAGTGGAAAACATCGAACAGAAGCCAACAACATAAAATCCAAGCACATGCAGCCCCACTGAATCTGTAGAAGGAACCACAGCAGGGACCACATGATCTCCCAAGCACAATACCCATAGTCACACCGAGGAACAACAACCCCGACATGGATATTCCATGAATGGAAACACACCACACCACACACACCACCTGGACATGCATGAAACCCACCTGCAAACACGTGCCCACACACATACTCACACACACACATCAAATTCACACATGCACGCATGCAAGAACAACCACAAAAAATTTCCCCCAAATCCACTCTACCAGTAAGAACCAAAACAACAACCACCAAAGAGACTATAAACATCAATGCACACTTGCACAACCAGGCCCACCCAACCGTACCTCTGCAACTGCATCCACCAGCACCAGCACCTACAACATCCCAGACCAGCCAATCGAAGACAGTAACCTGAACTAACCCACCGTAGCCAAAACTGGACACCTACAATAGGCAAGGCCTCATGTAAGTAGTCCACACCAAAATCAACCCCCAATCCAAGCAGCACCAGAACAACCTACTCCAAGCCACGACCAGAAAACCATGGCCAAAATCCCTAGCCTACCTAAAAATCAACAAGACAATCCCACCAAAAGGCCCCTATAAATGAAACTTGCAACTAGAATCATCCCTAAACCAATCCCTCCCACCCTCATCACAAACCACAAAGCCTAAACAGCCAAACTCGAGCCCTTGCATACGCCTCCACCCGGCCACTGGTTGCACATCCCATATAACAAAGGCCCAAGAACTACAAGAAAAAATATCCAAATCACCTCCTTCGGTCCAATACCACCCCATATCCAATAAAACACACCACTAGACCGTCTAGAATAGCAATCAACCTCCCATCCACTGCACCTATAGCCCGGAAAGCTAAGACCAACAAGACATCCCAATTGAACCACTAGAACTAGCATCACCCCAAATCATAGCCAAACACCTATTCCAATAAATATCATCCCAATAGCCACCCAAATATATAAACATCACAAACCAAACAACCGAAGACAACCCCCAACACAGTCCAAAGTAAGCAGCTGATCCAAACATCTAGAAAAGTAACAGAAACCAACAATAATACCCTACCAACCAAGAGATCCAATATGAGCCCACTAACTTTTAATAATACCACAAGAAGACCACAAGAGATCCAATATTAACCCACTAACAACACAATCCCTTAGAAACCCATCATATCCCATGTAGCCCAAATGAAAACCACAATAAAGGGAAGCACCAAAAACCAGTCAGAGAACATCCAATTGAACCTAGATTCATGCCACCAACAATCCACTGTAATAGACCATGGAACATCCACAAAACCACCACAAATAACCTGCACTAGATCCACAAGAAGCACCAAAAGTCAAAAACCTGAAGCTCACCATGCTACAAGAACCAGAAAATCCTGAGAGCCACCCATCCACCCAGCAAACCACCACCAGAAAGCCACAAGACCAAGCCGAGACACACCCAAAAGAACCATCCAAAAGAAGACACACACCATCCTACGATGAAGCAAGAGACTCAAAAGACCACCAACACCTACAAAACATCCAATAATGCCCCTAAAACCACAAAACCAACACACAAGAAACAAACATGTGATGGGAAACAAAAATCTCCCAAGTTTCACCTGGAAGAGAGATCCACCAACAAGATAATAGAGTCAATACATATGCAACCCACCCATCCCCAAGCTTAGTAACCACCTTTAAGAAATGTTCCTGGAAAATCCCATCCTCAAACCGATCCCTGATTTTCATTGGTATTAGTAAAAGGTTTGTGACAAAGGAGTCTAGAATGAATAATCAACTCAAAATTAATACAAAAAAAATTCCACTATAAGATGAAGATCCATGAAGATGAGAGTTATGCTCCTTCCAAATAGGATACACTAAGGAGGATAACCCAAGTATTCCCAGGACACGCAACATAGAATCCCCATTGAAGCTACTAGAACACAAATCAATGATAGAGGAGAAATATGGGTTCAAACATGCAAGATAATCAACATTCAAGAGATTTAGAAAATAGGACCAAATCTTCTGAGAGAAATCACATTTTAAATAGAGGTGATAAATGTTCTCCAAATCAAACTTACAAATAAAACAATGGTTAGGAAAGGCCAAGCCTCTATGTTTAAATCTATCCTGGGTATTAAGGAATCCAAGAACCACAATCCAAAGGATAAAGGATAACCTTGGAGATAAAACCCAATTTCAGACAAAGGAAAACCAAGGTGTAGAGGAAAATTTCGGCCTCAGATCCTCCCAAACCAAATGAGTGTGAAACTCAGGCTGGCTATTCCAAATAATCACATCATCATTACCAACAGGATAAGGAAGTAAGAGAATATCTTCTTTGATATCCCATAACTCGGTAAAAACTACAAGTGGTGTATAACACTATCAGATATAATTTCATAAACTAATGTGAACTTGAGGAGTACAAAGTCATAGATAATAAGATCATTGATATATGAACATATAGGAACCCTTTGAATCCAATATTAAAATTAGAGGGAAATATACCAACCAGTTCAAATTGAGAAGGAGATATGGTCCCTAAGAAACTCAAAAATCCCCAAAAGTTTCCTCCAAGTCTACAAGATATTCCATGGGACTTTGGAAACCCAAAATTGAGAGTATCCAAGTAGAAATATACAAGGACAATCCACCCAACCTGAAGAAAAGGATGGGGTAAAAAGATCCCAAGCATGTCTAACCATATAAGCCTTATTCCAATTACTGACACACTTAATCCCTAAAACCCCTTCCATTTTACACTTATCAACCATGTTTCAAGTCCCCTTGGCCCCAAAAACAGCAAGGGAAGGCCCCTTATAGAGAAAGAATCTAATCTTAGACTCAATAGATTGGATCAATTTCTTAGGGTGAATGAAATGGAAACACCAGTAAGCTTACATGGAGATCATAAAATATTGAACAAGATGAAGTCAACCCATAAAGGAAAGGAAATTATTCGTCCAGACCTTTGTTCTCTTAAAAATATTCTCAACCAAAATCGCACAATCTACCACTCTTAATTTCATAGTAATAAGAGGCACTACAAGATAAAAAAGTGGCAATAAACCACTAGAAATAAACATGATAGACCCAATACTATCCCTCACCTAACTAGACACACCAGTAGTTAACATCAAAGATTTTGAATAATTGATACACAAGACATAAAGGGGGAAAAAGATATCCAATGCCTGCTTAAGAACTACAACAGATTACAAATTTCCATAGGAAAAAAAATCAGATCATAAACAATGAAAAGATGTGAAATATAAGTCCTAACACGTCTCCAATGAAACTTAAAGGAGATGTAATTTGAAATAAAAGAGTCCATAATATGAGATAAGACCTCCATAAAAATCATGAATATAAAGGGAGATAGAGGATCACCTTGCCTCAGACCTCTCTTCCTAGCATAGTAAATCTTCAAGAAACCATTAATATTCACAGTGAACATAGTAGAGGAAATACACCAATTAAACCAAGTGGAAAACCTGATGGGAAACCCAAGAAGGTCCAAGGATTCCATAGGGAAATCCCATCTAATAGAATCAAAAGCCTTATACAGATCAATCTTGAAGGCATAATGACAGACCCAAATAAAGATGATAATCCCGCATCAACTCCTTGGAAAGAAAAATATTATCAGAAATATGCCTCTCGTGAATAAAAGTAGATTAGTCCTTATTAATGAAATTGGGAAGAACTGTTCTCAATATGTCTGCTAGAATCTTGGAGATGAACTTATAAATAGTATTACAACATGAAATGGTATTAGAAAGATAACTGAAATTAGGTACCTTTGGGATCAGAGAAATTATCAAACCTTTATCTTCCTGAAGTAATTTTTCTGAGCTGAAAAACTCTAGAACTGCATCAGTCACATTTGAGCCAACCACTAACTAGTCCTTATGGAAGAAAGAGGCATTAAAACCATCTATCCCCAGATCTTTATTAGGGTATGGAGAGAATAGAACATTTTATAAATCCTCAGGTTCTACACTTTTATCAAACAAATCATAGTTGTGCTGAACAATATAATAACACAAAAAGGATCCAGAATATTTCTTCCCAGAAAGGATGAGGCATGTGAAGTACCAATCAGAGATAGAAAAAAATCAATAGTCTTACTAGAAATAACATCTAGGCTAGAGATAAAAGTTCCATTTTCTCTATAAATAAGGAAAAACTTTGAAGAGATGAATCTGGATTTCATGGAATTAAAGAATAATGTAGAGTTGAGGTCCCCCTCCTTAAGAAATTGGACCCTACTCTTTTGTTTGGCTGAGAGAAATCCCTTCAAGATTAAGGATTTAGTCCTCTACTTACACAAAAATTCATTCTGTATTAAATACTTAGATGGAACATTAATAACAAAGGAGTATTGAAACTCATCCAGCTCCATTCTAAGTAAAGAAAACTCAGAGTAATGTGGGGCAGAGACCTAGACATGCAGATTACAAAGATCCTGCTAGAACTTCATCAGTTTCTAGTATATTTGGAACATCTTATAGCCTAAAAACCCATCATTTCAAGAAATGGACACCAAGGAAAGGAAGACCTCATAATTATCCCAATGGTTAAAAAAAATTAAAACTCAATTTACCTGAAAAAATACCTTCTCTAGTTATGATAATAATAGGGGTATGGTCAGAGAACCCAAAGGGAAGAAATTTGGCCATCAAAGAGGGAAACTCAGACAACCAAGAAGATTTGAACAAGGCCCTGTCCATTTACCTTAATACCCCTTTAATTAACCTTCCTCTAAGAAAAACGCAACCAAAACATAAAATATCATCCAATATAGAATCCACAATTCCTAGATTAGATTCCTCCACAAAGGGGATTCAATCCAAACAACCACTACATCTATCCTTCGGGAATCTCACTATATTGAAATCCCCGATAAAAATATGAGGAGTCTCAGTACCAAGAGTAACCATACTAGAAATATCCTCTCAAATAACCCTTCGTTCATGAATGGAAATAGAACCGTAAACAAAGGAGATCAATAAAGTATAAACCACCTTGACAGCCCTGAAAAGGAATTCAATAAGATGAGAAAATTGATACTGAGGATCAGTAATCAACAAATACAGATTCCACAAAACCAAGATACAATAGGAAGAAGAAGAGGAAAAGTTAGTTGAGAAACTCCAACCTGGCATAATATTCCTCATAATAGCATTCAGATTACCACTCTTAATTTTAGATTCAACAAGACACATACAAGCTAGCTTATGTGTAATGATAAGGTCTCAAGCCTTCAAAATTAAACATTGAAATTTAAGGGAAGGAAAAATATGCTAAAACCTAGACCAAAATTTGTTGGTGCCCTCTTTGAGTCACATTCACCCACCCTGAGCAACTTGTTACAAAGGGGATTATCAATCAAAATTGAAGAAGTAGGACTAACCAGATCAGTAGATTCCTAGCTTAGAGGGGAAGACCCAACTTCCATGGAATCAGAAGGAATCAAACCAAATTTCACAAACCCAATAGTAGGATTTGATTCATTAGAAACCTTCTATAGACTAGGAGGAGAGGAGACAACAGGAACCAAACCAACATCAAATAAATATCAAGAAAAAATCTAGCTTGGAGGAAGATACCCAACCTCCCTAGATTCAGAATGATTCAACCTAGAGTTCAGAGGCCCAGAATTAGGAACCAAATCATCAAATACCTTCTGAAAAGTAGGCCTAAGAGTAGGAAATGATTCACTAAAACCCTTCCACAAAAGAAGACAAGCATGGTTCAACCTAGAAGCATCACCTTCATAAGAATCATCCACCGGCAAGAAACCAATGTAATTATGAATTGATATATAAGAATCATTCATAGAGTTAAGAGTAATAGGCTTATCCATGATAGGGGTTTTCATGGTTTTTAGGGTTTTTTACATTATTAGATATTTTAGGGATTTTTTAGGTTTTTTATGATTTTTAGGGGTTTTAAGGATTTTTTTGGGTTTTAGGGTTTTTAGGGTTTTTATGGATTTTTTGGGTTTTATAGTTTGGGGGGGTGGGTTGGGTTTTTTTTAGGGGTTTTACTATTTTTTAGAGTTTTTTAACATTTTTAGGGGTTTAAAGGATTTTTAGAGTTGTTAGTGTTTTTAGGGTTTTTAAGGGGTTTAGGGGTTTTATGGTTTTCAGGGGGTTTTGGGGTTTTTTTACGTTTTTAGTGAATTTTATGGTTTTTTTGGATTTTTATAGTTTTCAGGGTTTTTTAGGTTTTTTAGGGATTTTGAGAGTTTTAGGGTTTTCAAGGTTTTTAGGGGCTTCGAGGTTTTTAGGGTCCTTTAGGATTTTTAGGTTTTTCTATGGTTTTCAAGGTTTTAAGTTTTTTTAGAGTTTTTAAAAGTTTTTAGGGGTTTTAAGGGTTTTTAGTGTTTTTTAGGGTTTTATGGGCTGTTAGGGGTTTTTAAAGGTTTTTAGGGTTTTATGGTTTTTAGAGAGCTTTCAAGGTTTTTAGGTTTTTTATGTTTTCAAGGATTTTTAGGGTTTTTATAGTTTTTAGGGTTTTCAGGGTTTTTTGGGGTTTAATGCATTTTAGGGTTTTTATGGTGTTTTGGGGGTTTTAGGGTTTTTTAGGAGATTTTATGATTTTTAAGGTCTTTAGAGTTTTTTAATGTTTTTTAGGATTTGAATGGTTTTTAGAGTTTTTAGTGGTTTTTTTGGTTTTTTTTGGGTTTTTAAGGTTTTCAGGGGTTTATGGTTTTAAGGGATTTTTCAGGTTTTTTAAGGTTTTTTATGTTTTCAAGGATTTTTAGGGCTTTTTTAGGATTTTTATGTTTTTATTATTTTTTAGGATTTTTAGGGATTTTGAGTGGTTGTAGATTTTTTCAGGGCTTTTAGGGTCTTTCATGGATTTTAAGGTCTTTTAGTGTTTTTTTATATATTTTAATTTTTTGGGGGTTTTAAAGTTTTTTAGTATTTTTTATTGTTATTAGGGGTTTAAAGGGTTTTTAGAGTTTTTATTTTTTTTATGATTTTTATGGGTTTTTTTGGTTTTTTTGGTTTTTTATGGTTTTTAGATTTTTTAATGTTTTTATGATTTTAAGGATTTTTTAGGGATTTATTATGATTTTTATGGGTTTTAGGGTTTTTAGGGATTTTGAGGAGTTTTAAGGATTTTTAGGGATTTTAGGGATTTTAGGGTTTTTCATGGTTTTTAGGATTTTTCAAGGTTTTTAAGGTCTTTTTGGGTTTTTATGATTTTTTTGGGTTTTTAGGGGTTTTAAGCTTTTTAATAATTTTTAATTATTTTAGGGGTTTTAAGGAATTTTAGATTTTTAAGTGGTTTTTTGGGTTTTTATGTGTTTTTAGGGTTTTTAAGGGTTTTTTTTCAGTTTCTTAGGGTATTTAGGATTTTCTACATTTTCAGGGATTTTTATGGCTTTTTAAGGTTTTTTATATTTTTTAGGGTTTTTATGGATTTTGAGGGGTTTTAGGGGTTTTCAATATTTTTAGGGTTTTTAGGGTTTTTGGGTTTTTAGGGGGTTTTTTAGTTTGTTATGGTTTTTAAGTTTTTTTATGAGTTTTGTAATAATTTTAGGGGTTTAAAGGGGTTTTTAGGGGTTTTGGTGTTTTTAGTAGTTTTTAAGGGTTTTAAGGGTTTTAGGGGGTTTTATGGGTTTTGGGGTATTTTCAAGGTTTTTAGGGTTTTTGATGTTTTCATGTATTTTGAGGTATTTTTAGGATTTTTTGTTATTTTTAGTGTTTTTAGGGTTTTAAGGGATTTTGAGGTTTTTTATGGGTTTTCATGGATTTTTAGGGTTTTTTTGGGGTTTTATGGTTTTTTTTGGTTTTTAGGGTTTTTTCGAGTTTTTTAGAGTTTTTTAAGGTTTTTTAGAGTTTTTAACATTTGTAGGGGTTTTATAGTTTTTAGAGTTTTTATTAATTTTTATGCTTTTTATGGGGTTTTATGGGTTTTATGGGTTTTTATGGTTTTCATGGGTTTTTCATGGAGTTTAGGGGGTTTTATGTTTTTAGGGATTTTTAGAGATTTTTTAGGATTTTTATTATGTTTAGTCTTTTTAGTGATTTTGAGGGTTATTAGGGTTTTCGGGGTTTTTAGGGTTTTTTAGGCTTTTAAGGGTCTTTTTGGGTTTTTAGGGTTTTTTGAGTTTTTATGGGTTTTAAGGTTTTTTAGAGTTTTTAACTTTTTAGGGGTCTTAAGGGTTTTTTGAGTGTTTTTAGTGGGTTTTTAGGGTTTTATGGGTTTTAAATATCTTAAAGGTTTTTATGGGGTTTTATTGTTTTTAAGGGTTTTTCTGGGTTTTTAGGGTTTTTTGCGTTTTTATAAATTTTTAAGAATTTTTAGGAATTTTATAGTTTTTAGGGGTTTTTAGGATTTTTTGGTATTTCTAGGGATTTTAGGGGGGTTTAGGGGTTTTATGGATTTTTTGGGTTTTATGGGTTTTTGAGTTTTTTAGGGTTTTTATGGTTTTTTAGATTTTTTAATGTTTTTAGAGGTTTTAAGTGTTTATAGTATTTTTAGTGGTTTTTAAGGTTTTATGGGTTTTTAGGGGTTTTAATATTTTTATGGGGTTTATGGTTTTCAAGGGGTTTTCGTGGTATTTAGCGTTTTTTACATTTTCAATGATTTTTAGGGGTTTTTAGTATTTTTTATGGTTTTTTGGTTGTTTTAGAGTTTTTAATGATATTGAGTATTTTTAGGTTTTTTCAGGGTTTTTATGGGGTTTTCAATTTTTAGGGTTTTTAGGGGTTTTCAAGGTTTTTCAGGGTTTTTAGGGGTTTTTAGGGTCTTTTGGGTTTTTAGGGTTTTTTTTAGTTTTTTATGGTTTTTAAATATTTCTAAAGTTTTTAAAGTTTATAGATTTTTAAAGGGTTTTTAGAGTTTTTATGGATTTTAGAGTTATTATGGGGTTTTAGGGGTTTTAGGGGTTTTATGGGGTTTTATGATTTTCAGGGGTTTTTTCTAGGTTTTTAGGGGTTTTCATGTTTTTAGGGATTTTTAGATTTTTTATGGTTTTTAGTATTTTTTAGGTTTTTGGGATTTTTAGAGTTTTTAGGGGTGTTCAGGTTTTTTATGGTATTTTTGGGTTTTTAGGGTTTTTTGAGTATTTATCGATTTTTAAGGTTTTTTATAATTTTTAATGTTTTTAGGAGTTTTAAGGGTTTTTAGAGTTTTTAGTGGTTTTTAGGATATTTATGGGTTTTAGGGTTTTTTAAGGTTTTTAGGGGTTTTATGATTTTTAGGGTTTTTCATGGGTTTTAAGGTATTTAGTTTTTCAAAAATATTTATGGCTTTTTTAGGTTTTTTGGGTTTTTAGGGGATTTTATGGTTTTGAGGGATTTTGAGGGTTTTTAAGGGTTTTCAGGGTTTTTAGGGATTTTCATGGTTTTTAGGGAATTTTCAGTTTTTATGAGTTTTTTGGGTTTTTAAGCGTTTTTAGGGTTTTAACATTTTTTGAGGTTTTGAGGGTTTTTAGTGGTTTTTTGGGTTTTTGGGATTTTAGGGGTCTTAAGGATTTTAGGTGTTTTTATGGGTTTCAAGGTTTTTTTTATCCTTTATAGGATTTTTACATTTTCATGGATTTTTAGGGCTTTTTTAAGTTTTTATGGCTTTCAAAGTTTTTTTAATTTTTTGGGATTTTGAGGGGTTTTTTTGGGTTTTTAGGGATTTTTAGGGCTTTTTTGGGTTTTTGGGGTTTTAAGGGTTTTTAGAGTTTTTAGTTTGGTTTAAGGTTTTTATTGTTTTTAGGGGTTTTTATGTTTTAGGGGTTTTTATGTTTTTCATGGGTTTTTAGGGGTTTACAGGGTTTTTTATGTTTTTCGGGGTTTTAGGATTTTTATAGTTTTTAGTGTTTTTATGGTTTTTAGTGTTTTTGAGTGTTTTTAATATTTTTAGGGGTTTTTTTATTTTATGTGTTTTTATGGTTTTTCGGGTCTTTCGGGTTTTTTGGGATTTTTTTAGTTCTTTTGGGTATTAAGGTTTTTTAGAGTTTTCTAACATTTTTAGTAGTTTTAAGGGTTTTTAGAGTGTTTAGTGCCTTTTTAAGGTTTTATGGGGTTTTAGTATTTTTAATGTTTTGGGGGTTTTTATATTTTTCAGGGGTTTTCAATTTTTTTAGGGGTTTTTACGTTTTCAGGGATTTTTAGGGGTTTTTTGGATTTTTATGGTTTTAGCATTTTTTTAGATTTTGAGAGTTTTTTGGGGTGTTCAGGGTTTTTAGGGTCTTTTGGGTTTTCTAGGGTCTATTTGAGTTTTTAGGGTTTTTAAGGTTTAACGTTTTTAGTTTTTTTAAGGAATTTTTGAGTTTTAGTGGTTTTAAGGGTTTTTATGAGTTTTAAGGGTTTTATGGGATTTTTTGGTCTTTAGGGGATTTTCAAGGCTTTTGGGGTTTTTTCCCTTTTCAAGGATTTTTAGGGTTTTTTATTATTTTATGGTTCTTAGGGTTTTTTAGGGGCTTTAGGAATTTTAAGTGTTTTGTGGGGTTTTTTTGGTTTTTTAGGGGTTTAGGGCTTTGTTCAGTTTTTAGGGGTTTTAAGGTTTTTTAATGTTTTTAATGTCTTTAAGGGTTTAAAGTGTTTTTAGAGTTTTTTTTGTTTTTAGGGTTTTTATGGATTTTAAAGACATTTAGGGGATTTTATGGTTTTCATAAGTTTTTTAGGTTTTTGGTTGGTGTTTTAGGTTTTTATCGATTTTTTGTACTTTTTTTGGATTTTTATGGTTTTTAGGGTTTTTAGGGATTTTGTGGGTTTTTAAGGCTTTTCAGGGTTTTAGGATTTTTAGGGGTTTTAGAGTTTTGTAAGGTTTTTAGGGGTATTTTTAGTTTTTTAGGTTTTTTAAGTTTTTTTTAGAGTTTTTTAATGTTTTTAGGATTTTAAGGCTTTTTTGAGTTTTTAGTGATTTTGTAGTGTTTTTTGGGTTTTTTGGGTTTTTAATGATTTTTAGGGGATTTCAGGGTATTTTATGTTTTGTAGAATTTTTAGGGCTTTTTAGGATTTTTATGATTTTAAGGGGTTTTTATGGTTTTTAAAGGATTTGAGGGTTTTTATGGGTTTTCAGGTTTTTTTGGGTGTTTAGGGTTTTTAAAGTCTTTTTGGGGTTTTTCATAGTTCTTAGGCTTTTTAATGTTTTCTAGAGTCTTTAACATTTTTAGGGGTTTCAATGGTTTTTAGAGTTTTTGTGGGTTTTTAGGGTATTAGGATTTTAAAGGTTTCTGTGGGGTTTTTATGATTTTCGTTGGTTTTTTCGGGTTTTTAGGGTTTTTTACTTTTTCAGGGATTTTTAGGGATTTTTTAGGATTTTTATGGTTTTTAGGGTTATTTAGGAAGTTTAGGGATTTGGAGGGTTTTAGGGGTTTTTAGGGGTTTTAGGGATTTTAGGGTCTTTTGGGTTTTCAATGTTTTTTTGAGTGTTTTTCATTATTATGGTTTTTAGAGTTTTTATCGTTTTTAGGGGTTTAATGGGTTTTAGATTTTTTTAGTTGGGTTTCAAGGTTTCTATGGGTTTTAGGGTTTTTATGGTTTTTAAGGTTTTTAGGGGTTTTTATGGTTTTTAGGGGGTTTTAGGGTTTTTAGGGTTTTAATGTTTTTTAGGATTTTTAGGTATTTTGAGGGGTTTTAGGGTTATTTGTATTTTTTAGGGTTTTTATTATTTTTCAGGGTTTTTAGGGTCTTTTGGGGTTTCAAGGGTTTTTTGAGTGTTTAAGGTTTTTAAGTGCTTTTAGAGTTTTTTAACATTTTCAGGGGTTTTAATGATTTTTTTAATTTTTAGTAGTTTTTAGGGTTTTTTAAAGTTTTAAGGGTTTTTTAAATTTTTAAGGGTTTTTTATGGTTTTTAGGGGTCTTTTGGTTTTTTGGGTTTTCTATCTTTTCAGGGCATTTAGGGCCCTTTTTGGATTTTATGGTTTTTAGAGTTTTTTGGTTTTTTGATCTTTTTTAGGGGTTTTCATGTTTTTTTATGTTTTTAGATTATTTATAATTTTATTGGGTTTTTAGGTTTTTTTGATTTTTTTTAGTTTTTTAGGGTTTTTAATGTTTTTAGAGTTTTTTTAACTTTTTAGGGATTTTAAGGGGTTTTAGAGTTTTTAGTGGTCTTTTAGGGTTTTTATGGGACTTTAGATTTTTTAAGGTTTTGGGGTTTTTATGGTTTTCAAGGGTTTTCTGGGATTTTTTGGGAATATTTAGTATTTTTATGGTTTTTTGGTTTTTTAGGGATTTTGATGGTTTATAGGGTTTTTCTGGATTTTTTAGGGTTTTTAGTGGCTTTTGAGTTTTTGGGGTCTTTTGGGGTTTCAAGGGGTTTTTTGAGTTTTTAGGGTTTTTAAGGTTTTTAATGTTTTTTAAATTTTTTAATGTTTTTAGGGGTTTTAAGGGTTTTTAGAGTTTTTATCGGTTTTTGGGCCATTTTAATTATTTTAGTGGTTTTTATGGGTTTTAAGGGCTTTTTAGGGGTTTAAAGGTTTTTAATGGTTTCAAGGATTTTTGGTGCTTTTAAGAATTTTTTTTTGTTTTTAGGGTTTTTTAGGATTTTTAGGAATTTTTAGGGGGTTTAGGGTTTTTAGGGTTTTTAGGGTTTTAGGGTTTATAGGGTGTTTAGGGTTTTAATGTTTTTCTGGGTTTTAGTGTTTTTTATGTTTTTAGGGATTTTTAGGGATTTTTTTTGGTTTTTAGGGTTTTTGGGGATTTTATGGGGTTTTAGGTGTTTTCAAGGTTTTAGGGTTTTTTTGTCTTTTAGGTTTTTTGAGTTTTTAACATTTTTATAATTTTTTACCTTTTTAGGGGTTTTAAGGTTTTTAGAGTTTTTAGTGGTTTTTAGGGAAAAGAAGGCTCGAGACCAAGAGTGCTTGGTCCCCCAATTTTTTTTTAAAAAAGTAAGAACCAAGAGTTACAAGGAGGGTTTACAAACATGGGTGTAAAGTTCACACCTCATATCAGAGTCCACAAAGGGAGAGCAGAAAGACAGGGCCACAAAGGACCACATCAAACTTCTTTACACAATTGCTTGTTTGGATAAAGCATCTTCCACCGAGTTTACCTCCCTATATGCTTGTGTGACATTGAGAGTGAGAGCCCAAAAAAGTTTGATAAATTCAATCCATTGTGGGAGAACTCTCCCTGGAACTCTCTTAGACATTTTCTTGAGAACATCCACTGCGAGCATCGAGTCAGATTCAAGCCAAAGAAACCTCCACCCGAATTGAACCGAAAATTTTCCCGCCTTCATCATTACCCAAAGCTTAGCGTTGTATTCACATCCATATCTAATTAAATGGTAGAAGCAGCCTTTCACAAAGCCTCTGTGTGTACGGATCATGCCACCACATAATGAGGGTCCAGGTGCTCCCAAAGTCGTGCCGTCCACATTGACTTTGATACATGATGTAATTAGGGGAATCCAATGAATAAACTTTAGAACCAGTGTTTTTTTGGTCCAGCCAGAAACTCCAAGCGTACGTAAAATAATGAGATCATTTAAATCATTAGGGTTTTGGGGGTATGTTTTAGGTTTTAATGTTTTTAGGACTTTTTTAGTATTTTTGTAGTTTTTATGGCTTTTTAGGGGTTTTAGGGATTTTTTTGGGTTTTTTAGGGTTTTAGGATTTTTGGGGGTTTAAAGTTTTTTTGGGGTTTAAGGGTTTTTTGAGTTTTTTAGTTTTTTTAAGGATTTTTAGAGTTTTTTAATGTTTTTAGGATTTTAAGGATTTTTAGAGTTTTTAGCAGTCTTTTAGGGTTTTGTGTGTTTTTAGGGTTTTTAAAGGTTTTTAGTGGATTTCAGGGTTTTTTATGTTTTCTAGGATTTTTAGTGTTTTTCAGTTTTTTTATGATTTTATGGTATTTGAGGGTTTTTATGTGTTTTTAGGTTTTTTTGGGTTTTAGGGTTTTTAATGTCTTTTGGGGGTCTTTCATAGTTTTTAGGGTTTTTAATGTTTTTTAGACTCGTTTTCATTTTTAGGGGTTTCAATGGTTTTTAGAATTTTTGTGGGTTCTTAGGGTTTTAGGGTTTTAAAGGTTTCTCTGGTTTTTTGTGGTTTTAATGGGGGTTTTAAGGGTTTTTTTGATTTTTTACTTTTTCAGGGATTTTTAGGGATTTATTATGAATTTTATGGTTTTTAGGGTTATTTAGTATTTTTAGGGACTTTGAGGGTTTTAGTGTTTTTAGGGTTTTTTGGGTTTTTAGGATCTTTTGGGTTTTCAAAGTTTTTTTGAGTGTTTTATGTTTTTATGGTTTTTTTGGAGTTTTTTTATCATTTTCAGGGGTTTAATGGGTTTTATATTTTTTAGTACGGTTTTAGGGTTTTTATGGTTTTTATGGTTTTTGAGGTTTTTAGGGGTTTATATGGTTTTCAGGGATTTTGATGGGTTTTAGGGTTTTTATGTATTCATTGATTTTTAGGGATTTTTAGGAGTTTTATGGGTTTTTTTGTTTTTTAGGGTTTTTAGGGATTTTGAGGGTTTTTAGTGTTTTTCAGATTTTTTAGGGGTTTTACCCATTTTCATGGTTTTTAAGGTCTTTTGGGTTTTCAAAGGTTTTTTGAGTTTTTTAGTTTTTAAGGGTTTTTAGAGTTTTTAAACATTTTCTGTGGTTTTAATGGTTTTTATAGTTTTTAGTAGTTTTAGGGTCTTTTAAATTTTTAAAGGTTTTTATGGCTTTTAGGGGTTTTTAGGGGTTTTTACCGTTTTAGGGCGTTTAGTGCCCTTTTAGGATTTTTATGGTTTTTTGGGTTTTCTGGGATTTCGATCATTTTTAGGTTTTTTTCAATTTTTTTTGTTTTTAGGTTATTTATAGTTCCATTGGGGTTTTATGGGTTTTTTATAGTTTTTTTTGGATTTTAATGTTTTTAGATTTTTTTAAGGTTTTTGGGGTTTTAGAGATTTTAGTGGTCTTCTAGGGTTTTTATAGCACTTTAGAATTTTTTAAGGGTTTCATGATTTTTATGTTTTTCAAGTGTATTTCTGGGTTTTTTGGTTTATTTACATTTTCAAGGATTTTTTGGGATTCTTTAGTATTTTATGGTTTTTAGGTTTTTTTGGGATTTTGAGGGTTTTTCATGTTTTTAGTGGTTTTCAGGGTTTTTAGGGTCTTTTGGGGTTTCAAGGGTTTTTAGAATTTTTATGGGTTTTTAGGGTTTTTGGGTCATTTTAAGTATTTTAGTGGTTTTAGGGTTTTCAAGGGATTTTTAGGGGTTGAAAGGTTTTTAATGGTTTCAAGTATTTTTGGGGCCTTTAGGATTTTTTTGTTTTTAGTGTATTTTAGGGTTTTTAGGGATTTTGAGGGTTTTTAGGGTTTTTAGGGTTTTTAGAATTTTTATGGATTTTTGGGGGTTTAGGGGTTTTTTTGAGTTTTTTTGGGGTCTTAATCTTTTTTATATTTTTATAACTTTTTTTATGATTTTTAGGTGTTTTAGAGTTTTTAGTGGGTTTTAGGGTTTTAAAGTTTATTTAAGGTTTTTAGGGGTTTTTATTTTTTAGGGTATTTTTAGGGTTTTTAGTCTTTTTTGTGTTTTCATGGAATTTTATAGATTTTTTATTTTTTTTTTGGTTTTTAGGGTTTTTAGAGATTTTGAGGGTTTTTAGTGTCTTTTGGGTTTTCTAGGATTTTTTTTGAGTTTTAGGAGTTTTAAGGGTTTTATAGTTTTAGTGGGTTTTTAAGGTTTGATGTGTTTTAGGGGTTTTTAAGGTTTTTGGGGTTTTAGGGTTTTCAGGGGTTTTTAGGGTTTTTATTTTTTTTAGGGATTCTTTAGGATTTTTATGGTTTTTAGCGTTTTTAGGGTTTTAGGTATTTTGAGGGATTTTAGGTTTTTTGTGGTTTTCTTGAGTTTTTAAGGGTTTTTAATGTTTTTTAGAGTTTTTAGTGGTTTTAAGGGATTTTATAGTTTTTTGTGGTTTTAGGGTTTTTTGGTGTTTTAGGTATTTTGAGGTATTTAGTGGTTTTTATGTTTTTCAGGGGTTTTAGTGTTTTTTACGTTTTCAGGGATTTTTAGGGATTTTTTTGGTTTTTTGGGTTTTTTGGGATTTTAAGGACTTTTAGGGGGTTTATGGTTTTTGGGTCTTTTGTGTCTTCTAGGGTTTTTTTGAGTTTTTTAGGGTTTTTAACATTTTTTGAGTTTTTTAATGTTTTATGGGTTTTAAGGTTTTTAGAGTTTTTAGTGGTTTTTAGGGAAAAGAAAGCTTAAGACCCAGCATGTCTGGGCCCCCAAAATTTATTAAAAAAGTAAGAACATAGAGTTAAAATGAGGGTCTACAAACACGAGTGTAAAGTTCACCATTCATATCAGAGTCCACGAAGGGAGAGCCGAAAGACAGCGCCACAACGGAGCACATCGAACTCCTTTACACAATTGATAGGTTGGATAAAGCATCTTCCACCGATTTTACCTCCCTATATGCATATGTGACATTGAGAGTGAGAGCCTGGAAAAGTTTGAGACATTCAATCCATTGTGGGAGAAGTCTTTAAGTAACTCTCCTAGACTTGTTCTTGAGAACATCCACCGTGAGGATCAAGTCGGATTCTATCCAAAGAAACCTCCACCTGAATTGAACAACAAATTTGACCACCTTCATCATTGCCCAAATCTCAGCTTTGTATTCACATCCATCTCCAATAAAATGGTAGAAGCATCCTTACACAAATCCTATGTGTGTACGGAATATTCCGCCACAGCCTGAGGGACCAGGTGCTCCCAATGTCACACCATCCACATTGACTTTGATCCACGATGTAATCGGGAGAATCAAGTGAAAAAAACTTTAGATCGGTGTTTTTTTGGGTCCTACCAAAAACTCAAAGCGTACGTAAAATAATGAGATCATTTAAATCAATAGGGTTTTTGGGGGTGTTTTATGTTTTATTGGATTTTTAGGACTTTTCTAGTATTTTTATGGTTTTTAGGGTTTTTTAGAGTTTTTAGGGATTTTGTGGATTTTTAGGGATTTTTTGGGTTTTTTAGGGTTAGGGTTTTGCGGGGTTTTAGAGTTTTTTAAGGGTTTTTAGAATTTTTTAATTTTTTTAGGATTTTAAGCCTTTTTAGAGTTTTTAGTCGTTTTTTCTGGTTTTATGTGTTTTTAGGAGATTTCAAGTTTTTTTATGTTTTCTAGGATTTTTAGGGCTTTTTAGGATTTTTATGATTTTAAGGGTTTTTTATGGGTTTTAAGGTATTTGGGGATTTTTAGGGGTTTTTAGGTTTTTTGGGGGTTTTCAGGTTTTTAAGGCCTTTTTTTTCATAGTTTTTAGGGTTTTTAATGTTTTTTAGAGTCTTTTACGTTTTTAGGGGTTTCAATGGTACTTAGAGTTTTTTTTGGTTTATAGGGTTTTTTGGTTTTAAAGGTTTCTATGGATTTTTTGTGGTTTCAATGGATTTTTTCGGGGTTTTTAGGGGTTTTTACTTTTTCAGGGTTATTTAAGGTTTTTTATGATTTTTATAGTTTTTAGGATTATTTATGATTTTTAGGGATTTTGAGGGTTTTAGTGGTTTTTAGGTTTTTTTGGGTTTTTAGGGTCTTTTGAGTTTTCAGTTTTTTTAGTGTTTTACATTTTTATGGTTTTTTAGAGTTTTTTTTCATTTTTAGGGGTTTAATGGGTTTTAGAGTTTTTAGTGGGGTTTCAAGGTTTTTATGGGTTTTTAGGGTTTTTAATGGTTTTTAAGGTTTTTAGGGGTTTATATGGTTTTTAGGGATTTTGAAGGGTTTTATGGTTTTTATGTATTCATGAAGTTTTAGGATTTTTATGGTTTTTATGTATTTTAGGGGTTTTAGGGATTTTTGAGGTTTTTTAGGATTTTATGGATTTTTTAGGGTTTTTATTGGTTTTTAGGTTTTTTAGGGTCTTTTGGATTTTCAAGGGTTTTTTGAGTTTTTTTGGTTTTTAATGATATTTAGAGTTTTTTTAACATTTTCAAGGGGTCTAATGGTTTTTAGAGTTTTTAGTGGTTTTGAGGGGTTTTTAACGTTTTAAGGGGTTTTATGGTGTTTAGTGGTTTTTAGGGTTTTTAGGGTTTTTTAAGTTTTCAGGGCGTTTAGGTCCTTTTAGGATTTTTATGGTTTTTTGGGATTTTGATCATTTTTAGGGTTTTTCAAGGTTTTTTTTGTTTTTAGGTTATTTAAGGTTTTATTGGGGTTTTTTAAGTTTTTTTTTATTATTTTGGGTTTCTAATGTTTTTAGATTTTTGTAATGTTTTAAGGGTTCTAGAGTTTTTAGTGGTCTTCTAGGGTTTTTTTGGGACTTTAAGACCTTTTAAGGTTTTGGGGTTTTTATGGTTTTCAATTATTTTTCTGGCTTTTTTGGGTTTTATAGGTTTTCAAGGATTTTTGGGGGTTTCTTTAGTTTTTTTATGGGTTTTAGGGTTTTTAGGGATTTTGAGGGGTTTTAGGGGTTTTCAGGTTTTTTTGGGGGTTTTAGTGGTTTTCGGGGATTTTAGGGTCTTTTGGGGTTTCAGAGTTTTTTTGAGTGTTTAGGGTTTTAAAGGTTTTTTAGAGTTATTAATGTTTTTAGGGGTTTTAAGGGTTTTTAGAGTTTTTTATTGGTATTTGGTTTTTTAGTCATTTTAAGTATTTTAGGGTTTTTTCTGGTTTTCAAGGGCTTTCCAGGGGTTTAAAGGTTTTTAATGGATTTAGGGATTTTAGGATTTTTAAAGATTTTTTTTCATTTTTAGGGTTTTTTAGTGTTTTTAGGGATTTTGAGGGTTTTTAGGGTTTTTTAGGGTTTTTAGGATTCTTATGGATTTTTGGGGTTTTGGGGGTTTTTTGAGTTTTTTTGGGGGTTTTAAACTTTTTTATATTTTTATAACATTTTTTTGTGGTTTTTAGGTGCTTTATATTTTTTAGTGGTTTATAGGGTTTTTAATTTTTTTTAAGGTTTTTAAGGTTTTTTATTATTTTAAGGGGATTTTTAGGGTTTATAGTGTTTTTTATGTTTTCTGGTATTTTTAGAGATTTTTTAATATTTTTATAGTTTTTTATGGATTTTAGGGATTTTGAGGGTTTTTAGGGTCTTTTAGGTTTTCTAGGGTTTTTTTGAGTTTTTAGGGTTTTTAAGGATTTTGAGAGTTTTAGTGGGTTTTATGTGTTTTGGGGTTTTTTTAAGGTTTTAGGGGTTTTTATGGTTTCAGGGGTTTTTAGGGTTTTAAATTTTTTTAGGGATTTTTTAGGATTTTTATGGTTTTTAGCGTTTTTAGGGTTTTATTTATTTTGAGGGTTTTAGGGTTTTTGTAGTTTTTTCAGTTTTAAAGAGTTTTTAATTTTTTTTATATTTTTTTAGGGGTTTTATGGGATTTTAGAGTTTATTTGTGGTTTTTTGGGTTTTTTGGTGTTTTCGGTATTTTGAAGTTTTTAGGGGTTTTTATGTTTTTCATGGGTTTTAGGGTTTTTCATGTTTTCAGATTTTTTTAGAGATTTTTTTTATTTTCAGGGTTTATGGGAATTTTAAGGGGTTTTAGGGATTTTCATGATTTTAGGGTCTTTTGGTCTTATAGTGATTTTTTGAGTTTTTAGGGTTTTTAACATTTTTTGAGTTTTTTTAATATTTTTAGGGGTTTAAAGGTTTTTAGAGTTTTTACTTATTTTTAGGGCTAGAAGGCTCAAGAGCAAGTGTTCTTGGTCCCCCAAAATTTATTAAAAAATCAAGAATAGAGAGTTACAAGGAGGGTTTACAAACACGGGTGTAAGGTTCACCCTTCATATCAAAGTACATGAAAGGAGAGTAGAAATATGGGGCTATAGAGGACCACATCGAACTCCTTTCCCCAATTTCCTTTTTGGATAAAGCATCTTCCACTGAGTTCTCCACCCTATATTCATGTGTGACATTGAGAGTGAGAGCCTGGAAAAGTTTGAGATATTCAATCCATTATGAGATAAGCCTCCAAGGAACTCCCCTGGACATGTTCTTGAGAACATCCACCATGAGCATCAAGTCAGATTTAAGCCAAAGCAACCTCCACCCGAATTGAACCACAAATTTAATCGCCTTCATCATTACCAAAAGCTCAGCTTCATATTCACATTCATCTCCAATAAAATGGTGAAATTAGCCTTTCACAAAGCCTTTTTGTGTACAGAATATATCACCACACCCCAAGGGACCAGGTGCTCCCAAAGCTGCACTATCCACATTGAATTTGATCCATGATGTAATCAGGGGAATCTGGTGAATAAACTTTAGAACCTGTGGTTTTTTAGTCCTGCCAGAAACTCCAAGCGTACATAAAATAATGAGATCATTGAAATCATTATCCATCGAACCTGTTTGAATTTGAGAGGCCACATGAACCACATTATGAATAGTGACGACTCCTCCATGAAAGGAGAGGTGCTTCCTGTTGAAAGAAATTGAATTTCGGGAAGCTCAAATATAAGAGAGAACAACAACAATAGCAGTGAGAAAAAAATTGTGAACCTTCTCACTACATTTCCCCTCAGTAAGACTGCTAAGTCAAACAGAGGCCTGTGCATGCTGAATTGAAACCGGAACAACTACTGCAGGTAGTTCCATAACGAGGCTGCAAACCTACACTACACAAAGGTATGTTGAATGGTCTCTTTTACCAAAAGGTAGAAAAAGTAGGTCGATGTCAGGCTATAACCAGCCTTCTTCAGCTGTTCTTGAAAGTGCAGCCGATTCTTACAGAGTTTCCACAACAGCAAGTGGTTTGCAGGTGGGATTAAATATCTCTTGAAAAAGGATAGCCAAGCTGGAGGATCAATGCCACATGAACATTTATGCCGGTAAAAATCCCTTGTATTTAGTTTTTTTAGGTGTTTTATGGTTTTCAAGGGGTTTTCAAAATTTGTAGGTTTTTTGTTTTTTAGGGTTTTTAGGGTATTTTTATGATTTTTATGGTTTTTAGTGATTTTTAGGGGTTTTACTAAATTTTAGGGATTTTTAGGGTCTTTAAGGGTTTTTATGATTTTTTGGGTTGGTTAAGGGTTTTTTGAGTTTTTTAGGGTTTTTAAGGTTTTTAGGGTTTTTTAACATTTTTAGGGGGTTGGAGTTTTTATTAGTTTCTAGGGGTTTTAGGGGTTTTTAAGGTTTTTAGGGGTTTTAGTGAATTTTAGGGTTTTTATTATGGTTTTTAGGGATTTTTAACGCTATAAGGAGCACAAATTACTACTTAGACAACACACTCACGGGAGGGATGTGATTGCCAATCCACATAACCAAGCACTTGGGTTAAGGCACGAAATTGGGGGCTTTTTTGATCTTGGATCACCAATCTAACTTATAGATTAATAAGGAAAGAATGAAAAAGAGCTAGGGGGAAAACAGAACAATTCTCACATAATGGAGAGAAAAAAGAATAATCACTCAATTAAAATCTTAAATGTCATACAATTACCAAAGGGGTGGCTATTTATAGCCAAGGGGGTTTTACAATATTCAATGGTCTAATAGCGTAAATTCATAATGGCTAAACTAATTTTTTACCTTAAATTCAAAATGATAGTCTACCAAAGACTTTTTGAAAAAGTAGCACCCCACTTTCCAACTATAGCCCACCAAATTTGACTTTGAGCGCATAGCCCACTGGATTTGACTTTGGTGTCGAAAGATGCCATTCTAGAATCCTCCATGTTGGACAAGGTTTAAACATCATGTTTGAGCTTGAATATGTGATATTATAGTCACATTTTCTCCATCCATGCAAGGAAAAATTTATTGGGCCTTTAATGAAGTGAGATGGGCACCCATTGTAACATTCAACCTCTTTAATCTCTCTCGCATCATCGGGCCTTGCAAATCAAACTCCTTTACCTAAGAAATTGACTTGGTGCATTTTATATGGTTCTCATCAAAAACATAAAAAACCTCGAAAACACTAAAAACCCTAAAAACCCTAAAAACCACTAAAAACTCTTAAAATCCTATAAAACGTTAAAAAAACTCAAAAAAACATTAAAACACTAACAAACTCAAAAAAATCTCCAAAAACACAAAAAGACCCTAAAACCACTAAAAACCAAAACACCCATGAAAAACCCTAAAAATCCACAAAATCCTTAAAACCCATAAAAATCCTAAAAAACCCTTAAAACCCATTAAAACGTAAAAAACCTAAAAACCCTAAAAAACACCTGAAAATCATAAAACCCCTAAAAACCATAAAAAATCTAAAGACCCCATAAAACACTAAAAAACTACTAAAATCTATAAAAACACTTAAAACCCCTTGATTTTTTTTTTAAAAAACTCCAAAAAACCTTAAAACCCATAAAAACTCAAAAAAACCCTAAAAATAAAAAAATTCCTAAAAAATACTAAAAACCCTTATAATACATAAAAAATATAAAAAATATTAAAACACATAAAAATCCTAAAATACCCCAAAAAATCAATGAAAATTTAAAAAACCTTAAAAACCCTGAAAAACCTTGAAAACCATAAAACCCATAAAATCCATAAAAATCCTAAAACCCCATAAAACCCAAAAAACCCACTAAAAACTCTAAAATTCCTTTAAACCCCTAAAAACGTTAAAAAACTCAAAAAACCTTAAAACCCCTAAAAACACAACAGGTCCCTAAAAACCCTCAAAATCCCTAAAAATACTAAAACCATAAAAATTATAAAAAACTTCTAAAAATCCATGAAAATATAAAAAACCCTAAAAACCCTAAAAAAAACCCTTGAAATCCATAAAATCCTCTAAAAGTTAAAAATAAAAAAAAACCCTAAAAACCAATAAATACTCTAAAAACCTTTAAAACCCTAAAAATCCAAAAAGATTCTAAAAACCCTAAGAACTCATAAAAACCCTTAAAACCTCTAAAAAATTCTAAAACCCTCACACTCCCTAAAACCCTAAATACCATAAAAATCCTGAGAATCCCCTAAAAATCCATGAAAATGTAAAAAACTCTAAAAAACCAGAAAATCTCTAAAAATGTTTAAAAAACCCTAAAAACACAAAAGTCCCAAAAACCCCAGAAAACAAATCCTAAAAACCTCTAAAAAACCCTAAAACCCTCAAAATCTCTAAAAATATTAAAAAACCCTAAAACCATAAAAATCCTTAAAAACCCTATAAATCCTAAAAACCATCAAAAACCCTAAAAACCATAAAAAACCCTTAAAACCCTTAAATTTCCCTAAAAACATTAAAAAACCCTAAAACCCCATAAAAACAACTAAAAACACTAAAAATACTTAAAACCCCTAAAAAAGTTAAAAAAAACTTTAAAAAACCATAAAAACCCAAAAAACTCAAAAAAACCTAAAACCCCAAAAAGATCCTAAAACCCCTAAGAAACCTCAAAATCCTTGAAAACCCTAAAACCCTTGAAAACTATAAAAACCCCTAAAAACCTTAAAAACCCTAAAAACCCTCTCATAGTTTCTCTTGTCTGGTCTCTCACAGATGTGGTGACCGCTCTTGGCTAGTTGGTTTTGTGCTGATAGGGTGCTCTTGCCTGGGTTGCTGTGTCTTGGGTTTTAGAGACACTTTTTTGGTTTGGTGGCTTTTGACTAAAAATTAATTTTTTATTATTATCAAAAAACCCCTTTTAAGGGTTGAGGGGGAACCCAACTAGACTTCAAGAAAATAAGACATCAAACCATGTCCCAACAGTCCCAAATCCAAAAATACTAAATCAAATCAACAGAGGAAATCCCCTCCCCAACATAAAAACATAAAGTCCAGTTTCCACCTTTCCAACGTAGCTTGGCAAGTTGTCCTGTACAAAGATGCATGAGCCCTGTACCGATGGGCAAGGCCATACCCTCTCAAACATCCAAGTCTGAATCGCTAAGGTCAGGTAAAACTCATAGATCTAAACCTCATCTGGAGCACCCTTTGAATAAAATCTAGAATCAGAGACCCTTGAACCACAGATAGCAAGCCACACATAAAATCACACCATAACAGATTCACACGTCAAAACAGTTCATAGTAAGAAGCAGAATTCACACAAAATCAAACGCTAAGTCAAAGATTAAAAGCCATCACCAAAAACCAGCCTCCCGAATCATCAGAGTCGGTGCCAAATACGCTGAAAACTAAACTGAACTAGAACCCAACACCTCAATCAATATCGCTCGAGGAGACCACAGAACCACCCTAAACACCCATAGGTGAAACAGAAAACACGGGTGCAACCACAGATGTAGCAGACCAAATCTCAACCGCAAACCTTCACTGCACCGTCATGGAAAGCTGAGCCCACTGAAGATCATGGCCTTCGATGCCGTAGAATCCTGTCGAGACTACTACCCACGACGCCACCAGAACCTGCAAACCTTCGAAACAAAGGGACCCGAACCATGAACGCCATTACAATCTGGTCTTTGGCTTGGGTTTTGCTTCTTTGTTTTTGTTGTTTTCAACCTTTGGGAAAGTTGTTTCAACCTTAGGTGATCATTTTTACTTCAATTCCCTTTTCCTTTTATATATCATGTTTTATTTTCCTTGCAAAAAACCCTAAAAAACATAAAAACCACTAAAAACTCTAAAAACCATTAAAATCCCTAAAAAGGTTAAAAACTCTAAAAAACCTTATAACTGCTAAAAAAACTCAAAAAAACCCTAAAAACCCAAAAGACCCTAAAAACCCTTAAAACCCTAGACACCCTAAAACCCACTTAAAACCCATAAAACCCACTAAATCCCTAAAAATTCAAAAAACTATAAAAATCTTAAAAAACCCTAAAAATCCATGAAAACATAAAAACACATAAAATCATCAAAAAAAACATGAAAAACATAAAAAACCATAAAACCTTAAGGACCCCCCAAAACCCAAAAATCCCAAAACACCACTAAAAACTCTAAAATCCCTTAAGATGTTAAAATTTTCTAAAAAAATCTTAAAACCCAAACAAACTCAAAAAAACCCATAAAAATCCAAAAAAGAACCTAAAAAACCTGAAAAATTTTAAAACCCTAAAACCCCCTTAAAACCCTAAAAACCAAAAAAAACATAAAATCCCCTAAAAATCCATGAAAACATAAACCCCCTAAAAATAATGATAAATAAATAAATACCATAAAAACCCATTAAAACCATAAAACCCCCTAAATACCCATAAAAACCCTAAAAACCACTAAAAACCCCTAAAAGACTAAAAATGTAAAAAAAACTCTAAAAGAACATTAACCCATAAGAAACTCAAAAAAACCCTTAAAAACCACAAAAGATCTAAAAAACATGAAAAATACTAAAAACCCTAAAATACCTCAAAATCCCTAAAAACCCTAAAAATCATAAAAATCCTAAAAAACCCCTAAAAACAATGGAAGCGTAAAAAACCCTAAAACCCCCAATCCCCCTGAAAAACATAAAACCCCTAAAACCCTTTAAAAGCACTAAAATTCCATAAAAACCTTAAAAACCCACTATAAACTCTAAAAACATTTAAATCCCCTAAAAATTTTAAAAAAAATCTAAAAAACCTTAACCCCCCCCCCAAAAAAAACCCAAAAAGACCCTAAAACCCCAAAAAATCCCTAAAAACCCTTGAAAACCCCCCAATCCACTTAAAATATCTAAAACCCCTAAAACCATAAAATCCTAAAAAACCTCTAAAAATCCATGAAAATATAAAAAAACCTAAAAAAACCTAAAAAAAACCAGAAAACCAGAAAACCACTAAAAACTTGAAAAACCCTAAAAACCCATAAACCCCTAAAAACCACTAAAACTATAAAAATTATCCACCCACTAAAAACGTTAAAAAATATAAAAAACTGTGGTTTCTGATGTTGGCTCGTGGTTTTAGCTTCCTGCTTGTTTGGACCATGTGCTATGTGCTGATTCTGGATCGTGATGTCGGCTTCCTATTTGGTGATGTTCGGCCCTTGCCTGTTTCTCCTCGGTAATCTTTGGGGTGTGGTTTCATCTATCTTTGCTTGGATGACCCTTGAACCTTTGTTTTTGGGACACATTGCTCCACCTTTGGGTGATTTTTTGTAATTCATCTTTTACTCTTTATATATAACTTCTATTTTCCTTGCAGAAAAAACTCTAAAAAACCCGAAAAACCCTAAAACCCCAAAAGACCCTAAAAGCCCTAAAAACCCCAAAAACCCCCAAACCCTCAAAATCTTTAAAAACCCTAAAAAATATATAAGTCATTAAATCTTTAAAACCCCTAAAAATCCATTAAAATGTAAAGACCCTAAAACCCCTGAAAACCATAATTCCCCTATAAACCTTAAAAAACAATAAAAACCCATAAAATCCACTAAAAACTCTAAAAACCCTGACATGATAAAAGGAAACACATGTGATGGAAGTAAGAGAAAAGGAAATTAAAATAAATGCATGGAAATAAAAGGGGAGGGGGATGATCATTTAGGACCCTAAGGAGACTTTCCCCTTAAAACCTCTAGAAATGTTAAAAACCCAAAAATACTAAAAAATACCCAATAATCCCAAAAGACCCTAAAAACCCTAAAAACACCTAAAAAACCAAAAAAACATAAAAACCACTAAAACCCCCCAAAATCCCGGAATATCCCTAGAAACCCTAAAAACACTAAAAACCCTAAAAACCATAAAAATCCTATAAAACTCCTAAAAGTCCATGAAAATGTAAAAAACCCAAAAAACCCAAAAAAAACCCCTAAAAACATAAAACCCCCAAAAAACTTAAAAACCCGTTAAACACTAAAAAACCATTAAAAATATAAAAACCCTTAAACCCACTAAAAATGTTAAAAAAATCTAAAAAAACTTAAAATCCCTAAAACTAAAAAAAACCAAAAACCCAGAAAGATCCTCAAAACCCTTAAAACATCTAAAAAATCCAAAAACCCCTCAAAATCCCTAAAAACCATAACAAACCCTAAAACCCATAAAAATCCTAAATCCCCCTAAAAATCCAAGAAAATGTAAAAAATCCTAAAAACCCTGAAAACCCCCTGAAAGCCATAAAACCCCTAAAGACCTTAAAAACCCCAAAAAATGGCCTTAATAACCAAAAAGTCTCTAAAAACCAAGAGAAACACTAAAAAACCCTATAAACCCAAAAAATCACTAAAATCTTAAAAACTCCAAATAAACCCAAAAAACCATAAAATTCCAAAAAAAATCCCTAAAAAATAATGAAAACATAAAAAACCCTAAAAACCTTGAAAAAACCACGAAAAACATAAAATACACTAAAAACCTTAAAAACCTTAAAACCTCATAAAACCCCTAAAACCCCACTAAAACACTAAAAATCTTTTGAACCCCTAAAAATGTTAAAAAAAACTCTAAAAAACCTAAAAACCCTAAACAACTAAAAAAACCTAAAAACCCAAAAAAGATCGTAAAAACCATGAAAAACCCTAAACCCATTGAAAAACCCTAAAACCCTCAAAATCTCTAAAAACCATGAAAACCCCCTGAAAACCATAAAAAATCCTAAAAACCCTAAAAACCACAAAAAAACTCTAAAAACCCAAAAACCCCTAAAAACATCAAAAACTCTAAAAAACTCAAAAAACCCTAAAACCCCTCAGAATCCCTAAAAACCATAAAATCTATAAGAATACTAAAAAAACACAAAAAGTACATTAAAACATAAAAACACTAAAAACACTGAAAGAAACCCTAAAAACCATAAAAACCCTAAAAACCTAGAAAACACCTAAAAACCCATAGAATCCCTAAAAACCATAAAAACACTAAAAACCATAAAAATCATAAAACCCTCATAAATTCCATGTAAACGAAAAAACACATAAAAATAATGTAAAACAACTAAAAACCATAAAAACACCAAACAAAAATTAAAAACCCTAAAAACCACTAAAAACACTAAGAACCCTCAAAACCTCTAAAAATGTTAAAAAACTCTAAAAAACCTTAAAACCCAAAATAACTCAAAAAACCCTAAAAATCCCAAAAGACCCTAAAGACCCTCAAAAACCCTAAAAACCCTAAAAAACCCTAAAACCCTCAAAATCCCTCAAAATCCTAAAAATCCTAAAAAAACCCCTAAAAATCCATGAAAACGTTAAATCCCAAAAAACCCTAAAAACCCACTGAAAAACATAAAAAACCCTAAAAACCTTAAAATGCTAAAAACCCAAAATAACCCAAAAAAATACAAAAAACTATAAAAACCCTTAAAACAACAGAAAATGTTAAAAACTCTAAAAAATCTCAAAAAACCCCTAAAAACCCAAAAGGATGCTAAAACCCTGGAAAATCCCAAAAACCCCAAAAAACCCCCCAAAACCATAAAAACCCTCAAGACCCCTCAAAACCATAAAAATCTTAAAAAACCCCTAAAAAGCTTTGAAAATGTAAAAAACCCTAAAAACCCTGAAGACTCCTTAAAAACCACAAAACCCCATCAAAACCATAAAAACCCTAATAACCCCTCAAAACCCTAAAAAGAATAAAAACTCTAAAAACCCACAAAAACCCTAAAAATGTTAGAAAACTCCAAAAAACCTTAAAACCCAAAAAAAAACTCAAAAAACCCAAAAAGATCCTAAAAACATGAAAAATCTTGAAAACCCACAAAACCCTCAAAATCCATAAAAACCATAAAAAACTTTGAAAACTATAAAAATCCTAAAAAAACCCATAAAAATCCATGAAAACGTAAAAAACCATGAAAACCACAAAAGCCAATAAAAATCTTAAAAAACCTTAAAATCCCATAAAACCACTAAAAACTATAAAAACCTTTAATAAAATCATTAAAATTTATAAAAAACCATGAAAACACTAAAAGAACTAAAAAACCAATAAAACCAAAAAGACCCTAAAAACCCTGAAAAAACCTTGAAAAATAAAAATCATAAAAAACACCTAAATATCCACAAAAACGTAAAAAACCATAAAAACCCATAAAAACCCATAAAACCCTAAAAACCCATAAAAACCATAAAAAACCATAAAAACCCATAAAAGCCTTAAAACCCCTAAAAACCCATGAAAACCTAAAAACCACTAAAAAACTAAAAACCAATAAACCGTGAAAACGATAAAAACTCCAAATACCTTAAAAATCCTAAAAAACTAAAAAACCCTAAAAAAGACCCTAAAAATCATGAAAACACTTAAAAATCCTAAAAACCCTTGTAGACTCTAAAAACCATTAAAAACCAAAAAAACCCTAAAATTTATAAAAATCATAAAAAACCCCTAAAAATCCATGAAATCATAAAAAACCTTGAAAACCCCTCAAAACCCAAAAACTGTTAAAAACCTTAAAAATCCAAAAAACATACAAAACCCTAAAAACCCATCAACACCTCTAAAAACCCTTAAAACCACTAAAAATGCTAAAAAACTCTAGAAAACCTTAAAACCCAAAAAAAATAAAAATAACCCTAAAACTCAAAAAAGAAATTAAAAACCCTAAAAAAACAATAAAACCCAAAAAACCCCCCCAAAACCCATGAAAACCCAAAAAATCCCTAAAAACGCAAAAAATCCCAAAACCCCCCTAAAAACCCTAAACAACTTTAAAAAACCCCTACAACCCCCAAAAAACCCTAAAACCCCTCAAAATCACTAAAAACCCTAAAAACCGCAAAAACCATAAAAATTCAAGAAGGACGCTAAAAATTCATGAAAATTTAAAAAACCCTAAAATCCCTAACAAAACCCTAAAAATCATAAAAACCCCTAAAACCTTATAAACACATAAAAAACCCAAAAAAACCCCACTAAAATATCTAAAACCTTAAAAATCCCAAAAAATGTTAAAAGACTCAAAAAAATCTTTAAACCCCTAAAAACTAAAAAACCCCTAAAACCCCCAAAACCCCCTAAAACCCTAAAAACTATCAAAATCCCTAAAAATCCTAAAAAGCCTACAAACCACAAAAAAAGTTTAAAACCTCCTATAAATCCATGAAAACGTAAAAAAACCCTTGAAAACATAAAATCCCCTTAAAAACTTAAAAAACCCTAAAAAACATAGAAACCATGAAACCCCACTAAAATTTATAAAAACACTAAAACCCCCTAAAAACATTCAAAAACTCAAAAAAACCTTATCGCGTAAAAAAACTCTAAAACCCCTAAAATCTAAAAAAAACCTAAAACCCAAAAAACCCAAAAACCCCTGAAAACCTTTCAAAACCCATGAAAACCCTAATAACCCTAAAAATCCCTAAAAAGTCTAAAACACTAAAAACTATAAAATCATAAAAAGAACCCCTAAAAATCCATGAAAATGTAAAAAACCCAAAAAACCAAAAAATGCACTAAAAACTATAAAAACAATTAAACCCCCTAAAAACTTTAAAAAACTCTAAAAAACCTTAAAAGCCCTAAAAACTGAGAAAAAACCCCTAAAATTGAAAAAGACTACAAAAACCTTGAAAACCTTACAAAACCTAAAAACATGTGAAAAATACCCAAAAAACTCAAAATCACTAAAAACGAAAAAAATCCAAGAAACCTCCTAAAAATCCATGAAAACAAAAAAACCCTTAAAAATCTAAAAATACCCCAAAAAACAAAAAAACCCTTAAAAACCTTAAAAACCCTAAAACCTCTAAAACCAATAAAAACCATTAAAAACTCTAAAAACTCTTAAAACCCATAAAAATTTTAATAACTCTATTAACCCTTAAAAAGCCTAAAAAATAAAAAACCCAAAAAACCCCCCTAAACCCCTCAAAATCCCTAAACACCCTAAAACCATAAAATTTTTAAAAAACCCCTAAAAATACATTGAAACTCACCTTGAAAAAAATACAAAAACCATAAAACCACTAAAACCCTTAAAAACCCAAAAAAATAAATGGAAACCGACTAAAAACTCTAAAAACCCTTAAAACCCCTAAAATCCCAAAAAAAAACCTAAAAGCTTTAAAACCCCAAAAAACACTAAAGCCCCTCAAAATCCTTGAAAACCCTCAAAAACCCTAAAAACAATAAAAAATCTAAAAAACACTAAAAACCATGAAAATATAAAAAATTATAAAAACCTCTTAAACCCCTAAAAACCAAACCCCCCTAAAAACCATAAAAACCTTGAAAATATATAAAACCAAAAAAACCACTAAAAACTCTAAAAACCCCTAAAAATATTAAAAACTCTAAAAAACCTTTAAAATCCTCAAAAGCTCAAAAAAAACATACAAACCCAAAAGACCCTAAAATCTTAAAACCCCTAAAAGAGTATGAAAAATCCTAAAAATCCTAAAAATAATAAAAATCCTAAAAAACCACAAAAAATCCATGAAAACTTTAAAAAACCCAAAAAAACATAAAAACCATAAAACCCATAAAAACCTCAAAACCCCTAAATACCCATAAAGTCCCAGTATGCCGGGAATTACTGGTGATGCTGGTGCCATGGACCTGGAGAGGGCTATGGTTCTTCATGGTGTCCCCTCTGCTGAAGCTTTTTGTGTGCAACTGCATGAGATGGTGTGGGTTGAACGGGAAAGGTTCTCGCTTGAGGATGAAGCCAAGAGGCTCGGGGAACGGTTCTCTGAAGCTGACTGCCGAATAAATGATATTATGGCCAGGCCAAAGGAGAAAAGAGGAGCTGAAACTCCTGGGACAGACTATAAGAAAGGGAAGAAAACATCGGCCAGTGATGGTATCGCTTGTGCGAAGGCGGGTGTTGTAGCTGGATCCACTTTTGCCCCTCTGAGACGACGACGGAGGAAGGATTACTCTGCTCTCTCGCGTCCCATGGAAATTAGGTTCTCTTCACGAGCTATAAGAATTAATCTAAAGGTGAATAAGCGAGACCGGCTTTCAACTTCTGTAGAGCAAGAGAAGGATAGAATGATGTTGCTATCCGGGCTTGGCATGCAAGAGGATTTTGAGTTTGGATGGGACTCAACGGACATGGGTGCTGAGTTCGATTTCAGTTCTGCTAATGTAGGTGACGGCTTTGGTGTGGGAATGGGGTTTCGAGGTGCGGAGATAGAATATTTTGGTGGGGATGTTGACTGATCCTCCCCTTGTGTGCTTTTCTGTTTGATCTTTCTGACTTGTTTGTTTTGCTTTTGCTTTTCTTCCTCTCTTCCTGTGGCCTTTGGGCTGAGGTCGTAAGGGATTTTGGGTGTGGATCGATCGATCCCTCCCCTCCATTGTCTGCAGTGTCTGTGTCTTTTCTTTTAATAAAATTTTGGGGGGTCCTAGGAATAGCCTGGACCCGAGCCTTCCTTGCCCTAAATACCCATAAAACCACTAAAAACTCTAAAAACCCTTAAAAACCTTAAAAAATCTAAAAAATCTAAAAAACATTTAATACCCAAAAAAACATAGAAAACCCCCCTAAAACCCCAAAATACCCTAAACACCATGAAAATTTCTAAAAAACATAAAAACACTTGAAAACCCTAAAAAACTAAAAAACCCTTAAAACCCTATAAAACTCTAAAAACCCTAAAAATCCTAGAAAACCCCTAAAAACCATGAAAACATAAAAACCCCTAGGAACCCTGAATAACCCCTGAAAACCATAAAGCCCCCTAAAAATGTAAAACCTGAAAACCCTATAAAAACTCGAAAAACTACTAAAAACCCTTAAAATCCCTAAAAGCATTAAAAACTCTAAAAATCCTTTAAAATCATCAAAAAACATTAAAAATCCAAAAAGACCCAAAAAACTATTAAAACCCCAAAAAACCCAAATAAACCCTGAAAAACACCACAACCCCTAAAACCCATGAAAGTCCAAAAAAAACCCAAAACATCTCAGAAAACATAAGAAAACCCTACAGACCTTGAAAATCCTTTGAAAACCATAAAACCCCCCAAAACCTTAAAAAATCCTAAAACCCCATAAAAACACAAAAACCCCACTAAAAACTCTAAAACCCCTTTATACCCTAAAAAAATTTAAATAAATCTAAAAAAACTATAAAAACTCTAATAAATTTAAAAAACTCTAAACACCCACTAAAATATCTAAAAACCATGAAAACCTTAAAAACCCCTAAAAACACAAAAACCCCTAAAAATCATAAAAACACTAAAAACCCATAAAAACACAAAAAACCCACTAAAATATCTAAAAACCCTTAAAACCCTAAAAACATTAAAAAACTCTAAAGACCCTTAAAAACCCTAAAAACCTCAAAAAAACACTAAAAACCCAAAAAGACCCTAAAACACTTAAAACCCATAAAATTCCTAAAAATCCTAAAAACATCCTAAAAATCCATAAAAAAGAAAAAAACCACAAAAAACCCCTAAAAACCCTAAAAAATCAAAAAAACCCCGTAAATCCCTAAAATCTCCAAAAACCTTCAAAATCACTAAAAACCCTAAAACCCGCAAAAACCATAAAAATTCTAATAAACCAATAAAAATTCATGAAACCTTAAAAAACCTAAAAAAACCCTAAAACCCATAAAACCCCTAAAATCCATAAAAACCATATAAACATATAAAAACTCAAAAAAATAACTAAGATATTTTAAAACCCCCAAATCCCCTAAAAACGTTAAAAAAATCAAAAAAAACTTTAAACCCCTAAAAACTCAAAAAAAACATAAAACCCCAAACCCCTAAAAACTATCAAAATCCCTAAAAATTTAAAAAACCCTACAAACCATAAAAATCCATAAAAACCATATAAATCCATGAAAACGTAAAAAACCCTGAAAACCCTTGAAAAACATAAAAACCCCTTAAAACCTTAAAAACCCTTAAAACCCATAGAAACCCTAAAACCCCACTAAAATTTCTAAAAACACTAAACCCCCCTAAAAACATTAAAAACTCTAAAAAAAATTGTTGTGTAAAAAGGCACCAAAACCCCCTAAAAACTCAAAAAAACCCTGAAACCCCAAAAGACCCTAAAAACCCTGAAAAACAATAAAAACCCATGAAAACCTAATACCCCTCAAAATCCCTAAAAACCCTAAAACCCTAAAAATCATAAAAAAGCACAAAAAATATATGAAAATGTAAAAAAACCCAAAAAACCATAAAAACCCTAAAATCCACTAAGAACTCTAAAAATCCATAAACCCCTAAAAATGTTAAGAAACTCTAAAAACCTTAAAAACCCTAAAAAACTGAAAAACCCCTAAACACCCAAAAAGACTCTAAAAACCCTAAAAACACGTGAAAAATATAAAAAACCCTCAAAATCCCTAAAACCAAAAAAAATCCAAAAAACCTCCTAAAAATCCATGAAAACGCAAAAAACCCTTAAAAACCTAAAAATATCACGAAAACTAGAAAAACCCTTAAAAACCTTAAATCCCCAAAAACCCAATAAAATCAATAAAAACCACTAAAAACTCTATAAATACTTTAAACCCCTAAATACATTAAAAACTCTAAAAACCGTTAAAGGCCTAAAAACGTAAAAAACCCTAAGAACCCAAAAGGCCCTAAACATCGTAAAAACACCTAAAAACCCCTAAAACCCCTCAAAATCCATAAATACCATAAAAATCATAAAAATTATAAAAACTGTTAAAAATATATTAAAACGTAAAAAGCCCTAAAAACCCAGAAAAAAATCTGAAAACCACAAATCCCATAAAACCCCTAAAAACCCAAAAAATAAATAAAAACCCTAAAAACCAACTAAAAACTCTAAAACCCCTTAAAACCTCTAAAAACGTTAAAAAAACTCTAAAAAACCTTTAAACCCCTAAAAAACCCTAAAATCCCAAAAGTCCATAAAACCCCAAAAAAACCCTAAAAACCTTAAAAACCCTCAAAATACCTGAAGACTCTCAAAAACCCTAAAACAATAAAAAACCTAAAAAGCCATGAAAATGTAAAAAAACTGAAAAACCTCCAAAACCCGTAAAAACCAAAAAGCCCATAAAAACTGTAAAAACCATGAAAAGACATAAACCCAAAAAAACCATTAAACCCACTAAAAACCCTATAAACCCCTAAAAACTTTAAAAAATCTAAAAAACCTTAAAAATCCTATAAAGATCAAAAAAACCCAAAAAAACTCTGAAAACCACTAAAAGGGTCTGAAAAATCCTAAAAACACTCAAAATCCCAAAAACCAATAAAAAACCTAAAAAAATAAATATCCTATAAAACCACAAAAAATATATGAAAACTTAAAAAATCCTAAAAACCTTGAAAAACCCATAAAAACCATAAAACCCCTAAAAACCTCAAAAACCCCTAAAAACCCATAAAAACCACGAAAAACCCTTAAAAACACAAAAAACTATAAAAAATCTTAAAAACCTTTAAAACCCTAAAAAAAATTAGAAAAGGTCCTAGAACCCCAAAAATACCCTAAACACGATGAAATTTTTTAAAAACCTTAAAAACACTTGAAAACCCACTAAAACCCCTAAAAATCCCTAAAACCCCTATAAAACCCTAAAAATCCTAGAAACCCCCAAAAAATCCATGCGAATGTAAAAACCCCTAGGAACCTTGAATAACACATGAAAACCATAAAACCCCATAAAAACCTTAAAACCTGAAAACCCTATAAAAACCCTAAAAACTACTAAAATCTCTAAAAACCCTTAAAAGCCCAAAAAATGTTTAAAACTCTAAAAAACCATAAAAAACTCCAAAAACCTTAAAAACCCAAAAAGACCCTATAAACTATGAAAACCCCTAAAAACCCCAAAAAACTTGAAATCCCCCACAACCCCTCAAAATCCCTAAAAACCCTAAAACCCATAAAAATTCTTAAAAACCCCAAAAAATCCCTAAAAACATAAAAAATCCTAAAACCTTGAAAAGCCTTTGAAAAGCATAAACCCCCCTAAAACCCTTAAAAACCCTAAACCCCCATAAAAACCCTAAAAACCCACTAAAAACTCTAAAAACCCTTTAAAACCCTAAAAACATAAAAAACTCCAATAAATTTGGAAAAACTCCAAAAACCTAAAAAGACCATAAAAACCCTGAAAACACTTAAAATCCAAAAAAACCCCTAAAAATCATAAAATCCCAAAAAATCCATAAAAACCTTAAAAATACATAAAACCCCAAAAAACCACTAAAAACATTAAAAACCCTTTAAACCCCTAAAAATGTTAGAAACTCTAAAAACCTTAAAATTCCTAAAATAGCCCAAAAACCCCTAAAAACCCAAAAAGACTTTGACTTGCTACCTTCTTTTCTGTGGATGGAGATTTACCCAAAGGTTCCAGAACTCTTTGAAGGTTTCCCATAGCTCCTGCTTTCAATCAAGGAGTTCAACGAAGCCTCGACACTACATCCCCTGACCATGGTCATGAGATTTCTAAAGTGACGCCCCCAATGGAAATTTTTCACAGGTTCATTTTTGAACATTGGGATCTTTAGGACTGAGCAATAGTGGGTCTTGTCGACAGTGATCATATCATGATTCACTTCACATCTGAGGAGGATCTTATTATGGCTTGGTCTATGACACCCTGATGTTTCAATGGTGCTCATTTCTCCCTCTTCTGATGGAATTTTGACCTTCATCTGAAGTGTGACTCCCCGATGTTTGCTACTTGGGTTAGATTTCCCAAACTTCCCCTCCCTTTTCAAAATATCACTATAATTTCAATGTTAGGGAATCTGGTGGGAAGGTTTCTATGTGTGGATAGACGGACATGGGCCCTCTGCCACCCCGTTTCTTCGAGATATTTTGTCGAATTTGATGCCTATAAGGACCTTGTGGATTTTGTGTGGATTTTTGTGGCTGAGGAGCTCCGATAGTGGAAGAAACCAGTGGGTTTTGAATCGTGGGATGACTTCTATTCTTCTTACTGGAAATTTGGGCATACTAATCAGGCTTACGGTTTTGGTGCCAATGATAGGAGTGGCATCAATATGGCTCTGGCATGATCTGATAAGAGATGTTAGAAATGGGTGGAGGTGAAGGAGGCCACAGGAATGCCCAAGCTACAGCCCACCCAACCAATGGTTACGGCAGTTTTTGAGAGGATTAAAAAGGATTTGAAGGTTGGGTGGGATATGGAGGTAGCGGTGGTGGCTTCTAGTGGAATGTGTCTTAATTTGGCTTTGAATTGTTGTGGAATGGGAAATGTTGGAGCTGAGGTGATGTGTACGGATGAGGGGGTGGCTCTGAATTGTAGTAGTGAGAAAGAAGGAAGTGTTGATTTGAAGGGGGGTAAAGGAGAATGGGAAGGTGTCTGAGCAGGGAGACTTGGCCAGGCTGGAGCTCAAGGAGAGCCCTCTAATGCGGTCACCGGGAGGTACTGAAGTGGTATGAAGGAAGGGTAGTGGGAAGGACATTAGTAGCAAGTTTCCGGCTATGAATGATGTTGCTCTGAATAATAGATTTGAGGAGTTGACTTCAGTTGAGACAGCTGGTGATGATGTTGGGCAGAGATGAATGGCCGAGCAGTGGAAGGTGGCCCGGCAGGAGGAGATATCTAGGAATGGGCAGGAGGAGATAGCTAGGACTGGACAGGAGGAGATAGCTGGGACTGGATAGGAGACAATTTTGGTTGGGCAGGATCAGATTTTAATGGGAAGGAAAACCCCCGAACTTGATGAGGGACCCCTTGGTCAGAGCACGGATGACCTCTTGGTGTTTCCCCCTAGGAATGGTGAGATTAGGAGGGATGTCATAGGGGTTTTCTAGTACTCTATAGTGAAGTGGTTAGTGCATATCGCGCGGAAGACATGGCTGGACTGCCACAACAAGAGATTGAGGGCAGAACTAGGGAAGGAGGTTTGGCCCCGGATATACAGAAGGCCATGGTGGTTTATGGAACCTCATCTACTGAAGATCATTGTGTGGTCCTGCATGAAATGGTGGTGGTGGAACGGCCAAGGTTCCCCATCAAGGATGAGGCTAGACAGTTAGGGGAGAGATTCGCTGACGATGACCGCAGGATAAACACCAATATGGCTCAGTTCATGAGGGAAAGAGCTAAGCATGGGGGTGCCTCTAAAAAGGGAGATGATGAACCCTCTAGACAGGTGGGTAGGGATGGTGACAAAGGGGCCTCAAGTGTGTTAAGTGGCGGTGTCCTATATGGGAAGGCAACTCACGTGGATGGTTTCACCTCTGCCCTCGAAAAGGAGGCAGAGGAGGGACTCTTCTTCTCTCCCTAGGCCCATGGCGACCAGGGCTACCTCAAGGGTGGCTAAGCTGAATTTAATATCCAACAAGTGGGAGTGGTCTCAGTGCACTGTTGAATAGGAGAGGCTCAAGGAGAAGTACTTGGCGCTGCTAGGATTTCAGGAGGACTTTGAGTCAGGATGGAAATCTATGGACACGGGAGTGGACTCGGACCTGTGCTTTGCTGACATGGATGTTGGATTTGGTGAGGACGATGATCCCTATGGTGTTGTCCTGGCTTATAACCTTGGCAGAGACATTGACTGACTTGTCCTTTTATTTTGTGTTTTGGGCGTTTTGGGGGGCTTTGGTTTGTTGGGGATGTGTTGGGGATTTTGGGTGTGGGTCATTTGACCCTGCCCTACCCTCTGGTTGTGTGGACTATTTTCTTTTTATACATTTTTGGGGGACTGGGGATAGTGTGCTCCTACACCTTGCTAAAAAATCTCAAAAAACCCTGAAAACCCAAAAAGACTCTAAAAACTCTGAAAACCCCTAAAACTGTCTAAAAAATCCTAAAACCTCTCAAAATCCCTAAAACCAATAAAAACTTTAGAAACAATAAAAATACTAAAAAGCCACAAAAAATCCATAAAAACTTAAAAAAACCTGAAAACCCTGAAAACCCCATAAAAACCACTAAAAACTCTAAAAACCTTTAAAAACCTTTAAAAACCCTAAAAACCATAAAAAATATAAAAAACATTTAAAACCCTAAAAAACTCAGAAAACCCCCTAGAACCCCAAAAATACCCTAAACACCATGAAAATTTCTAAAAACTATGAAAACACCTAAAAAACACTAAAAATCCCTAAAACCCCTATGAAACCCTGAAAACCCTAAAAATCCTAGAAAACACAAAAAATCCATAAAAATGTAAAAACCCCTAGGAACCCTGGATAACCCCTAAAACCCATAAAAACCCCAAAAAAACCTTAAAACCTAAAAACCCCATAAAAACCATAAAAACTACTAAAAGCTCTAAAAACCCTTAAAATCCATAAAAGCGTTAAATATTCTAAAAAATCATTAAAAACTCCAAAAAACCTTAAAAACCCAAAAGACCCTAAAAACTATAAAAACTACTAAAAACCCCAAAACAACTCTAACCCCCCCCCCAAACCGCTCAAAATCCCTAAAAACCCTAAAAACCATAAAAATCCTAAAAGCCCCAAAAAAATCTCTGAAAATGTAAAAAACCCTAAAAACCCTCTAAAACCGATAAAACACCCCAAAACCTTAAAAAACCATAAAACCCCGTAAAAACCCTAAAATCCCACTAAAAACTCTAAAAACCATTTAAACCCTTAAAAACATTAAAAACTCTAAAAACTATAAAATGTGTAATAAATTCGAAAAAAATCTAAAAACGCTAAAAACCCAGAAAACCATAACATCCACTAAAAATATTAAAAACCCGTAAAAACCCTAAAACCATTAAAAACTCTGAAAACCCTTAAAACCCCTAAAAACATTAAAAATCTCTAAAAACCCATAAAAACCCTAAAAACTCCAAAACACCATAAAACCCAAAAAGACCTTAAAAACCCCCAATACCCCAAAAACCCAAGAAAAACCTTATAAACCATCAAAATCTCTAAAAACCCTAAAAAACCCTAAAACCCAAAAAAATCCTAAAAACACCTAAAAATTCATGAAAATGTAAAAACCCCTAAAAATTCCTGAAAATGTAAAAACTCATAAAAAATCTTAAAACCCATAAAACCCTTAAAACCCTTAATAACTCTAAAAGCCCATAAAACCCCTAAAAATCACTAAAAACTATAAAAACTATTAAAACCGCTAAAAATGTTATTTTTTTTTAAAAAACTTGGCCTTGTAAAAAACTATAAAAACCCTATAAAACTCAAAAAAAAACCCAAATAAACACCCCTAAAACCCCTCAAAATCCCTAAAATCCTAAAAAACTAAAAAAAATATATATAAAAACCCCCTAAAAATCAATGCAAACATAAAAAACCCTAAAACCCCCCTTAAAACTATAAAAACCACAAAAAAACTTAAAAATCCTAAAAACCCATAAAAACCCTAAAAAACCCTAAAAACATTTTAAAAACTCTAAAAAACCTTAAGAACCCTAAAATGTTCAAAAAAACCCAACACTTAAAAAGACCCTAAAAACCCATAAAAACCCTAAAACCCCCTGAAAATCCCTAAAAACATTAAAAACCCCTAAAATCCCTAAAAATCCTAAAAACCATAAAAATTTTAAGAAACCCCTAAAAATCTATGAAATCATAAAAAACCATAAAAACACAAAAAAACCTTGAAAACCATAAGAGCCGCTACAGATTTAGAAACTCTAAAACCCATAAAAAACCCTAAAACCCACAAAAACTCTAACAACCCTTAAAACCCCTAAAAACGTTTAAATCTACAAAAAACCTTAAAAACACTGAGAAAATAAAAAAACCCATAAAAAAGGCCCTAAAAACCATGAAAATCCTTTAAACCCCATAAAACCCTAAAGCCCCTAAAAATCCAAAAAACCCATAAAATCTGTAAAAATTCTAAAAAACACCTAAAAATTCACGAAAACGTAAAAAATCCCGAAACCAATAAAAACCTCTAAAAACCATAAAAAATATAAAAATTCATAAAAACCCTAAAAACCACTTACAACTTTAAAAAGCCTTAAAATCCTAAAAAATGTTAAATAACTCTAAAAATATTAAAAACACTAAAAACACAAAAATAACCTTAAAAACCCAAAAAGACCCTAAAAACCTTGAAAAACCTAAGGAACCCTAAAAATCCATAAAAACTCTCAAAAACCTAAAAACTCTAGAAAACCCTAAAAACCCTTAAATCCTAAAACCCCCTTAAAATCCATGAAAACGTAAAAACCCTAAAAAAACCACTAAAACCATAAAAACCCCTAAAAACCTTAAAATTACCTAAAACCCCATAAAACCCTTAAAAACCACTAAAAATATAAAAAGTATTTAAACCCTTAAAAATGATAAAAAAAATCTTAAAAACATAAAAAAACTCTTAAAAAGTCAAAAAGACCCTAAAAACCTTAAATCCATAAAAATGTAAAAAACCTTAAAAGCCCTGAAAAACCTCCAGAAAATCATGAAAACCCCTAAAAACCTTTAAAACCCCATAAAACCCCTAAAAGCACTAAAAACCCTTAAAACCTCTAAAAATGTTAAAAAACACTAAAAAACCTTTAAACCCTAAAAACCTAAAAAAACCTAAAAACCCAAAAATACTCTAAAAACGACGAAAACCCCTTAAAATCCAAAAAACCCCATGAAAACCCCCAAAATCCTCAAAATCCCATAAAATTCTTAAAAATCGTAAAAACCATAAAATTCCTAAAACCCCCTTAAAAATATATGAAAACGTTAAAAACCCTAAAAACCCTAGAAAACCTCTTGAAACCATAAAAACCCCTAAAAACCCATAAACCCTAGAAACCCACTAAAAATTATAAAATCCCTTTAAGGCACAAAAAATGTTAAAAAAATAATAAAAACATTAAAAACCCAAAAAAACTCAAAAAACACTAAAAACCAAAAAAGACCCTAAAAATACAAAAAAACCCAAAAACCCCAAAAACCTCTGAAAACCCCTAAAAACCCTAAAAACCACAAAATTCTAAAAAACCAAAAAATAATAATAAAACCCTAAAATCCATGATAACATAAAAAACCATAAGAACCCCGAACCCCCACCCCCCAATCCCATAAACCCCCTAAAAACCTTAAAAACCCTCAAAAACCATAAAACCCCTAGAAAACCACTAAAAACTCTAAGAACCCATAAAACACCTAAAAACATTAAAAACCTCAAAAAAACCCTTAAAACCATAATAAACTAAAACAACCATGAAAACCCAAAAAGATCCTAAAACCTTGAAAAACCCTAAAAACCCCTGAAAAACCCCTCTAAATCCCTAAAAACCATAAAAAATCCAAAAAATAGTAAATTCCTTAAAAAACCCTAAAAATCCATGAACGCATAAAAAACCTTAAAACCCTTGAAAACCCCCAGAAACCATTAAAACCCCTATAAACCATAAAAATCACAAATCCCATAAAAACTAAAAACAAATGACTAAAAACTCTAAAAACCCTTAAAACCTCTAAAATGTTAAAAAACCAAAAAGAACCTTAAAAACCCTAAAAAATCAAAAAACCCTAAAAATACCAAAAGACCCTAAAAACTCTGAAAAACCATAAATCCCGTAAAAACCCCTAAACACCATAAACAATTTTAAAAACCCTAAAACCCCAAAAAACCATAAAAATTCTAAAACCCCCTAAAAATCCAAGAAAACTTAAAAACCCTATAAACCCTGAAAACTCCTTAAAACCCATAAGAACCCTTAAAACCTTAAAAAACCTTGAAACCCCATAAAATACCTAAAAACCAATTAAAAACTCTAAAAATTCTTTAAAACCCTAAAAACTTTTAAAACACTAAAAATATTAAAAATACTAAAAACACAAAAAAAAACTAAAAACCCAAAAGACCCTAAAAACCTTGAAACCCCCTAAAAACCCTAAAACCCCTAAAAATACAAAAAACCCCTAAAAACACTAAAAACCATAATAATACTAAAAAATCCATGAAAACATAAAAAAAACTAAAAAACTTAGAAAAAACTCTAAATACCATATAACCCCTAAAAAACCCAAAAAAAATATCAAAACCCTAAAAACAAATAAAAACTAAAAGAACCATTAAAAACCCTAAAAATTATAAAAAACTCTGAAAAACCTTAAAACTCCTAAAAAACTCAAAAAAACCTGAAAAATCCAAAAATTTCCTAATAACCCTAAAACCCACTGAAAAACCATGAAAACCCTAAAACCCCCTGAAAACCCTAAAAACCCTCAAAATACCTAAAAACCCCTAAAACCCTAAAAACCATTGAACACCCCTAAAAACCCTAAAAAGACCTGAAAACCCTAAAAAACCTCAAAATCCCTAAAAGCCTAATAAACCCTTAAATGATGAAAAATACAAAAAAAAAACCCTAACAATCCATGAAAACGTAACAACCCCTAAAAACCCTGAAAACCATAAAAACACCTAAAAACCATAAAAATCCTAAAAACCCAAATAAACCCTAAAACCCCAGTAAAAAATAAAAAAACTATTAAAACCACAATAAACCTTAAGAAACTTTAAAAAACCTTTAAAACCATAAAAATTGAAAAAAAAACCATAAAAACCCAAAATCTATGAAAACCACTAAAAACCCTAAAAACCCTAAAAAACCCACAAAACCCTAAAAGATCTAAAAATATATAAAAAACCTAAAGACCATAAAAATCCTACAAATCCCCAAAAAATTAATGAAAACATAAAAAACCCTAAAACCCTGAAAAACCGTTGTAACCCATAAAACCCCTAAAAACCTTAAAAACCCATAAAAACCACTAAATAATATAAAAACCCTTAAAACCCTTCAAAAATTAAAAACTATAAAAACCCTTTAAAACCATAAAAATTTCAAAAAAACCCAAAAAACCGAAAAAGACCCAAAAACCCTGGAAACCCCTAAAAAGCCTTGAAAACCCCTAAACCTCCTCAAAATCTGTAAGAACCCTAAACACCCCTAAAACCATAAAAAACCTAAAAACCCATAAAAATATATGATAACGTAAAAAATCCTAAGAACCCTGAAAAACCACAGGAGACCATAAAACCCCCTAAAAAACTTAAAACTCTAAAAAAACTTAAAACAGCTAAAAACATCAAAAACCACGAAAAACCCTAAAAATATCTAAAAAACCCAAAAAAACATAAAACCCCTCAAAATCCCTAAAAACCCTAAAAAACCATAAAAGCTATAAAAATCTTAAAACCCCCCTAAAAATCCATGAAGATGTAAAAAAACCCTAAAAATCCTAAAAAAATCTGTGAAAACCCTAAAATCCCTAAAAACAATCAAGAACCCTAAAACCCCATAAAAACCCTAAAACCCCAGTAAAAAGTCTAAAAGCCATTAAAACACCTAAAAACACTAAAAAACTTAAAGACCCTATAAAACTCAAAAAATCTAAAAAAACCCAAAAGTCCCTAAAACTCTAAAAAATCTTAAAAATAGTAAAAACTGTAAAAACCCTTAAAACCCCTAAAACCTTAAAAACCCATAAAAATCATAAAAATCCTAAAAAATCCTAAAAATCCAGGAAAATGTAAAAAACCCTAAAAATCCTAAAAAATCCTGAAAATCAAAAAAAAAACCCCAAACACCTTAAAAAATAATAAAATCCCATAAAACCCTAAAAAGTCCTAAAAGGTCTAAAAACCCTTGAAACCCCGAAAAATGTTTAAAACCTATAAAAACCTTAAAACCCTAACAACTCAAAAAACACCTAAAAATACAAAAAAGATACTAAAAACCCAGAAAAACCCTAAAAACAATTGAAAACCCCTAAAACCCCTTGAAAACCCCTAAAACCCCTCAAAATCTATAAAACCTAAAAAACCCCTTAAAAACATAAAAATCCTAAAATACCCATAAAAATATGTGAAAAGGTAAAAAAAACTCTGAGAGAACCTGGAAAACCCATAAAACCCCTAAAAATCGTAAAAACCCTAAAAACTCATAAAACCCTAAAAAACCACTAAAAAGCCTAAAAACCCTTAAAACCCATAAAAATGTTAGAAAACACTAAAAACCTTAGAAACCTGAAATGATTCAAAAAAACCATAAACACCAAAAACACCCTATTAACCCTCAAAACCATTAAAAGCCCTTGAAAAACCCTAAACCCCTCAAAATCCCTAAAAACCCAACAAAACACTAAAAACCACTAAAATCTATAAAAGCACTTTAAACCACTAAAAACGTTAAAAAATCTAAGAAACCTTAAAAACCCTAAAAAATAAAATAACTGTTAGACCCAAAAAGACCCCAAAAGCACTGAAAAACCCTAAAACCCCTAAAGACTATAAAAATCCTAAAAAACCATGAAGAAACCTTGAAAAAAAAAATCAAAAAAAAAACTTAAAAACATTAAAACCCATCAAAACCCTAAAAAATCACTAAACAACTCTAAAATCCCAGAAAACACATAAAAACTTTAAAAACTCTAAAAAACCTTAAAACCATAAAAAAAACTCACAAAAACCTTAAACATCCAAAAAGACCATAAAACCATAAAAATACCTAAAAAACCCTCAAAATCCCTAAAAACCTTCAAAACCATAAAAATCCAAAAGCACCCCTAAAAATCAATGAAAAAGTAAAAAACCCTAAAAAATCCCTGAAAACCATAAAACCCCTAAAACCCATAAACCCCCTAAAAACCCATAAAAACACTAAAAACTCTAAAAACCCTTTAAACCCCCAAAAACATTAAAAAACTCTAAAAAATCGAAAAAAGCATAAAAACTCAAAAAATCCTAAAACCTAAAAGACCATAAAAACCCTGAAAACCCCGAAAAACCGAGAAAAAACCCCAAACCCCTCAAAATCCCTAAAAACCCTAAAAAACTTAAAAATCCTAAAAATCAACTAAAAATACATGAGAATGTAAAAAACCCTAAAAAAACCCATGAAAACCATGAAAACACCTAATACCCTTCAAAAACAATAAAAATCCATAAAATCCCTAAAAACCACTAAAACTCTAAAAACCCATAAACCCCCTAAAAATGTTTAAAAAACTCTAAAAACCCTTAAAAACCTTTAAAAACCCTTAAAAAATAAAAAAACAATAAAAAACAATAAGACCCTAAAACCTTTAAAAACCTAAAATCTCTAAAAACCCAGAAAAGAACCATAAAAACCTTCAAAATCCCTAAAACCACTAAAAACTCAAAAAACCATAAATTCATAAAAAAACCCTGAAAAATCCATGAAAACATAAAAACCCTAAAAGCCCCCCTAAAACCCTAGAAAACCATAAAAACCACTAAAATCCTTAAGAACCCTAAAAACACATAAAAACCCTAAAACCCCCTTAAAACTCAGAAGAACCCTAAAAACCCTAAAAATCCTAAAAATCCAAAAGACCTTAAAACCACTAAAAACTCTAAAACCCCTTGATGCGAACCATGCGGAAGGCACAGAGTCGATTGCTCGGGTGGAGGAATTAGATTTGCAAGGCCCAATGACACGAGGAAGATTAAAGAGGTTGAATGCTTCAATGGGCGCTCATCTTGCTTCATTAAAGGCCCAATGAGTATTACCTTGCATGGATGGAGAAAATGGGCCTATAATATCACTTATTCAAGCCCAAAATTGATGATTAAAGCTTGTCCCACATGGTTGCACGAATTTGGAGGCCTTGCCCACATGGAGGATTCTAGAAATGGCATCTTTGGACACCAAAGTCAAATCCGGTGGGCTATGCACTCAAAGTCAAATCCGGTGGGCTATGTTGGAAAGTTGTGTGCTTCTTTTCCAAAATCCTTTGTTGGCTTTTATCTTTTTGACTTTTACGGGGACAAGGTAGGTTTAGACTTTATGAATTTAGGGTATTAGACCCTTGACCATTGTATCACCCCCTTGGCTTAAATAGCCACCCCATGGCATTGTATTGGCATTCAAGATTCTAATTGAGAGCTTATGCTTCGTTTCTCTCCGTTGTGTGAGGATTGTTCCAAATTTCCCTTGCTCTTGTGCATTCTTGCCTTGTCAATCTACAAGTTAGATTGGTGATCCAAGATCACAAAGCCCCCAATTTTGTGCCTCAACCCAAGTGCGTTGTTGTGTGGATTGGCCATCACACCCCTCCTTGAGTGCGTTGTCTAAGTAGTAGGTCACGCTCCATATAGCGTTGGTTGACTACTTGCTTCCACTATCCATAACCTTCACCCGTCACTTAGCCCCAAACCGCATCCATCATCTGCCGCCTTACGCCGTGAAGATCGGGCCACCTTGTGCGTCTCGCATCAGTTGGTATCAGAGCTCCGGTTTACACGGTAGGCGTCTATCCCTTCATTTACTTTAATTCTATCCATCACCCTCCTTATCTTTCCATATTATTCACCCATTCAACAAAAAAAATCCATTTTTCTTGAAAGCCTCCCGAATTGTCCTAGTTTGTGCAAGCTTGGATTATTATAAATTGAGCCAAATTTTCATTCATCTTCTTTCCGCATTTAATTCTCTATATGTGATTTGTATCTGGAAAAAAAAATCTCTCAACTCATCATTTTTTTCTTTTCAAAATCAATCACATCCTTTATTTGAGAGATTTCAAAAAAAAAAGAAAAAAAAATTGTCTTACTCTCCGTTCAATCATCTTGTGCTTTAAAACTCCAAGCACAACACTTTTTGGGGAGAATTGACAAAAAAAAAAGCAAAAAAAAAAGAGCGGATACAATTACTCCTTTGTGCTTTACCTTATTAGAACATTCTATTTCCATATATAACTTTTTCCATCATTTTAATTCATCCCCATTTTGTATTTGGCTCATATTGTTATTCATTTATCTTATCTTGCACAATCGGGCAAAACCCACAATCCACCTATCTACCCCTTCTTTCCACCCTCTTTTTGACCCTTTACCATTGTTAAACCCCTTACCACTCAAGCGGGTTGTGTTAAACCATCCCCCGGCACAATCTTGATTGGGGAGGAATTGGTGGCACTTGATCGCCCTAAACAAGGTATTATATTTCATAAGAGCTTGGGATTCAAATTGAGTTTTGAGAGTGGAGATAAATAAGCAAAAAAAAAATATCTTGTGTGTGTGAGTGTGTGCATCTTGTTGTGTGCGTGTGTGTGTACATCTTGTGCGTGTGAGTGTGTATATATTGCGTGCATGAGTGTGTATCTTTGTGTGTGTGAGTGTGTACATCTCGCGTGTGTGAGTGAGTGTGTATCATTGTGTGTGTTCCACCCCCCCCCCCTCGGTGTGTGTTTGTGTTTGTGTAACTTATCATGGCAGAAGATCGTGGGAAGAAAATTGCTCATGTTAGCGATGAAGGAAGTCAAAGTAGATCTCCCGCACCTGAAGCTACACAATTCCAAATGCAAGCTTTGGTGAGCCACTTCGAGAAGCTTCTTGATCGGAAGTTGGAGGTGTTACATGAGAGGATTGATGAATTGGAGAATAAACCAAGCCCAAGGATGTTCCATGATAACCCACGACGCGCTCCCGCACCACATCGTCCCCACATCATGGAGGAGGAGATGGTGAACTTTGATGATGATCCTGATGAAGTCCCACAAAGGAGGAGGTTGTACCAATAATTGAGAGGAGGCCAAAGGATAAAACATGATGATGACCTACTTGGCGGGATCAAGGTGAAGGTCCCTTCTTTTCTTGGGAAAAGCGATCCGGAAGCATACTTGGAGTGGGAGATGCGGATCGAGCAGGTCTTTTCATGCCATGAATATTCCGAGGAGAAAAAGGTCAAACTTGCTTCCCTTGAATTTTCTGATTATGCTTTAATTTGGTGGGATCAAGTTCAAAAGGAGAGGGCTAGATATGGTGGACGTCCCATCAACACTTGGGAAGACATGAAGTTCACCATGCGGAAGCGGTTTGTTCCCACACATTACCATAGAGATCTCCACAACAAACTTCAACGCCTCATCCAAGGGAGTAAGAGTGTAGAAGGCTACTACAAGGAGATGCAAATTGCCATGATTTGGGCAAACGTTGAGGAGGATCCGGAGGCAACCATGGCACGGTTTTTACATGGGCTCAATCGGGAGATTGCGGATCAAGTGGAGATGTACCACCATGTAGAGATACAAGATATGATCCACCAAGCCACCAAGATCGAGCAACAAATCAAAAGGAGGAGCAACATGAGGAAACCCACTACCCCTTTCACACCATGGAGAAATCCAAGGAAGGATATTGGAGAACCATCAAAGGAAAAAGAGGTGGTTGATCGCAAAAGTGACAAGGTAATTATTCCACCTAAGAAACCTACTTTTGAGGCTAACCAAACCAGGAATAGGGATATTCGGTGTTTTAAATGTCAAGGAAGGGGTCACATTTCTAGTGAATGCCCAAACCGTCGCACCATGATCATCAACAAGTATGGAGAATGGGAGACCGATGGAGAGAGCTCCGAAGAGGAGGAAGATGAATCTCCAGAAATTGAAAATGGAGAATTTGTGGAAGATGGCGAGATTCTTGTCACTAGAAGAGTTTTAAGTGCACAAATGACCATTGGAGAAAAGGAGAAGCGGGAGAACCTTTTCCATACACGATTCAAGATCAATGGGAAGGTATGTAGTGTTATTGTTGATGGTGGAAGTTGTAGCAATGTGGCGAGCACCGAGTTGGTGGAGAAGTTGGGACTCCCTACTTTAAGGCATCCAAATCCATACCGACTTCAGTGGTTGAATGATTGTGGGGAGCTGAAGGTCACCAAGCAAGTTAAGGTATTGTTCACCATCGGTAAGTACGAAGATGAGGTATTGTGCGACATTATTCCTATGAAGGCGTGCCACTTGTTGTTGGGTCGACCATGGCAGTACGATCGGCGTGTTACTCATGATGGTTTCTTGAACCGTCACTCTTTTCTACTCCGAGGGGAACCTATAACCCTCAACCCCATGTCGCCCAAGAAAATTTTGGAAGATCACATTTTGAGAGAAAAGAAAAAAAAGAGTGATGCGGAAGAAAAGAGAGAAAATGAAAAAAGAGAGAATGAGGGAAAAATAGAAAATGAGAGAAGCAAAGAAATGGAGAGAAAAGAAAAATCAAAAGGGGAAAAAGATTTGAGAGGAGAGAAAAGTGTGATGTTGGCAAAAAAGAGTGAGGTTAAGGAAGCTTTGATTTCTCGACAAAATCTCTTAGTACTTATGTACAAAGAGGTGATGTTGAACACTAACGACTTAACATCTCCTTTGCCACATGTTGTTGAGTCTTTGTTGCAGGAATTTGAAGATGTGTTTCCCGAAGAGTTGCCACTAGGTTTGCCACCCATTAGAGGTATTGAGCATCAAATTGACCTCATACCTGGAGCATCACTACCGAACCGCCCAGCATATCGCACCAACCCAGAGGAGACAAAAGAAATTCAAAGGCAAGTTCAGGAGTTGTTGAATGTGGGGTATGTGAGAGAGAGTCTTAGTCCTTGTGCGGTACCGGTGCTTTTAGTACCAAAGAAGGATGGAACATGGATAATGTGCATTGAATTTAGAGCCATCAACAACATCACAGTCAGGTATCGTCATCCTATCCCTAGGTTAGATGATATGCTAGATGAATTAAATAGTTTAACTATTTTCTCAAAAATTGATTTAAGAAGTGGCTACCATCAAATTAGGATGAAAGAAGGAGATGAGTGGAAAACTGCATTTAAGACAAAACATGGACTTTATGAATGGTTAGTCATGCCCTTTGGTCTCACCAATGCACCTATAACATTTATGAGGTTAATGAATCATGTCTTACGTGCATATATTGTAAAATTTGTGGTGGTTTACTTTGATGATATTCTGGTGTATAGTAGGACTTTGCATGAGCATGTAGATCACTTGAGAAAATTCCTAGAGGTGTTAAGGAAAGAAAACCTGTTTGGAAACATAAAAAAGTGTGAATTTTGTCTCGATAAGATTGTTTTCCTTGGATTTGTTGTGAGTGGCAATGGAGTTGAAGTGGACACCGAGAAGATCAAAGCAATACAAGAATGGCCAACTCCAACCTCTGTTGGACAGGTAAGAAGTTTTCATGGGCTTTCTAGTTTTTACAGGAGATTTGTGAAAGACTTCATCACACTAGCAGCACCATTGAATGAATTGACAAAGAAGAATGTTCCTTTCAAATGGGGGACAACTCAAGAAAAAGCATTTCATGCGTAAAGGAGAGACTCACCCACGCCCCTCTACTTGCACTTCCAGACTTCGGTAAGACCATTGAAATTGAATGTGATGCAAGAGGAATTGGCATAGGAGGAGTACTCATGCAAGAAGGTAAGCCTATTGCTTATTTTAGTGAGAAATTAAATGGCCCAACTCTAAACTATGCTACATATGATAAAGAGTTGTATGCATTGTTTAGAGTACTCGAAACATGGAAACACTATCTTTGGCCTAAAGAATTTGTGATCCATTCTGATCACGAGGATCTTAAATACCTTAGGAGCCAACATAAACTAAATAGGAGACATGCTAGATGGATGGAATTCATTGAATCATTTCCATATGTCATCAAGCATAAAAAGGGTAAAGAAAATACTATGGCCGATGCACTTTCACGTAGATATTCTCTTTTATCCTTGTTGGATTCAAAACTTCTTGGTTTTGAATACATTAAGGATTTATATGCCACTGATAGTGATTTTAGAGAACCTTATGAACATTGTAAACCTGTAGTTAATTGGGAAAAGTTCTATTTACATGATGGATTCTTATTTCGGGTTGATAAGCTTTGCATTCCTAATTGCTCTATCCGTTTACTTTTACTAAAGAAGTCACATTCGGGTGGGTTAATGGGGCATTTTGGTGTTTCAAAAACTCTAAGTGTTCTTAGTGAGCATTTTTATTGGCCTAGGATATCTAAAGATGTTGAGAAATTTGTGGGAAAGTGCATTGTTTTCCATAAATCCAAATCAAAGCTGAACCCACATGGACTATATCTTCCTCTCCCAATTCCCAACACCCCTTGGGAGGACATATCAATGGACTTTATTGTGGGGTTACCATGGACCAAGAGGGGGAGAGATTCCATTTTTGTTGTGGTGGATCGGTTTTCAAAAATGGCACATTTTATTCCCTATCACAAAACAGATGATGCCACTAACATTGCAACACTTTTCTTTCAGGAAGTAGTCAAGCATCATGGAATGCCAAGGACCATTGTGTCGGATCGAGACACAAAATTTCTTAGTTACTTTTGGAAGACCTTGTGGAGAAAACTCGGTACAAAGTTATTATTTTCCACTACTTGTCATCCACAAACCGATGGGCAAACAGAGGTGGTGAATCGCACACTATCATCCCTTCTGCGAACAATTGTCAAAAAGAATATCAAGAATTGGGAGGAGTGTCTGTCACATGTGGAATTCGCATATAACAGGGCCAAGCATTCCACTACTCAATATTCTCCATTTGAAATAGTTTATGGCTTTAACCCCCTTGCGCCTATTGATCTAGTTCCTTTGCCTTTACAGGAAGTAGTTAATATGGATGCGAAAGGGCGTGCAGAATTCATCAAGAAAATCCATGAAAAGGCAAGGTTAAATATAGAGCGGATGACCCAAAAATATATGGATCGTGCAAACAGGGGTCGCAAGTAAATGTTGTTCGAGCCCGGTGACTTGGTTTGGATTCATATGAGGAAGGAAAGATTCCGTGAAAAGCGGAAATCAAAACTCATGCCACGAGGTGATGGACCATTCCGAGTGCTTGAAAAGATTAACAACAATGCTTACAAGATAGCTTTGCCAGGTGAGTATGGTGTAAGTTCCACTTTCAATGTTTCTGATCTTTCTCTTTTTTTGGGTGTAGAGGATGAAGAGTCGAGGACGACTCCTTTTCAAGAGGGGTAGGATGATGCGAACCATGCGGAAGGCACAGAGTCGATTGCTCGGGTGGAGGAATTGGATTTGCAAGGCCCAATGACACGAGGAAGATTAAAGAGGTTGAATGCTTCAATGGGCGCTCATCTTGCTTCATTAAAGGCCCAATGGGTATTACCTTGCATGGATGGAGCAAATGGGCCGATAATATCACTTATTCAAGCCCAAAATTGATGATTAAAGCTTGGCCCACATGGTTGCACGAATTTGGAGGCCTTTCCCACATGGAGGATTCTAGAAATGGCATCTTTGGACACCAAAGTCAAATTCGGTGGGCTATGCACTCAAAGTAAAATCCGGTGGGATATGTTGGAAAGTTGTGTGCTTCTTTTCCAAAAGTCTTTGTTGGCTTTTATCTTTTTGACTTTTAAGGGGACAAGGTAGGTTTAGACTTTATGACTTTAGGGTATTAGACCCTTGACCATTGTATCACCCCCTTGGCTATAAATAGCCACCCCATGGCATTGTATTGGCATTCAAGATTCTAATTGAGAGCTTATGCTTCGTTTCTCTCCGTTGTGTGAGGATTGTTCCAAATTTCCCTTGCTCTTGTGCATTCTTGCCTTGTCAATCTACAAGTTAGATTGGTGATCCAAGATCACAAATCCCCCAATTCCGTGCCTCAACCCAAGTGCGTTGTTGTGTGGATTGGCCATCACACCCCTCCCTTGAGTGCGTTGTCTAAGTAGTAGGTCACGCTCCATATAGCGTTGGTTGACTACTTGCTTCCACTATCCATACCCTTCACCCGTCACTTAGCCCCAAACCGCATCCATCATCCGCCGCCCTACGCCGTGAAGATCGGGCCACCCCGTGCGTCTCACATCACCCCTTAAAACCCCTAAAAACATCAAAAAACTCTAAAAACCTTAAAAACCCGAAAAAAACACAGAAGAACCCTAAAACCCCAAAAGACCCTTAAAACCCTAAAGCCCCTAAAATATCTAAAAACCCCTAAAACCCCCAAAAGACCCTCAAAATAAAAAAATCCCAAAAAAATCCCAAAAATTCCATCAAAATGTCAAAAACCCTGAAAACCCGTAAACCATAAAAACTCCAAAAAACCTTAAAAACCTTAAAACCCCATTAAAACCCTAAGAAGATACTAAAAACTCTAAAACCCATTTAAACCCACAAAAACATCAAAAACTCATAAAAACCTTAAAAAACCCAAAAAAATTAAAAAACCCCTAAAAATCCAAAAAGACACTAAAAACCTAAAAACCCCTAAAACCCCCAGAAAAAACCCTAAAACCACTCAAAATCCCTAAAAACTCTAAAAACACTAAAAACTAAAAAAATACTAAAAATCCCATAAAAATCAATGAAAACATAAAAAACCCAAATAACCTTGAAAATAATAAAACCCCCTAAAAACCTTAAAAACCCTAAAAACCCATAAAATCTGTAAAAACCACTAAAAACCACTAAAAACCTTATAACCCTTAAAAATATTAAAAAACCCAAAAAACTCAAACAATACTCTAAAACTCCCAAAAGACCCTAAAAACCTTGAAAAAAAATTCTAAAACCCCCTGAAAAAACATAAAAACCCTAAGAAACCTAAAAAAATATAAATATCATAAAAATCCTAAAAACACCTAAAACTCCATTAAGATGTAAAAAACACTAAAAACCCTAAAAAACCTTGAAATCCATAAAAAACCCCATGAAAACGTCAAAATACCCTAAAAACCAATAAAAACAATAAAATACCACTAAAAACTATAAAATCCCATTAAACCCTTAAAAACATTCAAAAACTATAAAAACCCAAAAGACCCTAAAAAAACTAAAAACCCTTAAAAACCAATGAAATTTCCCAAAATCCCAAAAAATCCTAAAAACCCCTAAAAACAAAAAAAATCTTTAAAACCCATAAAAATCCATGAAAACGTAAAAAACCCTAAAAACCCTAAACCCCCCTTGAAGCCCATAAAACTCGCTAAACCCCTTAAAAACCCATGAAACCCAATAAAACCCCAAAACCCCAAAAACCCCTTAAAACCCCTAAAAATGTTTAAAAAATTCCTAAAACCCTTAAAACCCATAAAAATTCAAAAAACTCATAAAATTCCAAAAGGACATTGAAAACCCTGAAAAACCTAAAAACCCCTGAAAAACCTTAAAAACCCACAAAATCCCTAAAAACCATAAGAATCCCAAAAAATCGTAAAAATCCTAAAAACCCAAAAAAATACATCAAAACGTAAAAAATCTTAAAGACCCTGGAAAACACCGAAAAACTATAAAAACACCAAAAACCTTAAAAACATTAAAAAACCTAAAAACCCACTAAAAACTACAAAAACTGTTAAACACCTAAAAACCTTAAAAATGAAAAAAACCCTAAAAAACACCAAAACCCCCTGAAAAACCCTGAAAAACCCTGAAAAACCTTAAAATGACTAAAAACCCAAAAACCCAAAAAACCCTAAAAATCCTAAAAACCCGATAAAAATCCATGAAAACATAAAAATAGTAAAAACCCTGAAAAACCCTTGAAAACCATAAAACCCCTCAAAACCTTAAAAACCCTAAAAACCCATAGAACCCTAAAACCTTGAAAAAAAGCATTCAAAAACTATAAAAAACTTTTAAAATCCTAAAATGTCAAAAAAACCTAAAAACCCAAGAGACCCTAAAAACCCTAAAACCCCCTAAAACATCTTAGATTTCCCAAAACCCTCAAAATCCCTAAAAACCCTAAAAATAGTAAAACCAAAAAAATCCTTTAAACCCCTAAAAATCCATGAAAACGTAAAAAACCCTAAAACCATGAAAACTATAAAAACCCCTAAAAACCTTAAAAACCTAAACAACCCATAAAACCTGAAAAATCCTCTAAAACTCTAAAATCCATTAAATCCCCTAAAAATATTTAAAAAATTCTAAGACATATAGAACACTAAAAATCTCAAAAAACCACTGAAAATCCTAAAAACCATAAAACCCCTAAAAATCCTAAAAACCATCAAAATCCCGAAAAACTCAAAAAAACCCTAAAACCATATAAATCCAAAAAACCCCTAAAAATCCATGAAAACATAAAAAACACTAAAAACCTTGAAAAACCATAAAAATCCCAAAAAACCTTAAAAATCCTAAAAAACATAAAAACCAAAAAAACCATAAAAACTCTAAAAACCCTTAAAAATACTATATACGTTAAAAACTCTAAAAACCCTTAAAAACCCTAAAAAACTAAAATAATACCTAAAACCAAAAAAGACCCTAAAAACCCTGAAAACAAATAAAAATCCCAGAAAACCTTAAAAACCATCAAAATCCCTAAAATCCCCAAAAATACAAAAAATCATAAAAATCCTAAAACCCCCTGAAATTCCAAGAAAAAATAAAAAACCCTACAAAACCATGAAAAACCGCTGAAAACCATAAAAGCCCCTAAAAACCTTAAAAACCCAAAAAACTCATAAAAACCCCAAAACCACTAAAAACTCTAAAAACCCTTAATACCCCCTAAAAATGTTAAAAAAATCTAAAAAACCTTAAAAACTAGAAAAAACTCAAAAAACCCCAAAAACCCCTAAAGACCTTAAAACCCCTAAAACCCTAAAAACCCTAACCCCCAATCTCTAAAAACCCTAAAAATCCATGAAAAGATAAAAAACCCTACAAAACCTGAAAAAAAAACCCTGAAACCTATAAAACCCTAAAAAACATTAAAAACACTAAAAAATCAAAAAAAAACTTAAAACCACTAAAAACTCTAAAAACCTTTTAAACCCATAAAATGTTTAAAAAGACTAAAAACCTTAGAAACCCTAAAATACTTAAAAGAACCCAAAAAACCCAAAAGACCAAAAAACCCCAGAAAAAACCCTAGAACCTCCTGTAAAAACCCTCAAAACCTCCAAAACCCCAAAAAACCTTAAAACCCTCAAAAAACTATAAAAACAAAAAAACCAAAAAAACCCAAAAAAAATCCATGAAAACCTAAAAACCCCGAAAAACCCCTGAAAACCATAAAAGCCCCTAAAACCCCTGAAAACACTTAAAACCAATAAAACCCTTAAAAACCACTAAAAACTCTAAAAACCCTTAAAACCACTAAAAATGCTAAAAAACTCAAAAAACCCTTAAAACCACCAAAAAACTCAAAAAACCCTAAAAACCCTCAAGATCCCCAAAAACTATAAAAAACAAAAAAAAAACCATAAAAAACCTAAAACCCATAAAAATCCATGAAAAGGTAAAAAACCTTTGAAAACCATAAAAAATAACCATAAAACACTAAAAATCCATAAAAACCCTAAAAACCAACTAAAATATCTACAAAAGGCTTAAAACCCCTAAATTTTTTAAAAAACTCTAGGAAACCTTAAAACCACTAAAAAACTCATAAGAAACCCTAAAAATCCAAAAAGAATCTAAAATAACTAAAAAATCCTGAAAACCCCAGAAAACCCTAAAACCCCACAAAATCCCTAAAAATCCTAAAAACCCTATAAAATAAAAAAAATCCTAAAAAAACCCTAATAATCCATAAAAACAAAAAAAATCCTATTTATTTTGAAAAAACCCTGAAAACCATAAAAACCAATAAAAACTTTTCAAACCTTAAAAATTCTAAAAACCATTAGAAACTCTAAAAACCCTCAAAACCCCTAAAAACATTAAAACTCTATAAAAACCATAAAACCCTAAAAAACTCAAAAAATACCCTAAAAACCATAAAAGACCCGAAAAACCTTGAAAAGCCCTAAAAACCATAAAAAACCTAGAAAAACCCTAAAAACCCTAAAAAATTATAAAAACCCTAAAAACCATAAAAATCCTAAAAACCCCTAAAATCCAGGAAAACGTATAAAACCCTAAAAACCTTGAAAGACACCTAAAAACCATAAAAACCCTAAAAACCCTAAAAACCCCTAAAAACCCTAAAAACAACTAAAAAATATAAAAAAAACCTTAAAACCCCTAAAACGTTAAAAACTATAAAAAATATTAAAAATCCTAAAAACTAAAAAAAATCTAAAAACCCAAAAGATAATAGAAACCATAAAAACCCTAAATCCCTAAAAACTCTAAAACTCCTCAAAATCCCTAAAAACCCTAAAAAACTCTAAAACCCATAAAAATCCTAAAAGACCCTTGAAAATCCATGAAAGCAAAAAAAAATCTAAAAACCCTGAAAAACCCTTGAAAATCATAAAATCCCATAAAAACCTTAAAAAAATTAAAGACCATAAACCCCCCTAAAAACTCATTAAAACCCAAAAATATCCTAAAAACAACAAAAAATCCCTAAAAATCCATAAAAATGTAAAAAACCCTAAAAACCACCTGAAAACTAAAAAAAATATAAAAAACCTTTAAAACCCCTAAAAACCCATAAACCCCTTAAAACACTAAAAACTCTAAAAATGATTAAAACCCCTAAAACATTAAAGAAATCTAAAATAACTTAAAAACCTAAAAAATCAAAGAAAAACCTAAAACTCTTCAACATCCCTAAAACCCATAAAACCCACAAAAATCCTAAAAAACCCTAAAAATCCTGAAAACGTAAAAAATCGTAAAAATCATGAAAACGCCACAAAAACCATAAATCCACCAAAACCTTAAAAATCCTAATAACCGATAAAAACCCTAAAAACCACTAAATACCCTAAAAAGATTTAAACCCCTAAAAATGTTAAAAAACTTTAAAAAACCTTAAAACCCTATAAACTCAAAAAAACCATAAAACCAAAAGACCCAAAAACCCCGAAAAACCCTAAAATCCCCTAAAAACCATAAAACCCATAAAAACCCATAAAAACCCTAAAAACCCTAAAAACCCATGAAAACCCTTAAACCCACTAAAAACTCTAAAACCTCATAAAACCCTAAAAATGCTAAAAAACTCTAAAAAACTTTAAAAACCCTAAAAACCCCAAAAAACCTAGAAGCCCAAAAAGACACTAAAAACAATGAAAAAACCAAAAAAACTCGAAAATCCCCTAAAAACACTAAAAACCCTAAAAATCGTTAGAATATCAAAACACCATAGAAATCCTAAAAAACCTCTACAAATCCATTATAATGTAAAAAACCCTAAAACCCTAAAATCCCTTAAAAACCATAAAACCAAAAAAACCTTTAAAAACCATAAATCACATAAAAACCCTAAAAAACACTAAAAACTTTAAAAACCCTTAGAACCCCAAAAAATGTTAAAAAACACAACAAACCTTTAAAACCCTAAAAAGTCAAAAAAAATCCAAAAACCCAAAAAGACCCTAAAAACCCTAAAAACTCTAAAATGCCCAAAAAACCCTAAAAACCTTCAAAATCCCTAAAAACCTGAAAAAACCCTAAAAACCATAAAAATTATAAAATAACCCTAAAAATCAATAAAAATGTGAAAAAAAACCTAAAAACTCGGAAAACCCCATAAAAACCTAAAAATATTTAAAAACTCTAAAAACCCTTAAAATCCCTAAAAACATTAAAACACTCTAAAAAATCTTAGAACCACTAAAAACACAAAAAAACCCTAAAACCAAAAATACCTAAAAACCCATAAAAACCCATAAAAACCCTAACCCCCCTAAAATTTCTTAAAATCTATCAAAATCCCTAAAAATCAAAAAACCCCTAAAACCCAATAAAAACCCAAAAAATAACTAAAAACACTAAAATCCCTTAAAACCCCTAAGACATTAAAAATACTAAAAACCTCAAAACCTTAAAAAACTCAAAAAGAACCCTAAAACCCAAAAAGACCCTAAAAACTGTGAAAATTTCTAAAAATCGTAAAAATCCTAAGGACTCTCAAAATCCCTAAAAAAACTAAAAAACCATAAAAATCCTAAAAATTCACTAAAAATCCATGAAAATGTAAAAAACCCTAAAAACATTCAAAAACGCTCAAACCCATAAAAACCCCTAAAAATCATAAAAAAAAATAAAAACCCATAAAAACCTTAAAACCCACTAAAAACTCTAAAAACCTTTCAAACCCCTAAAAACATTTATAAACTCTAAAAAATCGTAAAAACCCTAAAAACTCTAAAAAATCCCTAAAAACCCCAAAAGACACTGAACACCCTAAAAACACTTGAATATCAGTGAAACCCCTAAACCCCCTAAAAACACCTAACTAACTTAACCCCCTCCCCCCCAAATCATAAAAAAACCAAACAAACAGACAAAAATCCATGAAAATGTAAAAAAACCCTAAAAACCTTCAAGAAATCCCTACAAAACCATAAAACTCTTAAAAACCTTAAAACCCCCTAAAAACATTTAAAACTCCTAAAAATATCAAAAAAATATAAAAAACTCTAAAAACCCAAAAGAACCTAAAAACCTTGAAAACCCATAAAAACCCTAAAATCCATTAAAAACCCTAAAAATCTTAAAAACCCATAAAAAATCTAAAAACCCCTAAAAATCCTTGAAAATGTAAAAACCCCTAAAAACACTGAAAGTCATAAAAATCCCAAAAAACCTTAAAAAATCAAAAAATCAAGAAAAACCATAAAAACCTAAAAAAATCTCAAAAAACCCTTAAAATCCCTAAAATGTTGAAAACTATGAGAAATATTAAAGCCCTAAAAAATAAAAAATAAACTTAAAAACCAAAAAAAGTCCCTAAAAACCCTGCGAAACACTAAAAATCCCTAAAAATAAAAAAAATCCTAAAAACCTTAAAATCCATCAAAATGTAAAAAACACTAAAAACCCTGAAAGACCCAAGAAAACAAAAAAACCCTAAAACCCTAAATAACCTTAAAACCCATAAAAACCATAAAAAATACCAAAAACTCTAAAACCCATAAAAATATTGAAAAACTCTAAAAAACCTTAAAACCCAAAAGAACTAAAAAACCATAACACCCCAAAAGACCCTAAAAACCTAACAAACCAAAACTCCTAAAAACCACGGAAAAACCCAAAAAAACCCTCAAAATCTCTGAAAAACCCTAAAAAACCCAGAAAAACATAAAAATCATAATAACCCCTAAATATCCAAGAAAAAAAACCTGAAACACTCTGAAAAGCCCTTGAAAACCATAAAAATTTCTAAAAACCATAAAATACTCTACAGTCCCATAAAAATCCTAGAAATCTACTAAGACTCCAAAAACAATTAAAACCCCTAAAAACATTAAAAAAATATAAAAACCTTAAAAAAATCAAAAAATACATTTAAAACCAAAAGACCTTAAAATCTTTGAAAACACCTAAAAACCCTCAAACCACTAAAAAATCTAAAAAATTATTAAACCCCCTAAATATGTTAAAAAACTCTACAGAACTTTAAAAACCCCAAAAGACCCTAAAAACCTTGAAAACCCCTAAAAACCGCTGAAAACCCATAAATACCATCAAAACCCCTAAAAACCCTAAAAACAACTAAAAAACTGAAAAAACTCTAAAAACCATAAAAACCCCTAAAAACCATAAAAATATTAAATCCCCACAAAGACACTAAAAACCACAAAAAACACTAAATCCTTATGGTTTTATAGGTTTTTCAGGGTTTATAGATTTTTTATGTTTTCATAGGGTTTAAGGGGTTTTTATGGTTTTACAGTTTTTTAGGGTTTTTATGGTATTTTTTGGTATTTAGGGTTTTTTTGATTTTTTTATGGTTTTTATGGTTTTTAAGAGTTTTTAAACATTTTTAGGGGTTTCAAGGTGTTTAAGAGTTTTTAGTGGGGTTTTAGGGTTTTCAGGGTTTTTTAAGGTTTTTATGGGTTTTAGGGTTTTTAGGGATTTTAGAAATTTTGAGGGGTTTTAGGGGTTTCTAGGGGTTTTCAGGTATTTTTGGTTCTTTTGGATTTTTAGGGTATTTTTTGATTTTTTTATGGTTTTTTATATTTTTTTAATGTTTTAGGGGTTTTAAGTTTTTTTAGAGTCTTAGTGGCTCTTTAGTACTTTTTTGAGTTTTAGGATTTTTTATGGTTTTTAGGGGTTTTATGGTTTTAGTGGAATTTCAAGGTGTTTAGGGTTTTTTATATTTTCATGGATTTTTAGGTGCTTTTTAGGATTTTTATTGTTTTTAGTATTTTTAGGGTTTTTAGATATTTTGGGGGTTTTAGAGTTTTTTAGGGGTTTTTAGGGGTCTAAGGGTTTTTAGGGTCTTTTGGGGGTTTTATGGTTATTTACGTTTTAAGGTTTTTTATATTTTTTCAACATTTTTAGGGGTTTTAAGGGTTTTTAATGTTTTTTGTGGTTTTTTGGGTTTGAAGGGTTTTAAGGATATTTAAGGTTTTAATGGTTTTTTTGATTTTCATGGGTTTTTAGGGTTTTTAGTTTTTTATGTTTTAATGGATTTTTAGGTGTATTTTATGATTTTTTTACTTTTTAGGGGTTTTTAGGGTCTTTTTGGGTTTTAGGGTTTTTTATCTTTTAGTGTTTTTAAAGTATCTTAGAGTTTTTAACATTTTAGGGGTTTAAATATTTTTTGAGATTTTAGTGGGTTTTGGGTTTTTCTTTCTTTTTATGTGTTTTAAGTTTAAAGGGTTTTTATGGTTTTTAGGGTTTTTTCATTGTTTTAGGTTTTTTATGTATTCATGGATTTTTAGGGTTTGGGGGGTTTTTTGGATTTTTTTAAGGTTTTTAGGGTTTTTCAGGGGGGTTTATGGTTTTGAGGTTTTTTAGGGTCTTTTGGGTTTTGAGGGATTTTTTTTGAGTTTTGTTGAGTTTTTTTTTGGTATTTTTAGGGTTTTTAGAGTTTTATAATGTCTTTATAAGTTTTAAGTATTTTTAGAGTTTTTAGTGGTTTTTTGTGTTTTATGAATTTTTTAGGGATTTTTTTGGTTTTTTAGCTGTTTCTTGAGGGGTTTTAGGGTTTTTTATATTTTCATAGATTTTTATGAGTTTTTTTATGAATTTTATGATTTTTTAGGTATTTTGAAGGTTTTTTGGGTTTTTAGGGTCTTTTAGGTTTTTTGGGTATTTTTTGAGTTTTTAGGGTTTTTATGATTTTTTGGAGTTTTAAAAAGTTTTTAGGGGTTTTTTGGGTTTTTAGAGTTTTTCATGGGTTTTAAGGTTTTATGGTTTTTTAATGTTTTAGGGATTTTATGGTTTTCATGGGTTTTTCAAGGTTTTTAGGTTTTTTTATGTTTTCATGTATTTTTTGTAGTTTTAAGGATTTTTATTGTTTTTTGGTTTTTTAGGGGTTTGAGAGTTTTGAGGGTTTTAAGAAGCTTTCACATTTTTTTCCTCTTTTTAGGTTTTAGGGTTCTTTTTGAGTTTTCTAATGTTGTAAGGTTTTTAGTTATTTTAATGTTTTAGGGGTTTTAAAGGTTTTTAGATTTTTTAGTTTTTTATGGGTTTCTATGGGGTTTTATGGTTTTTAAGGTTTTCAGGGGTTTTTATGGTTTCTAAAAGTTTTTAAGGTTTTTATTGTTTTTTAATTTTTCATGGATTTTAAGGGGGATTTTTGGATTTTTATCATTTTTAGGGTTTTTAGGGTTTTTATGGATTTTGATAGTTTTTAGGAAATCTAATGGGTTTTTGGGTATTTTAGGGTTTTTTTTCTTGGGTTTTATGGTCTTTTGGGTTTGAGGGATCTATTTAGTTTTTAGTGTTTTTATTGTTTTTTAGAGTTATTAACATTTTTAGGGTTTTAAAGGTTTTTTATAGTTTTTAATGATTTTTTAGGTTTTGGGTTTTTTAAATTTTTTTGGGGTTTTTATGGTTTTTCAAGGTTTTTTTTACATTATTTACATTTTCATTATTTTTAGGGGTATTTTAGAATTTTTATGGATTTTAGGGTTTTTTTGGGTTTTTAGGGATTTTGAAGGTTTTCAAGGGATTTGGAGTTTTTAGGGATTTTAGGGATTTTATGGTCTTTTGGGTGTTTTGGAGTTTTTTTGAGTTTTTTAGCATTTTTAAGGTTTTTTTATATTTTTAACCTTTGTTGGGGTTTTAAGGGATTTTATAGTATTTAGTGGTTTTCTAGGTTTTTATGGGTTTTAGGGTTTTTTATGGTTATTTCAGTTTTTATGGTTTTCAAGGGTTTTCAGGTTTGTTACATTTTGATGGATTTTTAGTGTTTTTTATGGATTTTTATAATGTTTAGGGTTTTTAAGGATTTTTAGGGGTTTTATGGGTTTTCAAAGGATTTTAGGATTTTTTTGGGTTTTCATGTTTTTTAGTTTATTTTTGGGTTTCGAGGGCTTTTTTGAATTTTTTATGGTTTTAAGGTTTTTTCAGAGTTTTTTAACATCTTTTTGGTTTTAAGGGTTTTTGAGTTTTTAGTGGGTTTTTAGGGTTTTTATGGGCTTTTATGATTTTTTAAGTTTTTAGGGGTTTTGTGGTTTTTAGGGGTTTCCGGGGTTTTTTAGTGTTTTAAGGTCTTTTTAGGGTTTTTTGGTTTTTTGAGTTTTTTTAGGGTTTTAATGTTTTTTGAGTTTTTAACTTTTTTAGGGGTTTTAAGGGTATTTAGAGTTTTTAGTAAGTTTTATTGTTTTTATGGGTTTTTATGGTTTTTTGGGGTCTTATGGTTTTCAAGGGTTTTCAAGGTTTTTACAGTTTTTTATGATTTCAAGTATTTTTAGGGGTTTTAGGTTTTTTATGGTTTTTAGTGTTTTTAAGGGTTTTATGCATATCGAGGGATTTTAGGGGGTTTTCAGGGGTTTTCAGGGTTTCTAAGGCCTTTTTGGATTTTATCCTTTTTTGAGTTTTTAGGGGTTTTAAGGAATTTTAGAGTTTTTTAACTTTTTTATGGCTTTTAAGGGGTTTTATAGTTTTTAGTGAATTTTGGGGGGGTTTATGGATTTTTATGGTTTTTTAGGGTTTTTAAGAGTTTTTATGGTTTTCAAGGGTTTTTCAAGGTTTTAATGATTTTTTATGTCTTGATTGATTTTTATGGATTTTTAAGGGTTTTTAGGATATTTTTGGGTGATAATGGTTTTTAGGGTCTTTAGGGTTTTTTACGTTTTCATGGATTTTTAGGTTTTTTAGTATTTTATGGGTTTTAGGGTTTTTAGGGTTTTTAGGGAATTTGAGGGGTTTTTGGGGTTTTTAGGGGTTTTTAGGGTTCTTTAGGGTTTTTATGGTTTTTCGGGTTTTTAGATTTTTTTAGTTTTTATGGGTTTTAAGGGTTTTTAGAGTTTTTAGTCATTTTATTTTTTTATGGGTTTTTAGGATTTTTTAAGGTTTTTAGGGGTTTTGTGGTTTTCACGGGTTTTTTCAGGTTTTTCGGGGTTTTTTATGTTTTCATGGATTTTTAGGTGTTTTTTAGGATTTTTAAGGTTTCTAGGCTTTCTAGGGGTTTTAAAAAAAATTAGGGTTTTTAGTCTTTTTATGGAATTTTTAGGGTTTTTAGTCTTTTCTGTGGTTTTTAGGGTTTTTAAGGTTTTTAGAGTTTTTTAACGTTTTTAGGGGTTTTAAGGGTTTTTTAGAGTTTCTAGTGGTTTTTAGGATTTTATGGGTTTTTAGGGTTTTTTAAGGTTTTCGGTGATTTTGATGGTTTCAAGGGTTTTTCATAATTTTTAGGATTTTTTATGTTTTCATAGATTTTTCAGGGGTTTTCAGGGTTTTTAGGGTCTTTTTGGGTTTTTAGGGTTTTTTATGAGTTTTTATGGGTTTTAATGTCTCTTAGATTTTTTAATGTTTTTAGGGGTTTTAATGGTTTTTATTGTTTTTAGTTTTTTTGGGTGTTTAGGCTTTTTTAAGTTTTTATGGTTTTTAATGGTTTTCAAGGGTTTTTTTTTAAGTTTTCATATATTTTTAGGGTATTTTTAGATTTTTTATTGTTTTTTGGGGTTTTAAGGGTTTTTAGGGATTTTGTGGGGTTTTATGTTTTTTTGAGTTTTTTAGGGGCTTTATGGTTTTTTTGAGTTTTTTAATATTTTTAGGGGTTTTAAGAGTTTTTAGAGTTTTTAGTGGGTTTTTTTGGTTTTTATTGGTTTTTAGGGTTTTTCGTCGTTTTTATAGTTTTAAGGGGGTTTTCTTTGTTTTTAGGTTTTCGTATATTTTTCTGGGTTTTTTTGGTTTTTTATATTTTTTTGGGTTTTTATTGCTTTTTGGGATTTTGAGAGTTTTTAGGATTTTATAGGGTGTTCTAGGGTTTTTTGGGTTTTGGGGTCTATTTGGGTTTTTAGGGGTTTTTTTGAATATTTTAAGGTTTTTAAGGATTTTAGAGTTTTTTAATGTTTTATGGGTGTTAAGGGGTTTTTTGGTTTTTGGTGTTTTTTTTGGTTTTTATGGGTTTTTAGGGTTTTTTAATGTTTTAGGGGGTTTTATGTTTTTAGGGGTTTTTCAGGGTTTGTAGGGTATTTTCGTTTTCATGGGTTTTTATGGTTTTTTTAGGGTTTTTAGAGATTTTGTGTTTTTTTTTGGATTTTTCAAGGGTTTTAGGGTTTTTTGGGATTTTAATGTATTTTTGGGTTTTTTTTTTGTTTTTAATGTTTTTTAGAGTTTTTTAACATTTTATGGGTTTTAAGGTTTTTAGAGTTTATCGTAGTTTAAAGGGTTTTTATGAGTTTTTATTAATATTTTTAAGGGTTGTACAGTTTTCCGGGATTTTTCATGGTTATTATGGTATTTTATGATTTCATGGATCTTTAAGGAGTTTTTGGATTTTTATTATTTTTAGGGTTTTTAGGGATTTTGAGTGTTTTTATGATTTTTCAAGGATTTTTTTGACTTTTTCAGGGTTTTTAGGGTCTTTTAGGATTTAGGATTTTTTTTTGAGTTTTTCTGGGTTTTTAATTTTTTTTAGAGTTTTTAACGTTTATAGGAGTTTAAAGGGTTTTTAGGGGTTTTATGGTTTTCAGGGGCTTTTCAAGGTTTTTCGGATGTTTTATGTTTTCATGGATTTTTAGGGGGTTTTATTTTTATAGTTTTTAGGTTTTTTTAAGGGTTTTTGGGATTTTGAGGGGTTTTAGGGGGTTTTATTATTCTTAGGATTTTTAGGGTTTTTTGAGCATTTTAAGGGTATTAACGTCTTTTATAATTTTTTAACATTTTAAGGGTTTCAAGGATTTTTAGAGTTTTTAGTGGATTTTTAGGGTTTTTATGGGTTGATCGGGTTCTTTTAGGCTTTTAGGAGTTTTTATAGTTTTCAGGTTTTTTGCATTTTCATGGATTTTCAGGTGGTTTTAGGATTTTTATGGTTTTTATTTTTTTAGAGTTTTTATGTATTTTGAGAGTTTTAGGAAATTTAATATGTTTTAGGGTTTTTTTCAAGGTTTTTATGGCCTTTTAGGGGTTTTTGGTTTTTTTTGACATTTTCAGTTTTTAATGGTTTTTAGAGTCTTTTAACATTTTTAAGGGGTTTAAAGGGTTTTAGAGATTTTAGTGGTTGTTTAGGGTTTTTATGAGTTTTTAATGTTTTTAGGGTTTTTAAGGTTTTCAGGGTTCTTTCAGGGTTTTTATGGTTTTTTACTTTTTCATGGATTTTTACTGGGGTTTTAGGATTTTATGGTTTTTAGGTTTTTTATGATTTTTAGTGATCTTGGGGTTTTGTTTCAGGGGTTTTTAATGTTTTTTAGGGGTTTTTTGGTCTTTTATGGGGTTTTTTGGTTTTTTAGGATTTTTAAGGATTTTTAAGGTTTTTAGGAAATTTCTGGGGTTTTTAGGGTTTTTATGGGTTTTTCGGGTTTTTAGGGTCTTTTGGGTTTTAGAATTTTTTTTAGTTTTTATGGTTTTTATGTTTTTTAGGTTTTTTGGATGTTTTTAGGGGTTTAAGGGCTTTTAGAGTTTTTAGTGGTTTTTTGGTTTTTATGGGTTTTGGGGTTTTTTATGGTCTTTATGAGATTTTATGGTTTTTTGGGTTTTTAATGTCCATTACATTTTTGTGATTTTTTTGGTGTTTTTAGGGGTTTTATGGTTTTTAGAGTTTTTTAGTGTTTTTAGGGATTTTGAGGGTTTTTATAATTCTTCAAGGGGTTTTAGAGTTTTTCAGGTTTTTAGGGTCATTTTGGGTTTTTAAGGTTTTGTTTGAGTTTTTAGGGTTTTAGGATTTTTTAGGGTTTTTAACATTTTTTAGGGTTTTTAGGGTTTCAGTGGTTTTTACGGTTTTTATGGATTTTTAGGGTTTTTATTGTTTTTAGGGGTTTTTATTGTTTTCAGGGTTATTAGGGTTTTTTACGTTTTCATGGATTTTATGGGATTTTAGTATTTTTATGGTTTTTGAGGCTTTTTAGGATTTTTAGGGATTTTGAGGGTCTTTTTTGGGTTTTTCAGGGGTTTTATGGTTTTAGGGGTTTTCAGGTTTTTTGGTGTCTTTTTGGGTTTTGGGGTTTATTTGACTCTTTACTGTTTTTATGGTCTTTATGAGTTTTTTAACGTTTTGGGGGGTTTAAATAGGTTTTAGAGTTTTTAGTAGTTTCTTAGGGTTTTTATGGGGTTTTAGGGTTTTAAGGTTTTTAGGGAGTTTTATGGTTTACAAGTTTTTTTCATGGTTTTTGATATTTTCATGTAATATTTAGATTTTTATTCTTTTTCGGGTTTTTTGGGGGTTTTAGGCATTTTAGTGTTTTAGTGTTTTGAGGGATTTTTAGAGTTTTTATGGGTTTTAAGGGTCTTTTGGGGTTTTAAGATTTTATTTTTGAGTTTTTAGGGTTTTTATGATTTTTAGAGTTTTTTGACGTTTTTAGAGGTTTTAAAGGTTTCTAGAGATTTTAGTGGGTTTTTGGGATTTTATGGGTTTTTTGGTTTTTTGGTTTTTTGGTTTTTTGGGGCTTTTGGGGGATTTAGGGTTTTTTACGTTTTCATGGGTTTTTAAAGGGTTTTATGATTTTTATGGCTTTTAGGATTTTTTAGGATTTTTAGAGATTTTGAGGGTTTGGGGGGTTTTCATGGGTTTTTAGATGTTTTTGGGTTTTTTAGGGTTTTAGGGTCTTTTGGGGATTTTGTGTTTTTTTTATTTTTAAGTGGTTTTAATGTTTTTTAGAGTTGTTTAACTTTTTAGGGGGTTTTAGTGTTTTTAGTGGCTTTTAAGGGTTTAGGGTATTTTGGGTTTTTTAAGGGGTTTAGGGGTTTTATGGTTTTTGGGGGGTTATTCAGAGTTTTTAGGGGTTTTTACGTTTTCGTGGATTTTTAATTGTTTTTTAGGTTTTAGGGTTTCTCGAGATTTTATGGATTTTGAGGAATTTTAGGGTTTTTCAGGGATTTTTTGGGTTTTTGATGGTTTTTTTGGGTTTTTGGGGGATTTTAGGGGGTTTTCTGAGTTTTTAGGGTTTTCAAAGTTTTTTAGAGTTTTTTAAAATTTTAATGGGCTTAAAGGGGTTTTTGGGTTTTAGTGGTTTTTAGGGTTTTTATAGGTTTTAAGAAATTTTTGGGGTTTTTAGGGGTTTTTGGGTTTTTCTTATGGTTTTCACGAGTTTTTCTAGGTATTTAGGATTTTTTACGTTTTTGTGGATTTTCTGATGTTTTTTAGGATTTTTAAGGTTTGAAGAGTTTTTAGGGTTTTTAGAAATTTTGTTGGTTTTTATGGGTTTTATGGTTTATAGGGTTTATAGGGGTTTTCATGTCATTTTTGGTTTTTAGGGTACTTTTTGAGTTTTTAGGGATTTTAAGGTTTTTTATAGTTTTTTTTTTATCATTTTTAGGGGTTTAAAGGATTTTTAGTGTTTTTAGTGGGTTTTTAGGGTTTTTATAGGTTTTAGGGTTTTTAGAGGTTTTTATGATTTTCAAGGATTTTTAAGGGATTTTTACGTTTTCATGGTTTTTTAGGGGTATTTTTGGATTTTTTGGTTTTTAATGTTTTTAAGGGTTTATATTCAGGGTTTTTAGGGTCTTTTGGGGTTTGGGGTTTTTTTTGAGTTTTTTAGGGTTTTAAGGTTTTTTAGAGTTTTTAATTTTTTTATGTGTTTTAAGGGTTTTTAGAGTTTTTAGTTATTTTTATGGTTTTTATGGTTTTTATGGGTTTTAATGTATTTTAAGGTTTTTAGGGTTATTTATGTTTTCATGGATTTTTAGGGGGTTTCTAGGATGTTTTTGGTCTTTATGGTTTTTAGGGTTTTTAGGGTTTTTCTGGGTTTTTAGGGTCTTCTAGGTTTTAGGGTTTTTTTATTTAATAGGGTTTTTAAGGTTTCTGAAAGTTTTATAATAATTTAGGGGTTTAAATAGATTTTTGATATTTTTTTGGGTTTTTAGGTTTTTATGGGTTTTTAGGTTTTTTATGGTTTTTATGGGTTTTTATGGTTTTCGGGGGTTGTTCAGAGTTTTTAGGGTTTTTTATGTTTTCATGGTTTTTTAGGGTATTTTTATAAGTTTTTAGAGTTTTTAGGGATTTTGAGGGTTTTTAGGGTTTTTAGATATTTTTAGGGGTTGTAGGGTTTTTCTAGGTTTTGAGGGTCTTTTGGGTTTTTATGGTTTCTTTTAATCTTTTCAGGTTTTTAATGTTTCTAGAGCATTTTAATGTTTTTAGCGGTTTTAAGGTGTTTTATAGTTTTTTGTTGTTTTTAGGGTTTTTATGAGTTTTTAGGGTTTCGTAAGGTTTTTTAAGGTTTTTTGGGGGTTTATGGGTTTTCAGGGGTTCCTCTGGGTTTATAGTGTTTTTCACTTTTTCATGGATTTTTATGGTTTTAGGCTTTTTTAGGTTTTTAGGGGTTTTAGGGTTTTTCTGTGGTTTATATAGTTTTAGGGATTTTTAGGATCTTTATGTGTTTTTAGGGTTTTTTTTGAGTTGTTAGGGTTTTTAAGTTTTTCTAGAGTTTTTTTAACATTTTTAGGGGTTTTGAGGGTTTTTAGAGTTTTTAGTGGGTTTTTAGGGTTTGATGGGATTTTAGTGTTTTTAAGGTTCTTAGGGGGTTTTATGGTTTTCAGGGGTTTTTAGTGCTTATAGTGTCTTTTACATTTTCATGGATTTTTAGGGTTTTTAGGAATTTTATTATATTTAGGAGTTTTTAGGGGTTTTACTATTTTTAGGATTTCTCATATTTTTTTGGGTCTTTTTTGGGTGTTTAGGGTTTTTTTAGTTTTTTAATGTTTTTTTTTTGTGTTTTTAGGGGTTTGAAGAGTTTTTAGATTTTTAGTGAGGTTTTAGTGCTTTTATGGGGTTTTAGTGTTTTTTAAAGTCTTTAGGGGTTTTAAGCTCTTCAGAGTTCTTTCCGGGTTTTTGGGTTTTTTATATCTTCATGGATTTTTAGGAGTTTTTAGGATTTTTATGGTTTTTTGGGTTTTTTAGTGTGATTTTGAAGGTTTTCAGGGTGTTTAGGGGTTTTTGGAGGTCTTTAGGTTTTTTAAGAGTTTTTAGGGACTTTTTATGTTTTTAGGGGGTTTTTTAAGTTTCTTTGGGGTTGTTAAGGTTTTTTAGAGTTGATTAACATTTTTAGAGGTTTTAAGGGTTGTTAGAGTTTTTATTTTTTTAGGGTATTTATGGATTTTTAGGTTCTTTTATGTTTTCATTGATTTTTAGGGGTTTTTATGATTTTTATGGTTTTTAGGGTTTTTTAGGGTTTTTAGGGTTTTTGGGGACTTTTGGGTTTATAGGGTTTTCTTTGTTTTTAAAAGTTTTTTGTGGTTTTAAACATTTTTAAGGTTTTAAGAATTTTTAGAGTTTTGAGTGGGTTTATAGTTTTTATGGATTGTTAGGTTTTAAAATTTTTTTCAGGGTTTTTATTGTTTTTTACATTTTCAAGGATTTTTAGAGGTTTTTAAGGATTTTTATGATTTTAGTGATTTTTATTGATCTTAGGGATTTTGAGGGGTTTTAGGGTTTTTTTCGAAGGTTTTTTGGGTTTTTCAGGGGTTTTAGGGTCTTTTGGGGGTTTTAGGGTTTTTTGAGATTTTTCGGGTTTTAAAGGTTTTTTAGATTTTTTTAATGTTTTTAGTGGTTTTAAAAGTTTTTTGAGACTTTTGTGGTGTTTAGGGTTTTTATTGATTTTTAGTTTTTTAATGATTTTTAGGGGGTTTTATGGGTTTCAGTGGTTTTTCAGGGTTTTAGGGGTTTTTTATGTTTTCATAGATTTTTTATGGATTTTTAGGATTTTTCTAGTCTATAGGGTTTTATGGTTTTTATAAATTTTGTGGGGTTTTAGGTTTCTTGTGGGTTTTTAAGGTTTTTTGGGTTTTTTGGGTTTGTTGGATTTTTTGGGTTTTTATGGTTCTTTTCAGTTTTTTTTGTTTTTTTAAAGTTTTTTAATGTTTATAGGTTTTTTAAGGGTTTTTAGATTTTTTAGTAGGCTTCTAGGTTTTTATGGGTTTTTAGGGTTTTTATGGTTTTTAAGTGTTTTTATGGTTTTTAGGGTTTTTCTGTGTTTTTACGTTTTCATGGTTGTTAGGGTTTTTTAGGGTTTTCAGGGTTTTTTTTGAATGTTTTTGTGTTTTTATAGTTATTTTAGTTTTCTAGTATTTTTATAGTTTTTAGGTGTTTTTATAGTTTTTAGCGATTTTTCAGTGTTTTTAGTGTTTTTTTACGTTTTCATAGATTGTTAGGGTTTTAGGGGGTTTTTAGGGATTTTGAGGGGTTTTAGGGTTTTAAGGGGTATTTTGAGTTTTGGGGGTTTTCAAGGGGTTTTATAGTTTTTAGGGACTTTTTGAGTTTTTAGGTTTTTTTTGAGTTTTTTAGCGTTTTTAATGATTTTTATATTTTTTATAGTTTTTAGGGGTTTTAATGGTTTTTATAATTTATAGTGGTTTTTTATGTGTTTTTAGTGTTTTTAGGGTTTTTTTATGGTTTTTAGGGGTTTTTCTAGGTTTTTAGGATTTTTTATGTTTTCATGGATTTTTAGTATTATTATGGTTTTTAGTGTATATTAGCGTTTTAGGTATTTTTAGGGTTTTGAGGGTTTTTAGAGGTTTTTAGGGTTTTTAGGTGTTTTTAGGATTTTTAGGGTTTTATTCGGTTTTTTGATTTTTTTAACGTTTTTAGGTGTTTTAAGGGTATTTAGAGTTTTATTGGGTTTTTTGGGGTTTTTGGGTTTCCATGTTTTTTTAAGGTTTTAAGGGGTTTTATGGTTTTCAAGGGTTTTCTGGGTTTTTAGGATTTTTACTTTTCCCTGGATTTTTAGTGGGTTTTTAGGATTTTTATGGTTTTTTGTAGTTTTAGGGATTGTAGAGATTTATTGGATGTTTAGGGGTTTTCTGGGGTTTTTAGGGGTTTATGGTTTTTTAGAGTTTTTAGAGACTTTTGTGGTTTTTAGGGTTTTTTTAGTTTTTTGTGTTTTTCAGGTTCTTTAGATTTATTTAACATTTTAAGAGTTTTTAAGGGTTTTTAGTGATTTTTATGTTGTTATGGGATTTTAAGGTTTTTTAAGGTTTTGGGGGTTTTATGGTTTCATTGTTTTTTAATGGTTTTTAAGGTTTTTTTATGTGTTCATGGTTTTTAGGTGTTTTTTAGTATTTTATGTTTTTTAGGGTTTTTTGGGATTTAGGGGGGTTTATGGGGTTTTTTGGGGTTTTAGGGTTTTCCAGGGTTTTTTGGGTTTTTTGGGTTTTCAGATGTTTTGAGTTTTTTTGTGGTTTTAAGGGTTTTTAGAGGTTTTTAACATTTTTAGGGGTTTACGAGTTTTTATAGTTTTTAGTGGTTTTAAGTTTTTTCTGGGTTTTTTAAAGTTTTTAGGGGGTTTTATGGTTTTCATGGGGTTTTTAGGTTTTATATGATTTTTTATGATTTCCTGGATTTTTAGGATTTTTTACGGTTTTTATTGTTTTTAGGGTCTTTCGGGATTTTGAGGGTTTTTAGGATTTTTTAGAGGTATTTAGTGTTTTTAAGGGTTTTCTGGATTTTTAGGGTCTTATTGGGATTTTAGGGTTTTTTGAGTTTTTTGGGGTTCTAATATTTTTTGTATTTTGTATTTTTTTTAGGGGATTAAAGGGATTTTGGAGTTTTTAGTGGGTTTTTTGGGTTTTTATGGGGTTTTAGGGTCTTTTATGCTTTTAAGGGGGTTTTCAAGGTTTTTAGGGCTTTTTACTTTTTTATAGATTTTTAGGGCATTTTTAGGAATTTGATGCTTTTATGGTTTTTAATGATTTTAAGGGATTTTGATTTTTTAGGGTTTTCAACCGGTTTTTAGGACTTTTAGGGGTTTTCTGGGTTTTGAGGGTCTTTTGGGTTTTTATGTTTTTTTAGTTTTTAGGGTTTTAAGGTTTTTTAGTGTTTTCAGCTTTTTTAGGGGTTTTAGAAGTTCTTTTGGTTTTTATGCGGTTTTAGGGTTTTTTATGGTTTTTAGGTTTTTTTATGGTTTTTATGGGTTTTCAAGGTTTTTAGAGTTTTTTTACATTTTCATGGATTTGATGGGGTTTTTAGTATTTTTTTGGTTTTTTGGGTTTTTTAGGGCTTTTAGGGTTTTTTAAGGCTTTTAGGGTTTTTTAAGGGTAGTTTCTTTTTATGGGTTTTTATGGTTTTTTGGTCCTTTTGGGGTTTTTAGGGTCTTTTTGAGTTTTTAGGGGTTTTAAAATTTTTTAGATTTTTTTAATCATTTTTCGGGGTTTTAAGGGTTTTAGTGTTTTTAGTGGGTTTTAGGGTTTTTATGGGTTTTTTAGGGGTTTTATGGTTTTAAGGGGGTTTTAGGGTTTTTAGGGTTTTCATGGATTTTTAGAGGTTTTTAGGTTTTTTTAGAGTTTTTAGGTTTTTGAGATTTTTTATTAGTTTTTATTGTTTTTATGGGTTTTTAGAGTTTTTAGGGTCTTTTTGGGGTTTTAAGGGTTTTTTTAGTTTTTATTGTTTTAAGGTTTTTTAGTGTTTTTTAACTTTTTGGGGTTTTAAGGGTTTTTAGAGTTTTTAGTGGTTTTAGGGTTTTTAAGGTTTTTATAGGTTTTTATGGTTTCAGGGTTTTTTCTTTGTTTTTAAGGTTTTTTACATTTTCATGGATTTTTAGGTGTTTTTTATAATATTTACATATTTTAGGGTTTTTTGGATTTTTAGGGGTTTTACGGTTTTTAGGTGTTTTTAGGTGTTTTGAGGGTTTTTAGAGTTTTTTTGAGTTTTTGAGTGTTTTATGGTTTTTAAGGTTTTTTTTGAGTTTTTAGTGTTTTTTATTGTTTTTATGGGATTTAGGGTTTCAAAGGTTTTTGTAGGTTCTTATGGTTTTCTGGGGTTGTTTAGGGATTTTAAAGTTTTTTACATTTTCATGACTTTTTAGGGGTTTTTTAGAATTTTTATGGTTTTTAGGGGTTTTTAGGGTTTTTTGTATTTTTAAAGTTTTTAGGGATTTCAGGGGTTTTAGGGTATGTAAGGGTTTTTAGGGTCTTTTTGGGTTTTTGGGCTTTTTTTAGTTTTTAGGGTTTTTATGTTTTTTTACAGTTTTTTACATTTTTCAGGGTTTTAAGGATTTTTTGAGTTTTTAGTGGTTTTAGGGTATTTATGGCTTTTTAGGGTTTTTTTAAGGTTTTTGGGGGTTTTATGGTTTTAATGGGGTTTGGGGGTTTTGGGGGGTTTTATGTTTTCATTGATTTTATGGGTTTTTATATTTTTATGGTTTTTATTTTTTTTAGGATTTTTAGGGTTTTGAGGGGTTTTATGGGTGTTTAGGATTTTTTGGGGTTTTAGAGTTGGGGTTTTTAGTGTTTTTTTTAGTTTTTTAGTGTTTTTAGAGTTTTTTACAAGAATTTTTTTTTAGAGATTTTTAATATTTTTAGGGGTTTTAAGAGTTTTTATAGTTTTTAGTGGTTTTTTTGTGCGTTTATGGGTTTTCAGGGGTTTTAATATTTTTAAGAGGTTTTATGATTTTTAGGAATTATTTAGGGTTTTTAGGGTTTTTTATGTTTTCGTGGATTTTTAGAGGTTTTATAGGATTTTTATGGTTTTTAGGGTTTTTAGAGATTTTGAGGGGTTTTAGGGTTTTCCATGGGGTTTTAGGGTTTTTAATCTCTTTTAGGTTTTAGGGTTTTTTTGGAGTTTTTTAGGGGTTTTATGGTTTTTTAGAGTTTTTTTGACCTTTTTAGGGGTTTTATGGGTTTTTAGAGTTTTTGTGGTTTTTAGAGTTTTTATGATCTTTTAGGTTTTTTTAGTTTTTTAGGGGATTTTATGGGTTTTTATGTTTTCATGGATTTTGAAGGGTTTTAAATATTTTAATTGTTTTTCATGGTTTTTGTGGTCCTTTTGGATTTTTAGAGTTTTTTTGAATTTATTAGAGTTTTACCATTTTTTATAGTTTTTATACAATTTTAAGGGTTTTAAATTTTTAGTGGGTTGTTAGGGTTTTTAATGTTTTTAGAGGGTTTTATGGTTTCCTTATATTTTTCAGGGTTTTAGGGTTTTTTACATTTTCATGGATTTTTTTTGGGTTTTTTAGGATTTTTATGGGTTTTAGGGATTTTTGGGGTTTTAAGGATTTTGAGGGGTTTTAGGGTTTTTTAAGGGTCTTTTGGGGTTTTATGGATTTAGGATATTTAGGGTCTTTTTGGGTTTTCAGGGTTTTTTTAGTTTTTTAAGGTTTTTTAGAATTTTTCAACATTTTTAGGGATTTTAAGGGTTTTTAGAGTTTTTAAGGGTTTTTAGAGTTTTTAGTGGTTTTAGGGTTTTTATGGTTTTTTAAGGTTTTTATGGTTTTTTGGGGTTTTTATGGTTTTTAGGGGGTTTTCAGGGTTCCTAGGTTTTTTTAGGTTTTCATTGATTTTTTGGGTATTCGGGTTTCTTTAGGGTTTTTAGGGGTTTTAGATTTTTTCAATTGTTTTGTGGTTTTTAAGATTTTTTTCTAGGGTTTTTGGGCATTTTTTGGGTTTTAGGGGGTTTTCTTAGTTTTTTAGGTTTTAAAATATTTTTACAGTTTTTTATAGTCTTTAGAATTTTAATTTTTTTTTAGAGTTTTTAGTGATTTTTATGGGTTTTTATGGGTTTTAGGGTGTTTTGAGTTTTTTTAGGGGTTTATGGTTTTTATGGATTTTTCAGGTTTTTAGGGTTTTTTACGTTTTCATTGATTTCTAGGGTGGTTTTAGGATATTTATGGTTTTATGGTTTTTTATGGTTTTTAGGGATTTTGAGGGATTTTAGGGTTTTTCAGACATTTTTAGGGGTTTTCAGAGTTTTAAGGGTCTTTTTGGGTTTTTTAGGTTTTTTTTGAGTTTTTAGGGTTTTTTAGAGTTTTTAACATTTTTAGGAGTTTTAATGGGTTTTAGAGTTTTAAGTGGTTTTTAGGGGGTTTATGTGTTTTCAAGGTTTTTTACGGTTTTTAGGGGTTTTGGAGGTTTTTAGGGTTTTTTACATTTTCATTGATTTTTAGGATTTTTTAAGTTTTTTATTTTTTTTAGGGTTTTTAGGGTTTTTATGGTTTTTGAGGGGTTTTAGGGGTTTTCATGGGGTTTTAATGTTTTTAAGGTATTTTGGGGTTTTAAGGTATTTTGGGTGTTTAGGGGTTTTTTTGTGTTTTTTAGGGGTTTTAAGGTTTTTTAGAGTTTTTTAACGTTTTTGGGTTTTTAAGGGTTTTTAGATTTTTTTAGAGGGTTTTAGGGGTTTTATGTGTTTTTAGGGTTTTTAAGGTTTTTAGGGGTTTTATGGTTTTCAGGGGTTTTTATATTTTATAGTATTTTTAGGTGGGTTTTATAATTTTTACCTTTTTTTATCCATTTAGGAATTTTGAGGGGTTTTAGGGTGTTTTAGGGTTTTTAGGGTGTTAAGGGGTTTTAGGGTCTTTTTGGGTTTTTAGGGTTTTTTTGAGTTTGTAGGGGTTTTAAGGATCTTTTACAGTTTTTTAACGTTTTAGGGGTTTAAAGGATTTTTAGAGTATTTAGTGGTTTTTAGTGTTTTTAGGGGGTTTTAGGGTTTTTTAAGGTTTTTAGGGGTTTTTATGGTTTTCGAGGTTTTTTAGGTTTTTATGATTTTTTATGTTTCAATGGATTTTTAGGGGGTTATTTTGATTTTTTTGCATTTTAAGGTTTTTATGGTTTTTAGGGATTTTGAAGTTTTTTAGTATTTTTAGGTGTTTTTAGGGTTTTCAATGTTTTAGGGACTTTTTGGGTTTTTTACGGTTTTTTCCAGTTTTTTAGGGTTTTTAAGGTTTTTTAGAGTTTCTTAACATTTTTAAAGGTTTTAAAGGTTTTTATATTTTTTAGTGGTTTTTTGGGTTTTTTGGGTTTTTAAGGATTTTCAGGCGTTTTATGGTTTTAAGGGGTTTTTCATGGTTTTTAGGATTTTTTAGGATTTCATGGATTTTTAGGGGTTTTTTTATGATTTTTATGGTTTTTAGTGTTTTAGGGTTTTAGGGATTTTGATGGTTTTTAGGGTTTTTCATGGGTTTTTAGGATTTTTAGGGTCTTTTGGGGTTTTAGGGTTTTTCTGACTTTTCTAGTTGTTTTTAGAGTTTTTTCTGCAAGGAAAGGGTTTTTAGAGTTTTTTAATGTTTTTAGGGGGGTTAGTGTTTTTAGAAATTTTAGTGGTTTTTAGGGTTTCTATGAGTTTTTATGTTTTTTTATGGTTTTTTGGGGTTTTTAAGTTTTTTGGGAGTTTTTAGGGTTAATATGTTTTCATGGATTTATAGGGGTTTTTTAATATTTTATGGTTTGTTGGGTTTTTTAGGGTTTTTATGGATTTTTGAGTGTTTTAGGGGGTTTTGGGTTTTTCGGGTTTTTCAGGGTTTTTGGGTTCTTTATGGGGTTTTTACTGTTTTTATTTTTATTTTTTAGGGGTTTTAAGGATTCGTTATAGTTTTTTAATGTTTTTAGCAGGTTTTAGGGTTTTAGAGTTTTTAGTGGTTTTTGGGGGTTTTTAAGGTTTTTTACGGTATTTAGGGGTATTTATTTTTTTGAGGTTTTTTAGGGTTTTTTAAGTTTTTATGGATTTTTAGGGGTTTTGTATAATTTTTTATGGTTTTTAGGGGTTTTGTATAATTTTTTATGGTTTTTAGGGTTTTTTTGTTATTTTGAGGGGTTTTAGGGCTTTTAGGGCCTTTAGGCTTTTATAGGGGTTTTAGTGTCTTTGGGGGGGGGGTTGAGTTTTTAGGGTTTTAAGGTGTTTTAGGGTTTTTTATGTTTTTATTGATTTTTAGGGGGTTTTATGATTTTTATGGTTTTTAGGGTTTTTTAGGGTTTTACGAGTTTTTTTGGATTTTTAGGGTTTTTTTGAGTTTTTTGGGTTTTTAAGGATTTTTATAGTTTTTTAACATTTTAGGGGTTTAAAGGGTTTTTTTATAGAATTTAGTGTTTTTAGGGTTTTTATGGGGTTTTTAATGTCTTTAGGTGTTTTTTAAGGTATTTAGGGTTTTTTACATTTTCATGGACTTTTTGGGTTTTTAGTGGTTTTTTTTATGGTGCCTCATTCGCCTGGCATTCTCGAGCTCTCGGCTCGCCTTTCACCTCCTAGGGTTTCCTCCTCCCCAACGGTGATGAATCCTTCGCCTTGCTCCATTCAAGTTCTCCTTTCTCTTCCTCGCTCACTCTGGCCTGCGTTTTCCCCTACTTCATTCTTCTCTCTCACTCACTCCTCTCTAGGTTTCCCATCTTCATTTCACCTCCCTGCTCCGTGAGGTGCTTTTGTCTCTTCCTAGCCACCTCTACCACACTCTGACCTTGAGTTCCTTCACTCCTCTCTAGGTCAGATTTCGAGCGAGGGATACTCAGAGGTTTTGGGAAAGAAATTTGGCGGACGTCAGATTCCCAGTTGCTATCAAAGTCGACTCTTCCTTCTTGGGTTCCATCCCAGTTTCCCTAACACCCTAACACCCCTCAAAACCATAAGAACCCTAAAATTCCCTAAAAACCATAAAACCCCCAAAAAAATCCAAAAAAACTAATAAAATCCATGAAAAACGTAAAAAACCCCGAAAACCCATAAAACCCCATAAAAACCCTAAATGTAACTAAAAATCTAATAACCCTTAAAACCACTAAAAATGTTTAAAAACTATAAAAACACTTCAAAAACCTAAAAAAGTAAAAAATACCCTAAAACCCCCAAAAGACCCTAAAAACTTGAAAAATCTTAAAACCCTGAAAAACCCATGAAAAACCCAAAATACACTAAAAAATCCTAAAAAGCCTAAAAACCCTAAAAACCATAAAATTCCTGAAAACCACTAAGAATCCATGAAAACAAAAAAAAACCCTAAAACCCTAAAAACCACTAATAACTCTAAAACCCACTAACAACTCTAAAAAACCTTACAAACCCTAAAAAACTTGAAAGAAACCATAAAAACTGAAAAATACCCTAAAACTACTGAAAATCCTGAAAAAGACTAAAACCCCCTAATGACACCTCAAAACCCTCAGAATCCCCTAAAACCTTAAAAACTCGGAAAACTATAAAAATCATGAAAATCCCCTAAAAATACATGAAAAAGTAAAAAAACCCTAAAAACCATGAAAACTATAAAACCCTTAAAAACCTTAAATAGCCTAAAAATCCATAAAACCCCAAAACCCCATTAAAAACTCTAAAAACTCTTAAAACCCCTAAAAATGTTAAAAACTCTAAAAAACCTTAAATACCTAAAAACTCAAAAAAAAATATAAAACCCCCAAAAGACCCTAAAAACCTTGAAAACCCCTAAAACCCCACCAAAAACAAAAAAACCCCCTAAAAATACATGAAAACATAAAAAATCCCTAAAAACCCCACCAAAAACAAAAAAAACTAATAAAAACCTAAAAAACCCCAAAAATCCTAAAACCCTATAAAATTCTAAAAACTCTTAAAACCCCTCAATACATTAAAAACTCTAAAAAACCTTAAAACCACTAAAAACTCAAAAAAACCCTAAAACCCCAAATAGACCCTAAAAACCATAAAACCCCTAGAAAAATCCTAAAAACCATCAAAATCCCAAAAAACCCTGAAGTTCGTAAAATTTCAAAAAAACCCTAAAAATCCACAAAAACATAAAAAATCATTAAAACCCTAAAAAATACCTAAAAACCCTTAAACCCCTCGAAATTCCTAAAAACCCTAAAACACCCTAAAACCCAAAAAAATCCAAGAAATCCATGAAAAAGTAGAAAACCCTAAAAAACAGCTAAAAACCATAAAACCCCCAAAACCCTAAAAACCCTAAAAACCCACTAAAAACCCTTTAAACCCTTAAAATAATTAAAAACTCTATAAAACCTTAAAACTCTAAAAACTAAAAAACCCAAAAAACCAAAAAGACCTTAAATCCTTAAAAACCCATAAAACCCTAAAACTGCTCAAAACCCCCCAAAATCCCTAACAACCCTAAAAACCCATAAAAAATCCTAAAAAGCCTTTAAAAATTCATGAAAACATAAAAAACCCTGAAAACCCCCCTGAAAATAACAAAAAACCCAAAACCCCATAAAAATCCTAAAAGTACACTAAAAACTATAAAAAACCCTTAAACACAAAAAAAATGTTAAAAACCTCAAAACACTAAAACACTCAAAAAAAACCTCTAAAAACCCCAAAAGACCCTAAAACCATTGAAAATCCTAAAAACCTAAAAACCCACAAAATCCCATAAAACCCTAGAAACAAAAAATCCTAAGAAACCCCTAAAACCCATGAAAACGTAAAAAACCCTAAAAACCTTGAAAACCCCCCTGAAAACCATAAAACCCCTAAAAACCTTAAAAACACTAAAACCCCATAAAACCCCTAAAAACTACTAAAAATCTATAAAAAAACTTAAAACCCCTTAAATTTTTTAAAAAACTCTAAAAAACCTTAAAACCCATAAAAACTCAAAAAAAACCATAAAAACCATAAAAATACTAAAAGACATCTAAAAATAAAGTTAAATATAAAAAACCTTAAAAACCTTGAAAAACCATGATAACCATACAAACCCATAAAAACCATAAAAACACTAGAAAGCCATAAAACCCCTAAAATCAATAAAAACCATAAAAAACTCAAAAAAAACCCCTGAAACACAAAAAGACCATAAAAACCATAAAATCCCATGAAAAACCCTAAAAAATCTCAAAATCCCTAAAACCCCTGAAAACCCTAAAAACCCTAAAAACCAAAAAAAATTCTAAAAAACTCCTAAAAATACATGAAAATGTAAAAAACCCTAAAAAACATGAAAACCCCTAAAAACCATAAAATCCCCTAAAATTTTTGAAAACATAATAAACAATAAAAACTATAAAAACCCTTAAAACCCCTAAAAACCCAAAAGACACTAAAAATCATGAAAACCCTTAAAAACCCATAAAACTTCTTAAAAATCCTAAAACCCCTCAAAATCCCTAAAACCCCTAAAAACCCTAAGAAACCCTAAAAATATATGAAAACATAAAAAAACACTAAAAAACCCAAAAATCTTAGAAAACCTTAAAAAACCCTGAAAACCCAAATAGACCCTAAAACCCAAAAAGTCCCTAAAAACCCAGAAAACCCCTCAAAATCTTTAAAAATGTTAAAAAACTCTAAAAACCATAAAAATCCTTAAAAACCCCTAAAAATCTTGGAAAACGTAAAAAACCCTAAAAACCCCAAAAAACCCTTGAAAACCATAAATTCCTCTAACAAACTTAAAAATTCTTTAAAGCCCATAAAACCCGGTAAAAACACAAAAAATACTTAAGAACCCAAAAAACATTAAAAAACTCAAAAAAACTATAAAACCCCCAAGAAAACACCTTAAACCCCCCAAAAGATCCTAAAAACCTTAAAAACCCATGAAAAACCCAAAAACCCTCAAAATCTATAAAAACCCTAAAAAACCCTAAAAACCCTAAAACCCTAAAAACCTCTCGCAGTTTCTCTTGTATGGTCTCTCGTGGATGTGGTGACTACTCTTGGCTTGTTGGTTTTGTACTAACAGGGTGTTGTTGCTTGGGTTGTGGGGTGCTAGGTTTTAAAGATGGTTTTTTTGGTTTAGTGGTTTCTAAATGCTCATGTTGGGGAGGATTTTTTTGTGCTTCTGGTTTTATTTTCCATTTGGAGGGGTGTGTTGGGCTTGCAGGTTGGTGGCGGGTGGTTTCATGCTTCGATGGGTTGTGTCTGGCTGTGGACTTATGCAGATGCTTCCTTGTGTATAATAATGGAGTATGGAATACTGGTCTTCGGATTGGGTTTCTCTTCTTTGTTTATTCTGTTTTCAATCTTTGGGTCAGTTGTTTCAACCTTGGGTGGTAGTTTGTACTTCAATTTATTTTCCCTTTTATATATCATGTTCTATTTTCTTTACAAAAAAACCCTAAAAAAACCTAAAATCCACTGAAAACTCTAAAACCCCTTAAAACCCCTAAAGAGTTAAAAACTCTAAAAAAACCTTATAGGCCCTAAAAACCTAAAAAAGACCTAAAAACCCATAAAGACCCTAAAAACCTTGAGAACCATAAACACTCTAAAACCCACTAAAAACCCTAAAACCCCTCAAAATCACTAAAATTCCTAAAAACTATAAAAAACCTAACCCCCCCCCCCCTAAAAAACCATGAAAACAAAAAAAACCATAAAAATGCCGAAAAAACCTTGAAAACCATAAAACCCCTAAAAACATTAACCCCCCCCCCCCCAACCCATAAAAACCCTAAAACCACTAAAAACTCTAAAAACCCTTTAAACACCTTAAAACAATAAAAATTCCCAAAAAATATTAAAACTCGAACAAACTAGAAAAAACCCTAAAAATCCAAAAAAGAACCAAAAAACCCTAAAAATTCTAAATCCCTAAAACCCACTTAAAACCCTAAAAAACCCTAAAAAGCAGAAAAATCCTAAAAGAACTAAAAAATCGATGAAATTGTAAAACCATAAAAACAATGAGAAACTGTTGAAATCCATAAAAACCCCTAAAAACCTTTAAAAACCCTAAAACCCAATAAAATCCCTAAAATCACTAAAAACCCTTAAAACCCTTAAAAATGATAAAAAAACTCTAAAAAACCTTAATCCCCTAAAAAATCAAAAAAAACCCTAAAACCCAAAAAGACAATAAAAACCCTAAAAACCCTTAAAAACCCTAGAATCCCCCAAAATCCCTAAAAACCATAAAAATCCTAAAATTCCCCTAAAAATCAATGAAAACCTAAAAACCCCAAAACCTTTAAAAGCACTAAAATCCCACAAAAACCTAAAAACCCACTATAAACTCTAAAAATATTTAAAACTCCAAAAAATGTTTAAAAAACTCTAAAAAACCTTAAAACCCCCAGAAAACTCAAAAAATCCAAAAACCCAAAAACCCTTGAAAACGGATAAAAAACCCTGAAACCCCCAAATCCCTCAAAATCCCTAAAACGCCTAAAATCATAAAATCCTAAAAACCCATAAAAATCTATGAATATATAAAAAACCCCTAAAAACCCTATAACCCCTAAAACCCCTAAAAGCCCATAAAACCCCTGAAACCACTAAAAACTTTAAAAAATAATTAAACCCCTAAAAACGTTTAAAAACTCTAAAAAACATTAAAATCCTATAAACATAAAAAACCCTAAAAACCCAAAAATACTCTAAAACCCTAAAAACCCTAAAAAAACCCTAAAAAACCTAAAAACCATAAAAATACTAAAAAACCAGAAAATATCCATGAAAATGTAATAAATCCTAAAAACCCTTAAAACCCCTAAAAACCTTAAAAGACCATAAAACCCATAAAAACCACTAAAAAATCTAAAAAACCATAAAACCCCTAAAAATGTTAAAAACTCTAAAAAACCTTAAAACCCAAAAAGGCCTTAAAAACCCTAAAACCCGCTAAAAACACCCAAACCACTGAAAACCCCTCAAAATCATTAAAATCCTAAAAAACACTAAAAACCATAAAAATCCTAAAAACCACAAATCCCCTAAAACCCTTAAAAATCCTAAAAATCGATAAAACCCCTAAGAACCACTAAAAACTCTAAAAGCCATTTAAACTCCTAAAAAAATTAAAAAAATTATGAAAAACCTTTAAAACCCTAAATAACTCAAAAAAACCCCTAAACCCCCCAAAAGACCCTAAAACCCCTAAAAACCCCTAAAAACACTAAAACCAACCAAAATAAATAAAATCCAGAAAAAAACCCTAAAAATCAAAAAAAAACCTTAAAACCTTAAAATATCCATGAAAACATAAAAAACATTAAAATCCATGAAAAACCCTAAAATCCATATAACCCCTAAAAACCTTAAAAAGCCCTAAAACCCATAAAAACCTAAAAAATAACTAAAAATTATATAAACCTTTAAAACCCCTAAAAACATTAAAGTCTCTAAAAAAATTAAGACCCTAAAAATATAAAAAACCATAAAACCCAAAAAAAAATCTAAAACCCTGAAAAACCCTACACACCCTCAAAATTCCTAAAAACGCTAAAAAATCCTAAAATCCATAAAAATCCTAAAAAACCCCCAAAAAATACACGAAAACGTAAAGTACCCAAAAACCCTGAAAACTCCTAAAAACCATAAACCCCCAAAAACCATAAAAACACTAAAATCCCATAAAAACCCTAAAAACCCCCGAAAAAAGCTAAAAACCCTTAAAACACCTTAAAACATTAAAAAAATCTAAAGACCTTAAAAACACCTAAAAAATAAAAAACCCTAAATACTCAAAAAAGACACTAAAAACACTAAAAAAACCCTAATACCCTAAAAACTCCGAAAACCCCTGAAAATCCAAAAATCCAGAAAAATCCAAAAAAACCCAAAAATCCATGAAAACGTAAAAGACACTGAGAACCCAGAAAAGCCCTAAAAACCACAAAAACCCCAAAGAACCTTAAAAAATCTTAAAAACCCATAAAAACCCTAAAAACCACTAAAAAATCTAAAACACATAAAACCCATCAAAATGTAAAAAAAACTCTAAAAAACCTAAAAAACTAAAAAAATCATAAAAACAGAAAATATCCGAAAAACCTTGAAAACCCCTAAAACCCCTAAAAAACCTTAAAAACTTGTAAAATCAATAAAAAACCCTAAAAATCCTAAATAGAATAAAAATTCTAAAACTCCCCTAATAATTCATGAAAATATAAAAAACCCTGAAAACCTCTATAAACCCAAAAAACCCTTAAAAACCTAAAAACCCTAAAAACCACTAAAAATTATAAAAACCCTTAAAACCCCTAAAAATGTTTAAAAACTCTAAAAAACTTTAAAACCCCTAAAATTCTAAAAAAAACCCAAAACCCAAAAAAGACCCTAAAATCCCTAAAAACCCTAAAAACCATAAAAATCCTAATAAACCCCTAAAAATCCATGAAAATGTAAAAAACCCTAAAACCACTAAAAACTCTGAAAAACCTGAAAACCCCTAAAAAGGTTAAAAACTCTAAAACCCCTAAAAACTCTAAAAAACCATAAAATCCCTAAAAAGCTCAAAAAACACTAAAAACCCCAAAAAACCCAAAAAACCCTAAAAAACCCTAAAAAACCCTAAAAACGAAAACACTATAAATCCCCTAAGACCCCTCAAAATCCCTAAAACCCCCCTAAAATCTAGGAAAATGTAAAAAACCCTAAAACCCATGAAAACAATAAAAACCCCTAAATCCTTTAAAAACCCTAAAAAACCATAAGAACCCTAAAAAACCACTAAAACCCTTTAAACCACTAAAAACGTTAAGAAAATAAAAAAAACCATAAAACCCTAAAAACTAACAAAAAACCATAAAATCTAAAAAGACCCTAAAAACCCTGAGAAAACCTAAAACCCCATGAAAACCACAAAAAAGCCTGAAAATCCCTAAAACCCAATAAAACACCAAAACCCATAAAAATCCTAAAAACCCATAAAAATCCATGAAAACATAAAAAACCCTAAAACCCTAAAAAACTACTAAAAAACCACTAAAAACCATTAAAACACCTAAAACCATAAAAATCCTAAAACCCCATAAAACCCTAAAAAAGATAAAAAAAAACTCTAAAAACCCTTTAAACCTCTAAAAACATTAAAAAACTCTAAAACCTCTTAAAATCCCAAATAACTCAATAAAACTCTTAAAACCAAAAAGTCCTTAAAACCCTGAAAAGCCTTAAAACCCCTAAAAAAATATAAAAATCCTCAAAATCCCTAACACCCTAAAAAACCTAAAAAATTAAAAAAACCTAAAAATCCCTAAAAATCCATGAAAACATAAAAACCACTAAAAACCCTAAAAAACTCATCAATACCATAAAAACTGCTATAAACCATAAAAAATCCTAAAACCACTAAAAACTTTGAAAACTCTTTAAACCCATAGAAATGTTAAAAACACTAAAACAATTTAAAAATCCTAAAATACTCAAAAGAATACCTTAAAAATCCAAAAAGGCCGTAAAAAACCTTAAAACCCCTAAAAACCCTAAAAACCCATGGAAAAACCTAGAAACCCTAAAAACCCTAAAAACCCTAAAAATCATAAAAACCCCATAAAAATCCATGAAAATGTAAAAAGCCTCAAAAACTCTAAAAAACCCCTAAAAACTATAAAAACCCTTAAAATCCCTAAAAACCCAAAAAAAACCACTAAAAACTCTAAAAAAACCTTTTAATCCCTAAAAATATCAAAAAACTATAAAAACCTTAAACCCCCTAAAAATTCAAAAAAACCCAAAAAGACCCTAAAAAACCAAAAAAACCCTAAAACACATAAAACCCCTAAAACTCCTAAAAACCATCAAGATCACTAAAAACCCTAAAAACCATAAATATCCTAAAAAACCCCTAAAATCAATGAAAAAACAAAAGACCCTAAAAACCTTGAAAAAACCTAGAAAACCATAAAAACCCTAAAATCCACTAAAAACTATCAAAACCCTTTAAACCCGTAAAAATGTTAAAAACCCTAAAAAACCATAAAAACCCTAAAACTAAAAAAAACCCTAAAAACCTAAAAAACAACAAAAAATCCCTAAAAACCCTAAAACTCCTTGAAAAACCATAAAAACTTTCAAAATCCTTAAAAACTAAAAACCTAAAAACCCCTTAAAACCATAAAACCCCTAAAACCCTTAAAAACCCTAAAAATCCAAAAAAACCCTAAAAACCCACATAAAATCTAAAAACCCTTAAAACCTCTAAAAATGTTAAAAACTCCAAAAAAATCAAAAAAACTCTAAAAACCATAAAAAAAACCTTAAAACGCCACAAGACCATAAAAACCCAAAAAAAGACCCTAAAAACCCATAAAAACTTTAAAAAGTCTAAAAGCACTCAAAATCCCTAAAACCCCTAAAAACCATAAATATCTTAAGAATTGCCTAAAAATCCATGAAAATGTAAAATACCCTAAAAAACTTGAAAAACCCCTAAACCATAAAACCCCTAAAAACATTAAAAACCCCTAAAAACCAAAAAAATATGTTAAAACCCCAAAATTCCCTAAAAAACCATAAAAACCCCCAAAACCCCTAAAAACCCTAAAAACCATAAAAATCCTCTAAAACCCTTAAAAATCAATGAAAATGTAAAAAACCCAAAAAACCCTCTAAAAACCGTAAAACCCCTAAAAACCTTAACAACACTACAAATCCATGAAAACCTTAAAAACCCACTAAAAACTCTATAAATCCTTTAAACCCCTAAAATGTTAAAAAACTCTAAATACCTTTAAAACCCTAAAAAACTCAAAAAACCACAAAAACCAAAAAGGCCTTAAAGACATTGAAAACCCTTAAAACCATTAAATAAATCTTCAAAATCCCTAAAAACCCTCAAATTCCATAAAAACCCTAAAAACCCTAAGAACTATAAAAATCCAAAAACCCCCTAAAAATCCATGAAAACACAAAAAACCTTAAAACCTCTAAAAAACCCTAAAATTGTTAAAAAACTATAAAAACCTTAAAAATACTAAAATACTCAAGAAAACATTGAAAACTTAAAAACCCTAAAGTCCTTAAAACCCCTGAAAAAAAAACCCTAAAAAACCTAGAAACCCTCAAAATCCCTAAACACCCTATTAAACCTAAAAACTCATAAAAACCTTAAAAGCCATGAAAAACTCTAAAAACCATTAAAATGACTAAAAAATCTAAAAACTATTAAAAACCCATAAAATTTAAAAAAACTTAAAACCCCAAAAGACCCTAAAAACCCCGAAAACCCCTAAAAACCGTAAAAACTCATGAAAAACCCTAAAAAACCAAAAAATCCCTCTAAACCTTAAAAACCCTAAAAACCGAAAAAAATCCTAAAAACCCCAAAAAATATATAAAAATGAAAAATACCTTAAAAACCTTGAAAAAACCATGAAAACCGTAAAAACTTCTAAGAACTTTAAAAAACCCTAAAACCCCATAAAAACCCAAAACCCACTAAAACTCTAAATAACCTTATAACCCATAAAAATGTTTAAAAAACAAAAAAACATTTAAAACCATAAAAAATTAAAGAAAAGCCTAAAAACCTAAAAACACCCTTGAAACCCCTAAAACCCTCAAAATTGGTAAAACCTTAAAACTAGAAAAATAATAAAAATCCTAAAAAACCTCTAAAAATCCATCAAAACATAAAAAACCATGAAAAAACCTTGAAATAAATAAAAACCATAAAAAACCCTAAAATCCCAAAAAAACCTAAAAATCACTAAAAATTAAAAACTCTTTAAACTCCTAAAAGTTTTAAAAACTCTAGAAACCTTAAAACCCTAGAAACTAAAAAAACCTAAAACCCAAAAGACCCTAAAACTCCAGAAACTATAAAGATCCTTGAAAAACCTTAAAAACATTCAAATTCCCTAATGACACTAAAAAACCCACAAGACCATAAAATTCCTAAAAACCCCCTAAAAATCCAATAAAACTTAAAAAATCCAAAAAACCCTAGAAAACCCCTGAAAACCATAAAACCCCCCCAAAACATTAAAACCCACCAAAAATCGTAAAAACCCCTAAAACCCCATGAAAACCATAAAAACCCAAAAAGATACTAAAAACCCGGAAAACCCCTAAAACCCCTAAGCCCCCTGAAAAACCATATAATCCCTCAAAATCCCAAGAAACCGTATAAAACCTTAAAAACCCTAAAAACCCCTAAAAACCATAAAACACGAAAAAACCTTAAAACCCCTAAAAACCTATGAAAACCCTCAAGATGTTAAAATACTATAAAAAATATTAAAAACCCTAAAAAGCTAAAACAAAATGCTAAAAATCCAAAAAGACCCTAAAAACTCTAAATAACCCTAAAAACCCTAAAAACCACTAAAAACCCATAAAGACCCTCAAAACCCTCAAAACCCCTAAAAACACTAAAAAACCATAAAAATCCTAAACCCACCTAAAAATCTATGAAAATGTAAAAAAACTTAAAACCCCTTAAAAAACACTGAAAACCATAAAAACCCCTAAAAACTTTAAAAACCCTAAAAACTCATAAAAACCCTAAAAACGACTAAAAACTTTAAAACCCCCTAAAAACATTAAATACTATGAAAAACATTTAAAACTTTAAACCCCCTAAAAAGTATAAAAAACCTAAAAAAACCTAAGAAATCAATTAAAACATAAAAAATCCTGAAAAACCCTAAAAACAATAAGAACCGATAAAAACCTTAAAACCCCATAAAAACATGAAAATCCACTAAAAACTCTAAAAACAGTTAAAACGTATAAAAATGTTCAAAAACTCTCAAAACCTTAAAAACCCTAAAAACTCAAAAACACCCCTAAAAACCCAAAAAGATCACATAACCATAAAAATACCTTAAACCCCTGAAAATCCCAGAAAATCCTTGAAAATCCCTAAAAACCCTCAAAATCCATAAAATCCTTAAAACACTAAAAATCATAAAAATCTTAAGAAACCCCAAGAAATCCATGAAAACATAAAAAACCATAACAACCCTGAAAAAAACATGAAAGCCATAAAATCTCCTAAAAACCAAAAAAACCCTAAAAACCAATTAAATCCCTAAAAACCCACTAAAAACTCTAAAAAACTTATAACACCTAAAAACATTAAAAACTCTAAAACCCATTAAAACCCTTTAAAATACAAAAAAAATCCTCAAAATCCAAAAAGACCCTAAAATCTCTGAAAACTCCATTAAACCAACTAAATAATCTAAAAACCCTTAATCCTCTAAATACATTTAATACTTTAAAAACCATAAAACCATCAAAAACTCAAAAAAAAACCCTAAAAACCCAAAAGGACCCTAAAAACCCTAAAAACCATAAAACCCCCAAAAAATCATAAAAACCATCAAAATCCCTTAAAAACCCCAAAACCATAAAAATCCTAAAAAATCCTTAAAAATAAATGAAAATGTAAAAAACCTTAAAACCCCTGAAAACCCAATGAAAACTATAAAACAACTAAAAACCATAAAACCCATAAAACCCCTAAAAACCACTAAAAATGTTAAAAATACTCTAAAAAACTTTTAACCCCTAAAAACTCAAAACCCCCCTAAATAGATTATAAACAATAAAAATCCTAAAAAACCCCAAAAAATACATGAAAACATAAAAAACACTTAAACCCTAAAAAGCCCCTAGAAACTCTAAACCCCCAAAAATTGTAAAAAAACTCTAAAAACCTTAAAAACTCAAAAAAAATCTTAAAACCCAAAAAGACCCTTAAAACCCTGAAAATCCCTAAAAACACCTAGAAACCCCAAAAAATCCTCAAAATCCCTAAAAACCCTAAAAACCATAAAATAGTAAATAGCCCCTAAAAATCCTTTAAAATGTAAAAAAACCATAAAAACCCTAAAAAACTCCTCAAAACAATAAAACCCCCTAAAAACCTTAAAAATCCTAAAAACCCTTAAAAAACATAACAAACCACTAAAAACTCTAAAAACCCTTAAAACCCCTAAAAATGTTAAAAAACTCTAAAAACTCTAAAAACCTTAAAAACCCAAAAGACCCTAAAAATCATGAAGAACTATAAATACCTTAACACCCCCTAAAAACCCTAAAACCTCTCAAAATCCATAAAAATCCTAAAAAACCCAAATAAAAATAAAAATCATAAAAATCTGATAAAAATCCATGAAAACATAAAAAACCTAAAAACCCTAAAAACCCATTGAAAACCCTAAAACCCCTAAAAACCTTAATTTTTTTGAAAAACCCAAACAAATCCTAAAAAACATTAAAAACTCTAAAAGCCATTAAAAGTCCTAAAAACATTAAAAAATTCTAAAAATCCTTAAAACTCCTAAAAACTCAATAAAACCCCAAAAGACCCTAAAAACTCTAAAAACCCCCAAAAAGCCCTAAAAACCCCTAAAAATTCCTAAAAACCCTAAAAAACCTAAAACTTATAAAAATTATAAGAAACCCCTAAAAATCCAGGAAAACATAAAAACCCCTAATACCCTGAAAATCCCCTAAAAACCATAAAACCCCTAAAACCTTAAAAACCCATAAAAACCTTAAAATAATTAAAAACTCGAAAACCCTTTGAACCCCTAAAAATGTTAAAAAAACTATAACAAACCATAAAACCACTAAAAAACTAAACAAGGTAGTAAAAATCAAAAAAGACAATAAAAACCTTAAAAAACCTTGAAAACCCTAAAAACCCTGAAAAAAATTAAAAACCCTCAAAATCGCGAAACCATAAGAATCCTTAAAAACCCCAAAAAAACAATGAAAATGTAAAAAACCCTAAAAACCCAGAAAAAAACTTAAAACCATAAAACCCCCCAAAACCTTCAAAAACCATAAAACCACTAAAAACTCTACAAACCCTTAGAACCACTAAAAATGTTAAAAAAACTCTAAAAACCATAAAACCCTAGAAAAACTCAAAAAAACCCTAAAAATGAAAAAACACCCTAAAAAACTTAAAAACCCTAAAACCCATGAAAAACCCTAAACATCCTCAAAATCCCAAAAAACCCTAAAAACACTAAAAATATAAAAAACCTAAAAAACACCTAAAAAGAAATGAAAATGTAAAAAAACCTAAAACCCTAAAAACCCCCTAAAACATAAAAACATCTCATTAAGACAAACTTACTTGAAGGAAAAAACCCTATGGATCTCGCACTTGAGTTCCTCTCTAGATCTCTCAATGGTTTACCAATGGATCCTTATTCATGGAGGTGGTGAGTGGCCTTTGGGCCTACTCAGCGCCCTCTCCTTCTATGGAGTGGTCGCCTTCTGAAGAGGTACGGTTTGGAACATTCTTACCCTCTTCAGGTGAGGTTACAATTATATCTCGTAGGATTTCTTGGGCATTGGAATCTGAGGTGGTGGAGAAGGATCCTGCACAGTTGGAGGTTGTTGTGGATCTGGTGGTTGGAGTCTTCAGTGGTTCAGATAGTGCGAGGATTGTAGATCCCTTTTCAAGGGCTGGTGGGGACTCTCTTGTGATGGTTCTGTCTTTGTACCCTAATTCAATGAAGTAGGATGTTATTTATAGTGGTGTGGGGATATTTTTTTCTCCTAACTGAGTGAATGTAGGTTAGGTGGATACAAATTTTAAGGGTTCTGATTCGACTGTGGTTGTGGATCTGATTTCTCACTCGATTAAGGTTGGAGATGGTTCTATAGTCTCTATCAGTGAGGTTTCAAAGGATTTAAATTTTCATGGACTTGTTCTAGAGAAGGGATCTGTGAATGTTATTGTTGATGTGGGCGATGCTACGGTGAGGATTAGAGATTCCTCCCAAGTTGGGGTTGTGGATGTCGGATCTACTGGGGTTCCTTCGAAGGATGCAGCTAGTTCTTCGAGTGTGGATGTTGTTGCATTGGGGGAATTGGAGTCTTCTTTACATTCCATGGATTTGTGGTTTTGACCTCCAATTTCTGGGCGGAATAATCCTAGTATTTTTCTTCCGACTGCAGTTCTTTAGAAGGGGGCGTCCAGATGGAGCAACACCCTGGTGGGATATTTTTTTGGAGAAAAAGCTCCCATTTCCGATGGTGTATTGGATTGATGCATACTTTTGGGGTGAAGATATAGTTGATATTATATGCAATAATGATGGGTTATTATTCTTTAGGTTCTATTCTTCTTGTAATATTGTCGATATTCTTTCATCTGGGTATTGGTTCTTTGCAGGTCGTTCTATGGTGATTCATTCTTAGCACCTGAGTATCTCTCTTGATAAAGAGTCCTCTATTTTTCCAGTGTGGGTGAATTTTTGGAACGTTCCTCTTGAGGAATAGATTCCAAATGCCTTATTTATATTGCGAGTGTAGTTGGAAGGCCTATTTCTGCAGATAAGGCTACTGTTGATGTTAGCAGAATTAGATTTGCATGGATTTGTGTGGAGATTTCAGTTGGTAAAGAACTTCTAGAAGATATTTTTGTTTATCTAGGGAATTTTTCTTCAGTTTTCATTTGTGTTGAATATGGATGGGTCCCCAAGACATGTATTTTCTATAATATCTTTGCTCATAATTTTAATTAAGAAGAATCATAAGGATGATTCTCAATCAGGTTGGTTCAAGGTTACTTCTAAGAAGCATGCCTATAGGAAGAAGGATCAGTTTCATGCTTCTTCTTCTAATCAGGAGGGAGAACCTAATTGCACTTCTATGAAGAAGGTTCCTAAACCTAGATCTACCTTTCCATCAGAGGCTCTTGAAGGGTATTTCTATAAGGGGAAGTCTTCTTCTTCTGATCAAAGGCCATGTTTTTTGGTTGGGAATAAGATGAAGGAGGCTCCACCTAGGGATGGTCACTCTAGGAATAGTACCTCTATTGTGGATGTTTCTTCCTCCCTGACTTCCCTTACTGATATTTAGGTTATTACTGGTTTCATTACCACTCATAATTCCTTTGATTGTCTCTATGAGGATTGTGGTGAAGGTAATGAGGATGGTTCTTCTCTTAAGACTCTTGTGATCCTATGATTTCGTGGGTTGGTGAGGGGGAGAAGGTTTTGGTTCTCGGTGATGGTAGTTCAGGTGGGGACTTGTTGGAACCTTATGTTGTTACTAGTTCTGGGTCGGTTATTTTTGATCCTCCTCTTCCTCTTTTTATAGCTATAGGAAAAATCAGGTTCTCTCTCAGGTCTGGGATAGGGGATTGCTGACTTGCCTACTACTAATATGGTGGATATGACTCCTTCTATGCAGGTCAACCCTATTGGAAAGTGGATGAATGATGATGTTGGGCATGTGATTTTTAGATTGTCTAAATATTTTGGGGTTGGGTCTCCTTCTCCAAGTCAAGATTATTCTGATTAGATTATTCCTAGTTCCTCTACTCTTAATGATAATATTATTAGAAGGAAGTTTCTTAGGTTGGATGAGGTTGATTCAAAGAGGGCACCAATCATTATTAGTCCCAAATCTGACAAGCTCGAGGGCTCTACACTTTAAGTTCCAATGTTTATTTTTGGTGTGTGGAATATTCAGGGTCTTAATACCCCTGATATGAAAATGGAAGTTTGGGAGGTCATTTTTTCTTATAAGCTCTCTTGTATTGGTCCTATGGAAATGAAGATTAAAAGTGGGAACCTTTAATCTATTGTCAGGAATATTATGCATGGATAGAGTTACCTTGCCAATTTAGATATTTCTTCTTCTTGTTGGATCATAGTTTTATGGGTTACATTGTTGCTAAGATTTGATCTCCAATTTGATTCTTTTCATCTTGTTGAATACCTTGTTTAAGTTATGGGGATGGATGTGGTTTTCTCACTCTCTTTTGTTTATGGCTCCAATTTTGTTGATGATCAAAGGGTTTTATGGGAGGATATGGATGCAAGGTCTTCTATTGATCCATATTTTCCTCATATATTTCTTGAAGATTTCAATTCTATGAGGTTTCTGGAGGATAGATGTGGTGGATGTTTAGACTAGTTCTCCTCTATGGAGGAGTGAAACTTAGGTATTGTTGGTGCCAGTCTGGATGATCTTAGGTGTTCTGTGTTGAGGTTCTCCTAGAGAAAGGGGAATTCTAGGGTCTTAAGGAAGTTGGATAGAGACTTAGTTAATTATTCCTGGTTATATAAGTTTTCTTCTTCGGTGGATTATTTTATTCCTTTTGGATTCTCATATCATACTCCGATTATTATTAGAGCTAGTGAAGGGTTTCCATCTGAGAAGTTTTTGTTTAAGTTCTTTAACCATTGAGCTGATTATGATGGATTTTTGAACAGTGTTACTACAACTTGTAATGAGTGGGTCTCTGGTTGTAAGATGTTCTAGGTCTATCAGAAGCTTAAGAAGGTCAAGAAGGCTCTCTAAAATTTGCATGCTTGGGTTTCTTCTCAACACTTCACTGAGATTTCCTTTCTTAAGAAGGATCTTTCGTATTTTCAAGCTTCTTTTGTGTTAAATGGTCCCTCATCTACCTTATCTAAGTTGGAATCTAGGTTCAAGGTCCAGATCAAGGCCTTGAATTTTAAGGATTCCTTTTTGGCTAGGCAAAACAGCAATGTGCAATGGTTAAAGGATGGGGACCAAAATTTAACTTTCTTTTTCAATAATGTCAAGGATAGATTTAATTCTTTAAAGTTGGTTCTCCTTTAATACATGGATGGTTCGGTTATCAATTATATAGGTGATATTATTGGTGAAACTGTGGGGTTTTTTTAGTCCTTGGTTGGTTCCTGACATGACTCGGATATGGGGGAGATCCTTCTTGCATCCTTTTTTGCATCACGCTATTGACCAGAGGTTTTGTAAGGGGATGGACAAGTTGGATAATTTAGAGGCGCTCCATAAGGTGATGTTTTCTCTCCATCCTAATAAATCTCTGAGTCCAAATGGTTTCAATGCTCTTTTATTTTGGAGGGCTTGGTCTGTGGTTGGAGATGACATGATTGAGGTTATTTTGGAATTCTTCAGAACTGGAAAGTTATTACGGGAAGCTAATGGCTCAATTATTTCTATGATCCCTAAAGTGGCACATGATTTCTCTCTTACTGATTTCAGGACCATTTCTTGCTGCAACACTATTTACAAGTGTATTTATAAGATCTTATTTTCCTGATTGAAGTTGATTCTTCTTTCTTGCATTAATAAGGCTCAATATTCTTTCATTCATGGGAGTCATATTTCTGATAATATTTTGTTGTCCTAAGAATCGATGTGGTTTTATCATCTTGATTATGGTATTCCAAGATTTTTCTTCAAGATTTATTTTTTAAGGCCTTTGAATCTATTAGATGAGAGTTCATTTGGGATGCCTTGAAGCTTCTTGGCTTTCCAACCAGATTTTCCACTTAGATCAGAAGGTTTGTTTCTTATCCAATGTTTTCTATGAATGTTAATGGTAGTTTACATGGTTATTTTCTTGGGAAAAAGGATTGAGGCAAGTAGATCCTATTTCTAACTTACTTTTTATGATTTTCATGGAGGTTTTTTCTCGTATTCTGGACTCCCTCATTTCCTCTTCGTCCCCCTTCAAGTTCCATTGGCGATGTGTTAAAACCTCTATTTCCCATATTTGTTTTACGGATGATATTATTTTGTTCTCTTATGGAATTTTGGACTCATTTATCATCTTGAATCATTCTCTGGATATTTTTCCTCTTTGTCTGGTCTGAATATTAATTTTTCAAAGTCCCTGATGTTCTCGATAGGAATTTCTCCTGAAGTCTATGATTATATTGAGGATTTTATAGGGTTTAAGAAAGTTTATCTTTCTCTCTTATACCTCTGGGTTCATATTTTTACTTATAATCTCAAAGAAGTGGATTTTGTGACTTTGGAGGAGAAGATTGTTAGAAGAGTTAAAGTTTGGACTAATAATTTTCTCTCATTTACGGGCCGGTTGTCGATTGTGCAGTCAGTTTTGTTTATCATTCAATCTTATTGGTGTTACCACTTTATCTTGCCTAAGAGAGTGGTTAAGTCAGTTGAAGCTACCCTTAGGAGTTTTCTTTGGAAGTCCTTTCTCTTGCTTCCTAGAGGGATAAAGTTGCATGGTATTTGGTGGCTAGGTCTAAAGATGAGGGTGAGCTTGGGGTGAAACAGATCGAGGATTAGAATAGAGCGGCTATGGATAAGCATGCTTGGAATCTTTGTAACCCATCATTTTCTTTGGTATGGGTGGATTGTGTAAGGGTTTTTCTACTTGGTCATTCCTAATTTTGGGTGGCTAAAGTCCCATGGAATTATTCGTGGATGTGGAGGAAATTGTTGGGTCTTTACAATTTCCTCAAAGAACACATTAATTTTTTAGTTGGGAATGGTCTGGGTATTTCCCTTTGGTTTGATTCATGGCTTCCAATAGGCCTTTTATGCTCCTTTATTAATGATTGTATCATCTATGATTCCGGGCTTACTCATTCTTCTTTGGTTGCAGACTTAATTTCAGACGGTTCTTGGGACCCCTCGTGTGTTATTTCTACTGACGTGTGGGACTTAAGGTAGGATATTCTCTCTTTCTCAGGACCCAGAGGTGGTCTTGATTGGATTTTTTGGAATTGTCTTGATGTATTTTCCATTTGTATGGCTTGGGATGACTTGAGGGTGAAATATTCCATTGTTCCTTAGCATAGGGTTTTTATGGGTTTTGATGTTTTTAGGGTTTTAAGGGATTTTCGGTTTTTTAGGGTTTTTTAAGGATCTTAGGGCCTTTTGGATTTTTAGGTTTTTTTTTGAGTTTTTAGGGCTTTTTAGGTTTTAAGAGTTTTTTAATGTTTTAGGGGTTTTAAGGGTTTTTAGATATTTTAGTGGGTTTTTTAGTGTTTTTATGGGATTTTCAGGTTTTTTAAGGATTTTAGAGTATTTTATGGTTTTCAAGGGGGTTTTAGGGTTTTTAGAGTTTTTTATGTTTTCATGGATTTTTAGGGGTTTTTTATATTTTTATAAGTTTTAGGGATTTTTGGGGTTTATAGGGATTTTGAGGGTTTTTGGGGTTTTCAGGGGTTTTAGGGATTTTAGGGGGTTTTAGGGTTTGAAGGCTCTTTTTGGGTTTTAGGATATTTTTAGTGTTTTTTTTTTGTTTTTAAGGTTTTTTAGTGTTTTTAATGTGTTAGGGTTTTAAATTATTTTTAGAGTTTCAGTGGTTTTTTAGGTTTTTATGAGTTTTTAGGGTTTTTTATGGTTTTAGAGGTTTTATGGTTTTCAGGGGTCTTTTAGGGTTTTTAGTGTTTTTTAAGTTTTATGTTTTTTAAGGGGTTTTTAGGTTTTTTATGGTTTTTATAGTTTTTTAGGTTTTTTGGTATTTTGAGTGGTTTTGGGTGGTTATTATAATTTTTAGGGGTTTTTAGGATTTTATGGTATTTTTGGGTTTCTATGGGTTTTTTGAGTTTTTAGGGTATTTAACGTTTTTTAGAGTTTTAGCATTTTAGGGGTTTTTAGGGTTTTTTTAATGTTTAGTGGGATTTTAGGTTTTTATGGTTTTTTTGGGGTTTTGGGTTTTTTTTTTGTTTTTAGGGGTTTTTATGGATTTCAGGGGTTTTCCAATTTTTTTGGGTTTTTTACTTTTTGATGGATTTTTAGGGGTTTTATAGCATTTTTATTGTTTTTAGGGTTTTTAGGGATTTTGATGGGTTTTAGGGCTTTTAAGGTGTTGATTGGTTTTTTCTGATTTTTCAAGGTTTTTAGGGGTTTTGTGAATTTTTTATGGTTTTAAGTTTTTTTTTGAGTTTTTAACATTTTTTTCAGGTTTTAAGGATTTGTAGAGTTTTTAGTGGGGTTTAGGGTTTCATTGGTTTTTAGATTTTTTTTATTATTTCTATGGGTTTTATGCTTTTTAGGGGATTTTCAAGGTTTTTAGGGTTTTTTACGTTTTCCTATATTTTTAGAGGTTTCTAGGATTTTTATGGTATTTAGGGTTTTTACGGTTTTTAGGGATTTTGAGGGTTTTTTAGGGGTTTCAAAAATTTTAGGGGGTTTCAAGGTTTTTAGTGTCTTTTTGGGTTTTTAGGTTTTTTTTATATTTTAGGGGTTTTAAGGTTTTTTAGAGTTTTGTAAGGTTTTTATGGGTTTTAAGGGTTTTAAGAGTTTTTTGTGGTTTTTTGGGTTTTATCGGTTTTTAGGGTTTTTATGGTTTTTAGGGGTTTTATAGTTTTCTAGGTTTTTTCAGGGTTTTTTGGTTTTTTAAATTTTCATGGATTTTTTTGGGGTTTTTTAGGATTTTATTATTTTTAGGGTTTTTTAGGGTTTTTAGGGATTTTCAAGTGGTTTGGGGTATTTCAAGGGTTTCTATAATTTCTTATGGTTTTTGGGGATTTCTGGGTTTTTAGGGGTTTTTTGATTTTTTATGGGTTTTAAGGTTTTTTTGAGTTTTTTAAAGTTTTTACGGGGTTTTAGGGTTTTTATAGTTTTTATAGGTTTTTGGGATTTTTTTTTTGATTTTATGGTTTTTTAAGCTCTTTAGGGATTTTGAGAGTTTTTAGGGGTTTTTAGGGTTTGTAGGGTTTTTTAATATTTTTAGGATCTTTTGTGTTTTTAGGAGTTTTTTTGAGTTTTTTAGAGTTTTTAAGGTTTCTAGAGTTTTTAGTGGGTTTTTAAGGGTTTTTATGGCTTTCAGGGGTTTTTAGGGTTTTTACGGGTGTTTATGTTTTCATGGATTTTTATGGGGTTTTATGATTTTTATGGTTTTGAGGGTTTTTAGGGGTTTTCAAGGGTTTTAGGGTTTTTAGGGTTTTAGGGTTTTTAGGGGGTTTCATGTTTTTAGGGTCTTTTGGGGTTTTAGGATTTTTTAGAGTTTTTTAGGGTTTTAAATGTTTTTTAGAGTTTTTTAACCTTTTTATGAGTTTTAAGTGTTTTTATAGTTTTTATTGGGTTTTTATTGTTTTTATGGGTTTTTAGGGTTTTTAAGGTTTTTAGGGTGTTTTATGATATTCAGGGGTTTTTCAGGATTTTTAGGGTTTTTTACATTTTCATGGATTTTAGGGGGTTTTTTGTTGTCTTATATTTTATAGTTTACTAGGGTTTTTAGGGATTATGATTATTTTTAGTGTTTTTAGGGAGTTTTCAGGGTTTCAGGGTTTTTATGGTCTTTTGGGTTTTTAGGGGTTTTTTTGTGTTTTTAGGGTTTTTAAGTGCTTTTAGAGTTTTTAAATATTTTTAGGGGTTTAAAGGGTTTTTAGAGTTTTTAGTGGATTTTTAGGGGTTTTAGGATTTTTTTATGTTTTTAGGGGCTTTTCAGGGTTTTTTACGTTTTCATTGATTTTTAGGGTTTTTTAGGTTTTCTATATTTTTTAGTGTTTTTAGTGTTTTTTGGGATTTTGAGTAGTTTTAGGGTTTTTCATGTGTTTTAGGGTTTTTAGGGGGTTTTATGGTATTTAGAGTCTTTTTGGATTTTTATGGGTTTTTTGAGTTTTTTAGGGTTTTAAAGGCTTTTCAGAGTTTTTTTAAGATTTTTAGTGGTTTTTATGGTTTTTATAGTTTTAAGAGGTTTTTATGGTCTTTAAGTTTTTTAGGGGTCTTATGGATTTCAGAGGTTTTTTTGTGAGCTTTTTGGGTTTTTTATATTTTCATGGATTTTTATCGGGTTTTTAGGATTTTTATGGTTTTCATTTTTTTTAGGGTTTTTAGGTATTTGAGGAGTTTTAGGGTTTTTAGGGGTTTTTAGGGTTTTTAGGGTTTTTGAAGGTCTTTAGGGTCTTTTCGTATTTTCATCGTTTTTTTTTGTTTTTTAGGGTTTTTAGGGTTTGGTAGATTTTTTTAACATTTTTAGGGGTTTTAAGGGTTTTAAGAGTTTTTAGTGGTTTTTAGGGTCTTTTAATATTTTAGGGGTTTTTATGGTTTTTAGAGGGCTTTCAAGGTTTTTATGATTTTTTATGTTTTCATTTTTTTTAGGGATTTTTTAGGATTTTTATGGTTTATATATTTTGTTTGGGTTTTTTGGGATTTTAATAGTTTTTTCGGAGTTTTTTTGGGTCTTCTTGGGTTTTTAGGGGTTTTCAATGTTTTTTAGGGTTTTTAAGGTTTTTTAGAGTTTTTTAATGTTTTTAGGGGTTTCAAGGGTTTTTAGCGTATTTAGAGGTTTTTTGGGGTTTTTTTCATTTTTTAAGGTTTTAATGGTTTTATTGTTTTCAAGGGTTTTTCAGGGTTTTTAGGTTTTTTTTACCTTTTCATGGATTTTGTGGGAGTTTTAGGATTTTAATGGTTTTTGTGTTTTTTAGGTTTTTTAGGGAATTTGCGGGTTTTAAGGATTTTTAGGGGTTTTAAGGTTTTTAGATCTTTTTAGGGTTTTTAGGGTCTTTTTGGGTTTTTAGGGTTTTAAAGGATTTTTAGAGTTTTTGTACGTTGTAAGTGGTTTTAATTTTTTTTAGATTTTTTAGTGGTTTGTTAGGGTTTTTATGGGGTTTTAGGGGTTTTTACTGTTTTTAAGGGGTTTTATGGTTTTCAATGGTTTTTCAGGGTTTTTATGGCTTTTTTTGTTTTCATGAATTTTCAGGGTTTTTTAGTATTTTATGGTTTTTAAGGTTTTTTATGGTTTTTAGGGATTTTGAGGGGTTTTATGGTTTTTAGTGGGTTCTAGGGTTTTCTGGGTTTTTAGGGTCATTTTGGGTTTTTAGGGTTTTTTAGGTTTTTTGGGGGTTTTAAAGGTTTTTGGAGTTTTTTAACATTATTAATGTTTTAAGGGTTTTTAGAGTTTTTAGGGGGTTTTCATGGTTTGTAGGGTGATTTATGTTTTCATGGATTTTTAGGGGTTTTTTAGGATTTTATTGTTTTTCTATTTTTTAGGGTTTTTTGAGTTTTTAATTGGTTTTAAGGTTTTTTATATTTTTTTAAATGTTTTAGTGGGTTTTAGGGGTTTTAGGGGTTTTTATGGTTTTACAGTTTTTAGGGGTTTTAAGGTTTTCATGGGTTTTTTAGGGTATTTAGGGTTTTTTACGTTTTCATAGATTTTTAAGGGGTTTTTAGGATTTTTATGGTTTTTAGTGTTTTTAGGGATTTTGAGGTGTTTGGGGTTATTTCGGGGGTTTAGGGTTGTATGGGTTTAATGGGATTTTTAGGGTCCTTTTGGGTTTAATGGGTTTTTTTGAGTTTTTAAGGTTTTTAATGTTTTTAATGTATTTAGGGGTTTTTATGGTTTTAAAGTATTTAGTGATTTTTTAGGGTTTTAATGGAGTTTTCGGAGATTTTAAGGTCTTTCTGGATTTTTAGGGGTTTTTTTATTTTTAAGTGTTTTAAGGGTTTTTAGAGTTTTCTAACATTTTTAGGGGGTTTATGGGTTTTTAGAGTTTTTTTTCAAGGAAAATAGAAGGGTTTTTAGATTTTTTTGTGGGTTTTAATATTTTTTTATTAGTTTTTAGTGTTTTTATGGTTTTTAGGGGATTTTATTGTTTTAAAGGGGGTTTCAGGGTTTTTATGATTTTTTATGTTTTCTTGGATTTTTAGGGGTTTCTTAGGATTTTTATGGTTCTTATATTTTTAGGGATTTTAGGGGTTTCTAGGGGTTTTAGGTATTCGAAAGTTATTTTAGGATTTTTTGGGGGTTTAGGTATTTTCAGGGTTTTAGGCCTTTTTGGGTTTTTAGGGTTTTCTGAGTTTTTAGGGTATTTAGAGTTTGTTAACATTTTTAGGGCAAGGAAGGCTCAGGTCCAGGCTATTCCTGGCACCCCCAAAAATTTATTAAAAGAAAGGACACAGACACTACAGACAAGGGAGGAAAGGGATCCACCGATCCACACCCAAAACCCCTTACAACCTCAGCCTGAAGGCCACAGAAAGAAAAGGAAAAAAAAGCAAAAGGCAAAAAACAAACAAGTCAAAAATTACAAAAGGGAAAACGCACAAGGGGAGGATCAATCAACATCACCACCAAAATACTCCACCCCCGCACCTCGAAACACCAAGCCCACACCAAAGCTGTCACCCACATCAGAAAAACTGAAATCTAACTCAGCACCCATGTCCGTTGAGTCCCATCTAGACTCAAAATCCTCTTGCATGCCAAACCTGGATAGAAGCTTCATCCTAGCCTTCTCTTTCTCTACGGAAACTGAAAGCTGCTCTCGCTGATTCACCTTTAGATTAAGTCTGACAGCTCGTGAAGAGGCCCTAGTTGCCATGGGATGTGGGAGGGCAGAGTAATCCCTCCTCTGTCTTCGTCTCAGAGGGGTATAAGTGGATCCAGATGCAACACCCGCCTTCGGACAAGTGACACCATTACTGACAGCCGATGGTGCCTTCCCTTTCTTACATTCCGACCCAGGAGTTTCAGCACCTCCTCCGGTTCTTTTCTCCTTTGACCTAGCCATATCAGCGTTTATCTAGAGATCAGACTCAATGAACCTCTCCCCAAGCCTCTCAACTTCACCCTCAAACAGGAACCTTTCTCTTTCAACCCACACCATCTCATGCTACTGCACACAAAAATCTTCAGCAGAGGGGACACCATGAAGGACCATAGACCTCTGCAGGTCCATGGACGGACCACCAGCATTGCCAGCATTTCCCGGCAGAGGGCTAAAGAACTGGCCACTGGGAGGATCCTCAGCACCGCTTGTGTTGTCAGAGGGAGGAGATAATCCAGGCCCCATGTTAGGTCCCCCCATGCCTGGACACCCGGACAGAACCAGAGGGGCATCACGCCAGTTCAATGGCACCCTGGGGATCCAGGTCTCTTCATCCACCATAGACCTTTCCTTAGTAGAAGACAAGCTCCACTCATCCCCATTCTTTGGGCCCTGAGCAACCACTATCTCCTTCATGACATCTGCCACCAGCACATCCACCACGGCAGGCTCAGCCAAGGCTGCAACCTGAAAGTTGTTTGGAGCAATCACATCACCCTCAATTGCTGGAAAGGATCCATCAGTGATCTCATTAACCTTCAATCTAGCTATATCATCTCGTTCTAGATCCATAGCACAGGGATCCTCCACATTTTCTTTCCAGACGCCCATCACAGCAGGCTTCCCTAAATCTGTCTGCCTCCTATGGGAGTCACCACACCCGTGAACACCTTCAACAGAAACCCGATTCTCCCTCTCAACTAGTAACACTTCCTCCTCATCAGCATTTCCTGAAACACTAGCACCTCTATCCAGACTCACAATGAAACCACCCAAATCCATCAGGGCCACCTCTAAATCACTTCCAGCCAGCAAAGCAGATGATCAGGGAACATCAGCATTCAGAGGTTGGGAGGAAGCCACCCCCTTTTCCCCTTTAACCACCACCAAAGGGAGGATAATCTCACCAGAAGACATGTGAGCCAGAGAACCACCACCCCTAACAGTGCCAGAGAAGCCCCCAGAGTGATCGTTGTGCCCAAAACTCCAACAAGAAGAGCAGAAAACCGGCCACTGCTCAAAGATGATAGGTTGTCTCCACCGGAGTTCTTCCCCCACTGCAATCCAAACAACATCCACATGAGATTTCGAAGCATCGATTTCAACAAAATCCCTTGGTGCAACCGGATGGCAAAGGGACCTAGTCCTACTATCCACATTAAGGAACCTCCCCACCAAATTCCCAAGCATCGAAATAATAGAGATATTTTGAAAGGGATGGGGAAGCTCAGGAAATCTCACCCGGGTAGCAGCAATCGGGGAACTCCACTTCAGATGAAAATCAAAGCTCCACCGAAAGAGGGAGAAGCGAGCGCCATTGCATGACCGAGGATCCGCTGACCAGGAAAGGACCAGGTCTTCCTCCGTGGAAAAGTGAATCATGATGTGGGATCTATCGATCAGGCCCACAGTCACCCGAGCCCTAAGATTCTAGAAGGCCGAAACGAACCTGTTGAAAGTGACAACCGAGGGTCGCCGCATCGGGAAGCTTGCAACCAGAGTCAGGCAGTGTAGGTCCGAAGCCTCAGTGAACTCCCGAATTGAGAGGGGAAGCTGCATACAACCTTCGAAAAACTCCGGAACCTTCAGGAAAAGAACCGTTCTTGGGAAAGAGGGTAACAAGTCGGTAGAGGAGAGCGACGAGATGTCCTCCGAGAGAGGATCCTCCCCCGTAGATAGGTGGGGAGTTACTTCATTTTCCATCGTCTTCAACATGGGAGGAATCCACCATCGAGAGGGAGCCGGAGAAATGTCAGAGTCACCAGAGCCGCCATCCTTCTCTCTTTTGAGACTAAGCTTAACATTTTTAGGGGTTTTAATGGTTATTAGTGGTTTTGTTTTTTATGGGGTTTTATGGTTTTTAGGGGTTCTTCTGGTTTTGGTGGGTTTTTCACCAAGAAGATCTACCGCCAGCAGTCTAGAGCCACCAACACCAATCTTGTAAATAATAGCTTCATCAAAACCCATCCCATCAGCAAGCAGCATCCAACGCCACCATTTCCAACAACCAACATCTCCTTTTGCACCTCGTTAACAAGTAGTGACAGAAAACATGTCTCTCACATCGGCACACAATAATTTCCACAATGGCATCAAAAATATTTAGAAATCCAAAACCATATTGGTTGGAGACTCAATCAGACCCCCAACCAGATGACAATCCCAGCCAACAAACCGATCCACCAGCAAAACAAACCATAGCAGCAAATAAAGTAAGTATACACTAAACCTTAGATAGTAGAATTCACGAACCACCTGCACACAAAAAATTTTAGGATCAACACCACAGGAGAGACAACATACCATATTCAAAGTTCCATTGGAGAAGATACCGAACAATGAAGCAGCAACCCGAATAATATGACTGGTCGTCAATGAAACTGGAACCAGAGTCTCCAAAATAACATTATCTGCCATTGATGCCCTCGACCCCGCTGACCCATTCATGGAAACCCCAGATTTGGAAAGTCAACCCCAATCCACGGATGAAGACCAAAATGGTTCTTGGCCGCCAAGGATCCATTGGCTTCGTCACATTCAAGATCAAAATGCTCTGAAGACCGTAGAACCTCCATAGTCGTTGAAGCCCGGACCGCCATAAATGGAGCAAAGCCCCATCCAAAGACAAAATCCACAACACTGAGGGAAGACTAAGTCACTAAATATGGATAGCCACCACCATCTTGAGTCTGAAGAGTGCTTCTAGAGCACACCATTTCCGAGAACTGGGAGGAAGCGAGGATCCAACACCAAAGCTCCGGGCAGAATCCAGGGGAAAACCTGGAAGAGGCATCGAGTGAGAGAGAGATCCAGGGGAGTGCACCGCCATCTTCTCATATATGGGTTTTAGGGGGTTTTAGGGGTTTTAGATATTTTTAGGGTCTTTAGGTTTTTTAGTGGTTTTTTTGGGTTTTTAGAGTTTTTAGGGGTTTTAGGGATTTTAGGGTTTTATTTTCGTTTTCTAAGGCTTTTAAGGGTTTTTAATGTTTTTAGGGATTTCATGGGTTTTGAGGGGTTTTGAGGTTTTTTGGGGGGGTTTTATGTTTTTAGGGGTTTTTTAGGGTTTTTATTATTTTTTTTCATTTTCATTAATTTTTATGTGTTTTTTAGGATTTTTACAATTTTTAGGGTTTTTAGGGATTTTGATGGTTTTTAGGGTTTTTCAGGGGGGGAGGGGTTAAGGTTTTTAGGGTTTTTATGGTTTTTAGGATCTTTTTTAGTTTCTAGGGTTTTTTTTTGAGTTTTTATGGTTTTATAGGTTTTTATACTTTTTAACATTGCTAGGGGTGTAAAGGGTTTTTTGAGTTTTTATTTCTTTTTAAATATTTTTTTGGGTTTTTTATTTTTTTTATTTTTTTAGGGGTTTATGGTTTTCCAGGGTTTTTAGGGTTTTATGATTTTTACGTTTTCATGGATTTTTAGGGGTTTTTAGGATTTTTATAGTTTTTAGGGTTTTTAGGGTTTTAAGGTTTTTCAGGGTTTTTAGGATATTTTAGGGGTTTTAGGGTTTTTTAGATTTTTAGCATTTCATGGTCTTTTAGAGTTTTTCACGTTTTTAGGGGTTTTAAGAGTTTTGGAGTTTTTATGGGGTTTTAGGGTTTTTATTGGTCTTTTTGGTTTTTTAAGGTTTTTATTTGGTTTATAGGATTTTTAGGGTTTTTTACATCTTCCTCGATTTTCAGGGTTTTTTAAATATTTTTATATTTTTTAGGGATTTAGGATTTTTACATATTTTGAGGGGGTTTTTGTGTCTTTTAGGAATTTTTATAGTTTTTAGAGATTATTAGGGTTTTTAAGTTCTTTGGGGGTTTTTAAGGTTATTTCGATTTTTTTAGGGTTTATAAGGTTTCTAGAGTTTTTTAACGTTTTTAAGGGTTTTAGGGTTTTTAGAGTTTTTAGTAATTTTTAGGGTTTTATGTATTTTTAGGGGTTTTTAAGGGTTTTAGGGGGATTTAAAGATTTTTTGGGGGGTTTATGGTTTTCAGGAGATTTTCAGGGTTTTTTGGATTCATTACATTTTCATGTATTTTTAGGGAGTTTTTAGGATTTTTATGGTTTTAAGGTGTTTTAGGGATTTGAGTGTTTTCATGAGTTTTCATGGGTTTTTAGGGTTTTTACGGGTTTTCATGGTTTTTAGGGTCTTTTGGGTTTTTAGGGGTTTTTTGAGTTTTTTAGTGTTTTAAAGTTTTTTAGAGTCTTTTAACATTTTTAGGGGCTTCAAGTGTTCTTTTTTGTGGTTTTATGGTTTTTATGGGATTTTAGGGTTTTTTATGGTTTCTATGAGTTTTTATAGGTTTCATGGGTTTTTTACATTTTCATGGATTTTTAGAGGATTTTTAGGATTTTTATGGTTTTCTAAGTTTTTAAGGTCTTAGGGATTTTGAGGGATTTTAAGGATTTTAGAGGTTTTTAGGTTATTCTTGGGTTTTTAGGGGTTTCCTTAATATTTTTTAGGTTTTTTATGGGTTTTAAGGTTTTTTAGGGGTTTCAGGCTCTTTTAGGGTTTTTAGGATTTTTTTGTTCTGTTTTTTAGGGTTTTTAATGTTTTTTAGATTTTTTTTTACATTTTTAGGGGTTTTAATAGTTTTTAGATTTTTTCATTGTTTTTAGCATTTTTTTTGTATTTTTAAAGTTTTTAGGGTTTTAGGGGTTTTTACGTTTTCATGGATTTTAGGGGCTTTTTAGGATTTTTTGGGTTTTTAGGGTTTTTTGGAATCTTGAGGGTTTTTAGGGATTTTTAGGGGTTTTGGGGTCATTTTGGGTTTTTAGGGTGTTTTTTGAGTATTTTAGCATTTTAAAGGTTTTTTTAGAGTTTTTTAACATTTTTAGGGGTTTTAGTGGTTTTAGGGTTTTTACGGGTTTTTAGGGGGTTTAAAGGTTTTTAGGGGATTTATGGTTTTCAGGGGTTTTCAGTGATTTTAGGGTTTTTTATGTTTTCATGGATTTTTAGGGGTTTTTTTGGATTTTTATGGTTTTTAGGGGTTTTTGGATTTTTAGGGAATTTGAGGGGTTTTGGGGTTTTTCATAATTTTTTAGGGTTTTAGGGTTTTTTGAGTTTTTTTAGGGTTTTAAAGGTTTTTTATAGTTTTTTAATGTTTTTAGGTGTTTTAAGGGTTTTTAGTGTTTTTATTGGTTTCTTAGGGGTTTTATGGGTTTTTAGGGTTTTTAAGGTTTTTAGTGGTTTTCTGGTTTTCAGGAGTTTTTTAGGGTTTTTAGGGGTTTTTAAGTTTTAATGGATTTTTAGGGGTTTTCAAGGATTTTTAGGGTTTTTAGGGTTTTTAGGGATTTTGAGGGGTTTTGAGGGGTTATATGGGTTTTAGGGTTTTTTCGTGTTTTCATGAACTTTTTGGGTTTTATGGTCTTTTTGGGTTTTTGGAGTTTTTTTATTATTAGGGGCTATATGTTTTTAAGGGTTTTTTTGGGTGTTTTATGTTTTCATGGATTTTTAGGGGTTTTTTAGGATTTTTATGGTTTTTAGAAGTTTTAGGGTCTTTGGGGGGTTTTGGTTTTCTTTGATTTTTTAGGGTTTTTTCGGTTTTTTGATGTTTTTTTAAGGTTTTTAGGGGTTTATGGATTCTTAGAGGTTTTAGTCGGTTTTTTTGGTTTTTTATGGGCTTTTAGTGTTTCTTAAGGGTTTTAGGGGTTTTTATGGTTTTAAGGGTTTTCAGTTTTTATGGATTTTGAGGGGGTTTAACGGTTTTTAGGGATTTTGAGGGGGTTTAGTGTTTTTAGGGAGTTTAGGAGTTTTCGTAGATTTTAGGGTGTTTGTGGGGTTTTTTTTGAGTTTTTATGTTTTTTAATATTTTTTAGGTTTTTTAACATTTTTAGGGGTTTAAAGGGTTTTTAGAGTTTCTATTTTGTTTTAGGGGTTTTATGGGGTTTTAGGAATTTTATGGGTTTTTGGGGTTTTTATGGTTTTTTGGGGTTTTTCAGTGTTTCTTTGGTCTTTTTCATTTTCATGGATTTTTAGAGATTTTTTAGGATTTGTATGGTGTTAAGGTTTTTTAGTGATCTTCAAATTTTTAGGATTCTTAGGGGGTTTTATGGGTTTTATGGTTTTCAAGGATTATAGGGTCGTTTTTTTGTTTTTTTTTTAATATTTAGGGGTTTTAAGGTTTTTTATAGTTTTCTAATGTTTTTTGGGATTTTAAGGGTTTTTAGAGTTTTCAGTGGGTTTTTTGGTATTTATGGGTTTTAGGGTTTTTATGGGTTTTATGGGTTTTTTAGTATTTTTATGGTTTTTAGGGTTTCTTAGGGTTTTTAGGGTATTTTAGGGGTTTTAGGGTTTTAAGGGGTTTTCAAGGTTTTCAGGGTTTTTATGGCCTTTTGGGGTTTAAAGGTTTTTTTTAACCTTTTTAGGGGTTTTAAGGTGTTTTATTATTTTTAGCTTGTTGGGGTTTAAAGGGTTTTAGAGTTTTTAGTGGTTTTTATGAGTTTTTAGGGGTTTTTAATGTTTTTCATGGTTTTTATAGTCTGCAGGATTTTTTTAGGGTTTTTAAGGGTTTTTACATTTTCATGGATTTTCAGGGTTTTTAAGAATTTTTATAGTTTTTAGGGTTTTTTAGGGTATTAGGTATTTTTAAAGGTTTTTAGAGTTTTTGAGTGTTTTTAGGGATTTAAGGACTTTTTGGTTTAAAGTGGGTTTTTGATTTCTTTAGGGATTTTAATTTTTTTTAGATTTTCTTAACGTTTTAGTGGTTTTAAGGGTTTTTAGATTTTTTATGTAGTTTTGGGGGTTTTATGGGTTTTTAGATTTTTTTAAGGTTTTTTGGGGCTTTTTTGGTTTTCATGAGTATTTCAGGGTTTTTAGGGTTTTTTACATTTTCGTGGATTTTTAGGGGGTTTTAGGATTTTTTATGGTTTTTAGGGTTTTCTATGGTTTTAGGGATTTTGATGGTTTTTAAAAAAATTTATGGTTTTTTTTTGGGATTTTCAAGGTTTTAGGGTCTTTTTGGGTTTCTATGGATTTTTGTTAGTTTTTTGTGTGTTTTAGGTTTTTTAGAGTTTCCTATTGTTTTTGGGGGTTTAAGGGTTTTTTTATTTTTATTTATTGGTTTTTACGTTCTTATGGTTTTTTAGTGTTTTTTAGGTTTTATGGTTTTTAGGGGATAAATGGGTTTTTAGGTTTTTTACATTTTCATGGATTTTAGGGGGTTTTAGGATTTTTATGGATTATATATTTTTTGAATTTTTAGTGTTTCTTGAGTTTTTAGGGGGTTTAAGTTTGTTTAGAGTTTTTTTAACATTTTTAGGGGTTTTAAGGGATTTTAGAGTTTTTATTTTTTTTTTTGGGTTTTTTTGGGATTTTAAATGTTTTTAGGGGTTTTATGGTTTTTGGGGTTTTTAGGGATTTTACATTTTCATGGATTTTTAGGAGTTTACTAGGATTTTTATGGTTTTTAGGGGTTTTAGGCTTTTTAGGGATTTTGAAGGTTCTTGGGGTTTTTTCATGGGTTTTTTGGAGTTTTAGGGGTTTTTAGGGGTTTTACAATCTTTTGGGATTTTAGGGTTTTTTTTAGTTTTTTTAGAGTTTTAAAGTTTTTTTAGAGTTTTCTAATGTTTTTATAGGGTGTAAGGATTTTTAGAGTTTTTATTGGTTTTTAGGGTTTTATGGGTTTTTATGGTTTTTAAGGTTTTTATGGGTTTTAATGGTATTCAATGGTTTTTTAGGGTTTTTAGGTTTTTTTTACCTTTTCATTGATTTTTACTGGGTTTTTAGGTTTTTTATGGTTTTTAGAGTTTTTTGGGTTTTTTGGGATTCTTAGAGGGTTTAGGGATTTTCAATAGTTTTTAGGGTTTTTTGGTTTTTTGGTTTTTTTGGGTTTTAGGGTCTTTGGGGGGTTTGGGTTTTTTTTGAGTTTTTAGGGTTTTATAGTTTTTTAACATTTTAGGGGTTTTATAGGTATTTAGATAATTTAGTTATTTTTAGGGGTTTTATCGGTTTTTATGGTTTTTTAAGATTTTTAGGGGTTTTATGGTTTTAAGGGGTTATTCAGGGGTTTAGGGGATTTTAGGGATTTTAGGATATTTTTGGGTGTTTAGAGTTTTTTTGAGAATTTTAGGGGTTTTGAAGTTTTTAGAGTTTTTTAACATTTTTAGGGTTTTAAGGACTTTTAGATTTTTTGTGTTTTTAAGGATTTTATGGGTTTTAATGTTTTATGGGTTTTTAGGGTATTTTACATTTTCATGGATTTTTAGGGGGTTTTAGCAATTTTATACTATTTTGGGTTTTTAGGTTTTTATGGAATTTAAGGGTTTTTAGGGTTTTAGGGGCTTTCAGGTTTTTTAGGGTCTTTTTGGTTTTTAGTATTTTTTAATTTTTTTGGGTTTTTTTTTTGGTTTTTTAGATATTTTTAAAGTTTTTAGGGTTTTTAATGGTTCTTAGAGTTTTTAGTGGTTTTAGGGGGTTTAGGGTTTTTTATGTTTTCATGGATTTTTAGGGGTTTTTTAGGTTTTTTTATAATTTTTAGGGTTTTAGGGGTTTTCAGGGGCTTTAAGGGTTTTTAAGATTTTTCAGGGTATTTAGGGTCATTTTTGGTATTTTATGGTTTTTTTTTTAGTTTTTTAGAAGTTTTATGGATTTTTATAATTTTTTATTATTTTAAGGGGTTTTAAGGGTTTTAAAGATTACTAAATGTTAAGGGTTGTTTTGTGTTTTTAATGGGTTTTAGGGGTTTTTTGGTTTTTTGGTGTTTTGAGGGTTTTTAGGGTATTTTACGTTTTCATGGATTTTTTGGGGTTTTTAGGATTTTTATGGATTTTAGGTTTTTAGAGTTTTTAGGGATTTTGAGGGTTTATGGGGTTTTTCAAGGGGTTTTAGGGTTTTAAGGGTTTTAGGGTTTTTTGGGGTTTATGATATTTTTGAGTTTTTTAGTGCTTTTAAGGTTTTTTTCGAGTTTTTTTTAAATTTTTTAGGGGTTTCAAGGGATTTTAGTGTTTTTTTGGTGATTTTTAGGGGGTTTTTTTAGGTTTTAGGGTTTTTAGGTTTTAGGGTTTTTTAAGGTTTTTAGGGATTTTTTTGGATTTCACGGATTTTTAGGGTTTTTAAGGTTTTTTACATTTTCATGGGTCGTTATGGTTTTTTTAGGATTTTATTATTTTTAGGGTTTTTTGAGATTTTGAGGGGTTTTAGGATTTTTAAAGGGGGTTAAGGGGTTTTTAGGGGGTTTTGGGGTATTTTTTGGTTTTTAGGGTTTTTTTGAGTTTTTCAAGTTTTTAATGTTTTTTAATTTTTCTTATTTTTTTTAGGGGTTTAAAGGGTTTTTTTTTTCAGTTTTTAGTGTTTTTTACGGTTTTTATGGGTTTTGTGGTTTTTCAGGGTTTTTAGGGTTTTTACATTTTCAAGGATTTTTAGGGGTTTTTAGGATTTTTACTGTTTTTAGTGTTTTTAGGTTTTTAGTGATTTTGAGGGTTTTCAGGGGATTTAAGGGGTTTTTAGGGATTTTAGCGGGTTTCAGGGTCTTTAGGGTCTTTTTCAGTGTTTATGGTTTTTATTGAGTTTTTAGGGTTTTAATGTTTTTTAGTGTTTTAAGGCGTTTTCATGGTTTTTTAATGTTTTAAGGGATTTTCATGGTTTTTAGCGGTTTTCTAGGGTTTTAGGCTTTTTTACATTTTCATGGATTTTTCAGGGTTTTGAGGATTTTTATGGTTTTTTGGGTTTTTTAGGGGTTTCAAGGATTTTGAGGGTTTGGGGGTGTTTTTAGGGGTTTTTAGTGTTTTTTATGTTTTTAGGGTTTTTGGGGTTTTTAAAGTTTTTTTAGGGTTTTTAAGGTTTTTTAGAGTTTTTAAATGTTTTTAGTGGATTCAAGAGTTTTTTATAGTTTTTATTGCTTTTTAGGGGGTTTATGGGTTTTTTATTTTTTAGGGGTTTTATCGTTTTTCAGGTTATTTAGGGTATTTAGGTTTTTTTATATTTTCATTGAATTTTGGGGGTTTTTTAGGATTTTATCGATTTTAGGGTATTTACGGATTTTGAGATGTTTTAGGGGCTTTTCGGGTTTTTAGTGTTTTTTCGGGGATTTAGGGTCTTTTTTGGTTTTAGGGGTTTTTTTGAGTTTTTTGGGGCTTTTAAGGTTTTAAGATTTTTTAAATTTTTTAGGGGTTGAAAATGTTTTTAGAGTTTATAGTTGGTTTTTAGGGTTTTTATGGGTTTTTATTGTTTTTGAATGTTTTTAGGGGTTTTTATGTTTTTCAGGGATTTTTCAGGGTTTTTAGGGTTTTCTACATTTTCATTGATTTTAAGGGGGTTTTATGAATTTTATGGTTTTTAAGGTTTTTTAGCGTTTTTAGAGATTTTGAGGGATTTTAGTTATTTTAGGGGTTTTCACAGATTTTAGGGGCCTTTTCTTTTTTAGGGTTTTTTTTAGTTTTTTTGGGGTTGAAGGTTTTTTAGAGTTTTTTTTACATTTTTTGGGTTTTTAAAGGTTTTTAGAGTTTAGTGGGTTTTAGGGTTTGTATGGGTTCTTAGGGTTTTTTAAAGTTTTTAGGGGTTTTTATGGTTTTCAGGGGTTTTTCATTATTTTTGGCGGTTTTATGTTTTCATTGACTTTTTGGGTTTTTTTGGATTTTTATGGTTTTTAGTATTTTTGAGGGTTTTCAGGGTTTTTTAGGGTTTTTTTAGGGTTTTTAGGTTCTATTTGGTTTTTTGGGGTTTTTTGAGTTTTTTTAGGTTTTAAGGTTTTTTAAATTTTTTAACATTTGTAGGGTTTTTAAGGGGTTTTAGAGTTTCTTTTTTGGATTTTGTGGGGTTTTATGTTTTAGTGTTTTTTTATGGTTTTCAGGGTTATTTTTTCATTTTTATGATTTTTTTTCATGAATTTTTTGGGGTTTTTTAGGATTTTTTAGTTTTTTGTGTTTTTAGGGCATTTGGGGGTTTTATGGTTTTTAGGGTTTTTAAGGTTTTCATGCTCTTTTGGGGGTTTTAGAGTTTTTTTGAGTTTTTTTATTGGTTTTAAGGTTTTTAGAGTTTTTTAAACCTTTTTAGGGGTTTAAAGGGTTTTTATAGATTTCATTGTTTTTTAGCGTTTTTAGGGTTTTTTTGCTAGGAAAGTTTTTTAAGGATTTTTAAAGGTTTTTAGGGGTTTTAGGGTTTTTTCATGGTTTTTAGGGATTTTGAGGGGGTTTAGGGTTTTTGATTGGTTTTTAGGGTTTTTCAGGGTTTTATGATCTTTTTGGATTTTTAGGGTTTTATTTTTTATTTTTTTAGGGTTGTAAGGTTTTTTAGAGTTTTTTTATGTTTTTTAGGGTTTTAATGTTTTTTAGTGGTTTTTATGGGATTTTAGGATTTTTTTAAGGTTTTTTGGGGAACTTATGGTTTTCAGGGTTTTTAGGGATTTTTATGTTTTCATAGATTTTTAGGGGTTTTTTAGGATTTTTATATATTTTTTGGTTTTTATGGTTTTTAGAGATTTTGAGGGGTTTTAGGGTTTTTCATAGGTTTTTAGGGTTTTTCTTGGTTTTATGGACTTTTTGAGCTTTTAGGGTCTTATTGGGTTTTTGGGGTTTTTTAAGGTTTGTAGTTGTTTTATGGGTTTTAGGGTTTTTTTGGGTTTGTAGGATTTTTTACATTTTCATTGATTTTTATGGGTTTCTTAGGATTTTTGTGGTTTTTAACATTTTTAGGGATTTTGAAGGGTTTTATTCTTTTTCATAGGTTTTCAGTGTTTTTACATATTTTCATGGTTTTTAGGGTCTTTTCGGTTTTCGGGGGTTTTAAGGGTTTTTATTGTTTTTAGTGGTTTTAGGGTTTTTAGGGTTTTTAAGGTTTTATGGGTTTTATGGTTTTGATCACTTTTTTAGGGTTTTTTACATTTTCTTGTATTTTTAGAAGTTTTTAGGATTTTTTTAGTTTTTATGGTTTTTAGGGATTTTGACAGTTTTTAGGGGTTTTCAAAGGTTTTTAGGGTTTTTAGGGTTTTTAGAGCATTTTTGTGTTTTTAGGGGTTTTTTGAGTTTTTAAGGGTTTTTAGGGTTTTTTATAATTTTTTAACATTTTTAGGGGTTTAAAGGGTTTCTAGAGTTTTTTAGGGTTTTTATGGGGTTTTGGGGTTTTTATGGTTTTTGTAAGTTTTTATGGGTTTCAAGGGTTTTTAGGGTTTTAAAGGGTTTTTACATTTTCATGGAATTTTAGGGATCATTTTGGATTTTTATGGTTTTTATGATTTTTTAGAGCTTTAATGTATTTTGACGAATTTAATGGGGTTTTTAGTTTTTTTTATGGCTTTTTGAATTTTTAGGGTTTTTTTGTTTTTTTTTAGTTTTTAAATTTTTTTAGTGTTTTTTAATATTATTTGGGGTTTTAAGGGGTTTTAGATATTTTAGTAGTTTTTTAGGGTTTTTATGGGATTTTAGGGGTTTTTATTATTTTCAGGTTTTTAGGGTTGTTTACATTTTCCTGGGTTTTTAGGATTTATATGCCTTTTTTGGGTTTTTAGGGATTTTGTGGGTTTTAAGGGGTTTTTAGTTGCTTTTTGGGATTTTAGGGTTTTTCACAGTTTTTAGGGTCTTTTGGGTTTTTAGGGTTTTTTTTTTCAGTTGTTAGTGTTTTTAGATAATTTTAACATTCTTAAGGGTTTTAGGGTATTTAGAGTTTTTAGTGGCTTTTAGGGGTTTTATGGGTCTTTATGTTTTTCAGGGGGTTTTTAGGTGTTTTAGAGTTTTTGGGGTTTTTTTGTTTTCCTTGGTTTTTAGTGGTTTTTAGGATTTTATGGTTTTTTAGGGTTGTTAGGGTTTTTGAGGGGCTTTAGGGGTTTTATGATTTTTAAGGGTTTTTGGGTATTTTAGGGTCTTTTTTTTGGGTTTTTTTTTGTTTTTGTAGTTTTTACGGTTTTTTAGATTTGTTTTAATGTTTTTAAGGGTTTTAATGGTTTTTAGAGTTTTTAGTGGGTTTTATGATTTCTTTTGGTTTTTAGGGTTTGATGTTTTTATGGGTTTTTATGGTTTTCAGGGGTTTTTTAAGGTTTTAAGTGTTTTTTATGTTTTCATGGATTTTTAGGATTTTAATCATTTTTTGTGTGTTTTAGGGTTTTTAGAGATTTGGGGGGAGGGTTTTAGGGGTTTAGGGGTTTAGGGGTTTAGGGGTTTTTAGGGGTTTTTAGTGTTTTTAGGGTTTTTTATGTTTTTGTGGATTTTTAGGGGTTCTTTAGGATTTTTATGGATTTTATGGATTTTTAGGGTTTTTGGGGATTTTGTTGTTTTTTGGGGGTTTTGGTGTTTGTAGGGGTTTTCTAGGTGTTTATGGTCTTTTGGGTTTTAGGGGTTTTAGGGGTTTTTTGGCTTTTAAGGGTTTTAGTTTTTTTAAAGTTTCTTGGGGTTTAAAGGATTTTTAGAGTTTTTAGTGGGTATTTGGGGTTTTTATGGGTTTTAGGGGTTTTTAAGATTTTTAGTGGTTTTTATGGTTTTCGGGAGGTTTTGAGGTTTGTAGGGTTTTTTATGTTTTCATGGATTTTTAGGTTTTTTTTTATTTTTAAGGTTTTTATTGTTTTTCGGGTCTTTTTTGAGTTTTAGCGGTTTTTTTGAGTTTTTAGGGGTTTTAAGGTTTTTTAGAGGTTTTAACATTTTTATGGGTCTTAAATTTTTTTTATAGGTTTTAGTGGGTTTTTAGAGTTTTTATGGGTTTTATGGCATTTAAGGTTTTCAAGGGTTTTATGGTTTTCAAGGGTTTTTCAGGTTTTTTAGGGTTTTTTACATTTTGATGGATTTTAAGGGGGTTTTCAGGATTTTTATAGTTTTCATGGGTTTTAGTGTTCTTATGGGTTTTTAGGGTTTTTAGGTGTTGTCAAGGGTTTTTAGAGGTTTTTATGATTTTTAGGGTCTTTTGGGATTTTTATGGTTTTTTTGAGTTTTTTAGGGTTTGTATGGTTTTTAGTGTTTTTAACATTTTTAGGTGTTTGAAGGGTTTTTTAGATCTTTTAATGGGTTTTAGGGTTTTAAGATTTTTAAGGTTTTTGTAGTTTTCAAGGGTTTTTCAGGGTTTTTAAAGTTTTTTATGTTTTTTTATTTTTAGTGGGTTTTTAGGATTTTTAAGGTTTTTGGGGGTTTTTTAGGGTTTTAGGGATTTTAGGTTTTTTTTGTGGATTTCAGGGGTTTTTAGGTGTTTTCATGTTTTTATGGTCTTCTTGGGTTTTTATTTTAGTTTCTTATGGGTTTTAAGGTTTTTTATATTTTTTTAACATTTTTATGGATTTTAAGGGTTTTAGAGTTTTTAGTGGTTTTATGGTTTTTATGTGTTTTTAAGGGTGTATAAGGGTTTTAGAATTTTTTATGGTTTTAAGGGTGTTTTCAGGTTTTTTAGGGTATTTTATGTTTTCATGGATTTCTAACAATTCTTTCAGGATTTTTATGGTTTTTGGGATTTTTATGATTTTTTGGGATTTTTAGATTTTTTATGTGTTTTAGGGAACTTTAGAGTTTTTAGGTTTTTTTATGGTTTTTCGGTTTCATGGGTTTTTAGTGTTTTTAGGGTCTTTTGGGTTTTTTTTGAGTCTTTATGATTTTTGAGGTTTTTTAGAGTTTTTAATTTTTTAGGGGTTTTAAGGGTTTTTAGAGTCATTAGTGGTTTTTAGGGTTTTATAAGGTTTTTAGGGGTTTTGATGGATTTCAAGGGTTTTTAGTGTTTTTGGAGTTTTTGGTGATTTTTTAGGGTTTTTATAGGTTTTTAGGTGTTTTAAGGTTTTTAAAGGTTTTATGGTTTTCATGGGTTTTTTCTGGGTTTTCAGGGTTTTTCTGGGTTTTCAGTGTTTTTTATATTTTCATGTATTTTTGGGGGTTTTTTATGATTTTTATGGTTTTAGGATTTTTTAGGGTTTTTAGGAATTTTTGGGTTTTTTCAGGGGTTTTTATGGTTTTTCAGGGCTTTTAGCATCCTTTTGGGTTTTTAGGGTTTTTTTTTGAGTTTCTTATGGTTTTTAAGGTTTTTAGAGTTTTATAATGTTTTTAGGGGTTTTAAGGGTTTTTAGAGATTTTAGTAGTTTTAAAGGTTTTTATGTGTTTTTAGGGTTTTAAAAGGTTTTTTAGGGGTTTTATGGTTTTCAGGGTTTTTTGGGTCCTTTATGTTTTCATGAATTTTTAGGGGGTTTTTAGGATTTTTATGGATTTTAGGGTTTTTTTTGGATTTTGAGAGTTTTTAAGGGTTTTCAGGGTGTTTAGGGTCTTCTGGGTTTTTAGGTTTTTTTGAGTTTTTTAGTGTTTTTAATGTTTTTAGGACTTTTAAAGGTTTTTAGAGTTTTTAGTGATTTTGACAGGGTTTAAAGGTTTTTAGGGTTTTTAGGGTTTTTTTAAGGTTTTCACTAGTTATTTAGCATTTTTTACATTTTCATGTATTTTTATGGTTTTTTCGGTTTTTTGTTATTTGAGGGTTTTTAGATGTTTTCAAGGGGGTTTTTAGGGTTTTTAGGGTTTTTAGGGGTCTTTTGGATTTTTTGGGTTTTTTTATGTGTTTTAGGGTATTTAAATTTCTTAGGGTTTTAAATATTTTTAGAGTTTTTAACATTTTTAGGGGTTTTAAGGGTTTTAAGAGATTTAAGTTTTTTTTTGAGGGTTTTATGGGGTTTTGGGGATTTTTATGGTTTTTAGTGTTTTTTATGGTTTTTGGGTTCTTTAAGGGTTTTTAGGGTTTTTTACATTTTCAGGGATTTTTATGGGTTCTTTAGGGTTTATATGGTTTTTATGGTTTTAGGGATATTAGGGATTTTGATTTTTTTTTGGGTTTCTTAGGGGGGTTTTGGGTATTTTGGGGTTTTAGGGTCTTTTGGGTTTTGGTTTTTGGTTTTTAGAGTTTTTTAGGGTTTAAATTTTTTTTATAGTTTTTCAACATTTTTAGGGGTTTTAAGGTTTTAGGAGTATTTATTTGTTTTAGGGTTTTTTATTGGTTTTTAGGGGGTTTTTAAAGTTTTTAGGGGGTTTTATGGTTTTAGAGGTTTTTCAGGGTTTTTAGGGTTTTTTATGTTTTCATGGATTTTTAGGCGTTTTTTAGGATTTTTATTATTTTTAAGGGTTATAGAGTTTTTAGGATTTTTATGGATTTTGAGGGTTTCGAGTTTTTTTCTAGGGGGGGGGTTGATTTTTTAGGGTTTTTGATGGTTTTTAGGGTCTTTTAGGTTTTTAGAGTTTTTAGTGTTTTTAAGGTTCTTTGGAGGTTTTTAACATGTTTAGTTTTTTTAAGTATATTTAGAGTTTTTAGTGGGTTTTTAGGGTTTTATGGGATTTTAGGGTTTTTAAAGTTTTTAGGGTTGTTATGGTTTTAAGGGGGTTTGAAGGGTTTTTCATGGTTTTTACATTTTCATGGAGTTTTGGGGGGTTTTAGGGTTTTTTATGGTCTTTTAGTTGTTTTATAGATTTTATGAGATTTTAATGTTTTTGGAGTTTTTAGGGTTTTCTGGGAATTTAGGGTCTTTGGGGGGGTTTTAGGTTTTTTTGTGTTTTTTGGGTTTTTAAGGGTTTCTAGATTTTTTTAACATTTTTAGAGATTTTAAGGGTTTTTAGAGTTTTAGTGGATTTTTTAAGGATTTTATTTATTTTTAGGGTTTTTTTATGGTTTTGGGGGGGTTTATGGATGTCAATAGTTTTTAGGGTTATTTGGGTTTTTTACATTTTCATGTATTTTTAGGGGTTTCTTAGGATTTTTATGGTTTTTAGGGGTTTTTAGGGTTTTTAGGGATTTTGAGGGTTTTTATAGGTTTTAAGGAGTTTGGGTTTTCAAGGTTTTTAAGGTGATTTTGGTTTCTTTAGTTTTTAGGGGTTTTAATACTTTTTAGTGTTTTTTTTATCATTTTTAGGGTTTTTATGGTTTTTTAAAGTTTTTAGTGCGTTTTTAGGGTTTTTATGGTTTTTAGGGGTTTTTATGGTTTTCAAGGGTTTTTTAGGGTTTTTTGGATTTTTCATGTTTTCATGGAATTTTAGGGGGGGTTTAGGTTTTTAAGGTTTTGAGGTTTTTAGGAATTTTGTGGCCTTTAAGGATTTTCAGGGGGGTTTAGGATTTTTAATTTAAGGATTGTAGGGTCTTTTGGGTTTTTAGGGTTTTTTCTGAGTTTTTTGGGGTTTTTAATATTATATAGAGTTTTTTAATGTTTTTAGATGTTTGAAGGGTTTTTAAGTTTTAAGTGGGTTGTTAGGGTTTTTATGGGATTTTTAAGGGTTTTTAAGGTTTTAGGGGTCTTTATGGTCTTCAGGGGTTTTTCAGGGTTCTTAGGGTTTTTTACATTTTTCTGGATTTTAAGGGCTTTTTAAATATTTTTATTTTTTTAGGTATTTTGGTGGTTTTTATGGGTTTTTATGGGTTTTAATGTGTTTTAGGGTTTTTAGAGATTTTAGGGGTTTTTAGGGTTGTTTTTTATTTTTTGGGTTTCTTTATTTTTTCACGTTTTTATATTTTTTTCACATTTTAGGAATTTTTAGGGGTTTTAGGGTTTTTCGGGGTTTTAGGGTCCTTTTGGGGGTTTAGGGTTTTTTTTAGTTCTTAGGGTTTTAAAGGTTTTTTAGAGTTTTTTAACGTTTTCAGGGTTTTAATAGTTTTTTAGTTATTTTTAACATTTTTAGGTGTTTAAAGGGCTTTTGGAGTTTCTATGGGTTTTTATGGGTTTTTATGTTTTTTAGGGGTGTTTGGGGTTTTAGGGGGTTTTCATGGTTTTTTAGGTTGTCATGGATTTTTAGTGTTTTTTTGGTATTTTTGTGGTTTTTAAGATTTTTTAGGGTTTTTAGGGATTTTTAGGGTGTTTTAGGCTTTTCAGGGATTTTTAGGGTTTTTTGGGTTATTCATGGTTTTAAGGGTCTTTTTGGGTTTTTACTATTGTTTTTAATTTTATAAGATTTTAAGGTTTTTTTGGAGTTTTTTAATGTTTTTAAGGGTTTAAATAGTTTTTAGATATTTTAGCAGCTTTTAGGGTTTTTTGGGGTTTTTTGGGGCTTTAGGATTTTTTTGTGTTTTTTAGTGTATTTAAAGTTTTTAGAGTTTTTGCGTTTTAGGGGTATAAAGTTTTTTTAGAGTTTTAGTCATTTTTAGGGTTTTTAGGGGTTTTTTAAGGTTTTTAGGGGTTTTATGGTTTTTAGGAGTTTTTTAGGGTTTTTAGGGGGTTTTACGTTTTATGGATTTTTAGGGAGTTTTTTGGATTTTTATGGGTTTCAGGGTTTTTTAGGGTTTTTAGGGTCTTTTTGGGTTTTAGGGGTTTTTTTGTGCATTTCGTTTTTTTATGGTCTTTTTGTGGTTTTAGGGGTTTTTTTGAGTTTTTTAGTGTTTTTAATGTTTTTTATAATTTTTAACATTTTTAGGGCAAGGAAGATTTAGAGGTCGGGCTATTCCCGACCCCCCCCCCCCAAGTTTATTAGATAAAGAAAAGACGCAGCAGACAAGGGAGGGGAGGGGTCAAACGACCCACACCCAAAAACCCTTTACAAACACACACCCAAAGACTGCAAAAAAAAAAAATCCAAAGCACACAAAAGAACCAAAGCAACCCCGATAGCATCCCCCAGCCAATCAGAAACCAGCAGTAAAGCAAAATTAGCATCTTCAGTGCCTCCCATCCAAGCAGCAACCAACATCCATAACGACCAGTATCCAATGGTTTTCACGTCTTTTAGGGCTTTTACATTTTCATGGATTTTTAGGTGGTTTTAGGATTTTTATGGATTTTAGGGTTTCTAAGGGATTTTGAAGGATTTTGAGTTTTTAAGGGGTTTTTCGGGCTTTTAAAGGTTTTTAGGGGTTTTCAGGGTTTTCAGGGTTTTCAGGGTCTTTTGGGTTTTAAGGGTTTTTTGAGTTTTTTTGGGTTTTTAAGTTTATTTTGGGTTTTTTAACATTTTTTGGGTTTTTAAGGGTTTTTCTATTTTTAGTGGTTTTTAGGTTTTTATGTGTTTTTAGGGTTTTTTATGTTTTTAGGGTTTATTTATGTTTTTAGGGGTTTTGGTTTTCAGAGGTTTTTTTGGGGTTTTAGGGTTTTTTACGTATTCATGGATTTTAAGGGTTTTTTAGGTTTTTTATTTTTTTTAGGGTTTTGAGGGTTTTTATGGGGTTTTAAGGGGATTTTAGGGGTTTTAGGGGTATTTAGGGTTTTTATGATTTTTTTGGTTTTCAGGGGTGTTGTGAGTTTTTTAGTGTTTTTAAGGTTTTTAGAGTTATATAACATTTTTAGGGGTTTAAGGTTTTTTAGAGTTCTTAGTGGCTTTTAGGGTTGTTACGGTTTTTAGGGGTTTTTATGGATTTGAGGTGTTTTCCCGCGTTTTTGGGTTTTTTACGTTTTTCATGTATTTTTAGGGGGTTGTAGGATTTTTATGGATTTTAGTGCTTTTATGGATTTTAGGTACTTTGAGGGTTTTATGGGTTTTCAGAGTTTTTAGGGTCTTTTGGGTATTTTGGGTTTTTTAGTTTTTTAGAGTTTTTTAATGTTTTGGGGGATTTTAAGGGCTTTTAGAGTTTTTAGTGGTTTTATAAATTTTTGGGTTATTTGGGTTTTTTGGGTTTTTTGGGTTTTTTGGGTTTTTAGGGTTTTTACGTTTTCATGGATTTTTAGGGGGGTTTAGGATTTTATGGTTTTTAGGTTTTTAGGGTTTTTAGTGATTTTTGGGGTTTAGGGTTTTTAAGGGTTTCTTTCATTTTTAGGGTTTTTCATGGGTTTTAGGGTCTTTTGGGGTTTTAGGTATTTTTTGAGTTTTTTAGGGTTTTAAAGGTTTTTAGAGATTTTTAACATTTTTAGGGGCTTCAAAGGTTTTTAGATTTTTTTAGTGGGTTTTAAGGTTTTTATGGGTTTTTAGGGTTATTTAAGGTTTTTATGGATTTTTATGGTTTTCTGTGGTTTCATAGGGGTTTAAAGGGTTTTTAAAGTTTTTTTATGTTTTCATGGATTTTTAGGGGTTTTCTAGGATTTTTGTGGTTTTTTGGATTTTTTTAGGATTTTTAGGGATTTTAAGGGTTTTAGGGTTTTTTTAGGGGTTTTAGGGTTTTTAGGATTTTTCAGGGTTCTTAGGGTCTTTTGGGTTTTTCAGGTTTTTCTGAGTTTTTTAGGGGTTTGAAGGGTTTTAGAGTTTCTTTTACGTTTCTATGGGGTTTAAGTGTTTTTTGGAGTTTTCAGTGGTTTTAAAGGGGTTTTTGGGGTTTTCAATGTTTTTATGGGTTTTTATGGTTTCAAGGGGTTTTTATGGGTTTTAGGGGTCTTTACAGTTTTTAGGCGGCTTTTTTGGTTTTTAGGGTTTTTTATGTTTTCATGGCCTTTTAGGGGGTTTCTTTGGATTTTTATGGTTTTCTGGGTTTTCTGGGTTTTTAGGGATTTTGATGTTTTTTAGGGTTTTTAGGGTTTTTTAGGGTTTTTAGGTTCTTTTGGGGTTCTAACGTTTTTTAGTTTGTTAGGGTTTTTATGGGTTTTTAGATTTTTTTAACATTTTTAGGGGTTTAAAAAGGTTTTTTGAGCTTTTGGTGGGTTCTCTCTGTTTTTGTGAGGTTTTACGTTTTTTAAGTTTTTTAGGGGTTTTTATGGTTTTCAGGGGGGTTTAGGGTTTTAGGGTTTTAGGGTTTTTTTACGTTTTCATGGATTTTTAGGTGTTTTAGGATTTTTATAGTTTTTATGTTTTTTATGGGTTTTAGAGATTTTGTGGGTTTTTAGCGATTTTTATGGTTTTTCAGGGTTTTGGGGTCTTTTGGGTTTTTAGAACTTTTTTGTATCTTTTGGATTTTTAAGGGGTTTTAGAGTTTTTTTACACTTTTAGGGTTTTGAGGTGTTTTAGTGTTTTAGTGGGTTTTTATGGTTTTTATGGGTTTTTAGATTTTTTAAGGTTTTGGGGGGTTTTTTATGGTTTTTAGTGGATTTTAGAGTTTTTAGTGTTTTTTGAGATTTGAGGGGTTTTTACATTTTCATGTGTTTTTAGGGGGGGTTTAGATTTTTTATTGCTTTTAACTTTATTTAGTGTTTTTAGAGATTTTGAGGGGTTTTAGTGTTCTTCAGGGTTTTGAGGGTTTTTAAGGTTTTCACGGTTTTTAGGGTCCTTTTGTGTTTTGAGGGTTATTTTGAGTTTTTTAGGGTTAATGGTTTTTAGATCACTTTAACATTTTTGGTGTTTTAAGGTTTTTTAGATTTTTTTATTGGGTTTTTATGGTTTTTAGAGATTTTTAGGGTTTTTTTAAAGTTTTTAGGGTTTTTTTGTTTTTTGAGGGGTATTTTTGAGGTTTTTTGGGTTTTTTATGTTTTCATTGATTTTTAGGGGTTTTTAGGATTTTTATAATTTTTATGGTTTTTAGGGTTTTATGGATTTTGAGGGGTTTTAGTGTTTTTCATGGGATTTATGGATTTTGGTGTTTTTTAGGGTTTTTAAGTTCTTTTTGGGTTTTTAGGGTTCTTTTGAGTTTCTTAGGGTGAAAAGGGCTCAGGGATGAACCCCCACCAAACTTTAAAGAAAACAAAAACAAAGGATATAAGGAGGGTTTACACGTCTGAGAGTGGACCTCACCCTTTATATTAGATTCCACATATGACACACAAAAAGACGGGGCAACAAAAGACCACGATGAACTCCATTCCTCAATTGCCTTCTTGGAGAGTGCATCTGCCACCGAGTTGGCCTCTCTATAGACTTGGGTGGCCCATAAGCTGAGAGTCTGAGAGATTGAGACACTCAAGACATTGAGTTTATAGGTTTTTTAAGGGATTTTTGAGTTTTTTTAACAATTTAAGGGGTTTTAACGATTTTTAGAGTTTTAGTGGGTTTTTTGGATTTTTTAATGTTTCTTAAGGTTTTTAATGGTTTTTATATTTTCAGTGGTTTTTCACAGTTTTTAGGTTTTTTTACATTTTCAGGGATATTAGGGGGGTTTTAGGATTTTATGGTTTTATGGGTTTTTTTTGTTTTTAGGGATTTTGAGGGGTTTTAGGGGTTTTTAGGGGTTTTCAGGGTTTTTAGGGTCTTTTAGGGTTTTTAGAGTTTCTTGAGTGTTTTAGGATTTTTAAGGTTTTTAGAGTTTTTAGTGGGTTTTTATGGATTTTTTGGGTTTTTTATGTTTTTAGGTTTTCATGTATTTTAAGGGGATATAGTATTTTTAAGGTTTTTATGGATTTCATGGGTTTTTAGGGTTTATCAGTGGTTTTTAGGTTTTCTGAGAGATTTTAGGGTCTTTTTGTGTTTTTAAGGGTTTTTTGAGTTTTTAGGGTCTTTTAGGGTTTTTAGAGTTTCTTAACATTTTTAAGGTTTTTAAGGGCTTTTAAAGTTTTTAGTGGATTTTAGGGTTTTTTATAGTTTTTAGTTGTTTTATATAGTTTTTACGTTTTTTAGGGTTTTGAGGGTGTTTTATGTTTTCATAGATCTTTAGGTGTTATTTTAGGATTTTTATAGGTTTTTAGGTTTTTTATGGTTTCTAGGGATTTTGAGGGTTTTTCATGGATTTTTAGGCTTTCTTCGGGTTTTTTGGATATTTTTGGGTTTTTAGGGTTTTTTTCAATTCTTTAGGGGTTTTAAGGTTTTTTAGAGTTTTTAACATTTTCAAGGGTTTTAAGGCAAGGAAGATGCGAGGGTCGGGCTATTCCCCCCCCCCCCCCCCAATTTATTAGAAAGAAAAAAGCGACACAGCTGACAAGGGAGGGGAGGGGTCAAACGACCCACACCCAAAAACCCCTTACAACCCAAGAAGCAAAACACCCTAAAAAAGAAAAGTCAAAAGCGAAAAAAAGAAAAAACACCAAATCCAAGCAACCACCACCATCTTCCAACATCTACCAGCATCCAGCAGCTCACAGCTAACCAACGACCAGCATTTAAACTCAACCAGCAATCAACATCTAGCAGCAGCACGATCATAAACCACAGCTTCAGCAACTCCCAGCTCAGCAGCAACCAGCATCCAGCATCACAATTTCCATCATCCATCACATTGGTTTTTATTGGTTTTCTAGGTTTTTCATTAGTTTTTATTGGTTTTTATTTGTTTTTTGGATTTTTAAAAGGCTTTTAGGGATTTTATGGTTTTTAGGGTCTTCTAAGGTTTTTAGAATTTTTACATTTTTCATGGTTTTTTAGGGTTTTTAAGGATTTTTAAGGTTTTTAGGGTTTTAAGGTATTTTGAGGGATTTTAGGGATTTTCAGGTGTTTTAGGGTTTTTAGGGTTCTTTAGGGGTTTTAGGGTATTTTGGGGTTTTTATGGTTTTCAAGGGGTTTTCAAGGCCTTTAGGATTTTTTACATTTTTAGTGATTTTTAGAGGCTTTTAGGTTTTTTAGGGGTTTTAACATTTTTTAGGGTTTTTAGGGATTTTGAGGGTTTTTAGCGTTTGTCGAGGGGGTTTGGATTTTTAGGGGTTTTTAGAATTTTTTATTAAGTTTTTAGAGGGTTGTTTGAGTTTTTTTGGGGTTTTTATGTTTTTTAGTTTTTTTAACATTTTGAGGGTTTAAATGATTTTTAGAGTTTTAGTGGTTTTTAGGGTTTTTAGGGGTTTTTACCTTTTCATGGATGTTTAGTGGTTTTTATAGTTTTTAGGATTTTTAGTGTTTCTAGGAATTTTTAAGGTTTTTAGGGTTTTTCTGGGGGGGGTTTAAGGTTTTCAGTATTTTTATGGCCTTTTTGGTTTTTAGGGTTTTTTAGTCTTTTTGGGTTTTTAAGGTTTTTAGAGGTTTTTAGCATTTTAGGGGTTTAAAGGGTTTTTAGAGTTTAATGGGTATTTAACATTTATGGGTTCTTAGGGTTTTCAAGGTCTTTTAGGGTTTTTTTTGGATTTAGGGTTTTTAAAGGTTTTTAGGGTTTTTTATGTTTTCAAGGATTTTTAGGGGTTTTAAAGGATTTTTCTGTATTTTAGGGTTTTTTAGGGTTTATAGGGATTTTAAGGGGTTTCAAGGGTTTTTAGGGACTTTTGGGGTTTTGAGGGGGTTTTTTAGTTTTTTAGTGTTTTAAGGTTTTTTAGAGTTTTTAAACCTTTTTAGGGGTTTTAATGGTTTTTAGAGTTTTCAGTGGTATTTAGGGTTTTTATTGGTTTGTAGAGTTTTTTAATATTTTATGGGTTTTTATGGTTTTAAGGAGGGTTTCAAGGTTTTTAGGGTTTTTTATGTTTTCACGGATTTTTAGGGTTTTTTTGGATTTTTATGGTTTTTATGGTTTTTAGGGATTTTGAGGGTTTCTAGGGTTTTCAAGGGGTTTTAGGGGTTTTCAGGGTTTTTATGGTCTTTTTGGGTTTTAGGGTTTTATTGAGTTTTTTATGGTTTTTAAGGTTTTATAGATTTTTTAACATTTTTATGGGATTTAGAGTTTAGTGGGTTGTTAGGGTTGTTATGGGGTTTTAGGGTTTTTAGGGTTTTTATGGTTTTTAGGGGTTTTTATGCTTTTCAGGTGTTTTCCAGAGTTTTTTGGGTTTTTTTGGATATTTATGGTTTTTAGGTTTTTTAGGGATTTTGAGGGTTTTTAGAGTTTTTTAGGGGTTTTTCAGCCTTTTTTTACTTTTAGGGTTGTTTTAAGTTTTTTAGGGTTTTTAAGGTATTTATAGTTTTTTAATGTTTTAAGGGTTTTTATGGGTCTTTTAAGGTTTTAAGATTTTAAGGGTTTTTATGGTTTTAAGGGGTTTTTCAGGGTTTTTAGGGTTTTTTACAATTTTATGGATTTTTAGGGGGGGTTAGGATTTTATGGTTTTTATGGTTTTTTAGGCTTTTTAGGAATTTTAATGGGTTCTAGGGTTTTTTAGGGTTTTTTAGGGTTTTAGGGTCTTTTTTGATTTTTAGGTATTTTTTTTGAGTTTTTTAGGGTTTTTAATATTTTTTAGATTTTTTTTATGTTTTTAGGGGTTTTAATGGTTTTTTGAGTTCTTTGTGGTTTTTTAGGATTTAGGGTTTTCTGGTGTTTTTGGGTTTTTATGTTTTTTTTAGTATTTTAGGGTTTTAAATATTTTTAAAGTTTTTAAACATTTTTAGGGGTTTTAAGGGTTTTTAGAGTTCTTTGTGCTTTTTAGGATTTTTATGGGTTTTTAGGATTTTTATGGTTATTAGGTTTTTTTATTCTATTCACAAGTTTTTCAGGGTTTTTAGGGTGTTTTACGTTTTGAGAAATTTTTAGGAATTTTTTAGTATTTTTATGGGTTTTATGGTTTTTTGACATTTTAAGGATTTCTTGGGGTTTTTAGGGTTTTTAGGGTATTTCAGGGTTTTTTGAGTTTTTCAGGCTTTATAAGGGTTTTTAGATTATTTAGGGTTTTTTTCATTTTTAGGGTTTTTAAGTATTTTTAGTGGGTTTTTTTCAGGTTTTTAGGGTTTTTAGTTTTTCTATGGTTTTATGGGTTTTTTTTGTTTTCTGAGGGTTTTTAGGGGTTTTAGGGTTTTTTATGATTTTAGGGATTTATATGTATTTTTTATTATTTTTATGGTTTTTAGGTTTTTTAGGTTTTTTAGGTTTTTTAAGGATTTTTAGGGTTTTTAGGGTTTTTAAGGGTATTTAAGGTTTTTTAGTGTTTTTTGGGTTTTTCACGGTTTTAGGGTCTTTTAAGGTTTCTGTTTTTTTATTTTTCAGGGTTTAATTTTTTTTATTGTTTTGTAGAATTTTTATTATTTTTAAGGGGTTTTAGAGTTTTTAGTTTTTATTTAGGGTTATGATGGGTTTTTAGGGGTTTATATGGTTTTCCAGGGTGTTTTAGGGTTTTTAGGGTTTTTTACATTTTCAGTTATTTTTAGTTATTTTTTTTGGATTTCTATGGGTTTTAAGGTTTTTAGGGTTTTTAGGGATTTTGAGGGTTTCTATGGTTTTTAGGGATTTTTTGGGTTATTTTGGTTTTTTTAGGTTTTTAGGTTTTATTGATTTTTTCAAGGTTTGTAAGATTTTTTAGAGTTTTTTAACATTTTTATGATTTTTTAGGGTTTTTAGAGTTTTTAGGGGCTTTTAGGGTTTATATGGGGTTTTAGTATTTTTATAGGTTTTAGGGGTTTTTATTGTTTTCAAGTTTTTTTAGGGTTTTTTAAGTTTTCTTGGATTTTTAGGGATCTTTTATGATTGTTATGGTTTTTAGGGTTTTGGGGGATTTAGATAGTTTTTAGGGGTTTTAAGGTTTTTTAGAGTTTTTTAATAATTTTAAGGGATATAAGGGATTTTAATGTTTTTAGTGGTCTTTAGGGTTTTTATGGGATTTTAGGGTTTTTTAATGTTTTTATTTGTTTTTTGGTTTTCTAGCGTTTCTCGGGGTTTTTAGGGTTTTTAACGTTTTGAGTGATTTTTAGGAATTTTCTTTGGTTTTTATGGTTTTTAGGGTTTTAGGGTTTTTATCATTTTTATGGGTTTTTTTGGTTTTTTGGTCTTTTAATGTTTTTGGGGTTTTTTGATATTTTTAGGTTTTTACCGTATTTTCAAGTTTTTATTGTTTTTAGGGGTTTTAAGGGTTTTTAGAGTTTTTAGTGGTTTTAAGGGTTTTTATGGATTTTTATAGGTTTTTAAATTTTTAGGAGGTTTTATGGTTTTTAGGGGTTTTTCAGGGTTTTTAGGGGTTTTTATGTTTTCAGGGATTTTTAGTGATTTTTTTATGCTTTTTATGGTTTTTATGGATTTTGAGGGTTTTGTAGGGTTTTTCGGGCTATTCAGAGTTTTTAAGGTCTTTTTTTTATTTTAGGTTTCTTTTGATATTTTTAGGGTTTCTATGATTTTTTATATTTTTTTGAATGTTTTTAGAGGTTTAAAATGTTTTTAGAGTTTTTAGTGGTTTTTAGAAGTTTTATGGGTTTTGGGGGGTTTTAGGGTTTTTTACATTTTTGAGGTTTTTTAGAGATTGTTTAGGATTTTTATGGTTTTTAAGATTTTTATGGGTTTTTTGGATTTTGAGGGGTTTTAGGATTTTTCAGAATTATTTAGGGTTTTTAGGGTTTTTTTGCGTGTTTTTAGGGCATTTTGCTATTTTTTTTGGTTTTTTGAGTGTTTAGGGTTTTTTATAATGTTTTAACGTTTTAGGTGTTTTAAGGGTTTTTAGAGTTTTTAGTGGTTTTTAGGTTTTTTATGGGGTTTCAAGGTTTTTACGTCTTTTAGGGGGCTTTTAGGGTTTTCAGGGTATTTTATGTTTACATGATTTTTTAGAGTTTTTTAGAATTTTATGGTTTTTTTGGGTATTTTTGGTATTTTGATGGGTTTACAGGGTTTACAAGGTATTTTATGTTTACATGATTTTTTAGAGTTTTTTAGGATTTTTATGGTTTTTATGGGTTTTGGGTTTTTTTGGGAATTTGAGGGGTTTAAGAGTTTTAAGGGTTTTTTGGTTTTTTTCTGTGTTTTTATTTTCTTTTTGGGTTTTTAGGGGTTTTTTAGTTTTTATAGAGGTTTTAAGGTTTTTTAGATTTTTTTAAATTTTTAGGGGGTTTAAGGGTTTTAGTGTTTTTAGATGTTTTTTAGGGTTTTTATGAGTTTTAGGGATTTTTATGATTTTTAGGGGGTTTTATGGTTTTTAGTGGTATTTTAAGGTTTTTGGGTTTTTTATGTTTTTAGATATATTTAGTGTTTTTTATGATTTTAATGGTTTTTAGGGATTTTAGATATTTAGAGGGTTTTTGGGGTTTTAGTGGTTTTAGGGTTTCTTAGTGTTTTTTTGTTTTTTCTCGAGTTTTTAGGGTTTTTAAGGTTTTTTAGAGTTTTTTAACGTTTTAGGGGTTTAAAGGGTTTTTAGGGTTTTAGTGGGTTTTTATGGGTTTTTAGGGTTTTTAAGGTTTTAGGCATTTTATGGGATTTTTGGGCTTTTTTGTTTTTTGTTTTTGGTTTTTTGGTTTTTAGGGATTTTAGTGTTCTTGGGGGTTTTTAAGGTTCTTTCATGTTTTTAGGGGATTTAGGGTGTTTAGTGGCATTTGGGGTTTTAGGGCATTTTTTTGAGTTTTTTAGGGTTCTTAAGGTTTTTTATGGTTTTAACTTTTTTATGGTGTTTAAGGATTTTTAGATTTTTTAGCAGTTTAAAGGTTTTTATGAGTTTTTAAGGTTTTTTGGGGTTTTTATAGTTTTCACAGGTTTTTCAGGGGTTTAGGGTATTTTATTTTTTCAGGGATTTTTTGGTTTTTTAGTTTTTTTTATGGTTTTTATGGTTTTGAGAGATTTTTAGGGTTTTTATAGATTTTTTGAGTTTTCAGGGGTTTTCAGGGTTTTTAGGCTGTTTTAGGTTTTTATGGATTTTTTGGTTTTAGGGATTTTTTGAGTTTGATAGGGGTTTTAATGTTTTTAGAGTTCTTAACATTTTTATGGGTTTAAAGAGTTTTTAGAGTTTTTGGTGGTTTTAGGGTTTTTGTGGATTTTTAGGGTTTTTAAGGATTTTAGGGGTTTTATGTTTTTTTGGGTGTTTTCAGGGGTTTTAGGGTTCTTACGTTTTCAGTGATGTATTTTTTAGTAATTTTTTGGTTTTTAGGGTTTTTTGGGGTTTTTAGGGTTTTTAGGGGTTTTAGGGATTTTGAAGGTCTTTAGGTTTTTCTGGGTTTTAGGGGTTTTCAAGGGTTTTAAGGTCTTTTGGGTTTTTATAGTTTTTAAGCGTCTTTATATTTTTTAATTTTTTTTTGGTGTTTTAAGGGTTTTTTAATATTTTCTTGGGTTTTTAGGGGTTTTATGGATTTTTAGGGTTTCTAAGGTTTTTAGGGGTTTTATGGTTTTTAGGGTTTTTTCATGTTTTTAGGGTTTTTACGTTTTCAGGGATTTTTAGGGGTTTTTTTAGGATTTTTATTGTTTTTAGGGTTTTTTAAGGTTTTTTGCAATTTTGAGGGTTTTTAAGGGTTTTCAGGGTTTTTTTGGGTTTTTATGGTTTTCTAGGTCCTTCAGTTTTTTAGTTTTTAAGGTTTTTTTAGATTTTTTTAATGTTTTTAGGGTTTTAAGTGTTTTTAGAGTTTTAGTGGGGTTTTAGTGTTTCTATGGTTTTTAGTTTTATTAAATTTTTAGGGATTTTTAGGGGGGGTTTATATTTTTTTCATGGTTTTTTAGGTTTTTAGGTTTCTTTAGGGGTTTTAGCGTCTTATTGGGGTTTTACGATTTTTTTAAGTCTTTTAGGGGTTTAAAGTGATTTTAGAGTTTTATAACGTTTTGAGGGGTTTTAAGGGTTTTTAGAGTTTTATTGAGGTTCTAAGGTTTTTATCGGTTTTTTGGGTTTTTATGGTTTTAATGGGTTTTATGGTTTTTAGGGGGGTTTCATGCTTTTTAGGGTTTTTTGGTTTTAAGGGATTTTTTTTACTTTTTTATGATTTTTATGGTTTTTAGGGGTTTTAGGGGTATTAGGTATTTTTATGGTCTTTAGGGGGTTTCAGGATCTTTTGGGTTTTTCAAGGATTTTCTAAGTCTTTTTGAGATTTTGGGTTTTTTTTTGAGTTTTCTAGGGTTTATGGATTTTTTTAGTTTTTTAACATTTTTAGGTGTTTGAAGGATTTATAGAATTTTTAGTGGGTTTTTAGGGTGTTCATGGGTTTTTAGTTTTTTTATGGGTTTTAGTTTTTTTATGGTTTTAGGGTTTTTTCATGGTTTTTAGTGTTTTTTACATTTACAGGGATTTTTATAGCTCTCTTAGAATTTTTGTGGTCTTTAGGGTTTTTAGGAATTTAGGGAATTCGAGGGGTTTTCAGGGTTTTCAGGGTTTTTTTATGGATTTTAGGGGTTTTCAAGGTTTTTATGGTCTTTTAGTGTTTTTAGGCTTTTTTGTAGTTTTTTAGGGTTTTTAGAGTTTTTAATGTTTTTAGAGGTTTTAAGTGTTTTATAGATTTTAGGCAGGTTTTAGTGTTTTAAAGGATTTTATTAGGTTTTTTGGGGTTTTTTGGTTTTTTGGGGTTTTTTCAGGGGTTTTAGGGTTTTTTACGTTTTCAAGGATTTTAAGGGTTTTTTGGTTTTTTATGGTTTTTAATTTTTCTTAGGATTTTAGGGATTTTAGGAGCTTTCAAGGTTTTTTAGGGGTTTTAGGTTTTTTAGGGACTTTTTTGGGTTTTTTGGTATTTTTAGTTTTTCAGGTTTTTTAAAGTTTTTTAGAGTTTAAAAATTTTTAGGGGTGTTAATGGATTTTATATTTTTTATTCATTTTTAGGGTTTTATGGGTTTTTAGGGGTTTTTAAGGTTTTTAAGGGGTTTTCTGGATTTGAGGGGTTTTTTAGGGTTTTTAGAGTTTTTACATTTTTATGGATTTTTTAAGATTTTTATGGTTTTTAGGGGTTTTAGGGATTTTTATAACTTAAAGGTTTATTAGAGTTTTTAAACATTTTTAGTGGTTTAAGGGTTTTTATAGTTTTTAGTGGGTTTTTAGGGCGTGTATGGGATTTTAGGGGGTTTTACAGTTTTCAGGGGGCTTTTAAAGGTTTTAGGGTTTTTTAATTCTTCATTGATTTTTAGTGTTTTTTGGATTTTTATGGATTTTAGGGTTTTTAGTGATTGGGGGGGTAGGGGTTTTTAGGGTTTTTATGGTTTTTAGTGTTTTTCTGGATTTTTAGGGTCTTTTGGGTTTTTAGGGGTTTCTTTGAGTTTTTTAGGGTTTTTAGGGGTTTTAGAGTTTTTAAATGTTTTTAGGGGTTTTAAGGGTTTTTAGAGTTTTTAATGGGTTTAGGGTTTTTATGGGTTTTTAGGGTTTTTTTAAATTTTTAGGGGTTTTAAGGCTTTTTTAGGATTTTTACGGGGTTTAGGGATTTTAGGGATTTTTAGGGTTTTACGGTTTTTAAGGGGTTTTAAGGGTTTTTAAGGTGGTTTTTAGGTCCTTTTTGGGTTTAAAGGTTTTTTTGATCTCTTTCAGGTTTTTAAAGTTTTTTACAATTTGTTAACATTTTAGGGTATTTATGGGATTTTAGAGTTTTTAGTGGGTTTTATAGTTTTTATGGGTTTCTAGGGTTTTTTAAGTTTTTTAGTGGCCTTATGGTTTTCATGGGTTTTTTGGGGTTTTAGGGTTTTTACGTTTTCAGGGATTTTTAGGGCTATTTAAGATTTTTATGGTTTTTAGAGTTTTATGGATTTTGAGGGGTTTTAGAATTTTTCATGTTTTTTACGTTTTTTAGGGTTTTTATGGTCCTTTAGAATTTTTGGGTTTTTTTTATATTTTTGTGTTTTATAAGGTTTTTTTTTACATTTTTTCACATTTTTAGGATTTTTAAGGATTTTTTTACATTTTAGTGATTTTTATGGTTTTTAGGGTTTTTTTGAATTTTGAGGGTTTTGAGGGTTTTTTAGGGTTTTTTAGGGTTTTTACAGTTTTGGGGTTTTTAAGGTTTTTTGAGTTTTTAGGGTATTTAAGGACTTTTAGAGTTTTTAGTGGTTTTAGTGTTTTTATGGGGCTTTAGGGTTTTTTAATCTTTTTACGGGTTTTTGTGGTTTTTAAGGGGTTTTCAATGTTTTTAGGGTTTTTACGTTTTTAGGGATTTTGAGAGATTTTTTGTATATTTATGGTTTTCAGGGGTTTTAGGGTATTTAGGGATTTTGAGGAGTTTTATGGGGTTTTAGGGTTTTTTAGGGTTTTTAGGGGTTTTCAGGTTTTCTCAACTATTTTTGGGATTTAGATCTTTTTTTGTGTTTTTATGGATTTTCTGGTTTTTTAGAGTTTTTAAACATTTTTAGGGGCTTTAATGGTTTTTATATTTTTTAGTGGTTTTTAGGGATTTTAGGGATTTTGAGGGTTTTTAGGGTCATTCAGCGGTTTCAGGTTTTTTATGATCTTTTAGTATTTTTTGGGGATTTGTTTTTTAGTTTTTAGAGGTTTTAAGGGTTTTTAGAGTTTTTAATGTTATTTGGGGTTTGAAGATTTCTATAGTTTTTAATGTTTTTTCAGGGTTTTTATGGGTTTTAGGGTTTTTTAATGTCTTTATGAGTTTTTATGGTTTTCAAGGGTCTTTTCGGGTATAGGGTTTTTTTTTCATTTTCAGGTTTTTTTTTGGATTTTTAGGATTTTTATGGTTTTTTGGGGTTTTGAGGGTTTTTATAGATTTTGACGGTTTTTAGGATTCTTCAGCGGTTTTAGGGGTTTTTAGGGATTTCGAAGTCTTTTGGTGTTTTAGGGGGTTTTTTTTGAGTTTTTAGGGGTTTTTAGGGTTTTTAGAGGTTTTTGTGTTCTTAGGGGTTTAAAGATTTTTTATATTTTTTAGTGGGTTTTCAGGGTTTTAGGGGTTTTTAATGTTTTAGGGGTTTTTAGGGTTTTTAGTGTTCTTTTCAGGATTTATAGTTTTTTAAATTTTCAGGTATTTTTATTCTTTTTTTTGGATTTTTATGGTTTTAGGGTTTTTAGGGATTTTGTGGCATTTTATAGTCTTTTCGAGTTTTTAGGTTTTTACGGTTTTTACGGTTTTTTATGTTTTTAGTGATTTTATGGATTTTTTAGGATTTTTATGGTCTCTAGGGTTTTTAGGGCTTTTAGGGATTTTTAGGGGTTTTAGGGATTATCAAAGTTCCTAGGATTTTTAGGGGTTTTCAGGGTTTTTAGATTCTTTTAGTGTTTTAGGGTATTTTTTAATTTTTTGTTGTTTTAAGGTTTTTTAGAGTTTTTTACATTTTTAGGTGTTTTAAGGGTTTTGGTGCATCTAAGGATTTTATGGGTTTTTTGTTTTTTTAAGGTTTTTATGGGTTTTATGGTTTTCAGTGAGTCTTTAGGGATTTTTACATTTTCAGGGATTTCTGGGGGTTTTTTAGGATTTTTGTGGATTTTTGTATTTTTAGGGGTTTTTAGGGTTTTTAGGGTTTTCCAGGGTTTTTGGATCTTTTTAGGTTTTTAGGTTTTTTGAGTTTTTAGTGTTTTCTAGGTTTTTTTGAGTTTTTAAAATTTTTAAGGGCTTTATGGGTTTTTAGAGTTTTTTAGTGATTTTTATAGTTTTTGGGGTTTTTAAGGCTTTTATGGCTTTTAGGGGGTTTTGAGGGTTTTTTTATGTTTTTAGGGATTTTTGGGGATATTTTAGGATTTTAATATTTTTTTTATGGATTTTGAGGGCTTTTAAGGTTTTTAAGGGTTTTAAGGTTTTTAAGGGTTTTTATGGTCTTTTAGTGTTTTTTTGATTTTTTTAGTTTTTAGGGGTTTTTTAGTTTTATATGGTTTTTTAGGGTTTTTAGGGGTTTTAAGTGTTTTTAGATTTTTGAGTGGTTTTTAGGATTTTGTAAGATTTTTAGGGGTTTTAGGGTTTTCATGGGTTTTTAAAGTTTTTTGGGTTTTTTATGTTTTTAAGGACTTTTAAAGATATTTTTAGGATTTTTATGGTTTTTAGGGTTTTTACAGTTTTCAAGGGTTTTAGGGTCTTTTTTTGTTTTTATTCTTTTTTTGTGTTTTTAGGATTTTTAAGGTATTTACGGGTTTTTAGGGGTTTTATGGTCTTTTTTGGTTTTTTTTTCTTTTTTTATAATTTTAGGGTTTTAAGGTTTTTTAAAGTTTTGAACGTTTTTAGGGTTTTAGGTGTTTAAATATTTTTTTAGTGGTTTTTTATGGTTTTTATGGGTTTTTAGGTTTTTTAAGGTTTTTAGGGTTTTTATGGTTTTTGGGGGTTTTCGGGGGTTTTTTTGTGAGTTTTTAGGGGTTTTAATATTTTTTAGTGTTTTTAATGTTTTTAGGGGTTTAAAGGGTTTTTAGAATTTTTCGTGGTTTTTAGGGGTTTTAGAGTTTTTAGAGATTTTGAGCATTTTTATTGTTTTTAGGGTTTTTTAGTTTTTTAGGGTTTTTAATGTTTTTTAAAAAAAATGGGGTTTATTGGTTATTAGTTTTCTTAGTGGTTTTTAGGGTTTGTATGGGTTTTTAGTGTTTTTTAATGTTTTTAAGGGTTTAATATTTTTCAGGGGTTTTTGAGGGTTTTTAGGTTTTTTTACATATTTAGGGATTTTTAGGGATTTTTTAGTTTTCTTAGTGGTTTTTAGGGTTTTTATGGGTTTTTGGGGTTTTTGGGTTTTTAGGGGTTTTCAAGGTTTATATGTTTTTTAGGTTATTTTAGTGTTTTTGCATTTTTTTTGAGCTTTTTAAGGTTTTTATGGTTTTTATTGTTTTTAATGCTTTTAGGGGTTATAAAGGATTATAGAGTTTTAGTGGATTTTAGGGTTTTTATCGATTTATTAGGTTTTTTACTTTTTAGGGGGTTTATGGTCTTTAGGGGTTTATTAAGGGTTTAAAGGGTTTTTTACATTTTTAGGGATTTTCAAGGATTTTTTAGGATAATTATGGTTTTTAGGGTTCTTTTGGGTTTTTAGGGATTTTGAGGGGTTTTTGGTTTTTTCAGGGGGTAGGGTTTTAGGTGTTTTAAGGTTTTATGGTCTTTTTGGTTTTGGGTTTTTTTTTGAGTTTTTAGGGGATTGAATGTTTTTAGAGTTTTCTAACATTTTTAGGGGTTTAAAGGGTTTTTAAAGTTTCTTGTAGTTTTTAGGGTTTTTATGAGTTTTTAGGGTTTTTAGGGTTTTTAATGTTTTTAGGGTTTTTATGGTTTTCAGAGGTTTTTCAGGGTTTTTAGGATTTTTTATTTTTTTTAGGGATTTTTAGGGATTTTTTAGGATTTTTATGGTTTTTAGGGGTTTTATTGTTTTTAAGGATTTTGAGGGTTTTAGGGATTTTAGGTTTTTTTTTGGTTTTTTTGGGACTTTTTGGGATTTTAGGTTTTTTATTAGTTTTTAGGGGTTTACAGGCATTTTAGAGTTTTTTAACATTTTTGGGGTTTTGAAAGGTTTTTATAGTTTTTAGTGGTTTTTCCCTTTGTATGGATTTTTAGGGTTTTTTAAGGTTTTATGGGTTGTATGGTTTTCAGGGGGGTTCCAGCGTTTTGAGGGTTTTTTACATTTTTAGGGATTTTTTGGGCATTTTTATTTTTACAGTTTTTAGGGTTTTTTAGGTTTTTAAGGGTTTTTTTTAGTTTTTAGGTTTTAAAAGGTTTTTTAGTTTTTCTTAACATTTTTAGGGGGTTTAAGGGTTTTAAGAGTTTTTAGTGGGTTTTATGGTTTTTACAGGTTTTTAGGGGTTTTAAGGTTCTTAGGATTTTTTATAGTTTTCATGGTTTTTTAGGGTGTTTAGGGTTTTTTACGTTTTTAGGGATTATTTAGGATTTTTAAGGTTTTTAAGGTTTTTTAGGGTTTTTGAGAATTTTTAGGGGTTTTAGGGTTTTTCAAGGATTTTTAGGGTTTTTAATGTTTTTAGGGTTTTTATGGTTTTTTCATGTTTTTAGGGTTTTTTAGAGTTTCTTGGGGGTTTTAAGGTTTTTTTTAATTTTTTAACTTTTTAGGGGCTTTAACTGTTTTTAGTGGTTTTTTGGGTTTTTATGGGTTTTTATGGGTTTTTGGGGGTTTTATGGGTTTTTTCAGGTTTTTAGGCTTTTTATGGTTTTCAAGGGTTTTTCAGGATTTTTAGGTTTTTTTATGTTTTCAGGGATTTTTATGGCTTTTTAAGGATTTTTATGGCTTTTAGTTTTTTTAGGGATTTTGAGGGTGTTTAGGGGTTTTCGGGGTTTTCCAGGGTATTTAGTGGTTTTCAGGGTTTTTAGGGTCTTTGGGTTTTTAGGATTTTTTTGAGTTTTTTAAGGTTTTTAACATATTTAGAGTTTTTTAACACTTTTTACGGTTTTAAGGGTTTTTTTGGATTTTTAGGGTTTTTTAAGGTTTTAGGGGGTTTTATGATTTTTAGGGGGTTTTAGGGTTTTTAGAGTGTTTTACGTTTTCAAGGATTTTTAGGGATTTTTTAGTATTTTTATGGGTTTTAGGGTTTTCAGGATTTTTTAGCGTTTTTAGAGATTTTGAGGGTTTTTAGGGGCTTTAGTGTTTTTAGGGTTTTTATTGTATTATGGGTTTTAGGGTTTTTTGATTTTTTTTTTAGGATTTTAAATATATTTTAGAGTTTTTTAACATTTTTAGGGGTGATGAGAACCATGTTGAAAGCACCGAGTTGATTTCCCGGGTGGAAGAGTTGGATTTGCAAGGCCCAATGATGCGAGGGAGATTAAAGATGTTGAATGCTACAATGGGAACCCATCTCACCTCATTAAAGGCTGAATGGATCTTGCCTTGCAGGATGGAGAAAATGGGCCCATTATCTCACTTATCAAAGCCTAAGAAAGATGTTTAAAGCTTTTCCCATAGTTGCATGAATTTTGGAAGCCTTGTCCACATAGAGAATTATAGAATGACATCTTTGGACACCAAAGTCAAATCCAGTGGGCTATGGGTGGAAAGACTTACTACTTTTCTGAAAATCCATTTTTAGACTTTAACTTTTTAACTTTAAGGGGACAAGGTAGGAATAGCCTTTATGACTTTAGGGTATTAAACCCTTGACCTTTTGTGGAAGCCCGTGGCTATAAATAGCCACCCCATGGCTATAAATAGCCACCCCATGGCATTGTATTCTCATTCATGTTTTCATTAGTGAAATTCTGTGAGTTTATTCTCTCCATTGTGAGGATTGTTACTTTCTTCCCTTGCTCTTGTGCATTCTTGCCTTGTCAATCTACAAGTTAGATTGGTGATCCAAGATCACAAAGCCCCCAATTTCATGCCTCAACCTAAGTGTGTTTTTGTGTGGATTGGTTATCAATCCCCTACCTTGAGTGTGTTGTCTAAGTAGTATGTCACACTCCTTATAGCATTGATTGAATACTTGAATCCACTATCCATACCCATCATCCACCACTTATCTCTGAACTGTATCCTTCATCCATTATACTACGTCGTGAAGATTGGGTCACCCCATGCATCGCACATCAATTTGCATCAGAGATCCAGTTGATACAGTAGGCATCTATCACCCTTTATCTATCCCATATATCCATCACCATTCTCATATTTCCTTGTTATCCACCCATTAAAAAACCCATTTTTCTTTGAAAACCTCCAGAATTGGCCTATGTTGTGCAAGATTGAATCATTGTTACATTGAACCAATTATTCATCCATCTTGTTTTCACATTTAATTTGCTATATGTGATTTTTATAAAAAACCAAAAAAAATCAAATTTTATAAACTCATCATTTTGTGTTTTTCAAAATCAAGAACATCCTTTCTTTGATAGATTTCAAAAATATATATCATACTCTCCATTCATCATCTTGTTCTTTAAAACTCCAAGCACAACACTTTCTGGGAGATTTGACCCAAATAATGAAAAAAAGAAAAAAAAGTTGATACAGTTACTTCTTTCTTCTTTACATTATTAGAACTTTCCATTTTTGTACATCACTTTATCCATCATTTTACTTTATCTCCATATCATTTTTGGATCATTGTTATTAATTTTTTCTTATCTTGCACAATCGATCAAAACCCATATACCACCCTTCTACCCCATTTTCACCTTTTACCCATTTTCTACCCCCTTCCTCACCCTTTACCATTTTGTTACCTTTTACCACTCAAATGGGTTGTGTTAAAGCATCCTCCAACATAATCTTGGTTTGGGAAATATCTATGGCACATGATCACCCCAAACAAGGTATTAGATTTCATAATAGTTTGGGATTTGAATTGAGTGTTGAGAGTTGAGAGAAATTGATATTATACCGTATGCGAGTGTGGTATTCGTTGGCAAAAATACGAAAACACAAGCGAATAAAGAAGAGGGGAATGGAAATTAAAAGAAATGCAAGAAGAATAAAAGGGGAAGGGGATGATCAATTAGGAGCCCAAGGAGACTTGCCCCTTGAAACTCTAATTATAAAGTGGCACAAAGGTTGATCACTCCTTTGATGAGCTTTACTTGCATTCACCTAAGAATACAATAAACACAAGCATAATAATGCTAGAAACTCTCAAATTCGAAATTAAGCTAAAAGGGTAGAAAGAGGTGGCTATTTATAGCCAAATGAGAGAGATAAATGTCAAAAACCTAGTCCCCAAAAGTATAAAGCCTAAAAAACGATTTATGACATTGTTTACACTTGTCCATGGCTTTAGGGGACAAGATATCCACCAAGAAGACTTTTTAGAACCACCCCAAAGACTTTGAAGATTCCCACCATGACTTTAGAGACAAGGGGCCCACCACTTTATGACTTTGGGGATTTCATTCAAGAAAGTGGCTTAAAATTCATGGGATCAATTGGGTGGGCCATTTAGGTTCACTTTTGGGCTTTAATAAGTGTGATTAAAGGCCCATTTGATCCTCCCATGCATGCATGTTGGGCCTCCTCTTGTAATTTCAAAATGAGGCCATGTAAAGCCTCTTTCATCCTACTTATTCTTCCTCCTGTAATTGGTCCACCAATCCCATGCAATGGGTCTTGTCCATTAATGATCCTTCCACCATCAACGCCATGATCACCCTCAACTCCTCACTGCATGTGTGAACCATGATCCGCATCATCCCCTCCCTCTTCAAAAGGATTCATCCTCGTATCTGCATATTCAAAAGGAGAGAGATCAGAAATATTAAAGGTAGCACTCACATTTCCATACCTGCTGGGCAAGTCAATCTTGTAGGCGTTATCATTGATTCTTTCTAAAACTTGAAATGGTCCATCTCCTCATGATTGAAGTTTTTATTTTCTTTGCTCCAGGAATCTTTCCTTCCTCAAATTCACCCACACCCAATCTCCGGGTTCTAGTACAACCTTATTCCTACCCTCGTTTGCTTTCTTCGCATATTGTTCATTTCTTATTTCAATGTTGGCTTACACCTTAGCATGTAAATCCTGAACAAATTTTTCCTTCTCATCACCTACAAGATCAACAAACTCATTATTAGGTAATGAAATAATATCAAATGGAGTCATTGGGTTAAAGCCATATACAATCTAAAAAGGTTAGAAGTTAGAAATGGAATGCACTACTCAGTTACATGAAAACTCTATGTGTGGAAAACATTTTCCCAATTATTCAGATTTTTTGAATTATTACACGCAAGTGGGTAGAAAGAGTCCCATTAACCACTTTAGTTTTCCCATCAGTTTAAGGATGTGCAACAGTTGAGAAAAATAATTTAGTTCCCAATTTATTCCACAAAGAACTCCAAAAGTGGCTAAGTAATTTCACATCCCTATCACCTACAATGGTTTTGGGTAGTCCATGTAATCTCACAATTTCTTTGAAAAACAAATCTGCTATATGTATAACATCATTAGTTTTTGAGCATGCAATGAAATGGGCCATTTTTCTAAATCGATCCACAACAAAAAAAAATTCTATCTCTTCTTGATTGGGATCGAGGAAATCCCAACACAAAATCCATAGATATATCGGTCCAAGGATGTGATGGAACGGGTAAGGGGGAATACAATCTATTAGGTTGAACCTTGGACTTTACATGCTTACAAGTGACACACTTAGCACAAATTTAAATAACATATTTTCTCATGCTTGGCCAATAAAAATGTTCTTGCAAAGTAGCTAGTGTTTTATCAACCCCAAAATGCCCCATCAAACCACCCCCATGAGTTTCTTTTACAAGAAATTATCGAGTTGAATAATTTCAAATGCACAATTTATCCCTCTTGAAAAGAAACCCATCATTTTTGTAATAGTATTTAAATCCATGTTTTTCACAAGATATCCAAATTTGTGAAAAATCTCCATCATTTTCATACATTCTCTTTAGTAACTCAAGTCCAAGTAATCTAGAATGATGAGAAGTAAGAAGTGAATACCTTCTTGAAAGAGCATCAACAACCACATTTTCCTTACCTTTTTTGTGCTTGATCACATAGGGGAAAGTCTCAATGAATTCTATCCAAGATGAATTCCGCCGATTCAACTTACCTTGGGACTTAAAATACTTAAGGATTTCATGGTCAGAATGAATAATGAACTCTTTAGGCCATAAGTAATGTTGCCATGTTTCCAGAGTTCGTTTCAAAGCATAAATTTCTTTATCATAAGTTGAATAATTTAATGTTTCCCCATTCAATTTATCACTAAAGTAAGAAATTGGATGCGACTCTTGAGTCAAAACAACACCAATACCTACTCCTGATGCATCACACTCAATTTAAAAGACTTTGGTCAAATCTGGTAGCCTTAAAAGGGGAGCATTGACCAATTTTTCTTTGAGTGTGTTAAAGGCTTTTTTTTTGTTTTTCACCCCATTTAAAGACCACGTGTTTCTTTAAAAGTTCATTAAGAGGTGCAACGATGGATGAAAAATCCTTTACAATCCTCCTATAGGAGCTTTCCAATCCAGGAAAACTCCTAACCTCGGTTGCACTCTTTAGTGTGGGCCACTCTTGAATTGATTTGATCTTTTAATCATCTACACAAATCCCTTCTGACCCTACAACAAATCCAAGAAACACAATAGAATCCATGCAAAAGGAATATTTTTGAATATTGACATAAATCTAGTTTTGTTTAAGGGTCTCGCACACCAAACGCAACGGGAGTTGGTATTGGTGCTGTTTTGACTCAAGAGTTTCCTCCAATTGCTTACTTTAGTGAGAAATTGAATGGGGAAACATTAAATTATTCAACTTATGATAAAGAACTTTATTCTTTGAAATGAACCCTGGAAACATTTCAACATTAATTATGGCATAAAGAGTTCATTATTCATTCTGACCATGAAAGCCTTAAGTATTTTAAGTCCCAAGGTAAGTTGAATCGGCGGCATGCATCTTGGCTGGAATTCATTGCGACTTTCCCCTATGTGATCAAGCACAAAAAAGGTAAAAAAATGTGGTTGTCGATTCTCTTTCACGAAGGTATTCACTTCTTACTTCTCTTCATTCTAGATTACTTGGACTTGAGTTACTAAAGGTAATGTATGAAAATGATGGAGATTTTTCACAAATTTGGACATCTTGTGAAAAACATGGATTTAAAGACTATTACAAAAATTATGGGTTTCTTTTAAAGAGGGATAAATTGTGCATTCCCAATTGTTCAACTTGAGAATTTATTGTAAAAGAAACTCATGGGGGTGGTTTGATGGGGAATTTTGGGGTTGATAAAACACTAGCTACTTTGCATGAACATTTTTATTGGCCAAAAATGAGAAAATATTTTATTGAAATTTGTGCTAAGTGTGTCACTTGTAAGCATGAAAAGTTCAAGATTCAACCTAATGGATTGTATCCCCCATTTCCTATTCTATCACATCCTTGGACTGGCATCTCTATGGATTTTTTGTTAGGATTTCCTCTATCCCAATCAGGAATAGATAACATTTTTGTTATTGTGGATCGATTCAGAAAAATGGCCCATTTCATTGTATGCTCAAAAACTAATGATTCTATACATATAGTAGCTTTGTTTTTCAAATAAATTGTGAGATTACATGGACTGCCCAAAACCATTGTAAGTGATAGGGATGTGAAATTCCTTAGCCACTTTTAAAGGACTTTGTGGAATAAATTGGGAACTAAATTATTGTTCTCAACTGTTGTACATCCTCAAACTGATGGGAAAACTAAAGTGGTGAATAGGACTCTTTCTACCTTCTTGCGTGCAATAATTCACAAAAATATGAAGAATTGGGAAAAATGTTTTCCACACATAGAGTTTGCATATAACCGAGTAGTGCATTCCACTATTAACTTCTCACCTTTGAGATTGTGTATGGATTTAACCCAATTACTCCGTTAGATATTCTTTCATTGCCTACTAATGAGGTTGTTGATATTGAAGGTGATGAGAAGGAAAAATTTGTTTGGGATTTACATGTTAAGGTGAAAGCCAAAATTGAAAGAAGAAATGAACAATATGTGAAGTAAGCAAACAAGGGTAGGCATAAGGTTGTACTAGAACCCGAAGATTGGGTGTAGGTGCATTTGAGGAAGGAAAGGTTCCCCGAGAAAAGAAAATCAAAACTTCAATCACGAGGAGATGGTCCATTTCAAGTTTTAGAAAGAATCAATGATAATGCCTACAAGATTGACTTGCCCAGCAGGTATGGAAATGTGAGTGATACCTTTAATATTTCTGATCTCTCTCCTTTTGAAGAGGGAGGGGATGATGCGGATCATGGTGCATACATGTAGTGAGGAGTTGAGGGTGATCATGGAATTGATGGTGGAAGGAGCATTAATGGACAAGACCCACTACATAGGATTGGTGGCCCAATGACAAGAGGAAGAATGAGGATAATGAAAGAGGCTTTACATGGCCTAATTTTGAAATTACAAGAGGAGGCCCAACATGCATGCATGGGATGAGAAAATGGGCCTTTAATCATGCTTATTAAAGCCCAAAAGTGAACCTAAATGGCCCACCCAATTGATCCCACGAATTTTAAGCCACTTGCTTGAATGAAATCTCCAAAGTCATAAAGTGGTGGGCCCATTATCTCTAAAGTCATGGTGGGAATATTTAAAGTCTTTGGGGTGGTGCTAAAAAGTCTTATTGGTGGATATCTTGTCCCCTAAAGCCATGAACAAGTGTAAACAATGTCAAAAATAGTTTTTTAGGCTTTATACTTTTGGGGACTATGTGTTTGACATGTATCTCTCTTATTTGGCTATAAATAGCCACCTCTTTGTACCCTTTGAGCTTAATTTCGAATTTGAGAGTTTCTAGTATTATTATGATTGTGTTTCTTGTGTTCTTAGTTGAATGCAAGTAAGGCTCATAAAAGGAGTGATCAACCTTTGTGGTGATTTATAATTATAGTTTCAAGGGGCAAGTCTCCTTGGGGTCCTAATTGATCATCCCCTTCCCATTTTATTCTCCTTTTATTTATTTTAATTTCCATTACCCTCCTATTTATTCACTTGTGTTTCTGCATTTTTTCCAATGAATACTGCACTTGCATAAGATATAATACCAGTTGGTATCAGATCAAGGCAAAAAAAAAAACAGGTTCTTTCATTTCTATTTCTCACATATTTTTTTCCTTCCCCTTCTTCCATTTTCTTCCATCACCAATTCTAGATGCAACTTTCTTCCACATTTTCGTCTGCTTTTTCTTTGAGTTTCTAGATGTATAATATGTCATTTTAATATTTCGTAATCTCATATTTCTTCTCGATTTTGAAACACTAAAATCCAACACCTATATTTGGAGATATATCCAAATCAATTCGTGCTACAGTTTCACCCTTATGAAATCTAACAATCTCCATGGCGGATTTCTATTTGATTTTGAAGTTCATGGTATCTCAACCATTTACATAATTTCAATCAGATTACTACATCTTTCATTTGTTTTACTTTGAGCATAAAAAGAGCACTCTTTTTATCTCAATTCTTTTTTATTGAGTAGAAAAAAATCAAAAAAAATGATGCTTCTCATTTGAAACATTGCATTCGCTCATAAGTTATAAATTTGATTTCATTTTCTTATCCATCATCTTATTTTATTCATCCATATAAAACCTTATTCTATAACCATTTCTCCCATTTACCCCCCATATTTCTTGGACCTCATTGATTCAAACCCTTTTAAAATTTCTGATTTATAGAGATTTCCATGAATTGATTGCTTCTACTAGTTGTCTTCTTGATTCTATTTAAGAACACTTGTTGGAACCAAGTTTTTGTGCTAGAAATTGTGAGGAAACTTTTGAGAGATAAAAACAGAGAGAAAGGGTGTGTGAGGAATTAAAAAATGGAAAGTGAGGGAGAAAGAAATGAGATCGACATTAAATTATTCATGAAAGCAATTGCTGACCAGTTTACAAGATTGAATGCTAGGTTGGATGATATGAAAAGTTCCTCATCTTCAAAGGCTCCAAGAAGGAAAGAAATTCATTAAGGTGATGATGAGTACTCTGATTTCAAAGAATCAATTCCTAGGTGAGGGCAACGTGCTGCTTGGAGAGAAAATGACTTGGGAAGCATCAAAGTGACACTTCCATACTTTCAAGGGAAGAGTGAACCAGAACTTTATTTGGAGTGGGAGCGGAAGGTTGACCATGTTTTTGGACTTCACAACTACTCAGAGGAGAAGAAGGTAAAATTGGCGGCACTTGAGTTCAATGACTATGCAAGTATTTGGTGGGACCAATTACAAGTTAGTCGACGATGAAATGGAGAAAGACCAATTCAAACTTAGGAAGAAATGAAGATAGTAATGCGAAAAAGGTACATTTCTAGTCATTACTATCGATATTTTCATTTTAAGTTACAAAAACTGGTGCAAGGTTCCATGTGTGTGGAGGAATACTATAAGGAAATGGAGATATCAATGATTCGAGTTAATTTGGAGGAGGATCACAAAGCTACCATGGAAAGGTTCATCAATGTATTGAATCCGGTAATTAGATATGTGGGGGAAATACAGACCTATATTGACATGGAGGAGTTTCTACATAAGGCGGTGAAGGTCAAAAAACAACTACATTCTCGGAGTCAAGTAAGTTCTCATAATTTTTGGAAGGATAACCGGAAAGATCCAAAATCAACTTCTAATTGGAATGAAACAAAACCAAGATATTCCAAATTTGTTCCAAAACAAAGAGAAGAGGCCAAAAATAAGTTCTTCCCCACTGATTCAAAAGGAAAAATGGATACAAATTTCCCTTCTAAATCTCATGATATAAAGTGTTTTAAGTGTGAAGGACATGGTCATATTGTATCTCAATGTCCAAAACAAAGGGCCATGATTATTTTGGATAATGGAGACATATACCAACGGTTTGGCCAAAACCATTGGTATAGGTCCTCTATAATGGACCTATACCAACAGTTTGGCCAAACCGTTGGTATAGGTCCCCCCTATACCAACAGTTTATCCAAAACTGTTGGTATAGGTCCATATAAGTGACCTATACCAACGGTTTTGGCCAAACCGTTAGTATAGGTCCAAATTAATGAATTATACCAATGGTTTGGCCAAAAACATTGGTATAAGTCATATTTCCAGTAGTGTATGTAGTATGATCACTGATATTGGAAGTTTTACTAATGTGTCTAGTACCTTATTGGTGGAGAAATTGAGTTTTCCTACTCTAAGGAATACTAGACCTTATAGATTGCAGTGGTTGAATGATAGTGGTGAAGTGAGGGTCACAAAACAAGCCATAGTTTCTTTTTACATTGAAAAATATCACGATGAGGTGTTGTGTGATGTTTCTCCAATGCAAGTTGGACATTTGCTACTAGAGAGACTGTATCAATTTTATAGGAGGGTGGTGTATGATGGCTATGCTAACTGCTTCTCTTTTCATTTTAGCGGTAGAAAGATTATTTTGACTCCTCTAAGTCCCATACAAGCATATGAAGATCAAGTGAGGATAGATAAAGAATACAAAAAGAAAAAAGGAATGATTGAAAAAGAAAGTTGGAAAAATAAAATTTTGAGTGATAAAAAAGAGAGTGATGAGTTGATGAAAAAGGAAATGAGAAAAAAAATGAAAAGAGAGGAAAAATTAGGAGTGAAAAAGGAGTGATCAATCTTTGTGGTGCTTTATAATTAGAGTTTTAAGGGGAAAGTATCCTTGGGGTCCTAATTGATCATCCCCCTTCCCCTTTTACTCTTCTTGCATTTCTTTTAATTTCCATTCCCCTCTTCTTTCTTCGCTTGTGTTTCCGCATTTTTTCCAACGAATACCGCACTCGCATACGGTATAATATCATCCGGTCCTAATAATTCTAGAAACTCTAAAATTCAAAATTAATCTCAAAGGGTACAAAGAGGTGGCTATTTATTTTTAAATGAGAGAGATACGTATCAAACACCTAGTCCCCAAAAGTATAAAGCCTAAAAAAATGATTTTTTGACATTGTTTACACTTGTCCATGGCTTTAGGGGACAAGATATCCACCAAGAATACTTTTTAGAACCACCCTAAAGACTTTGAAATTGAGTGTGATGTATCGGGAGTTGGTATTGGTGCTGTTTTGACTCAAGAGTCGCATCCAATTGCTTACTTTAGTGAGAAATTGAATGGGGAAGCATTAAATTATTCAACTTACGATAAAGAAATTTATGATTTGAAACAAGCCCTGGAAACATGGAAACATTACTTATGGCCTAAATAGTTCATTATTCATTCCAACCATAAAATCCTTGAGTATTTGAAGTCCCAAGGTAAGTTGAATCGACGACATGCATCTTGGCTGGAATTCATTGAGACTTTCCCCTATGTGATCAAGCACAAAAAAGGTAAGGAAAATGTGGTTGTCGATGATATTTCACGAAGGTATTCACTTCTTGCTTCTCTTCATTCTAGATTACTTGGACTTGAGTTACTAAAGGGAATGTATGAAAATGATGGATATTTTTCTCAAATTTGGACATCTTGTGAAAAACATGGATTTAAAGACTATTGCAAAAATGATGGGTTTATTTTCAAGAGGGATAAATTGTGCATTCCAAATTGTTCAACTCGAGAATTTCTTATAAAAGAAACTCATGGAGGTGGTTTTATGGGGCATTTTGGGGTTGATAAAACACTAGCTACTTTGCATGAACATTTTTATTGGCCAAGCATGAGAAAAGATGTTATTGCAATTTGTACTAAGTGTGTCAATTGTAATCATGAAAAGTACAAGGTTAAACCTAATGGATTGTATTCCCCCTTTCCTGTTCCATCACATCCTTGGACCAACATCTCTGTGGATTTTTTTTGGATTGCCTCGATCCCAATCGGGAAGAGATAACATTTTTTTGTTGTGGATCGATTTAAAAAAATGGCCCATTTCATTGCATGATCAAAAACTAATGATGCTATACATATAGAAACTTTTTTTTCAAAGAAATTGTGAGATTACATGGACTGCCCAAAACCATTGTAAGTGATAGGGATGTGAAATTCCTTAGCCACATTTGGAGGACTTTGTGGAATAAATTGGGAACTAATTTATTGTTCTCAACTATTTCACATCCTCAAACTGATGGGCAAACTGAAGTGGTGAATAAGACTCTTTCTACCCTCTTGCATGCAATAATTCAAAAAAAATATAAAGAATTGGGATTTTTTTTCCACGCATAGAGTTTGCATATAACCGAGTAGTGAATTCCACTACTAACTTCTCACCTTTTGAGATTGTATGTGGCTTTAACCCAATGAATTCGTTAGATATTCTTTCATTTCCTACTAATGAGTTTGTTGATCTTGTAGGTGGTGAGAAGGAAAAATTTGTTCGGGAATTACATGACAAGGTGAAATCCAACATTGAAAGAATAAATGAACAATATGTGAAGTAAAAAAACAAGGGTAGGCATAAGGTTGTACTAGAACCCGGAGATTGGGTGTGGGTGAATTTGAGGAAGGAAAGGTTCCCAGAGCAAAGAAAATAAAAACCTCAATCACGAGGAGATGGTCCATTTCAAGTTTTAGAAAGAATCAATGATAATGCCTACAATATTGACTTGCCCAACAGGTATGGAAATGTGAGTTCTACCTTTAATATTTCTGATCTCTCTCCTTTTGAATATGCATATTCGTGGACAAATCCTTTTTAAGAGGGAGGGGATGATGCAGATCATGGTGCACACATGCAGCAAGGAGTTGAGGGTGATCATGGCATTGGTGGTGGAAGGATCATTAATGTAAAAGACCCATTTCATGGGATTGGTGGCCCAATTACAAGAGGATGAATGAGGAGGATTAAAGAGGCTTTATATGGCCTCATTTTAAAATTACAAGAGGGGCCCCAACATGCATGCATGGGAGGAGAAAATGGGAATTTAATCACACTTATTAAAGCCAAAATGTGAACCTAAATGGCCCAACCAATTGATACCACGAATTTTAAGCCACTTTCTTGAATGAAATCTCCAAATTCATAAAGTGGTGGTCCCCTTGTCTCTAAAGTCACGGTGGGAATCTTCAAAGTATTTGGGGTGGTGCTAAAAAGTTTTCTTGGTGGATATCTTATCCCCTAAAGCCATGTACAAGTGTAAAAAATGTCAAAAATCGTTTTTTTAGGCTTTAGACTTTTGGGGACTAGGTGTTTGACATGTATCTATCTCATTTGGATATAAATAGACACCTCTTTGTACCCTTTGAGCTTAATTTCGAATTTGAGAGTTTCTAGCATTATTATGCTTGTGTTTATTGTGTTATTAGGTGAATGAAAGTAAGTCTCATCAAAGGAGTGGTCAACCTTTGTGGTGATTTATAATTAGAGTTTCAAGGGGCAAGTCTCCTTGGGGTCCTAATTGATCATCACCCTTCCCTTTTTATTCTCCTTGAATTTATTTTAATTTCCATTCCCCTCTTCTTTCTTCGCTTGTATTTTCACATTTTTGCCAATGAATACTGCACTCGCATATGGTATCATATCATTTGGTATCAGAGGAAGGCAATGGAAACCAGGTTCTTTCATTTCTATTTCTCCCATCTTTTTTTTCCTTCCCCTTCTTCCATTTTCTTCCATCACCAATTATGGATGCAAATTTCTTCCACATTTTCATCTACTTTTTCTTTGAGTTTCTGGACGTATAATATTTCATTTTAATAGTTCAGAATCTCATATTTCTTCTTTATTTGGAAACACTAAAATCTGACACCTATATTTGGAGATATAGCTGAATCAATTCATGCTACAGTTTCACCCTTATGAAATATAACAATATCTAAGGCGGATTTCCATTTGAGTGTGAAGTTCATGTTATCTCAACCATTTACATCATTGCAATCTGATTATTACATCTTTCATTTGTTGTACTTTGATCATAAAAAGTGCACTTATTGTATCTCAATTCTTGTTTATTGAGTAGCAAAAAAAAAATCAAAAAAGAAATTAAAAAAATCAAAAAAAAAAGATGTTGCTCATTTGAAACATTGTGTTCACTCATAAGTTATAAATTTTATTGAATTTTCTTATCCATCATCTTCTTTTATTCATCCATATCCAACCTTCTTCTATAACAATTTCTCCCATTTACCCACCATATTTCTTTGACTTCATTGATTCAAACCCTTTTAAAATTTCTGATTTATAAAGATTGCCATGAATTGATTGCTTCTACTAGTTGTCTTATTGATTCTATTTAAGAACACTTGTAGGAACCAAGTTGTTGTGCTAGAAAGTATGAGGAACCTTTTGAGAGATAAAAAAGAGAGAAAGAGTGTGTGAGGAATTAAAAAAATGGAAAGTGGGGGAGAAATAAGTGAGATCGACATTAAATTAGTCATGAAAGCAGTCGCTGGCCAGTTTACAAGATTGAATGCTAGGTTGGATGATATAAAAAGTTCCTCATATTCAAAGGCTCCAAGAAGGAAAGAAATTCATGAAGGTGATGAAGAGTACTCCGATTTCTAAGAATCAATTCCTAGGTGAGGGCAACATGCTGCTTGGAGAGAAAATGACTTGGGAAGCATCAAAGTGACACTTCCATCATTTCAAGGGAAGTGTGACCCAGAACTTTATTTGGAGTGGGAGTGGAAGGTTGACCATGTGTTTGGACTTCACAACTACTCAGAGGAGAAGAAGGTAAAATTGGCGGCACTTGAGTTCAATGACTATGCAAGTATTTGGTGGGACTAATTACAAGTAATTTGACGACAAAATGGAGAAAGGCCAATTCGAACTTGGGAATAAATGAATATAGTAATGTGAAAAAGGTACATTTATAGTCATTACTATCGAGATTTTCATTGGAAGTTAAAAAAACTGGTGCAAGGTTCCATGTGTGTGGAGGAATACTATAAGGAAATGGAGATATCAATGATTCGAGCTAATTTGGAGGAGGATCGTGAAGATACCATGGAAAGGTTCATCAATGGATTGAATCCGGTAATTAGAGATGTGGTGGAACTATAGACCTATATTAACACGGAGGAGTTTCTACGTAAGGTGGTGAAGATCGAAAAACAACTACATTCTCGAAGGAGTCAAGTGAGTTCTCATAATTTTTGGAAGGATAACCAGAAAAATCCAAAATCAACTTCTAAGTGGAATGAAACAAAACCAAGAGATTCCAAATTTGTTCCAAAACAAAGAGAAGAGGCCAAAAATAAGTTCTTCTCCACTGATTCAAAAGGAAAAATGGATACAAAATTCCCTTCTAAATCTCATGATATAAAGTGTTTTAAGTGTCAAGGACATGGTCATATTGCATCTCAATGTCCAAACAAAAGGGACATGATTATTTTGGATAATGGAGACATCCTTATTGAGCACTCTAGCGAGGATGAGATTCCATCTTTGGAGGAGATTTTGGATGTAGAAGTTGAAGAACCTTTACATGGAGATGCATTGGTGGCAAGAAGAGCTTTAAAAATTCAACCAAAATATGATCATGATGAGGAGAAGCGTGAGTATATTTTTCATACGAGATGCCACGTCAAGGAGAAGGTATGTAGTATGATCATTGATTGTGGAAGTTGTACTGATGTTACTAGTACCTTGTTGGTGGAGAAATTGAGTTTGCCTACTCTAAGTCATACTAGACCTTATAGATTGCAGTGGTTGAATGATAGTGGTGAAGTGAGGGTTAAAAAACAAGTCATAGTTTCTTTTTCCATTGGAAAATATCACAATGAGGTGTTGTCTGATGTTTCTCCAATGCAAGCTGGACATTTTCTACTAGGGAGGCCATAGAAATTTGATAGGAGGGTGATGTATGATAGATATGCTAACTGCTTCTCTTTTCATTTTAGTGGTAGAAAGATTGTTTTGACTCCTCTAAGTCCCATACAACCATATGAAGATCAAGTGAGGATAGAGAAATAATACAAAAAGAAAAAAGAAACAAGTGAAAAAGAAAGTGGGAAAAATAAAATTTTGAGTGATAAAAAAGAGAGTGATGAGTTGATGAAAAAGGAAATGAGAGAAAAAAATGAAAAGAGTGGAAAAATTAACAGTGAAAAAGGAGAGTCGAGTGACATAAAAAGAAACGAGGGAAATAAAAGAGTTAAAAACAAGAGTAATGAGAGAAAGGTGAGTTTATTTTCTGGAAAAAGTGAGGTGAAAGGTGATTTATTGAGTGGGAAAGTGTTATTACTCATTAGTAAGGATGCTTACCTTGCAACTAATGAACTTAACCATTCTTTGCCTTCTTGTGTTGTCTCTTTACTACAGGAATTTGGTGATTTGTTTCCCAAAGAAACACCCGATGGATTACCCCCTTTGAGAGGCAATGAGCATCAGATTGACTTCATATCCAGTGCCGCAATCCCTAACAGGCCAGCATATAGAGCTATCCGGAAGAGACTATAGAAATCCAATTTCAAGTTGAAGAACTCATGAAGAAAGGATTAGTAAGGGAAAGCATGAGTCCATGCACCGTTTCGGTAATCCTAGTACCCAAGAAAGATGGAATATGGAAAATGTGTGTGGATTGTCGGGCCATCAAAAAAATAACAGTTAAGTACCATTATCTCATCCCTCTACTTGATGACATGCTTGATGAATTACATGGGGCATATTTGTTTTCTAAAATTGATCTTAAAAGTGGATACCCCCAAATTTGAATGAAAGAAGGAGATGAGTGGAAAACTGCTTTTAAAACTAAGTTCGGTTTGTACGAGTGGTTAGTTATGCCATTTGGTTTAACTAATGCACCAAGTACATTCACGAGATTAATGAACCATGTCCTTCATTCATTCATTGGAAAATTAGTGCTTTTCTATTTTGATGATATCTTGGTGTATAGAAAATCTCTATACAACCATGTTGAACACTTGCATTTGGTGTACGAGACCCTTAAAGAGAACTAGCTTTATGCCAATATTCAAAAATGTTCCTATTGCATGGATTCTATTTTGTTGGCTTGTTATAGGGTCAGAAGGGATTTGTGTGGATGATGAAAAGATCAAAGAAATTCAGGAGTGGCCCACACCGAAGAGTGCAACCGTGGTTAGGAGATTTCATGGATTGGAAAGCCTCTATAGGTGGTTTGTAAAGGATTTTTCATCCATCGCTACACCTCTTAATGACCTTGTAAAGAAACATGTGGTCTTAAAATGGGGTGAAAAACAAGAAAACGCCTTTAGCACACTCAAAGAAAAATTGGTTAATGCTCCCCTTTTAAGTCTACCGGATTTCACCAAAGTCTTTGGAATTGAGTGTGATGCATCGAGAGTTGGTATTGGTGCTGTTTTGACTCAAGAGTCGCGTCCAATTTCTTAATTTAGTGAGAAATTGAATGGGGAAGCATTAAATTATTCAACTTACAATAAAGAACTTTATGCTTTGAAACGAACCCTAGAAACATGGAAACATTACTTATGGCCTAAAGAGTTCATTATTCATTCCGACCATGAAAGCCTTAAGTATTTGAAGTCCCAAGGTAAGTTGAATCGGTGGCATGAATCTTGGATAGAATTAATTGAGAATTTCCCCTATGTGATCAAGCACAACAAAGGTAAGGAAATTGTGGTTGTCGATGCTCTTTCACGAACATATTCAATTCTTACTTCGCTTCATTCTAGATTACTTGGACTTGAGTTACCAAAGGGAATGTATGAAAATGATGGAGATTTTTCACAAATTCGTACATCTTGTGAAAAACATGGATTTAAATACTATTACAAAAATGATGGGTTTCTTTTCAAGAGGGATAAATTGTGCATTCCAAATTGTTCAACTTGAGAATTGCTTGTAAAAGAAACTCATGGGGGTGGTTTGATGGGGCACTTTGGGGTTTATAAAATACTAGCTACTTTGCATGAACATTTTTATTGTCCAAGCATGAGAAAAGATGTTATTGCAATTTGGACTAAGTGTATCACTTGTAAGCATGCAAAGTCCAAGGTTCAACCTAATGGATTGTATTCCCCCTTGCTTGTTCCATCACATCCTTGGACCGACATCTCTATGGATTTTGTGTTGGGATTGCCTCGATCCCAATCGGGAAGAGATAACATTTTGTTGTTGTGGATCGATTCAGAAAAATGGCCCATTTCATTGCATGCTCAAAAATTAATGATGCTATATATAGAGAAGATTTGTTTTTCAAAGAAATTGTGAGATTACATGGACTGCCCAAAACCATTGTAAGTGATAGGGATGTGAAATTCCTTAGCCACTTTTGGAGGAATTTGTGGAATAAATTGGGAACTAAATTATTGTTCTCAACTATTTCACATCCTCTAACTGATGGGAAAACTGAATTGGTGAATAGGACTCTTTCTACCCTCTTGCGTGAAATAATTCACAAAAATCTAAAGAATTGGGAAAAATGTTTTCCACACATAGAGTTTTCATATAACCGAGTAGTGCATTCCACTATTAAATTCTCACCTTTTGAGATTGTATATGGTTTTAACCCAATGACTCTGTTAGATATTCTTTCATTGCCTAATAATGAGGTTGTTGATCTTGCAGGTGATGAGAAGGAAAAAAAATTTCGGGATTTACATGCTAAGGTGAAATCCAACCTTGAAAGAAGAAATGAATAAATATGCGAAGCATGCAAAAAAGGGTAGGCATAAGGTTGTACTAGAACCTGGATATTGGGTGTGGGTGCATTTGAGGAAGGAAAGGTTCCCGGAGAAAAGAAAATCAAAACTTCAATCATGAGGAGATGGTCCATTTCAAGTTTTAGAAAGAATCAATGATAATGCCTACAAGATTGACTTTCCCAGCAGGTATGAAAATGTGAGTGCTAACTTTAATATTTCTGATCTCTCTCCTTTTTAATATGCAGATTCGAGGACAAATCCTTTTGAAGTGGGAGGGAATGATGTGGATCATGGTGCACACATGCAGCGAGGAGTTGAGGGTGATCATGTCATTGATGGTGGAAGGATCATTAATGGACAAGACCCATTTCATGGGATTGGTGGCCCAATTACAAGAGAAAGAATGAGGAGGATGAAATAAACTTTACATGGCCTCATTTTGAAATTACAAGAGGAGGTCCAACATGCATGAATGAGAGAAGAAAATGGGCCTTTAATCACACTTATTAAAGCCCAAAAGTGAACCTAAATGGCCCACCCAATTGATCCCACTAATTTTAAGACACTTTATTGAATGAAATCTCCAAAGTCATAAAGTGGTGGGCCCCTTGTCTCTAAAGTCATGGTGGGAATCTTCAAAGTCTTTGGGGGTGGTTCTAAAAAGTCTTCTTGGTGGATATCTTGTCCCCTAAAGCCATGGACAAGTGTAAACAATGTCAAAAATCGTTTTTAGGCTTTAGACTTTTGGGGACTAGGTGTTTGACATGTATATCTCTCATTTGGCTATAAAAATCCACCTCTTTGTACCCTTTGAGATTAATTTTGAATTTGAGAGTTTCTAGAATTATTATGCTTGTGTTTCTTATGTTCTTAGGTGAATGCATGTAAGGATCATCAAAGGAGTGATCAACCTTTGTGGTGCTTTATAATTAGAGTTTCAAGTGGAAAGTATCCTTGGGGTCCTAATTGATCATCCCCCTTCCCCTTTTAGTCTCCTTGAATTTATTTTAATTTTCATTCTCCTCTTCTTTATTCGCTTGTTTTTCCGCATTTCTGCCAAGGAATACCGTACTCGCATACGATATCATATCATGCCAAGGTGAAAGACAACATTGATACCGTATGCGAGTGCGGTATTCGTTGGAAAAAATGCGGAAACACAAGCGAAGAAAGAAAAGGGGAATGAAAATTAAAAGAAATGCAAGAAGAATAAAAGGGGAAGGGGTATGATCAATTAGGATCCCAAGGAGACTTTCCCCTTGAAACTCTAATTATTAAGCATCACAAAGTTTGATCACTCCTTTGATGATCCTTACTTGCATTCACCTAAGAATATAAGAAACACAAGCATAGTAATACTAGAAACTCTCAAATTCGAAATTAAGCTCAAAGGGTACAAAGAGGTGTCTATTTATAGCCAAATGAGAGAGATACATGTCAAACACCTAGTCCCAAAAAGTCTAAAGCCTAAAAAACGATTTTTTGACATTGTTTACACTTTTCCATGGCCTTAGGGGACAAGATATCCACCAAAAAGACTTTTTAGCACCACCCCAAAGACTTTGAAGATTCCCACCATGACTTTAGAGACAAGGGGAAGAATTTTTGGGTAGTCTATGTAATCTCACAATTTCTTTGAAAAAAAATCTGCTATATGTATAGCATCATTAGTTTTTGAGCGTGCAATGAAATGGGCCATTTTTCTGAATCAATCCACAACAACAAAAATTCTATTTCTTCCCGATTGGGATCAAGGCAATCCCAACACAAAATCCATAGAGATGTCGGTCCAAGGATGTGATGGAACGGGAAAGGGGGAATACCATCCATTAGGTTGAACCTTGGACTTTGCATGCTTACAAGTGACACACTTAGAATAAATTGCAATAACATATTTTCTCATGCTATGCCAATAAAAATATTCATGCAAAGTAGCTAGTGTTTTATCAACCCCAAAATTCCCCATCAAACCACCCCCATGAGTTTCTCTTACAAGCAATTCTCGAGTTGAACAATTTGGAATGCACAATTTATACCTCTTGAAAAGAAACCCATCATTTTTTCAATAGTATTTAAATCCATGTTTTTCACAAGATGTCCAAATTTGAAAAAATCTCCATCATTTTCATACATTACCTTTTGTAACTCAAGTCCAAGTAATTTAGAATGAAGAGAAGTAAGAAGTGAATACCTTCGTGAAAGAGCATCAACAACCACATTTTCCTTACCTTTTTTGTGCTTGATCACATAGGGGAAAGTCTCAATGAATTCCATCCAAGATGCATTCCACTGATTCAACTTACCTTGGAACTTCAAATACTTAAGGATTTCATGGTCAGAATGAATAATGAACTCTTTAGGAAATAAGTAATGTTTCCATGTTTCCAAAGTTCGTTTCAAAGCATAAAGTTCGTTATCATAAGTTGAATAATTTAATGCTTCCCCGTTCAATTTCTCACTAAATTAAGCAATTGGATGCGACTTTTGAGTCAAAACAGCACCAATACCAACTCCTGATGCATCACACTCAATTTCAAAGACCTTGGTGAAATCTGGTAGCCTTAAAAAGGGATCATTGACCAATTTTTCTTTGAGTGTGTTAAAGGCTTTTTAATTTTTTTCACCCCATTTAAAGGCCACATGTTTCTTTACAAGTTCATTAAGTGGTGCAGGTATGGATGAAAAATCCTTTACAAACCTTCAATAGAAGCTTGCCAATCCATGAAAACTCCTAACCTCAGTTGCACTCCTCGGTGTGGGCCACTCCTGAATTGCTTTGATCTTTTCATCATCCACACGAATCCTTATGAACCTACAATAAAGCCAAGAAACACAATATAATCCATGCAAAAGGAACATTTTTGAAGATTGGCATAAATCTGGTTTTCTTTAAGGGTCTCGCACACCAAACACAAGTGTTCAACATGGTTGTCTAGAGATTTTCTATACACCAAGATATCATCAAAATAGACAACCATGAATTTTCCAATGAATTAATGAAGGACATGGTTAATTAAGCTCAGGAATGTACTTGGTGAATTAGTTAAACCAAATGGCATAACTAACCACTCCTACAAACCAAACTTATTTTTAAAAGCAGTTTTTCACTCATCTCCTTCTTTCATTCGAATTTGGTGGTATCCACTTTTAAGATCAATTTTAGAAAACAAAGTTTCCCCATGTAATTCATCAAGCATGTCATCAAGTTGAGGGATGGGATAATGGTACTTAACTGTTATTTTGTTGATGGCACGACAATCCACACACATTCACCATGTTCCATCTTTCTTGGGTACCAGGATCACCGGAACGACGCATGGACTCATGCTTTCCCTTACTAATCCTTTCTTCATGATTTCTTCAACTTGACTTTAGATCTCTCTAGTCTCTTCCATATTATCTCTATATGTTGGACTTTTGGGAATTGAGGCACTGGGTATGAAGTCAATCTGATGCTCAATGCCTCATCAGGTGTTTCTTCGGGAAACAAATCACCAAATTCCTACAGTAATGACACAACACAAGAAGGCAAAGAATGTTGAAGTTCATTAGTTGCAAGGTATGCGTGCTTACTAATGAGTAATAACACTTTCCCAAATAAGAAACAAGGTTCCCAAAAGGTACATTTCTATAGGAGTTGAAGAACCCATACATGGAGATGCATTGGTGGCAAGAAGAGCTTTAAACATTCAACCCAAAGATGATCATGATGAGGTGAAGCGTGAGCATATTTTTCATACGAGATGCTACATCAAGAAGAAGGTATGTAGTATGATCATTGATAGTGGAAGTTGTACGAATGTGGATAGTACCTTGTTGGTAGAGAAATTGAGTTTGACTACTCTAAGGCATACTAGACCTTATAGATTGTAGTGGTTGACTGATAGTAGTGAAGTGAGGGTCACAAAACAAGCCATACTTTCTTTTTTCATTGGAAAATATCACGATGATGTGTTGTGTGATGTTGCTCCAATGCAAGCTAGACATTTACTACTAGGGAGACCGTGGAAATTTGATAGGAGGGTGATGTATGATGTCTATGCTAACCGCTTATCTTTTCATTTTAGCGATAGAAATATTTTTTTGACTCCTCTAAGTCACATACAAGCATATGAAGATCAAGTGAGGATAGAGAAAGAATACAAAAAGAAAAATGAAACAAGTGAAAAAGAAAGTGGGAAAAATAAAATTTTGAGTGATAAAAAAGAGAGTGATGAGTTGATGAAAAAGGAAATGAGAGAAAAAAATGAAAAGAGTGTAAAATTAAGAGTGAAAACGGAGAGTCGAGTGACATAAAAATAAATGAGGGAAATAAAAGAGTTGAAAAAAAGAGTGATGAGAAAAAGGTTAGTTTATTTTTTGGGAAAAGTGAGTTGAAAGGTGCTTTATTGAGTGGGAGAGTGTTCTTACTCAGTAGTAAGGATGCTTACCTTTAAACTAATGAACTTAAACGTTATTTTCATTCTTGTGTTGTGTCTTTACTATGGGAATTTGGTGATTTGTTTCCCGAAGAAACACCCGATGGATTACCCCCTTTGAGAGGCATTAAGCATCGGATTGACTTCATACCTGGTGCCGCAATCCCCAACAGGCCAGCATATAGAGCTAATCCAGAAGATACTAGAGAGATCCAATGACAAGTTTAAGAACTCATGAATAAAGGCTTAGTAAGGGAAATCATGAGTCCATGCGCCGTTCCGGTGATCCTAGTACCTAAGAAATATGGAACATGGAGATGTGTGTGGATTGTCATGCCATCAACAAAATAATAGTTAAGTATCGTTATCCCATCCCTTGACTTGATGACATGCTTGATGAATTACATGGGGCATCTTTGTTTTCTAAAATTGATCTTAAAAGTGGATACCACCAAATTCTAATGAAAGAAGGAGATGAGTGGAAAACTACTTTTAAAACTAAGTTTGGTTTGTCTGAGTGGTTATTTATGCCATTTGATTTAACTAATGCACCAAGTACATTCATGAGATTAATGAACCATTTCCTTCATTCATTCATTGGAAAATTCATGGTTGTCTATTTTGATGATATCTTAGTTTATAGAAAATCTCTAGAAAACCATGTTGAACACTTGAATTTGGTGTGCGAGACCCTTAAAGAAAACCAGCTTTATGCCAATCTTCAAAAATGTTCCTTTTGCATGGATTTTTTTGTGTTTCTTGGATTTGTTGTAGGGTCAGAAGGGATTTGTGTGCATGATGAAAAGATCAAAGCAATTTAGGAGTGGCCCACATCGAAGAGTGCAACCGAGGTTAGGAGTTTTCATGGATCTGAAAGCTTCTATAGGAGGTTTGTAACGGATTTTTCATCCATCTCTGCACCTCTTAATGAACTTGTAAAGAAACATGTGGTCTTTAAATGGGGTGAAAAACATGAAAATTCCTTTAACACACTCAAAGAAAAATTGGACAATGCTCCCCTTTTAAGGCTACTAGATTTCACCAAAGTCTTTGAAATTGAGTGTGATGCATCGGGAGTTGGTATTGGTACTGTTTTGACTCAAGTGTCACGTCCAATTGCTTACATTAGTGAGAAATTGAATGGGGAAACATTAAATTATTCATCTTACTATAAAGAACTTTATTCTTTGAAACGAATTATGGGAGCATGGAAACATTACTTATGGCCTAAAGAGTTCATTATTCATTCTAACCATGAAAAAATTAAGTATTTTAAGTCCCAAGGTAAGTTGAATCGATGGCATGCATCTTGGCTAGAATTCGTTGAGACTTTCCCCTATGTGATCACGCACAAAAAAGGTAAGTAAAATGTGGTTGTAGATGCTCTTTCATGAAGGTATTCACTTCTTACTTCTCTTAATTCTAGATTACTTTGACTTGAGTTACTAAAGGTAATGTATGAAAATGATGGAGATTTTTCACAAATTTAGACATCTTGTAAAAAACATGGATTTAAAGACTATTACAAAAATGATGGGTTTCTTTTCAAGAGGGATAAATTTTGCATTCCAAATTGTTCAACTCGATAATTGCTTGTAAAAGAAACTCATGGGGGGTGGTTTGATGGGGCATTTTGGGGTTGATAAAACACTAGCTACTTTTCATGAACATTTTTATTGTCCAAGCATTAGAAAAGATGTTATTTCAATTTGTGCTAAGTGTGTCACTTGTAAGCATGAAAAGTCCAAGGCTCAGCCTAATGGATTGTATTCCCCCTTGTTTGTTCCATCACATTCTTGGACCAACATATCTATGGATTTTGTTTTGGGATTTCCTCGATCCCAATCGGGAAGAGATAGCATTTTTGTTGTTGTGGATCGATTCAGAAAAATGGCCCATTTTATTGCATGCTCAAAATTCTAATGATTCTATATATATAACAGATTGTTTTTTCAAAGAAATTGTGAGATTACATGGACCGCCCAAAACCATTGTAAGTGATAGGGATGTGAAATTCCTTATCCACTTTTGGAGGAATTTATGGAATAAATTGGGAACTAAATTATTTTTCTCAACTGTTGCACATCCTCAAACTGATGGGCAAACTGAAGTGGTGAATAGGACTCTTTCTACCCTATTGCATGAAATAATTCAAAAAAATCTAAGGAATTGGGAAAAATGTTTTCCACACATAGAGTTTTCATATAACCGAGTAGTGAATTCCACTACTAACTTCTCACCTTTGGAAATTGTATATGTCTTTGAGCCAATGACTCCATTATATATTCTTTTATTGCCTACTAATGAGGTTGTTGATCTTGCAGGTGATGAGAAGGAAAAATTTATCCAGGATTTAAATGCTAAGGTGAAACCCAACATTGAAAGAATAAATTAACAATATGAGAAGCAAGCAAAAAAGGATAGGCATAAGGTTATACTAGAACCCAGAGATTGGGTTGGGTGCATTTGAGGAAGGAAAGGTTCCCAGAGCAAAGAAAATCAAAACTTTAATCACAAGGAGATGGTCCATTTCAATTTTTAGAAAGAATCAATGATAATGCCTACAAGATTGACTTGCCCAACAGGTATGGAAATGTGAGTGCTACCTTTAATATTTCTGATCTCTCTCCTTTTGAATATGAAGATTCGAGGACGATTCCTTTTGAAGAGGGAGGGGATGATGCGTGCACACTTGAAGAAAGGAGTTGAGGGTGATAATGGAATTGATGGTGGAAGGATCATTAATGGAAAAGACCCATTGCATGGGATTGGTGGCCCAATGACAAGAGGAATAATGATGAGGTTGAAAGAGGATTTACATGGCCTCATTTTGAAATTACAAGAGGAGGCCTAACATGCATGCATGGGAGGAGAAAATTGGCCTTTAATCACACTTATTAAAGCCCAAAAGTGAACCTAAATGGCCCAACCAATTGATCCCACGAATTTTAAGCCACTTTCTTGAATGAAATCTCCAAATTCATAAAGTGGTGGGCCCCTAGTATCTAAATTCATGGTGGTAATCTTTAAAGTCTTTGGGGTGGTGCTAAAAAGTATTCTTGGTGGATATCTTGTCCCCTAAAGCCATGGAAAAGTTTAAACAATGCCAAAAATCGTTTTTTAGGCTTTAGACTTTTGGGGACTAGGTGTTTGACATGTATCTCTCTCATTTGGCTATAAATAGCCACCTCTTTGTCCCGTTGAGCTTAATTTCGAATTTCAGAGTTTCTAGCATTATTATGCTTGTGTTTCTTTTATTCTTAGGTGAATGCAAGTAAGGCTCATCAAAGGATTGATAAACCTTTGTGGTGCTTTATAATTAGAGTTTTAAGGGGCAAGTCTCCTTGGGGTCCTAATTGATCATCCCCCTTCCCCTTTTATTCTTCTTGCATTTCTTTTAATTTCCATTCCCCTCTTCTTTCTTTACTTGTGATTTCCACATTTTTTCAAATGAATACCGCACTCGCATATGTTATAATAGAATTTGGTATCAGAGGAAGGAAATGAAAACCAGGTTCTTTCATTTTTATTTCTCCCATCTTCGTTTTCCTTCCTCTTCTTCCATTTTCTGCCATCCTCAATTTTGGACGCAACTTTCTTCCACATTTTTGTCTACTTTTTATTTGAGTTTATGGACATATAATATGTAATTTTAATATTTCATAATCTCATATTTCTTCTTGATTTGGAAACACTAAAATCCGACACCTATATTTGGAGATATAGCCGAATCAATTCATGCTACAGTTTCACCCTTGTGAAATCTAACAATCTCCAAGGCCGATTTCCATTTTAGTTTGAAGTTCATGTTATCTCAACCATTTACATCATTGCAATCATATTAGTAAATTTTTCATTTTTTGTACTTTGATTACAAAAAGCGCACTCTTTGTATCTCAATTCTTTTTTATTTAGTAACAAAAAAAATAAAAAAAATAAAAATAAAAATAAAAAAAAGATGCTGCTCATTTGAAACATTGTGTTCGCTCATAAGTTATAAATTTGATTTCATTTTCTTATCCATAATCTTCTTTTCTTAATACATATCCAATCTTCTTCTATAACCATTTCTCCCATTTACCCCAATATTTATTGGACCTCATTGATTTAAACCCTTTTAAAATTTCTGATTTTTAAAGATTACCATGAATTGATTGGTTCTACTAGTTTTATTCTTGATTCTATTTAAGAACACTTGTAGGAACCAATTTGTTGTGCTAGAAAGTGTGAGGAACCTTTTGAGAGATAAAAAAAGAGAGAAATATTGTGTGAGGAATTAAAAAAATGGAAAGTGAGGGAGAAAGAAGTGAGATCGACATTAAATTATTCATGAAAGCAGTCACTGACCATTTTACAAGATTGAATGCTAGGTTGGATGATATAAAAAGTTCCTCATCTTCAAAGGCCCCAAGAAGGCAAGAAATTCATGAAGTTGATGATGAGTACTCTGATTTCGAAGAATTAATTCCTAGGTGAGGGCAACGTGCTGCTTGGAGAGAAAATGACTTGGGAAGCATCAGAGTGACACTTCCATCCTTTCAAGGGAAGAGTGACCCAGAACATTATTTGGAGTGGGAGAGGAAGGTTGACCATGTGTTTGGACTTCACAAATACTCAGAGGAGAATAAGGTAAAATTGGTGGCGCTTGAGTTCAATGACTATGCAAGTATTTTGTGGGACCAATTACAAGTGAGTCGGCGGCGAAATAGAGAAAGGACAATTCGAACTTGGGAAGAAATAAAGATAGTAATGTGAAAAAGGTACATTTCTAGCAATTACTATCGAGATTTTCATTTGAAGTTACAAAAACTGGTGCAAGGTTCCATGTGTGTGGAGGAATACTACAAGGAAATGGGAGAAAAAAATGAAAAGAGTGGAAAAATTAAGAGTAAAAAAGGAGAGTCAAGTGACATAAAAAGAAATGAGGGAAATCAAAGAGTTGAAAACCAGCTTTATTCCAATCTTGAAAAATGTTCCTTTTGCATGGATTCTATTGTGTTTCTTGGCTTTGTTGTAGGGTCGGAATGGATTTATGTGGGTGATGAAAAGATCAGATCAATTCAGGAGTGGCCCACACCGAAGAGTGCCACCGGGGTTGGGAGTTTTTATGGATTGGAAATCTTCTATAGGAGGTTTGTAAAGGATTTTTCATCCATCGCTGCACCTCTTAATGAACTTGTAAAGAAACATGTGGTCTTTAAATGGGCTGAAAATATGAAAAATCCTTTAACACACTCAAATAAAAATTGGTCAATGCTCCCCTTTTAAGGCTACCAGATTTCACCAAAGTCTTTGAAATTGAGTGTGATGCATCGGGAGTTGGTATTGGTGCTGTTTTCACTCAAGAGTCACGTCCAATTGCTTACCTTAGTGAGAAATTGAATGGGGCAGCATTAAATTATTCAACATACGATAAAGAACTTTATGCTTTGAAACAAACCCTGGAAACATGAAAACATTACTTATGTCCTAAAGAGTTCATTATTCATTCTGACCATGAAATCCTTAAGTATTTTAAGTCCCAAGGTAAGTTGAATCGGCAGCATGTATCTTGGATGGAATTCATTGAGACTTTCCCCTATGTAATCAAGCACAAAAAAGGTAAGGAAAATGTGGTTGTTGATGCTCTTTCACGAAGGTATTCACTTCTTACTTCTCTTAATTCTAGATTACTTGGACTTGAGTTACTAAAGGGAATGTATGAAAATGGTGGAGATTTTTCACAAATTTAGACATCTTGTGAAAAAACATGGATTTAAAGACTTTTACAAAATTGATGGGTTTCTTTTCAAGAGGTATATTCAACTCGAGAATTTCTTGTAAAAGAAACTCATGGGGGTGGTTTGATGGGGAATTTTGGGGTTGATAAAACACTAGCTACTTTGAATGAACATTTTGTATTGGCCAAGCATGAGAAAATATGTTATTACAATTTGTGCTAAGTGTGTCACTTGTAAGAATGCAAAGTCCAAGGTTCAACCTAATGGATTTTATTCCCCCTTTTCTGTTCCATCACATCCGTGGACCGACATCTCTATGGATTTTGTGTTGGGATTGCCTCTATCCAAATTGGGAAGAGATAGAATTTTTGTTGTTGTGGATTGATTCATCAAAATATCCCATTTCATTTCATGATAAAAAACTAATGATTCTATACATATAGAAGATTTGTTTTTCAAAGAAATTGTGAGATTACATGGACTGCCCAAAACCATTGTAAGTGATAGGGATGTGAAATTCCTTAGCCACTTTTGGAGGACTTTGTGGAATAAATTGGGAACTAAATTATTATTCTCAAATGTTGCACATTCTCAAACTGATGGGAAAACTGAAGTGGTGAATAAGACTCTTTCAACTCTCTTGCATGCAATAATTCAAAAAAATCTGAAAAATTGGTAATTTTTTTTCCACACATAGCATTTGTATATAACCGAGTAGTGAATTCCACTACTAACTTAGCACCTTTTGAGATTGTATATGGCTTTAACCCAATGGCTCTGTTAGATATTCTTTCACTGCCTAATAATGAGGTTGTTGATCTTTTAGGTGATGAGAAGGCAAAATTTGTTCAGGATTTACATTCTAAGGTGAAATCCAACATTGAAAGGAGAAATGAACAATATGAAAATCAAGAAAACAAGGGTATGCATAAGGTTGTACTAGAACTCAGAGATTGGGTGTGGGTGCATTTGAGGAAGGAAAGGTTCCCGGAGCAAAGAAAATCAAAACTTCAATCACGAGGAGATGGTCCATTTCAAGTTTTAGAAAGAATCAATGATAACGCCTACAAGATTGACTTTCCCAGCAAGTATGGAAATGTGAGTGCTACCTTTAATATTTCTAATCTCTCTCCTTTTGAATATGCATATTCGAGGAAGAATCCTTTTGAAGAGGGAGGGGATGATGTGGATCATGGTGCACACATGCAGGGAGGAGTTGAGGGTGATCATGGAATTGATGGTGGAAGGAGAATTAATGGACATGACCCATTGCATGGGATTGGTGGCCCAATGACAAGAGGAAGAATGAGGAGGATGAAAGAGGCTTTACATGGCCTCATTTTGAAATTACAAGAGGAGGCCCAACATGTATGCATGGGAGGAGAAAATGGGCCTTTAATCACACTTATTAAAGCCCAAAATTGAACCTAAATGGCCCACCCAATTGATCCCACGAATTTAAGCCACTTGCTTGAATGAAATATCTAAAGTCATAAAGTGGTGGGGGCCTTGTCTCTAAATTCATGGTGGGAATCTTCAAAGTATTTGGGGTGGTTCTAAAAAGTCTTCTTGGTGGATATCTTGTCCCCTAAATCCATGGACAAGTGTAAACAATGTCAAAAATCGTTTTTTAGGCTTTAGACTTTTGGGGATTGGGTGTTTGACATGTATCTCTCTCATTTGGCTATAAATAGCCACCTCTTTGTACCCTTTTAGCTTAATTTCTAATTTTAGAGTTTCTAGCATTATTATGATTATGTTTCTTGTGTTCTTAGGTGAATGCAAGTAAGGCTCCTCAAAGGAGTGATCAACCTTTGTGGTGCTTTATAATTATAGTTTCAAGGGGAAAGTCTCCTTGGGGTCCTAATTGATCATCCCCTCCCCCTTTTATTCTCCTTGCATTTGTTTTAATTTCCATTCCCCTCTTCTTTCTTTGCATGTGTTTCCACATTTTTTCCAACGAATACCACACTCACATATGGTATCATATCAAAAGTTATGGGTCACTCTTACCTTGAAAGGATGGAAGTGTCATTTTGATGCTTCCCAAGTCACTTTCTCTCCAAGCAGCGCGTTGCCCTCGCCTAGGGATTGATTCTTCAAAATTAGAGTACTCGTCATCACCATCATGAATTTCTTGCCTTCTTGGAGCCTTTGAAGTTGAGGAAATTTGAAAATCATCCAACCTAGCATTCAATCTTGTAAACTGATCAGCGATAGCTTTCATGAATAATTTAATGCCGATATCACTTCTTTCTCCCTCACTTGCCATTTTTTAAATCCTCACACACTCTTTCTCTCTGTTTTTTTTAAATCTCTCAAAAAGTTTTCTCACACTTTATAGCACGAAAAATTGGTTCATATAAGTGTTATTAAATAGAATCAAGAAGACAACTAGTAAGAAGCAATCAATTTATGGCAAACTTTAAAAATCAGAAATTTTAAAAAGCGTTTGAATCAATGGAGTCCAAGAAATATGGGAGGAAAATGGGAGAAATGGTTATAGTAGAAGGTTGGATATGGATTAAGGAAAAAAAGATGATGGATAAGAAAATGCAATCAAATTTATAACTTATGAGAAAACGCAATGTTTCAAATGAGTATCTTCTTTTTTTTAAATTTTAATTTTTTGATTTTTTTGATTTTTTTTTGCTACTCAATAAACAAGAATTGAGATACAAAGAGTGAACTTTTGGTGCTCAAAGTAAAAAAAATGAAAAATGTACTAATATTATTGCAATAATGTAAATGGTTGGGATTACATGAACTTCAAACTCAAATGGAAATCCGCCTTGGAGATTGTTAGATTTCACAAGAGTGAAATTGTAGCATGAATTGATTCGGCTATATCTCCCAATATATGTGTCGGATTTTAGTGTTTACAAATTGAGAAGAAAGATGAGATTCTTAACTATTAAAATGACATATTATACATCTAGAAACTCAAATAAAAAGCAGACAAAAATGTAGAAGAAAGTTCCATCCAGAATTAGTGATGGCCGAAAATGGAAGAAGGGGGAGAAAAAAAAGATGGGAGAAATAGAAATATGAAAGAACCTGGTTACCATTTCCTACCTTTGATACCAAATGATATGGTACCATATGGGTGTGCGGTATCCATTGGAAAAAATGCAGAAACACAAGTGTGGGAAGTAGGAGAAATGAAAATTAAATGAAGTGCAGAAGAAATAAAAAGGGGAAGGGGGATGATCAATTAGGACCCCAAGGAGACTTTCCCTTGAAACTCTAACTATAAAGAGCCACAAAGGTTGATCACTCCTTTGAAGATCCTTACTTTCATCAGCTAAGAACACAAGAAACACAAGCATAATAATGATGGAAAGTCTCAAATTAGAAATTTACCTTCAAAGGGTACAAGATATGGCTATTTATAGACAAATGAGAGGAATACATGTCAAACTACCTATCCCAAAAAAGTCTAAAGCCTATCCCACGAATTTGAATTTGTTTACACATGTCCATGGCTTTAGGGGACAAGATATCTCTAAAGAAGACTTTTTGTAACCACCCCAAAGACTTTGAAGATTCCCACCATGGATTTGGAGACAAGGGGCCCACCACTTTTGACTTTGGATATTTCATTCATGCAAGTGGATTAAATTTAGTGGAAGAATATGGGTGGGCCTTTTAGGTTCACTTTTGGGCTTTAATAAGTGTGATTAAAGACCCATTTTCTCCTCCCATGCATGCATGTTGGGTCTCCTCTTGTAATTTCAAAATGAGGCCATGTAAAGCATCTTTCATCCTCCTCATTCTTCCTCTTGTCATTGGGGCATCAATCCATCCAATGGGTCTTGTCTATTAATGCCTCTTCCACCATCAATTTCATGATCAACCTCAACTCCTCGCTGTATGTGTGCACCATGATTCGCATCAAAAGGGATGAAAATACATTATAAAGACAAAATTAAGAAAGTAAAATTTCCCAATTCGAGTTACAAGGCACGAGGAACCCAAAAGGAACATAAAAAGCATAAAACAACACTTTACCAATCCATTTAATGACCCCACTAGCTAAAGTAGCAGGATTATCTCTTAATGATACTTTTCTCCACCTTCTCTCACCTCATTAATGTGCTGCTATGAATTTCCATTTGTTTCCATGTGGGTAAGTGATTTTGGGCCTCAAATAAGTTTGTTGTGGCCCACCATAGTGTTGGATATCAAGAAGTGCGGGCTGGTCCAATTCGAACAACAATTGGGCTTGAAATTTTTATCAAGCCCAAAATTATTCTCCTTGGGCTGAATCTGATCCATATCATTCCCCCCTAGTTGAAGAGGATTTTCCCTCAAATCCATGACATCGTCTTCTTCAATGTAAATAGATAAGTCTCCAATGTTGAACGTTGAAAAAATGCCGCCAAAATCATCTGGTAAATCAATTTTGTAGGCATTGTTTCCCACTCATTCAAGAACTTTGAATGGACCTTCAGCTCATGGTGGTAGCTTGCTCTTCCTTTTGGATAGAAATCTCTCCTTTCGAAGGTGAATCCACAATTTGTCTCCAGGTTGGAAAATATCTTGCTTCCAATGCTTGTTTTCTCGCCTCTTGTATGCTACATTAGACTTCTCTATTTGAGCACGAATAGATTCATGGAGCTTCTTCATCTGATTTTTCTTCTCCTCCGCATCAATATTCACCTGAAAATCAAGAGGCAAAGAGCACAATACTATAGGAGTGATTGGATTGATTCCATAAACCACTTCGAATGGATAATTCCTAGTGGTAGTACTAGGAGATCTATTGTATGCAAATTCAGCTTGGGCAAGTTGCAAATCCCAATCTCTCATGCTCTTATTCACCAATGTCCTCAGAATAGTACCCAATGTATGATTGGTAACTTCTATTTGACCATCTGTTTGAGGGTGATGGGATGTGATGAAAAGAAGTTTTGTACCAAATTTCCCCCATAATTTCCTCAAAAAATGGCTGAGAAATTTTGTCTCTATCTGAAACGATGCTGTGAGGAATTCCATGAAGGCGAACAATCTCTTTGAAAAACAGTTCTGCCACTTTCACCACATCTTCATTCTTATGAAAAGGTATGAAATGATCCATCTTAGAAAATCTATCAACAAAAACCATTATTGAATCTTTACCTAATTGAGTCTTTGGTAAATCCATAATGAAATCCATGCTGAGATCTTCCCATGGCTGCTCCGGAATAGGTAACGGAGTGTATAAACCAGGCTTGAAATGACTCTTTTCTCTTTGACATGTTCCGCATCTCGAAAGAATTTCTTGGACATATGATTGTATCTTTGGCTAGTAGAAATGCTCCTTTAGTATCTCAAAGGTTTTATGGATTCCAAAATGACCAGCAAGTCCCCCTTCTTGTGCTTCCCGAATGAGCAAGTCCCTGTAATTACCCTTTGGAACACACAACTTATTTCTCTTAAAGAGAAACCCATCATGTATAGAATAATCCTCCACAAATCCATCTTGACATTAGATTAAAATAGAATTAAACTCCATATCATGCTGATAATCTTCTCTCATAAGCTGAAATCCAAGAATTCGAGCATCTAGAATGGTAAGTAATACATACCTTCGAGATAAAGAATCTGCCATTAGATTATATTGCCCCTTCTTATATTTTGACACAAATGAGAATGATTGTAAGAATTTAATCCACTTTTCATGCCTCGAACTCAGATTTTGTTGACCATTGATAAACCTCAATGCCTGATGGTCAGAATGAAGAACAAACTACTTCGGTCTCAAATAATGAGACCAATGATCTTGGGATCTTATAACCGCATAAAATTCCTTATCATAGGTGCTGTAATTCCTCCTTGAATCATTCGGTTTCTCACTGAAATATGCAACAGGACGCTTTCTTTGGATGAGAACAGTGCCTATCCCAATTCCACTTGCATCACATTCAACTTCAAAGAATTGATCAAAACCAGGAAATTCCAAAATCGGTGCTTCACACAACTTTTTCTTAATGATTTCAAATGATTCATTTTCTTCCTTTGACCACTCAAATTTCCCCCTTTTCAAGAATTCAGTGATAGGTGCCATGATAGTACTAAAATTGGAAATAAAGTGATAATAAAAAGATTCCAAACCATGGAAACTTCTTACTTCAGTGATGGATTCCAGTTGTGGCCATGACTTGATTGCTTCCACTTTTGATTCATCCACCATGATACCTTCTTTGGTTACCACATATCCTAGAAACACCACCTTTTTTGAAAAGAACTCGCATTTTTTTATCTTTCCATACAACTTTTGTTTCCGTAGAATGTCAAATACCCACTGAAGATGATCCACATGGCTCTCCACATCCTTGTTGTAAATCAAAATATCATCCAAATAAACAACCACAAATTTACCAATGAATGGTTTCAGAACTTCATTCATGAGTCACATTAATGTTCTAGGATAATTTGAGAGGTATAATGGCATGAACAGCCACTCAAACAATCCGCCTTTAGTTTTGAAGGTCGTTTTCCACTCATCCCCTTCCTTCATTTGAATTTTGTGGAATCCACTACAAAGATCAACCTTCAAAAATATTAATGAACCATGTAATTCATCAATTATATCATCGAGTTGTGGAATGGGATACATGTATTTGATGGTAATATTATTGATAGCTCTACTATGAATTCACATGCGATACGTACCATCTTTCTTCGACACCAATAATTCTAGAATAGAACACATGCTCATGCTTGGCCTTATAAATCCTCAAACCATCAACTCGTCTAATTTCTTCTGCAATTCCATTAATTCTCCAGGATTACACCGATATGCTGGTTTATTTGGAAATTGTGCACACCCGGTATAAGATCAATCTAGTGTTCAATGCCTCTAAATGGAGGTAATCCTACTGGAAGATCATTAGGAAAAATGTCATGATATTCCCCAATTAAGGAATGAGATAACGGATGTTGATGGCTCTTCTCCTCATGGAACGACTTTTCCATCATCAATAAAGAAAAAACTAGATTTTCCTTATTTATATCTTTCTCCACTTGAGCTTTGTTGATAAAGAGATTATATTTGGGCACTTACAAGATAGATTTTTCTTAAAGAGTTTGGGATGACTTCAAAGGAGAAAGTGTGATTTTCTTTTTCCCAGATCAAAAAGAATATGTGTTCTTCCTCCCATCATATTTCAATTTCCTATCAAACTGTGAAGTCCTTCCCAACAACAAGTGACAAGAATCCATAGGAATAACATCACACAATACTTCATCAACATAGTTCTCACCAATGGAGAATGAAATCAGAACCTGTTTGTTGACTTGGAGTGTGCTCCCAGTGTTCAACCATTACAATTTATATGAGTGAGGATGATTCTGAGTTGGAAGCTTCAATTTCTTCACTAGTGTTGTTGAAGCCACATTTGTACAACTCCCACTATCAATAATCACCATGCATACCCAATTTTTGTGATCAAAGTACAACAAATAAAAAATGTACTAATCTAATTGCAATGATGTAAATGGTTGAGATAAAATGAACTTCAAATTCAAATGGAAATCCTCCTCGGAGATTGTTAGATTTCACAAGGGTGAAACTGTACCACGAATTGATTCGGATATATCTCAAAATATAGGTGTTGTATTTTAGTGTTTCCAAATAGAGAAGAAAGATGAGATTCTGAACTATTAAAATGACATATCATATGTCCAGAAACTCAAAGAAAAAGCAGATGAAAATATAGAAGAAATTTGCATCCAGAATTGGTGATGGCAGAAAATGGAAGAAGGGGAAGAAAAAAAAGATGGGAGAAATAGAAATATGAAAGAACATGGTTTCTGTTTCCTTCCTCTGATACCAAATGATATGATACCTTATGCGAGTGAGGTATTCATTGGCAAAAATGCGGAACCACAAGTGTGGGAAGTGGGAGAAATGAAAATTAAATGAAGTGTGGAAGAAATAAAAGGGGAAGGGGAATGATCAATTAGGACCCCAAGGAGACTTTCCCCTTGAAACTCTAATTATAAAGCACCACAAAGGTTGATCACTCATTTAATAAGCCTTACTTGCATTCACCTAATAACACAAGAAACACAAGCATAATAATGCTAGAAAACACTCAAATTCTAAATTAACCTTCAAGGGGTACAAGAGGTGGCTATTTATAGCCAAATGAGAGGAATACATGTCAAACTAACTATCCCACAAAATTCTAAATCCTATCCCATGAATTTTACTTTGTTTACACATGCCCATGGCTTTAGGGGACATGATATCTCTAAACAAGACTTTTTGGAACCACCCCAAAGACTTTGAAGATTCCCACCATGACTTTAGAGACAAGGGACCCGCCACTTTTGACTTTGGAGATTTCCTTCATGAAAGTGGATTAAATTTCGTGGAAGCATTTGGGTGGGCCTTTTAGGTTCACTTTTGGGCTTTAATAAGTGTGATTAAAGGCCCATTTTCTCCTCCCATGCATACATGTTGGGCCTCCTCTTGTAATTTTAAAATGAGGCCATGTAAAGCCTCTTTCATCCTCCTCATTCTTCCTCTTGTAATTGGGATACCAATCCCATGAAATGGGTCCTGTCCATTAATGTTACTTCCACCATCAATGTCATGATCACCCTTAACTCCTCACTGCATGTGTGCACCATGATTTGCATCACCCAATTAGTCCAATTAGTTCATTGATCCCAATAATGCCAATTTGACCAATTTGGCCATTGAGGTAAATTTTTTCAATTAGTCTAATTAGGTTATTGAGTTCAATTTGGCCAATAAGGCCAATTAGGCCATTGAGAACAATTAGGCCAAATAAGATAATTTGGTCAATTAGGTCATTTATGCCAATTATGTCAATTATTCCATTGAGACCAATCAGGCCAATTATGTCAATGAACCCAATTATGCCAATTAGGCCAATTAGGTCATTGATTCCAATTAAGCTTATTAAGCCAATTATGACAATTATGCCAATTTGGCCAATTAGGCTAATTAGGGCATTGAAGCCAATTTGGTCCATTAGGCTGATTAGGGTATTGAGGCTATTGAGGCTAGTTAGACCAACAAACCCAATTAGTCCAATTAGTCCATTGAGGCCAATTAGGCCAATTCGAAAATAAGGTCATTGAGTCCAATTAGCCCAATTAGGAGGCCTATTAGGAAATAACACCATTAAGGCCAATTAGACCAATTAGGAGGCTAATTAGGCCAATTGGGTCTAATTGAGGCCAATTAAAACCAATTATGCCAATAAGGCCAATTTTGTGAATTAGGTCATTGAGTCCAATTAGGCCAATGAGGCCAATTAGTCCAAATAGGTCATTGAGGTCAATTACACCAATTATGGTGATAAGTCAAATGAGGTCAACTAGGTCATTGATGCCAGTTAGATCAATTAGAACAATTAGGCCATTAATAAGCCAATTAGTTCATTGATCCAATTAATCCAATTAGGTCAATTAGGCCTTGATTCCAATTAGGCCAATTAGGCCATTCGGGTTAATTGGGCCAATTAGGCCATTGAGATCAATTATGTCAATTTGGTCAATTATGCCAATTAGATCAATTTTGACCAATTAGGACACTTGAGGCAAATTAAGTCCATTACACTAATTGAGAAAAATTATAGCAAATAGGAAGATTAGGCCAATTAGGGAAATTGAGGCCAATTAAGTCAACTAGGACAATTAGGCCAATTATGCCAATTAGATCCATTAAGGACAATTGAGGACAATTTGGCCAATTAGAAAAATTAGGAAAATTAGGAAAATTGGGCCTATTAGGCCCATTAGAAAAATTGAGGCCAATTAGGTCAATTGAGGCCAATTAGACGAATTAGACAAATTAGACCAATTAGGAAAATTATGTCAAATTAGACAAATTGTGGCCAATTTGGCCAACTGAGTCCAATTATGCCAATTAGGCCATTGAGGCCAATGCGTCCAATTATTCCAAGTGAGGACAATTAGGGCATTGAGAGAAATTATGCCAATTAATCCATTGAGGCCAATTCATCCAATTAGGCCAAGTGAGGCCAATTGAAGCCAATTAGGCCAATTAGTTCAATTAGTTGATTTTTCCATTGAATCCAATTAGGTAAATTGATGCCAATTAGGATAATTAGTACAATTAGGACAATGCCTTGCAAAAAATAGACAATTCGGGAAATTGAGGCCAATTATGCCAATTGGATCAATTAGGCCAATTATGTCAAATAAACCATTGAGGCCAATGAGTGCAATGAGGCCAATTAGGATAATATGTCCATTGAGGACTATTAGGCCATTCAGGAAAATTAGGTCAATTAGGTAAATGTGACCAATTAGAGAATCGAGACCAATTATCCAATTAGGCCATTGATGACAATTAGGACAATAAGGCCAATTATGCTATTTAGGCCAATTAGGGCCAATTAGGCTAATTGGGGTCAATTAAGCCAATTGGGGCACTTAGGCCAATTAGTCCATTGAGGCCAGTTAGTCCAATTAGGCTATTGATCCCAATTAGGCCAATGAGCCTATTCAGAGTATATAGGCCAATAAGACCATTTAGTCCAATAAGGCCATTGTTCACAATTAGGCCAATTGGGACTATTATGACAATTATTCTAATTAGGCCAATTGAACTATTGAGGCCAATTCGTCCAATTCGTCCAATTAGGTCAATTAGGTCATTTAGTTGAATTATGTCAATTAGGTCATTTAGTCCAATTATGCTAATTAGGCCATTGAGACCAATTAGGCTATTGTGCCCAATTAGGTCAATTAAGCCAATTGAGCCTAATTGAATCTAATTAGGCCAATCGAGGCTAATTACAGGGACTTAGGCCAATCTGGCTAACTGAGGCCAGTTGGGTTGTTGAGGCCAATGAGGCCAATGAGGCTAATTAAACTAATTAGGCCAATTGAGGAAAATTGAGGCCAAATAGTCTAATTAGGCCAATTAGTCCATTGAGACCAATTAGACCATTGAGGCCAATTAGACCAATTAGCTTAATTAGGTCAATTAGTCCAATTACGCTATTGAGACCAACTAGGCCAATTAGGCTATTGATTCCAATTGTGACAATGAGACCAATTATACCAATCATGCTAATTAGGTCAATTAGACCAATTAGGCTATTGAGTCCAATTAGTCTAATTAGACCAATTATGTCAATTAGGACAATTAGGTCATTGGGGGCAGTGAGGCAAATTAGGCCAATTAGGACATTGCGGCCAATTATGCCAATTAGGACAATTAATACCAATTAGAGAAATTAGAAATTTGAGGCTAATTAGGCCAATTAGCATATTGAGGGCCAATTAGGCCAATTATAATAATTGAACAATTAAGGCCAATTAGGCAATTGAGGCCAATTAGGCCAATTAGTTCAATTTGGTCAATTAGGATAATTAGGACGATTAGGCCACTAAGGCCAATTAGGGAAATTGGTCCAATTATGTCATTGAGGAAAATGAGACTAATTTCACCAATTAGGCCAATTAGTCCAATTAGACCATTGAGGCCAATTAGTCCAATTAAGACAATGAGGCCGATTAGGTCGTTGGAGCCAATTAGGCCAATGAGCCCAATTAGACCATTGGGGTCAATTAGGACAATTAGTCCATTGAGATCAATTAGAAAATTGTGGACAATTAATCCAGTTAGTCCATTGAGTCCAATTAGGAAAATTAGGCTAATTAGACCACTTAGGCCATTGAGGCTAATTATGCCAATTAATGAGATCAATTAGGCCAATTATTCCAATTTAGGCCAATTAGGCCAATAAGTCAAATTAGGCCAATGAGGCTATTGAATCCAATTAGATCAATTAAGCCAATTCAGGCCGATTGAGGCCAATGGAGGCCAATTATGACAATTAGGCCCTTTGAGGTCAATTAGGTCAATTAGGCCAACTGATTCCCATTAAGGCCAATTAGGCCAATTGAGGCCCATTGAGGCCAATTAGGCCAATTATGCCATTGAGTCCCATAAGGCCAATTAGGAAACCCTAGGACAATTATTCCATTGAGGCTAATAAGTACAATCAGTCCAATGAGACCAATTAGGTCATTGTGGTCAATTAGGCAATTGAGCCCAAATAGGCCAATTGGGTCAATTGAGGCCAACTAGCCAATAAGTCTAATTAGGTAAATTAGACCATTGAGTCCAATTGATCCCAATTAGACCAATTGAGGTCAATTATTCCAATTACATCAATTAGGCCAATTATGTAAATTGAGTCCAATTAAGCCCAATTATGCCAATTCTTCCAATTAGGTCAATTATGCAAATTATTCCAATTATTCCAATTAGTAAAATTAGTCTATTGAGTCCAATTATATCATTAAGGCCAATTAGGTTATTGATCTCAATTGGGCCAATTAGGCCAATGAGGCGATTGAGGCCATTTAGGTCAATTATGCCAATTAGGTTAATTAGACCATTGAGCCCAATTAGTTTAATTAGACCAATTAGTCCATTTAGTCAATTGAGGCCAATTAGTCCAATTAGGATGATTAGACCAATTAGGCCATTGAGGCTAATCAGATGAATTATGGAAATTAGGTCAATTAGAACAATTAGACCATTGAGGCCAATTAGGACAATTAAGCCAATTAGATTATTGAGGCCAATTAGTCCAATTAGGAAAATTAGGTCATTTAGTCAATTAGGACAATGAGAAAATTAGGCCACTGAGGACAATTAGGCCAATTATTCTAATTAGGCCAATTAGACTATTGTGGCCAATTAGTCTAATTATGCCAATTGGGCCAATTAGGCCAATTAGGCCAATTGAAGCTAACTGCGGCCAATTCGACCTATTAAATCATTAAGTCCAATTAGTTAAATTAGGTAAATTAGGACAATTAAATCATTTAGTCTAATTAGGACATTTAGGTCAATGAGACCAATTTGGCCATTGAACCCAATTAGGCAAAGTAGGCCAATTAGCCTAATTAGGTCAATTGAGGTCAATTAGAACAACTAGACCATTTAGACTAATTGAGTATAATTAGTCCAATCATTCCAATTGGTGCAATTAGACCAATTAGGCCAATTAAGCCATTTAGGTCAATTAAGACAATTAGACCATTGATGTAAATTAGGCCAATTAGATCAATTAGGTCAATTAGGTCAATTAGTCCAATTATGTTATTGATTCCAATTAGGCTATTGAGTCCATTTAGTCCAATTAGGCCAATTAGGCTATTGAGCCCAATGAGCCAAATTAGACTGATTTTGCCAATTAGGCTATTGAGGCCCTTTAAGCATATTAGGTCAATTCAGCCAATTTGACCAATGAGGCCAATAAGACCATTTAATCCAATTAGTCTCATTAGGAAAATTTAGGTCAATTAGGATAATTGGTCAATTGAGGCCAATTACACTAATTAGTCAATTGATGCTAATTAGGCCAATTAGACCAATTAGGCTATCAGACTATTGAGGCCAATTAGGGTAATTAGGCCAATTAGACAATTGAGGCACATTAGGACAATTGGGGTAATTAGGCCAATTAGGCTATTGGGCTATTGGGGCCAATTAGGCCAATTGGGCTATTATGACCTATTAGGCCAATTTGGGTATTGGTTGCAATTATTCCAATTAGGCCAATTATGGTATAGAGTCCAATTAGGCCAATTATACTATTAAAGCCATTTAGGCCAATTAGGCAATTAGGCTATTGAGTCCAATGAGGACAAGTAGGCTATTGAAGATATTTAGACCAATTAGGTCAATTATGATATTTAGGTCATTTAGTCAAATTAGTCCAATTAAACTGATTAGGCCTATTTTGCCTATTAATCAAATTTGGCATAAGGCTAATTAGTCCAATCGAGGCCAATTAGAAAAATTATGCCAATTCTTCCAATTAGGTCAACTATACTAATTAGATTATTGAGGACAATTAGGCCAACTATACAATTGAGGCCAATAAGGACAATTACGCTATTGAGGCCATTTGGGCCAATGAGGCCTATTAGGCCAATTAGTCAATTGAGCCCCATTATGCCAATTACACAATTGAGGCCCATTAGGCCAATTAGGCCAGTGAGCCCAGTTGAGATCAATTAGGCCGATTAGGCCAATTAGGCAATTGAGGCCAATAAATCTAATTAGGGAAATTAGAACATGTAGGTCAATTAGTCCATTTATCCCAATTAGGCTATTGAGGCCATTTAGGACAATTAGACCAATTAGGCTAATTAGGCCAATTAGGTCATTGGGGCCCAGTATGTCAATTAGGATAATAGATGCCACTTAGACCAATTACTCAAATTATGCCATTGAAGCCAATTGGGCCAATTAAGTCATTAAGACCACTTAGGCCAGTTAGGCCATTGAGGCCAATTAGGCAAATTAGGGTCAATGAAGCCACTTAGGCCAATGAGGACATTGAGACAAATTAGGCCAATTAGGCCACTTTGTCCAATTATTCTAATCAGTCTATTGAGCCAAATTTGATTAATTAATCCAATTAGGCAATTTAGACCAATTAGGCCAATTAGTCCAATTACTCCAATTAGGCTATTGAGTCCAATTAGGCCAATTAATCCAGTTATGTCAATTAGGCTAATTAGGCTAATTAGACCATTGAGGTCCATTATTCCAATTAAGAAAATGAGGTCATTGAGTCCAATTAGTCCAATTAGGCCAATGAGACAAATTAGGCCATTGAGGCCAATTACTCCAATGAGGCCAATCGATGCTAAATGAGGCAAATTAGGCAAATTAGGCCAATCGAGGCCAATTGCGGCCAATTGTGGCCAAGTACACCAATTATGATAATTAAACCAATTGAGGCCAGTTAGGCCAATTAGGGCTATTAGGTCTATTATGTCATTGAGGTCAATTGATGCCAATTAGGCCAATTAGGATATTGAGGTTAATTAGGCATATTAATCCATTGATGCCCATTAATCCAATTATCTCAATTAAGCCATTGAGTTCAATTAGGCCAATTTGGACAATTTGGACAATTAGTCGAATTATGCTATTGAGGCCAATTTGGCGGATTAGACCAATTAGGTCATTGACAGCAATGACGCAAATTAGACCAATTAGTCGAATTATGCCAAATTGTCAAATATGCCAATTAGGCCAATTATGTCAATGATGCCAATTGGACCATTGAATCCAATTAGGCCAATTAGGCCAATACATCAATTAGGCCAATTAGGTCATTGATTCCAATTAGGTAAATTAGGACAATGGGTGCAAATACGCCAATTAGGCCATTGATATCGATTATGCTAATTATGCCCATTAGGCCAATAAGACCAATTTGGCCAATTAGGTCATTGATACTAATGGGGAAAATTAGGCCAATTAGGCCATTGAGGTCAATTAGCCCAATTATTCCCATTAGGATATTAAGTCCAATTAGACCAATTATGTAAATTAATCCAATTAGGTCAATTAGGTTAATTATCATGATTAGGCCAATTAGACTATTGAGGCCAATTAGTCCAATTAAGCCAATTAGGCCAATTAGGCCAATTGAAGCTAACTGCGGCCAAATGGCCTCAATAGCGTAATAATGCTAGAATCTATCAAATTAGAAATTAAACTTAAAGGGGTACAGTGAGGTGGCTATTTATAGCCAAATGGGGGAGATACATGTCAAACACTTATTCCCCAAAATTCTAAAGCCTAAAAAACGTTTTTTAACTTTGATTACACATGTCCATGGCTTTAGGGGACAAGATATCCACCCAAAAAACTTTTTAGAACCACCCCCAAATACTTTGAAGATTCCCACAATTTCTTTGGAAACAAGGGGCCCACCACTTTATGACTTTGGAGATTTCCTTTATGCAAGTGGCTTAAAATTCATGGGATCAATTGGGTGGTCCATTTAGGTTCACTTTTGGGCTTTAATAAGTGTGATTAAAGGCTCATTTTCTCCTCCCATTCATGAATGTTGGGCCTCCTCTTTTTAATTTCAAAAGGATTCCATGTAAAGCCTCTTTCATCCTCCTCATTCTTCCTCTTATCATCCGGCCACCAATCCCATGCTATGGGTCTTGTACATTTATGCTCCTTCAACCATCCATGCCAAGATTTCTCTCGACTCCTTACTGCATATGTGCGCCTTGATTCTCATCAAATTGAAAAGATTGGTCTCAATTGGCCTAATTGGTCTAATTAGAATCAATTGCCCAAATTAGCCTCAATTAGACTAAATGGAATAATTTTACTAATTGGCCTAAATTCATCTAATTGGCCTAATTGTTCTCAATTGAGGCCAATTAAGACAATTATGGCCAATTGAGTCCAATTATATAATGAGGATCATGGCACACATGGGCATCATGGGGTTGGAGGTGGACTTGATGATGAGGGTAGATTACACACAAATGGACAAGACCCATTGCATAGAATCGGAATCCTAATGACAAGGGAGTGGACCAAGAGAATGAAGGAGGCCTTAAATGGGTTGATCATGGAATTATAAGGGTAGGCCCAACACCTTTGCTTAGGGGAAGAATTCGGGCCTATAATTACATTAATTAAGGCCCAAACATGCATTTAAAAATCCAACCCAAGTGGTGCTACGAATTTTCAAGCCCACCCCACCATGGAATCTTCAAAGTCAAAAGGTGGTGGGCTACTTGACTTTACTTTTTCCAAAAGGGTGTGCTACTTGTCTCCTAAAGTCACGGGCAAGTGCCAAAGTTTTCAGAGACATCATTTAGGTTTTTTAACTTGTGGAAACTAAGTGTTAGAATTTTGTATCACTCTTTGGCTATAAATAGCCACCCCTTGTACTTTGGAAACATCATGAATGAAGCTAATGTTATTATGGTGAGTTTTACTTGAAACCTTTGTGTTATTGCTTAATTCTTGACTTATCAAAGGATTGGTCATCCTTTATGGCATCTTGTGGCTAGAGTTCTTAGAGACAAGTTCTCTTTGGGTTCTTCCTTGACCATTTCCCCCTTCCTTCTCATTTTCAATTTCCGCACACCACCTTCATTTGTTTTCTTACGGCGATCCGAGTGCTCAACAGGCGAATATTGTACAAGGTTCCTAGGAAACTTCCTAGTGGGTCTTGCACCGCGTATCATTATTCCAATTAGGCCAATAAAGGACAATTAAGGCCAATTGATTCAAATTGGGCCAATTGGGCCAATTGAGGCCAATTGAGGCCAACTCAAGAAAATTGTAGTCAATTGAGTCCAATTATAGCCAATTGAGGCCAATGGGGCCAATTGATGCTAATTGGGGCCAATTAAGTCTAATTGGAGTGTCAACCAAGCCTGATGAGGATTATGGAATACATGGGCATCGCGGGGTTAGAGACAGATTTGATGAGGAGGGCGGAATGCACACAAGTGGACAAGACCCATTGCGTGGAATCGGAGGCTCAATGACAAGGGAGCGGACCAAGAGAATGAAGGAGGCCTTAAATGGGTTAATCATGGAATTCAAAGAGGAGGCCCAACACCCTTGCTTGGGGGAAGCATCCGGGCCTATAATTACATTAATTAAGGCCCAAAATTTCTTTTAAAAATCCAACCCATGGTGTGCTATGAATTTCAAGCCTACCCCACCATGGAATCTTCAAAGTCAAAAGGTGGTGGGCTACTTGTATTTACTTTTCCAAAAGGGTGTGCTACTTGTCTCCTAAAGTCATGGGCAATTTCTAAGTTTTCAAAGTCATAATTTAGGATTTTTGACTTGTTGAAACTAGGTGTTAGACTAATGTAAAATCCACCCCATGGTGTGATTCGAATTTCTTTCTCTCTTTGGCTATAAATAGCCACCACCTTGTACTCTTGAAACATCATGAATGAAGGTAATGTTGTTATGGTGAGTTTTGATTGCAAGCTTTGTGTTCTTGATTAATTCTTGACTTATCAAAGGATTGGTCATCCTTTGTGGCGTCTTGTGGCTAGAGTTCTTAGATAAAAGTTCTCTTTGGGTTCTACCTTGACCATTTCCCTCTTACTTCTCCTTTTCATTATCCGCACACCAGCATTCACTTGTTTTCTTGTGGCGATCCGGGTGATCAACGCGCAAACATTATACAAGGTTCCTAGGACACTTCCTAGTGGGTCTTGCATTCTCGTATCATTTGGTATCAGATCCCACTTGCAAGAAATCAGGTTATTTCTTTCTTATTTATTCTTCCTTCTTCAATTCTCTTCGAATCAGACCGACATCAATTCTGGTCCATTTTATTCTTCACCTACGGGCATCATTTTTCCACTATTTTGGATGTACGGTATATCATTCTTGTATTTGGTAAGCTCTTATTTTTTCTCCATTTGGAATTATTGAAATCAAAGCTACAAATCATGAGATACAGCGGGTTAAAATTTTGCAATGAATTCTGCAATTTTAAAACCACGCAAATCTCACGTTGATTCTATTTGATGTTACAAATTATTGCTTTTACTACATTTAAATATTGAAAAAAAATTCATCTTGTTACTACTACATTTACTCAAAAAAAAGAGAGCCAAAAAAATCAAAAAAGAAATTAAAAAAAAAGAAATTTTAAGGCAGAAAAAAAATTACAGTATTTTGAATTCTACCTCCCATTTTCATTATTCTTTATCCATTATCTTCCCCTTCCCACATTTTCTATCTTGAATCCATTTTTGAATTTTATCTTTGAATTCTAGTTCGGGATTTCCACATTCCAACGATCCTTTAGATTTTTTTGGAATTGGGTAAGAACTCTATAGGAAGAAAGTTGAGTGGGAAAAGGCAAGAATGTTATATTTTGATAAAAAATCAAAATTGAGTGAAACATGATTGAACAAATTATTTTTGAGTTTAAAAATGTGAGGGAGTGTGTGAGATCCATTTTCCCTTCTTTTTGATTTTTATCACAGGATTCCTAAATGGTGGAGGCGAGTAACACCAATGAAGTAGACATTATGTTGTTTATGAGGGTTATACAAGAACAATTCCAAAGGTTGAATTTAAGGATGGATGAACTTAAATCCCCTTCCAATTCTAGAGCACCACCAAGGAGGCGGATTATTGAAGAAGAGGAGGAGTTATCCAATTTTCACGAGTCACTAATTCGGAGAAATCAACCACCATGGAGGCAAGACAACTATCTTGGAGGAGTAAAGTTGAGGATCCCTTCATTCCAAGGTAAGAATGATCCCGAAACTTACTTGGAATGGTAAAGAAAGGTAGAAAATTTTTTTGGTTGTCACACCTATTTGGAGGGAAAAAAAGTGAAATTGGCAGCCGTGGAATTCTCCGACTATGCTAGTATTTGGTGGGACCAACTAAAAGTGAGTTGACGATGAAGTGGAGAAAGACCCATCCACACTTGGGAGGAGATGAAAGTGGTAATGCGTAAGAGGTTCATTTCTAGCCACTATTATCGTGATTTGTTCCTCAAGTTGCAAGGTTTGAAACACGGGGCCATGAGTGTTGAGGAGTATCACAAAGATATGGAGATCATCATGATTCGAGCGAATATTGATGAGGAGTTAGAGGCCCCCATGGAAAGATTTTTGAATGGCCTCAACCATGACATTCGGGACAGAGAGGACATGCACCACTACTTGGACATGGAGGATCTACTTCACATGGCTACCAAAGCGGAGAGGCAAGTAAAGGCAAGAAGGATGCGCCCTATATCTTATGGTAAGGATTCTAGACCTTCTTTCAAGTTTAAGGATTCCAAACCACAAGAGCATGTAAGGAAGCACAAAACTAATCCAAAGGAGTTTCCCAAACCAAAACCATTATTTCCAGAATCCAAAGGTAAAATTGAGGGTAAGGTTGTTTCCAAATCACGAGATATCAAATGTTTTAAATGTCAAGGATTTAGATATATTGCCTCACAATGACCAAACAAGAGGACAATGATTATTTTGGATGATGGATATGTTCTTAGTGCTAGCTCAATTGAAGATGAAATGCCATCACTTGAGGATGATTCAGATGTGGAAGTAGAAAGCCTCGTACATGGAGAAATGCTTGTGGCATGGCGTTCTTTGAGTGCTCAACCCGAAGGAGAACATGATCAAGAGAAAAGAGAGCACATTTTTCATACTAGATGCCTCGTCAAAGGTATGGTATGTAGTATGATTATTGATGGGGGTAGTTGTACAGATGTCGCAAGTGGTTTGATGGTTGATAAATTGGGACTGGCTACGAATAGACATCCCAGGCCTTATAGACTTCAATGGTTAAATAATAATGGGGATTTCAAAGTGACTAAGCAAGAACAAGTTTCATTTTCTATTGGGAATTATGAAGATAAGGTGATGTGTGATGTTGTTCTGATGCATGCTAGTCACATTTTGTTGTGAAGACCTTGGCAATTTGATAGGAGGGTCACACATGATGGATACACCAACCACTATTCTTTTGAGTACAATGTGAGGATGGTTATTCTTACACCATTGAGGCCTTTTCAAGCTTATGAAGACCAAGTGAATATTGAGAGAGATTGTGAGAAGAGAGAAAAAGAAAATAGAGAAAAAAATAGAGAGAATGAGAAGAGTGGAAAAATCAAGAGTGAAAAAGGAGTGTTGAGTGAAAGAAAAAAAAATGAGGGAAATAAAAGAGTTGAAAACAAGTGTGAAAATAAGAGTGAAAACAAGAGTGTTGAGAGAAAAGTGAGCTTATTTTCAGGAAAAATAGAGATATAGAGAGATTTAGAGTGGGAGGAAACTCTCATGCTTCTATGCAAGGGAGAATGTTTTACCAATAACTCTCTTAACCCTTCAATGCCTTCTAGTGTTATGTCCCTTTTGCAGGAATTTGGTGATGTGTTTCCGGAGCAAATTTCCGATGGATTACCTCCCTTGCGGGGTATTGGGCATCACATCAACTTCCTCCCTGGAGCTACGCTTCCCAATCGACTGTCTTATCAGGTTAACCTGGAGGAGACTAGATAAATGCAACGACAAGTGGAAGAATTACTAAGGAAGTGATTTTTTCGAGAGAGCTTGAGTCCGTGTGCGGTACCAGTAATTCTTGTCCCAAAAAAAGATAGTAAGTGGTGAATGTGTGTTGATTGTCGAGCTATCAAAAAAATCACGGTAAAGTATCACTATCCCATACCTCATTTGTATGATATGCTTGATGAACTCCATGGTGCATGCTTGTTTACTAAAATTGACCTAAGGAGTGGTACCATCACATTAGAATGAAAGAGGGAGATGAATGGAAAATCGCATTTAAAACTAAGTTTGGATTGTATGAATGGATAGTTATGCATTTTGGAATAACTAAATCCCCTATTACATTCATGAACTTAATGAATCATGTTTTCCGTCCATTCATTGGGAAATTTTTGGTTGTGTATTTTGATGACATCATTGTTTATTCTAAGAGCCTTGATGAACATCATGAACATTTGAAACATGTTTTTGAGAATATTAGGAAAAATAGGTTGATTGAAAACTTGAAAAAATGTACATTTTATTTAAATTCAGTTGTTTTCCTTGGTTTTAAGGTAGTAGATGATGACATTAAGGTTGATGAAGAGAAGGTGAAGGCGATTCGGGGCTGGCCAACACCAATGAATGTCAACGAGGTGAGGAGCTTCCATGGACTTGCGAGTTTTTACCGAAGGTTCATGAGAGACTTTTAAACCATTGCGGCACCATTGAATGAGTTGGTTAAGAAAGGGGTGAGCTTCAAGTGGAAAAAATCTCAATAAGATGCCTTCTCCGCACTCAAAGGTAACTTGACCAATTCACCTCTCTTAATTCTGACAGACTTTTCTAAAGTTTTTGAGGTTTAGTGTGATGCCTCTGGAATAGGAATTGGGGCTGTTTTAATGTGAGACTCTAAGTCTATCACCTGCTTTAGTGAGAAGCTTAATGGGGATGCATTGAACAACTCTACCTATGAAAAAAAAATTTCTCTCAAAATAACTTTAGAAAATTGGCAACATTACTTGTGGCCAAGAGAATTTGTGATTCATTGGGATCATGAAAGCCTGAAATTTCTTAATTCATAAGGAAAGTTGAATAGATGGTATGCAATATGGCTTGAATTCATTGAAACATTTCCTTACATCATTAAGCATAAACAAGGAAAAGAAAATGTTTTTGCTGATGCTTTGTCTAGGAGATACTCTTTTATCACTTCTATGCATTCTAAAATACTTGGTTTTTAAATGTTGAAAAGCATGTATGAGAATGATGTAGATTTTTATTAAATTTGGAAGTTGTGTGAAAAACATAGAAAAAGTGATTTTTACAAACATGATGGATTTATTTTTCAGAAAAATAAATTATGTGTTCCATCTTGTTCCATGTGTGAATTGCTTGTTAGAGAAACTCATGGTGGTGGATTGATGGGGCATTTTGGGGTTGAGAAAACTTTGTCCTTATTGAGTGAATAATTTTATTGGACTCACATGCATAGGGATGTGGTTAGTGTTTTTGGAAATTTTAATGTGTGTAAACATGAAAAGTCAAAAGTTCTTACACATGGCTTATACACCCCTTTGCCCGTTGCTTCTCATCCTTGGGTTGACATTTCAATGGATTTTGTGCTCGGCTTGCCAAGATCACAATCAGGTAAGGATAGTATCTCTGTGGTGGTGGACATGTTTAGTAAAATGGATCATTTTATTTCTTGTTCTAAAACCAATGATGCAACTCATATCGCTGATTTGTTTTTTAGGGAAATTGTTAGGTTACATGGATTACCCAAGAGCATTGTGAGTGATAGGGAAGTCAAATTCCTTAGTCACTTCTGGAGGACATTGTGAAAAAAACTTGGAACCAAACTTTTTTTCTCCACCACTGCACACCCACAAATAGATGGTCAAACTGAGGTGGTCAATAGAAAACTTTCCACATTGTTTCATGACATCCTTAGAAAAAATCTAAAACATTGGGAAAGATTCATGCCTCACATTGATTTTGCTTATAATCGAGTGGTTCACTCCACTACTAATGCTTCACCATTTGAAGTTGTGTCTGGTTTTAACCCATTAACTCCACTTGATATTTTACCTTTTCCTACTAATCAATTTTCTAATCTTTAAGGTAAAAAGAAGGTGAAGTTTGTGCAGGAGTTCCATGCAAAGGTAAAGGCCAACATTGAGCAGAAGAATGAACAAGTAACAAACCAAGCCAACAAAGGTCGATGGAAAATGGTGTTTCAACCAGGAGAATGGGTGTGGGTACACTTGAGGAAGGAGAGGTTCCCCGAGCAATGAAAATCAAAACTTCATCCACGAGGAGATGGTCCTTTCCAAGTCATCAAGAAGATCAATGATAATGCCTACAAGATTGAGTTACCCGATACGTATGGGAATATTAGTACCACCTTTAATGTTGCTAATCTTTCTCCTTTTGAATTTTCATATTCGAGGATGAATCCTTTTGAGGTGGGAGGAGATGGTGAGGATCATGGCACACATGGGCATCGCAGGGTTGGAAGCAGACTTGATGAGGAGGGCGGAATGCACACAAGTGGACAAGACCCATTGCGTGGAATCAGAGGCCCAATGAAAAGGGAGCGGACCAAGAGAATGAAGGAGGCCTTAAATGGGTTAATCATTGAATTTCAAGAGGAGTACCAACACCCTTTCTTGGGGGAAGCATTCGGGCCTATAATTACATTAATTAAGGCCCAAACTTGCTTTTAAAAAACAAACCCATGGTGTGCTACGAATTTCAATCCCACCCCACCATGGAATCTTCAAAGTCAAAAGGTGGTGAGCTCCTTGTCTTTACTTTTCCAAAAGGGTGTGCTAATTGTCTCCTAAAGTCATGGGCAATTTCTAAAATTGTCAGAGTCATAATTTAGGCTTTTTGACTTATGGAAACTAGATGTTTGACTAATGTAAAATCCACCCCATGGTGTGATTCAAATTTCTTTCTCTCTTTGGCTATAAATATCCACCCCCTTGTACTCTTGAAACATCATGAATGAAGGTAATGTTATTATGGTGAGTTTATCTTGCAACCTTTGTGTTCTTGCTTAATTCTTGACTTATCAAATGATTGGTCATTCTTTGTGGCATCTTGTGGATATAGTTCTTAGAGACAAGTTCTATTTGGGTTCTACCTTGACCATTTCCCCCTTCCTTCTCATTTTCATTATCCGCACACCATCATTCACTTGTTTTCTTGCAGAGATCCGGGTGCTCAACACGCGAACAATATACAAGGTTCCTAGGACACTTATTGGTGGGTCTTGCATTCGCGTATCAAAGCCTGAGGATGATCTATGGTAACCCATGACATGCTTTGGGACCACGTCACCCCACATGATGGAGGAGGATATGGAGAACTTTGATGAAGATTTTGAGGATGTACCGCAAAGTAGGAGGTTATTCCAACAACCTAGAGGAGGGAAACTGATGTGAGATGCACGGGGTGGCCTGATCTTCACAGCGTAGGTCGGTGGATGAAGGATGCGGTTTGGGGATAAGTGGTGGATGATGGGTATGGATAGCAGATTCAAGCATTCAATCAACACTATAAGGAGTGAAACCTACTACTTAGATAACACACTCAAGGGAGGGATGTGATATCCAATCCACACAACAACACACTTGGGTTGAGGCACATAATTGGTGGCTTTGTGATCTTGGATCACCAATCTAACTTATAGATTGACAAGGAAAGAATGCACAAGATCAAGGGGTAAAAACCTGGGGTAATCCTCACACAACGGAGAGAAACAAAGCATAAGCACTCAATTAATTCTTGAATGAAAATACAATGCCATGAGGTGGCTATTTATAGCCAAGGGGAGATACAATAGTCAAGGGTCTAATATCCTAAAGTCATAAAGGCTAAATCTACCTTGTCCCATGAAATTAAAAAAGATAAAGTCTAACAAAGACTTTTGGGAAAAGTAAAAAATGCCTTTCCACCCATAGCCCACCAGATTTGACTTTGAGTACCTAGCCCCCCGGATTTGACTTTGGTGTCTAAAGATGCCATTCTAGAATTCTCCATGTGGGTAAGGCTTCTAAAATTCGTGAAACCATGTGGTCCAAACTTTAAACATCATATTTGGGCTTGAATAAGTGAGATAATAGGCCCATGTTCTCTATCCATGCAAAGAAAGATCCATTGGGCCTTTAATGAAGTGATATGGGCACCCATTGTTACATTCAACCTCTTTAATCTCTCACGTGTCATCGGGCCTTGCAAATCCAACTCCTCCACTCGAGTAATCGACTCGGTGCCTTCAACATGGTTCGTATCATCCCCCCCCCCTCTTGAAAAGGATTCGTCCTCGACTCTTCATCCTCTATACCCAAAAAAGGAGAAAGATCAGAAACATTGAAAGTGTCACTTACACCATACTCACCTAGAAAATATATCTTGTAAGTATTGTTGTTAATCTTATCAATCACTTGGAAAGGTCCATCACCTCGTGGCATGGGTTTTGATTTTCGCTTGTCAGGAAATCTTTCCTTCCGTATGTGAACCAATACTAGGTCACCAGGCTCGAACAACATTTGCTTGCGACCCTTGTTTGCACGATCAATATATTTCTAGTTCATCCGCTCGATATTTATCCTTGCCTTTTCATGGATTTTCTTGATGAATTTTGTACGCCCTTTTGGGGCTAAGTGGTGGATGATGGGTATGGGTAGCGGATGCAAGTAGTCAATCAATGCTATAAGGAGTGTGACCTGCTACTTAGACAACACACTCAAGGGAGGGATGTGATAGCCAATCCACACAACAACACACTTGGGTTGAGGCACGAAATTGGGGGCTTTTTGATCTTGGATCACCAATCTAACTTGTAGATTGACAAGGCAAGAATGCACAAGAGAAAGGGGGAAAAACCCGGGGTAATCCTCACACAACGGAGAGAAACAAAGTATAAGCTCTCAATTAATTCTTGAATGAAAATATAATGTCATGGGGTGGCTATTTATATCCAAGGGGTGATACAATAGTCAAGGGTCTAATACCCTAAATTCATAAAGGCTAAACTTACCTTGTCCCATTAAAAGTTAAAAAGATAAATTCTAACAAAGGATTTTGGAAAAGTAGCACACAACTTTCCAACTATAGCCCACCGGATTTGACTTTGAGTGCATAGCCCACCGGATTTGACTTTGGTATCCAAAGATGCCATTTCTAGAATCCTCCATGTGGGCAAGGCATCCAAATTCGTGAAACCTATGGTCCAAGATTTAAACATCAATTTTGGGCTTGAATAAGTGATATTATAGGCCCATTTTCTCCATCCATGTAAGGAAAGATCCATTAGGCCTTTAATGAATCAAGATGAACGCCCATTATAGAATTGAACCTATTTAATCTCCCTCACATCATTAGGCCTTGCAAATCCAACTCTTCCTCCCACACAATCGACTTGATGCCTTCAACACGGTTCTCATCAACCATTGAAGCCGGTATAAATTTTGGTGCCTTAAAGTCCGGAGTCCCAACTTCTCCACCAACTCGATGCTCTCCGCATTGCTAAAACTTCCCCTATTAATAATAATGCTACATCCCTTCCCATTGATCTTACATCATGTATAGAAATGTTTCTCTCACTACTCCTTCTCTCCAAAAGTCATTTGTGCACTTAAAACTCTCCTAGTGACAAGAATGTCACCGTCTTCCACAAATTCTCCATTATCAATTTATGGATATTCTTCCTCCTATTATTCCGAGATCTCTCCATCGGTCTCCCATTCTCCATACTTTTTCATGGTTATGGAGCACCAGTTTGGGTACTCACTAGCAATGTAACCCCTTACTTGACATCTTAACAATGAATATCCTAATTCCTGGTTTGGTTATCCTCAAAAGTAATTTTCTTAGGGGGAAGAATTACCTTGTCACTTTTGTGATCAACTGCCTCTTTTGGCTTTAATGCTTCTCCAATCTCCTATCTCAGATTTCTCCATGGTGTGAAGGGGTAGTTGTTTTCCTCATGTTGCTCCTCATTTTGATTTGTTGCTCAACCTTGGTGGCTTAGTGGATCATATCTTGTATCTCGACATGATGGTACATCTCCACTTGATCTGCAATCTTCTGATTGAGCCCATGTAAAAACCGTGTCATGGTTGCCTCCAGATCCTCCTTGATGTTTGCTCGAATCATAGAAATTTTCATCTCCTTGTAGCAATATTCTACACTCTTACTCCCTTGGGTGAGCTATTGAATTTTGTTGTGGATATCTCTATGGCAGTGCGAGGGGACAAACCATTTTTGCATGGAAAACTTCATGTCATCCCAAGTGTTGATGGGATTCCCACCATATCTAGCCCTCTCCTTTCTAATTTGACCCTAAAAAATTAAATCATAATCATAAAATTCAATGGAAGAAAGTTTGACATTTTTCTCCTCAGAATATGTATGGCATGAAAACACTTTATCAATTCGCATCTCCCATTCCAATTATGCTTCTGGGTCACTTTTTCCTTGAAAAGAGGGTACTTTCACTTTGATACGCCAATTAGGTAATAATCATGTTTCCTCCTTTTTCCTCCTCTAGGTTGTTGGTACAACCTCCTCCTTTGTGGGAAATCATCAAGATCATCATCAAAGTTCACCATCTCCTCCTCCATGAAATGGGGGCAACATGGTGTAGGAGCATGTTGTGGGTTATCATAGATCATCCTTGGGCTTGGATTATTCTCCAATTCATCAATCCTTTCATGCATCACTTCCAACTTCCTATCAAGAAGCTTCTAGAAGTGGCTCATCAAAGCTTTCATTTGGAGTTGTGTAGCTTCGGGCATAGGAGATCTACTTTTACTTCGTTCATCGCTAATATGTGCAATTTTTTTCCCTTAATCTTCTGCCATGATAGGTTACGCAAACACAAACACACATCGGGGGGTACACACACGATGATACACACTGACTCACACACACAAGATGTACATGCACACACACACACAAGATGTAAACACTCACATACATAAGGATACACACTCACGCATGCAAGATACACACACACACGCACACAATATGTACACACACAACAGGATACACACACTCACGCACACAATATATATATATATATTGGTTATTTCTCTCCAATCTCAACACTTAATTCAATTCCAAGCTCTTATGAAATATAATACCTTTTTTGGGATGATCATGTACTTCCAATCCTTCCTAAACCAAGATTATATTGGGGTATGGTTTAACACAGCCCATTTGAATGGTAATGGCTAAAGGGCGAAAAGGAGGGTCGAAAATGGATAAAGGGTGGGTGGAAAGGGGGTAGAAAGGTGTTATTTGGGTTTTTCCCAATTGTGCAAGATAAGATAAATGAATAACAATATGAGCAAAATATAAAATGAGGATTAAGTAAAATTATGGAAAAAGTGATATATGGAAATGGAAAGTGCTAATAATGTAAATCACAAAGGAGTAATTGTATCTGCTTATTTTTTTGGGTCAATTCTCCCCAAAAAGTGTTGTTCTTGGAGTTTTAAAGCATAAGATGATTGAACGGAGAGTAAGACAATTTTTTTTTCGAAATCTCTTGAATAAAGGATGTGCTTAATTTTGAAAAGCACAAAATGATGAGTTGAGAGAATTTGATTTTTTTTTTTGATTTTTTTTGTTTTTTTTGTTGGATACAAATCACATATAGAGAATTAAATGCGGAAAAATATGAATGAAAATTCGGTTCAATTTATAATAATCCAACTTGCACAAACTAGGCCAATTCGAGAGGTTTTCAAGAAAATGGATTTTTTTGTTGAATGGGTGAATAATAAAAAAGGATAAGGAGGGTAATGGATATAATTAAAGTAAATGAAGGGATAGATTCCTACCATGTCAACTGGAGCTCTGATACCAACTGATGTGAGATGCACGGGGTGGCCCGATCATCACGGTGTAGGTCGGCGGATGAAGGATGTGGTTCGGGGCTAAGTGGTGGATGATGGGTATGGATAACGGATGCAAGTAGTCAATCAACAGTATAAGGAGTGAGACCTACTACTTAGAAAACACACTCAAGGGAGGGATGCGATAGCCAATCCATGCAACAATGCACTTGGTTTGAGGCATGGAATTGGGGGCTTTGTGATCTTGGATCACCAATATAACTTGTAGATTGACAAGGAAAGAATGCACAAGAGCAAGGGGGAAAACCTGGGGTAATCCTCACACAACATAGAGAAACAAATAATAAGCTCTAAATTAATTCTTGAATGAAAATACAATGCCATGGGGTGTCTATTTATAGCCATGGGGTGATACAATAGTCAAGGGTCTAATACCCTAAAGTCATAAAGGCTGAATCTACCTTGTCCCCTTAAAGTAAAAAAGATAATGTCTAACAAAGACTTTTGGGAAAAGTAGCACATGCCTTTCCACCCATAGCCCACCAGAACTGACATTGAGTACCAAGCCCACTGGATTTGACTTTGGTGTCCAAAGATGCTATTATAGAATTCTCCAGGTGGATAAGGCTTCTAAAATTCGTGTAACCATGTGTACCAAACTTTAAACATCATATTTGGTCTTGAATAAGTGAGATAATAGGCCCATTTTCTCTATCCATGCAATGAAAGATCCATTGGGCCTTTAATTAAATGAGATGGGCACCCATTGTTTCATTCAACCTCTTTAATCTCCCACGCGTCACCGGGCCTTGAAAATCTAACTCCTCCACTTGGGTAATCAACTCGGTGCCTTAAACTTGGTTCGCATAAGACACAGAGACTACATTATGATGACATAATTGGAGGCATCAAGGTGAAATTCCCTTCATTTCAAGGGAAAAGAGAACCAGAAGCATACTTGGAGTGGGATATGTGGATCAGGCAGTTTTTTTCATGTCATACCTATTTTGAGGAGAAAAAAGTAAAACTTTTATCCTTTGAATTTATTGATTATGCATTAATATTGTGGGATCAAGTTCAAAAGAATATATCCCATTATGGAATAAATATTATTCATATTTGGGAAGACATGAAGTTCTCTATGAGTAAGTGATTTGATCCCTCACACTACCATAGATGATGTGAGACGCACAGGGTGGCCCGATCTTCATGGCGTAGGGCGGAGGATGAAGGATGTGGTTTGGGGGAAAGTGGCGGATGATGGGTATGAATAGTGGATGAAAGTAGTCAATCAATGCTATAAGGAGCGAGACCTACTACTTAGACAACACACCCAAGGGAGGGATGTGATAGCCAATCCACACAACAACGCACTTGGGTTGAGGCATGGAATTGGGGGCTTCGTGATCTTGGATCACCAATCTAACTTGTAGATTGACAAGGTAAGATTGCACAAGATCAAGGGGGAAATTCGGAACAATTCTCACACAACGGAGAGAAACAAAGCATAAGCTCTCAATTAATTCTTTGATGTCATACAAGTGCCATGGGGGTGGCTATTTATAGCCAAGGGGGTGGTACAATAGTCAAGGGTCTAATACCCTAAAGTCAAAAAGGCTAAACTACTTTATTCCCTTAAATTCATAAAGATAAAGTCTACCAAAGACTTTTGGAAAAGTGGAACACAACTTACCAAATATATCCCACCAGATTTGACTTTGAGTGCATAGCCCACTGGATTTGAATTTGATGTCCAAAGATGCCATTTCTAGAATCCTCCACGTGGGAAAGGCTTCCAAATTCATGCAATCATGTGGGACAAGCTTTAAAAATAATGTTTGGGATTGAATAAGTGAGATAATAGGCCCATTTTCTCCATCCATTCAAGGTAAGATCAATTGGGCATTTAATGAAGCAAGATGGGCGCCCATTGTTGCATTCAACTTCTTTAATCCCCCACGCATTATCGGGCCTTGAAAATCCAAATCCTTTACTCGGGTAATCATTACACTATACTCACCTGGAAAAGTTATCCTGTAATCATTATTGTTAATCTTCTCAAGCACTCAGAAAGGTCCATCACATCATGGCATGAGTTTTGATTTCCTCTTGTCGAGAAATCTTTCCTTCTGCATATGAATCCAAACCAAGTCCTAGGGCTCGAACAACACTTGTTTAAAACCCTTGTTTGCACGTTCAACATATTTTTGGGTCATCCACTTGATATTTTTCCTTGCCTTTCCATAGAGTTGTTTGATGAATTTCGTGCGCCCTTTCACATCCATATTAGTTTCTTCCTACAGAGGAAAAGGAACTAGATCAATAGGGGCGAGAGGGTTAAAACCATAAACAATTTCAAATGGAAAATATTGAGTAGTTGAGTGTTTGGCCCTGTTATATGCAAATTCCACATGTGGTGGAAACTCCTCCCAATTCTTGATATTCTTCTTGACTATTGTTTGTAGAAGGGATGATAGTGTTTGATTCACCACCTCTATTTTCCCATCGGTTTTCAAATGACAAGTAGTGGAAAATAGTAACTTTGTACCATGTTTTTCTACACAAGGTATTCCAAAAGTAACTAAGAAATTTTGTGTCTCGATCTGACAAAATCTTCCTTGACATTCCATGGAGTTTGAATACTTCCTAAAAGAAAAGTGTTGCAATTTTAGTGGCATTGTCTTTTTTGTGACAAGGAATAAAATGTGCCATTTTTGAAAACCGATCCACCACAAAAAAAAAATGGAATATCTCCCCCTATTGGTCCATGGTAACCCCAAAATAAAGTCTATTGATATATCCTCTCAAGGGGTGTTGGGGATTGGGAGAGAAAGATATAGTCCTTGTGGGTTCAGTTTCAATTTGGATTTATGGTAGACAATGCACTTTCCCACAAATTTCTCAACATCTCTAGATATACTAGGTGATGTGAGATGCACGGGGTGGACCGATCTTCACGGTGTAGAGCGGCGGATAAAGGATCCAGTTCGAGGCTAAGTGGTGGATGATGGGTAAGGATAGTGGATGGAAGTAGTCAATCAACGCTATAAGGAGCATGACCTACTACTTATACAACACACTCAAGGGAGGGATGTGATAGCTAATCCACACAATAATGCACTTGGTTTTAGGCATAGAAATGGGGTATTTGTGATCTTAGATCACCAATCTAACTTGTAGATTGGCAAGGCAAGAATGTACAAGAGCTAGGATAAAAACCGGGACAATCCTCACACAATGGAGAGAAACAAATCATAAACTATCAATTAAGTCTTTAATGAAAATACAATGCCATGGGGTGGCTATTTATAGCCAAGGGGTGATACAATATTCACGGGTCTAATACCCTAAAGTCATAAAGGATATACCTACCTTGTCCCCTTAAATTAAAAAAGATAAAGTCTAACAAAGACTTTTGGAAAAGTAGCACACAACTTTCCAACTATAGCCCACTGAATTTGACTTTGAGTGCATAGCCCACTGGATTTGACTTTGGTGTCCAAATATGGCATTTCTAGAATCCTCCATGTGGGAAAGGCATCCAAATTCGTGAAACCATGTGGGACAAGATTTAAACATCAATTTTGGGATTGAATAAGTGATATTATAGGCCCATTTTCTCCATCCATATAAGGAAAGATCCACTGGGCCTTTAATGAAGGGAGATGGGCACCCATTGTTGCATTCAACCTCTTTAATCTCCCATGCATTATCGGGCCTTGCAAATCCAAATCCTCCACTTGGGTAATTGACTCGGTGCTTTCAATATGGTTCACATCATCCTCCCCCTCTTGAAAAGGAGTCCTCAACTCTTCATCCTCTACACCCAAAAAAGGAAAAAGATCAGAAACATTGAAAGTGGCACTTACACCATACTCACCTGGCAAAGCTATCTTGTAAGAATTGTTGTTAATATTCTCAAGAACTCCAAAAGGTCCATCACCTCGTGGCATGAGTTTTGATTTCTGATTGTTGGGAAATCTTTCCTTCTGCATATGAACCCTGACTATGTCACCAGATTTGAAAAATATTTGTTTGCGACCGTTGTTTGCATGATCATTGTATTTCTTGGTCATCTGCTCGATATTTATACTTTCAATTTCGTGGATTTTCTTGATGAATTCTTCATGCCCTTTTGCATCCATATTAGATGATTCCCATTCAACTGATTAGTCTAATTAGGACATTAGGCCACTTAGGCCCATTAGGCCCATTAGGCCACTTAGGCCCATTTGGCTCATTCGGCCACTTGGTCCCATTATTCCCATTAGACCACTTTGGCCCATTAGGAAAATTAGGCACATTTGGCTCATTCGGCCACTTGGTCCCATTAATCCCATTAGGCCACTTTGGCCCATTAGGACAATTAGGCCCATTAGGCCACTTACACCCATCAGGCCCATTAGACCCATTAGGCCACTTAATCCCATTCGACCACTTAGGCCCATTAGCCACATTCAGCCACTTAGGCTCATTCATCCACTTAGGCCCATTATCCCCATTCGGCCACTTCGGCCCATTCATCCACTTAGGTCCATTTGGCCACTTTGGTCTATTAGGCCCTTTAGGCCCATTAGGCCACATATGCTCATTAGGCCCATTCGTCTCATTAGGATGATTAGACCACTTATGCCACTTAGTCCCATTATGCCCATTAGGCCCATTATACCACTTACGCCACTTAGGCATTAGGCCCATTAGGCCCATTATGTTCATTAGACCCATTAGGCCGATTAGGCCCATTAGTCCCATTTGACTAATTAGGCAGATTAGGACACTTAGGACACCTAGGTGCATTAGGCCCATTAGGCCACTTAGGCCCATTAGCCCCATTAGGCCACTTAGGTCCATTTGTCCCATTTGGTCCATTTGGCCACTTAAGGACATTAGGCCCATTAAACCAATTAGTCCCATTAGGCCCATTTGTCCCATTGAGCCACTTAGGCCCACCAAGACCATTAATCCATGTGGCCACTAAGGCCCATTAGTCCCATTAAACCCATTAGTCCCATTAGGCCAATTAAGCCACTTAGGACACTTAGGCCCATTAGACCCATTCGGTCAATTAGTCCGATTAGGACACTCAGGTCCATTAGGCCACGTAGGACCATTAGGACACTTTGTCTCATTAAGACCATTAAACCCATTAGTCCCACTAGGCCAATTAGGCCCATCAATCCACTTAGTTCACTTAAGCTCATTAGGCCCATTTGGTCGATTATCCCGATTTGACCACTTAGGCCAATTAGGTCCATTAGGCCCATTAGGCCCATCAAGGCACTTAGGAAAATTCGTCTACTTAGGAAGATTAGGCACATTAGGCCCATCATGCCCATTAGGCCCATGAGGCGTATTTTTCCCATGAGGCCTATGAGGCCCATTAGGTCCATGATGCCCCTGAGGTCCATTAGAAAACTTAGTCCCATTAGGACCATTGGTCCCATGAGGCCACTTAGGCCCATGAGGCACATGAGACCCATTAGACCCATTAGGAAACTTGGGCCCATTAGGCTCATTAGGCCCATTAATACCATTAGGCCTGTTAGGCCCTTTATCCCACTTAGGCCCATTAGGCCCCTTAGGCCCATTAGTTCCATTGGGAAAACTAGTCACATCCATCCCATTGGGCCCATTAGGTCCATTAGTCCCACTCAAACCATTAGGCCTTTTAGGCCCATAAGGCTAATTGGGTCCATTAGGCCCATTAGGCCACTTAGTCCCATTCAGACCATTAGGCCCACTTAGACCACTTAGGCCCATTCGGCCCATTATGTCCATTGGGCCCATGAGGAAACTTAGACCCATGAATCCCATGAGGCCCATGAGGCCCATTAGGCCCATCATGCCAATTAGGCCCATTCAGCCCATTAGGCCCATTAGGCCCTTTATGCCAACTAGGACCATTTAGCCCATTAGGCCACTTAGGCCACTTAGGTCCTTAGGCCCCATGAGGCCCATTAGGCCCATAAGGACCATTCAACCACTTAGACTCAATAGGCACATTAGGCCCATTAGGCACATTGGGCCTATTGGGACCATGATGCCACTTCAACCCACTAGGTCCATTCGTCCCATTAGAACCATGAGGCCCATTAGGCCCATTGGGCCACTTAGGCCCATTCATCCCTTTAGGCCCACTGGGTCCATTTAGCCACATTGGCCCATTAGGCCACTTAACTCACTTAATCCCATTCGGCCCACTGGGCTCATTAGTCCACTGAGGCCCATTAGGCCCATTAGGCCCATTAGGTCCATTAAGCCAATTAGGCCACTTAGTCCCATGAGACCCATTATGTCCATTTGGCCACTTATGCCCATTAGACCCATTGGGCCCATGAGACCACTTTGACCCATTTGGTCCATGAGGCTGATTCGTCCCTTAAGGCCCTTGAATCGCATTAGGCTCATCAGGCCCATTCAACCACTTAGGCCCATTAGTCCACTTAGGCCTATTCGCCCCATTCCACCAATTAGGCCCATTCCTCCACTTAGGACCATTCCTCCACTTAGGCCAATTAGGACCATTCAGCCACTTAGGCCCATTAAGATCATTAGGCCAATTCGGCCTGTTAGGCACATTAGGCCCATTATGCCCATCTAGAATATCAAGCCCATTAGGACAACTAGGCCCATTAGTCCACTTAGACCCATGAGGCCCATTAGAAAACTTAGACCACTTAGTCCCATGAGGCCCATTTAGCCCATCAGGCCCATTCGGACACTTTGGGCCATTGGGCCCATTTGGACACTTAGGCCCATGAGGCCCATTGGGCCACTTCGCCTCATTGTTCCCATTGGCCCTATCAAGACCTTTAGGCCCGTTAGTCCCATTCGGCCACTGAGGCCCATTAGGACACTTAAACCCATTCATCCACTAAGTCCTATTAGGCCACGTAGGCCCATTGGGACACTAAGGTACATTGGGCCACCTAGGCCCATTGGGCCACTAAGGCCCATTATGATCCTTAGGTTGATCATGCCCATTAGGTGCATTATGCCCATTAGTCCATTGGGGCCCATTTGGCTCATCAGGTCCATTAGGCCACTTCGACTCATTTGGCCCATTAGGCCACTTAGGCCCACTAGCCACATTATGCCACTTAGCCCACTAAGGCCCATTAGGCCACTAAGGCCCATTAGGCCAATTAGGCTCATTATGCCCATTAGGACACTTAGGCCCATTAGTCCCATTAGTCCCATTAGGCCACTGAGGCATATTATTAAACTTAGTCCCATTAGGCCACTTAGGCCCATTTGGCCCATTAGGCCACTTAGGCCACTTTGGCCCATTAGGCCCATTAGGCCCATTCAACCACTTAGGCCCATTAGTCTACTTAGTCCCATTAGGCCACTTCGTCCCCTTAGGCCCATGATGCTAATTAGGTCACTGAGGCCCATTAGGCCCATTAGGCCCCTTAGGTCTATTCAAGTCATTAGGCCACTTAGGCCCATTAGGTTTATTAGGCCTTTTAAGCCACTTAGGCTCATTAGGACCATTAGGCCACTTAGGCCCATTGGGCCACTTAGGCCCATTGGGCCCATTAGGACACTCGAGCCTATTAGTCCCCTTTAGCCACTAATGCCCATTAGGCACTTAAGCCCATTAGGCCACTTAGTCCACTTAGGCTCATTAGGCTTATTAGGCCACTTTGATCACTAAGGCCCATTATGCCCATTAGGCCACTTAGGCTCATTAGGTCACTTAGGCCCATTAGTCACATTAGGCCCCTTAGGCCCATTAGGACACTTAGACCCAGTAGGCTACTTAGGCACATTGGGACCATTGGTCCACTTAGGCCTATTAGGCCACTTCAGCAACTTAGGCCCATTAGGCCACTGAGGCCCATTAGGCCACTTAGGACCATTAGTCCCATTAGGCCACTTAGGCCACCTAGACCCATTAGGCCACTTATGCCACTTAGGCCGATTAAGCCACTTAGGCACATTAGACCCATTAGGCCACTTAGGCCACATAGACCAATTAGGCCCATTAGGTCACTTAGTCCCATTAGGCCACTTAGGCCCCTTAGGACCATTATGCTACTTAGTCCCATTAGGCCTATTAGGCCACTTAGGTCACTTAGGGCACTTAGGCCCATTAGCCTACTAAGGCCCCTAAGGCCCATTAGGCCACTTAGGCCTATTATGCCCATTAGGCCCATTAGTCCACTTCGGCCCATTTGGCCAATCAGGCCCATTATGCCCATTCATCCCATTAAGCCTATTCGACCCATTAGGCCCATTGGGCCACTTGGGCCCATTCATCCTATTGGGCTACTTAGGCGCATTCATCCCATAATGCCACTTAGGCCCGTTCATCCCATTAGGCCCATTAGGCCACTTAGATCAGTTAGGCCCATTAGGCCACTTTGGCTAGTTAGGCCCATTAGGACACTTTGGCCAGTTAGGCTCATTAGGCCCATTACGCCACTTAAGCTCGTTCATCCCATTAGGCCACTTAGGCCAGTTATGCCCATTGGACCACTTTTTCCAGTTAGGCCCATTAGGCTCACCGGGCCCATTAGGCCACTTTGGCCAGTTAGACCCATTAGACTCATTAGGCTCATTAGACCCCTTGGTCCCCTTACGTGAGTTAGGCCAGTTAAGCCCGTTCATCCCATTAGGCAAGTTAAACCCATTTGGCCCATTCAGCCAGTTAGGCCCATTAGGCTCATTGGTCCCATTGGGCCAATTAGGCCACTTAGTCTAGTTTGACCCATTAGGCCCATTAGGCCAACACTTATTCCAGTTGGACCCATTAGGCCACTTAGGATCATTAGGCCCATTGGGCCCATTGGGCCCATTAGGTCAGTTAGGCCAGTTGGGCCCATTCGACCCATTGGTCCCATTAGGCTGCTTAGGCCCGTTAATTCCATTAGGCCCATTCAATCCATTTGGCCACTTAGGCCCATTCGGTCTATTCGGCCACTTGGGCCAGTTATGCATAGTTGTCCCATTTTTCCCATTAGGCCCCTTAGGCTAGTTAGGTCATTAGATCCATTAGGCCCATTAGGCCACTTATGCCAGTTAATCTCATTCAACCACTTAGGCCCATTAGGCCCATTAGGCCATTTGGGACCATTAGGCTCATTAGGCCACTTGAAAGTGCCCAAAGGATGATTGTATCACTGAGAGGGTGAGGGGGTGAATCAGTGATACTTTTTTCTCTTATGTTTCTTTTCAAATGAAACAACATTCGCCTCCTATTAAATATTATATTTCCTACTCAAAATAATTCAAACACTCATTCACAGGAACAAAAGTAAGATTACTATTCAATAAGAAGAGCTACGTCCTTGGTATGGTTTGGAAGTGATCCAATACCACACAATCCACTAGAAAACAATCATTGGATTACAATGAGTAGTATATACCCTTTCACTCATGTAGAACTATGTAAACAATACAATTGTGGGTGTGAAACCTCTTAAAACAAATAGGGAAATGAAATGATTGTGTAACAACTCATGTTACTGGTGCTTCTTTTCAATTCCCCAAATGTATTCAATTGAAAACACTTCTTCAAATTATTACCTAGAAGATGGTAAAAACTTCTTGGACTTTTTTGAGAGAAAAAAAACCAAGTCTTATTTTCCCAGTATGATTTTGCCAGTCCGATTCCTCTGAGTACGATTCCCCCTAATACGATTCTTCCCGGTACGGTTTTCCCAATACGATTCTGTTCGGCACGATTCTACCCAGTACAGAAAATATAACTTTGATAAAATGGGATAAAAATTAATCAACACCACTTCAATTCTCCATATTCCTCAGTCCATAAGACCCAGTACGGAAATCCCAATTTGATTAATCCAGCCTGATATAATGATCAACCGAATACGATTAACAAGACAAATATGGTAATCAGCTAAGAACGATAAACACTAAGTATGATGATAAGCTAAATACAACGTTGTGATCTTGTCTCTTCTCTTTCACTTCAACCCATAAAAAAATTCAACAAAAGTGAATACGAAAACTTATTCTTCTCTCTAAAACATGAAGCTTCTCTCTCATGAATAGTACATCAATCCACCTCAAGTACAATTTATTTTTCTCCTTTTATAGGTGACCCTCAAGATGCTTTGGTAAGAATCCCTAAAAAATTTCCTCTTAATAAAATTCACCCTAATCTCAATTTCCCCTAAAATCTAGGATGTATTTTGACTTCATCAACTCTTTTCAAAGATTCTCGATTCATCTACAACCTTCAATTATCCTTCTGAATGATGAATATGATAATTGTTATGAATGTTGAGCTCCCCTTCAATTACACATCTAGAAATTTTTGTTTTCAAACCACTTTTACTTCTTCAATTTTATCTTGAACCACTTGAAAATATAAAACAATTCTAATCTGATACAATAAATCTTGACCCAATTGAAACCTATAAAGTAATTCAAACCTTTGGAAATGGTTAACTAAATTGTTGATCTCATTATTTCCTTCTCTTTTAAATCATCAGCCTCAAGAAATTCATTCTCTAAATATGATTTTCTAGAGTATGATCTTTCGGAGAATGGTAGGCCTGAATATGATCATACTGGATATGATCGTTTTCTCCTTGATCCTGAGTACAATCATCCTGGGTACCAAAGTTTTCTTATGAACATGATGGATAATCAGATGATAAAGTACGAGACAATGATCATTCTGTGTATGATCATTCTGATTACGATTCTCAGTGACTTCTTTCATTCCTTCTCATCTCAAATCTGATTGCACTGGGTACGATTCCTTTTTGATTGTTATAATCACTTTTTTCTCTTCCACCTAGATACGATAAATCTGAATAGGATTTGGAATTCCACTTTTCCACTTTATTCCATCAATATTTCATCATAAGTTCTCCAATCAACTTATGATTTATGAAATAAAAAACAATAAATCATAATCACATTTAATTTTATCACAGTCAGCATACTCTGATTATTTATCAAAACAAACATTTCTTTCATACCAGATCCACTTAGTCCCATTAGAACCATCAGGCCCATTAGCAAACTTAGGCCACTTAGTCTCATTCAACCCATTCAACCTATAAGGCCACCTCATCTCATTCAATCCATTAGGACCATTAGGACCATTAAACCCATTAGTATGATTAGGCCACTAAGGCCCATTAGACCAATTAAACCCATTAGACCCATTAGTCCTATTAGAAAACATTGGCCACTCAGGCCCATTGATCCACCTAGAACCATTGTACCCATTAATCCCATTAGGCCCATTAGAAAACTTAGGTTACTTAGGCCTATTAGGCCACTTATAACTATTAGACCCATCAGGCACATTAGGCCTATTAGACCCATTGGTCCCATTAGGCCCATTAGTCCACTTAGGCCAATTAGGCCCATTAGACCACTTAGGCCCATTAGTCCCATTATCCCACTTTGGCCCATTAGGAAACATAGTCCACTTAGGCCCATTCAACCCATTAGGCCAATTAGTCCACTTTGGACCATTAGGCCCATTAGGACACTTAGGACCACTAAGCCCATTAGGCCACTTCAGATCATTAGGCAACTTAGGCCATTTAGGCACATTAGACCCATTAGGCCCATTAGGCCCATTGGAACCATTAGGTAACTTTGTCCGCTTAGGCCCATTGGACCCATTAGGCCCATTAGGTAACTTAGGACACTTAGGCCCATTAGGCCACTTAGTCCCATTGGACCAATTAGGCCCATCAGGCCCATTATGCACTTACTCCACTTATTCCCATTAGGTCACTTAGGCCCATTAGGCCACTAAGTCCCATTAGACCCATTCAGCCCATTAGGCCACTTAGTCCCATTCAACCCATTCATCCCACATGACCTATTATACCCATTAGGCCGATTAGGCCACTTAGGCCCATTATACCCATTAGACCCATTAAGACCATTAGGCTCATTAGAAAACTTTGGCCACTTTGGCTCATTCGACCACTTAGACCCATTGGACCAGTTAGGACCATTATGAAACTTAGGCCACTTAGGCCCTTTAGGAAACTTGGACCCATTTGACCCATTTGGCCCATTAGGTAACTTAGTCCACTTAGGACCATTAGGCCACTTAGATCCATTGGACCCATTAAGCCCATTGGGCCTATTAGGAAACTTGGGCCACTTCAACCCATTAGGCCACTGAGGCCCATTAGACCCATCAGGCTGAATTATCCATAATGGTCCCATTAGGCCATCATGACCATTGGACCCATTGGACCACTTAGGCCCGATAGGCCCAATATGCCCATTATGCCACTTAGGCCCATTGGACCACTTAGTCCTATTATCCCCCTTAGACCCATTAGGCCCATTGGTCCCATTTAGCCCCTTAGGCCCATTAGTCCAATTAGGCCAATAGGCCCATTAAGCCCATTAGTTCACTTAGGCCCAACAGGCCAATTAGGCCTATTAGGTCACTTAGGCCACTTAGGCCCAATCGAAAACTTAGTACCATTAGGCCCCTTAGAACCATTAGGCCCATTGGTCCCCTTAGGTCCATTGGGCCTATTAGGCCACTTAGGCCCATTCGGCACATTAGGCCACTTAGGCCACTTAGGCCCATTCATCCACTTAGGTCCATTATACCCCTTAGACCCATTAGGTCCATTAGGCCCATTAGGACCATTATTCCAATTCGGCCATTAGGCTTATTAGGCCGAATTGGCCATAATGGGCCCATTAGACCACTTAGGCCCATTAGGTCCATTAGGCCCATCGAGCCACTTAGGCCCAGCTGGTTCATTCGACCCATTAATCACATTAGGCCCATTAGGTCGAATTGGACTTAATGGGACCATTAGTACACTTAGGCCCAATAGGCCCATTAGGCCACTTAGACCCAATCGGTCCATTCATCCTATTAGGCCACTTAGGCCCATTAGGCCACTTTGGACTAGTGGACCCATTAGGATTATTAATCCCATTAGCCTCATTAGAACCATTTGGCCACTTAGGCCCAATTGGCCCATTAGGCTGCTTAGGCCACTTAGGCCCATTAGGCCCATTAGGCCACTTAATCCCATTAGACCCATTAGGCCACTTAGGCCACTTCTTCCCATTCGTCCCTTAGGTCCATTAGGAAATTTATCCCAATTTAGGACATTTAGGCCAATTATGCCAATTTGGCCATTTAGGCCATTTAGACTAATTAGGCCATTTTGGCCATTTTGGCCAATTTCGGTCAATGAGGCCAATGAGACCAATTAGGACAATTTAGGATCTTAATTCCATTTAGGTCAATTATAATATTTAGGCCATTTAGTCCAATTTGGGCCAATTAAGCCAATTAGACCAATTAGGCCAATTAGGCAAATTTTACAATTAGGAAATTTAGTTCATTTATGCCATTTAGTCAAATTTAGGTCATTTAGGCTATTTAATCCAATTTAGACCATTTAGGCCAATTAGGCTAATTATGCCATTTAGGCCAATTTAGGCAATTTAGACCAATTAAGCCAATTAGGATGATTAAGACATTTAGGTCAATTATTCCAATTTAGACCATTTGGAAAATTAGTCCAATTATGAAATTTAGGCATTTTAGGTCCATTAGTCCATTTATTCCAATTTAGAAAATTCAAGCCAATTTTGGCCATTGAGGCCATTTAGGCCAATTTAGGCAATTTAGGCCAATTTAGGCCATTTAGACGAATTAGGATAATTTTGGCCATTTAGTTCATTTAGGACAATTTAGTCCATTTATGAAAATTATACCATTTATTCCATTTAGGAAAATTTAGCTGATTTAGATCAATTAAGAAAATCAGTCCAATTAGACCAATTAGTCCAATTAAGCAATTTCAGCCAATTAAGCCAACTAGGCCATTTCGGCCAATTTAGGCCATTTAGGACAATTTAGGCCATTTAGGTCAATTTAAGAAATTTGGGCCAATTATACAAATTAGGTAATTTAGGCCATTTAGTCCAATTAGGTCACTTAGGTCATTTAGGCCAATTTGGCCATTTAGACCATTTAGACCAATTTAGACCATTTAGACCAATTATGTCAATTAGGACAATTTAGGCCATTTAGGCTAATGTAGGCCATTTATCCCAATTAGGACAATTATGTCAATTAGTCAATTTAGGGAATTTAGGCCAATTAGGCCAATTAAGTCCTTATTGGTCAATTAATCCATTTAGGTCAATTAATCCACTTAGCCCATTAGACCATTTAGGCCACTTAGGCTACTTAGGCCACTTAGGCCACTTAGGCAACCTAGGTCGTTTAGGCCCATTAGGCCCCTTAGGCCCCTTAGGTCCATTATTCCCATTATACCCATTAGGCCCCTTAGGCACGTTAGGCCCATTAGGCCACTTAGGTCCATTAGGCCCATTATGCCCATTAGGCCCATTATGCTCATTAGGCCACTTAGGCCCATTAGGCCACTAAGGCCCATTAGTCCACTAAGGACCATTAGGCCCATTATGCCCATTATGCCACTTAGGCCCGTTAGTCTCGTTAGTCCACCTAGGCCACTTAGTCCATTTAGGCCACTTAGGCCCATTATAACCATTAGACCAATTAGGTCACTTAGTCTCATTATTCCACTTAGGCCCATTAGGACCATTACGCTACTTAGGTACGTTAGGCCCAGTAGGCCACTTAGGCCCAGTAGTCCATTAGGGCCCATTAATCCCATTAGGTCGCTTAGGCCCATTATGCACATTAGGCCCATTAGGACCATTTTTTCACTTAGGCCCATTTGGACCATTAAGCCCATTTGGCCACTCAGGCCCATTATTCCCATTCGGCCCATTAACCCTATTTGGCCCATTAGACCACTTAGACCCATTCATCCCATTGGGCTACTTAGGCTCATTCAGCCCATTATGCCACTTTGGCCCGTTCAACCCATTAGGCCCATTAGGCCACTAAGGCCAGTTAGGCCCATTAGGTCACTTTGGCTAGTTAGGCCCATTATACTCATTAGGCCCATTAGGCTAATTGGGACCATTTTTCCACTTAGGAATGTTCATCCCATTAGGCTCATTAGGCCTCTTAGGCCAATTAGGCCCATTAGGCCACTTTGGCCAGTTAATCCCATTAGGCTCACAGGGTCCATTAGGCCACTTTGGCCAGTTGGGCCCATTCGTCCACTATGTCTAGTTAGACCCATTAGGCCCATTAGGCCCCTTGGGCCCCTTACACGAGTTAGTCCAGTTTGACCCATTCGACTCATTGGGCATGTTAGGCCCACTGAGCCCATTCAGTCAGTTAGGCTCATTGGTCCCATTGGGCCAGTTAGTCTACTTCAAGTAATTAGACCCACTAGGCCCATTGGTTCGATAGTTATGCCAGTTAGGCTCATTCAGCCACTTAGGCCCCTTAGGCCTATTGGGCCCATTAGGATAGTTAGGCCACTTAGGTCATTTGGTCTCATTCAACCCATTGGGCCCATTTGGCCACTTAGGCTTATTAGGCCCACTAGGCCCATTCAACCCATTAGGCCACTTAGGACCATTCGGCCTATTAGGCCACTTAGGCCAGTTATGCACATTTAGCCCATTGGACACATTAGGCCCCTTAGACCAGTTAGGCCTATTAGGTACATTAGGCCCATTAGGCCACTTAGTCCAGTTAATCCCATTCGAACTATTATGCCCATTAGGCCAGTTAGGACCATTAATCACATTAGGCCCCTTGGGACCATTAGGCCACTTGAAAGTGCCCAACAGATGATTGCATCACTGAGAGTGGGAGGGGGTGAATCAGTGATACTTTTTTCTATTATCTTTCTTTTCAAATGAAACAACCTTCGCCTCCTATTAAAGATTATATTCCCTACTAAAAGTAATTCGAATACACATCAACAGAAACAAAATTAAGATTCACTATTAAATAAAAATAGCTACGTCCTTGGTATGGTATGAAAATCATTGTATTACAATGAGTAGGATATACCCTTTCACTCATGTAGGACTATGCAAACAATCCAAAAGTTTGTGTGTACCCTCTTAGTACAAATAGGGTAATGCAATGATCGTGTAACAACTCATGTTACCTGTTCTTATTTTCAATTCCACAAATGTATTCAAATGAAAACAATTATTCAATTTCTTACCGAGAGAAGATGGTAAGAACTTCCTGGACTTTGTTGAGAAAAAAACCAAGTCTGATCTTCCCAGTATGATTTTCCTAGTCTGATTCCTTTGAGTAAAATTCTTACTGATACGATTATTCCTGATATGATTTTCCCAATACATTTATGCTCGGTACGATATTCCACAGAATGAAAAGTATAACTTTGATATAATGAGATAGATATGAATCAACACTTATTCAATTCTCCATATTCCTCAGTCTGGAAGACCCAGTATAGAAATCACGATCTGATTAATCTATCCCGATATGATGATAAACCAAATATGATTGAAAAGATGAATATAGTAATTAGTTTAGTATGATAAACACTGAGTATGATGATCATCTGAATACAATGTTGTGATCTTTTCTCTTCTCTTTCACTTCAATTTGTCAAAACTTCTACAAAAAAAGTGAACACAGAAACATCTTCTTCTCTATAAAACTGGGAGCTTCTCTCTCATGAATAGTACACCAGTCCACCTCAAGTACAATGTAGTATTCTCCTTTTATAGGTGACCCTTGAGATGCTTTGGCAGGAATCCCAAAAAATTTCATGCTTAATCAAATTCATTGTAATCTCAATTTCCCCTAAAATCTAGGGTGTATTTTGATTTCATCAACTCTTCTCGAAGCTTCTTAATTCTTCTAAAACTTTAACTTCTCCTTCTGAATGTTGAATATGATAATTTTTTTGAATGTGTAGTTCCCCCTCAATTTCCCATCCAACAAAATTTTATTTCAAAACACTTTTACTTCTTAACTTCTTCTCTTGACCCACTTGAAATATGAAACAATTCCACTCTGATAAAATAACTCTTTACCGAATTAAAACCTAAAAAGTAATTCAAAATTTTTAAATGGTTGAATTCATTTCTTATCTCATTATAACCTTATCTTTTCAATCATCAGCCTCAAGAAATTCCTTCTTTGAATATGATTGTCCAGAGTATGATCTTTCTCAGAAAAATTAGCCTGAATACGATCATACTGGGTATGATCTTTTTTTCCAGAGCCAGAGTACAATAATCTTGGGTATGAAAGTTTTATTATGTATAAGATGGATAATTGGATGCTAAAGTTCTTGAATGTGATCAATCTAGGCACGATCATTCTGATTACGATCCTCAGTGCCTTATTTCTTTCCTTCTCATCCCAAATCTGATTATACTGGGTACGATTCCTTTTCAATTCGAATAATCTCTTTCTTATCTTCCACCTACATTAGATAAATTTGGATATGATTTGGAATACCAATTTCCCACTTTCTTTCAACAAGATTTCATCATAATTTTTGTAATCAACTTATGATTTATGAAATATGAATCAGTAAAGCATAGTCACATTTAATTTTATCAGAGTCAGCAGACTCCAATAATTCATCAAAATAAACACTTCTTTCATACCACATCCACTTAGGCCCATTGGAACCATTAGGCCCATTAGGAAACTTTGGCCACTTAGTACCATTAGGCCACTTAGTCCCATTTGACCCATTCGACCCATTAAACCACTTAGGCTCATTCAACACATTAGTCCCATTAGACCCATCATGCCGATTAGGCCACTTAGGCCCATTAGACTAATTAAGACCATTAGGCCCATTTGGAAATTTAGGCCAATCAGGCTCATTGAGCGAGCTTGAACAATTTGACCCATTAGGGACATTAGGCTTATTAGGAAACTTAGGCTACTTAGTCCCATTACACCACTTAGAACTATTAGACCCATTATGCCCATTAGACCCCCATTAGGTCCATTATTCAACTTAGGCCACTAGGCCCATTAGACCACTTAGGCCCATTAGGCCCATTTGGACACTTAGGCCCATTTGGCCCATTAGGCCACTTAGGCCCATTAGGCAACTTATTCCACTTAGGCGCATTGGACCCATTAGGCCAATTAGGCCACTTAGGCCCATTAGGCCCATTCGAACACTTAGTCCCATTAAGACCATTAGGCCACTTCATCCCATTAAAAACTTAGGCCACTTAGGCCAATTGGACCCATTAGGAACATTAGCCCATTCGGTCCATTAGGCCCATTGGGCCCATTAGGAAACTTAGTCCACTTAGGCTCATTCATCCACTTAGGCCCATTAGGCTACTTAGGCCCATTGGGCCCATTGGGCCCATCAGGTTCATTAGGAAACATAGGTCACTTAGTCCATTAGGCCACTTCTTCCCATTAGACCCATTCAACCCATTAGGCCTCTTAGTCTCATTCAATGCATTCATACAATTAGGCCCTTTAGACCCATTAGGCCGATTAGGCCACTTAGGTCCATTACACCCATTAGACTCATTAGGCCCATTAGGCTCATTAGGCAACTTAGGCCACTTAGGCCCATTTGACCACTTAAACCCATTGGACCCATTATGCCCATTAGACAGTGTAGGCCACTTAGGCCCATTAGGCCACCTAAACCCATTTGACCCATTACGCCCATTAGGCAACTTAGGCCACTAAGGTCCATTAGTCCACTTAGACCCATTGGTCCGTTAGGTCCATTAGGAAACTTAGGCCACTTAGTCCCATTGGACCCATTATGATATGTGATGAAAGACCCTCTAGGAAGTGTCCTAGAAACCTTGTATAATGTTCGCACGTTGAGCACCTAGACCGCTGCAAGAAAACAAGTGAATGATGGTTTGTGGATAGTGAAAATGAGAAGGGGAAATGGTCAAGGTAGAAGCCAAAGAGAACTTTTCTCTAAGAACTATAGCCACAAGATGCCACAAAGGATGACCAATCCTTTGATAAGTCAAGAATTAAGAAATAACACAAAGGTTGCAAGAAAACTCACCATAATAACATTACCTTCATTCATGATGTTTCAAGAGTACAAGTGGGGTGGATATTTATAGCCAAAGAGAGAAAGAAATTCGAATCACACCATGGGGTGGCTTCTACATTAGTCTAACACCTAGTTTACACAAGTCAAAAAGCCTAAATGATGACTTTGAAAACTTTGTCACTTGCCCGTGACTTTATGAGACAAGTAGCACACCCTTTTGGAAAAGTAAAGACAAGTAGCCTACCACCTTTTGACTTTGAAGATTCCATGGTGGGGTGAGCTTGAAAATTCGTAGCACCACTTGGGTTGGATTTTTAAAAGCATGTTTGGGCCTTAATTAATGTAATTATAGGCCCGGATTCTTCCCCCAAGCAAGTATGTTGGGCCACCTCTTGCAATTCCATGATTAATCCATTTAAGGTCTCCTTCATTCTCTTGGTCCGCTCCCTTGTCATTGGGCCTCCAATTCCCCACAATGGGTCTTGTCCACTTGTGTGCATTCTTCCTTCCTCATCAAGTCCACCTCCAACCCCGCGATGCCCATGTGTGCCATGATCCTCATCATCTCTTCCCTCCTCAAAAGGATTCATCCTCGAATCTATAAATTCAAAGGGAGAAAAATTAGCAACATTAAAGGTAGCACTAACATTCCCATACCTATCAGGTAACTCAATCTTGTAGGAATTATCATTAATCTTCTCTAAGACTTGGAAAGGACCATCTCCTGGTGGATGAAGTTTTGATTTTCATTGCTCTGGGAACCTCTCCTTCCTCAAGTGTACCCACACCCATTCTCCAGGTTGAAACACCATTTTTTCCAACCTTTGTTGGTGTGCTTTGATACTTATTCATTCTTCTGCTCAATGTTGGACTTTACCTTTTCATGGAACTCCTACATAAACTTTGCCTTCTTTTCACCTTCAAGATTAAAAAATTGATTAGTAGGCAAAGGTAAAATATCGAATAGAGTTAATGGGTTAAACCATACAAAAATTCAAACAATGAAGCATTAGTAGTGGAGTAAACCACTCGATTATAAGCAAACTCAATGTGAGGCAGGCATCTTTCCCAATGTTTCAGATTTTTTCTATGGATGGCACACAACAATGTGGAAAGTGTTCTATTGACCACCTCAGTTTGACCATCTGTTTGTGGGTGTGCAGTGGTGGAGAACAAAAGTTTGGTTTCAAGTTTGTTCCACAATTTCCTCTAGAAGTGACTAAGGAATTTGATATCCCTATCACTCACAATGCTCTTGGGTAAGACATGCAACCTAACAATTTCCCTAAAAATCAAATCAGCTATATGAGTTGCATCATTTATTTTAGAACAAGCAATAAAATGAGCCATTTTACTAAACCTATCCACCACCACAAAGATGATATCCTTACCTAATTATGATCTTGGCAAGCCGAGCAAAAAATCAATTGAAATGTCAACCCAAGGATGAGAAGAAACGGGCAAAGGGGTGTATAAGCCATGTGGAATCACTTTAGACTTTTCATGTTTACACACATTACAATTCAAACAAACACTAAAAACATCCCTACGCATGTGAGGCCAATAAAAATGTTCAATCAATAAGGACAATGTTTTCTCAACCCCAAAATTCCCCATTAATCCACCACCATGAGTTTCTCTAACAAGCAATTCACGCATGGAACAAGATGGATCACACAATTTATTTTTCCAAAAAATAAATCCATCATGTTTGTAAAAATCACTTTTTCCATGTTTTTCACACAACTTCCAAATTTCAGAAAAATCCACACAATTCTCATACATGCTTTTCAACATTTCAAAACCAAGTATTTTAGCATGCATAGAAGTGATAAGAGAGTATCTCCTAGACAAAGCATCAGCGAAAACATTTTTTTCCTTATTTATTATTAATGATGTATGAAAATGTTTCAATTAATTCAATCCATCTTGCATGTTGCCTATTCAACTTTCCTTGTGAATTAAGAAATTTTAGGCTTTCATGATCCGAATGAATCACAAATTCTATTAGCCACAAGTAATGTTGACAATTTTCTGAAGTTCTTTTGAGAGAATATAATTCCTTGTTATATGTAGAGTAGTTCAATGCAGCCCCATTAATATTCTCACTAAATTTTTTGATAGGCTTAGAGTCTTGCATTAAAACAGCCCCAATTCCTATTCCAGATGCATTACACTCAACCTCAAAAACTTTAGAAAAGTCGGGAAAAATTAAGAGAGTTGAATTGGTCAACTTACCTTTGAGTGTGGAGAAGGCATATTCTTGAGATTTTCCCCACTTGAAGCTCAACCCTTTCTTGACCAACTCATTCAATGGTTCCACAATGGTTGAAAAGTCTCTCACAAACCTTCGGTAAAAACTCACAAGACCATGGAAGATCCTCACCTCATTGACATTATTTGGTGTTGGTCAGTCTTGAATCGCCTTCACCTTCTCTTCATCAACCCTCATGACATCATCTCCTACCACAAAACCAAGTAAAACAATTTAATTTAAAAAAAATGTACATTTTTACAAGTTTTCAAACAACCTATTTTTCCTAAGAGTCTCAAAAACATATTTTAAATGTTCATGATGTTCATCAAGGATCTTAGAATAAATAAAAATGTCATCAAAATACACAACCACAAATTTCCCAATGAATGGATGGAAAACATGATTCATTAAGTTCATGAATGTACTCAGGGTGTTAGTTAGTCCAAAAGGCATAATTATCCATTCATACAATCCAAACTTAGTTTTAAATGCGGTTTTCCATTCGTCTCCCTCTTTCATTCTAATTTGATGGTATCCACTTATTAGGTAAATTTTAGTAAACAAGCATGCACCATGGATTTCATCAAGCATATCATCCAAACAAGGTATGGGATAGCGATACTTTACTGTGATTTTGTTGATAGCTCGACAATCAACACACATTCTTCACTTACCATCATTTTTTGGGACAATAATTACTGGTACCGCACACGGAATCAAGCTCTCTCTAACAAATACCTTCCAAAGAAATTCTTCCACTTGTTGTTGGATTTCTTGAGTCTCCTCCAGATTATCCCAATAAGCTGGTCGATTGGGAAGCGTTGCTCCGGGGTGGAAGTTGATGTGGTGCTCGATACCCCGAAAGGGAGGTAAGCCATCGGGAATTTCCTCCAGAAACACATAACCAAATTACTGCAAAATGGACATAACACTATAAGGTATTGAAGGGTTAGGAGAGTTAGTGGTAAAACATTATACCTTACATAGAATCACAAGAGTTTCCTCCCCCTCTAAAGCTCTCTCTATCTCTCTCTTTTTCTGAAAATAGGATCACTTTTCCCTCAACACTCTTGTTTTCACTCTTATTTTCAACTATTTTATTTCCCTCATTTTTTTTTCTTTCACTCAACACTCCTTTTTCACTATTGATTTTTCTACTCTTCTCATTCTCTCTATTTTTTTTATCTTTTATTTTTCTCTGTTCTCACAATCTCTCTCAATCCTCACTTGGCCTACATAAGCTTGCAATGGCCTCAATGGTGTAAGAATAACCATTATACTCAAAAGAATATAGATTGGTGTATCCATCATGTGTGACCCTCCTAATAAATTACCAAGGTCTTTCTAACAAGATATGACTATCATGAATTGGAACAACATCACACATCACCTTGTCTTCATACTTCCCAATAGAAAATGGAACTTGTGCTTGCTTAGTCACTTTGACATATCCACTATTATTTAACCATTGCAATCTATAAGGCCTACGATGTCTAGTCATAGACAATCCCAATTTATCAACCATCAAACCACTTGCCACATTTGTACAACTACCCCCATCAATAATCATACTATATACCTTATCTTTGATGAGGAATCTAGTATGAAAATTGTGATCCCTTTGATCTTGATCATGTTCTCCTTTGGGTTGAGCACTTAAAGCACGCCTTATCACAAGCATTTCTTCATGTACGGGGCATTCTACTTCCACATCTAAATCATCCTCATTGATAGAATTTCATCTTCACTTGATCTAGAACTAAGAACATATCCATCATCCAAAATAATAATTGTCCTTGTGTTTGGGTATTGTGAGGAAATATGTCCAAATCCTTGACATTTAAAACATTTGATATCTCGTGATTTGGAAACAACCTTACTGTCCATTTTACCTTTGGATTCTGGGAATAATGGTTTTGGTTTGGGCAACTCCTTTAAATCAGTTTTGTGTTCCCTTACATGCTCTTGTGGTTTGGAATCCTTAAACTTGAAATAAGGTCTAGAATCCTTACCATAATATGTAGGGCACATGCTTCTTGCCTTTACTTTCCTCTCTGCTTTGGTAGCCATGTGAAGTAAATTCTCCATGTACAAGTAGTGGTGCATGTCCACTGTGTCCCGAATGTCATGGTTGAGGCCGTTCACAAACCTTGCCATGGTGGCCTCTCTCTCCTCATCAATATTCGCCCAAATCATGATGATCTCCATCTATTTGTGATATTCCTCAACACTCATGGCCCCTTGTTTCAAACCCTGCAACTTGATGAACAAATCATCATAATAGTGGCTAGAAATGAACCTCTTACACATTACAAATTTCATCTCCTCCCAATGCAGATGGGTCTTTGTCCACTTCGTCATTGACTCACTTGTATTTGGTCCCACCAAATACTAGCATAGTCGGTGAATTCCATAGCTGCCAACTTCACTTTGTTTTCCTCCAAATAAGTGTGACAACCAAAAACATGTTTGACCTTTATTTCCCATTCCAAGTAAGTTTTAGGATCATTCTTACATTGGAATGAAGGGATCCTCAACTTTACTCCTCCAAGATCATTGGCTTTCCTCCATGGTGGTTGATTTCTACGAATCGGTGGCTTGTGAAAATCAGACAACTCCTCCTCTTCTTCAACAACCTGCCTCCTTGGTGGTGCTCTAGAATTGGAAGGGGATTTAAGTTCATCCATACTTGTATTCAACCTTTGGAATTGTTCTTGTAAAGCCCTCATGAACAACTTAATGTCTGCTTAATTAGTGTTACTAGACTCTGCCATTTATGAATCCTGTGAGAAAAATTTAAAATAAAGGAAAATGGACCTCACACACTCCCTCATGTGTTTACACTCAATTTTTGGCTTTTATCAAAATGTAACACTCTTGCATTTTACCACTCAACTTGCTTCCTATAGCGTTCTTACCCAATTTCAACAAATCGAAAGGATCGTTGAAATGTGGAAATCCCGAAATAGAATTCAAAGATAAATTCAAAATGGACTCAAGATGAAGAAAAATGTGGGAAGGGGAAGAAAATGGATGAAGAAGAATGAAAATGGGACGTAGAATTCAAAATGTTGCAATTTTTGTAAGCCTTTAATTTTTTTCTGATTTTTTTATATTTGGGATCCTTTCCTTTTGAATAAATATAGCAGAAACAAGATTAATTTTTCAATATTTAAATGAGGTAGAAGAAATTATTTGTAACATCAAATGAAATCAACATGATATTTACATAGTTTTAAAATTTCAGAATTTGTCGCAAAATTTGAACCCATTGTATCTCACTATATATAGCTCTGATTTTGATGATTCCAAATGGAGAATAAAGATGAGATTATCAAATACACGAATGATATACTGTTCATCCTAAAAGATGAAGAAATGATGTCCATAATTGAAGAAGAAAATGGACCATAATTGATGTCGGCTCAATTTGAAGAGAAATGAAAATGAAAGAAGGATAAGAAATAAAGAACTTGATTTCTTGCATGTGGGCTCTGATACCAAATGATACACGATGCAAGACCCGCTATGAAGCGTCCTAGGAACCTTGTATATTGTTCGCGCGTTGAGAACCTGGACCGCCGCAAGAAAACAAGTGAATGATGGTTTGTGGATAGTGAAAATGAGAAGGGGGAAATGGTCAAGGTAGAAACAAAAGAGAACTTGTCTCTAAGAACTCTAGACACAAGACACCACAAAGGATGAAAAATCCTTTGATAAGTCAGGAATTAAGAAATAACACAAAGGTTTCAAGAAAAATTCACCATAATAACATTACCTTCATTCATGATGTTTCAAGAGTACAAGTGGGGTGGCTATTTATAGCCAAAGAGAGAAAGAAATTCGAATCACACCATGGGGTGGCTTCTACATTAGTCTAAAACCTAGTTTCCACAAGTCAAAAAGCCTAAATGATGACTTTGAAAACTTTGGAACTTGCCCATGACTTTAGGAGATAATTAGCACACCCTTTTGGAAAAGTAAAGACAAGTAGCTCACCACCTTTTGAATTTGAAGATTCCATGGTGGGGTGGGCATGAAAATTCATAACACCACTTGGGTTGGATTTTTGAAAGCATTTTTAGGCCTTAATTAATGTAATTATAGGCCCGAATGCTTCTCCTAAGAAAGGGTGTTGGGCCTCCTCTTGGAATTCCATGATTAATCCATTTAAGGCCTCCTTCATTCTCTTGGTCCCTCCCTTGTCATTGGGCCTCCAATTCCCCGTAATGGGTCTTGTCCACTTATGTACATTTTGCCTTCCTCATTAAGACTACCTACAACCTTGTGATGCCCATGTGTGCCATGATCCTCATCATCAGCCTAGTGGTTGGCATTGAGTTCCATGGGCTCAGTGTTAAAGGCGACCCAGGTTCGAAACCGGTTGTTCGCAACAACCTGCCGTATATATGGGGTTCCTGGGTCAGGTGTCCTAGTGGGTCCTAGTTGCAGCGAAGGGTTAGAGGATTACTGCTGCAGCGGGGTTGTGGGGCTGTATCAGTGGGGTTCCTAGACCAGGTGTCCCTTGGGTCCCACTGGGTGCCACATAACATTAGGTCCATTAGGCCCATTAGGCAACTTGGGCCACTTCGACCCATTAGGCCACATAGGCCCATTGGACCCATTAGGCTATACTATCCATAATAGGCCCATTAGTACCATCAAGTCCATTGGGCCCATTTGACCAATTAGGCCCAATATTCCCATTAGGTCACATAGGCCCATTAGGCCACTTAGGCCCATTAGGCCCCTTAGACCAATTAGGCCCATTGGGCCCATTAATCCCCATAATCCCATTAGGCCAATTAGTTCATTAGTCTCATTAGGCCCATTATGTCACTTAGGCCCAATAGTCTCATTCATCATATTAGGTCACTTAGGCTACAAAGGCCACTTAGGCCCATTAGGCCCCTTATACCCAATAGACCCATTGGGCCGCTTATCCCCATTAGGCCAATTAGATCAATAGTCCCATTATGTCACTTAGGTATAATAGGCCCATTAGGCCTATTAGGTCACTTAAGGCACTGAGGCCCATTAGGCCACTTAGGCCCATTAGGCCCCTTCGACCCATTAGGCCCATTGGGCCCATTAGGTGAGTTAGGCCCGTTAGGTGCATTAGGCCACTTAGGCCACTTAGTATCATTCGTCCACTTAGGCCCATTAGGCCTTTTAGACCCCATTAGACCCATTGGACCCATTAGGCCCATTAGGTCTATTAGGCCAATTCAGCCATTAGGGCCATTAGGCTAAATTGACCATAATAGGCCCATTAGGCCACTTAGGTCCATTAAGCTCATTATTCACATTAGTCCCATTAGGCCCATTAGGCCCATTATGCTCATTATGCCCATCAGGCCCATCATGCCACTTAGGCCCAACTAGTCCATTCGACCCATTAATCGCATTAGGCCCATTAGGCTGAATTGGACTTAATGGGACCATTAGTACACTGAGGCCTAATAGGCCCATTAGGTCACTTAGGCCCAATAGGCCCATTCGTCCCATTAGGCCACTTAGTCCCATTAGGCAACTTTGGACCAGTGCACCCATTAGGCCTATTAAGCCCATTGGGCCCATTAGACCCATTAGTCCACTTAGGCCTAATTATCCCATTAGGATTATTAGACCACTTAGGCCCATTAGGCCCATTAGTCCACTTAATCCCATTAGACCCATTAGGCCCTTTAGGCCACTTAGGGCCATTCAACCCATAGGCTCATTAGGGCCATTAGGAAATTTAGGCCAATTTAGGTCATGTAGTCCAATTAGGCCATTTAGGCTATTTATAATAATTAGTCCATTTAGGCCAATTTAGTCCATTTATGCTAATGAGACCAATTCACACTAATTAGAACAATTTAGACTCTTAAGGCCATTTAGGCCAATTAGAAGATTTAGGCCAATTTAGACCAATTAGGCCAATTAGTCCAATTAGACCAATTTTACAATTATGAAATTTAGTTCATTTATTCCATTTAGTTCAATTTAGGCCATTTAGGCTAATTAGGCCATTTAGGTCAATTTAGGTCATTTAGGCTATTTAGGCCAATTTAGACCATTTAAGCCAATTATGTCAATTATTTCATTTAGGATAATTTAGGAAATTTAGACCAATTGGTCCAATTAGTATGATTAGTCCATTTAATCTGATTAGAAGAATTTAGACCATTTAGGCCAATTAGAACAATTATGCAATTTAAGCGTTTTAGGCCAATTTAGGCCATTCGAGCCAATTTTGGCCATTTAGGCCACTTAGGCCAATTTAGGCCATTTAGGGAAATTAGTTCAATTATTTAAATTATTTCAATTATTAAATTTATGAAATTTAGTAAATTTAGGCCAATTTAGACCATTTAGAACAATTAGACCAATTTTGGCTATTTAGGACATTTAGGCCAATTTATGCCATTTAGGCTAATTAGGCCATTTGGGCCAATTTAACTCATTTAGACCAATTAGGAAAATTAGACCAATTAGGCCAATTATACCATTTATTTAATTCAATCCAATTAGGATAATTAGGACATTTAGGCCAATTTAGGCCATTTAGGTCAATTTAGGCCATTTAGGCTGATTAGACCAATTAAGTCATTTAGGCCATTTAGGCCAATTAGGCCATTTAGGCCAATTATATCAATTAGTCCATTTAGGTCATTCAGGACAATTAGGCCATTTAGACCATTTAGACCAATTTAGGCCATTAGACCAATTAGGTCAATTAGGCCTATTAGGCCACTTTGGCTAGTTAGGCCCATTAGACACATTAGGCCCATTAGGGCCCATGGACCCCCTACACGAGTTAGGCAAGTCAGGCCCATTTGGACCATTGGGCTAGTTAGGCCCATTAGACCCATTGGGCTAATTAAATTAGTTAGGTCCATTAGGCTCATTGGTCCCATTGGGACAGTTAGGACACTTAGGCCAATTAGACCCACTAGGCACATTGGGTCAATACTTAAGCCAGTTAGGCCCATTAGGCCACTTAGGCCCCTTAGGCCCATTGCGCCCATTAGGACAGTTAGGCTAGTTAGGTTAGTTGGCCCCATTCGACCCATTGGTCCCACTATGCCACTTAGGTCTATTAGGCCCATTAGACCCACCCGACCCATTTGGCCACTTAGGCTCATTCGACCTATTAGGCCATTTAGGCCAATTAGGCACAATTGGACCATTTGGCCCATTAGGTCCCTCAGGCCAGTTAGGCCCATTAGTTCCATTAGGTCCATTAGGACACTTAGGCCACTTAAGCCCATTCAACCACTTAGGTCCATTAGGCCCATTAGGTCAGTTAGGACCATTAGGACCATTAGGCCCCTTGGGCCCATTAGGCCACTTGAATGTGCCCAATGGATGATTGTATCACTGAGAGGGGGAGGGGGTGAATCAGTGATACTTTTTTCAATTATGTTTCTTTTAAAATTAAATAACCTTCACCTCCCATTAAAGATTTATTACCTACTTAAAACAATTCAAACACACATCCACAGGAATACAAGTATTTACAAGATTCACTATTCAAAAAGAATAGCTATGTCCTTGGTATGGTATAAAAGTGATCCAATACCATAAAATCCACTAGAAGATGGTAATAACTCATGTTACCGGTTCTTCTATTCAAAACCACAATTGTATTCAATTGAAAACACTTCTTCTTCAATTTATTACCTAGAATATGGTAAGAACTTCCTGGACTTTGTTTAGAAGAAAACCAAGTTCAATTTTCCCAGTATGATTTTCCCAATCAGATTCCTCCGAGTATGATTCTCCTTGATACAATTTTTCCTGATATGATTTTCCCAATACGATTCTGCTCGGTACAATTCTCCCCATTCGGCTCATTAGAACACTTAGGCCCATTAGGCTCATTAGGACACTTAGTCCCATTAGTCTCATTAGGCCATTGAGGACCATTAGGCTCATTAGGCCACTTAGGCCAATTCAGATCATTTGGTCACATGTGCCCATTAAGACCATTAGGCCCATTAGGCCACTTATGCCACTTGGGATAATTATGACCATTAGGCCACTAAGGACCATTAGTCCACTATGCCCCATTAGGCCACTTAGGCCACTTAGGCCCATTAGTCCCACTAGGCCACTCAGGCCCATTAGGCCCTTTGGGTCACTTAGGACAATTAGGCCACTTAGTCCCATTGGACCACTGAGGCCCATTAGGCCACTTAGGCCCATTAGTCCACATATTCCACCTAGGCCCATTAGACTACTTAGGCCCATTAAGCCCATTAATCCACTTAGGCCACTTAGGTCCATATGTCCATTAGGCCCATTCAGCCACTTCATCCCATTAGGCCACCTAGACCAATTAGACCCATTAAGTCACTTAGACACATTATGACCATTAGGACCATTAGGAGCATTAGGCCACTTAGGCCCATTAGGCTTCTTAGGCCCATTAAGCCACTTAGGCCTATTGGGCCACTTAGGCCCAATAGGCCCATTAGACCCATTAGTCCACTTCGCTCATTAGGCCACTTCGACCCATTAGGCTCATTAGGCCCAATCACCAACTTAGGCCCACTTGGCCCATTAATCCCATTAGGTCGATGAGGCCACTTAGTCCAATTTGGTCACTTAGTCCTATTAGGCCCATAAGACCCCTTAGGCCCATTAATCCCATTAGGCCGATTAAAAAACTTAGGCTCATTAGGCCCATTAGGCCACTTAGGCCCATTAGGCCCATTAGGCTACTTTGGTTAATTAGGACCATTCATCCCATTAGGACCATTAGGCCCATTCGATCCATTTCACCCTAAGGCCCATCAAGCTCATTAGGCCACTTAGGCACATTAGGTCGATTAGGAAACTAAGGTCCATTAGACCCATTAGGCCACTTAGTTATACTAGGCCCATTAATCTCATTAGGCTGATTAGGACACTTAGGCCTATTCGGCCCATTAGGCCCATTAGGCCAATTAAGCCCATTAGGTCGATTAGGAAAATTTGGCCCATTAGCCCCCTTAGGCCCATTAGGTCCATTAGGCCCATTTGGAACTTAGGCAAATTATGCCCATTCGGCCCATTGGTCCACTTAGGCCCATTAGGCCCATTCAGCCTATCAATATCATTAGGTCAATTAGGAAACTTTTCCCCATTAGGACACTTAGGCCCATTTGGCCACTTAGGCCAATTAGTCCTATTCGCCCATTCGACCCATTAGGCACATTAGGTCACTTAAGGCACTTAGGCCCATTAAGCCCATTAGGCCACTTAGGCCCATTAGGCCACTTAGGCCCATTAGGCCCACTAGGCACATTAGGCCCATTCGGCCCGTTCAGCCACTTAAACCCATTATGCCTATTCAGCTACATAGGCTCATTAGGCCCACTTGGCACATTAGTCCACTTAGGCCCACTACGCCCATTAGGCCACTTTGACCCATTAGGCCCATTAGGCCCATTAGGCCCATTAGGCCCATTATGCCACTCCGGCCCATATAGCCCATTAGGAAACTTAGTCCCATTTGGACCATTTGGCCACTAGGCCCATTCGTCCCATTAGGCCCCTTGGGCCACTTAGGCCCATTCTGCTACTTAGGGCCCATTAGGGTCACTAGTCCCATTATTCCCATTCGTACCATAAGGCCCATTACACCCATTAGTCCACTTAGTCCATTTAGGCCCATTAGACACCCATTAGGCCCACTAAGCCACTGAGGCTCATTCGGCCACTAAGGCCCTTTAGGCCCATGAGGCCACTAAGGCCCATTAGCCCCATTTTTTCACTTAGGCCCATTAGGCCCACTGGGCCACTTAGGCCCATTTGACCCATTCAGCCACATAGGACCATTAGGCCCATTAGGCCACTAAGGCCACTTAGTCCCTTTAGGCCCATTGGTCCCATTGGGCCACTTAGACCGATTTGGCCACTTAGGCCCATTAGGATGATTGGGCCACTTAGGCCCATTCGGCCCACTCAGCCACTTAGGCCCATTCGGACCATTAAGCCCACTAGGTCGATTAGGCCACTTTGACCCATTACGCCTATTAGGCCCATAAGGCCAATTAGGACCATTAGACCCATTAGGCCCATAAGGCCCATTGGGACCATTAGGCCCATTAGGCCCATAAGTCCACTTAGGCCCATTGGACGCATTCTTCCCATTCAACCCATTCGTCCCATTAGACCAATTAGGTCCATTATGCGCATTAGGCCCAGTCAGCCACTTAGGCCCACGGCACATTAGGCCACTTAGGCCCATTCGGCCCATTAGGCCACTTATGCCCATTAGGCCCATTAGGCCAATTAAGCGCATTAGGCCCATTAGGCCACTTAGACCCACTAGGCCCATTAATCCACTTAGGCTCATTCAGCCACATACTCCCATTAGGCCCATTATCCCAACTATACCAATTTGGCCCAATAGGTCCATTCAGCCACTTAGGCTCAATCGGCCACTTATGCCCATAACGCCCATTAGACCCATTCAGTTGATTGGGCCCATTAGGCCACTTAGACCCCATAGGCCCATTAGGCCCATTAGTCCACTTAGTCCCAGTAGGCCCATTAGGCCACTTAGGCCCATTAGACCCATTAGGCCCATTAGGCCCATCAATCCACTTAGGCCACTTAGTCCCATTATGTCCATTGGGCCCATTCGACCACTTCGGCCCATTAGACCCATTAAGCAACTTAGGCACATTAGGCCCATTAGGCCACTTAATCTCATCAGATCCATTAGGCCCATTAATCCACTTAGGACACTTAGGCCCATCATGTCCATTTGTCCCATTCGGTCGATTAGGTCGATTAGGCCACTTAGGCCACTTAGACCCATTAGACCCATTAGGCCACTTAGGCTCATTAGGCCCATTAGGACCCTTAGGCCAATTAATCCCATTAAGCCGGTTAGGCAACTTAGGCCCATTAGACCGCTTAGGCCCATTAGGCCCATTTGGCCACTTAGGCTAATTAGGCCCATTCGCCCCATTATGCCCATTCGACCCATTTGGAACCTATGCCCATTAATCCCATTAATCACATTATGCCACTTAGGCCCATCAGACCAATTAGTCCACAAAGGTCCTTTAGGTCCATTAGGCTACTTAGGCCCACTAGTCCCACTAATCCCATTAGACCAATTAGGCCACTTAGGCCCATTATGCCTATTAGTCCCATTCGTTAGATTAGGCCTATTAGGCCACTTATGTAAGAACCTGATTTTTTTTCTATAAAAGACGTTGGAATTTTTTCATGATGTTATTCCAGAGCAGCGCCTTCAGACGGCGTGCAATTCCGAGGCCCGGTGTTCCCAGAATTAATTTTATAAAAATGTTAAGTGTTTTTATATTACGCACACGTGGTTAAATAAAGAAAATGTGATATCTCTTAGAAGGTTGATTGGATCAAAAATTCGAGACCACGTTTGGGTCCGGAACGCGGTGTTGACCCTAGGCGTGACATAAAATGAGTTGGCGCGGGACGTTCGGACCCCTCGCTCGTTAGCGGTGTGTTAAATCGATAAATTAAATTAAATTATCCATTTAATATCTCAAACCCGAGTAACTCCTAAACGGTTGCTCGGATGGGAAAACTGAGGGCACCGTTGAGTCCGGAGCATGTCGTTAACCCTAGGCGGGGTGTAAAATTTGCGGGCGCGGGCCTCCTGTGAGAGATGTCACCCAAGGGGAAAATCGTCATTTTAAATTAATGACTTAGTTATTTTATCACTGACGATCTTTCGAATAACTTTCGAACGAAGACTCGAAATGGAAATATGAGACTTCCATTGAGTTTGAAATGTGGCATTTTTCCTAGGCGCGATATAAAATGAGAGGACGCGGTGATTTCAGATTCCACGCCAAGAGGGTTTCTTATAAATAGGAAAATCAGAGTTGGGGGTTCTCCCTTCTCTCTCCCATTTTATCTCTCTCTCTCTCTCTCTCTCCTATTCTTCGGCATTATTCACCGTTCTTTGACGGATCAAGGAGCGATCTCCGCCGGAGCCTTGGCAGATCAGAGCAAAAGAATTATGGACGCATCACCAATGACGGACGAGTGATCCGAGGTAGGATTCTTGATTAAATTTCCACACCTTTGTCAATTTTGTCGTTTAATTTCTAAAATTTTGAAATTGGGACGATGGTCGAACAAATGCAGCCATCGTCTGATCCCCGTTTAATTTCTTGTTCTTGGGCGTTCTTCGTCCCAATTTTCAGACGCACGCAAACCTCGACAGATCGATGAGAAAGGGGCGACGTTGTGAAGATCTGGTCCCGAGGACCCCGAAATTGGTGCGGATAATTTTTCCAATCACCGGAGTGGTCGGGGGGACCGGGCGAAGGTTCAGAATCCGGCGGAGGAGGGTCGGCACACAGCAGCCGGTGGTTGAGCCTGAGGTGTTTGGGTGGCTGGTGTGCGGCTGACTCAAGGGCAGCTAGGGGTAGCCGGTCGTCATGGCGAAGCACGGCAAGGCCGAGCCGGTCGTCACGGCGGAGTGCGGCGAGGCCGAGCCGGAGGCGGCGGAGCATGGCGAGGTCCCGGCGGCGAAGAAGGAAGGGGATTCAGAAGAGATCGGTGGCACGAGAAAGGGACCGCGGTGGTGCGCCTTGCCGGACGGCGGAGCCGGCGGCGAGCAGGGGAGACTGCGGCGCGGGCGGCTATCGCGCTCGGCAGGAGGAACTCGAGGCGATCAGCGCCTCAGGTGTGCAGCAGCAACAAGGACCCGCATACCACGGGTCCTGCTGGAGCGACGCGGAGACTGGATTCGGCCGGTTTTCTGGGAAGAAAACCGGACCTAAGCTAGGTCCCTTGCGGCTGGAGTGGGCCGCGGCCAGCGGGCCGCGGTGGTTCGGACTGGGCCGGCCGGGGTGAACCGACCCGGTTGGCCCCCTTATATTCGGGGGGCCGTAATTTCCAAACAGTGCGTCCGTTTGACGCGCCGTCTGTGTCCATGGGTTTGTATCGGCAAGGCGGACTGTTTGAAGCTAGTTTCAGGGTTTTGGGTTCCTTTCCCGAAGGTGGGTGACACGAAACACGTTAATTTAATAATAATAAATTATTATTAAAGTTGTGACGGACGTGGCTCGCAAGTCGGACGTCTGTTTGACGCTCCGTCAGAAGCGTTGTGGCCTTGGAGTTGAGACGGTCTTTCCAAGGTTGATTCGGATCCCTTGCGGGTTGGTTTCGTTGCTCAGTGGCACGAAACACTGAATATGAATAATTAATTAATTAATTAATTAATTAATTGTTGCGTCAAACCTAACTCCTGCTTAGGATGTCCCGATTGATGCGCCGTCAGCGGCAGCGGGACCCCAGTCCTCATGCGGACATTTTGAGATGCTTTCCGAAGCGTTCGGGTTGGAGACAAGGTGCGGGCCCCACATGGCCTAGTTCGCACGTTTTACGGTGAAACGCCACTTTTTCACCTGGAATCCGTTTGGTGCATTTTAGTACTTGTTTCTGTGTGATTATCTGAGGGTATTGCAACGGCGCAATCCGCCCGCCAAAATTTGGTCTCGAGGTGTGGGCCCTGCATGGCCCCGTTTGTGTATAACGCGGGGAGTTGCAGCTTCTAGATCCAGAGTCCGTTTTAGGCGCCGTCAACGGCGTTGTGACCTTGGCATCGAGACGAGTTTGACCAGGGTGGTTTCAGGCGATGAAACCGGAGTTGAGGTGTGGGCCCCATGGGCCGTCTTTTGAGCTGTGTGCAGCGTACTGCGCCTTTTTCACCAGAAGTCCGTTCAAGGCGTTTGAGTAGTTGTTTCTACGTGTTTTATTCCAAGAGAATCGCGATGGCGCAGTTTTCTTGATGAGTATCATAGTCAGGCCGTGGGCCCCACATGGGCTGGCTATGGTGAATAGTACCATATTCACCGGATGTTTGTTTCAGGCAAGTAAGTAGTCTATCTTGCATGTTTTTTTGCAATTACTGCAACAATATAATCCATTTGGGCATGTGGAGCCTCTTTTGAGATCATGTTAAATATGGAAACATGGGAGGGTGTTGGACGAAGATCCCTTTTGAGGCACTCCGAACCAACGCACGGTGGCATTGTTAGTGACACCTAGTGATGTCAGTAGCAGTACGAATCTACCAGACCAATTTTGGGTCTACCCTCCATCAGGGATGGGTAGTGGGTCACCCGACGACTCTTGAGGGTATACCCTCCAGCAGGGCTGGGCAGTGGGTTGCATGTCGTCTTGTTCCAGGTCTACCCTCTAGCAAGGCTGGGCAGTGGGTCGCCTGTCAACTTCTTCCAGGTCTGCCCTCCAGCAGGGCTGGGCAATGGGTCACCTGTCGACTTCTTCCCGGTCTACCCTCCAACAGGTCTAGGCAGTGGGTCACCCAGCGACTCTTGAGGGTCTACCCTCCAGTAGGGCTGGGCAGTGGGTTGCCCGTCGTCTTGTTCCAGGTCTACCCTCCAATAGGGCTGGGCAATGGGTCACCTGTCAACTTCTTCCGGGTCTACCCTCCAGCAGGGCTGGGTAGTGGGTCGCCTGTCGACTTCTTCCGGGTCTACCCTCCAGTAGGGTTGGGCAGTGAGTCGCCTGATGATGTATTAGGGTTTACCCTCTAGCAGGGCTAGGCAGTGGGTCACTCGATATCTTACTATGATTTACCCTCCAGCAGGGCTGGGCAGTGAGTCACCCGTTGGCATTTTAGACTCATCCCTTCTTATGAGGCTAGTTAGTGACTTTTCTCCGTGACTACTGGAGCGAGACCCTTGTTTGTACGGGTCAGTGATGTGACAGCTTTGACTTTGGGAGGACCTCTCAACTATGTGACAGTGGCAAGGTGTGGTTCAACTTTCCCCAGAACTCTCAAGTACGAGGGGTGCTTTCCCCACCAAGACGCGTCCTTGTGACGTGACCTAAAACCGTGTGGGCGAGTCAGTATCGCCCAAAGTGGATAGTGTCAAGGTGCAGTGATTTGAGCCCCTTGACTTGCAGTTCAGGGCAGGCATGCGAGATGTTGGGCATCAATGGTGTTTACTTCTGGGACTATTGGCTACTCACTTTCTTGGGCTAAGCTACGGGATGGATATCCCCTTACGATCTTGTTCATGCTTCTTGATTGAGCATACGAATATGTATATACCTTGTTCCGGTACCCACTCCTTGGGTTTTGGTTACTCTCCTTCCAGGAGAGGTGAAGACGTGCGGGGTATTCCACGTGCTTTCCATGTCTAGCTTCTCGTGGTTGAACGAGTCTACTCTCCTGCTATAGGTAGCGAAGACTCGATGAGAAGTTCATCTTCTCACCACTTCTAACTCCTTGTTTTTAGACGAGTCTACTTCCTTCCTCTTGTTGGGTTGAGCTGTACTCTTTACTGCACTCTTGATTGTACTTCTTTACTTTTCCCTATTCGATCTACTGCTCACCTCTTCAGTACCGCCTTTGTAGCTCCCTCGATCCTTCAGGGAATCCTACTGAGTATTTTTATACACACCCCTATTTGGGATTTTCCCGCACTTGGTGTGCCCTTGCAGACGAAGGACAGGTTGGTCATGACATCAGAGGAGCTTAGGATTTTGGGATCTTGGACCGAGTGCGATGGTCGTAGTCAGGTTCCAGATGTGGGACTCTTCCAGCTATTTTAGTGTTGGTTACCTGTTTTCGGGTTGTGGCACTTTACTAGTTGGGCGCGTGTTTTTTCCATTTTATTTTCAGTTTACCTTCAGCACTTTCTTTGTACTGTTTAGAGGTCGATTCACCTTGTGATTTATTTACAGTAGTTGGTTATTTACTTTTCTTTTTACTCTGCACTTCTGCATTGAGTGGGCTGCGTGTGTGTGTACAGGTACTCAGGCAAAGGCCTCCCCGAGTTGTTTAGACTTCGACACTTGTCGCCAGCCCCTGGCCTATGGAGGCAGGCGTCAGGTAGTTGCGGCTCGAGCCCGTGTAGGGTTGGGTTGTGACAAAGTGGTATCAGAGGTGGTTCATTCCTTGGGACGTTGTTCAGACGTCCCTAAAAATGAATTGGTTGGGATATAGGGAAACAGTGTCAATGTGTCTCTAGAGTGGCTCTCAGGCCAGGGAGTCCAGTGATGGTGCGGCGACCGACGTATCCATTCACCAGGACCTTGACAACCCGCTTGTCGACTCGGCATGTTGAGACACTCATTGTAGGAAAATTGTTTGTGCATCACATAGGAATGAGTCTTTGACTATCCTTCTTGAGTCATCTCCCCATTGTTGTTACTGTCATATACATATCTTCTCATCTGATCGCGGTGCTCCTTGATAACATTAAGGATGCCTCCGCGAAGACAGCCAGCCAGGATACCAACTTTGGTTCATGATGAAGACCCTATGAGTGATGAGGCATCAGTCCAGAACCCATCATGAGATCCCCTTTCTCCAGGTGGGCCGGTAGTAGTACACCCACCTGGTGAGCAGCAGACAGCTCTAATAGAGCAGGCGGATCTTGAGCGCAGGTTGAGCACGCTCTGTGAGTTCCAACGATAGAGACCGCTGAGGTTCAGTGGTGAGCCAGACCCTCAGGCAGTAGAGGTTTGGCTCGAGACAGTGGTTTGCCTCTTCAGGCTTGTACAGACGTCGGCAGATTAGATGGTGGATTTGGCAGCCAGCCTTTTCCACTGAGCAGCGGGGCACTGGTGGAGTCTGGTGACTCAGTTACTCAATGAGTCTTTGCTTTCGTGGGAACACTTTCAGCTGCTGTTTCGTGAGGATTTTTACCCCTCCTGCTTATGTTCTGTTCGAATCCAGGAGCTCCTGCTATTTCTGCGGGGAGGGATGACGGTGACTGAGTACGCGACTAGTTTCGCAGACCGTGCATGTCTTTACCCGGACTTAGTCCACGACGGAAACTTCCGAGAACAAAAGTTAGAGCAGGGTATCTGCAGAGAGATTCTTGTTGTCATAGTACCCTTGGGAATTTCCACTTATATTGGGATCTAGAGCAGGCGCTGGTGACAGAGATCTTCCTGTCTCGTTCTACAGTTGGTGGTGGCAGTAGGCTCGACAGAGTCGAGACGTCTGTCGCAGCTAGTAGGCATCGGATGACAGAACCTCGACGCAGGTGGCCTTCCCACCACCGGTTTCAGAGACGTGGTCATAAACCACAGTGGTGCCGGAGGGCACCAGTGAATCCAGGAGAGATTCAGTGTTATGCTTGCGATGAGCGAGGTCACTTGGAACGGGACTTCCCGACCAATCATGCTAAGAATGCCGGGCAGGTAGCAGGTGCACCACCGCAACAGAGGCAGTTCCGTGATCGGAGTGTTACCCAGAGAGGTGGTTCTAGCAGAGGAGTGGGAGAAGATGGAAGTGGGGGACGACATTACGAGGTCTTCCCATCAACACTATGTGGTCCCCATCAGGCTCCGGGAGCTGACAGTTGGGACCACGGGCAACCGCGAGCTTTGCATGTCTACGATCCTGCAGAGCATGAGATGATAAGAGGTATGCTTTATGACTCTTCTAATTTTTGTAATAGAATTGTTAGACTCTGTTTGTAAAATGCTCTTCTCTATGCTCCTTGCTTGAGTTGTTACCCGGGTGACGCGGGGCATCGGTGTAACCCTGTGTTAGTGGAATAAAATGCATGGAACCTTTCTATTTAGTCGATGATAGCGACTCCTTCAACTTCCGAGAATATAAGGGAGTCTTGGTCGTGGGGCATCGACTGTGAAATCTTGCATAACCAGATATCCTTGGGTGTTTCAACATATGGATATTATAAAGGAGGGAATCACCGGGCTTTGTCTCAGGTCCAAACGGTGATTCCAATTGTGGCGTCTGATGTAGGGGTTTGGCTGGGGATGTGAGCTACCCCTGAGGGCCTTCGGGCCATTTGAGACAGTGTGGAGGGATGGTGAGGTTCCCTACCACCTTGCCCTAACCCCAAGATTGGGAGTGGGTGCACGATGACTCCCGCATGGCTTACCTGAGGAGATGTGTGCGTGCTTCTATGCGTGTCATCGACGAGGGAAGACCTCGCGTGAACAGATCAAATCCTTTGGTATGTGTGCGGTGACACGGGACTGTGCAAGAGTTCTTCTGGGTACGGGAGAGCCAGGTGTGGGCTTAGTACCCTGAGTTGTTCCCTGGTTTTTCTTTTCAGGGATGAAAATATTGAAGGATGGAATGATGTAAGCACCTATTTTTTTTGCTATAAAATACTTTGGAATTTTTTCTTGATGTTATTCCAGAGCAGCGCCTTCAAACGACGTGCAATTACGAGGCCCGGTGTGCCCGAAATTAATTTTATAAAAATTTTAAGTGTTTTTATATTACGCACGTGTGGTTAACTAATGAAAATGTGATATCTCTTATAAGGTTGATCGGATCGGAAATCCAAGACCGTGGTTGGGTCCATAACGCGGTTTTTACCCTAAGCACGACATAAAATGAGTTGGCGCGGGATGTTAGGACCCCTCTCTCATTAGCGGTGTGTTAAATGGATAAATTAAATTAAATTATCCATTTAATATCTCAAACCCGAGTAACTCCTAAAAGGTTGCTCGGATGGGAAAATTGAGGGCACCGTTGAGTCCGGAGCGTTCCGTTTATGTTAGGCGGGGTGTAAAAGTTGTGGGCGTCAGCCTGCTGTGAGAGATGTCAACCAGGGGCAAAATCGTCATTTTAAATTAATGACTTAGTGATTTTATCACTGACAATCTTTTTAATAACTTTCGAACGAAGACTTGGAATGGAAATCTGAGACTTTTATTGAGTTCAAAATGTGACATTTTTCCTAGGTGTGATATAAAATGATAGGGCGTGGTGATTTCAGATTCTGCGCCAAGTGGGTTTCCTATAAATAGAAAAATAGGAGTTGGAGGTTCTCCCTTCTCTCTCTTATTCTCTCTCTCTCTCTATCTCTCTCTCTCTCTCCTGTTCTTCGGCGTTCTTCTCTGTTCTTCGATGGATCAAGGAGCGATCTCCACTGGAGCCTTGGCGGATTGGAGTGAAAGCATTGTGGACACGTCGCCAATGACGAACGAGCGATCCAAGGTAGGATTCTTGATTAAATTTATGCACCTTTGTCAGTTTTTTCATTTAATTTATAAAATTTTGAAATTGGGACGATGGCCGAATGAACACGACCATCGTCCGATCCCCGTTTAATTTCTCGTTCTTGGGCATTCTTCGTCCCAATTTTTGGACGCGCGCGAACCTCGACGGATCGATGAGCAAGGGGCGACATTGTGAAGATCCAGTCCCAGGGACCCCGAAACCGGTCTCGGATAATTTTTCCGATCACCGGAGTGGTCGGGGGGACCGGTCGAAGGTTTGGAATCCAGCGGAGGAGGGCCAGCACGCGGAAACCGGCGGTCGAGCAGGAGGTGTTCGGGCGGCCAGTGTGCGGCTGACTCGGGGGAAGCTACGGGCAGTCGGTCGTCAAGGCGGAGTGCGGCGAGTCTGAGCTGGTCGTCACGGCAGAGCGCGGCGAGGCCGAGCTGGAGGTGGCAGAGCATGGCGAGGTCCCGGCAGCGGAGCAGGCGGGGGATTCAGCGGAGCTCGGCGGCACAAGTAGGGGACCGTGCCAGTGCGCCTTGTAGGATGGCAAAGTCGGCGGTGAGCAGGGGAGGCCACGACACAGGCGGCTGTCGCGCTCGGTAGGAGGAACCTGAGGTGGTCAGCGCCTTGGGTGTGCAGCAGCAACAAGGACCTGCATACCACGGGTCCTGCTGGTGTGACGCGGAGACCAGCTTCAGCTGGTCTGCTGGGAAGAAAACCGGACCCAAGGCAGGTCCGGTGCGGCTGGAGTGGGCCGCGGCCAGCGGGTTGCGGCGGTTCGGACCGGGCCGGCCGGGGTGAACAGGCCCGGTTGGCCCCCTTATATTCGGGGGGCTGTAATTTCCAAACGGTGCGTCCGTTTGAGGCGCTGTCTGTGGCCGTGGGTTTGTATCAGTGGGTCAAACTGTTTGAAGTGGGTTCTAGGGTTTTTGGGTTTTGTTCCCGAAGGTGGGTGACCCAAAACACGTTAATTTAATAATAATAAATTATTATTAAAGTTGTGACGGACGTGGCTCGCAAGCCGGACGTCCGTTTGACGCGCCGTCAGAGGCGCTGTGGCCCTGGAGTTGAGACGGTCCTTCCAAGGTTGGTTTAGAGCCTTTGCAGGTTGGTTTCTTTGCTCGGTGGCACAAAACACTGAGTATGAATAATTAATTAATTAATTAATTAATTAATTATTGCGTCGAACATAACTCCTGCTTAGGATGTCTGATTCACGCGCTGTCAATGGCAGCGTGACCCTAGTCCTCGTGCGGACTTTTTGAGATGCTTTCTGAGGCGTTCAGGTTAGAGACAAGGTGTGGGCCCCACATGGCCTAATTCGCACGTTTTACGGTGAAACACCACTTTTTCACCTGACATCCGTTTGGGGCATTTGAGTACTCGTTTCTGAGTGATTTTTCGAGGGGATTTCAACAGCACAATTCGCCCGCCTAAATTAGGGCTCGAGGTGTGCGCCGCATAGGGCCCCATTTGCATATAATGAGTGGAGTTGCATCTTCTGCATCTGGAGTCCATTTTAGGCACCGTCAGCGGTGTTGTGACCTTGGCATCGAGACGAGGTTGACCAGGGTGGTTTCAGGCGACGAAGCTGGAGTTGAGGCATGGGCCCCACAGGCCGTCTTTTGAGCTGTGTGCAGCATACTGCGACTTTTTCACCAGACGCCCGTTCGAGGTGTTTGAGTAGTCATTTCTGTGTGTTTTCTTCAGAGAGCATCACGATTGCGTAGTTCGCCCGATGAGTATCAGAGTCGGGTGTAGGCCCCACACGAGCTGGATACAGTGAATAGTACCATATTCACCGGTTGTCCGTTTCGGGCGAGTAAGTAGTCTATCTCGCATGTTTTTCCGTGAGGACTGCAACGGTATAATCCATTTGGGAATGTGGAGCCTCTTTTGATATCATGTTAAATGTGGAAACATGGGAGGGTGTTGGACAGAGATCCCTTTTGATGCACTCCGAACCAACGCACAGTGGCATTGTTAGTGACACCTGGTGATGTCAGTAGCAGTATGGAGCTACCAGACTGATTCTGGGTCTACCCTCCAGCAGGGCTGGGTAGTGGGTAACCCGACGACTCTTGAAGGTCTACCCTCCAGCAGGGCTGGGCAGTGGGTTGCTCGTCGTCTTGTTCCAGGTCTACCCTCCAGTAGGGCTGGGCAGTGGGTCACCTGTCGAATTCTTCTGGGTCTACCCTCCAGCAGAGCTGGGCAGTGGGTTTCCTGTCTACTTCTTCCGGGTCTACACTCACTTAGGGATGGGAAGTGGGTCACCCAACGACTCTTGAGGGTCTACCCTCCAGCAGGGCTGGGTAGTTGGTTGCTCGTCGTCTTGTTCTAGGTCTACCCTCCAGCAGGGCTAGGCAGTGGGTCACCTGTCGACTTCTTCCGGGTCTACCCTCCAGTAGGGATGGGCAGTGGGTCGCCTATCGACTTCTTCTGGGTCTATCCTCCATCAGGGTTTGGCAGTGGGTCCCCTTTCGACTTCTTCCAGGTCTACCCTCCAGCAGGGCTGGGCAGTGGGTCACCTGTCAACTTCTTCCGGGTCTACCCTCCAGTAGGGATGGGCAGTGGGTCACCTTTCGACTTCTTCCGGATCTACCATCCAGCAGGGCTGGGCAGTGGGTCGCCTAATGATGTATTAGGGTTTACCCTCTAGTACGGCTGGGCAGTGGGTCACCCGATATCTTATTATGATTTACCCTCCAGTAGGGTTAGGCAGTGATTCACCCATTGGAATTTCAGACTCAGCCCTTCTTATGAGGCTGTTAGGTGACTTTTCTCCATGACTACCGGAGCAGGACCCTTGGTTGTACGGGTCAACGATGTGAGATCTTGGAATTTGGGAGGACCTCTCGACTGTATGATAATGGCAAGGTGTGGTTCGACTTTCCCTAGAACTCTCAAGTACGAGGGGCGCTTTCCCCACCAAGACGCGTCCTTTTTATGCAACCTAAAACCATGCGAGTGAGTCAGTGCCGCCAAAAGGGGATAGTGTCAAGGTGCGGTGATTTGATCACCTTGATTTGTAGTTTGGGGTAGGCATGCGAGATGTTGGGCATCGATGGTGTTTACTTCTGGGACTGTTGGCTACTCACTTTCTTGGGCTGAGATACGGGATATATATCCCCTTACAATCTTGTTCGGGCTTCTTGATTGAGCATACGGATATATATATACCTTGTTCTGGTACCCACTCCTTGGGTTTTGGTTTCTCTTCTTCCAGGAGAGGTGAAGACGTGTGGGGTTTTCCACATGATTTCCGTGTCTACCTTCTCATGGTTGAACGAGTCTATTCTCCTGTTATATGTAGCGAAGACTCGATGAGAAGTTCATCTTCTCACCGCTTCTAGCTCCTTGTGTTTGGATGAGTCTACTTCCTTCCTCTTGTTGGGTTGATTTGTACTCTTTACTGCACTCTCGGTTGTACTTCTTTACTTTTCTCGGTTCGATCTACTGCTCACCTCTTCATTACCTCCTTTGTAGCTGCCTAGAGCCTTCGGGGAATCCTACTGAGTATTTTTATACTCACCCCTATTTGGGCTTTTCCTTCACTTGGTGTGACCTTGCAGAAAATGGACAGGTTGGCCGTGACGTCAGAGGAGCTTAGGAGTTTGGGAGCTTGGACCGCGTGTGGTGGTCGAAATCAGGTTCCAGGTGTGGGACTCTTCCAGCTGTTTTACTTTTTTTTACCTATTGCCGGGTTGTGGCACTTTACTGGTTGGGCGTGTGTTTTTTCCCTTTTCTTTTCAGTTTACCTTCAGCACTTGCTTTTTACTATTTATAGGTCGATGAACCTTGTGGTTTATTTACAGCAGTTGGTACTTTTCTTTTCTTTTTACTCTGTACTTCTGCATTGAGTGGGCTGCGTGTGTGTGTACAGGTACTCAGGCAAAGGCCTCCCCAAGTTGTTTAGCCTTCAGCGCTTTTCGCCAGCCCCTGGCCTATGGAGGCGGGCTTGGGGTAGTTGTGGCTTGAGCCCGGGTAGGGTCGGGTCATGACAACTTAGGCCACTTAGGCTCATTAGGCCCATTAGGCCCATTGGGCCACTTAGGCCCATTATCCCATTTGTCCACTTATGCCCATTAGGCTCATTGGGCCTATTCTTCCCATTGGGACCATTAGGACACTTAGGCCCATTAGGCCACTTTGGACCATTGGCCCATTAAGCCACTTAGGCCCCTTAGACCCATTGGTCTGATTCAACCCATTAGGCCCATTGCCCCATTAGTCCCATATGGCCACTTAGGCCCATTAGGCCCATTAGTCTCATTCGGCACATTATGTGCATTATGCCCATTAGGCTCATTCAGCCACTTAGGCCTATTCTACCACTTAGGCCCATTAGGCCACTGAGGCCCATTAGGCCACTTATGCCCATTAGGCCCATTAGTCCAATTAGGCAGATTTGTTCCATTAGGCCCATTAGGCCACTTAGGCCCACTAGGCCCATTAGGCCAAATAGGCCCATTAGGCCACTTATGCCCATTTAGGCCCATTAGGCCCATTGGTCCAATTAGGTGCATTAGGACCATTAGGCCCATTCAACCACTCAGTCCCACTAGGTCCATTAGGCCAATTATCCCATTAGGCCATTTCGTCCCATTAGTCCCATGAGTCCCAGTAGGCCACTTACGCCCATTGGGCCCATTATGCCCATTATGCCGCTTAAGCCCATTTGTCCACTTAGGCCCATTAGGGTCATTAACCTCATTAGGAAAATTTGGCCAATTATTATTAATATGTCACTTAGTCCCATTAGGCCTATTCGATCGATTAGGCCGATTAGGCCACTTAGACCCATTAGGCCCATTGATCCCATTAGGCCATTTAGACCCATTAGGCCCATTCAGTCGATTAGGCCGATTAGGCCACTTAGGCCACTTAGACCCATTAGGCCCATTAGGCCACCTAGGCCCATTAGTCCCATTAGATCGATTAAGTTGATTAGGCCACTTAAGCCCATTCGGTTGATTAGCCTGATTAAGCACTAGGCCCATTCGGCCCTTTAGGCCCATTAGTTCACTTATGCCCATTAGGCCCATTCGGTCGATTTGGAAGATTAGGCCACTTAGACCCATTAGGCCCATTAGACCCATTAGGCCACTTAGACCCATTTGGTCCATTAGGTCTATTCGTTTGATTAGGTCGATTAGGTCAATTCGCCCCATTAGGACCATTCAGCTGATTAGGCTGATTCGACCACTCAGGCCACTTAGGCCCATAATGCCCATCAAGCCCTTTAGGACCATTTGGGCACTTAAGTAACTCAGGCATTAGGCCCATTAGGCCCATTAGGACACTTAGACGCATTAGTCCCATTCGATTGATTAGGTCAATTAGGCCACTTAGGCCATTGACGCCCATTAGGCCCATTAGGCCCATTAGGTCCATTAGTCCACTTAAGCCCATTAGTCTCATCCAGTCGATTAGGCGGATTAGGACACTTGGCCCATTAAGCCCATTATGCCCATTTGGCCACTTAGGCCCATTAAACCCATTATTCCCATTAGGCCCATTTGGCCACTTTGGCTCACTAGGTCCATTTGGACCATTAAACCCATTAGGCCCATTGAGCCACTTTTTTCACTTAGGCCCATTTGGTCCATTAAGACACTTAGTCCCATTAGACCCATTAAACCCATTAGTCCCACTAGGCCCATTAGGCCCATTAATTCACTTAGTCCACCTAGACCCATTAGGCCCATTTGGTCAATTAGCCTGATTATGCCCTTTAGGCCAATTAGATCCATTAGGCCCATTAGCCCCATTAGGCCCATTCGGCCTATTAGGCCCATTAGGGCACTTAGGTACATTCATCCCACTAGGCCACTTAGGACCATTAGGCCCATTAGTCTCATCAGGACCATTAGGACCATGCAGTTCATTCCGCCCATGAGTCCCATTAGGACCATGAGGCCCATGAGGACACTTATGCCCATTATGCCCATTGGGCCCATGAGTCCACTTTGGCCCATGAGGCCCATTAGATCCATCATGCCACTTGGACCCATTAGGCCCATTAATCCCATTAGGAACACTACTCCCATTAGGCCCATTAGGCACATTGGGGCACTTAGGCCCATTGGACCCATTAGGCCACTTAGGACAATTAGGCCCATCGGGCCCATTAGGCTCATGAGCCACATTCTGCCCATGAGGACCATGAGGCCCATTAGGCCCATTAGGATACTTAGGCCCATTATGCTTATTGGACCCATGAGGCCACTTAGGCCCATCAGGACCATTCGACCCATCAAGCCACTTGGGCCCATTAGGCCCATTAATCCCATTAGGCCCACTAGGTCCTTTAGGCCACTTAGGCTCATTAGGCCACTTAGGCCCATTACGCCCATTAGGCCCACTGGACCCATTCGTCCCATTAGGCCCATTAGGACCACATAACTCATTAGGCCCATTAGGCCAATTAAGCCACTTAGGACCATTTGAACCATTAGTACCTTTAGACCCACTTAGGCCACTTAGGCCCATTAGTCCCATTATGATCATTGGGCTCATGAGGCATCTTAGGCCCATTAGGCCCATCAGGCCAATTTGGCCATTTCGACCCATTAGGCCTGTTAGGCCCACCAGGCCCATTAGGCTACTTAGGCCCATTTGGCCCATTAGGAAACTTAGTTGCTTGAGGCCCATGAGGCTCATTAGGCCCATCAAGATCATTAGGCCACTTAGGCTCATTAGGCCCATTATGACCATCAGGCCACTCAAGCTCATTAGGCCCATTGGTCCCATGAGGCCACTTAGGCCCATTTGGCCCATTAGGACCATGAGGCCCTTAGTCTCATTGTGCTGCTTAGGCCCATTTGACCCTTTAGGCCCACTAGGCTCATTTGGCTGCATAGGCCCATTAGGACACTTTGGCCACTTAGGCCCATTATGGCCACTAGGCCCATTAGAACACTTATGTCGGGGAGGACCATTAGGCCCAATCGTCCCATTAGGCCCATTAGGCCCATCTGGCCCATGAGCTCGCTTAGTCCAATGAGGCCCATTAGGCCCATTATGCCTATTAGGCCACTTATGCCCGTTAGGCCCACTAGGACCATGAAGACACTTATACCCATTTGGACTAGGAATACACTTCAACCCTTGAGGCCCTTGAGGCCCATTAGGAAAATCAGGCCCATCAGGTCCATTTGACCACTTAGGCCCATTAGGCCACTTAGGCCTATTAGGCCCATTTTGCTGCTTAGGACCATTAGGCCCATTCTATCACTAAGGCCCATTCCCCCGCTTAGGCCCATTAGGCTCATTCAACCCCTCAGGCCCATTGGGCCCATTAAGCCACTTAGGCCCACTAAGACCATTAGGCCCATTAGGTACATTAGGCCACTTAGGCCCATTAGGCCCATTTTCCCCATTGTGTCTATTAGGCCCATTAGGCCACTAAATTCCATCACAGCCATTAGGAAAAAAATTTCCCATTATGCTCATTAGGCCACTTAGGCCTATTAGGCCCATGTCCCTGCTTAGGACCATTAGGCCCATTCTGTCACTAAGGCCCATTCCCCCGCTTAGGCCCATTAGGCTCATTCAACCCCTCAGGCCCATTGGGCCCATTAAGCCACTTAGGCCCATTAAGACCATTAGGCCCATTAGGTACATTAGGCCACTTAGGCCCATTAGGCCCATTTTCCCCATTGCGTCTATCAGGCCCATTAGGCCACTAAATTCCATCACATCCATTAGGAAAAATTTGTCCCATTATGCTCATTAGGCCACTTAATCCCATTAGGCCCATTAGGCCCATTAGGCCCATTATGTCCATCGGGTCTATCAGGCCCATTAGACCACTAAGGTCCATTTGGCCCATTCGGCCACATTAGGCCCATTATGCCCATTAGGCCACTAAGGAACATTAGGACCATTATACCCATGAGGCCCATTAGTCCCATTATGATCATTAGGCCACTTAGGCCCATTAGGCCCATTGGGCCAAATAGGCTCATTCTTCCCATTGGGCCTATTAGGCCCATTAGGCCCATTAGGCCACTAAGGCCCATTACGCCTATCATGACCATTAAGCCCACTAGGCCCATTAGTCCACTTTCTCCCATGAGGCCCATTAGGACACTTAGGCCACTTAGGCCCATGAGGCCCTTTAGGCCCATTAGGCAATCAGGCCCATCAAGCCCAATCAGCCACTGAGGCCCATGAAGCTCATTAGGCCACTTAGGCACATTAGGCCAATTAGGCCAATGAGACTCATTAGCCTCCTTAGGCCACTTAGGCCCATTGGGCCCATTAGGGCCATGAGGCCACTGAGGCCCATTATGCCCATAAATCCCATTAGGCCACTTAGGCCTATTTGGCCACTTAGGATCATTTGACCAATTTGGCCACTTTGGCCCATTCAGCTCATTAGGCTACTTAGTCCCATTAGGCTTATTAGGCCACCGAGGCCACTTAGGCCCATTAATCCACGTAAGACCATTACACCCATTAAGAACATCAGATCCATTAGGCCCATTAGGCGCATTATTCCCATTAGGTATCTGAGGCCTATTTGTCCACTTAGGCCACTTAGGCCCATTAGGCAAATTAGGCCCATTATGGCTATGAGGCCCATTGGGCCTCTCAAGCCAATTTGGCCCATCAGGTCCATCAGGCCCATTAGGCCACTTAGGCCCATTGGGCCCATTGGTCCCATGAGGTCACTTAGGCCCATTCATCTCATTAGGCCACATAATCCCATTAGAACCATTAGTCCCATCTTGCCCATCAAGCCCATTAGGCCACTTAGGCCCATTCAGCCCATTATGCCCATCAAGCTCACTATGCCACTTAGGCCCATTCGACTCATTAGGCCACTTTGGCCCATTAAGCCCATTTGGCCCATCAGGCCCATTAGGTCACTTAAGAACATTTGGTTCACCAGGCCCATTAGGCCCCTTAGGCTCATTCGTCTCATTAGGCCACTTAGTCCCATTAGGCCCACTAGGTCCATTAGGCCCATTAGGGCACTTAGGCCACTAAGTTCCATTCATCCCATTAGGACACTGAGCCCCATTCAGCCCATTTGTCTCATTAGGCCACTTAGGCTCATTAGGCCCATTAGGTGACTGAGGCTCATTAAGCCCATTTGGGATAATAGACCACCAAATCCCATTAGGCCCATTAGGCCACCTTGGCCCATTCAGCCACTGAGGCCCGTTATGCCCATTATGCCACTTAGGTCCCTTAGGCCCATTAGGGCCATTAGGCCACTTAGGCCCATTAGGCCATTAGGCCACTTAGGCCACTTAGGCCCATTATGCCCATTATGCCCATTAGGCTACTTCAGCCCATTAGGCCACTTAGGCCCATTAGGCCCATTAGGCCCATTAGGCCAATTAGGCCCATTAGCCCACTTTGACCCATTATGCCAATTATGCCACTTAGGGCCATTAGGCCATTTCATCCACTGAGTCCCATTAGGCCACTAGGGCCCACTAGGCCCATTAGGCCACTTAGGCTCATTAGGCCATTTCGGCCACTCCGGCCCATTAGACTCATTCAGCTCATTAGGACACTAAGGCCCATTAGGCCACTTAGGCCCATTCGACTCATTAGGCCACTTAGGCCCATTTGGCCCATTAATCCACTTAGGCCCATTATGCTCATTAGGCCCATTAGGCCACTGAGCCCCATTAAGTGACTTATGCCCATTAGGTCACTCAAGCAACTTAGGCACATTATGCCCATTAGGTCCATTGGGTCACTAAGGCCCATTAGGCCCATTAGTCCACTTAGGTTCATTAGGCTCATTAATCCATTTAGGCCACTTAGGTCCATTATGCCACTTAGTCCCATTAGGCCCATCAGGCCACTTATGCCCATTTAGATCATTAGGACATTTAGGCCCATTAGGCCACTAAGGTCACTTAGGCCTAATAAGCCACTTTGGAACATTACGCCCATTAGGCCCATCAGGCCCATTAGGCCACTTAGGCTCATTAGGTGCATTAGGCCCTTTCAGTCCTATAGGCTTTATAGGCCCATTAGGCCACTTGGGCCACTTAATCACATTAGGCCCATGAGGCCCATGAGGCCCATGAGGCCCATGAGGCCATTGAGGCCACTAAGGCTCATTAGGCCCATTTGGCCTATCAGGACCATCATGCCAATCAATCCACTTAGGCTCATTAGTCCTATAAATCCCATAAGGCCCATTAGGCCCATTAGGCCACTTAGGCCCATTCATCTCATTGGGCCACTTAGGCCCATTAGACCCGCCAGGCCCATCAAGCCCATCAGGTTGCTTAGGCCCATTCAACCCATTATGCCCATTAGGCCCATCTCGCCACTTAGGCCCATTTGGCTCATTATGCCACTCAGGCCCATTAGTCCCATCAGACCCATTAGTCCCATCAGGCCCATTAGTCCACTTAGCCCTCTTAGGCCTATTAGGCCACTTAGGCCCATTCATCTCATTAGTCCACTTAGTCTCATTAAGCCCATTAGGCCCATTAGGCCTCTTAGGCCACTTAGTCTTAGGCCACTTAGGTCCATTCGTCTCATTAGGCCACTTAGGCCCATTAGGCCCATTAGGCCACTTAGGCCCATTTGGACCATTAAGTCCATTAGGCCACTGAGGCTAATTAGGCCCATTAGGTGACTTAGGCCCATTAGGCCATTGAGGCATATTAATCCCATTAGGCCACTTCATCCCCTTAGACCCATTAGGCCACTTAGGACCATTAGGCCACTTAGGCTCATTATGCAATTTCAGCCACTTAGGCCCATTAGACCACTAAGGCCCATTAGTCTCATTATGCCCGTTAGGCCACTGAGGCCCATTCGACCATTTCAACCACTTAGGCCCATTAGGCTCGTTAGGGCCATTACGCCCATTAGGCCACTTAGGCCCAGTAGGCCCATTAGGCCAGTGAGGCCCACTGGGCCCATTAGGCCTATTAGGCCCATTAAGCCACTTAGGCCACTTAGGATCATTAGGCACATTATGCCACTAAGTCCAATTAAGACCACAAGGCCACTTGGGCCCATTAGGCCACTTAGGCCCATTAGGCCATTGAGGCCCATGAGGCCCATTAGTCCCAATAGGCCCATTCATCCACTTAGACCACTTAATCTCATTAGGCCCATTAGGAAACTGAGGCCCATTAGGCCACTTAGGCCCATTAGGATCATTAGGCCACTTAGGCCCATTTGGCCACTTAGGCCGATTTGGCCCATTAGGCCACTTAGGCCACTTTGGCACATTATGCCCATTAGGCCCATTAGGCCCATTAGGCCACTTTGGCCCATTAGGCCACTTAGGACCATTAGCCCCATTATGCCACTTAGGCCCATTAGGCCCATTAGGCCACTTCGGCCACTTAGGCCCATTAGGCCAATTAGGCCACTGAGGCCCCTTAGGCCCATTCGACTCATTAAGCAACTTAGTCCCATTAGGCCCATTAGGCCCATTAGGCATCTTAGGATACTTGGGACCATTAGACCCATTCAGCCACTAAGGCCCATTAGTCTCATTAGGCCACTTAGGCCTATTAGGCCACTCAATCCCATTAGGCCCATTCGACCAATGAGGCCCATTAGGCCCATTGGGACACTTAGGCCCATTCGACCCATTAGGTCACTTAGGCCACTTAGGCCCATTAGGCCCATTAGGCCCATTAGGACACTTAGGCCACTTAGGCCACATACGCCACTTAGGCCACTTAGGCCCATTATGCCCATTATACCTATTTGGCCACTTAATCCCATTAGACCACTGAAGCCCATTTGACCACTTAGGCCCATTAGGCCCATTAGGCCCATTAGTCCACATAGGCCCATTAGTCCACTTAGACCCATTAGGCTACTTAGGCACACTAGGCCCATCAGGACACTTCAGCCACTTATGCCCATTAAACCCATTAGGCCATTGAGACCCATTAGGCCCATTAGAACACTTAGACTCATTATGCGCATTAGGCCACTTAGGCCCATTAGGCCACTTAGGTCCATTAGGTCACTTAGGCCACCTAGGCCGATTAGGCCACTTAGGTCCATTAGTCCCATTAGTCCACTTAGCCCACTTAGACCCATTATGCCCATTAGGCTCATTAGGTCACCAAGGCCCATTAGGCCACTTAGGCCCATTACGCTACTTAGGACCATTAGGCCCATTAGGCTGCTTAAGTCACTTAGGCCACTTATGGCCATTAGGCCCATTAGGCCACTTAGGCCCATTATGCCCATTTTCCACTTAGTCCCATTAGGCCCATTAGAATACAATATGGCACCGCACTCTCCCGGCTCCCTCGGCCCTCCTGGATTCTTCTTCCCTTCCTCTAGGGTTTTTCCTTAATCCACTTGTGACAGCTTCTTTCTACACCCTGTCCCTCATGCTACTTCGGCTTTTTGATCTTAAGATTGTTGTGTTATGTTTTGTTGTCTACTTGCCGTTGTTGGTTTCTTCTCTGTTCGTGCTGCGTGTCCAGGTGCTTCCTCCCTGGATCTTGCGGTGATAGTGGTTTTGACATTCATCGGTGGCTCATGTGCATATCCTCTCCTAATTTGGTCAACTACGGTGGTTGCTCGGGTTTCATTACAATCTGCGTTGTCTTCATCGGTGGATCTGTCATCCGTCGGTGGCTCGCTGTGCGGATCCCCTTCTGATCTGCTCTCAAGGGTTACAGTCCCCTTCATTGGTTGTGATTTGGGTCTCGGCGATGGTTGTTCGGAAGGTCTTGGATGCTACAACCCAACTCTGACCTCACATTCCATCTCGCCCTTCCAGGCCGGAACTATCATGTTGATAACTCGGTGGTTTTGGGATATGTGGTTAGGCATTCAACGCTTTTACGACACTCCTCAGTCACATTGCCCCTATTTCTGGCTTTTGGTTTCATTCTCATTGATGATGCTGACGTTCGGAGTCCCTGATCGTTCAAAGCGCTGCCTTGACCTCTAATCCCTCTGCTCCTCTCCTGTTTGGATTTGGAGTGGTGGGTTCAAAGGGGTTTTGGGATGTGGGGTTTGGCAGATGACTGGGCTTCTTGTGCATTTTGTGTTGGTTTTCCCTTATGGTGACATTCTGGTTTTCTTCATCTTGCCGAGTGACAACACCACGGTTCCTATTTCTGCTTCTGGTTTGGTTTATGTTCATGTATGGTCTTTGTGGTGGTCACCGGTGTGGTTCACAACAATATCGTGTTGATGGGTATGCGTTTGATGTGCTGAGCTTTGGTGGTTTGGTGGTTTGTTTTATGGTTTGCTGAGGATGACGATGATACTGGGTGATGATGGTTTACGGAGACTATGATGGGCTCCGATAGGCTTCGAGGACTAGTGTGGTGTTCGGGCGATGACCTCGATGGTGGTGATAGTATGGCAACATCGTTAGGTGTTTTCATGATAATGGTTGTAAGAAATGGTACTTCAGGTGACACAAGTGATCCTAGATCGTGATTGTCTTAGATTCTATGTTATCCTTTTGTTTTTTGAATTTCGAATTTTGAATTGAGCATCCTTCGTGTTTGTATCCTACCAGTTACCATAAAATCAGTGCTTCGAAAATCAAATAAAAAATAAATTTTCAGTCAACCATTAGACCCATTAGGACCATTAGGACCATTCATCCACTTAGAACCATTAGGCCCATTATGCCAATTAGACCACTTAGTCCTATTTGGACACTCAGGCCCTTTCGTCCCATTAAGCCCATTCAGCCCATTGGGCCTCCTAGGCCCATTCAGCCCATTGGGCTACTTAGGCTCATTCAGCCCATTACGCTACTTAGGACCGTTCTTCCCAGTAGGCCCTTTAGGACACTTAGGCCAGTTAGGCCTGTTAGGCCACTTTGTCCAGTTAGGTGCATTAGGCTCATTTGGCCCATTATGCCACTTAGGTTCGTCCAGCTCATTAGGCTAATTAGGCCACTTAGGCCAGTTATGCCCATTAGGCCACTTTGTCCAGTTATGCCCACTAGACCCATTAGTCCCATTAGGCCTCTTGGTCCCCTTACGTGAGTGAGTCTAGTTAGGCCCATTCGTCCCATTGGTCCATTTAGGCCATTGGTCCCATTAGGCCTGGTAGGCCCATTAGGCTCATTGGTCCCATTGGGCTAGTTGGGCCACTTGGGCCAATTAGAATCATTAGGCCCATTGGGCCAACACTTATTCCAATTAGGCCCATTAGGACTCTTAGCCCCATTGGACCCATTAGGAAATTTAGGCTACTTGGGCCCATTCGACCTATTGGGTCCATTAGGCCACTTAGGCCCGTTAGGCCCATTCAACCCATTAGGCCACTTAGGCCCATTCGATCTATTAGGCCACTTAGGCCACTTAGGCATAGTTGTCCCATTGGGCCCATTAGGCCTCTTAGGCCAGTTAGGCCCATTAGGCCACTTAGGTCAGTTAAGCTCATTCGACTACTTAGGCCCATTAGGCTCATTAGTCCAGTTAGGACCATTAGGCCCATTTGGTCCCTTAGGACCATTAGGCCACTTGAAAGTGCCCAACGGAAGATTGTATCACTAGAGGAGGAGGGGGTGAATCAGTGATACTTTTTCCCTTATGTTTCTTTTCAAATGAAACAACATTCGCCTCCTGTTAAAGATTCTATTCCCTACTGAAAATAATTCAAACACACACCCACAGGAACAAAAGTATTTACAAGATTCAGTATTCAATAAGAATAACTACATCCTTGGTATGGTATGGAATTGATCCAATACCACACAATCCACTAGAAAACAATCATTGGATTACAATGAGTAGGATATACTCTTTCACTCATGTAGCACTATGTAAACAATTCAATAGTGTGTGTGCACCTGCTTAGCACAAATAAGGTAATGCAGTGATTGTGTAACAACTCATGTTACTTGTGATTCTTTTCAATTGCACAAATGTATTCAATTGAAAACACTTATTCAATTTCTTACCCAGAAGATGGTAAGAACTTCCTGGACTTTGTTGAGAAAAAAACCAAGTCTAATTTTACAAGTACGATTTTCCCAGTCTGATTCCTTCGAGTACGGTCCTCCCTGATACGATTCTTCTTGATATGATTTTCCCAATACAATTCTGCTCAGTACGATTCTCCCCAGTATTAAAAATATAACTTTGATAGAATGCGATAGAGATGAATCGACACCACTTCAATTCTCTATCTTCCTCAGTCTGGAAGACCCAGTACGGAAATCCTGATCTGATTAATCCATCCCAATATGATGATCAGCCGAATAATATTGACAAGACGAATATGGAAATTAGCTGAGTATGATAAACATTTAGTATGATGATCAGTTGAATACAATATTTTGATCTTGTATCTTCTCTTTCACTTCAATCAATCAAAACTTCTTCAACAAAAGTGAATACAAAAACTTCTTATTCTATCTAAAACTTGGATCTTCTCTCTCATGAACAGTACATCAGTCCACCTTAAGTACAATGTACTTTTATCCTTTTATAGGTGACCCTCGATGTGCTTTGGGGGGAATCCCAAAAAATTTCCCGCTTAATCAAATTCCCCCTAATCTAAATTTACCCTAAAATCTAGGGTGTATTTTGACTTCATCAACTCTTCTCAAAGCTTATCGATTCTTCTACAACCTTCACTTCTCCTTTTGAATGTTGAATATGATAATTTTGTTGAATGTCGAGCTCCCCTTCAATTTCACATCTAGAAAACATTGCTTTCAAACCACTTTTACTTCTTCACTTCTTATCTTGACCCACTTGAAAATATAAAACAATTCCACTCTGATACAATGACTCTTGACCTAATTGAAACCTACAAAGTTATTCAACCCTTTTGAAATGGTTGACTACATTGATGATCTCATTATTTCTTTCTCTTTTCAATCATCACCCTCAAGAAATTCCTTCTCTAAATATGATTGTCCAGAGTAAGATCTTTCTAAGAATGGTTTGCCTCAATACGATCATACTGGGTATGATATTTTTCTTCCTGAGCCTGAGTACGATCAACCTAGGTACGACTGTTTTCTTATGCATATGATGGATAATCAGATTCTAAAGTACATGAAAATGATCATTCTAGGTATGATCATTCTGATCATGATCCTCAGTTCCTTCTTTCTTTCCTTCTCATCCTGAATCTAATTGCACTAGGTACGATTCCTTTTAGATTGGCATCATCACTTTCTTCTCTTCCACCTAGATATGATAAACCTGGATACAATTTAAAATACCAGTTTTCCACTTTCTTCTATCAAACTTGCATCATAAGTTCTCCAATCAACTTATGATTTATGAAATATGAATCAGTAAAGCATAGTAACATTTAATTTTATCATAGTCAGCAAACTCCGATACTTCATCAAGAAAAACACTTCTTTCATACTAGATCCACTTAGGCCCATTGGAACCATCAGGCACATAAGGCAACTTAGGCCACTTAGGCCAATTAGGCCACTTACACTGTGAAAAAATGACCATTTGTGATGGGTTATTTGCAACGGGTCAGGGGACCGTCGCAAATAACCCGTCGGAAGGGGTTATTTGCAACGGGACAATCGGCCCATCGCAAAATAATAATAATTTGCGATGGGGGGTGGGGGGTTATGACCCGTCGCAAAAGGTTTGGCGCCAAATGCGCATCAACCCGCGAACAGGGATATTTACGACGGGTTCCAATTCCCATCACAAATACCCGGCAACGGTTTTTAGTATTTACGACGGGATACTTGTCCCATCACAAATAGTATGTCAACAGGTACCCATTTGCAACAGGTCTCGTCACAAATAATTTTTTTCATCCGGCTTTCATTAATGCGGGCAATGGGTATTTGTGACGGGACCCGTCACAAATAAGCTCGTCACAAATAATCTAACCTACATATACCCCCATCTGCTTTTTCTCTCATTCTACTTCTTTCTCAACTTCTCTCTCTATCTCTTCTGAAAAATTTTCTTCTAAAATTTTTCATAGTTTAACATTTTAAATTGGAGCATAATCCGTGGCTTTTATACTCTGAAAGCTTCAGTTTCAAGGTATTTGTCTATTTTTTTTATTGTTTAGTTAATTTATTTTATTTTAAAATATTTAAATTTTTTAGTTAGATGCAATTAAATTAAATTAGAATTAGATATATATTTTTCAGTATTTATTTTTATGAATAATTATATCTAAGTGTTAATTATAAATAATTAGTAATAATTAGTAATAAATTGTAATAATTAGTAATAAATTGTAATAATTAGTAATAAATTGTAATAATTAGTAATAAATTATAATAATTAGTAATAAATTGTAATAATTGGTAGTAAATTGCAATAATTAGTAATAAATTGCAATAATTAGTACTAAATTTTAATAATTATTAATAAATTGAAGTAATTTTTAATAAATTTAAATAATTAGTAATAAATTGAAATAATTAGTAATAAATTGAAATAATTAGTAATAAATTGAAATAATTAGTAATAAATTGAAATAATTAGTAATGAATTGAAATACTTAGTAATAAATTGTAATAGTTAGTAATAAGTTGTAATAATTAGGATTAACTAGTTATAATTAGTATTAATTAGTAATAAATTATAATAATCAGTAATAAATTGTAATAATTAGTAATAAATTGTAATAATTAGTAACAAATTGTAATAATTATAATAAATTGTAAGAAATTGTAAGAAATTGTAATATATTGTAATAAATTGTAATAATTAGTAATAATTTGTAATAATTTGTAATAATTAGTAATAATTTGTAATAATTTGTAATAATTTGTAATAATTAGAAATAATTAGAAATAATTAGTAATAATTAGTATTAGTTAGAATTAATTAGCATTACTTAGTATTAGTTAGTAATAAATTGTAATAATTAGTAATAAATTGTAATAATTAATAATAAATTATAATAGTTAGTAATAATTAGTAATAATTAGTAATAATTAGTAATAAACTGTAATAATTAGCAATAAATGGTAATAAATTGTAATAATTTTCAATAATTTGTAATAATTAGTAATAATTTGTAATAATTTGTAATAATTTGTAAAAATTTGTAAAAATTTGTAATAATTTGTAATAATTAGATATAATTTGAAATAATTTGTCATAATTTGTAATAATTAGTAATAATTAGTAATAATTAATAATAATTAGAAATAATTAGATATAATTAGTAATAAATTGTAATAAATTGTAATAAATTGTAATAATTAGTAATAATTAGAAATAATTAGAAATAATTTGTATTAATTAGTATTAATTAGTAATAAATTGTAATAATTAGTAATAAATTGTAATAATTAGTAATAAATTGTAATAATTAGTAATAATTAGTAATAAATTGTGATAATTAGTAATAAATTGTCATGATTAGTAATATTGTAATAATTAGTAATAAATTATAATAATTTGTAATAATTAGTAATAATTTTTAATAATTAGGATTAATTAGGATTAGTTAGAAATAATTTGTAATAATTAATAATAATTTATAATAATTAGAATTATTTAGTAATAATTAGTAATAATTATCAATAATTAGGATTAATTAGTAATAATTATCAATAATTAAGATTAATCGGTAATAATTATCAATAATTAGTAATATATTGTAATAATTAGTAATAATTAGTAAAAAATTGTAATAATTAGTAATAATGAGTAATAAATTGTAATAAATTATAAAAAATTGAAATAAGTTGTAATAATTAGTAATAATTAGGATTAATTAGTAATAATTAGTAATAATTAGGATTAATTGGAAATAATTAGGATTAATTAGTACTAATTAGGATTAATTTGTCATAATTAGGATTAATTAGGATTAATTATTATTAATTTGTAATAATTAGTAACAATTAGTAAAAATTAATAAGAATTGGGAATAATTAGTAATAGTTAGTAAAAATTAGTAACAATTAGGATTAATTAGTAACAATTAGTAACAATTAGTAACAATTAATAAGAATTAGGATTAATTAGTAAAAATTAGTAAAAATTAGTAAAAATTAGAATTAATTAGTAATAATTAGGATTAATTAGTAATAAATTGGAATAAATTTGAGTACATTGATAAACTGAAAAAATTTCCAGTGGATTGAAGACATTCATTTTGATATGTGCCTCAGCTCCTTGCAAATTTCTCCCATTGAAATCAGTATGAAAAATCTACTCTGGCGTACGTCAGAGAAGATTTTTCATAGTGATTTAAGTTGGAGAAAGTTGCAAGGAGGTGAGTCGTCAGACAAAATAGGCTCTTTCGCTTGGTGACTCATCTATTTGGAACTTATCCGAATAAAATAACTTTGAAAAGTATGTTGTGCTGTACAAATATCAATTTTCATATGCATGACCATGGAGAGAATCACATTGAGGCCACCCTGCCCTCCATCATCGTGCATATGAAAATAGATATTCGTATGTCGGAGCAAAATTTTCATAGTGATTTTAGTCGTAGAAAGTTACAAGGGGATGAGTCATCAGGAAAAAGAGTTTTTACCAATCCATTAGATGTTGTGCCACCAGTAATTAATAATAATTAATACAAAATACATGTAATTAATAATAATTAGTGGTAATTATTATATTTTTTTATAAATGAGTGCAGATTGGTATAAAATGTTAAAAAAAATATAAATAACTATAAAATAATATAAATTATTATAAATTGCTGGAAAAGAGAATTTAATTTTATTCCCTTTTTTGGATAGTGTTTATCTTATATCTAATTATACAAAATAACTAATTATTCATATTTTTTAGAAAAATATGGAATAAGGAAGTCGACAACAGCCATTATTAAATGATCGTGCTTGGATAAATCAGCAGATGAATTCAAATGGTTTTGGTTTCAATACTATATATATTGAGGGTGTTTAATATTTCTTATCATTTACATCATCACAACCAAATGTTTTTTCAGAATAGACAACTAAGTTTCCTTGTAAAAATGTACTCTGAGGACGTATGACACATTTGACAATGTTAGTGGTCATTTATTGCATTTTGGTTTTCAACCAGATCATGTTTTTTGGTATCAACATAGTGAATGCAGTTTCATAGAAGATACTAATAATTTGGTTCTAGATCTAGCACGGTTTCAAAATTTAGTACATGATGTGGTAGGTCTATCTTTTCAACAAACTAAAACTTAGTATGATATTGATTTAACTCCTGAGTTGGAACTATCTAATTTATATGAGTTGTTGAGGTCTACTGAGGATGCCTTATACCCTAGTTGTAAGATAATCAAGTTTAAATAATTTTCTAAATTTATGGCTATTAAATCAGATAATGGAATTTCAAATATTTATTTTAATCAGATATTCTCTTTGTTAAAAACACTGCTACCTGAAAGAAATGTGCTGCCTATAAATTTCTATGAGAGTAAGAGACTGGTTCGTAATCTGGTTCTTGGTTATCAGAAGATTCATGCATGCTCAAATGAATGCATCTTATATTATGGTAAAAATGAGCCATTGGATAGTTGTCCTACATGTGGAAAATCAAGGTATAAAGAAGCTCAACCAGGGAAGTCTGGATTTATTCTTGTAAAACAATTGAGATATTTCCCACTCACACCCAGATTGCAGCATTTATTTATGTCTCAAAACACAAAATTATTGATATCATGGCACAAAACCAACATTTCAACCAGTAAAAGCTTAAATCATCCCTCTAATGGTGATTCATGGAAACATTTTGACCAAGTGCATCAGTCTTTTGCTTTAGCAGCCTGAAACGTGCGATTGGGTTCTTCTATGAGAGTAAGAGGCTGGTTCATAATCTGGTTCTTGGTTATCATAAGATTCATGCATAATCAAATGAATTCATCTTATATTATGGTAAAAATGAGCCGTTGGATAGTTGTCCTGCATGTGGACAATCAAGGTATAAAGAAGCTCACCCAGGGAAGTCTGGATTTATTCTTGTAAAACAATTGAGATATTTCCCGCTCACACCCAGATTGCAACATTTATTTATGTCTCAAAACACAAAATTATTGATATCATGGCACAAAACCAACATTTCAACCAGTAAAATATTAAATCATCCCTCTGATGGTGATTCATGGAAAAATTTTGACCAAGTGCATCAGTATTTTGCTTTAGTAGACTGAAACATGCGATTGGGTCCTTCTACTAACAATTTCTGTCTGTTTAGTTCTTATAGTAGTCAGTATTCATGTTGGAATGTCTTTATAACTCCATATAATTTACCTCCATGGATGTTGATGAAGGGGTCATATATCGTTTTGATCTTATTAATTCAAGGTCATCCGAAAAAGAATATTGATGTTTATTTGAAACCATTGATTGGTGAGTTAAATTCACTATGGAGTAATGGTGTCAGTACATATGATGTTTCTGCAAAACAAAACTTCCTAAAGAAAGTTGCATTGATGTGGACAATTAGTGACTTCCTATCATATGACATGTTATCTGGCTAGAGTACACATGGTCCAAAATAATGTTCATACTGTATGAGAGATAACAAAGCATTTATTCTCATCAATATCAAAAAATCTTGTTTTTCAACAATCATCATAGATTTCTTCCAACAAATCATCATTTTCGAAGAAACAAATATAATTTTAGAAAAGGAATAGTTGAAAAGGATGGGCCTCCAATAATGATCTCAGGTACAGAGTTAAAATAAATTGTCTCTTCATTACCTCCCATCACATTTAGACCAATAATAAACCAATAGAAAATTGATGGGTTTGGAAAAGAGCATAATTGGATAAGACGGAGCATTTTTTGGGATTTTCCATATTGGTCTGATTTGTTGGTCTGTAACATGTTGGATGTGATGCATATTGAGAAGAACTATTTTGATAATTTATTTTATATAATTTTTAATACACCAGGTAAGACTAAAGAAAATGTAAAGGCACAATTAGATTTTTCCCTAATTTGAAAGAAACCATAACTTGAACCATTTGAAAATATAAAATCACAGAAGTTAATGAATACAAAATCATCTTATACATTTTCCAAATAGATTCGCTTATTATTTTATCAGTGGATTGTAGATTTGAGGCTTCCAGATGGTTATGCTTCCGATTTGGGAAGATGTGTCAGAAATGGTCATATTACCAAATTGAAAAGTCACGACTATCATGTTTAATGGAAATAATTATGCCGATTAGATAAAAAGGTTTGTTAAATACTATGATTTGGGGTGTTCAGATAGAAATATCATATTTTTTTCGAGATATTTTTGCATCAACAGTAGACTACAATGCAGTAAGAAAACTTCAAGAAGATTTCATTTTAATTTTATGTAAACTGGAAAAAATCTTCTCACCAGGATTGTTTTACTCAATAGAACATTTTATATTACATTTTACACATGAAACAAAATGTGGAGGTTCAGTATAGTTCTGATGGATGTACCCATTTTATAGATGCATGCATAAATTCAAAAAAAATACATAATAAAGCATCGGTTGAAGGCACAATTTTAGAATCTTATTTGCAAGAGGAAATTTGTTTTTTATACTCTCATTACTTTCAATCTTAATATCCCTTAAAACATAATCACTTGAACCGTAATAATGGAAATGTTGATGATGACATGAGAAATCAATTATCATTTTTCAATTAGCTCAAACTTGGCTTAGATAGAGTTCATGAATGATGACTTTTAGATGATGAACATCAGAGAGATCATACATATATTCTTCTCAACTCTGAAGAAATGACACCATTTGCACTGTGATCGCTCCTATAACTTATTCTATAATTTTTGTAACAGTACATTGATCTTATTTTATTTTTAGGTTATATGATAATCATATCAAAAAATAGTTTCCACAAATTACGACAGCTTATTTTGAAGAACGTTGTAAAAAAAATTCCTACTGGTTTCAAAAACTGGTAACATAAATTATTTTTTATTTCACATAAAAAATCAATTTAATACTTTTTATAGTGATAATTTTTTTACAAATTTTCTAGTATCTCAGCATGCTGAAAAAATTAATAATCGATTATGTGTATTGAGTAACCCACCATCCAAAATGGTTAAATCTTATAATTAATCTATGGTGAATGGTTTTTGATTTCATACACATGCATATGGGGAATAAAAAAATGAATAGTGGTGTTTTCTTGAGAGGATATCATCATAGAGAAACTAAAGTTAACTTTTATGGCATGCTATAAGAAATCATTGAACCATGTTATCTGGGACAACATTACATAACGATGTTTAAATGTCAGTGGTTGGATAATGAGAGAGGCTTGTGTGTTTATCTGATCCATAGAATCATTGATATTCAATATAAAAGTCTTCTTACAGTAAATGAACCATTTTTTTTGGTTCATCAGGCACATCAAATTTATTATGAAAAAATTGTGCTACTTTAAGGGAGTTGGGTGATTGGTAGAGCATAATAAAAATTAAATCTCAAGAGAATCAGTTTACTGAAAGTGAATGTGGTTTCGCTAAAGTGAAAGGAATTTAAATTTTTCAAGAGACTGCTCTGAATCCATCTTTTTCATGAAGAGACATGAATATCATTGATGACACCCCACATTTAAGGGCTGGTGGTGATGGTGATGATGATGTTAATGATGTTAAAAATTAATTTGAAATAACAAGAGATGATGAAATTGTAACTAATATGGAAATTGATGATGTTGAGGAGGAAGATGAAGACATTGACATTGATAGCTATGAAGATGAGGATGAGGATGGACATTGACACAGTTAAATGCTGGTTATAATCATATATAATATATATCTATATATAATAGTTTTTTTCAACTATTTGCTAACAAAAGTCATTTTGTGTTTCACATGGACAAGGATTTGTATCGTATGTTTGGATTAGTAGGATGTTAGATCATCTGACCCTCAGATTGCTACCGGTTCAAGAGGTACTCGAAGAGGGTGTGGTCTTGCCTGACTGATGATTCCCGACCATATCCCTGAGTGACGTCCACATCTTGGGTTCAATCCACGTACGCAGAGGTATGTTTACCTGTGTATTTTAGTTAGTTTTAATTTATTTATTTATATTCTAATTGTTTGATTAATTGTTTTTTTTTCACAGCTTTATGCATATAGCTATTTGAAAGGGGATCTCTATATTGCACAATTATTTTTTTGATGCATGGGTGTCATGGGATCAGATTCTCATTGATGTAAAACACCGCATGTTCGAGCATTGGTTGGTACGTAGATAAATAATATTTATTTTGAAATTAATTTAATTAATAACTTGATATAATAAATTATTTTTAGGGTTTATGGTATCCCATTGATGAGAGCATGCATGAGGATATCTCAAAGGAATAGAAGGGAGCTATGCATCCGCATTGCACTCAGTTTTTGCACAATTTGAAAAGGAAAGCAATGGAGAAATCATAAGTGACATAGTTTGATGAGACATGTCGCGTCCACCGACCTGATTATATTTTATCTCAAGTTTTGGATGGATTATATACACATTAGTTGAGTAGGCATTTTCAAAGTTGATCATCAGCAGGTCGGAAAAATCAGGGGAGACAGGAGGTGACCCAGTATGCCTTCGAGAAAGGCCGAGTTACTGGTATCATCTCTCAATTGACCCCTGGGGGTTTTTATGATACTTATACGATATCAGCATCTAGCTCAAGAGGATCTCACAGAGAGTCATCATAATCTCATGCACAGTATGAGGAGAACCTGCGAGCTCATAGTGAGATTATAGAGACTATGTGTAGGGAGAATGATGAGATGCTTCAGTGGTAGCAACAGCAGCAGGAAGAGTTCCTCTGACAGTAGCATCATCATCAGTAGGAGATTCAAGATGAGATACGTCGATGGCAGAATCAGTAGGATCAGGAGTAGATGGAGTACATGCGACGTCTGACTCACAGTTTTGGGATGAAGTTCCCTCTACCATCTCTTCCCGTTCCTCCAAACAACCCTCCCCTTCAGTGATGTACTTTTATTTTATAATGAAACATTTTAATGTATTTTTTTGTAATATTAACTATTAAAAGTTTTAAATAGTGCATTTTTTATATTTTTTTCGAATATTACAGTTTTTATTATTTTATTATTTTATTATTTTATTATTATATTTATTATTTTATTAATTAATATATTTTTATATTTTTGTGAATACTGATCTTTTTATTATATTACTAATATTAATATAATTATTTCATTAATATTAATAATAATATTATTATATTATTCAATTATTTTATAATTAATTTTATTTTACGAATATTAATATTATTATTTCATTTATATTAATATTATATTATTATTATTATTATTTTATAAATAATTTTATTGTACTAATATTAATATTATGATTTCATTTATATTAAAATTATATTATTATTAATATTATTTTATTTTATTTACATTTTCCACTATTTGCGATGGTCCCATCACAAAAGGGTTTATTTTTTTGTATTTTTCACAGTATTTGCGATGGACCGTCGCAAATACTAATTGTGACGGTCCATCTTAATTTTTTTTAAATTAGGAACATGATTTGTGATGGGTGGTCAGCCCGTCGCAATAGAGTTTTAAAAAAAACGCCGAACCTATTTGCGACGGTGCCACTGCCCGTCACAAATAATAATATTCTACGACGGACTGTTGTAAAAGATAATATTTGTGATGCTCTTTTTCACAATAGGACATTTGCGATGGGTCCCCTCTCAAAAGAGAATTTGTGATAGGATCCCATTGCAAATTCACTTTCCCAAAAATCCCTTTTTCCAGTAATGTTAGTCCCATTCAACCCATTTGACCCATTAGGCCACTTAGGCTCATTCGACCCATTAGGCCCATTAGACCCGTTTGACCGATTAGGCCACTTAGGCCCATTAGACACATTAATACCATTATGCCCATTAGGCCCATTAGGCAACTTAGGCCACTCAGGCCCATTGAGCTACCTAGAACTATTGGACCCTTTATGCCCATTAGGCCCATTAGGAAACTTAGGCCCATTAAGCCCCTTAGGGAACTTCGTCCCATTAGGAAACCTAGGCCAATTAGGCTCACTAGACCCATTAGACCCATTGGGCCCATTAATCCCATTCTACCCATTGGGCCCATTAGGTAACTTTGGCCACTTAGGTCCATTGGACCCATTAGGCCCATGGGACCCATTAGAAAATTTAGACCACTTAGACCACTTAGGCCCATTAGACCCATCATGCCCATCAGACCCATTAGGAAACTTAGGCCACTTTGTGCCATTAGACTCATTCATCCCATTATGACACCTAGGCCCATTCAACCCATTCATCCCATTATACCAATTAGACCCATTGGGCCAATTAGGACATTTAGGCCCATTATACCCATTAGACCCATTGGGCCCATTAGGCTCATTAGGCAACTTAGGCCACTTAGGCCCATTCAACCACTAAGACCCATTGGACCCATTAGGCAACTTAGGCCACTTAGGCCCATTAGGCCACTAAGACCCATTGGACCCATTAGGCCCATTAGAAAACTTAGGCCACTTAGGACCATTCGACCATTTAGACACATTTGACTCATTAGGTCCATTAGGCAACTTAGGCCACTTAGACCCATTAGACCCATTAGGCCCATTAGAAAACTTGGTTCACTACGACCTATTAGGCCACTTAGGCCCATTGGACCCATTAGGTTGAATTATCCATAATGGGCCCATTAGACCCATCAGGGCCATTGGGCCCATTGGACCACTTAGGCCCAATAGGTCCAATATTACCATTAGTCCACTTAGGCCTATTAGGACCCTTGGACCAATTAGATCCATTGGGCACCTTAGGCCCATTAGGCTAATTGGGTCATTAGGCTCATTAGGTCACTTAGGCCCAATAGACCCAATAATCCCACTAGGCCCATTAGACCCATTGGGCCCTTTTAGCCCATTTGGCCAATTAGGCCAATGGGCCCTTTAGCCCCATTAGTTCACTTAGTCCCAATAGGCCTATTAGGTCACTTAGTCTACTTAGGCCCATTAGTCCACTTAGGACCATTAGGCCCCTTAGACCAATTAGGCCACTTAGGCCAATTCGGAACATTAGGCCAGTTAGGCCACTTAGGCCCATTCGCCCACTTAGGCCCATTAGGCCCCTTAGAACCATTCGTCCAATTGGGCCCATTAGGCTCATTAGGTGCATTAGGCCAATTCATCCATTAGGCCCATTAGGTCGAATTGAACATAATGGACCCATTAGGCCACTTAGGCCACTTAGGCCCATTAGGCCCATTAGGACCATTAGGCCCATCAATCCACTTAGGCCCACCTAGTCCATTCGACCCATAAGGACGAATTGGAATTAATGGGACCATTGGTACACTTATCCCCATTAGACCACTTAGGCCCAATAGTCTCATTCGGCCTGTAAAGACCCGTAAAATTCAATGGAAATTTTTTCTTAATTTTCTTTAGAATTTTACAAGAGCGCGGTTTCAGACGGCACCTGATTCCGAGGCCCGGAGTGCCCGGAATTAATTTCTGAAGTTTGGCTCGGGTACGTTCAGTGAACGAACGAGCGGGTTTTCCTAACTTTTGATCCGGTGCTCGGAATTGAAATCCGAGGGCACCGATGAACTCGCAGCGCCGATATTCGCTTAAAGAGACCTTTTCGGGAGTTGCGTTTGTTGCGGGTTGAAAGTTAATTTTAGGGATTTTTAGTTTGAGTTAAATAAAATTTGTTTAGAACAAATTTTATTATAACTTGTTAAAAACCTACCAAAGGAGAGTGGAAGTGGGACCCACACCCACTTAACCTCCCTTGGGAGGATTAAGTGTGGTGGGGCCCACACGAACCCCTAAACCTTTCAAATCCTCCCAACTCCTTTAACGCCTCTTTTAATGGCTTAAGTTACTTATTTAATTAAGGGAGTTAAACCCTTTTTGAATTTCAAACCTTTGAAATTCTTGTGGTTAAGTTATGTAATAATATAAGTTAAAGCTTATATTATTCTAGGGGATTCTTTTACCACCTTGGGAGGATTTCTTGAGAGCTTTGGAAGCTTTTCTTCTTCTTCTTCAACTTGACGAAGAACCTTCGAACTTGACGAAGAACCTTCGAACTTGACGAAGAACGCTCAAGCTCCGACGAAGAACGCTCTCCTCTCTTCTTCGTCTTCCGTGTCAACGAGAGGGAACACCGCTTCCTCCTCGGACTCCTTTCGTCGACATAAGAAGATTCGCCAACGACGTATCTCTTCGGGCGTAACTCTTCGTCATCGGATTTGACGAACGACGACCGCGACGCCCGACCTCCGCGACGTCGTCTTCCGCGGAACCTTGACAATCTTCGAACCTTATACCCGAGGTAGGGGTTGTCGATTTTTCTTTTGGATTCCTCATTTTATTCTTGATCGTGATTTTAGCAAGATTAACGTGTGGCTTGATTTATTTTTTAAGTTGCGTTATTATTTTAACGTGAGGGGGGCCGGACCGCACGAACACGGCCGAACCCCCCCCCCCCTCCATCGTTCTTGTTTAATTATTTTGCGGAAGAAAGCAAGTGGCGTGGTGCCGTCGCACCACGCGGATGATCGTGCAAATATTTTACGCGGCGCCATCGCGCCACGCCGAGGTAGAACCTTCAAGAACGCGACGCCATCGCGCCGCGTTGAAAAGAATCAAGGCACGGCGAAAGGGGCGCGGTGCCGTCGCACCGCGCCGGACGACAAACACCGCGGCCGGTTCCGGGCCGCGGCGGGACGAGGAGACTGTGGCCGGTTCTGGGCCGCGGCGGAAGAGAAGACCGGCGGCCGGGCCGCCGGCGTCGGAAGCCGAAGGGGGGACCGGAAATTTCCGGTCCCGTTGGAGAAAACCGGCCGGCCAGCTGGCCGGCCGGAAGTCATTAAAACCGGGGGAATTAATCCCCCGGCCGTAATAATAAAACCCCCCTCTTTAAGAGAGGGGGGCGGTTCTTTGATGAGAGGGGGGGGGGCAGCCGGCCCCCCGGTTCGTTTCCAGCAAGCCCCCCACGTGTGGGGGGCGTTTTTATTTTTTGGGCGCGGCTATATGCCGCGCCGTCCATGAAGAAGCGGGGGCTGAGCCCCCCGCGTGCCACCCTCGTGCGGCGCCAGGCGCCCGCCGCCGCGGCCCGCCGCCGTCCCCACCGCCGCGCCGCCGCCGCGCCGCCCCAGGGGGGGGTCGGGCCGGGTCGGCCCGGACCCGGACCCCCCCGTTTCGAACCATATTTGGTTTTTGGCCCATAACTTGAGCATCGGACCTCCGAATGACGAACCGTCTACGGCAACGTGATCCTTGGATCGAGACGGTCGTTTCGGTATATCGCACTCAAGGTTTCGGGTTACTTTAAGTTCGGCCGGGTTGGTTCGTTCACGAAACCAACCGGACCTTCGGAGCGGAAACGCTCATATCTTGAGCTACGGACGTCCGATTGACGCGCCGTCCGTCGCGTTGTGTTCCTCTTAGTGAGACGGATCTTTTGGAATACTCCGCCCGAGGTTTGGACGTAGGTGGAGTACGGTCGGGTTGGTTTTGCCTTAGAAACCAACCGGGCCCCGGAGACGAAAATGCCAATAACTCTCAGACCGGGCGTCCGATCGACGCGCCGTCTGTTGCGTTGAGTTCCTGTTGACGATACGGAACTTTTGGATACATCAACTTCGGTCTTCGTGACAGTTGATGTATCAGCCTCTCGGCTCATGGAGCGGACCCTCCGAACGAGCTTGCTGTGTGCGGGAACCCTAGTGCTGGCTGCGACTGTTCTACTGCTACGACTGCTACTGTGACTTCGACGACGACAGTACAGAGATCCTGTGTGGATTCGACGACGACGACTACAGCACTCAGCGATCCTACGTGGATCAGTGCTACAGGTCCTGTGTGGGCCCGATCCTGTGTGGGTCCTTGCGCTCAGCGGTTCTGTGTGAGCCAGCGCCTACAGGTCCTGTGTGGGCCTGATCCTGTGTGGGTCTTTGCGGGGGTTAGTTACCTATCGATCCTTCGTGGGTCCGACGACTTAGATGGATCAGTGATCATCTTTATCGTCCTTGAAGAAGTATACCTGTGTGAGCTGAATCCTTTTGCTTTCCTGTGTGGATTGTGTTGTGCAATCCTGTGTGGATTACGTTTACTTTCCTGTGTGGACTGAGTTGTACTTGGGCTCGGAGGACAGAGCGTATTTGAATTGATGACTTAGGTATATGTATGGGCATATACCTAAGCAGTGTCGGTTATTACTTCGTGATTGTTACTTTTCTTCATGGTTTATCCTATGTGGATTTGAGAGACCTTCAGGGGTCTCGGGGTCCCTACTGAGTAGCTTATACTCACCCCTGCACGGGCTTCGCCCGCACTACGTTGTGTTGGATGCAGACGACGGACAGCGTTGACCTTAACTGAGGCTTGCAGAGCGGGACGGTACCCGGAGGTGGACCACTAGGCGAGACGTGCATGGAGCGGACGGCGGGACCCGTGGAGCAGAGGAGCTATCTGTACCCACCCTTCCAGTGGGATTTCCAGTGGACAGCTCGGAGTAGCGGCTTTTACTTTTCAGTTGCTGTTTTTCCCTTTTCGAGTTGTACTTTACTTTTAGTTTGGGTTTGTATTCTGGCCCATTTACTTTTCCGCACTTTCAGTTGTACTCTGCTTGTTTAGTGTTTACTTTCTGCTTGCTTACTCTGTGGTGTTGGTTACTTTTCAAAGGCAATGCCTTCCCTTTTTACTGGGATTTACGCCTTGGTGCTAGTCGCCAGCCCCTGGCCTATGGAAGGTGGGCTTGGGGTAGTCACGGCACGGACCCCGGGGGAGGGTCGTGACACGGCCCATTAGGCCACTTAGACCCATTATGCCACTTTGGACCAATGGACCCATTAGGCCTATTAAGTCCATTAGGCCCATTAGACCCATTAGCCCACTTAGGCCCAATTGGACCATTAGGACACTTGGGCCCATTAGGCTAATTATGCCACTTAAGTCCATTAGACCCATTAGGCCCATTAGGCCACTTAGGCCACTTAGGCCCATTTGACCCTTAGGCCCATTAGGCAATTTAGGATAATTTAGGTCATTTAGGACAATTAGGCTAATTAGACCATTTAGGTCATTTAGACGAATTAGACCATTTAGTAAATTTAGTCCTATTTAGGCTATTTAGGCCAATCAGGCCAATGAGACTAATTTATACTAATTAGGCCAATTTAGGCTCTTAAGACCATTAAGCCCATTAGAAGATTTAAGCCATTTAGGCCAATTTAGGCCAATTAAGCTAATTAAGCCAATTAGGCCAATTAGTCCAATTTTCTAATTAGGAAATTCAGTTCATTTAGGCCATTTAGGCCAATATAGGTCATTTAGGCTAATTAGGCCATTTAGGAAAATTTAGGCCATTTAGGCTTTTTAGGCCAATTTAGACCATTTAGGACAATTAGCCAAATTATTCCATTTATCCCAATTTATGTAATTTATACCAATTATTCCAATTAGTTTGATTAGTCCATTTAATCCGATTAGGAAAATTTAGACCATTTAGGCCAATTATGCAATTTAGGCAATTTAGGCCAATTTTGTCCATTCGGTCTAATTTTTTCCATTTAGGACATTTATTACAATTTATTCCATTTATTAAAATTAGGTAAATTATAAAATTTAGGAAATTTAGGCCAATTAGGCCATTTAGGCCAATTTAGGCCATTTAGACCAATTAGGCCAATTTTGGCCATTTAGGTCATTTAGGCCAATTTTATCCATTTACGCCAATTAGTAAATTTAGGACAATTTATCTCATTTATACCAATTAGAAAAATTATTCCAATTAGTTCAATTAGTTCAATCAGGAAATTCAGGCCAATTAGGATAATTAGGCAGTTTAGGCCAATTTAGGCCATTTAGGCTAATTTAGGCCATTTAGGTCAATTTAGGCCATTTAGTCCAATTATACCAATTAGGTAATTTAGTAAATTTAGGAAAATTAGGCCATTTAGGCCAATTATATAAATTAGGTCATTTAGATCATTTAGGCTAATTTATCCATTTAGACCATTTAGACCAATTTAAGCCATTTAGACCAATTATGTCAATTAGGACAATTTAGGTCATTTAGGGTAATTTAGGCTATTTATCAAAATTAGACCAATTAATAAAATTATTCCATTTAGGCCATTTATGCCAATTAGGACAATTAGGCCATTTAGGCCAATTAGGCCAATTAGACCATTTAGGCCATTTAGGCCAATTAGGCAATTAAGTCATTTAGGTCATTTAGGCCATTTATTTCAACTAGTCCATTTAGACAATTTAGGCCATTTATTAAAATTACTACATTTAGGCCATTTAAGTCATTTAGACTAATTAGGCCAATTAATCCAATTAGACAATTTAGGTCATTTAAGCCAATCTAGGCCATTTAGGCCAATTTAGGTAATTTAGGATAATTTAGACCATTTAAGCCAATTTGGCCAATTAGGCCATTTAGTCCAATTAGAATGATTATGAAATTTAAAAATATTTCACCAATTTAGGTCATTTATTCCAATTAGTCCAATTAGGACAATCATACCAATTAGACAATTTAGGCAATTTAGGTCAATTAGTCCAATTAGGCTAATTTAGGTTATTTAGGCCAATTAGTCCATTTAGGCCATTTAGGATAACTTATAACACTTAGGCCAATTAGGCCAATTAATCCAATTAGGTAATTTATGCAATTTAGTCCAATTTATTTAATGGTCGGTATGAAATTAAATAATATTTTAACTTAAATCTCAACTCTATAATTAGGTGTCTATGTCTATTGTGTAGAGTATAAAAAAATTGAGAATAGAAAATTGTTGCTCGCAATGAATTCTCTCTCAAATCCTCCTCTCTCTCTCTCTTAGGAATGAGAAGTGTAATAAATATTTATTCAAGATCGAAGAATGAGTGATTGATAATGAACAACATAAGACATTCGACTCCCCTCACTAGAACCTGGAGATCGAGTGGTGTTTCTCAGAGATCATAGGAGCACCTGTGAATCACTGCTAGATGGATTTTATCCTGGGATCCTCACAGTGCAACGATGGTAATCTGAAAGGGTCTTTTCAGATGATCAACATTCACTAAAGAAGAAAGTTCCTAAGCACGGGTATTTATTTCTTTAAATATTAAATAAATTAATTTTAAATTTGACGTGCAAGATCCTTGCTCTTGGTTTTGGGAAATGATTATTAAAATAAATTTAAATATATCATCCATATTTTCACACTTCCATTATTCCTAAAACCACTACCACCACCATTGTCGCTGCTGCCACCTTCATCGTCGCCACCACCACCCTCCCCCCCCCACCTCCACTGCCACTACCATTAGCTTGAATGCCACTAGGACCCTCATTTAAATCAATTGAGGTATCATATAAAGAGAAAATTTATTTCATACATGAATCAAAAGTAATATAAGTCTCTGATGGAAGTGGTGAACTTATAACTGATATATCTTTTAGGAAGTGTTTGGTGACCAATTTACTTCTTTCACGCTTCTGTATAGCTATTTTTTGGCGTCATCTACTTCTGCATGAGCTTTTTTCATCTCGGTGGTCTTATAGGTTTGAGAGGCACCCAATGAGGGCCAATACCTAGTGGGGATGATTTTTTTCATGGTTCGACATTAGAATCTCCCATGTCACTCCTCACATAATACTTGTCTCAAATGATCATTTAGCCCCAAGTTGTTATCTTCTTTATCATAGAGGGCTTCCAGGACACACTGTTGAAAATATAAACAAGATATTTAGTTATGAATTATGTATCAAAATTTTAAATATCAATAAAAAAATTTACAATCTTTTCTTATGTTTGTATATTTACAACACTTCCATTATTTTACTTCTTAGTCAAGGAAACTAATTTTTCTCGAGGAACATGACCTTCGATGCCAAATGTCGCTTGTTGTAAATGACATTTATTAGCATAATACTACATTATTGAATAATATGAAAGTGATAAACCTAGAATGAATTAAAATTGTATCTGTTGAAGAAATCCATAAAATGAAGAAGCATCTAAAAATAAATTTAATTAGAAATTTAATACTAGTGAACTAAAATAAACAATACATACTAATTAGCATGATAAACATATGTATAGTACAGATTCCTCTTGTATGTTAATTTAGTTCTAATTCCATTTTTGTTGCGTTATTTGGTTATTCGGTCACTTGGTAATTTTTATAATTTGTCCATTTGGCTATTTACCTAATTAGCCAATTAGGCCATTTAGGTGAATTAGGACAATTAGGCTAATTAGTACAATTAGGTCTTCTAGACCAATTAGTTTGTTTAGTCCAATTAGGTTGTTTAGGCCAATTAGGCCATTGAGCCAATTAGGTCATTAGGCCATAGGCAATTCAGGCCTTTAATCCATTTAGGCCAATTAGTCCATTAGGTCATTTAGTCCATTAGGCCATTTAGGGCAATTAGGAAAATTAGACCATTTAGTTCAATTAGAAAAATTATACTAATTAGACCATTTAATCCAATTAGATCAATTAATCAATTTGGACCAATTATGCCATTTAGACCAATTAGGTCATTTCTGTCGATTAGGCCATTAGGCTATTTAGACCAATTTGGAAATTAGGCCATTATTACATTAGTTCATTACACCATTAGGCTAATTTTTTATCTGGCTATTTGACCATTTACACCAATTTAGGTCAATTAAGCCATTTAGGCCAATTAGTCCAATTAGGCTAATTAGGCCAATTATACCATTTAATCCAATTAGACCATTTAGTCTATTTGGACCAATTAGACCATTTAGTCTATTTGGACCAATTAGACCATTTAGACCCATTTGGCCATTTAGGCCAATTTAGGCCAATTTGACCAATTAGGTCAATTTGGCCAATTAGGCCAATTAGTCTATTTAATTTAATTAGAACATTTAATCCATTTAGACTAAATAGGCCATTTAGACCAATTAGTTCATTTATGCTAATTAGGCCATTATTCCAATTAGGCCCTTAGGCTATTAGGCCATTAGGCTATTTAGACCAATTAGGTCATCAATACATTATCCTATTATCCCATTGGGCCATTAGGCTAATTTTTCATTTGTAAATTTGGTCAATTAGGCCAATTTAGACCAATTTAGGCCAATTAGAACCAAAAAAATCTTAAAACCTACACAAAAAAACACTATATCTGAAACACTAATACCTAAGGCCTAATTAGGCCCATTATGCCTATTAGGCCACTTAGGCTCATTTGGTCACTTAGACCCATTATGTCACTTAGGCCCATTAGGCCCATTCAACCCATTCATTCCATTAGGCCACTTATGCCCATTAGGCCCATTCAGTCACTTAGGCTATAAGGCTGATTTGGCCACTAAACCCCATTAGGCACATTAGGCCACCTAGGCTCATTAGGCCCATTAGGACACTTAGGACCATTAGGTCCATTCATCCCACTTGTCCCATTAGGCCCATTAAAACCATTAGGCCACTTAGGCCCATTGGCTCATTATGCCTGTTAGTCCCATTAGTCCCATTACGATGATTAAGCCACTTAGGCCCATTAGGCTCATTACGCTGATTAGGACACTTAGGATAATTAGGTCCATTAGGACCATTAGGATGATTAGGCAACTTAAGCCCAATTTTCCGATTAGGAACATTAGTCTACTTACTCCCATTAGGTTTATTAGGCCACCTAGGCCCATAAAGGTCACTTAGGCCCATTAGTTCCATTTGGCCCATTTGGACACTTAGGCCCATTAGACTCATTAGGCACATTCGACCCATTAGAACCATTAGGCCACTTTGGCCCATTCGATCAATTAGGCCCATTAGGCAGATTAGTCAACCTAGGCCCATTGGGCCAATTAGGCCACTTAGGCCCATTAGACCATTGTGGCCTATTAGGCCCAATTGGCCCATTGGGCCCATTCAGACCATTTGGATAATTAGGAACATTATCCCCATTATCCCCATTAGGACCATTCGACCACTTAGGTCCATTAGGCCCACTAGGTCACATAGTGCACTTAGGCCCATTCAGACACTTAGGCCCATTAGGCCACTTAGGCCAATTGATCCCATTAGTCTCATTTGGCTCCTTAGGCCACTTAGGATACTTAGGCCCATTAGGCCCATTAGGCCACTTAGTCCACTTAGGCCCATTAGGTTGCTTCAGCCCATTGAGCCCATTTAGCCCCTTAAGCCACTTTGGCCACTTAGGCCCATTGGGCCACTTAGGCCCCTTAGGCCCATTTGGCAACTTAGGCCCATTATTCCTCTTAGGTCACTTATTCCACTTAGGCCCATTAGGCCCATTAGGCCACTTAGACCACTTAGTCCCATTATGCCACTTAGGCCCATTGAGCCCATTAGGCCACTTAGGACGCTTAGACCCATTAGGCATCTTAGGTCACTTAGGCCAATTAGACCCATTATCCATTGGGCCCATTAGGCCACTTAGGCCCATTGGAAAACTTAGGCCTATTTGGTCACTTAGGCCCCTTCGGCCACTAAGGCCCATTAGGACCATTAGTTCACTTAGGCCCATTAGGACACTTATGTCTATTGGACCCATTAGGCCACTTAGGCCCACTCAACCACTTAGGCCCATTAAGTCCTTTAGACCACTTAGGTCGCTTAGGCCTATTAGGCACATTAGGCCCATTAGGCCCATTGGCCATTAGGCCACTTCGGTCCATTTGGACCCTTAGGCCCATTGGGCCACTTCGGCCCATTTGTCCACTTAGGCCTATTAGGCCCATTAGGCCCATTAGGCCACTTAAACCAATTAGTCCCATTAGGCATATTAGGACACTTAGGCCCATTTGGCCCTCCAAATCATTTTTTAAATTTTCATAAAAGCCACTTCATTGAAGATATCACGTCGAAGAAGCCATCACCATCTTCATCACCTGTTATCATCATCACCTCGTTGTCGTCCACTCCAAACATCATTGTTATAACCATCATCACCAAAGTCACCACATCACCGGCATGAACACCACCTTCATCATCATCGACTATTATCGTCAGAGCCGAGAACTAGAGCAAAACGAACTAGGACATCCACTAATCACCACAGATATCTTCATATCACTGTTATAAAACTCTAACATCACCACTAAAAAACCATCAAAACAGAACATCACAACCATTCTAACCTTCAAATACAAAACATTCGACCCCCTAGAGACCCTAAGCCACTTGATCTGCACCTCCTAGAACCTCAATGAAGACCCGAACACTGGACTAATAGGGAAAAAAGTGCAGGAAGGATGAGAAGATGGAGGCCAAGGTAGGGGACCAATCCGGAAACCGCATAGGTCCAACAAAATAGAGAACCAATAACAGAGAAACAAAATCAATCCCAAACAAAATCACTATATGAGACCTCAATCTGCATCCTCAAAATAGAGAAGGATCCAAACAGAGGAATGAACCCAAGCTGAGACCAATGACATACCTACTCTAGCACCATCCCAAGTAGGCCTAGATCCCAAATCGAGCCTGACCAAAGTGGATTCAAATGTGATGGGTAGGCCAGCATGGGTAGAAGAGAAATAAGGCACTAGATGCACTGACCAGCACTGACCCAAGCCGTCTAAAGCACCTACACACACAAACCTAGAATGGGGGTCCAATACGTAGGGATAGATTGAAAGAGGGGTAGTGAGAAGCGCGTGATGACCACACCAGCAAGCCACATCAGTCAAGAGGGAAGAAAAAGAAAGCAAGATAAGGATGAAGATGTACTAGGTGAAGTGAGACCATCCCCGTCAAGAAGACCCTAAAACCCTAGGAGGGGAAGAGGAGGTAGGGGGCATCAGGATCCAAGAGAGTGTGGATCCATCAGGTTCATTCCTTAGGCTCATTAGTCCCATTAGGCCACTCATTAGGCCTATTTGACCCATTTGTCACATTATTCCCATTAGGCCCATTCGGCTAATCAAGCCCATTGGTCCACTTCGACCCATTAGGCCCATTCAGCCTATTAGGCCACTTAGGGTCATTTGTCCCATTAAGTCCATTAGATTAGTCCCATTAGGCCACTTAGGCCCATTATGACCATTATATCAATTAGACCCATTAGGCCACTTAGGCCCATTCAGACCATTAGTCCCATTAGACCCATTAGGCCACTTAATACTTTTAGGCCACTCAAGCCCATAAGGAACATTAGGATAACTAGGCCACTTACGCCTATCAGGCCACTTAGGCCCATTCGGCACAATAGGCCACTTAGTCCCATTAGGCCCATTAAGCCCATTGGATTAGGCCCATTAGGCCACTTAGGCCCATGTGGCCCATTAGGCCCATTATACCCATTAGGCCCACTAAACCCATTAGGCCACTTAGGCCCATTAGGCCACTTCGTCCCATTAGGCCACTAAGGCCCACTAGGCCACTTAGGCCCATTAGGCCCATAAGCTTATTAGGCCCCTTAGGCCCCTTAGGCCCATTAGGCCCATTAGACCATTAGGCCCCTTAGTCTCATTAGTCCGCTTAGGCCCATTAGGCTACTTAGGCCCATTAATCTCATTATTCCACTTAGGCCCATTCAACACATTAGGCCCATTAGGCCACTAAGTCCCATTAGGTCCATTAGGCCTATTATGCCACTTAGGCCCCTTAAGCCACTTACTCCCCTTAGGCCCATTAGGACACTTAGGCCCATTAGGCCCATTAGTCCACTTAGTCCCCTTAATCCACTTAGGCTCATTAGGACACTTAGCCCCATTAGGCCACTAAGGCCCATTAGGATCATTAGGCCCATCAGCCCCATTATGCCCAATAGGCCACTTCGGCCCCTTAGGCCACTAAGGCCCATTAGGCCCATCAGGACCATTAGTCCACTTAGGCCCATTAGGAAACTTAGCCCCATTGGACCACTTAGTCCCATTAGTCCACTTAGGCCCACTCGTCCCATTAGGCCCATTAGGACACTTAGGCCCATTAGGCCCTTTAGGTCACTTAATCCCATTTGGCCCACTAGGCCACTTCAACCACTGAGTCCTAGCAGGCCACTTAGGCCCATTAGGCCCATTTATCCCATTAGGTCCATTAATCCACTTAGGCCCATTAGGCTCATTAGTCCATTGAGGCTCATTCATCCCATTAGGCCACTTAAGCCCATTAGGCCCAATTGGCCACTGAGTCTCATTAGTCTCATTAGGCCACTAAGGCCCATTAGGCCCATTAGGCTCATTATACCCATTAACCCATTAGGCCCATTAGGCCACTTAGTCCCATTAGGAATCTTCATCCCATTAGGCCAATTCGGCCACTTAGGCCCATTAGGCCCATTCATCCACTTAGGCCCATTAGGTCCATTAGGCCACTTTGGCTCATTAGGTCCATTGGGTCCATTAAGCCACTTAGGCCCATTAGGCCACTTAGGCACATTAGGCCACTTAGGCCCATTAGGTCCATTGGGACACTTGGTCTTATTAGGTCACTTAGGCCCATTCAACCCATTAGGCCCATTAGGCCCATTAGGTTATTGAAGTCCATTCCGCCTATTAGTCCACTTAGGACCATTAGGCCACTTAGTCCCATTATGCCCATTATGCCCATTAGGCCACTAAGACCCATTAGTCCCATCAGGCCCATCATCCCCATTAGGCCACCTCATCCCATTAGGATAACTCATCCACTTAGGCCCATTAGGCTTATTCGTCCACTTAAACACATTAGGCCACTTCAGCCCATTAGGTCCATAAGGCCAATTAGGCCCATTAGTCTACTTAGATGCATTAGGCCACTTAGTCTCATTAGGACCATTGGGTCACTTAGACCCATTAATCAACTTAGGACCATTTGGGCCATTTGGCCCATTTGGCCAATTATGCCACTTAGGCCCATTAGGCCCATTCATCCACTTAGGATCATTAGTCCCATTATACCATAAGGCCCATTATGCCACTTAGGCCCATTAGGCACATTAGGACAGATAGGCACATTAGGCCCATTATGACACTTAAGCCCATTCACCCACTTAGGACCATTCACCCACTTAGGCCCATTTGGACCATTTGGCCCATTGTGCCACTTAGGCCCATTAGTCCCATTCAGCCACTTTGGACCATTAGGATCATTAGTCCCCTTAGGTGACTTAGGCCCATTAGGCCCATTCAACCACTTAGTCCCATTAGGACACATAGGCCCATCAGGCCAATGAGGCCATTATGCCCATTAGCCACTTAGGCCCATTAGAAAACTTAGGCCCATTAGGCCTATTAGGCCCATTAGGCCACTTAGGCCCATTATAACACTTAGACTCATTAGCCCCATTATGCCCACTATGCACATTAGGCCCATTCGTCCACTTTGACCCATTCGGCCCATTAGGCCACTTAGGACTATTTGGACCATTAGGCCACTTAGTCCCATTTGTCCACTTAGGCCTATTAGTCCCATTAGGCCCATTAGGCCACTTAGTCCCATTTGGCCCATTTGGCCCATTTGGGCACTTTAGCCCATTAGGCACATTATGACTATTCGGCCCATTATGACCATTCATCCACTTTGTCCCATTAGGAAACTTATGCCCATTTGGCCTGTTAAGCCACTTAAGCCGAATAGGCCCATTAGGCCACTTAGGCTCACTATGCCTATTTGGCCACTTTGTCACATTAGGCCCATTAGGCCCATTATACCCACTTGTCCACTTTGGCCCATTAGGACAATTAGGCCCATTAGGTCACTTAGGATCATTAGGTCCATTAGGCCCATCTGGAAACTTTGGCCCATTAAGCCCATTATATCCATTAGGCCCATATGTCCATTCGTCCACTTTGCACCGTTAGGCCACTTAGGCCCATTAGGAGTATTAGGCCCATTAGGTCGCTGAGACCCACTAGGCCCATTTGGCCACTTCGTCCCATTATGCCCATTAAGCCCATTTAGCCCATTCATCCACTTTGGCCCATTAGGCCACTTAGGCACATTAGGCCCATTAGACCCATTAGGACACTTAGGCCCAATAGACCCATTAGGCAACTTATGCCCATTTGGTCACTTAGGCCCATTATGCCACTTAGGACCATTAGGCCCCTTAGGCCCAGTAAGCCCAGTAGTCCCATTAGGCCGAGTAGGCCCATTAGTCCCAGTAGGCACATTAGGCCCATTAGGCCCAGTAATCCCACTTAATCCCATTAGACCCATTAGGCCCATTGGTCCACTTAGGCCCATTAGGCTCATTCTGACACTTAGGCCCATTATGCCCATTAGGCAAATTTGGCCACTAAGGCCCATTATGCCCATTAGGTCTATTAGGGCCATTCGTCCACTTTGGCCCATTAGGCCACTTAGGCCCCTCAGGCCCATTATACAACTTAGGCCCATTGTGTCCATTTGGACACGTAGGCTCATTAGGCCACTTAGGCCCATTAGAAACATTAGGCCCATTAGGCCCATTAGGCCCATTAGGCCACTTCGGCCCATTAGTCCACTTAGGCCCCTTAGGCCCATTTGACCCATTAGGCCAATTCGACCCATTAGGCCCTTTAGGACCATTCAAACCATTCATCCCCTTAGGCCAATTAGACCACTTAGGCCCATTAGGCCCATTGGTCCACTTAGGCGCATTAGGCCCTTTAGGCCACTTAGGCCCATTAGTCCCATTGGTTCACTTAAGCCCATTAGGCTCATTATGCACATTAGGTGAAATAGGTCCATTTGACCACTTCAGACCATTAGGCCACTTAGGCCCATTAGGTCCATTAGGCCCAGTAGGTCCATTAGGACTAGTAGGTCCATTAAGCCACTTCAGCCCACTAGGCCCATTAAACCCATCAGACACATTCGGCTAATTAGGCCAATTAGACCCTTTAGTCCCATTTGGCCCATTCGAACCATTACGCCCGTTGGAACCTTTAGGACCATTCAACACATTAGGCCACTTTAATCCAGCAGGCCCATTGGGCCCATTGGGCCCATTAGGACCATTAGGCCACTTCGACCAATTAGGCCCATTCAGCCAATTCACCCCACTCGGCCACTTCATCCCATTGGGTCCATTCAACCCATTAGGTCCATCAAACCCATTAGGCCACCTAGGCCCATTAGGCCACCTAAGCTCATTAGGCCACCTAGGCCCATTAGGATCATTAGGCCCATTAATCCCATTAAGACCTTTCGGCCCATTAGGACCATTCAGAAACTTTGGACCATTCAACCCATTAGGCTCATTCGATAACTTAAGCCCATTCGTCTCATTAGGCCCATTACACCACTTAGGCCTAATTGACCTATAAGGCCCATTAGGCCACTTAGGATAATTTACCCCATTAGGAAATTTAGGCCCATTAAGAAACCTAGGACAATTAGGACCATTAGGCCCATTCACTACATTAGGTCCATTAGGCCTCTTAGGCCCATTAGGCCCATTAGGCACATTAGGCACATTAGAACACTTAGGCCCATTCATCCCATTAGGCAACTTAGGCCCATTAGGCCCATTCGTCTGATTCAGCCCCTTCGACCACTTAGGCCCATTTGACCACTTAGGCCCATCTGGCACCTTAGACCAATTTTCCCAATTAGGTCACTTAGTCCCATTAGGATGATTATGCCACTTAGGCCTATAAGGATGCTTTGGCCCATTTGGCCCTTTAGGACGATTAGGCCACTTAGACCCATTTGGCCCATTTGGCCCATTCTCCTACTTAGTCCCATTAGGCCCATTAGGACACTTAGGCCCATTTGGCCACTTAGGCCAATTTGGTTATGATTATGCCACTTAGGCCCATTAGTCCCATTAGGCCGGTTATGCCACTTAGGACCATTAAGATGCATTGTCCCATTAGGCCCTTTAGACCAATTAGGCCACTTAAGCCCATTAGGTCCATTCATCCCATTCAGACCATTAAGCCACTTAGGCCCATTTGGCCCATTTGGGAACTTAGGCCCATTGCGCCCATTAGTCCCATTAGACCATTAGTCCCACTAGGCTAAGATTATTCCACTTAGGCCCATTAGGCCCATTTGGATGATTAGTCTCTTTAGGCCCATTAGTCCACTTAGGACCATTTCACCATGAAGGCCCATTATGCCACCTAGCCCCATTAGTCATGTTAGGCCCATTAATACCTTTAGTCCACTTATGCCTATTGGGACCATTAGTCCACTTAGGCCCGTTAGGCCCGTTCATCCCATTAGTCCACTTAGGCCCATTAGACCCTTTCGGTCCATTAGGCCACTTAGGCCACTTATGACCATTATACCATTTAGCCCCATTATGCCCATAATCCCATTAGGCCACTTAGGCCCATTGGGCCCATTGGTCCACTTAGTCCCATTAGGACACTTAGGCCCAATATGCCCCTTAGGCCCATTAGGCCAACCAAGAACATTTGTCCCATTAGGCCTATTTGGCCCATTTGGCCACTTAGGCCCATTAGGCCCATTAGGCCACTTGGGCCCATTTGGCCTACTAGGCACATTAGTCCCAGTCTCTCTATTAATCCCATTGGGCCCATTATGCCACTTAGGCCCATTAGACAAATTCGACCACTTAGGCCCATTATGCCCATTAGGACCACTAGGCACATTAGGCCCATTCTACCAATTAGGTCCATTCGACCACTTAGGCCCATTACACCCATTAGGTTCATTAGGCTAATTAGGTCACTTAGGCCCAATAGGCCACTTAGGCCCATTAGGCCCATCCGAAAACTTAATCCCATTCAGTGCATAAGGCCCCTTAGGCCCATTTGACCACTTAAGCTCATTACACCCATTAAGTTCATTAGGTTTATTAGGTCACTTAGTCCCATTATACCACTTAGGCCCCTAAGGCCCATTAGTCCCATTAGGCTACTTAGGCCCATTAGGATGATTAGGCCCATTATGCCACTTAGGCCCCTTAATCCCTTTAGGCCCATTAGGCCCATGAGTCCATTGAGGCCCACTAGACCCATTAGGCCACTTAGGCCCTTTAGGCCCATGAGGGCACTTAGGCCCATTAGGCCCATCGGGCCACTTAGGCCCATTCGGCCCATTAAGCCACTTAGGCCCTTTAGGCCCATTATGCCACTTAAGCCCATTAGGCCACCTAGGCCTATTAGGATACTTTGGCCCATTAGGCCCATCATGCCACTTCAGCCCATTAGGCCCATTAGTCCATTTAGGCACATTAATCCCATTCAGCTGATTAGGCTACTTAGGCCCATTGGGCCTAATAGGCCACTTAGTCCCATTAGGTAACTTTGGCCCATTAGGTCTATTAGGCCCATTAGTCCACTTAGGCCACTTTGGCCCATTAGGCCACTTCGGCCCATTAAGCCCATTAGGTCAATTAGGCCACAAAGGTCCATTAGGCCCCTTAAGCCCCTAGGCCACATAGACCAATTAGGCCCATTAGGATCATTCGGCCAATTCGTCCACTTAGGCCCATTACGCTGATGGGGACACTTCAACACATTAGGCCACTTAGGACTATTAGGACATTTAGGCCCATTAGGCCACTTCAGCCCATTAGGCCCATTCGTCCTATCAGGACCATTAGGCCCATTAGGCCACTTAGGCCAATTACTCCCATGAGGCCACTTAGGCCCATTAGGTCACTTAGCCCCATTAAGCACATTAGGCCACTTAGGCCCATTAGGCCACTTAGGCCACTTAGGCCCATTAGGCCCATTAGGCCCCATAGGCCCCTTAGGCCCCTTAGGCACATTAGGCCCATTAGGCCACTTAGGCCCATTATACCACTTAGGCCCATTACACCCATTAGGCCACTTTTTTCTCATTAGGAAACTTAGACCCATTTGGCCACTTAGGCCCATTATGCCGATTAGGCCACTTTGACCCATTTGGCCCATTCGGCCCATTAGTCCCATGAGGCCCCTTAGACCAGTTAGGCCCATTCGGCCCATTAGTAAACTTTTCCCCATTAGTCCTATTCGTCTCATTGGGCCCGATAGGTCCATTTGGGCTGCTAGGCCCATTTGGGCCGCTAAGCCCATTAGGCCCATTCGGGCCACTTAGGCTCATTAGGCCACTTAGGCCCACAATTCCACTTAGGCCTATTAAAATAATTAGGAACATTAGTCCACTTAGTCCCATTAGGCTCGTTCATCCCATTCGCCTATTAGGCCCATTAGGCAACTTAGAAAAATTAGGCCCACTAGGCCAATAAGGCCCAATTGACCCATTTGGAAACTTGGGCCCATTAGGCCCATTAGGCCACTTAGGCCCATTAAGACCATTCGGTCGATTAGGCCACTTAGGCCACTTAGGTCCACTAGGCCCATTAGGCTACTTAGACCCATTAGTCCCATCAGACCACTTAGGCCCATTCGGCCCATTAGGCCCATTCGGCCCATTAGGCACATTCGGCCCATTTGGCCCATTGGGCTAGTTAGGCCCATTTGGCCCATTCATCTCATTCATCCCATTCGTCCCATTCAACCCATTAAGCCACTTAGGCCCATTAAACCCATTAGGCTCATTCATCCACTTAGTCCCATTATGCCCATTTGGCCAATTCGGCCCATATGACCCATTAGGCCCATTAGGCCCATTAGGCCCATTGGACCACATAGGCCACTTAGGCCCATTAGGCCTATTCGACCTATTTGGCCCATTGGGCCACTAAGGCCCATTAGGTCACTAAGGTCTTTTAGTCCTATGAGGCCACTCAGGCCCATTAGGCCACTTAGGCCCATTAGGCCACTTATCCCCATTAGGCCCATTAGGCTACTTAGGCCCATTAGACCCATTCGACCACTTTGGCCAATTAGGCCCATTATGCCCATTGGGCAACTTATACCTATTAGGCCACTTAGGTACATTTGGTCGATCAAGCCACTTAGACCCATTAGGCCCATTAGGGCACCTAAGACCACTAGGCCCATTAAGCCCATTAGGTCGATTATGCCACTTAGTACCATTAGTACACTTAGGTCCATTGGGCATACTCGGCCCATTAGGCCCCTTAGGCCCATTAATCCCATTAAACCGATTAGGAAACTTAGGCCCATTAGGCCACTTAGGCCCATTAGGCGCATTTAGCCACTTAGGCTAATTAGGCCCATTCATCCCATTAGGCCCATAGGCCCATTAATCCCATTAAGATCATTAGTCCACTTAGGCCCATTATTCCACTTAGCCCCATTAGGCTGATTAGGCGACTAAATCCCATTAGGCCACTTAGGCCAACTGGGCCCATTAAGACCATTAGGCCGATTTAGCCACTTAGGCCCATTAGGCCACTTAGGCCACTTAGACCCATTAGTCCCATTAAGTTCATTAGGCTGATTAGGCAACTTTGGGCCATTAGGAAACTTTTTCCCATTAGTCCACTTAGGCCAATTAGGCTCATTCGACCCATTAGTCCCATTAGGCCACTTAGGCCCATTTGGCCCATTGGGCCCATTGGGCCCATTATGCCCATTAGGCCGATTAGGCAACTTTGGCCGATTAGGAAACTTATACTCATTAGGCCCATTAGGCCAATGCGGCCAATTAGGCCCATTTGGACAATTTGGACACTAGCCCCGTTAAGCCCATTAAGCCCATTAGGCCACCTAGGCCCATTAGACAACTTATGCCCATTAGGCCCCTTAGGCCCATTAGGCCTTTTCGACCCACTATTACCATTAGTCCGTTTATACCACTTAGGCCCATTAGGTTTCTTAGGCCCATTATGCCGCTGAGGCTCATTCAGCACATTAGGATCACTTTTCCCCTCACCCCGTTAAGCCCATTAATCCCATTAGGCCACCCAGACCCATTAGGCCACTTCATCCCATTATACCCCTTAGGTCCATTAGGCCACTTAGGCCCATTAATCCCATTAGGGCCATTAGAACCATTAATCTCATTAGGACGATTAGGTCACTTAGGCCATTTAGGCCCATTAGTCCACGTAGGCCCATTAGGCCCATTCGGCCCATTAGGCCCATTCGACCCATTCGTCCCATTTTTCACCTAGGTTTGTTAATCCCACTAAGACCATTAGGACCATTAGGACCATTAGGGCCATTAGGCCCCTTGGTCACTTTAGGCTCCTTGGGCCCATTATGCCCATTTGGCCACTTAGGCCCATTTAGCCCACTGGGCCACTTAGGCCAATGAGGCCCATGAGGCCCATTAGGCCTATTAGGAAACTTAGGCATATCCAGCCCATTAAGATAGCTAATTAGTCCTATTAGGCCCATTAGGCCCATTTGGACACCTAGGAAAATTAGGCCCAATGGGCCACTTAGGTCCATTCGACCACCTAGGCCGATTTGACCCATTAGGACACTTAGGCCCATTATGCCCAATTATTCAATTAGGATGATTAGACCACTTAATCCCATTATGCCCATTAGGCCCATTGGCCACATATGCCCACTAATCACATTAGGCCCATTTGGACCATTAGAAAACTTAAACCCATTAGGCCCATTAGGCGACTTAGGCTCATTAGGCCCACTAGGCCCGTTAGGCCACTTAAGCCCCTAAGGCCCATTGGTCCCATGAGGCCCATTAGGTCCATCCATCCACTTAGGCCCACTAGGCCCAGGTGGACACTTAGGACCATTAGGCAACTTAGGCCCATTAGGCTCATTCTGCCACTTAGGTCCATTAGGTCCATTCGACCACCTAGGTTCATTAGGCCCATTCGGCCACTTAGGCCCATTGGCCTCATTAAGCCACTTAGTCCCATTATTTCCATGAGACCCATCATACCCATTATTCTTATCAGGACCATGAGGCCCATTAGGCCATTAAGGCCCATTCATCTCATTAGGCCCATCAGGCCCATCATGCCACTTTGTCCCATTAGAAGCATTAGGCCACTTAGGCCCATTATGCCTATTAAGCCACTTAGGCCCATTCACCCCATTAGGCCCATCAGGACCATTCAACCACTTAGGCCCATTAGTCCCATTAGGCCCATTAGGCCCATTAGGACCATTAGTCCACTTTGGCCCATTAGGCCCATTAGGCCCATTAGACCAGTTAGGCCCATTATGCCCCTTAGGCCTACAAGGTCCCTTATGCTCATTAGGCACATTTGTCCATTGAGCCCCATTAGGCAAATCAGGCCCATTAGGCCCCTTAGGCCCATTAGGCTTGCTCATCCCATGAGAACACTAAGGCCCATGAGACCCATTAGGCTCATTAGGCCCATAAGGCCCATCCAGCCCATTATGCCACTTAGGCACATTAGGCCACCTAGGCCCATGAGGCTCACTAGGCCCATTAGGCCTATCAGGCCAATTAGTCCCATCAGGTGAACGAGGCCCATCAAGCCCATTAGCCCACTTAGGCCCATTAAGCCCATTAGGATACTTAGTCTACTTAGTCCCATTAGGCCCATTAGGACCATGAGGCCACTGAGGCCCATCACGCCCATTAGGCCACTTAGGCCCATTAGGCCTATTCGGCCCATTAGACCACTTAGGCCCATTAAGCTCATTAGAACACTTAGTCCCACCAAGCCCATCAAGTAACTAAGGACCATTAGACACATTAGGCTACTTAGGCCCATTAGCCGCATTAGACCCATTCAGCCACTAAGGCCCATTAGGCCCATTAGGCCACTTAGGCCCATGAGGCTCATTAGGACATCAGGACCATGAGGACACTTAAGCCGATTAGTCCCATTGGGAACTTCAAGCCCATCATGAACATTAGTCCCATCAGGCCCATTAGGCACATTAGGTGACTTAGCCAATTCGGCTCATTAACCCACTTAGGTCTATTTGGCCCATTAGGCTCATTCAACCACTTAGACTCATTCATCCCATTCGGCCCATCAAGACCATCAGGCCCATTAGGCCACTTAGGTCCATTCAATTCATTAGGCCACTTAGGCCCACTAGGCCCATCATCCCATCAGGCCCATTAGGCCCATTAGGCTACTTTGGTCCATTAGGCTCATTAGGCCCATTTGGCCACTTTGTCCCATTCGACTCATTGGGCCACATTGACCCATCAGGCCCATCCTTCCCATTATGTCATTGAGGCATATTTGGCTTATTAGGCCACTTAAAGGACCATGAGGCTCATCAGGCCAATCAGGCCCATTAGGCCACTTAGGCCCATTAGGCCACTTTGGCCCATTTGGATCATTTGGTCACTTAGGCCCATTAGGCCCATTAGTCCACTTAGTCCACCTAGGATTATTAGACCCATTAGTCCATTAATGCCCATTAGTCATATTAGGCCACTGAGTCCCATTTGGACAATTAGTCCCATTAGGCCAGTGAGTCCCATTTGGCCCATTTGGACACTTAGACCCATTAGGCCACTTAGGCCCATTGGACCACTTAGCCCCATTGGGCCACTTAGGCCCATTATGTCCATTAGACCACTAAGGTCCATTAGGCCAATTAGGCCCATTAGTCCCATTAGACAACTTAGGCCACTTAATCCCATTAGGCCTAGTAATCCACATAGGCCACTTAGGCCCATTAATCCACTTAGGCCACTTAGGTCCATTACGTCTATTAGGCCCATTCACCCCCTTCAACCCATTAGGCCACTTAGGCCCATTGGGGCCATTAGGACACTTAGGCCCATTAGTCCCATTAAACCATTAGGCCACTTAGTCCCATTTGGCCACTTAGGTCCATTAGGGTCATCAGGCCACTTAGGCCCATTAGGTCACTTCATCCACTTCGACACATTAGGCCCATGAGGTCACTGAGGTCCATTCAGCCACTTAGGCCCCTTTGGCCCATTAATTCCATTAGGTCGATGAGGCCATTCGGCCCATTAGGCCACTTCATCCCATTAGGCCCATTAGGCCCATTAGGCCCATTCGTCCCATTAGGCCTCTTTGGCCTATTAAGCCCATTAGGCTGATTAGGCAATAGGCCCGTTAGGCCACTTAGCCCCATTAGGCTCATTGGGCCACTTAGGTTAATTAGGAACATTCAACTCATTAGGCACATTCATCCCATTAGGACCATTTGGCCCTTAGGTCCGTTATGCCCATTAAGCCCCTTAGGCCACTTAGGCCCATTAAGCCCATTAGGCTTATTAATCCCATTAGGCAGATTAGGAAACTTTGGCCCATCTGACCACTTAGTCCCATTTGGCCACCAAGGCCAATTAGTCCAATTCAGCCCATTCATCCCATAAGCCCGTTAAGCCCATTAAGGCCATTATGCCACCTAGGCCCATTAGGCCACTTAGGACCATTTGGACCATTAGGCCACCTTGTCCCATTAGGCTGATTAGGCCACCTGATCCCATTAGGCCCATTATTCCCATTTGTCCCATAGTCCCTTTAAGCCCATTAAGTCCATTAGGCCACCTAGGCCCATTAGGTCACTTATTCCCATTATGCCCCTTAGGCCCATTAGTCCCCTTAGGCCCATTAGGCCACTTAGGACCATTACACCCCTTAGTCCCATTAAGCTCATTAAGCCCATTAGATCGATTAATCCACTTAGTCCTATTAGGGAACTTAGGATGATTAGGCCCATTCGACCACTTATGCACATTAGGCCCATTTGGTTCATTCGACCCATTAGGCCCATTTAACACCAAGGCCAGTTAATCCCATTCATCCAATTAGGCCCCTTAAACCCATTAGGCCACTTGGTCCCATTAAACTCATTAGGACACTTAGGACAATGAGGCCCATGAGGCCACTTAGGCCCGTGAGGCCCATGAGGTCCGTTAGGCCCATTAATCCCCTTAGGCCCATTAGGACACTTCAATCCAATAGGCCCATTAGGCCACTTAGGCCCACAAGGACCATTAGGCCCAATAGGCCGATTAGGCTGATTAGGCCACTTAGACCAATTGTGCCCATTAGGCACATTAGGCCCATTAGGCCACTTAGGCCCATTAGGCCACTTATGCCCATTTGGAACATTAGGTCCATTATTCCACTTAGGCCCATTTGGACCATTAAGCCACTTAAGACAATTAAGCCACTTAAGCCACTTAAGCCACTTATGCCCATTTGGACCATTAGGCCACCTAGGCCCATTAGGACCACTAGGCACATTATGCTCATTCATCCCATTAGGCCACTTCGACCCATTAGGCCCATTCAGCCACTTCAGCTCATTAGGCCCACTAGGTCCATTAGGCCACTTAGTCCCATTAGGTCCATTAGGCCACTTCGACCCATTAGGCACATTCAACCACTTAGGTCCATTAGGCTACTTAGGCCCATTAGGCCACTTAGGCCAATTAGGCCACTTAGGCCCATTAGGCCCATTAGGACCATTAGGGAACTTATGCCCATTAGGCCCATTATCCCCCTTAGACTCATTATGCCCATTCGGAAACTTAGGCCCATTTGTCCCATTTGGCTACTAGGCCCATTCGTCCCATTTGGCCCATTGGGCGACTTAGGCCCATTCGGCTACTTAGGCCCACTATGCCCACTAGGCCCATTATGCCCATTCATCCCATTAGGCACATTAGGTCCATTACGACCGTGAGGCCACTAAGTCCCATTAGGCCACTAAGGCCCTTTAGGCCCATGAGGCCATTGAGGCCCATTAGGCCCATCATTCCACTTAGGCCCATTAGGCCCATTAGGCCTATTAGGTCACTTAGGCCACTTAGGCCCATTAGGCCCATTGGGCCACTTAGTCCTATTAGGCCACTTAGGCCAATTGGGCTACTTAGGCCCATTAGTCTCATTCAGCCACTTAGCCCCACTGGGTCCACTAATCCCATTATCCTGATTAGGCCACTTACGCACATTAGGCCCATTAGTCCCATTATTCCCCTTAGTCCCATTAAGGCCATTAGGCCAATTAGGAAACTTAGGCCCATTAGACCACTTAGGCCCATTAGGCCCATTTGGACCATTAGGCCACTTAGGCCAATTAGGCCAATTAGGCCCATTAGGCTCATTTGGACCCTTGTCCCATTAAGCCCATTAAGCCCATTAGGACACTTAGACCCATTAGGTCGATTAGGCACATTAGGGAAATTATGAAACTAAGGCCCATTAGGCCCATTCATTCTATTAGGCCCACTAGGCCCATTAATCCCATTAGGCCAATTAGGGCACTTTGTCCCAATATGCCACTTTGGCCCATTCAGACCATTGGCCCGTTAGGCACATTAAGCCCATTAGGGTGATTAGGAAATTTTGTCCCATTAGGCCCATTAGGCCACTTAGGCCAATTAGTCCCATTTGACCCATTAGTCCCATTATAACTATTAGAACACTTAAGCCCATTAGGGCCATTAGGCCCATTAAGCCCATTGGGCCGATTATGCAACTTTGGCCTATTAGGCCACCTAGGCCCATTATGCCACTTAGTCCAATTAGGCCCATTATGCCACTTAGGCCCATTAGGCTCATTTGGTCACTAGACCCGTTAAGCCCATTAAGCCCATTAGGCCACCTAGGCCCATTAGGCCACTTAGTCCCATTAGGCCTATTAGGCCCATTACGCCACTTAGGCCTATTATCCCATTAGGCCACTTGGGCTCATTAGTCCCATTAGGTTCATTAGGCTCATTAGGCACATTCAGCCCATTTGACCCATAAGGCCACTTAGGTCCATTAGGCCCATTCGTCCCATTTGGCTCATTAGGCCACTTAGGCCTATTAGGTCACTTAGGCCCACTAGCCCATTAGGCCACTTAGTCCCATTAGACTCATTCAGCACATTCATCCCATTAGGCCCATTAGGCCCATTTGGCCCATTAATCCCATAAGGCCACTTAGGCCCATTGGACCCATTAGGCTCGTTAGGCGCATTAGACCCATTAGGCCCATTCATCCACTTAGGCCCACTATGCCCATTAAGCCACTTAGGCCCATTAGGCCACTTACACCCTTTAGGCTCATTAGGCCAATTAGGCGTATTAGGACTGTTAGCCAATTCGACCACTTAGACCCACTAGGCCCATTAGGCCACTTAGGACCATTAGGCCACTTACACACATTCATCCCATTGGGCCCATTGTACCACTTAATCCCATTCTTCCACTTTGGCCCATTAGGCCCATTAACCACATAATACCAATTTGGTCCATTAGGCCCATTCATCCACTTAGGCCCATTAGTCCCAATCGTCCACTTAGGCCCATAAGTCCCATTATTCCCATTCGGTTGATTAGGTCCATTCAACCACTTAGGCCACTTAGACCCATTCATCCCATTAGTCCCATTTGGCCCATTAGGCCACTCAGGCCCATTCGGTCGATTAGTCCACTTAGGCCCACTAATCCCATTCTTCCACTTAGGCCCATTAGGCTCATTCATCACATTAGGCCACTTAGGTACATTCAAACCATTCAACCCATTAGACCCATTAGACCCATTAGGCCGATTAGGACACTTAGTACCATTAGACCCATTAGACCCATTAGGCCTATTAGGCTCATTAGGCAACTTAGGCCACTTAGGCTCATTCGACCACTTAGAACCATTGGACCCATTAGGCCCATTAGGCAACTTATCTCACTTATGCCCATTAGGCCACTTAGACCCATTGGACCCATTAGGCCCATTGGACCCATTAGGCCCATTAGTCCCATCAGGCAACTTAGGCTACTTAGGGCCATTAGGACACCTAGACCCATTGGACCCATTAGACGCAATAGGCAACTTAGGCCACTTATACCCATTGGACCCATTAGTCCCATTATCCAACTTGGGCCACTTCGACCCATTAGGCCACTTATGCCCATTGGACCCATTAGGCTGAATTATCCATAATGAGCACATTAGGCCCATCATTCCCATTGGTCCCATTAGACCAGTTAGGCCCAATAGGCCCAATATTCCCATTATACCATTTAGGCCCATTAGGCCACTTAGTCCCATAAGTCCCCTTAGACCTATTAGCCCCATTGGGCCCATTAGGCCAATTAGGCCATTAGGCCGAATTGGCCATAATGGTCCTATTAGGCCACTTACACCCAATAGGACCAATCGACCCATTAGGCCTATTAGGTCACTTAGGCCACTTCGGCCCATTAGGCCATTTAGTCCCATTAGGCCCCTTAGACCCATTGGGACCATTGGTCCCCTTAGGCCCATTAGTACAATTAGGTCATTGGGCCCATTAGGCCCATTAGGTCACTTAGGCCCAATAGGCCCAATAGGTCGATTAGGCTTATTAGGTCACTTAGGCCACTTAGGTCAATTAGGCCACTTAGGCCCATTAGACCTCTTAGACCCATTAGTCCCATTGGCCCCTTTAGACCCATTAGTCCACTTAGGCCCATTAGGCCCATTAGCCCCGTTAGGACACTTAGGCCACTTAGGCCCATTAGGCCCCTTAGACCCATTAGGCCCATTGGTCCCATTAGGCCCATTAAGTCCATTAGGCCAATTCGGCTATTTATCCCATTAGGTCGAATTGACCATAATGGGCCCATTAGACCACTTAGGCCTATTAGGCTACTTAGGCCCAATAGGCCCATTAGGCCCATTAGACCACTTAGGCCCAACTGGTTCATTTGACCAATTAATCCCATTAGGCCCATTAGGACTAATTGGACTTAATGGTATCATTAGGACACTTAGGCCCAATAGGCCCATTCGGCCCATTAGGCCACTTGGGCCACTTAGGCTCATTAGCTCACTTTGGACCAGTGGACCCATTAGACCCATTGAGCCCATTAGGCCCATTAGACCCATTAGGCCACTTAGGCCCATTAGTCCCATTAGGTCACGTAATCCCATTAGACACATTAGGCCCATTAGGCCCATTAGGTCACCTAATCCCATTAGACCCATTAGACCCATTAGGCCCATTAGGCCACTTAATCCCATTAGACCCATTAGGCCTATTAGGCCACTTAAGCCCATTCGACCCTTAGGCTCATTAGGCCCATTAGGCCATTTAGGCCAATTTTGATCATTTAGGCCAATTAGACCAATTAGGACATTGAGGCCATTTAGGTCAATTAGGCCATTTAGGTCATTTAAGCCAATTTAGGCCATTTAGGCCAATGAGGCCACTGAGACCAATTCAGGCCAATTTGGCCAATTTAGGCCCTTTAGACCATTTTGTCCCATTAGAAGATTTTGGCCATTTTGTCCCATTAGAAGATTTGGTCCATTTGGGAAAATTAGTCCATTTAGGACAATTAGACCAATCAGGCCATTTAGGCCATTTAGACCAATTTAGGCCATTTAGACCAATTTGGCTAATTATGCCAATTTAGGCCATTTAGGCCATTTTGGAAAATTAGTCCATTTAGGACAATTAGGCCAATTAGTCCATTTATGCTAATTAGTCCATTTAGGCCATTTAGACCAATTAGGCCAATTTAGGCCATTTAGGCTAATTTAGTCCATTTAGGCCAATTAGATCAATTGGTCCATTTATGATAATTAGGAAAATTAGTCCATTTATACTATTTAGGCCAATTAATCCATTTAGGCCAATTAGGCCAATTAGGTCATTTTGGTCATTTAGGCCAATTTAGGCCATCTAGGTCAATTAGGCTAATTAGGCCATTTCGTCCAATTAATCCATTTAGGAAATTTTTTTCAATTTAGGCCATTTAATTCAATTAATCAATTTAGGACATTTAGGCCAATTTGGGACATTTAGGCCAATTAGGCCAATTATGCCAATTAGGAAATTTAGGCCATTTAGGCCAATTAGTCAATTTGGTCCAATTTAGTCCATTAATGCCAATTAGGCCATTAGGTCAATTTCTACCATTTCTTTCATTTAGTCCATTTAGACCAATTAGGTCATTTAGGCAATTTAGGCCAATTTAGACCATTTAGGCCATTTAGTCCATTTAGTCCAATTAGGCTAATTAGTCTAATTAGGCCAATTAGGTCATTTAGTCCAATTAGGCCTTTTAGGTCATTTAGGAAAATTATTCCATTTAGGCCAATTTAGGCCATTTAGAACAATATAGGTCATTTAGGGAAATTAGGCCAATTAGGATGCCATGAACCAACCCAGGTTGACCCTAAACCGATCACCCGACAGCTATACAACAAGCTCTACACAGAAAGTCTCGAAACTTTCTTTGACCCAAAGGAGTTTGAAGTTTCAAAACAAAAGGAATCATTTTCACATGTAAACCCAACAAATCAACAAAATCAAAAGCAATAAAATATGAGATGCACCTGTATCAAACAATGCTTGCGTAGAGGTAGAATTCAAAAGAATTTTACCTCTCACCATTGATGGTACAAGATGGACATTCACAATAACCCGCTCAACTCCAAATACTTGCTTACTCACCACACATTTATCTTTATTCCCCAGCTGAAATTTCCCATGCTAAGGAGTCATGGTATTCCTGTAATCACCATGACTAACTTTGTTTTGCTCGTGAGGGGTATTCTGCTGTCCTCATCTCGTTGTGGCATAAGATGACTATGAACTTTGAGAAGTGTCCTGAACACCTGACCTTGGAGAATGGCAACAATAACACTGAATATTCCATGTATGATTAAAATTATGGCATGCACTAGGTGGTGATGTACATTCTCGCTTCATGTGTCTTAGAGCGCCACATTAGAAATATCTAGACTTGCTCTTAGGCTTCATAGGAAGATTCACAGATACTTTCATCAGATTCTAAACCATACTTCCACCTTGTAAACAAGTGCCCCTCTTACACTTGCTCCCCACATTATAGTTTCCACCATTTCCCATAGGTATCACGATATCTCCTCCACCCATAACCCCTAAGATTTCCCTTTCAGCCATGGTTTTCCTTTTGACTATCTCCATACAGTCTATCATACAGATTACCGCAATCTTCAAACAAATTTCCTACCTCATCCCATATTAAAAAATGTGCATCTTCAAAGATGCACTAGCAACAACCTCGGGTGAAAACTGGACTAAATTCATGAATTTAGACACATATTCTATCACAAAATAGGTTCTGCTACTTCAATCTAAATAAATCCATCGTTCTCTAAATTCTAAATGCGTGAGGATAGAATTATTTGTTGAACAATTCCTCAAAATCCTCCCATGCCATACCTTGGTCCACTTTAGCCTAGATCACTAACTCCCACAACTGACATGGAATATCTTCCAACATGTACGTCACCAACTTGAATTTTAACTCCATCAACGTGCCTAGAAAATCAAAGATTTGATTTATCCTATTTAGTTGTGCCTCCACCCTTTCTGGTTTTGAATCACCCCAAAATATGGGTGGATTTTTCTTCTTAAACTGAACCAAATGGTCCACATTCCTTGGTTCATCTCTTTTATTCCCACTATCAAGAGCTTTAAAAGATTTCACTATGCTCTATACCAGCTACTGGTTCACCTGGGGCTTAGGTGAAAACACATTTTTAGTAGCTTCCTCTGGTTGGTTTCTACAATGCCTACTAGGTTCCATTATCTATTCACATGAGAAACACCATAAGTCTCACTATCTATCAACATAAGGCTTAAAAATTTCAAATTATATCACATTTCAACTATCAAAAACATGATTTAAAAAATACAAAATTTCCCATGTTCAATCATTTTTGAAAAAAAATCCACCATGTTTTGAAAATTGACCCATTTTCAAAACACCACAACCATTCTCTTTCCAAAATCACACATTTGAAAACACATTCTAGATTTTTCAAAAATTAATAAATTCACATCACAACATAAATAATTACTACAAATGAGATATGAAATCTTAGTAGTAATTCATTTATACCTTTCATTCAACTCTCTTCTCATTGTCTAAACCCATGACAATGATATTACACTCCTATAAGTGTCTCCAAAACATTTATGTTCCAAACTACCTGGTAACTTGAAGTTCAACATAAAAAGGTTAGATACATCTTTTTATGATATAAATTTCAAGTCCCAACAATCCTACTCCTTTATACCACCCCAACTCAAATAATAAAATGATAATGAATTCGAACTCCATGATTGAAAACATATGCCAAAGGACCAAACAAACTGATACCACTTGTAACGTCCCACCCCTCCTCATCATCTTTAGTCAAGGTGGAGATGCTACTTGACCTTAATTGACATTCCCAAGGCATCAATGGTTGGAAATAAATGACAAGGGCTTCATGAATAATTGGGGGATGATTTTTCCCTTTTAAAAAATAAAGAAACATGACCAAACACACCATAACCAACATTAATATATGATTCCTGATAACAAAATAATATAATTCAAAAATACCAACAGACCACCATAACCAAACAACATAACTAGAATCAGAGTACCAAAGTGGAAGACCTAAATGAAAAAACTCAAGGACTCCAAGATAAATCTCCATATCTCCACACCAATAACCATGATCCAACACCAAAAGACCTCACAAGCATCATGATGAACCACTGAATAAATGAGATGCTTTACCTTTACCTGTGTCTCAGAATACAACATCTACAAAAGCACCAAATTTCCAAAGTAGGGGGTGAGTAATGAAAATCAGTAGGCTTTATCCAAATGAATTCCCAACTCATTCCACTAGGATAGAACAAGTTATCACATTTATATAAAACAATTTATATAAATCATTAATCAGTTAATAATTTCCAAAAATCCAAACACATTCTTACCAAAACAGTTTACCCAAACAAACACATTTTCAAGGAAAGAAATCAACAAGTCATTAACCATTTTTTCCATTTCATATTAGCATAAACCATTTCATTTCACATGACCCAATACATACACCTCATCACACACACAACCAAACACAACCACCCAAGCTTCGTGTTACCATTGACGTTATAACTTCACATCCAAACCCCATCCCCTTTTTATTTGGTACTTCATGACCAAATTCCAACCCTTTGATGGTGGTACTTGATGCCCACTATCTATCCCATACAACAAATGATTAACTACTTAATCCAATGACCATAAAATAAATATTTACCAAAATAATATCAACTAGTATATTTTCCAAAAGCATGCTACTCCACAATTTCCAAACCAAAACGACATTTTATGCCAAATAATATTTCCAACAAATATGCCAAAACCCATTTCATCCATTTATGCTAGACATAAAATCAATAAAATAACATTTTTTTTTAAAACCATTTTTATAACCCATTTCCATAAATCAAACCAAGCAAACGATTTTAAAATCATCATTTAAAAATCCAACAATGAAGCATATTACACAACAACATCACATTTCCCCCCAAAACCATAAAACAACACTAAAGAGGTTTCACTCAAGATTTCCAAATAAATTTCAAAACCAATTTCAATAAAAAATTAATTTTAAATAAAATTCTTCTAGTTCTAAAAATATGAGTCAAGAGTGAGGCCACCTACCTCTAGGGTTTTGGCAAAAATGACCAACGACACAAACGCTCACCAAATCTGGGTAAAAACTTCAAAAATTTGCCTTAAATCCATTCCCATAACATCAAAAAGGCCAAATATAACCATTATTGTAATTAAAAATCCAATATATATTTGAATATATCTAATAAAAATCAAGAAAAATACCACAAAGGAGACTTACCAAGGAATATCTAGCTTCAAACCACCAAGAAAACCCTTTGAAATGCTTAAAAAATGATGGGGATAGGTTCCATAGCCCTAGAGAGAAGGAAATAATGATCTAGGGTTGAAATGGGGATCAAATGGGGTGTTTAAGGTTAAAAAATCGTGAGGTGTGTTTTTTAAAACCCACTTTTAAACTACGAATGGTTAGGAAAACCATGCGTTAATCGTGCACCTACTATTACCTCAAGAGGGTTCCTCTCTTGGTTGGACCACATGGTTAGACAAACCGTGCACCAACCATGCAGAATAACACTGTCCCATGTTGCATGACTAAATTGGGGTGGTGACACAGTTTGGAAAATCATGTGCCAACCATGCGCCTTCTCCCTGGCTGCTGTCACATGGTGTATGGTTTCCTGTAAGTGTTGCATGGTTTTCACTAACCGTACTAAAATTTTTCACCCTTATAAAAGCCCTTAAAACCTTCCAAAAACCTTTAAAACTATTCCAAAAATTACCCAACCAATTTACATACATAAAATTCATAAATAAAGGGTTACATACCTCAAACCGGGGGTGCTACAATATCCATTTCATGATTTATATGCAATAAGTACATGTGATGGTTATCCTAGAGGGATGGTCTTGGATTCTAGGTGTCTGCGGTTGAATCTCATGGTACCTGTGATGTGGTTATATCCATAGGGAGATAAATAATTTTTTATCCTCCTATGATTCAAATGTTAACATCTTATTAGTGAAATGATTTGAATTATTGGGAACAACATTGGTATAAACATATGGTATGATTAATATAATTCATTGATATTAAATGAAGTCAATACATTTGATTATAATGGTGTCCTAGTTAGTAAACAATGAATTTAATTAAATTTGTATTTTTAGTGTTACTACTTTGAACATATACTCAAATATATGTTGTGTTGTATATTTTAGGGGCCTTGTTAGTATTTACTTGTCTATTTTTATAATCACACCCTACACATGAACCTCAGTGGATATAGAGATCTTCTATTTGAGATACAAGTGAGGGAAAAGGACTAGTAACATAGACTAGAGTTGGTTCACCTCAGTGGGGATGATTTGATGTTCTCATGGTAGTGTTAGGGACATTTTAGCATTTTGAGATGATATTTGAAATTTTAAATTAAGATGTGGTAATTTAAAATGTTTTAAGGAGACAACTATCATCCTCACCAACTTCATATCCTGAACAGTTATTATTCAATTTTGTTACTTGAGACTCATCCCCCATATCTTCTATTTTTCTTGAACTATATGATTCATGGTAACAATGTAATAAAATTCAACAACACCAACATACCACCATAACCAAACAACTTAACCAGAATCAGAGTACCAAAGTGGAAGACCTAAATGAAAAAACTCAAGGACTCCAAGATAAATCTCCACATATCCCCACAACAAGAACCATTCTCTAACACTAGAAGAACTCCCAAGTATCACAATGAACCACTAAATAAATGAGATGATTTATCTTTTCCTGTGTATCAGAATAAAACATCTGCAAAAGCACCAAATTGCCAAAGTAGGGGGTGAGTAATGAAAATCAGTAGGCTTTCCCCAAATGAATTTCCTAATCACACCACAAGGATAGATAAAGTTAGCACATTTATATAAAATAATTTATATAAACCATTAATCAGTTCAATAATTTCCAAAAAACCAAACACATCCTTACCAAAACAGTTTACCCAAACAAACACATTTTCAAGGAAAGAAATCAATAAGTCATTAACCATTTTTACCATTCCATATTGAAATAAACCATTTCATTTAACATGACACAATACATACACCTCATAACAAACACAAACCAACACAACCACCCAAGCTTGGTGTTACCATTGACGGTGTAACTTCACATCCAAACCCCACCCCTTTTTTATTGTGGTACTTAATGACCACATTACAACCCTTTGATGGTGGTACTTCACGCCCACTATCTATCCCATACAACTTATGATTAACCACTTAATCCAAAAACCATAAAATCAATATTTACCAAAATCATATCAACCAATTATTTTCTAAAACCATGCTACCCCACAATTACCAAACCAAAACAATCTTTTAAGATAATTTTTTTTCCAATAGTTATGCCAAAACCCATTTCACCCATTTATAACAAGCATAATTTCAATAAAAAAAATTTTTATTGAAAAATATTCTCATAACCAATTTCCATAAATCAAACCAAGAAATTGATTTTAAAATCATCATTTTAAAATCCAACAACGAAGCATATTACATAACAACATCACATTTCCCCCCAAACCCATAAAACAACACTAAAGAGGTTTCACAAAATATTTTCACATCAATTTCAAAACCAATTTTAATAAGAAAAATTAATTTTAAATAAAATTCTTATATTTCTAACAATAGTATTCAAGAGTGAGGCCACCTACCTCTAGGGTTTTGGCAAAAATGACCAATGACACAAACACTCACCAAATTTGGGTGCGAACTCCAAAAATCTACCTTAGATCACTTCCCATAAAATCAAAGAGGAAAAATATAACCATTATTGGCATTAAAAACCCTAGATATATTTAAAATAGGACTAGATCTAAGAAACTGGGAGAGAGAGACAAGTAGATCTAAGAAAAACCAAGAAAACTACCACAAAGGAGACTTGCCAAGGAATATCTAGCTTCAAACCACCAAGAAGACCCTTCAAAATGATTAAAAAATGATAGAGATAGGTTACCTAGCCTTGTAAATAATTAAATAATGAGTGAGGGTTGAAATGGGGCTCAAATGGGGTGTTTAGGGTTAATAACGCATGTAGTCTAATTTTTAAAACCAACTTTTAAACTATGCATAGTTAGGAAAACCGTGCGCTAACTGTGCGCATGCTACTACCTCAAGATAGTTCCTTGCTTGGTTAGACCACATGGTTAGACAAAACGTGAACCAACCATGCATAATCTCACTTTCCCATGTTTCACGAATAGACTGGGGAGTTCACACGGTTTGGAAAATCGTGCGCCAACAATGTGGCTTCTCCCTGGCCCCTATCACATTGTAAAAGGTTTCCTGCAGGTGTTTCATGGTTTTTGCTAATTGTTCTTAAATTATTCACCCTTATAAAATCCCCCAAAGCCTTCCAAAAACCTTTAAAACTCTTAAAAAATTACCCAACCAATTTCCATACATAAAAGGAAAAAATAAATGGTTAAATACCACAAATAGGGGGTGCTATAATATACATTTCATGATTTAGATGCAATAAGTACATGTGATGGTTATCCCTGAGGGATGGTCTTGAATACTAGGTGTCTCAGGTTTAATCTCATGGTACATGTGATGTGGTTATTTCCAAAGGGAGATAAATAATTTTTTCTCCTCCTATGATTCAAATGTTAACCTCTTATTAGTGAAATGATTTGAATTCTAGGGAACACTAATGGTATAAACTTATGGAATGATTGGTATAATTTACTGATATTAAATGAAGTCGATACATTTTATTATCATGGTTTCTGGGTTAGTACATATTGAATTTAATTACATGTGTATTTTTAGTGTTACTACTTTGAACATATACTTAAATATATGTTGTGTTGTATATTTTAGGGGGCCTGTTGGTATTTACTTGTCTATTTTTATAATCACACCCTTCACATGAACCTTAATGGATATAGAGATCTAATATTTGAGATAAAAGTGAGGGAAAAGGACTAGTAACATATATTAGAGTTGGTGCACCTCAGTGGGGATGAGTTGATGTTCTCATGGTAGTGTTAGGGACATTTTAGAATTTTGATATGAGATTTGAAATTTTAAATTAAGATGTGGTAATTTAAAATGTTTTAAGGAGAAAACTATCATCCTCACCAACTTCATCTCCTGAATAGTTATTATTGATCTTTTTTTTCTTGACACTCATCCCTATATCTTTTATGTTTCTTGAACTACTCTGAGCAACAATCATCCAAAATGATCATTGGAACCTAGTATGGGATGACTAATGCTCAAAGTAGTTCAAGAAACATAGGTGCATGTAAAAAAGAGATGGATGATGAGTCTAAAGTAACAAAATGAAATAATAACTACTTGGGAGATGAAGCTGATGAGAATGATAGTTGTCTATAACTTTCACCTTTGGATGAATTTAGAGGATAACACCTACCATAGTGGAGTAATTATTTTCTTAAATTCAATTATCCATTTCCATCAAAATGAATACACACTAATCATTTGAAAAAAGAGTATGGATATGGAGTTAAAGGGTTCATCAAGTTTTAAATAGAGCATACAAATGACCCTTCAAAAATCCTTTTTCTGTGTTTACATTGTTATTATTCAAGAAAAATTAAATGTTTGACTACTCATGAAGACAATGTCTTCTGAACATGATGATATTAAAAATCCTAAGAAATAAAAGACTGTTGATGATGACACTATAGAATTATTATGGGATCAACAACATGTTGATGAAAAAAAACAACAACAATGCAGAATCACATTGTTGAATAAAATTATCAAGGTAAGAAGTCAAAATATAAAAATTGATGTTGGTTGGAATCAACGCGGAGAACTTATTAATCCCAATAAGACAATGTTAATTAGTTATATTGGGGTCATAATGAGGATGAATGTGATTATTTATATTGATTCATGGCACCACATATGACCTATAAAGAAGGAAACCCTTTGGAAATATATAATAGTAATGTTAAGATATACTTTCTCTATTTTATCGAAAAATTATATAATGGAAAGCTGTTTTATTTTTCATTATTCCTTGTATATTTCTCTTATTTTAGAATATTTACATAATAAATTTGTCTTAATGGCTTCTAGAAAATCCCATAGAGGCTTCTAGACTCTTCTTACAAAGTTACATCTTAGGGATGCTAAGGGAAAAGTAAAGTCCCACCCACCAATTAGTTAGGAACACACTATAAAGTAGGAAACAAGGAATGATTTCATCAATATTCACAATGATAAATATTTTCAGGTGCATTAGAGTCGATAATATATTATTTTAAATCATTCATTTTATCCAATTTGATTCAAAATTGTTAATTTATGAAATAACAAAAGAGTGATGAAAATAAAGAACATATATCAAAACCAATATACCCCTATCGCAAAGCAAGGATGGTGTATGCTTCACTAGAGAAGAAATTGGTATGTATTTTAAATCAATAATAATAGTTTTATGTGATATGAATCAACATATTTTCCTTTGTTTATATTAAGATTTATGAATTAAAATCTGAATCCACTTCCATCTAATTCCATGTGCTATGGAAGGAGTCTCACATAAATAAAGAGGGTAAAATAGTTGATGAAAACACAAAATTAGTATGGGAAACACGTGTAGGTATGAAATAATAATAATTTGTTAAGATTAATAATAGTATTACATAAAAAATATATATTTATTTTCATATTTTTTTATATGGTTTAGACATAATAATCGGCAGTGATCATACCAGAAGAAAAACTACTTTCAGTAGCTTTGACACAGCCAGAACAATATGGTCACATTAGAGGATTAGGTTTTGGAGTGTCTCCTTGAACATATTTCAAGAATATAAAACCATATGAAGATACATATAATATGGTGGGATTATTGTAGAAACAAATATACTCATTATAAGATATTATTTTCCGATCTGATTTGGAACACCAATGTATAAGAAAGCATTAAAGAGAAACGACAATGGAACAAAGATCTCCACATAAACCAAATGAACCCACTAGATTTGAGGCTAGTAATTCCCCCAACCGCATACATTACCCGAGGTAATAAATTTTTTCATTACTCTTTCCCATAAATGTGAATCAAACAACTTTGGATAACTCTATATTACTAAAATTATGTAGGGTACAGTTATATGCGATTTGTTTCTGTCAAAACCCATGAACCACCTTGTTGTGAGGGGTAAGGTGTATAATATCCTAGAAGAAAAGATACACCATAAATTCCTCATGAAATATCACATGAGATTAGGGATTGAGGTTGCTCATGACCCGACTGCTGAGTTTCCTATTACACTTGATGATCCATATATTACAACGGTCAATGATACTATTAAAACTTTCATACCATGGCCATCTGATCTTATAAAGATACATGGGGTATGTATTTAAAAAAATAATATGAAAAACCTGTAATAGTTGATATTATATATGGATAAAGAGATGGGGAAATAAATCATGAAAACACTACTTAAATGAGTGAGCTCAAACATGTATAAGAGAGATCATAAATCATGAAAACGCTACTTAAGAGATTATGGATATTATGTTTGCAAATTTATAAGAGAGTTCAAAAATCATGAAAAGACCAACATCCCCAAACATGTAATTTATGAAGGTAATTAAAATTTCATTAAATGTATTTATTAATAATTTGTTTGTTTATATTTTCTCAATAATATTAGGATTGAAGAAAAAATTTATACTCAAAAGAAGAAGTAAATTTGTTTAGAGATGAGTAAGCTCATATATGTTGTCAAAATATTTTCTGACATCAAATTTAGGTGATTAACTTATATGTTTGTGATCTAGTATAATATATGAACTTATAAATATATTTGGGGTGTGACGCAATAGTGTTAGAATGCTTATATATTATTTTTGATCCCTTTCACAAGGAGAAGTATAATGGAATAAATCAAATTGTTTAGAAGTGCTTACCTACAAACAATAAAATTATTGGTCAATAGTGGAGGTATAGGAAGAGGAAAAGGTAGAGGCGGAGGCGGAGGCTCAGGTGGAGTGAGAGTCAGAGTTAGAGAATGAGATGGAGGAGGAGAAATAGGTGGAGACTGAGGTAGAGGAGGAGAGGAAGAACTAGCTTGGAAATAATAAATTTTTTGGGGAATTGAGTAGAATGAGGATCATACCAAGGTTTTTTTTGAGAACAATTATTGAAAAGTGCGTAAAAAACTTGTAACTTAAGATAAGATCCATTGTTCAAGTGTTTTAGGTGGCATATTGAAAATATGTTTTTACCGCTTGTTTAAGTGATTTGATATAGGAATTTAAGTGAAGGTTTTTTTAGAAACAAAGAAAACACTACTTATTTTTTCAAACATATTATCATAGGATAAAATTTCTATTAGAACATTCCAAGTACTATCAAATATTAATGAAGTGTGAAAGAAACCCCTCACCAAAAAAATTGAAAAAAATATGCAGTTGCTTGCCCATGACTTCTCTACACTACAAAGAAAAGGTCTTAGTACTGGATCCAATATTCACTTAAGAGTCATATAACATTAATCCAATCATAAAAAATGTATATAATCTAACTCAAAAATTTGAATAAATATATGTGTAATCAACCACCTAAGCTAGAAGATTTATGAGAGAACTATTGGAGAACAACCAACATTGAGATATCATGGTCATCAAGGAAGGACGACGTCAAAGGAAATATGACATCAAATGAAAAGAAACTACCTTATGAAGAAATCCAGGAAAATGAAAAACCCACTTCAAATGAAATCATAAAGCACCAAAAATACCAACGATGACCCCTTTGAAAAATAACCTAGTAGCTTGATCCAAAAACTCTAAAACAAATAAATAAATACAAAATTTCATCGACCGAATCATGAATTTTTAGAAAATAACAATATAGTGGTTTAACTTTGGTGTGTTGTGGAATTTTTTGGGATATTCGATCATAAATTAGATGCATGATATAATATCAAAAAATCTTGTGAAATCCATAAAAATAAAATTCATTATGCATATGCACATTCATTATGTAAAATGATCCATGTTCACAAGCTCGTTAATAAAAAATCATCATTATTCTCAATAAAAAATACTTGAAAATATGGATATTCCCATTTTTATGAAAAAATAATTATGATGTTACGTTAGAGTTTATAATCACTCATAATATAGAAAAGGATATACTTATCTATAGCACAATCCAAGAATACTTAATGGATTCCCTATATTTTAGTTTCATTTGGATGCTATAAAGGGAGATACTGATGTTTAATAATGTCAAGAGGGGTAAAAAAAATTATAATAGAGTTTAGTGTCTTATGAAAATACATATTGGGTCACACTGAAGTTTTTTCCATCAAAGAAGGTAAATGGTTTATCATGGACTTTTTACTCTCTATGATTGTGAAAGGGTAAGATAGATTTTAATATATTCCATAAAAACTCATATGTAAATATTTATTTTAGATCAATTAATTAATTTTGATAGGTTTACACCGATGGTTAATTTTTTATAGGAATAAATTACTTCTTCAATAAGGACAATTCACTCTTGTACTATGATCATACACTCAAAAGTTATGACTAGAATGATATGTTTTTTGTTTATAATTTATATTTTAGTTCAAAACACACATCCCATACTTAAAACTAAGAAAACATAATAATATTTTTTGATAATTTAGGAAAACAATCCATATTTCATTTTTTAGATGTAGGAAATAACTACACCTCAATCCAATGTATGATGTGCTTGGTATGTCTCAAAGTGTCTGTTATCAATTTAAAATTGACATTATAGTTCAAAAAGTGTCACTCACTGAAAAATGAGAAAATATGATCATATTGTATTGATAATTTTGGACAAGTATTCATAATTCATTTTTGAAATGTAAGAATTAGTCTCACATCAAACCAACACACGATGTGATCTATATGACTCAAAGTGCGTGTTTTCAGTTTAAATTGACATTTTATTAAAAAACACAAGTGACGTACTCAAAATCAAGAAAACACATTTGGATTATTTAAATACTTTATTAAAATGATCCATAAGTCATTTGGGACATGTAAGAATTATCCTCACCTCAATATGATGCACGGTGTGACCAGTATGACTACAAGTGTGTCTTTTTATTTAAAATTGACATTAATTTTACTAAAAAATACAACTGACATACTCAAAACTGATAAAAAACATTCATATTGTTTTGATACTTTAGGAAAATGATCCATAAGTCATTTGGGATGTATAAAAATCATCTTTACCTAAATCTCACCCACGATGTAACTGGTATGACTCCAAGTGTGTCTTTTTATTTAAAATTGACATTAATTTTGATAAAAAAGACAACTAACATAATAAAAACCAAGAAAAATAATTCTTATTGTTTTTATACTTTATTAAAACAATACATAAGTCATTTTTGATGTGTAGGAATCAGACTCACCCTAATCCGATACACGATGTGCCCAGTATGAATCAAAGTGTCTGTTATCAGTTTAAAATTAACATTTTAGTTAAAAAAGAGTCACTAACTAAAAACTAAGAAAACAAGCTTGGATTGTATTGATAATTTATGAAATGATTCATAATTAATTTTTTATGCATAGTAATCAGTCTCACATCAAACCCACACACGATGTGATCAGTATGACTCAAAGAGAATGTTTTTAGTTTAAAATGATGTTTTAGTCAAAATACAAGTAGTGTCATCAAAAAGAAGGAAAAACATTCATATTGTTTTGATTCTTGAGTAAAAATATCCATAATTCATTTGAGATGTGTATTAATCAGCCTCACCTCAATCTGACACACGATATGACCAGTATGTCTACAAATGCGTCTTTTTATTTAAAATTGACATTAATTTTACTAAAAAAAAGACAACTGACATACTCAAAACCAAAATACTACTTTAATATTGTTTTTATACTTTAGTAAAATGATTCGTAAGTTATTTTTTATGTGTATAAATCATCCTCACTTAATTCTGATATAATATGATCCCGATATGACTCAAAGTGTCCGTTATTATTTTAAAATTGAAATTTTAGTACAAAAAAGTGTCACTCACTGAAAACCAAGAAAACATGATAAGACTGTCTTGATAATTTAGGAAAAAAAATTCATAATTAATTTTTTATGTGTAGGAATTATTCTCACATTAAACCTACATATAATGTGACCAGTATGACTTAAAGTGTGTGTTTCCAATTTAAAATGAAATTTTGGTAAAAAAACAAAAGTGGCATACTAAAAACGGAGTAAAAAAATCATATTATTTTGATAAATTAGGAAAATTATTGATAAGTCATTTGGGATGTTTAGTAATCATTCGTACGTCAATCCAATGTACATTGTGACCAGCCTAATGGGCTTAATGGGCCTAGTGAGCCTAAGTGGCGGAATGGGCCTAAGTGGCCCAATCGACCAAATGGGTCTAAGTGGCCAAATAGGCCTAAGTGTCTTAATGGGCCCAGTGGGAATAATGAGACTAAGGGGTCTAATTGGCCTAATGGGCCTAAGTGGCCTAATGGGCCTAATTGGTCTAAGTGGCCTAGGTGGCCTAATGGGCCAAATGGGCCTAATGTTCCTAGTGGGCCTAATGGGCCAAAGTGTCCTAATCAACCTAAGTGGCCTAATGGGCCTTATGGGCTTAATGGTTCTAGTGGGCCTAAGTTTCATATAGACCTAATGGCCTTTCGTGGAAAAATCGGCCTAATAGGCCTAAGTGGCCTAATGGGTCTAAGTGGCCTAATGGGATTAATGGTCTTAACGAGCCTAGGTGCCAAATGGGCCTAATGGGATGAATGGACCTAATGGGGAAAATGGGTCAAATGAGCCTAATTAGCCTAAGTGTCCTAATGGGTCAAATGGGCCAATTGTGGCCTAAGTGGCCTAATGGGCCTAAGTTGCCTAATCGGCCTAATGGGCTTAATCGTCCTAAGGGGCCTAATGGGCCTAAGTGGCAGAATGGGCCTAAGTGGCCTAATGAGTTAAGTGTCCAAATAGGCCTAAGTGGCCCAATGGGTTTTTTGGGCCTAAGTGTCTTAATGGGCCTAATGGGCGTAAGTGACCAAATATGCCTAATGGGCCTAAGTGGACCAATGTACCTAATGGGCCTAATGGGCGTAAGTGGATTGATGGTCCTAATGCGCCTCAGTGGACTCGTGGGCCTTAGTGGCCTAATGGGCCTCAATGGCCTCATGGGCCTAATGGGCCTCATGGGCCTAAAGGGACTAAGTGGACCAATGGGCCTAATGGCCCTAATGGGACGAATATGCATACTGGGCCTAGTGAGCCTAATGGGCCTAAGTTGATGAATGAGCTTAAGTGGCCCAATGGGGCGAATAAGACGAATGGGTCTAGTGGCCAAATCGGCCTAATGGGCCTAAGTTTCCTAATGGGCATAATGGGACTAAGTGGCCTAGTGGGCCAAAGTTCCCTAATGGGCCTAATGGACCTCAGTGGCCTAAGCGGCCTAATAGGTCGAATGGGCCAAAGGGGCCTAATGGGCCTAATGGCTCAAAGTGGCCTAATGGGCCTAAGTAGCCTAAGTAGCCTAATGGGCCTAGAGGACCTAATGCGTCTAAGTGGTTGAATGACCCTAATGGGTCTAAGTGGCCTAATGGGTCGAATGGGCCTAATATATCTAGTTGACATAATGGGCTGAATGGGCCTAATGTGCCTAGTGGGCCTAATGGGGCTAAGTGGCCTAATGGGACTAATGGGCCTAAGTGGATTAAGTGGCCTAATGGTTCAAATGGGCCTATGTGTCCTAATGGGCCTTAGTGGCCTAATGAGACTAATGGTCATAATGGGCCTAAGTGGCCTAATGGATCGAATGAGAATAATTGGCCTAAGTGGCATAATGGGCTTAATTGGCTTAATGGGCCTAATGGTCCTAATGGGCCTAAGTGGCCAAATGGGCCTATTGGGTCTAAGTTTCCTAATGGACCTAAGGGGCCTAAGGGGCCTAATGGGCCTAACGAGCCTCATGGGCATAAGTGACCTCATGGGCCTCATGGGCCTAAGTGGCCAAATGGGCCTAATGGGCTTAATAGGCCTAGTGGGATGAATGGTCTTAACTAGCCTTAGTCTAAATGGGCCTAATGGGTTGAATGGACCTATTGGGCTGAATGGGCCTAAATGGCCTTATGGGCCTAAGTGGCCGAATCGACCTAATTGGCTTAATGGGCCTAATGGGCCTAAGGGGCACAATGGACCTAAGTGGCCTAATGGTCCTAATTGTCCTAATGGGCCTAGGTTGCCTAATGGGATTAATGGAATTTATGAGCCTAGGGGCCGAATGGGCCGAATGGGCCTAATTAGCATAAGTGGCCAAATTGGCCTATGTGGCCCAATGGGCCAAAGTTTCCTGATCGGCCTAATGGGATTAATAGGCCTAATGGGCCTAAGTAGCCTAATGGGCCTAATTAGCCTAAGTGGCCGATTGGGAATTATGGTTCTAATGGGCCTAAGGGGCCTAATGGGCCAAAGATGCCTAATCGACCTAATAGGCATAATTGGCCTAATGGGCCTAATGAACCAAATGGGCCAAATGGGCCTAAGTGGGCCTAATCAACAAAATGGGCTTAATAGTCCAAGTGGACCTAAGTGCCCAAATGGGACTTAGTAGCCTAATCATCCTAATTTGCCAAAGTGGCCTAATAGGACTAAGTGGACTAATGGGATTAATTAGCATAACGGGCCTAGGGGCCAAATGAGCCTAATGGGCCTAATGGGCCTAATGAGCTGAATGAGCCTAATTAACCTAAGTGGAATAATGAGCCTAATGGGCCTAATAGGCCTAAGTAGCCCAATGGTCTTATGTTTCTTAATCGATGTAATGGTCTTAATGGGCCTAATGGGTCTAATGGGCCTAATGGGCCTAACGGGCCAAAGTGGCCTCGTCAACCTAATGGGATTAATGGACCAAGTGGTCCTAAGTGGTCGAATGGGTCTAATGGACCTCAGTGGCATAATCGGCCTAATGAGACGAATTTACCGAAGTGGTCGAATGAGCTAAGTTGCCTAATGGTCCTAAGTGGCCTAATGGGGCTAAGTGGCCTAATGGGCTTAATAGGCTTAATGGGCCTAAGTGGCCTAATGTGCCTAATAGGCCTAAGTGGCCTAAGTGGCTTAATGGACCTAATGAGCCTAATGGGCCTAAGTGGCCTAATGGGGTGATGTGGCTGAATGAGCCCAATGGACATAATGGGGAAAATGGCCAAAGTGTCTTAATGGGCCTAAGTTGCTATGTTGTCTAATGTGCCTAATGGGACTAAGTGACCTAATAGGCCTAATGGGCCTTAGTGGCCTAATGGGTCTAAGTGGTCCAATGGGCCTAAGTGTCCTAATGGTCCTAATGAGACTCAGTGGCCTAATGGGCCCAATGGGCATATCGGCCTAATGGGCCTAAGTGGCCTAATGGGCCTGAGTGGCCTAATGGGCCTAATGAGCCTAATGCGCCTTAGTTGCCTAATGGTCCTAATCGACCAAAGTGGCCTAATGGGTCTAATCACATTAATGGGACTAGGTGGCCAAATGAGTCGAATGGGCCTAAGTGACCTAATGGGCCTAATGGGCCGTAGTGGCCTAATGTGCCTAATGTGCCTAAGTGTCCTAATGTGCCTAATGGGCCTATGTGACCTAATGAGACATATATACATAAGTTTCTAATTGGCCTAATGGGCCTAAGTGGATTAATGAGCCTAATGGGCCTAATGTGCCTAAGTGGCTTAATGAGACGAATAGGCCTTAGTGGCCTAATGGGCCTGATGGGACTAATGGGCCTAATGGTCCTAAGTGGCATAATTAGCCGAATGGGCCTAAGTGGAATATTGGACCTAATGAGACTAATGGACCTAAGTGGCCTAATGGGGTTGATGGGCCTGATGGGCCTAATGGGTTGAATGGGTCGAGGTGGCCTAATGGGCCTGATGGGCCTGATGGGTCGAATAAGCCTAAGTATCTTAATGATTTGAATTAGCCTAAGTGGACTAATGGGCCTAAGGGGACTCATGGGCCTAATGGGCCTCAGTGGCCTAATGGGCCTGATGGGCCTAATGGGCCCAATGGACCGAACGAGCCTTAGTGGCCTCATGGGCCTGATGACCTAATGTTCCTAATGGTCCTCAAGGACCTAAGTGGCCTAATGGTCCTAATGGGCAACATTGGCCTAATGGACCTAATGCACCTAATGGGCCTAAGTGGCCTAATGGGCCTAATGGTCCTTAGAGGCTTAGTGGGCTGAAGTGGCCTAAGTGGCCTAATGGGCCTAGTGGGCTTAGGTGTCCTAATGAGCTGAATGGACCTAAGTGTTATAATGGGACTAAGTGGCCTAATGGGCCTATATCCCTAATGGGACTACGTGGCCTAATGGGCGTGATGGGCCTTAATGTCCTAATGAGCCTGATGGTCCTAATGGGCCTAAGTAGACAAAGTAGCCAAATGAGGCTAATGGTCCTAAGTGGGATAATGGTCTTGATGGGCCTAATGGGCCTTAGTGGCCTAATTTTCCTTAGTGGACCAATGGCCCTAATGGACCTAAGTGGCCTAATGGGCCTACGTGGCCTCATGGTCCTGATGGGATTCATGGGTCTAATGGGCCTCAATGGTCTAAGTGTCCTAATGGGCCTGATTGGCCTAAGTGTCCTAATGGACTGAGTGGGCCTCATGAGCCTAAAGGGCCGAATGGGCCTGATTTGCCTGATGGGCCTAATGGGCCTTAGTGGTCGAATGTGCCCAATGTGATTAATGGTCCTAGTAGACCCAATGGGAGTAATGGACCAAGTGACCCAATGGAACTAATGGGTCTAAGTGGCCCAATGGTCATAATGGCCCTAATGGGCCTAAGTGTCCTAATAGGCCTGATGGGCCTAATGGGGCGAATGGACCTAAGTGGCCTAAGTGTCCTAATGGGTATAATGGGCTTAAGTGGCCGTATGGGCCTAAAGGACCTGAGTGACAGAATGATCCTAATGGGCCTAAGTGGCATAATGGTCCTAACTCTCCTCATGAGTCTAATGGGCCTATGTGGGCCAAATCGGCCTAGTTGACCGAATGGGCATAAGTAGCTCATAGGGCCTAATTTTCCTTTGTGGCCGAATAGGCCTAATGGACCTGATAGGCCTAAGTGGCCTAATGTGAATAATAGGACTCATGGGACAAAGTGTCTTAATTGCCTAATGGGACAAACTAGCCGAATGGGGCTAATGGACCCAAGGGGCCTAATGGGCTTAATGGGCTTATTGGGCCTAGGTTCCAAATGGGTCTAATGGGCCGATTGGGCCTAATGGGCTTAAGTGGCCTAATGGGCATAATGGTCCTAGTTTCCAAATCGACCTAATGGGATTAATGGTACAAATGGGCCTAATGGTCTTAATGGGTCTAAGTGGATTAATGGTATTAAGGAGCCTAATGGGCCTAAGTGGCCTAATGGGTCTGGGTGGCCTAATGGGCTTAAGGGGCTTAACATGTCTAGGGGAAAAAGGGACTAATGAGATGAATGGTTCCCAGTGGCCTAATGGGCCTATTGGGCCTTATGAGCCTCAGGGGGCCAATGGGCCTAAGTGGCCTAATGAGCCTAGATGGTCAAATGGGCTTAAAGGGCTTAACAGGCCTAGGCTCCAAGTAGGCCTAATTGGCCTCAGTGGCCTGATGGGCTTAATGGGTCGAAGTGGCTTAATGGGGAAAAGTTTCCTAATCGACCTAATGGTTATAATGATCCCAATGGACTAAATGGGCCAAAGGGGCCTAAGTGGCCAAATGGGACTAATGGGCCAAATGGGCCTAATTAGCCTAAGTGGACTAATGAGCTTAAGTGGAATAATGGGCCTAATGAGATTAATGGGCCTAATGGTCCTAATGGGACTAAGTGGCCTAAGGGGAATAAGTGGCCTAATCGACTTAATGGGCTTAAGGGCCTATGGGCCTAAGTGGCCTAATGGGCCTTAGTCGCCTAATCAGCCAAATAGGGATAAGTGGCCCAATGGTATTAATGGGCTTAAAGGGGCTAGGGGCCTAATGGTCTAATGGGCCTAATGGGATTGAGTGGCCTAATGGGCCTACTGGGCCTAAGTGGACTTTGGGCCTAAAGGGCCTTAGTGGCATAATGGGCCTAAGTGGCCTCATGGGTTTAATAGGCCTAATGGTCCTAATGGGCCTAAGTGGCCTATGTGGACTAATGGGCCTAATGGTCCTAATGGGATAAATGGGACTAAGCGGTTGAATGGGCCTAATGGGTTTAATGGGCCAAAGTGGTCTAATGGTCCTAATGGGCATAATGGGCTGAAGTGGCCTAATGGGCGTAGTGGGCCTAAGTTGCCTAATATGCCCAATGGGCCTTAGTGGATTATTGGGTGGAATGGGCTGAATGGACCGAATGGGCCTAAGTGGCCTAATTTACCAAAAGGGCCTAATGCGCCAAAGTGGCCTAATGGACCTAAGTGGCCGAATGAGCCTAAGTGGTCTAATGGGGCTAATGGGCCTAAGTGGCTAAATGGGCCTAAGTGGCCTAATTGGCCTAAAGGGTCGAATGTTCCAAAGTGGCCTAATGGAACTAAGTGGGAGAATGAGCCTAAGTGGCCTAATGGAGCTAATGGGCCTAAGTGGCTGAATGGGCCTAAGTGGCCTAATGGCGCTAATGGGCCTAAGTGGAAGAATGGGATTAAGTGGTCTAATGGGACTAATGGGTGTAAGGGGCCTTATTGTCCCAATATGATGAAGTGGACCAATGGGATTAATGGGCATAAGTGGCTGAATGAGCCAAATGGGGCTAAGTGGCCCAACTGACCCACTGTGACAAATGGGCTGAATGGGCCTAATGGGTCGAATGGGCCTAGGTGGCCTAATGGGCCTAAGTGGCATGATGAGACTCATGGGCCTAAGTGGCCTAATTTTCCTAATTGACCTAATCAATTGAATGGGAGTAATGGTCCTAAGTTTCCTAAAAGGCCTCATGGGCCCAAGTTTCCAAATGGCCCTATTTGGCCTTAATGGCCTAGTGGGCCTAATTTTCCTAAGTAGCCTCATGATCCTAATGGGATGAATGAGATTAATGGGATTAAGGAAACTAATTGGGCTAATGGAGCTAAGTGGCCTAATGGGCCTAAGTGGCATAGTGAGCCTAAGTGACCGGAATGAGTCTAATGGCCCGAATGGGCCTAATGGTCTAAATGGGCATAATGTGCCTAATGGGCCGAAGTGGCCTAAAGGACCTAATGGGCCAAATGGGCCTAATGGGCCGAAGTGGCCTAATGGTCCTAAGTGCCCTAATGGGCCGAATATTCCGAATAGACATAATGGGCCGAATGGACCAATGGGATAAAGTGGCCTAAGGGGTCTAATGGGCCAAACGGGCTTAACGGGTCTAACGAGCCTAATGGGCCTAATGGTATGAACTGGCCTAAGTGGCCTAATAGACTTAATGGGACTAAGTGGCCTAATGGGAATAATGGGCCTAAGTGGTCTAATCAGCCTAATGGGATTAATGGGCCTAATTGGCCTAATGGGCCAAAGTGGCCTAATCAGCCTAATGGGCTTAAGTGACCTAATGGGCTGAAGTGGCCTAATGGGCCTAGGTTGCCTAATGGGTCAAATGGGCCTAGGTGTCCTACTGTGCCTATGTTTCGTAATGGTCCTAAGTGACCTAATAAGCCTAATGGGCCTAATGGACATAATGGGCCTAATGGGCCAAAGTGGACTAATCAGCCTAATGGGCCTAAGTGGTCGAATGGGCCTAAGTTGCTGAATGGGCCAAAGTGACATAATGGGCATGAGTGGCCCAATGGGCCTAAGTGGCCGAATGGTCCTAATGGGACTAAGTGACATAATGGGCCTAATGGGCCTAAGTGGCCTCATGATCATAATGGGCCTAAGTGGCCTAATGGGCCTAATGGTCCTAATGGGCTGAATGGGCCTAATGGGCCTAGTGGTCCTAAGTGTCCTAAGGGGATTAATGGGCCGAATAGGCCTGAGTGGCCTAATAAACCTAAGGGGATTAATGGGACGAAGTGAACTAATTGGCCTAATTGGCCTAAGTGTCCTAAGTGGCCTAATGAGCCTAATGGGCCAAAGTGGCCCAATGGGCCTAAGTGGCATAATGGACCTAGTGGGCCTAATAGGCCTAATGGGCCGAAGTGGTGTAATCAGCCTAATGGAATTAATGGGCCTAAATTTCCAAATGGGCCTAATGGGCAAAAGTGTCCTAATGGACCTAATGGAACTAATGGGCCAAAGTAGCCTAATCGACCTAATGGGCCTAAGTGGAATAACAGGCCTAATGAGCCTAAGTTGCCAAATGGGCCTAATGTGCATAAGTGGTGTGATGGGCCTAATGGGACTAAGTGGTCTAATGGGCCTAAAGGGCCTAAAGGGCTTAAGTGGCTTCATGGGCCTCTTGGGCTTCAGTGGCCTCATGGGCCTAATGGGCCTAAAGGGACTAAGGGCCTAAGTGGCCTAATGGGCCTAATCAGCCTAATGGGCCTAAGTAGCTTGTTGGGCCTAATGGGATAAAGTTGTCTAGTGGGCCTAATAGGACTAATGGGCCTAATGGGCCTAAGTGGCCTAATGGGACTAAGTGACCTAATCAGCCTAATGATCATAATGATCTTAAGTGGTCGAATGGGTCTAAGGGTCCTAATGCACCGAATCAGCTTAAGTGGCCTAATGGGCCTAAAGGGCTTAAGTGGCTTCATGGGAATCTTGGGTTTCAGTGGCCTCATAGGCCTAATGGGCCTAAAGGGACTAAGTGGCCTAAGTGGCCTAATGGGCCTAATCAGCCTAATGGGCCTAAGTAGCCTGTTGGGCCTAATGGGATAAAGTTATCTAATGGGCCTAATAGGACTAATGGGCCTAAGGGGTCTAAGTGGCATAATGGGACTAAGTGACCTAATCAGCCTAATGAGCATAATGAGCTTAAGTGGTCGAATGGGCCTAAGGGTCCTAATGCACCGAATCAGCTTAAGTGGCCAAATGGGCCTAATGGGACTAAGTGACATAATCGGCATAATGGATCTAATGGACATAAGGGGCCTAAGTGGACAAATAGACCTAATTGGTCAAATGGTCTTAATGTGCTTAGTGGACCTTATGGGCCTAAGTGGCAGAGTGGGACTATGGGCCTAATGGGCCTAATGGGGTGGATGTTCTGAATGGGCCTAATGTGACTAGTGGGCCTAATGGGGCTAAGTGGCTGAATGGGTCTAATGGGCCTAATGGTCCTAAGTGGACAAATGGTCCAAATGGGCCTGAGTGGCTAATGGTCCTAATGGGCCAAATGTGCCTAGTGGGCCTAAGTGGACTAATAGGCCTACTAGGTCGAATGGGCCTAAGTGGCCAAATGGGCCAAATGGGTCAAATGGGCTTAAGTGGCCTAATGGACATGAGTGGACTAGTGAGACTAATGGGACTAATTGGACTAAGTGGCCTAATAGACCTAAGTGGCCTAATGGGGTTAATGGGCCTAATGGTCCTAATGGGTATAATGGGTCTAAGTGGGATAAGTGGCCAAATAGGCCTAAAGGGACGAGTGGGCCTAAGTGGCCTAATTTTCCCAATGCGCTGAGTAGCCCAGTTTGGCTAATGAGCCTAATGGGCCTAATGGGTATAATGGGCCTAAGTGGCCTAATGGGCCTAATGGTCCAAATTTGAATAAGTGACCTAATTATCCCAACGGGCCTAAGTGGGCTAATGGGACGAACGATCCTAACGGGCCTAAGTGGCCTAAGTGGTTGAAGTGGCCTCATGGGTCCAACGAGCCTAAGTGGCCTAATGAGCCTGATGGACCTAATGGGCCTAATGGACCTTAATGGACTAATTGGCCTAATGGGAATAATGGGCCTAAGGGGCCTAATGTGCCTAAGGGGCCTAATGGGACTAATGGGCCTTAGTGTCCAAATGTTCCTAATGGGCCTTAGGTGTCTAATTGGCCAAATGTGCCTAATGGCTAATGGGACTAATGGGCCGAAGGGGCCTAATGAGCCGAATGGGATTAAGTGGCCTCATGGGCCTAATGGGTCTAATGGGCCTAACGGGCCTAAGTTTCCTAATAGGATTAAGTGACCTAATCAGCTTAATGGCCCTAATGGGCATAATGGGCCTAAGTGGCCAAATGGACCTAATTAGACTAATGGGCATAATGTGCCTAGTGAGCCTAATGGGCCTAAGTGTCCGAATGGGCATAATGGGACAAATTGGCCTAAGTGGCCTAATGGGCCAGATGGGACCAATGGGCCTAATGGGACTATGTGACCTCATGGGCCTAAGTGTCCAAATGGGCTTGATGGGCCTAATGGGTTTGATGGGCCTAATGGGTCTCATGGGACTTAGTGTCCTAATGGGCCTCATGGGCATAAGTTTTGAATGGGACTTGTGGGTTAAAGGGCGTAATGGGACCAATGTTACTAATTGGAATGATGGGACAAATGGGCCTAAGTTACCTCATGGGTCCAATGGCTATAATGGGCATAATGGGCCTTTGTGGATAAGTGGTCCTAAAGGGATTAATGGTTCGAATGGGCCTAAGTGGCCTAATGGGCCTAATAGACCCAATATTCCTCATGGTCTGAATGGTCCTAAGGGTCCTAATGGGACGAGTGGTCCAAATGGGCCAAATGGGCCTAATGGGATGAATGTGCCTAGTGGGCCTAATGGGCCTAATGGGTCTAAGTGGCCTAAAGGTCCAAGTGGGTCTAATGGGTTTAATGGGACCAAGTGGCCTGATGGGTCTAATGGGCCTCATGGGACTAATGGGACTAAGTGTAATCTTGAGCCTAATGGGCCTTAGTGTCCTAATGGGCCTGATGGGCCTCATGGGTGTGATGGGCCTCATGGGTGGAATGCGTCTCCACTACTGGAAAATGGACCTATCCCCACGTTTTTCCCCAAAACCCTGGGGATAGGTACCCCTATACCCACAGTTTTCGAAAAATGTGGGCATCAGTCTCTTTTTAGGACCTATACCCACGGTTTTCTGAAACCGTGGGTATAGGGGGGTCTATCCCCATGGTTTTCAAAAATCATGGGTATATGGGTACCTATCCCCACGGTTTTGGGGAAAACCGTGGGGATAGTTCTGGGATAAAATAGCTATACCACGATTATGAAAAACCGTGGGTATAGGTTTCCCGTGTGTGCACGGAATTTTTTTTCCCCGCAGGAAAGAAATTTTTTTGGCGGGAGTCCTATACCCATGGTTCTTCCCTCTATACCCATAGTTTATATAACTATATTTAACTATATATATATACACACACACACATAGGTGATGTTAGGGTAGTGGTTAGACGCGGTGTTTGTAGTGAAGAGGTTACGGGATCAAAACTCGATGCCTGCATTATTTTAGGATCTAAACCCACGGTTTTGAAACCGTGGGTAAAAGACTTTGACACCATGGAAATTGGGTATGTTTCATTGACACGGTGGCAAAACAACTATACCCATAGTTTTTGAAAACTTTGGGTATAGGATGGGGACCTATACCGATGTCGTTCCAGCCCACGGTTAAGAAAACCGTGGGGATAGGCTATACCCACGGTTTTGGGGGCTATACCCATGGTTTTGAACCATGGGTATAGGCCGTTTTTCCAATAGTGCTCATGGGCCCATGGTCCAGATGGGCCTAATGGTCCTAATGTTCCAAATTGGTCTAGTGGGCCTAAGTTCTCTAATGAGCCTAATGGGCCTAATTGGCATAATGGGGAAAATGGGCCTAATGGAGCTAATGGGACTAAGTGGCCTAAGTTGCCTTCTAGGGATAATCGACCGAATAGGGTAATGGTCTAAAGTGGCCTTGGTGGCTTAATGGACCTAATGGACCTAATGGGACTGATGGGTGTAATGTTCCCAATGTTCCTAAGCATTCTAATGGGCCTAGGTGGCCTAATGGGACTAATGGGCCTAAGTGGCCTAATTGGGATAATCGACTGAATGGGCCTAATAGGCCTAGTGGCCTAAGTGGCTTAATGGGCATAATGGGCCTAATGGGTTTAATTATACTAATGGGCCTAAGTGGCTTAATGGGCCAAATGGGCTTATGTGGCCTAAGGGGACTAGTGGGAATAAGTAACCTAATAGGACTAATGGGAATAATGGGGATAATTGGTTTAGTGGGCATAATGGGCCTAAGTGGCCTAATGGGCCTAATGGACCTAATGGACCTAATGGTCATAACTGGCATAATGGGCCTAAGTGGACTAATGGACCTAACGGGCATAATGGCCCTAAGTGGCCTAATCCTCCTAATTTACCGAATGGGCATAATGATATTAATGGTCCAAAGTGGCCAAAGTGGCCAAAGTGGCCTAATCGACCTAATCGAGTGAATGTGACTAATGGACCTAAGCGGCCTAGTGGGCCTAATGGGACTAAGGCCTAAGTGGACTAATGGGCCCAATGGGCTCAATGGGCCTAATAAGAATAATGGACCTAAGTGGACTAAGTGGTTTAATCAGCCTAATCAGCTGAATGGGATTAATGGTCCTAAGTGGACTAATGGGTCGAATGGGCCTAAGTGACCTAAGTGGCCTAATCGGCCTAATCGACTGAATGGGCCTAATTAGCCTAATGGGCCTAAGTGTCCTAATTTTCCTAATGGTCCAAAGTGGCCTAATCCACCTAATCGACCGAATGGGCCTCAATGGCCTAATGAGCCTAAAGGTCCTAATGGGCCTAAGTGGGTTAATCGGGCTAATCGACCGAATGGGCCTAAGTGGCTGAATCGGCCTAATCGACTAAATGGGCCTAATGAGACTAAGTGGCAAAATGGACCTAATGAGATAAGTGGCCTAATCGACCTAATCGACCAAATGGGATGAATGGGCATAGGTGGCCTAATGGGTCTAATGGGCCTAATGGGTCTAAGTGGCCTAAGTGGCTTAATCGTCCTAATTGACCGAATGGTACTAATAGTCCTTATAGGCCTAAGGTATGGCATGGGAGGATTTCAAGGAATTGTTCAACAAATAATTCTATCCTCACACCTTTAGAATTTAGAGAACTATGGTTTTCCTTAGCTTGAAGCAGTATAACCTTTTTGTGATATAATATGTGGCTAAATTTATGGATTTAGTCTATTTTTCACTTGATATTATTGCTAGTTAATCTTTGAAGATGCACATTTTTTAATCTAGGATGAGGTAGGAGATTTATTTGAAGATTGCGGTGATCTGTATAACAGATTGTACGGATATGGTCAACAGGGAAATCATGGATGAAAGGGAAATCTTAGGGATTATGGGTGGAGTAGATATCGTGATACCTATAGGAAATGGTGGAAACTATAATGTGGGGAGCAATTGGAAGTGGGACACATATTTCCAAGGTGGGAGTATGGATCAGAATCTGATGGAATGATCAGTGAATCTTTCTATAAAGCCTAAGAGCAAGTCTGGATATTTCCAATGTGGTGCTTTAAGACACATGAAGCAAGAATGTACATCACCACCTAGAGTATAGCATCCCGTATTTTTATAACATAACTTTCATTCCATTACACGAAACTGAGGATCTTTAAGGTTTAGTGTCTTGGAAACAAGGAACATAAAACATGAAACAAAAAAAACATTCTTCTTAAACACTTGAAAGGCTTCTACTCATGTTCACCCTAGGCTCATTACTGCATCTCATAACCTGGGGACATACATCAAAAGGAAGGGTGAGCAGAAGGCCCAGTAAGGGAAACAAGTGAAACATTTTACATATGAACTTGAGATACATCAATAAAGTCATGAAAAGAACTTTAAGGCATGAAAATGAAATCATGAGGCATATCATAATAAAAATAAAACTTTTTCATAACTTGAAGATGTGGCTACATAATTTAACATATACAATCATGAACATATCACCAAGGTCCATCCCCAAGGAGTCATTTTAAAATTACCAAGGTTATTCACCAAGGTATCGTGAAAATTGTAATCTCTAGTGGTTACATCATTACCCAATGAATTTGAGCGCTATCAGGGCGCACCCTTAAATTTGCCTTTATTATCATGTGAGACACATATATCATCATCAAACATTTCATAAATAACCCACATATCATAAAATAAATGGGTTTCATTTCATAATCATAACGTTTTAAAAACTGCTTTAAAGACATGATCTTTACGTCACTTTAAACCCACGGAAAGGGAAAGCAGGTCTCATGTATGTAAATCCCAGAATTTAAAATGGAACATTTTGATATATATGTGAATACCCTTGTAGAAATAAGAGCTTTGAGTATTCACTTTATAACATAAAATAATTTTTGAGAAAAGAGAGAGGCATTTTGAGGGGAAAATTCTGCAGCATAACGGCTAAGTTTCGGGGTTTTAGAAAACATTGAAATGAGAGGGGACATGGGTCACCCTCTCATAAATGATCCATAAAACAGTAGGGTGAAAGAATAAGAAGGACATATGGACATGGTAATGAAATTTTAGGGACATACCATTTGAAATGAAAAACATGGAAGGAAAAAAAAATTAGATTTCTCTTATGAAAATTCGGCAGCCTTACGGGGCGTCACTTAACTTCAAAAGAAAATGATTTGACAAGATCAAATAGGGTCCCTCATCATATGATCATAAGAGATCAGTATGATAGATATAGAGATAATTCCCCAACATAACAAAAAGGAACTTGAAAGAATTGACATGAAAGTAGAACTTCAAAATGAGAAGGGTGAAGAACCACTTAAAAATTCGGCAGCCTAACAGCGCCACTTAAAACATCAAAATACTGAATTGAAGAGATCAAATGGGGTCTCTCATAATATGAACATAAGAATCCAGTATGATATATATAGAGATCATACCCCAATATAACAAAAAGGAACTTGAAATAATTGACATGAAAGTAGAACTTCAAAACGAGAAGGGTGAAGAACCACTTAAAAATTCGGCAGCCTAACGGCGCCACTTAAAACATCAAAATACTGAATTGAAGAGATAAAATGGGGTCTCTCATCATATGAAAATAAGAGTCCAGTATGATATATATAGATATCATACCCCAATATAACAAAAAGGAACTTGAAATAATTGACATGAAAGTAGAACTTCAAAACGAGAAGGGTGAAGAACCACTTAAAAATTCGGCAGCCTAACGGCGCCACTTAAAACTTCAAAATACTGAATTGAAGCGATCAAATGGGGTCTCTCATAATATGATCATAAAAGATCAGTATGATAATTTATAGATCATACCCCAACATAATAAAAAGGAACATGAAAGACTTGAATGAAAATAGAACTTGAAAACGAGGAAGGTGAAAGAATCCCTTAAAAATTCGGTAGCCTAACGACGCCACTTAAACATTCTTAAAACGAATTGATGAGAGCAAGGGGGGGGGTCTCTCATCATATGAACATGAAATAGGCAGTAGTATGAATATAAAAGAACATCCTCCAACATAAGAACATGGAGTATAAAAGAAATTACATAAAAGAGATTACTTGAAAAGAAAGAGAGGGGTCGGATCCCTTACCTTAAAATGTAACTCTTAAACCTCAAAGGTTGGGACCTTGAGGGCTTGGGGGCACCTTGGGAGGACTCCTTGGGAGGTAATGAGACCAGAAATTCGTTGGGAATGAGTGGGGAGTCGAATGGATGAGAGGAGGGCTTGGTATTTATAGGGAAAGTGAGGGGACAAGGCATTAATGGCCAAGGGACACCTCACATGTGCTTTTCTCAAACCCATGTGCTCTCCCTTGTCATTTATCATGGAGTTAGGCCACATGGGGCCCCCAAAACAATAATTCATCACCCTTGGCCGGCCAACCCTCAAAAGATCTCATTACATCATCATGACACCGTTATGATGTCATTAAACATACCGAAACCCTAAAACTGTATTTTTACTATTCACTGAAAATTCAACTTTCTCAGAAAAATCCCAAAATTTCACATTAACCAAATATCAATGCTCTGATTTCAAAAAATGAAATCCATTTTATAAAAATAATTTTCTAAATATTTTTAATTTAATTTTTAAATAAAAACACTATTCATCGAAAATTCATTTTTTCAGAAAAAACCCCAAAAATTACCATAACATAATATCAATGCTCTGAGTTCAAAAATAAAGTCATTTTTATAAAAATAATTTTCTAATTATTTTTAATTAAATTTTTAATTAAAAAACACTATTCACCCGAAAAAACTAATACTTGAATAATAATTAATGAAACCGTTATTTAACTATTTTATTGAATCACATTACTTAATCAAGGTGCCTAGATTATTTTAAAACTTTCTTTAAGTGAGATTACTAATACATTTGGTAATATTACTAATCCTAATCATAAAATCACTATTCATAATTTACTATTCATCAAAAATTAAGTTGATCTTATTAGACTCTAAATTTAGTAATGAACATAATTGCAGAAGACCATTTTTTGAAAATCATTACACATTTTTAATTATTTAGGGTTTACATAAACATATTTAAAATATCCTTTTTCTAAAATTCATCAAAAATATGCATACTATATTTATCCGGTCATTTCAAAATTCATAAACTTCATCATAAGAAGAAATCCCAATTTTTATTTAAAACAAGGATTACACAAGGTAGTTACGGTCTCGTTACATAACCCCTTATAATACCAGCATAGGACCTAAGAGTAAGGTGTGCTAGGGTGATAGAAGCTTGGGGCGGCTCAGTCAACATTGCCCGAGTAGTAATTTCTATCAGTTTGAACTTCTCACGAAGGCGATTCCGTTCCAGCTTCACATGATGAAGTTCGGCTTGGATTTGATCCAGAGCAAAGCCCAGTGGTGCTACCTCCTTCCCAAGCTCTGTTAGATGGGCTTCGATCGGTCCAAGACTACTAGGTGAGGCCATCGAATCTTCTTTCTATAATAATTAACCAAGATTACTTATATCAAAACATTTTGTTCACAGCGGTCATATTGACCGATGGTTATATAATAGTCAAAACCCACTGATCTCATTTTAATTATAATCATGTTTATCAAATAAAACATTTTTGTTGAGTATAACAATAACACATAAAATTGGGAAACAAAATTTATTTAAAAAATTTCGGGTCGTTACAATCTTCCCCCCTTAAGAAATTGCGTCCTCGCAATTTTAAAATTGGGTTTTGAAATTTCATTGAAAGTCCCACATCGGAAAAGGAGTCAGTAAAACTATTACTTTAAAATAAAGAAAGGGAAGTACAAAGGTCACCTGAGTTAACCCACACTAGGGTTCCATGTAGGAAAACATGGACATGGAGGAGAAAACAAAGGGTCAAGTTCTGAGGGAGAGTGATAGAGAACATGATTAGGAGAAAGTTAACCATGAGAAAATCCCAAACTTATGATGTGTGTAAACGGTCTTTGATTACCTAGTAGGAAACGTAAACCAACAACATTTTTGTTTTACATTTCTTTTCATAATTTTGAGGATTTCATTTACTACATAGAACAAAAACATAAGAAAATATACCTACCTTCAAGTAGAGTTTCATCCTTTAACAAGTCCCTACCAACACTAATCTTTTCTCCAAATGATGAGAATTCAAAAACACTTGGTCTCATAAAAGCACATGAATCATCTTCTATAGAATCACATAATCTACAAAAGATTAACTATCTATTTCTTCTATCTTTAAACATTATCCCAAAAACAGAAAGGTTAAGGTAAAACAACTCTTCAAAAAGAAAGAATCCCATAGGAATGGAAACTACTTTTAAATCATCAAAGTTCCATGGTACTACCCAAAGTTCATCATAGACCATTCCATAAATAACGGTCCTTAAAATTCCTCAAAACAAACCAAACTAAGATTGAAACCCAAATACAAGAAGGATTTGATAACATAGTCTTCCAAAACAACTTCATTGTTCATCTCCAGACAACATCAACCACTCCTAACATCTTATAAAAAAGTAGCTAACCTAAACATATTTTACCCAAGATAGGTTAGTCATTCCCATAAGTAACCTAAATTACTATAATTTCACCTTAAATTCATCGATTCTTCAAAATATAAGTCAACCTTACTCCTCAATGAAAATACCGTAGTAATCTATTTACCTCGATCAAATATGGTTCCCAAAATAATGAACGTCTTCCAAAATAATAATCATATTTTAATCCCCTAATCATATCTGTCATCTTAATACGGCAATCGTAGCATTTCCTATCACATTGGTTGTTGAGACATGTTCTTTTATTTCCCTCCATTAACTAATAAAAGAAACTATAATTAGGGGCTTATTTACTTAGCTAATAATCATGAAAAGGAAAATTTAAGCATAAAAGGATAAACATTTAGAATAAAAGTATATCCTAACTTGTGATCCCCTAGGTTACAATCTAGGTTATCCATGATCATATATTCTTATGTGAATCCTTATTTTGTTTTATCCTTGTTCCTTTAATAATGGTTCATACTAAGCTTATGAATTTACCAAATCATATCCCTCGGGAGTGTCGTAACCAAGAGTGCAGCAAGGCCCGTTGTCGTGTACCAGTTCCCGTTCGAGTCTAGCTCAAAGCGGTGTTTTCGGGTTTTACCCCTATGTACATCTGTGCTAGAGCCACCTCTACCTGCTCGTATCCAGACAGGGATGTATTTGCTTGGAAACCCCTTACTCAATACTCACCAAAATACCAGGAAGATTTCCTATATTAAACTTTTCTATAGGGTTCCTCCTAGAGTTTTCATATCCTAATTTCCACAAATAACTAAACCATCCTTTGATACCAACTATAGCATCCCGTCTTTTTATAACATAACTTTCATTCCATTACACGAAACTGAGGATCTTTAAGGTTTAGTGTCTTGGAAACAAGGAACATAAAACATGAAACAAAAAAAAACATTCTTCTTAAACACTTGAAAGGATTCTCCTCATGTTCACCCTAGGCTCATTACTGCATCTCATAACCCGGGGATATACATCAAAAGGAAGGGTGAGCAGAAGGCCCAGTAAGGGAAACAAGTGAAACATTTTACATATGAACTTGAGATACATCAATAAAGTCATGAAAAGAACTTTAAGGCATGAAAATGAAATCATGAGGCATATTATAATAAAAATAAAACTTTTTCATAACTTGAAGATGTGGCTACATCATTTAACATAGACAATCATGAACATATCACCAAGGTCCATCCCCAAGGTGTCATTTTAAAATTACCAAGGTTATTCATCAAGGTATCGTGAAAATTGTAATCTCTAGTGGTTACATCATTACCCAATGCATTGGAGCGCTATCAGGGCGCACCCTTAAATTTTCCTTTATTATCATGTGATCCACATATATCATCATCAAACATTTCATAAATAACCCACATATCATAAAATAAATGGGTTTCATTTCATAATCATAACGTTTTAAAAACTGCTTTAAAGACATGATCTTTACGTCACTTTAAACCCATGGAAAGGGAAAGCGGGTCTCATTTATGTAAATCCCAGAATTTAAAATGGAACATTTTGATATATATGTGAATACCCTTGTAGAAATAAGAGCTTTGAGTATTCACTTTATAACATAAAATAATTTTTGAGAAAAGAGAGAGGCATTTTGAGGGGAAATTTCTGCAGCATAACGGCTAAGTTTCGGGGTTTTAGAAAACATTGAAATGAGAGGGGACATGGGTCACCCTCTCATAAATGATCCATAAAACATTAGGGTGAAAGAATAAGAAGTACATATGGACATGGTAATGAAATTTTAGGGACATACCATTTGAAATGAAAAACATGGAAGGAAAAAAAAATTAGATTTCTCTTATGAAAATTCAGCAGCCTTACGGCGTCACTTAACTTCAAAAGAAAATGATTTGACAAGATCAAATAGGGTCCCTCATAATATGATCATAAGAGATCAGTATGATAGATATAGAGATAATTCCCCAACATAACAAAAAGTAACTTGAAAGAATTGACATGAAAGTAGAACTTCAAAACGAGAAGGGTGAAGAACCACTTAAAAATTCGGCAGCCTAACGGCGCCACTTAAAACATCAAAATACTGAATTGAAGAGATAAAATGGGGTCTCTAATAATATGAACATAAGAGTCCAGTATGATATATATAGAGATCATACCCCAATATAACAAAAAGGAACTTGAAATAATTGACATGAAAGTAGAACTTCAAAATGAGAAGGGTGAAGAACCACTTAAAAATTCGGCAGCCTAACGGCGCCACTTAAAACATCAAAATACTGAATTGAAGAGATCAAATGAGGTCTCTCATCATATGAACATAAGAGTCCAGTATGATATATATAGAGATAATACCCCAATATAACAAAAAGGAACTTGAAATAATTGACATGAAAGTAGAACTTCAAAACGAGAAGGGTGAAGAACCACTTAAAAATTCGGCAGCCTAACGGCGCCACTTAAAACTTCAAAATACTGAATTGAAGCGATCAAATGGGGTCTCTCATCATATGATCATAAAAGATAAGTATGATAATTTAGAGATCATACCCCAACATAATAAAAAGGAACATGAAAGACTTGAATGAAAATAGAACTTGAAAACGAGGAAGGTGAAAGAATCCCTTAAAAATTCGGCAGCCTAACGACGCCACTTAAACATTCTTAAAACGAATTGATGAGAGCAAGGGGGGGGGTCTCTCATCATATGAACATGAAATAGGCAGTAGGATGAATATAAAAGAACATCCTCCAACATAAGAACATGGAGTATAAAAGAAATGACATAAAAGAGATTACTTGAAAAGAAAGAGAGGGGTCGGATCCCTTACCTTAAAATGTAACTCTTAAACCTCAAAGGTTGGGACCTTGAGGGCTTGGGGGCACATTGGGAGGACTCCTTGGGAGGTAATGAGACCAAAAATTCATTGGGAATGAGTGGGGAGTCGAATGGATGAGAGGAGGGCTTGGTATTTATAGGGAAAGTGAGGGGACAAGGCATTAATGGCCAAGGGACACCTCACATGTGCTTTTCCCAAACCCATGTGCTCTCCCTTGTCATTTATCATGGAGTTAGGCCACATGGGGCCCCCAAAACAATAATTCATCACCCTTGGCCGGCCAACCCTCAAAAGATCTCATGACATCATCATGACACCGTTATGATGTCATTAAACATACCGAAACCCTAAAACTGTATTTTTACTATTCACTGAAAATTCAACTTTCTCAGAAAAATCCCAAAATTTCACATTAACCAAATATCAATGCTCTGATTTCAAAAAATGAAATCCATTTTATAAAAATAATTTTCTAAATATTTTTAATTTAATTTTTAAATAAAAACACTATTCATCGAAAATTCATTTTTTCAGAAAAAACCCCAAAAATTACCATAACATAATATCGATGCTCTGAGTTCAAAAATAAAGTCATTTTTATAAAAATAATTTTCTAATTATTTTTAATTAAATTTTTAATTAAAAAACACTATTCACCCGAAAAAACTAATACTTGAATAATAATTAATGAAACCGTTATTTAACTATTTTATTGAATCACATTACTTAATCAAGGTGCCTAGATTATTTTAAAACTTTCTTTAAGTGAGATTACTAATCCATTTGGTCATATTACTAATCCTAATCATAAAATCACTATTCATAATTTACTATTCATCAAAAATTAAGTTGATCTTATTAGACTCTAAATTTAGTACTGAACATAATTGCAGAAGACCATTTTTTGAAAATCATTACACATTTTTAATTATTTAGGGTTTACATAAACATATTTAAAATATCCTTTTTCTAAAATTCATCAAAAATATGCATACTATATTTATCCGGTCATTTCAAAATTCATAAACTTCATCATAAGAAGAAATCCCAATTTTTATTTAAAACAAGGATTACACAAGGTAGTTACGGTCTCGTTACATAACCCCTTATAATACCAGCATAGGACCTAAGAGTAAGGTGTGCTAGGGTGATAGAAGCTTGGGGCGGCTCAGTCAGCATTGCCCGAGTAGTAATTTCTATCAGTTTGAACTTCTCACGAAGGAGATTCTGTTCTAGCTTCACATGATGAAGTTCGGCTTGGATTTGATCCAGAGCAAAGCCCAGTGGTGCTACCTCCTTCCCAAGCTCTGTTAGATGGGCTTCGATCGGTCCAAGACTACTAGGTGAGGCCATCGAATCTTCTTTCTATAATAATTAACCAAGATTACTTATATCAAAACATTTTGTTCACAGCGTTCATATTGACCGATGGTTATATAATAGTCAAAACCCACTGATCTCATTTTAATTATAATCATGTTTATCAAATAAAACATTTTTGTTGAGTATAACAATAACACATAAAATTGGGAAACAAAATTTATTTAAAAAATTCCGGGTCGTTACATAGAGCATGCTATAATTGTAATCAAATGAGGAATATTCAGTGTTATTATCATCATGATCTAATGTTGGGTGTTCATGACACTTCTCAAGGTTCACAATTGTCTTTTTCCTCAATGGGATGAGGACAGAAGAATTCCCCTCATCATGAGAACAAAGTTAGTCATGGTGATTCCAAGAATACCATGACACCTTAGCATGGGCAATTTTAGCTGGGGAATAGAGATAAAAGTGTGGTGAGTAAGAAGGTATTTGGATTTGAGTGGGTTATTGTGAATGGCCAACTTTTACCATCGACGGTGAGAGGTACAATTATTTTGAATTCTATACCTATGCACGCATTGTTTGATACCGGTGCATCTCATATTTCATTACTTATCATGTTGTTGATTTGTTGGGTCTAAATGTGGAAATGATGCCTTTTGTTTTGAAACTTCAAACTCCTCCGGGTCAAAGAAAGTGTCAAGCCTTTCTGTGTAGAGCTTGTTGTATAGCTGCCGGGTGACCGGTTTAGGGTTGACCCGGGTAGGTTCATGGTAGCCTAATTGGCCTAATTTCCCTAAATGACCTAAATTTTTCTAAATGGACTAAATTGGCCTAAATGGCATAATTGTCTAAAATGACCTAAATGGCCTAATTTTCCTAAATGACCTAATTATCCTAATTAGACTAATTGGCCTAATTGGACTAAATGGACTAAATGGCCTAAATGGACTAAATTGGCCTAAATTGACTAATTGGCCTAAATGACCTAAATTTCCTAATTGGAATAATTGGAAAAATTGGCCTAAATGTCCCAAATAGTCCTAAATGACCTAAATTGATTAATTGACCTAAATGGCCTAAATGGAAAAATTTTGCCTAAATGGATTAATTGGCCTAAATGGCCTAATTAGACTAATTGGCCTAAATGGCCAAAATTGGCCTAAATGACAAAAATGATCTAATTGGACTAATTGGAATAAATGTATTAATTGGACTAAATAGTCTAAATGGACTAATTTTTCTAATTAGCATAAATGGTCTAAATGGACAAAATTAGCCTAAATGGCCTAAATTGGCCTAATTGGTCTAAATGGCCTAAATGGCTTAATTGGCCTAAATGGATTAAATAGACTAATTGGTCTAATTGGCCTAAATGGACTAATTTTCCTAAATGACCTAAATTGGCATAATTGGAATAATTGGTCTAAATGACCTAAATTGGTCTAAATGGCCTAAATGGCCTAAATGAACTAACTGGCATAAATCAACTAACTGGTCTAATTGTTCTAAATGGACTAATTTTCTTAAGTGGAATAAATGTTATAATTGGTATAATTGGCATGAATGGCCTAAATGACCTAAATTGGCATAAATGGCCTAATTGGCCTAAATGGCCTAAATTGCCAAATTGGCCTAATTAGACTAATTGGACTAATTGTCCTAATTGGTCTAAATGACCTAAATTGGCCTAAATGGACTAAATATCCTAATTGGACTAATTGGACTAAATTTTTCTAAATGGAATAAATGTTCAAAATTGGCCTAATTGGACATTTGGTCCAAATGGTCTAAATTGGCCTAAATTGCATAAATTACCTTATTGGCTTAATTGGCCTAATTGGCCTAAATGGCCCAAATTTTCCTAAATGGAATAAATGTTCTAATTGGCCTAAATGACCTCAGTTATCCTAATTGTCCTAATTTACCTAAATTTCCTAAATTTTCTAATTGGTCTAATTTTCCTAATTGGCCTAATCAGTCTAAATTGGCCAAATCGGCTTAAATGTCCTAATCGGCCTAATTGGACTAAATAACCTAAATTGACCTAAATGGAATATTTGGATGAATTAGATTAAATGGTATAAATTATCCTAAATAACCTAAATGGTCTAAATTGTCCTAAATAGCTGAATTGGCCTAAATGGCCTAAATTGTCTAATTAGCCTAATTAATCTAAATGACCTAAATGGCTTAAATGGCCTAAATGGACTAAATGAACTAAATGACCTGATTGCCTAATTGGACTAAATGGCCCAAATGGCCTAAATTGGTCAAAATGGTCTAATTTTCCTAATTGGCATAAATGGATTAATTGGCCTAAGTGACCTAATTGGCCTAAATGGCCTAAATGAACTAATTGGCTTAATTAGGCTAAATTTTATAAATTATCCTAAATGGCCTAAATTGGCCTAATTGGTCTAAATGGCCTAAATTTGTCTAAATGGTCTAAATGGCCTAATTGGCCTAAATGACCTAAATGGCCTAATTGATATAATTGGCCTAAATGACCTAATTGGCCTAAATGGACTAAATTGACCTAAATGGCCTAAATTGGCCCAAATGGACTAAATTAGTCTAAATGGCCTAAATTGGACTACATGGCCTAATTTTCCTAATTGGCCTTAATTGGCCTGAATTGCCTAATTGGCCTAATTTGTCTAATTTTACTAATTAATCTAAATGATCTAAATTTTCCTAAATGGCCTAATTTTCCTAAATTGCCTAAATTGTCTAATTTACCTAATTGACCTAATTGAATTAAATGGCCTAAATTTACCTAAATCGACAAAATGAAAAAAAATGGCCTAAATGGCCTAAATTGCGTAAATTGCATAATTGGCCTAATTGGCCTAAATGGTCTAAATTGTCTTAATCAGATTAAATGGACTAATAGGCCTAATTTTTCAAATTGGTATAAATTACCTAAATTGGCCTAAATGGCATAATTGGCATAATTGGCCCAAATGGTCTAAATTGGCCTAAATAACCTAAATGACCTAAATTGGCCTAAATAGACTAATTAGCCTAAATGAACTAAATTGTCCTAAATAGCCTAAATGAACTAAATTGCCTAATTGGAATAATTGGAATAATTGGCCTAATTAACTTAATTGGCCTAAATTGGACTAAATGGCCAAAATCTTCTAATGGGCCTAAATGGTCTAAAGGTCCTAAATTGGCCTAATTGGCCTGAATTGGTCTCATTGGCCTCATTGGACTAAATGACCTAAATTGGATTAAATGGACTAAATGGACTAAATGGACTATATGGCCTAAATGGCCTCAATGGCCTAATTGGCCTAATTGGCCTAAATGATCAAAATTAGCCAAAATGGCCTAATGGGCCTAAGGGTCGAATGAGCCTAAGTGGCCTAATGGGTTTAATGGGATTAAGTGGCCTAATGGGCCTAATGGGTCTAATGGGATTAAGTGGCCTAATGGTCCTAATGGGTCTAATGGGATTAAGTGACCTAATAGCCCTAATGGGCCTAAGTGGCCTAATCAGCCTCATGGGCCAATTGGGCCTAAGTGGCCAAATGGGTCTAATGGGTCTAATGGGCTTAATGGGTCTAATGGTTCTAGTGGTCCAAAGTGAGATAATGGGACTAAGTGGTATAAGTGGCCTAATGGGACTAAGTATCCTAATGGGATCATTAAGTCCAATTCGGTCTAATGGGCCTAACGAGCTTAATGGGTTGAATGGACCAGTTGGGCTTAAATGGTCTGATGGGACTATTGGGCCTAATGGGCCTATTCGGCCTATTGGGCATAAGTATCCTAATGGGCCTAAGCATCCTAATGGTCCCATTATGGTCAATTAAACCTAATAGGCTGAATGGCCGAATTGACCTAATGGACATAATGGGCCCAATGGGACTAATGGGTCTAAGGGGCCTAATGGGCCTATGTGGACGAATGGGCCTAAGTGGCATAAGTTTACTAATGGGACTAATGGGCCTAAGTGGCCTAAGGGGACCAACGAGCCTAATGGGTTTAAGCGGCCTAATGAGCCTAAGTGGCCTAACAGACCTAAGTGGCCTAAGTGACCTAATAGGCCTAATCGACCTATTGGGCCTAAGTGACCTAATGGGACCAATGGCCTAATTGGCCTAATGGGCCTAAGGGTCCCAATGGGCCTAATGGTTCTAATGGTTCTAATGGGTCTAAGGGGCCTAATGGGACTAAGTGGCTTAATGGGCCTAAGTAGCCTAAGTGACTGATTGGTCTTATTAGGCCTAATGGGCCCATTATGGCCAATTCGGCCTAATGGACTAATTGGCCTAATGGGCATAATGGGTCTAAGGGGCCTAATGGGTATAAGTGGCCTAATGGGCCTAATGGACATATTGGGCCTATTGGGATTAAGTGGTCTGATGAGGTTAATGGGTATAATGGGCCTAATGGACCCATTATGGATAATTCGGCCTAATGGGTCCAATGGGCCTAAGTGGCCAAATGGGTCGAAGTGGACCAAGTCGGATAATGGGACTAATGGGTCCAATGTGTCTAAGTGGCCTAAGTTTCCTAATGGGCCTGATGAGCCTAATGTTGAAAGTGGGTGCCCTAGACCCAACTTGTTTTGTACTTTGATTATCGCTACATGTATTCAGTTTTTTTAATACATGTTTTTATCTTTCCATAATAGTATAGATACTTCTACATCCACTTTGTTTATGTAAATGTCCTTAGATTACCTGTCGCATCAAAGGGTTATAGTAGATCCTAGGCTATAATGAGAACCCTGAGATGCCATGACCGTAATCTTAAAGTAACGTCCTATGTTCCAGTTACATCATTCTGAAAAGGAAATAGATGATGTGTGACCATTAGGTGCTGGGGGATCATAAGCATCAAGACTTCTTCTAATGGAGTTCTCACTTGATGATCTCTAGTAGTTGAGATCATGATGACAGACCCGCATAATATGAACACCACATGTTTTAGGTGTCATTGGTTGTTCCTATCTATAGACATGTGTAATGGTATTTAGACTTGAGATAATTTTCAATGGATGTCATTTAATTACGTACATTTGATGTAAGGTGAAAACCATGGAAATAAAGTCGTGGTGAGGTATTTTGTATCAGGTACGTCGTTAATGGCATGGCATTGATTGAATGATCGAGAAAGGATTTGTCACTTTCGAGTTTAGGAAGAGATATCTCGGGCTTGGTTGATTAGGATGGTTGCACCTTCATTAAATCCATGGCCATGGTAGTGGAAGGTAAGACCATCCGGACAAATCAACAAACAAAATAAAGAAAAATAAAGAATGATGACACTAGTATGGAAATAAATTCGTGGTGAGGTAGTTTGTATCGGGTACGTCATTAATGGCATGACATTGATTGAATGATCGAGAAATGATTTTTCGCTTCTGAGTTCAGGAAGAGATATCTCGGGCCTGGTTGATTAGGATGGTTGCACCTTCATTAAATCCATGGCCATGGTAGTGGAAGGTAAGACCATCCAGACAAATCAACAAACAAAATAAATAAAAATAAAGAGTGATGACACTAGTATTCATTCTTCCTTATTGAAATATCGATGATGAAGAGATTATATTACACAGACCGTGTTCGTAGGAATGCATTCATTTCTTTGACTTTTCCTTATCTCTATAGGGGCCTCTGTGGGTTGCTATACCCTACTCTAGGTCGGTGGATATTATTCACTACTATTGAGGTAAGGTCCTAGAGGGTCACACACAATAGCACCTTGAGAATCCGCCCTATTCTGGGAATAATAATATAGAACTTGGTGGGCCTAGCCAAAGGGTCCGAGCACTATCCAAGTTCTATGGATCACCAAAGAATAAATAAATTCATTAATTATTCAAGTTTAGAATAATTTTTTGAATTTATTTATAACATGTAGTTACAAGTTATATAGTAAATACAAGTATTAATATTATTCGAATGGATTTTAATATCCTAGGTTTGTTTAATATTAGCCGGTGGTATGAGTTGAGTTAAAGACTCAAATTTGTCACATAATATATTTATATATTACAAGTAAGTGATAAATTATAAATATTATTTATGGCATAATTTTTTTTCATAAATAATTATTTATATCACTTATATAGCATATGTCTATTATACGGGGGCCGGGAATCCATACCATGTGTTTTAAACACTCCCTATATAAGTGAGAGAGAGGCTCTCCCATAAAAACTATTCATGTGTTGAGATTGAGAGCTTCTCTCTCCTCCTTGAATCTAGAGAGAGAGTATCTCAAGAAAAGGAAGATCTTTAAGATCATCCATCTCGGATTGAAGCTTCTTCCTTTACGGTGATCGTCGCTGCGCTGAAGTGAGCATCGAAGATCTATGATAGCACCCAGATCTTGATGAATGCTGCATGATCAGATTCAAGAGGGATGTTTGGACGATCTAGAGGGCTTCGACATTGGATTATTCGAGCAACAATCGACAGCGTCCTGTGGCGGACTTGCACATGCTAATTCCGAACAAGGTACATGTTCAGTTTAATTTTTGTGCTCTATTTAAACCTTGAGAGATCCTCAGACCAAACTAGGACAAGATCACCGGAGTTGACAGGGTTACATCACTCCGGTGATGCATAAAATTTTAAATTCCCAGCCCACCGGCTTCTGATGCGTCGTCCCGGTACCCAACAGTGGTATCAAAGGGACCTCAAGGTTTTTTTGAGTCAACAAAATTAAGATGCATTAAATTTAATTGTGGGGTGTTAAAATGGTTCATTCGGATCTGACCGCGCATCGTTTTGTTTTCAAATGATCAAGCTACGATCATTTAAAAATTTTAATCGGATCGATGATGTGGTTTATTTATCGTTCATTTGATGTTAATCTCAATCATAATTGAGATAAAATTAAATGTAATATTTTATTATTATATAATATAATATAATATTTTATTATAAAATATTTTATTATAAAATAATAAAGGAGACCAAGACCCCATTTTGGGATCTTCTTCTTCTTTTTATTTTTTTAAAAAAAGGGGGAGGGGAGACCAAGACCCCAAATGGGTCTTCTTCCCTTTTATTTAAAAAAATAAAGAAGGGCATGTGGTGGCCATTTGGTCTAAGTACAAAATAATAAAAAAAAAAATGTAAGACCCCAAAGGGGTCTCCTCCCTCACGCAATGCACAAGGGGGTACGACACCCCCTTGGAAACCCTAGCGGTCGGGCCGCACCGCTCTCCTTCCCGTCGGACCCCTCTGGCCAGACCTCCGCCTTCGTGTCGCCTTAGCCCGAGCCATGCCAGACAACCGCCTCCTGCTGGTCCCCTTCACTGCACCTTGCCCCTAGCCGCACCGGGATGCTTCCCTGAGCCCCGCCGGACATCCTCCTCCCCAAGCCTAGCTGGAGCAGCTGCGCCACCTCAGACCGCCGCCCCTGGCCAGAGCCGAACCCCTAGTCACGCTGCACTGCCCATGGCCGAACCTCCTACTCGCACCATCCGAGAACCGCACCGGCCACGCCGGTCCCGGCAATGTCGAACCGGGATGCCGCCACACCAGCTCGCCAGAGCAGCGGGCTGCCGGCCATGAGGTTGGCCAGTTTGCTTCCCGGGCTCCTCCCACTCCCTTCGAACCTTGCCGGAAGTTGTTGCTATTGTGGGAGTTGATAGACCGAGCTGTCACACTACAGTCACACCACGGTCACGCCATGGTGACGCCGCAGTCACGTCGTGGTCACGCCACAGTCACGTCACGGTCAAGCCGTGGTAATGTCGTAATTGGCCCTGATCCAAAATGACACCCCGTATCGGTTCGCAGTCCTGCCGGACTTCTCGGCTAGAGGTAACCCCACTTTAAATTAATTTTAATTAATTTAGTTTTTTTAAACTAAATTAATTAGAGTTAATTTGGTGTTTAATTTTTTTTTAATCTGAAATATTCATTTAATTTAAGTTTAAAATTAATGGTTTAATTTAATTTTTAGAATTAAAATTAAATTAAACAAATGGAACTGATAAAATAAATTATTTGAATTTAATCAAATTCATTTAATTTTTTAGAACACCCTCGCACTATTTAAATTTATTTCAATTTTATTTTATTGCGCATATTTTACCTCGATTGGTCTTGAGAAAGTGACTGAATTGTGTATGTCTGGTATTTATTTATTTATTTAATTATTTATTCAATGTGTGTGATGATTGTAATAATTAATTAGGTAAATGACAGTCTGTGAATTTTCTCTTTTAATTCAGATATGTATAAGGGCCTACATGTCCATTACACAATGTGTATTTTATACCCCTAGACCCCCTCACCTGCATGCAAGTACATTTGTAATTAAATGATGATCTGAGACGTAGACTCTACCAAGATGAGGCGGTAAACCAGACGGGATCCAAGCGCTTTACACTGGGCAAGCTATGATGTGAGTCAAGTCACAACTCAGGTATGGATACCCCTACGTCAAGATTGATCCGTTATGGATCAGTCTTTATATAATTCTCAAGACTAGTTGGATTTCATGATTTACTTTATGCATAGTTTATTGTTTTATGTGTATTCATGATTATTGCGTGATCACATAGAATAGTAAACAAGATAAAATGCATAAAGATGTGATGAATTATATTCTATTGCATGTTCAGTTGTGAGTGCGACAACCCAGTTTGAACATAATAAATAGAAAAGGATTATATTCGTCAATAAATAAATATAAAAATCCCTCAAAGATATATTAAGTATAAAAGCCTTCCATTTCTCCCATTTAAACAAAACTGGGTGTTTGGGGTGTTCGTCAGCCTTAATTGAGAGTGCCTCTTACTACCGAGGCATTTTCATAAGAGAAATGGGTCGACTTAACTTAAGTGAGTAGTCAAGGATTAGCCTTAGCTAACTTGCTATCACTTTAGATGAAAAATATTGAGGGAATCAAGTTCAGATTCCAAAAGCTGGGAATTTACTCAACAACACAAGAAACCATAAGAAAAAGTGGTTGGCCAGTCAAGTGCCTACCTAGAAACCCTCCAAGTAGTGGTGTAGCCCTAGCTTGTAGACTACGAGGGAGGTTTCGAGGATCCTTTCCACTAGAATACTCAAGCGATAGAGTATTCCGAATTTAATAGTGAGGGCTATTAAGGTTCGCCAAAATAGTGGGAGACATTAAAATGATATAATAATTTACTAATCATAAATGTCAAAAGGTAATCAAGACAAAGTACTAACTACTAAATATTTATCTGATGTAGATTCAAAATGGAAATCACCAACACCACAAGTATTTTATCACTACGATCGATCTTGGATAAAGAAAATATCCTGACCTGCAATAACTTCCAGGAGTGGTACAGGCGCTTACGTATAGTACTATGTCAAGAAAGGAAGTTATATGTGCTGGAATCCCCAATTCTTGCTGAGTCCCCTCAAGGAGCAAGTAAGGCGGAAAAAGATAAATGGAGAAAGCATGCAGATGATGCAATTGATGTACAATGCATCATGTTGTCATACATGTCCAACCAATTGCAAAAAATGCATGAGGATGAGGATGCCTACAAGATGATTTCACATCTCCAAGAACTTTATGAGGAGAGGGCTAGGCAAGAAAGGTATGAGATCTCAAGTGTGCTTTATAAGTGGAGGCTAGCAGAAGGGCACCAAGACGGTCCTCATGTACTCAAGATGATTGGGTATATTGAGAGGCTTGAAGCCCTTGGGTTCAAACTGAACCAAGAACTAGCAGTGGATCTCATCCTTGCCTCTTTACCATCAAGCTTCTTGACTTTTATTTTCAATTATAATATGAATGATATGACAAAGTCACTCCCAGACCTTTTGGCTTTAGTTCTCTAAGCTGATAAGTATATGAAAAATACTAATTCATATGTCCTTATGGTGAACTTGAAAAACAAGGTCAAGGCAAAGGGGTCTAAGGCCAAGTCAAGGCCAAAGACACCAATGCATCATCCTGGAAAGAATCCAAAGATTCAGAGGCAAAGTAATGAGCAGGAATCTCTCTGCTTTGGATGTGGAAAGAAAGACCACTAGAAGAAGAATTGCAGAGCTGGGAAGAAGAAGCAAACTGATGCTTCTACTTTAGGTATTTTTTTCATTGAATACAATCTATCTTTATCTATAAGTTGGGTATTGGATATGGCATGTGTCTCACACATTTTTATTCATATATAGGAACCAAGTAGGTTCAAGAAGATTGCAAAAGGTCAAGTGGATCTCCAAGCTGAAAATGGTGCAAGTCTAGCAGCCTTGGAAGTGGGAGACTATCACTTAACCTTGAAAACTAATTTGGTTATAGTTTTAAACAATTGCTATTATGTACCTTCTATTACCAGAAACATTATCTCTGTGTCAAGTCTAAACACTATGGGTTTTTATTTCAAGTTTGGAAATAAAAGTTTTCTCTTTTATAGGGATAACATATGTTATGGTATGGCACATCTTAACAATGGTTTATATATTCTAGAACTAGAAAACTCAGTAATGGAAATCAATGAAAGAAATAGCCAACATGACTCAAATAACACCTTCCTATGGAACTTCAGGCTTGGTCATGTAAACGAGAAGCGATTACGAAGATTTCATCAAGAAGGGTATCTAGACTTGGTACAGTTAGAACCCTTAGATGTATGTCAAGCTTGTTTATAAGGAAAGATGACCAAAGCACCTTTCTCAGGAAAGGGAGAAAGAGCCAATGTAGTGCTGGAATTAATACATACTGATGTATGTGGTCCATTTCCAGTAGAGACAAGGGGTGGTTTTCTATACTTCATTACTTTTACCGATGACTATAGTATGTATGGCTATATTTACTTAATGCGGTATAAGTCAGATTCCTTTCAGATATTTAAGGAATACCAAAATTAAGTAGAAACCCAACTTGGTAAAAAGATAAAAGCACTTCACTCAGACCAAGGCGTAGAATATCTTAACCAAGCTTTCATTGATCACTTGAAGGAGTGTGGGATAGTGCAACTCACTCCTCCTTATACACCACAATGGGATGGTGTTAGTGAAAGGAGGAATAGGACCTTGCTTGACATGGTCAGATCAATGATGAGTCATGCAACCCTTCCATTATCCTTTTGGGGATACGCCTTACAGACAGCAGCATACACCCTTAACCGAGTACCAACTAAAGCTGCAGATGGGATTCCATATCAGTTATGGTATGGAAAGAAACCCAACCTTACAAACATCCGTGTATGGGGGTGCGAGGCATTTGTCAAGACTTTACAAAGTGAAAAATTAGCATCTAGAAGCACTAAGTTCATCTTTATAGGTAAGGAAACTAGAGGATATTACCTATATAACCCTTTAGATAGAAAAGTAATTGTGGAAAATATGCCATGTTTCTAGAAAGGGAACACATTTCTATTGGAAATAGTGGGAGTAAGATTGAGTTCAATGAAGTTAATTCTCCAAATGCACAAGAGTTGGTAGAGGAACAATCTCCACAAGAACAAGTGGAAGAAGAAATTATTCCTGAGACACAGATACTACGTAGGTCTATACGAGAGGTTAGAGAACCAGAGTGTTATGGTTTTATTGTCACCAAGTCAGGTGACACATTAGTCCTTCAGTATGATGAACCTCTAACCTACAAGGAAGCAGTAGAAGGCAAAGAAGCTACTAAATGGCAATAATCCATGAATTCTGAGATGGAGTCCATGTACCAAAATCAAGTTTGGATTTTGGTAGACCCTCCAGTTGATATAAAATCCATTGGATGTAAATGGGTATTCAAGAAGAAGCTAGAAATAGATGGTGAGGTTAATTCCTTTAAAACAAGATTGGTTGCAAAGGGTTTTAGGCAACGTCAAGTCATTGACTATAACGAAACCTTCTCACTAGTAGCAATGCTTAAATCCATCAGAATATTGCTTGAAATAGAAGCCTTTAATGATTATGAAATTTGGAAAATGGATGCCAAACTACTTTTCTAAATGGGAAGTTGGTTTAAGACATCTATATGACTCAACCCGAAGGATTTGTCAAGTCAAAGAATGAAAATAAAGTGTGCAAGCTGTATAGATCCATTTATGGATTGAAGTAGGCATCAAGATCATGGAATGTTCATTTTGATGAAGCCATAAGAGATTTTGGTTTTGTCAAAATTGAAAGTGAGCCTTGTGTCTATAAAAAGGTTGAAGGGAATTCCATCGTTTTCCTAGTATTATATGTTGATGACATATTAATTATGGGAAACGAGGTGCAAGTCTTACAGTCAGTTAAGACTTGGTTAAATGAATGATTCTCCATGAAAGACTTAGGTGAAGCAGCCTACATTATAGGGATCAAGATCTATCGAGGTAGATCTCAAAGGCTTCTTGGGCTAAGTCAAAGTACATATATTGACAAGGTACTCAAAAGGTACAGTATGGAACAATCCAAGAGAGGATTGTTACCGATGTCACATGGTGTAAATCTCTCCAAGAAAATGTGTCCACAAACACATGAGGAGATTGATAGAATGAGTAGAGTCCCTTATGCTTCACCAGTGGGTTCTATCATGTATGCCATGCTATGTACTAGGTTTGATTTCACCTTTGCTTTAAGCATGGTGGGAAGATATCAAGCCAATCCAAGAGAGATGCATTGGGCAGCTATTAAAACTATCCTAAATTACTTGAGGCGTTCTAAGGATATGTTCCTTGTGTATGGAGGAGATGAGGAACTAGTTGTGAGGGGATACACTGATGCTAGTTTCCATACAGATCATGATGATATGAAATCACAGTCAGGCTACATCCTTTTCCTGAATGGTGGTGCAGTGAGCTGGAGAAGCTCAAAGTAAGTTGTGGTTGTTGATTCTATAGAAGATTCCGAATATATTGTAGCTTCCGATGCAGCAAAGGAAGCAGTCTGGATACACAGCTTTATGTCAGACATTGGTGTTGTACCTATCAGTGCAGACCCTGTACCAATATATTGTGATAATACTGCTATAGTGGTGCTTGCCAAGGAGCCCAGGTCTCACCAAATAACAATGCATATTCTTTGGAAGTTTCATCTCTTGAGGGATTTTACTCAAAGAGGTGAAGTGACAGTTAGTAAAGTAGCCAGAGAGGACAACGTGGCAGACCCCCTGACTAAAGCCATTTCTCAGCAGAAGCATGATACACATGTGAATGCTAGCGGATTGAAACCTGTTAGCAGTTGGCTCTAGTTCAAGTGGGAGTGTTGAAAGTGGGTTCCCTAGACCCAACTTGTTTTGTACTTTGATTACCGCTACATGTATTCAGTTTTTTATAATACATGTGTTTATCTTTCCATAATAGCATAGATACTTCTGCATCCACTTTGTTTATGGTAATGTCTTTAGATTACCTGTCACATCAAAGGGTTATAGTAGATCCCAGGTTATAATGAGAACCCTAAGATTCCAGGAAATTAATCTTAAAGTAACGTCTTATGGTCCAGTTACATCATTCTGAAAAGGACACAGATGATATGTGACTATCAGGTGCTGGGGGATCATAAGCATTGAGACTTCTTCTCATGAAGTTCGCACTTGATGATCTCTAGTAGTTGAGATCATGAGGACAGACCCTCATAATAGGAACACCACATGTTTTAGGTGTCATTGGTCATTCCTATCTATGGACATGTGTAATGGTATTTAGACTTGAGATCATTTTCAATGGATGCCATTTAATTACGTACATTTTATGCAAGGAGAAATCCATGGCAAAAAAGTCATGGAGAGGTAGTTTGTATCGGGTATGTCATTAATGGCATGACATTGATTGAATAATTGAGAAAGGATTTTTCACTTACAAGTTTAGGAAGATATATCTCGGGCCTGGTTGATTAGGATGGTTGCACCTTCATTAAATCCATGTCCATGGTAGTGGAAGGTAAGACCATCTGGAAAAATCAACAAACAAAATAAAGAAAAATAAAGAATGATGACACTAGTATGCATTCTGCTTTATTGAAATATTGATGACAAAGAGATTATATTACATGGACCGTGCTCGTAGGAAGGTATTCATTACTTTGACTTTACCTTATCTCTATAGGGTCCTCGATGGGTTGCTATACCCTACTCTAGGTAGGTGGATATTATTCACTCCTATTGAGGTAAGGGCCTAGAGGGTCACACACAATAGCGCCTTGAGAATCTGCCCTATTTTGGGAATAGGAATATAGAACATGGTGGGACCTGCCAAAGGGTCCGATCACTATCCAACTTTTATGGATCACCAAATAATAAATAAATTCATTAATTATTCAAGTTTAGAATAATTCGTTGAATTTATTTATAACATGTATTTACAAGTTATATAGTAAATACAAGTATTAATATTATTCAAATGGATTTTAATATCCTAGGTTCGTTTAATATTAGCAGGAGGTATGAGTCGAGTTAAAGACTCAAATTTATCACGTAATATATTTATATATTACAAGTAAGTGATAAATTATAAATATTATTTATGGCATAATTTTATTTGTCATAAATAATTATTTATATCACTTATATAGTAGATGTCTATTACACGAGGGCCAGGAATCCATACCACATGTTTTAAACACTCCCTATATAATTGAGAGATAGGCTCTCCCATAAAAACTATTCATGTGTTGAGATTGAGAGCTTCTCTCTCCTCCTAGAATCTAGAGAGAGAGTCTCTCAATCAAAGGAAGATCTTCAAGATCATCCATCTTGGATTGAAGCTTCTTCCTTTGTAGTGATCCTCGCTGCGCGGAAGTGAGCATCGATGATCCGTGCTAGCACCTGGATCTTGACGAATGGTGCACGAGAATATTTGAGAGGTGTGTGTGGACGATCTAGAGGGATTCGACGTCGGAGTCTTCGAGCAACGATCACCGACGTCCTGCAGCAGACTTGCACATGATAATTCCGAACAAGGTATATGTTCAGTTTAATTTTTGTGCTCTGTTTAAACCTTACGAGATCCTCGGCCCAAACCGGGACAATATCACCAGAGTTGACAGGGTTACATCACTCCGGTGATGCAGAAAATTTTAAATTCTCGGCCAACCGGCTTCCGCTGCGCCATCCCGATACCCAACACCTAATGGGTCCAATGGGCCTAATAAGTCCAATGGGTCTAAGTGGCCTGATGGGAATAAGTTGCCTAAGTTGCCTAATGGGCCTAATGGGTCCAATGGGTCTAAGTGGCCTGATGGGAATAAGTTGCCTAAGTTGCCTAATGGGCCTAATGGGTCCAATGGGTCTAAGTGGTCGAATAATCCTAAGTGGCCTAAGTTTCCTAATGAGCCCAACATGCCTAATGGGTCTAATGGGTCTAATGGGGCTAAGTGGCCTAATCGGCCTAATGGGTCTAATGGGACTAATGGGCCTAATGGATTGAATGGGCCTAAGTGGAAGAATGGGCTTAATGGGCCTAAGTTGCCTAATCGACCGAATGGGCCTAAGTGGCCGAATGGGCCGAATAGGCCTAATGGTCCAAATGAGTCTAAGTGGCCTAAGTGGCTGAATGGGCCTAATCAACCGAATAGGCCTAATGGGCCTTATGGGCCTAAGTGTCTGATTAGGACTAATGGGCCTAAGTGGTAGAATGAGCCTAATGGGACAAATTGGCCTAATGTGGCATAGTGGGCGTAATGGGCCAAAGTGGAAGAATGGGCTCAAGTGGCATAATGGTCCTAATGGGCCGAATGGGAATAAGTAGCCTAATGGTCCAAAGTGTCCTAATGGGCCTAGTGGGCCTAAGTGGTTGAATGGGCCTAACGGCCCCAATGGGACTAATTGGCCAAATGGGCATAAGTGGCCTAATGGGCCTAATGGGCCTAGTGCGCCTAAGTGGACAAATAGACCGAAGGGGCCTAATGTGCCTAATGGGACTAATGGACCTGAGTGGCCTTATGGCCCTAATGGGCTGAATGGGCCTAATGGACCTAATGGGAACAGTTGGCCTAATGGGAAAATGGGCCTAAGTGGCATAATGAGCCTAATTAGACTAAGTGTCCTAATCGGCGTAATCGAACGTATGGACCTAATGGGCCTGATGGGCCTAAGTGGAATAATGGGCTAAGTAGGCCAAAGTAGCCAAATGGGCCTGATCGTCTTAACGAGCTGAAGTGGCCTAAAGGGCCTCATGGGCCTCATGGACCTGAGTGTCCTAATGGGACTCATGGGCCTAAGTGGCCTCATGGGCCTCATGGGCCCAAGGGGACTAATTGGCCTAATGGGCCTAATGGGCTTAATGGGATTAATGGGCTTAATGGGCTTAATGGGCCTAGGTACCAAATGGGCCCAACAAGCCTATGGGGCCTAATGAGACTATGTGGCCTAATGGGCTTAGGTGGCCTAATGGGATTAATGGGATTAATGGGTCTATGGGACTAATGGTCCTAATGGGCCTAAGTGACCGGATGGGCCTAATTGGTCTAAGTGGAATAATGGGACGAGGTGGCCTAGTGGGACAAAGTTACCTAATCGGCCTAATGGGCTTAATGGGCCTAATGGGACTGATGGGCCTAAGTGGACTAATGGTCTTAATGGTTCGAATGGTCCTAATTGGACTAAGTGGCCTAATGGGCCTAATGGCCAAAGTTACCTAATCGCCTTAATGAGCTTAATGGGTCTAATGGACCAATGGGCCAAATGGGCCTAAGTGGCCTATTGGGCCGAAGTGTCATAATTGTCCTAATGGGATTAATGTTCCTAGTGGACCTAAGAGGCCTAATGGGCCTAATGGGCCTAATGGGCCTAATGGGCCTAATGGGCCTAATGGGCCTTAGTGGCATAATCACCCTAATGTGCCTAATCGACCCAATGGGCCTAAGTGGCCTAATGGGCTTAATGGTATTAATGGTCCTAGGGGCCAAATGGTCTGAATGGGACTAATGGGATGAATGGGGCTAATGGGCCTAATGGGCCTAAGTGGTCAAATGGGCGTAAGTTGCCTGATTGACATAAAGGGCCTAATGGGCCTAAGGGGTCTAACGAGCCTAATGTGCCTAAGTGGCATAATCGGCCTAATGGTCTTAATGGTCCCAGTGGGTCTAAGTGGCTGAATGGGCCCAATGGGCCTAAGTATCCTAATCGGCCTAAGTGGCCAAATAAGATTAAGTGGTCGAATGGGCCTAATGGGCCTAAGTGGACTAAGTAGCCTAATGGGAATAATGGGACTAAGTGGCCGAATGGCCCAATGGGACTAAGTGGCCCAATGGGCCTAATGGACCTAAGTTTCCTAATGTGCATAATGAGCCTAAGGGGGCGAATGGGACTAATGGGCCTAAGTGCCCTAATGGGCCTAAGTGGCCTAATCCACCTAATGGGTATAATGGGCCTAAGTGGGCTAATGGGTATAATGGGCCTAAGTGGCCTAATAGACCTAATGTGTCGAAGTGGAAAAAATGGGCCTAATGGGCCCAAGTGGCCTAATGGGCCTAGTGGGCCTAATGAGCCGAAGTGGTTGAATGGGCCTAATGGGTCGAAGTTGCCTAATGGGCTAAATGGGCCTAATGTTCTTAGTGAGCCTAATGGGCCTAAGTGGCCTAATGGGACAAAGTGGCTTAAGTTTCCTAATGGGACAAATAGGCCTATGTGGCCTAATGGGACAAATAGGCCTATGTGGCCTAATGGGCCAAATGGTCCTAAGTGGCCGAATGGGCCTAATGTGCCTAATGGTCATAATTGGCCTAAGTTTCCTAATGGGCCTAATTGGATTATTGGGCCTAATGGTCCTAATGGGCCTAAGTGACCTAATGGGCCTATTGGGTCGAAGTGGTATAATGGGCCTAACAAGCCTTATGGGCCACATGGGCCAAAGTGGCCTCATGGTACTAAGTGGCCTCATAGGTCTCATTGACCTAAGTGGCCTAATGGGCTTAATGGGCCCAAGGGGCTTAATGGGTTTAAGGGGCCTAATGGGATAAATGGGATTAACGGGCCTTGGTGCCAAATGGGCCTAATGTGTCGAATGGACCTAATGGTCCAAATGGGCCTCATGAGCATAAGTGGCCTAATGGGCCTAATAATCCTAACTGTCCTAATGGGCCTAAGTAGATTAATCGACTTAATGGGATTAATGGGCTTAATGTGCCTAAGGGAATAATGGGCCTATGTGGCCTAATGGGCTTAAGGGGCTTAATGGGCCTAAGTGAACTAATGGGCATGGGTGGCCTAATGGGATTAATGGGATTAGCAGGCCTAGGGGCCAAATGAGAATAATGGGCCTAATGGGCCAAATAGGCCTGAGTGGCCAAATGGGTCCAATGGGCCTTAGTGGCCTGATGGGCCTAGGTAGCCTAATCGGCCTAATGGGCCTAAGTGGCCGAATGGTCCAAATAGGCCTAAGTGGACTAATGGGCCTAGGTGGCCTAATGGGATTAATGGTATTATTAGGCCCAGGGCCCAAATGGGCCTAATAGGTTGAATTGGCCAAAGTGGCCAAATGAGCCTAAGTGGTCGGATGGGATAAAGTTTCTGAATCGGCCTAATGGGATTAATAGGCCTAATGGGACTAATTAGTATAAGTGACCTAATGGGATGAATGGGCCTAATTTTCCCAATGGGCCTAATAAACCTAATGGTCTTAATGGGCCAAAGCTGCCTAATCAGTCTAATGGGCTTAATTGGCCTAATGGGCCTAATGGATATAATGGGCCGAATGGGCCTAATGACCTAATGGTCCTAAGTGGCCTAACCGACTTCATGGGCTCAATGGTCCTAGTGGAACTAAGTGTCCTAATGGGCATAATGGATCTAATGGGCCTTAGTGTCCTAATCGTCCTAATGTGCCTAAGTGGCTTAATGGGCCTCAGTGGCCTAATGGGCTTAATGGGCACAAAGAGCCTAAGGGAAAAAATGGTCCTAATGGGATGAGTGGGCCTAATGAGTTAAATGGTCCTAATTAGCCTAAGTGGCCCAATGGGCCTAATGAGCCTAAGTGGCCTAATGGGTCTAAGTTCCCTAATCGGCCTACTGGTCTTAATGGGTCTAATGGGCCGAATGGGACTAATGGGCCTAAGTGGCCTAATGGTCTGAATGGCCCCATCGACCTAATGGAATTAATGGGCCAAGGGGGGATAAGTGGATGAATGGGGATCAGTGGCTTAATGGGCTTAATGGGTTGAAGTGGTTGAAGTGGCCTAATGGGCCTAAGTGGCCTAATGGGCCTAAGTGGCCTAATGTCCCTAATGGGCCTAATTGGACTAATGGGACTTAGTGTCCTAATTGTCCTAATGGGCCTAAGTGGCATAATGGGCCTAATATTCCTAATGGAATTAAGTGGAATAATGGTCCTAATGGTCCTAAGCGGCTTAATGGGCCGAAGTAGCCGAATGGGCCTAATGGGTATAAGTGGACTAATGGGCATGATTGGCCTAATGTGCTTGATGGGCCTAATGGGCCTCATGGACCTAAGTGGCCTAATAAGCCAAATAGGCCTGAGTGGGAAGATGTTCCTAATGGGCCTAAGTGGCATAATGAGCCAAATGGGCCAAAGTGGCCAAATGGGCCTAATGAGCCTAATGGACCGAAGTGGCCTAATGGGCCTGATGGGAATGATGGGAATGATGGGAATGATGGACCTAATGGGCCTAAGTGTCCTAATGATCGGAATGGACCTAAGTGGCCTAATGGGCCTAATGGGCTTGATGGGCCGAATGGGCAGAATGGGTCTAAGTTGTTGAATGAGCCTAATGGGTGGAATAGGCCTAAGTGGCCTAATGAGCCGAATTAGCCTAAGTCGTGTAATGTGCCTAATGGGCCCAAGTGGTCGAATGTTCCTAATGAGACTGATGGGCCTGATGGGCCCAATGGGATTAATGGGCCTTAGTGTCTTCATGGGCTTGATGTCTTAATGGGCCTCATGGGCCTAAGTGGCCGAATGGGCCTAATGGGAATTAGTGGCCTAATGGGCCTAATGCGGTAATGAGCCTAGGTAGCCTAATGGGTTTAATGGTCCTCAGTGACTTAATGAGCCTAGTGGGCCTAAGTGGCCTAATGAGCTGAATGAGACTAAGTGGTCTAATGGGCCTAATATGCCTAATGGGCCGAAGTGGCCTAATAGGCGTGATGGGCCTTAGTGGCCTCATGGTCCCAATGAGACTAATGGGACTAAGTGGCCTAAGTAGCTGAATGGTCCTAATGGGCCTAAGTGGCCTAATGGGCATGATGAGATTGATGGATCTAATGGGCCTAAGTGTCCTAATGGGTCGAATGGGCCTAAGTGGCCTAATGGGTCAGATTAGACTGATGGTACTAATGGGCCTAATGGGCCTCACTGGTCTAAGTGGTCCAATGGGCCTCATGGGCCTTAGTGTTCTAATGGATGAGTGAGCCAAATGGTCCTAAGGGGCCTAATGGGCCTGATTTGCCTAATGGGGCTCAGTGGCTGAATGTGCTTATTAAGCATAATGGGCCTGGTAGGCCCAATTGGTATAATGGGCCTAAGTGGCCCAATGGGCCTAAGTGGCCGAATGGGCCTAATGGGACTAAGTGTTCGAATGGACCTAATGAGCCTAATGGGCCTAAGTGGCCAAATGGGATAGAAGGGCCTAATGGGGTGAATGTTCTTAAGTGGCCTAAGTGGCCTAATGGTCATAATGGGCATAAGTGGCCTAATGGGCCTAATGGGCCGAATGGGCCTCAATGGCCTAATGAGTTGAATGGTCCTGATAATCCCAATGGGAAGAATGGGCCTAATGGGAAGAATGGGCCTAAATGGCTTAATGGGCCCAACGAGCCTAAGTGGTTGAATGGGCCTAATGGGCCTAAGTGGCTGAATGGGTCTAATGAACCTAAGTGGAAAAATGGGCCAAATGGTCCTAAGTAACCTAATGGTCCTAAGTGGTCATATGGGCCTAATGGGACTATGTGGATGGATGGACCTAATGGGCCTCATGGGACCAATGGGCCTCAGGGGCCTAAGTGGCCTAACGGTCCTAGTGGGCCTAATGAGACTAAGTCACCTAATGGGCCTAATGGGTTTAAATTGCCAAATGGGATGAATGGACCTAATTTGACTAGTGTACCTAAGTGGACAATAGGCCTAATAGGACTAATGGTCCTAATTGGCCTAAGTGGCCTAAGTGGCCTAAGTGGCCCAATCAGCCTAATCAAACAATTGTGGCTAATGGGCCTAAGTGGGCTAATGGCCAAATCGGCCTAGGTGGATGAATGGGACTAAGTGGACCATTGGGCCTAATTTTCCTAGGTGGTCAAATGGGCCTAATGGGTATGATAAGACTAAGTGGTTGGCCTAATGGTCCGGATAGGCCTAAGTGTCCTAATGGGCCTAATGGGCCTCATGGACCTAAGTGGCCCTCATGGGCCTATCGACCTAAGTGGCCTAATGTTCCTAATGGGCCTAAGTGGCCAAATGGGAATAATGGGACTAATGGGCCTAATTGTCTTAACAGACCTAGGTGCCAAATGGGATGAATAGCTTAATGGGCCCAATGGGCCTAAGTGGACTAATGGGACTAAATGGCCTAAGTGGCCTAATTGACCTAATGGGATTAATGGTCCTAATGGTCCTAATGGGATTAATGGACCTAAGTGGAATAATGGACCTAAGGGGTATAATGGGCCTAAGTGGCCTAATGGGCTTGGGTGGCCTAATGGGCATAATGGGCTTAACAGGCCTAGGGAAAAGTGGTCCTAATGGGATGAATGGACCTCAGCAGCTTAATGGGCCTAAGAAACCTAATGGGCCTAATTCGTCTAAATTTCCTGATGGTCATAGTGGGTCTAAAGGGCCTAATGGGCCTAATGGGCATAAGTTTTCTAATGGGCCTAGGTGGCCTGATGGGCTTAATGGTCCTAGGGTCCAAATGGGCCAAATGGGCCTTAGTGGCCTTAGTGGCTTAATGGGCCTAATGGTTCGAAGTGGACTAATGTGCCAATGTTTCCTAATCGACCAAATGGGGATAATGGGCCCAATGGACCCAATTGGCCAAATGGACCTAAGTGGCCTAATGGGACTAATGGGCCGAATGAGCCTAATTGGCCTAAGTGGACTAATGGGCCATAGTTTCCTAATCGGTCTGATGAGATTAAGGGGCCTAATGGGCCTAAGTGTCCTAAGTGGCCTAATGGGCCTAATTGGAGAAATCGGACTAATGGTCTTAATGGGCCTAGTGGGCCTAAGTGGCCTAAGGGGCCTTAGTCGCCTAATCATCCTAATGGGGCTAAGTGGCATAATGGGCCTAAGTGGCCTAATGAGCTTAATGTGATTAATGGTCCTAGGGGCCTAATGGGACTAATGGGATGAATGGTCCTAATTAGCCTAAGTGGCCTAATGCACCTAATGGGCATAAGTGGCCTAATGGGCCTAAGTTGCCTAATCGGTCTAATGGGATTAATGGGCCTTAGGGGCCTAATGAGACTAATGGGACTATTGTGCCTAATGGGACTAAGTGAACTAATGAGCCTAAGTGGCCTAATCGGCCCAATGGGCTTAATGGTCCTAGTGGGCCTAGGTTCCCTAATGGGCCTAATGGGCCTAAGTGGCTTGATCGGCCGAATGGGCCTAAGTGTCCAAACAGCCCTAAGTGGCCCAATGGGAATAATACCCCTAAGTGGCCTAATGGTCCGAGTTGGCCTAAGTGGTCGAATAGGTTGAATGGGCCTAAGTAGCTCAATGGGCCTAATGGGCATAAATGACCTAGTGGGTCTAATGGGCCTAAGTGTCCTGATGGGCCTAAGTGGCATCATGGGCCTAAAAGACCTTAGTGTCCTAATGGGCCTTAGTGTCCTAATGGTCCAAATAGGCCTAATAGGCCTAATGGGCCTAATGGGCCTATGTGGCCTATGTGGTCCAATGATCCTAATGGGCATAATGGACCTAATGGGTCATATGGGCCGAATTGGCATAATGACATAATGAGACTAAGTGGATGAATGGGACGAATGGGTTTAATGGGACTAAGTGGCCTAATGGGCCTAATGGGCCCAATGAGCCCAATGGGCCGAAGTGGCCTAATGGTTCAAATGGACCGAATGGGCTGAGTGGGCTGAATGGGCCTAAGTGGACCAATCGGCTTAAAGGGCCTAATGGGCCAAAGTGTCCTAATGGACTGAAGTGGCTGAATGGGCCTAGGTGGCCTAATGGGGCTAATGGGCCTAAGTGGCCTAATGGGGCTAATGAGTTGAAGTGGAGGAATGGGCTTAAGTGGCCCAATGGGTCTAATGGGACCAATGAGTGTAAATGGCTAGTGGGCTTAATTGTCTTAATGGGTCGAAGTGGCCTAATGGGATTAATGGGACCAAGTGGCCGAATGAGCCGAATGGTCCTAAGTGGACCAACTGGCTGAATGGGCCTAATGGGACTAATGGGCCTAAGTGGCCTGCTGGGCCTATTGTGTTGGGACCAGGTTGAATGAAGATGAAAGTTTGAAGAGTTATCTTTTGCAGAGTGTTGTATTTTGTTGTCAAAGACGATAAATCAATTCACTGTGTAGAAGGATCATAAATCAGACGATGCATTGCTGGTATGTATTTCACACAAATCATGAGTTAGGAGAACTTGTGATGCAAGCCTTATGAAGGAAAGGGGGAGAAATGATGATGCCAGTCAGATAATGTTTTGATTGGAAGGAATAATGCTGCTGGAAGATAGGAAAGATTCAGTTCCCATTGCAACTCTGACGATGCTTAAGCTGATCTATCAAAGGATAAATATCACGACAGTGGGATTCGTGATAAGAGTAGAATAATGGTTATGGGAAGCAGTAAAGAGACAACATGACAAAGCAATAGACAATTTGAGGATGGCAGAAAAGCACAGTTTAAGGTGGCGCCGTTTTCCAGTGTTTGCCAAATTTTAGGGCCTGAAAATCGGGAGATGAAGAAATGTGCTTGGCAATGGATGTTGCGCATAAGATTGAAGATGGTTTATACGTGCAAAAGAGTTATTCAAGGTCAGAACGTTGAAAAATGACAAAGGAATGGAGTGCGCGGAAATTTAGGCATGTTTCGCGCAAAAATAAAGTGGTGCGCGAAATATCTGCGGGATGCGCGAAATAGTTGCGGGTTGCGCGAAAAATCTGCGGGATGCGCCAAATATTGGCATGGTGCGCGAAATTGAGGAATGAAGTTTTTGCGAAAATGATGGTTCGAGATCAGAAGATCAAAAATTGGCAAAGGCATAAAATGCGCGAAATATTGGAGCAGTGCGCGAAATCTGATGTTGCAGGAAAGATTGGGTTTGCGCGCAATATAGAACGCTGTGCGGAATTTTGCGTGCAATTGGTGCTTCATGCTTAGAAGGATGAAAAATGGAAAAGGCATGAGGTGCGCGAAATATGAAGTTTCATAAAAGAGTTTTTACGCGCATGGAGGAGGTTTTACGCGCGGATTAGTGTTTTTCGCGCGGGTTCAAAAATGCCTATAAATATGAGGCTAACCCTTGTTAGTTGTCAATGCTCGACACTTAGAAGAAATCCCGAGCTCTGGTACGCGTAAATTATACGCTAAGTGAGTTGCGCGAAAAGAGGAAAAGTTGCGCGTAAAAGGAAAGTTGCGCGAAAACGTTTTTTCGCGCCAAAAGGAAATTTTACGCGCAAGCCATTTGAATTGCGCGCAAGGCACCCTAAAGGCTGCGCGAAATATTTGGGGTCTTCGCACGTATTCAGTTGTGCACGAGAGAGTTCTTACCGGCTTCTGGGTAAGAAAGTGAAGATTTGTACTTCGGAGAATACATCTGTTTAATTGTAAAGAAGCACTGAAACATTGTGTTATCCTATTTGTGCTAAGAGGGAGCACACGCACTATTGGATTGTTTTCAAAGTGATGCACGAGTGTAAGGGTATATCCTACTCGTTGTATTCCACATCAAAGGATTGTTTTCTAGTGGATTGTGTGGTACTGGATTATTTCCGTACCATACCAAGGACGTAGCTACTCTTGTTGAGTAGTGAACCTTGTAAATCTTGTGTTCCTGTGGATGTGTGTGTTCAGCAGGGAAGAAACTCTTTAACAGGAGGCGAAGGTTGTTTCAAAAAGGGGAAACTTAAAAAGGAAAAGATATCACTGATTCACCCCCTCCCCCTCTCAGTGATACTTGGATCCTGATTGGGAACTTCATATTGGTCCTAAGTATCCTCATGAGACTAATGGGACTAAGTGGCCTAAGTGTCCTAATCAGAATAATCGACTGAATGGGCCTAATGGGCCTAAGTGGCCTAATGGGCCTAATGGGTGCAAGTTGCCAAATGGGTCGATTTGGCCTCAGTGGTCCAGTGGGCCTATATGACTAAGTTTCCTAATGGGTGAATGGGATGAATGGGCCTAATGGGACTAAGTGGCTTAAATGGCCTAATTGGTCTAATGGGCCTAAGTGGCATTGTGGGTCTAAGTGGCCTAATGAGCCTAAGTGGCCTAAATGTGCCTAATGGCATGAATGCGCATAATGGATCAAATGGGCCTAAGGGCCTGAATGGGCCTAACATGCCGCTTGGGCCTAATGGTCCAAAGTGTCCTAATGGGCCTAATGGCCCGAATTGGCCTAAGGGGCTCAATGGGACGAATGGGCCTAATGGGCCAAAGTGGACCAATGGGCTCAATGGGCCTAACTTATCTAAGGTGCCTCATGGGCCTAATGGCCCGAATGTGCTTAATGGGTCAAATGGGCCAAAGTGGCCTAATTGACCTAATGGTAAAAAGTGGCCTAATGGGCCTAAGTGGCATAATGGGCCTAATGAGCCTAAGTGGCTGAATGGGCCTAATGGTCCTAATGGGCCTAAGTGGCCGAATGGGCCGAATGGGCCTAATGGGCCTAATGGTCCTAATGGTCCGAATGGTCCGAATGGGCCTAATGGGATGAATTGGACTAATTGGCCTAAGTGGCCTAATGGGACTAAGTGGCCTAATGAGCCAAAGTGGCCTCATCACCATACTGGGCCTAAGTGGTTGAATTGGATGAATGGGCCTAATGGGCCCAACAGCCCTAATGGTTCTAAGTGGCCGAAGGGGCTTAATGGGCCTAAGTGGACTAATCAACCTAATGGGTTTAATGGGATGAAGTGGCCTAATGGGCCTAATGGGAAAAAGTGTCCAAAGTGGCCTAATAGGCCTAATAGGCCAAAGTGGCCTAATGGAACTAAGTTGCCTATTAGGCCTAATGGGCCTAAGTAGCCTAATCGGCCTAATGGGATTAATGGGCCTAAATTTACTAACGGTCATAATGGGATGAAGTGGCCTAAGTGGCCTAATGGGCCTAATGGGCCAAAGTATCCTAATCAACCTAATGGCCCTAAGTGGCCTAATGGGCCTAAGTGACATAACGGGCCTAAAGGGCCTAAGTGGACTAATGGGTCGAATAGGCCTAAGTGGCCCGATGGGCCTAATGGGCCTAAGTGGCCTCATGGGCCTAAAGGGCCTAAGTGGCCTCATGGGCCTAATGGGACTCATTGGCCTCGTGGGCCTAAAGGGCCTAAAGGGCTTAAGGGGACTAAGTGGCCTAATGGGCCTAATCAGCCAAATGGACCTAAGTATCCTAATGGGACTAATGGGCTTAAGTTTTCTAATGGGCCCAATAGGACTAATGGGCCTAATGGGCCTAAGTGGTTTATTGGGCCTATGTGACATAATCAACCTAATGGGTCTAATGGGAGTAATGGGCTTACATGGTCGAATGGGCCTAAGGGGCCTAATGTGCTAAATGGTATTTAGTGGCCTAATGGGCCTAATGGTCCAAAGTGGCCAATTGGGCCTAAGCGACCCAATCAGCCTAATGGACCTAATGGGCGTAATGGGCCTAAGTGGTCGAATGGGCCTAATTGGTCGAATGGGCCTAATGTGCCTAGTTGTCCTAATGGGTATAATGGGCCTAAGTGGCCGAATTGGCCTAGTGGGCCTTATGGTCCTAAGTGGCCTAATGGACCCAATGGGCATAAGTGGCCAAATGGGCCAAATGGGCCTAATGGGAAAAATGTTCCTAGTGGGCCTAATGGGCCTAAGGGTATGACTTAATGGGACTACGTGACCCAATGGGTCCAATGGGCCTAAGTGGTCTAATGGCCCTAAGTGGCCTAATGGGATTAATGGGCCTAAGGGGCTTAATGGGTATAATGGTCCTAAGTGGCCTAAGTAGCCTAATGGGCCTAATGGGCCTAAGTGGCCTAATGAGAAGAACGGGCCTAAGTGTCCTAATGGTCCCAATGTGCCTAAGTGGCCTAAAGGAACTAATAGGCCTAACGGGACTAATGGGCCTAGGTGGCCTAATGGGCCTACATGGCCAACTGGGCCTAAGTGGACTAATGGGCCTAAAGATCCTAATCATCCAAAGGGACCTAATGGAACCAAGTGGTATAATCATAGAATAATGGGCCTAAGTGGTCAAATGGGACTAATAGGCACAATGGGTCTAAGTGACCAAATGGGCCAAATGGGCTTAAGTGGCATAATGGGCCGAATGGGAAGAATGAGCCTAAGTGGCTTAATCGGTCTAAAGGGCCTAATGGTCCAATGAAGCCTAATGGGCCCAAGTGAAATAATCTTACTAATGGGCCTAAGTGGACTAATGGTCCTCCTAAAGGGATTAATAGGAAAAAGTGGCCTAATGGACCTAAGTGGCATAATCGTAACCAAATTGTCCTAAGTTCCCAAATGGACCAAATGGGCCTAAGTGGCCTAATCAGACTAAAGGAAAAAATGGGACAAAGCAGTGTAATGGGCCTAAGTGGAATAATTATCCTAATGGGCCTATTGGCCAAAGTGGCCTAATGGTCCTAATGGGACTAAGTGACCTAATTGGCTAATCAGCCAAAGGGGCGTAATTGGCCTAAGTGGCCGAAGGGCTGTATCAAATGAATTGGCCTAATGAACCGAATGGGCCTAATGGGCCTAAGTGACTTAATGGGATGAATGTGCCCAAGTGTCCTAATGTTCCTAATGGTCCTAATGGGCCTAAGTGGCCTAATGTCCCTAATGGTCCTAATTAGCATAAGTTGCCTAATGGGCCCAAATTGCCTAATGGGCATAAGTGGCCTAATGGGCCAAATAGGTCAATTAGGCCTAAGTGTTATAATGGGCCTAATGAGCCGAATGGGCTTAAGTTGTCTAATGGTCCTAATGGACTAAATGGGACGAAGTTGCGGAATGGGCCTAATGGGTCGAAACGTCTTAATGGGCCGAGTGGGCCTAATGATCCTAATGGACCTAAGTGGCCAAGCAGTCCTAATGGGCCTAGGTGGCCTAATGGGCCTAAGTGGGCCATTGGGTCTAATGGTTCTAATGGGTTGAATGGACCCAATGGGACGAAGTGTACTAGTGGGGTGAATTGGCCGAATGGGCCTAATTGGCTGAAGTTGCCTAATGGGCCTAATGGGACCACTGGATCAAAGTGGCCTAATGGGACGAATGTGCCTCAAGGGTCCAATGGGTGAAATGGTTTGAATGGGACAAATGGGACTAAAGTGTCTAATGGGTAGAATGGGACTAATTAGTCAAATGGGTCGGATGGGTCTAATGGTCCTAGTGGGTCGAAGTGGCTTAATGGACCTAGTAGTCTTAATGGACGTACTAGGCCTAATAGACCTAATGGGACTTAGTGGCCTAATGGTCTTAACTGTAAAAATGGACCTAATGCGCCTAATGGTTGTAATGGGCCTAATGGGACTAAGTGAACCAATGGGCCTAATGGGCCTAATTGGCCTAAGTGGTCTAATGGGACTAAGTGGGTGAATGGGACGAATGGGTTGAAAGGTTCGAATTGGCCGATTGGGTCGAATGGCCCTAAGGAACCTAAGTGGCCTAATGGGCCTAAGTGTCCTAATGGGACCAATGGGCCTAATGGGCCTAATGGTCCTAATGGGCCTGAGTGGCCTAATGGGCCTAAGTGTCTTAATGGACATAATGGGACTAAGTTGCATAATGGGCCCGAGGGGCCTAAATGGCCTAATGGGCCAAAGTAGACGAATGGGCCTAATGCGCATAATGGGCCTCAGTGGCCAAATCGGCCTAATGAGCATAATGGGCCTAAGTGTACTAATGGGCCTAATGATCCTAAGTTGACCAAATGGACTAATGATCCTAATGGGCCTAATGGGATTAGCTGGGCCTACTGGGCCTATTGGGCCTAATGGGACTGCAGGACTTAATGGGCCTACTGGGCCTAATGGGACTACTAGGCTTACTGGGCCTAATGGTCCTAAGTGGAATAATGAGCCTAAGTGACCTAATGGGCATAAGTTTCCTAATGGGTCTAATGGGTCTGAGTTTCCTAATGGGTCTAATGGACCTAAGTGGCCTAATGGGCCAAAGTGGACAAATGGGCCTTATGGGCTTAATGGGCATAATGGGATGAAGTGGCCAAATGGGACTAAGTGGCCTAATGGGCCTAATGGGATTAAGTTCCCTAATGGACCAAATGGGATTAAGTGGCCTAATGGGCCTAATGGGACTAATGAGCCTAAGTTACCAAATGAGACCAAGTAGCCTAATGGGCCTAATGGGCCAAATAGGCCTAAGTGGCCTAATGGGACAAAGTGGATGAATGGGCCTAATGGGCATAATAGGTATAATAGACCTAATGGTCCTAAGTGGTATAATGGGCATAATGGGCCTAAGTGGATTAATGGGCCTAATGGTGCTAAGTGGACTAATGGGCCTAAGTGACCTAATGGGCCTCATGGGCCTAATGGTCCTATGTGTCCTAATGGGCCTAAGTGGTTGAATGGGCCTAAGTCGCCTAATGGGACTAAGGGACCTAATGGTCCAAAGTGGCTGAATGGGACTAAGGGGCTTAATGTACCTAAGTCACCTAAGGGGACTAACGGGCCTAATAGTCCTAAGTGGCTGAATGGGGATAATGGGCCTAAGTGGAACAATGGGCCTAATTTGCCTAATGGGCCTAGGTGGGTGAGTGGGCCTAAGTGGGTGAATGGGCCTAAGTGGCATAATGGGCCTAATGGACATAACTGGCCTAATGTGCCTAATGGGCCTAAGTGGCATAATGGGCCTAATGGGATAATGGTCATAATGATCCTAAGTGGCTGAAGGGGACAAATGGCCCTAAGTGGCATAATTGTCCAAATGGGCCAAATGGGACTAAGTTTCTTAATGGGTCTAAGTGACCTAATGGGCCTAATGGGACTAAGTATCCTAATTCATCTAAGTGGACTAATGGGCCCAAGTTCCCTGATGTGCCTAATGGGCCGAAGTGGCATATGGGTTTAATTGGCCGAATATGCCTGATGGGCCTTAGTGGAGGAGTTAGCCTAATGGGTCGAGGTGACCCAATGGGACTAATGGGCATAAATGGACCAATGGGACTAATGGTCCTAATTTTCCTAATGGGAATAATGGGACTAAGTGGCCTAATGGGCCTAAGTGTCCTAATAGGCGGAATAGGCCTCAATGGCCTAATGGCCATAATGGACATAATGGGTCGATGGGCCTAAGTGACCTAATGGGACTAGGTGGCATGATGGGCCTAATGGGAATAAGTGGAATAATATGCATAAGTGTCCTAATGGACCCAATGAGCTGAAGTGGCCTAAGTGGTCTAAGTGGCCTAATGGGCCTAATGGGCCTAAGTGGTCGAATGGGCCTAATTGGCCTAAGTGGCTGAATTGGCCTCATGGGCCGAAATGTCCTAATGGGACTAAGTGGACTAATGGGCCTAATGGTTTAATTGTAATAATGGGCCTAATATGACTAATGGGACTTAGTGGCCTAATGGGACTAATGGGACTGAGTGGCCTGATGGTCCGAATGGGCCTAAGTGGCCTAATGGGACTAATGGGCATAAGTGGCCTAATGGGCAGAATGGGCCCCAATGACCTAATGGTCCTAATGGGCCTAAGTGAATTAATGGGCCTAATGGGATGAATGGTCCTAATGGGATTAATGGGCATAATGGGCCTAAGTGGCCTACTGGGCCTCAGTGTCCGAAGTGGCCTGATGGGCCAAATGGGCTTACATGGCCTAAAGGGCCTAATGAGACTAAGTTGCCTAATGGGCCTAATGGAATGAATGGTCCTAAGTGGAATAATGGGACAAAGTGGCCTAATGGTCCTAAGTTCCCTAATGGGCCAAAGTAGCCTAATGGGCGTGATGGGCCAAATGGGCCTTAGTGGCCTATTGGGCCCAATGGTCCTGATGGGCCTAATGAGCCTAATGGGATTTAGTGGCCTAATGGGCCTAAGTGTCCTAATGGGCCTAAGTGGCCTAATGGTCCTAAGTGGACTAATGGTCCTAATGGGCCTAAGTGGCTTAATAGGCCTAAGGGGACTAATGGCCTAAGGGGCTAAGTGGCCTAATGGGCTTAATGGGACTTAGTGGCCTAATGGGCCGAATGCGTTGAATGGGACTAAGTGGCATAATGAGATTAATGGGCCTAATGGGACTAAGTAGCCTAATGGGCCTAAGCGGCCTAGTGGTCCTAAGGGGCTAATGGCCTAATGGGCCTAATGGGCCTAAGTGGCCTAAGGGTCCTAATGGGCCTAATGGGACTAATGGTCCTAATGGGCCTAAGTGGCCTAATGGGCCTTAGTGGCCTAATGGGCCTAAGTGGCCTAATGGGTCTAAGTGGCCTGATGGGTTTAGTGGGTCTAATGGGAATAATGGGCCTAATTGGGCTAATTGGCCTAATGGTCCATATGGGCCTAAGTGGCCTAATGGGCCTAATTCAATGGGATTAATGGTCCAAATGGAAAAAATGGGCCTAAGTGTTCTAATGGGACGAATGGTCCTAAGTGGCCTAATGGGACTAAGTGTCCTAATTAGCCTAATGTGCCTCATGGGCCTAAGTTGCCTAAAGGGATTAAGTGGCCTAATGGGTCTAATGGGATTATTGGGTTGAATGAGCCTAAGTGGACTAATGGTCATAATGGGCCTAAGTGGCCTAATGGGCCTAATCTAATGGACTTAGTGGTCCAAATGGACCTAAGTGGCCTAATAGGCTAAATGGGCCTAATGGGCCGAAGTGGCCCAATGGACCTAATTGGCTGAATAAGCCTAATGGTCATAATGGGACAAATGGGACAAATGGTCCTAATGGGCCTAATGGGACTAAGTGGCCTAATGGGCCTAATGATCCTAATGAATGAACTTGATGGCTCTTCACTCTCCTAGATCTCAATTCTCCCCCTACCTCCTCTTCCCCTCCTAGGGCTTTGAGGGTCTGCTTGATGGTGATGGTGGTGCTTAACCTAGTACGTATTCATCCTTATATTGATTTCTTTTTCTTCCCTCTTGAATGATGTGGCTTTCTGGTGTGGTCATCGCATGCCACTCACCACCCCTCTTTCGGTCTATCCCTGTGCATTGGACCCCCATTCTGGGTTTTTGTGTGTGGGTGCTTTAGACAGCTTGGGTCAGTGTTGGTGTGTTCATCTAGTTCCTTATTTCTCTTCTACCCATGATGGCCTACCCATAATGTTTGAATACACTTTGGTCAGGCTCGATTTGGGATATAGGCCTACTTGGGATGGTGCTGGAGTAGGGCTGGCAGTGGTCTCAGCTCGGGTTCATTCCTATGTTTGGATCCTTCTCTGTTTTGAGGATGTGGATTGAGGTCTAATATGGTGATTTTGTTTGGTATTTTTTTTCTCTATTATTGGTTATCTATTTTGTTGGACCGATACAGTTTCTGCATTGGTCCCCTATCGAGGACTCCATCTGCTCATCCTTCCTGCACTCATTTCCCTGTTAGTCCAGTGTGTGGGTCTTCATTGAGGTTCTAGGAGGTGTGGATAGAGTGTATTAGGGTCTCTAGGAGGGAGAATGTCCCCTCTTTGAAGGTTTTAATGATTTTTTATGTTCTATTTTGAAGGTTTTTTGGTGGTGATGTTAGAGTTTTATAGTGGTGATATGAAGACATTAGTGGTTATTAGTGGATGTACTGGTTCGTTTTTCTCTAGTTCTCAGAACTGAAGATGATAATCGATGATGAATAAGGTGGTGTTACCTACAAGGATGTGGTGACTTTGGAGATGATGGTTACGATGATGATGTTTAGAGTGGATGACAATGAGGTGATGATGATAATGGGTGATGATGATGGAGACAACTTCTTCAACATGATATCTTCAATTTAGTGGCTTTTATGAAAATTTATAAAATGATTTAGAGGGAATAATGGCCCTAAGTGTCCTAATATACATAATGTTTTGGGACCAAGTTGGATATATAAAGAAGTAATAAGAGTTTTTTGTTATAGAGTGTTGTCTTTTATTGTCAAAGAAGATAAATCAATTCACTTTGTAAAGGAATTGAAAAACAGACGATGCTTTTTTGAATTATATTTCACAAATATAATAGGTTAGGAGAACTTGTGATGCAAGCCTTATGAAGGAAAGGGGGAGTAAAGGTACTTCCAGTCATATTCATTTTTTATTGGAAGGAAAGATGCTAGTGGAAGACATGGAAGGTTCAGTACTTTCTATTGAAATTCTGACGATGCTAAAGGTGTTCGATCAAAGACTATATATCATGATAGATATGGTTTGTGATGAAAGCAGTTGTTTGTTGAATATTTTAGATGATAATGAAGAAGCATTGGTATTCTATAAAAGGGGAGGCTTTCATGAAAGATTGGTTTTTGCATGCAAGATTGAAGGAAGTTTGGAATGTTGCAGGCAAGGCATGATTCGAGGTCAAAACTTTGAAAAATGGAAAAGTAATGAAGTTCTAGAAAGATTCAAGAAGTCGCGAAAGATGAGTATGGAGTTAAAGAGACTTACGCGCCCAATGCAACGTCAAATGGGGTTTTGTGCGATGTGTTAGGATCTTGCGCGACACATAGGGGTTTTTGCGCGTGGGGGCCGGCGAGGTCTATATATAAGAAGTGACCCCCTCACATTTGATGAGCTAGACCCTTAGAGAAACCCTGAGCTCCGAGGAATGAAATAATTTTAAGAAAAGGGAAGTGTGTGAAATAAATAGAGTTACGCGCAAGAAGGTAAAGTTGTATGCAAGAAGAGAGTTGCTCGCAAGATTGAGTTGCGTGCAAGAGGTGTTTCATAACAAAAGGTGAATCTTGCACGCATGGCATAAAAGTTATGCGCAAGATTACTAAAAGGGTGAATGAAAGATTTGGGTTCTTCTCATGTATTTAGTTGTGTGTATGATAGTTCTTACCGACTTCTGGGTAGGAAAGTGAAGATTTGTACCTCATGGAATACACCTGCTCAATTGTAAAGAAGCACTAAAATACTGTAATTCCCTATTTGTGCTAAGAGGGTGCACACGCACTTGAAGATTATTTTACAAGTGCTACAAGAGTGTAAGTGCATATTCTACTCATTTTATTCCACATCAAAGGATTGTTTTCTAGTGTATTGTGTGGTACTAGACTGTTTTCATACCATACCAAGGACGTAGCTACTCTTGTTGAGTAGTGAACCATGTAAATCTTGTGTTCTTGTGGTTATGTGTGTTAAGTAGGGAAGAAACTCTTTAAAAATAGGTTAAGGTTGTTTAAAAAACAAGGAAACATAAAAAGAAAAAGATATCACAGATTCACCCCCTCCCCCTCTCAGTGATACTTGGATCCTGAGTGGGCAACTTCATAATGGGCCTAATTGTCCTAAGTGGCCTAATAGGCCTAATGGGCCTAAGTGGCCTAATGAGATTAAGTGGACCAATGGGCCTAAGGGTCCAAATGGGACTAAGTGGCCTAATGGTCCTAGTGTCTAATGGGCTTAATGGGCCTAAATGGCCTAAGTGGTCTAAAGGGCCTAATGGGCCTAATTGGCCTAAGTGGATGAGTGGGCTTAAGTGGCCTAATGGGACTAAGTGAACTAATGGGACTAATGGGCCTTAGTGGCCTAAGGGTACTAAGGGTCCTAATGGACCTAAGTGGCCTAATGGGCCCAATGGCTAATGGGCCTAATTGGACTAAGTGACCTAAGTGGCCTAATGGCCCTAATGGGACTAAGTGTCCTAAGTGGACTAATGGGAGCAATGGGTCTAAGTGGAATAATGGGCCTAAGTGGCCTAGGTATCCTAATGGGCCTAATGGGCTTAAGAGGCATAAGTTACCTAAGGGTCGTAATGGGCCTAATGGGATCAATGTGCCTAAGTGGCCTAATGGGCCTAAGTGGCCTAATGGGCCTAAGCAGCCGAAGTGCCCTAAGGGGATAAATGGGCCAAATGGGCTCAATGGTCCTAAGTGGCCTAATGGGCCTAAGTGGCCTAATGGGCCTAAGTGGCCTAAGTGGCCTAATGGGCCTAATGGGCCTAAGCGGCCTAAGTGGCCTAAGGGTCTCAATGGGACTAATGGGCTCAATGGGCCTAAGTGGCCTAATAGGCCTAAGTGTCCGAATGGGCCTAAGTGGCCTAATGGGCCTAAGTGACCTAATGGGGCAAAGTGTCCTAAGTGAACTAATGGGCCTAATGGGCCTAAGTGGCCTAATGGGCCTAATGGGGATAATGGGGATAATTTACCTAATTGGCCTAATGGGATGAATGGGCCCAATGGGACCAGTTGGCCTAATAGGCCTCAGTGGTCTAATGGTCCTAAGTGGCCTAATTGGCCCAATGGGCCTAGGTGTCCTAATCGGCCTAATGGGCCTAATTGGTTGAATGGGCCTAAGTGGACTAATAGTCCTAATGAGTTGAATGCACCTAATGAGCCTAATGGGCCTAAGTGTCTTAATGGGCCTAATGGGATTAATGGGCCTAAGTGGCCTAATGGGCCTTTGTGGGCCTAAGTAGACCAATGGGCCTAAGTGGCCTAATGAGCCTAATGGGCCTAATGGAACTAATGATCCTAAGTGTCCTAATCGGTGTAATGGGCCTAAGTGGCCTAATCGTCATAATGGGACTAATGGGACTAAGTGGAATAATGAGCCAATGGGCCTAAGTGGCCTAATGGGCCGAATGGGCCTAATGGGCCTAAGTGACCTAATGGGTCTAAGTGACCAGATGAGCCTAATTGGTCTAATGGGCCTAATTAGGACTTAGGTATTAGTGTTTCAGATATAGTGTTTTGGGTCTAGGTTTTAGGATTTTTTTGGTTCTAATTGGCCTAAATTTGTCTAAATTTGCCTAATTTACCAAATGGACAAATGAAAAATTAGCCTAATGGCCCAATGAACTAATGGGATATTTTTCTAATGACATAAATGACCTAATTAGTCTAAATATCCTAATGGATCAATAGCCTAAGGGCCTAATTTTCATAATAGCCTAATTGGCACAAATGAACTAATTTTTCTAAATAGCCTATTTAGTCAAAATGGATTAAATGTTCTAATTAGATTAAATGGACTAATTGGCCTAATTTTTCAAATTGACCTAATTGGACTAAATGGACAAGTGGGTCTAAATGGTTTAATTGGTCCAAATAGACTAAATGGTCTAATTAGATTAAATGGTTTAGTTGGCCTAATTAGTATAATTGGACTAATTGGCCTAAATTGGCGTAAATGGTCAAATAGACAAATAAAAAGTTGGCCTAATGGTGTAATTAACTAATGGGATAATGGTCTAATGGCCAAATTGGTCTAAATAGCATAATGGCCTAATCGGCAGAAATGACCTAATTGGTCTAAATGGCCTAATTGGTCCAAATGGATTAAATGGTATAATTGGATTAAATGTTCTAATTAGAATAATTATCCTAATTTACCTAAATGGTTTAATTGGACTAATTGTCCTAAATGGACTAATAGACTAAATGGACTAATGGACTAATTGGCCTAAATAGATTAAAGGCCTAAATTGCCTATATCCTAATGACCTAATTGGACCAATGGACTAATTGTACTAAATGACATAATTGGACAAAACGAACTAATTGGGCTAACAGGACTAATTGGCATAATTCTCCTAATTTGCCTAATTCACCTAAATGGCCTAATTGGATAATTAGGAAAATAGCCAAATAGATAAATGATCAAAATTACCAAGTGACCGAATGATAAAATAACACAACAAAAATAGAATTATATCGAAATGAACATACAAGAGGAATCCATAACATACACATGTTTAACAGGCTTATTAGTATGTATTTTTTATGTTAGGTCACTAGTATTAAATTTCTAATTAAATTTATTTTTAGATGCTTCTTAATTTTATGGATTTCTTCGACAGCTACAATTTTAATTCATTCTAGGTTTATCACATTTATATTATTCAATAATGAAGTATTATACTAATCAATTTCATTTAAAGTAAGCTACATTTGGCATCTAAGGTCGTGTGCCTCGAGAAAAATTATTTTCCTTGACTAGGAAGTAAAATAATGGAAGTGTTGTAAATGTACAAACACGAGAAAAGATTATAAGTTTTTTAATGATATTTCATATTTTGATACATAATTCATAACTAAATATCTTGTTTATATTTTCAACAGTGTGACTTGGAGGCCCTCGATGAGAAATAAGATGACAACTTCAGGCTAAATGATCATTTGAGACAAGTATTATGTGAGGAGTGACATGGGAGAGTCTAATGTAAAACCATGAAAAACATCATCCCCACTAGCTATTGGCCCTCATTGTGTGCCTCTCCAACCTATAAAACCACCGATATGGAAAAATCTCATCAAGAAGTCGATGACGCCAAAAAATAACTATATAGGAGCGTGAAAGAAGTAAATTGGTCACCTGACACTTCCTAAAAGATATATCAGTTATAAGTCCACCACTTCCATCAGAGACTGCTATTAATTCTGATTCATGTATGACATTAATGTTCTCTTTATATGATACCTCGAGTGATTTTAATGAGGGTCCTATTGGTGGTCGAGCTCATGGCGGTTGTAGTGGTGGTGGGGGGGGGGGGGAGGGTGGCGGTGGTGGCGACGAAGGTGGAAGCGGTGACAGTGCTGGTGGTGGTGGTTTCGGGCATAACAGAAGTGTGTAAAGATGGATTATATATATTTTAATAATTGTTTCCTGAAAATTAGAGTGAGGATCTTTCACATCAAATTTAAAATTAATTTATTTAATATTTAATAAATAAATACTTGTGCTTAGGAACTTTCTTCATTAGTGAATGTTGATCATCTGAAAAGACCCTTTCATATTACCATCATTACACTGTGAGGATCCCATGATAAAATCCCTCTAGCATCGATCCACATGTGCTCCTATGATCTCTAAGAAACACCACTCAATCTCCAGGTGCTAGCGCGACGATTTGAATGTCTTATGTTGTTTGTTCTCGATCACTCGTTCTTCAGTCTTGAATAAATCTTTCTTACACTTCTCATTCTTGAGAGAGAGAGAGAGAGAAGTTGATAGAGAATTAGTTTTGTGCAACAATTTTCTATTCTCAATGTTTGGATGCTCTACAAAATTGACATATATGCCCATTTATAGAGATGAGATTTAAGTTAAAATATTATTTAATTTCCTACCGGCCATTAAATAAATTGAACTAAATTGAATAATTGGCCTAAATTGCATAAATTGCCTAATTGGATTAATTGGCCTAATCGGCCTAAGTGGCCTAAGTTATCCTAAATGACCTAAATGGCCTAATTGGCCTAAATGACCTAAATTAGCCTAATTGGCCTAATTGACCTAAATTTCCTAAATTGTCTAATTAGTCTAATTGTCCTAATTAGACTAATTGGCCTAGATGGACTAAATTGACTAAATCGTTTTAAATGTCCTAATAATCTTAATTGGCCTAAATGGCCTAATTGGCCAAATTGACTTAAATAGTCTAAATTAGCCTAAATGACCTAAATTGGCCTAAATGGCCTAATTGGACTAAATTGGCTTAAATGAACTATTTGGATTAACTGGCCTAATTGAACTAAATGACCTAAATGTCCTAAATGGACTAATTGGAATAAATGGCATAAATGACCTAAATGACATAACTGCTTAATTGGCCTAAATGGCCTAAATAGTCTAATTGGCATAATTGGCCTAAAAGGATTAATTGGCATATATGGACTAATTGGCCTAATTGGAATAAATGGACTAAATATACTAATTGGCCTAATTGACCTAATTTGGCTAAATATACTAAATTAGCCTAAATGACCTAAATTGACTTAATTGAGCAAATTGGTCTAAATGGTCTAAATGGACAAATTATCCTAAATGATATAAATGAACTAATTGATATAATTGGCCTAAATTGACTAATTGGCCTAAATTTCCTAGATGACCTAATTGGTATAATTGCCCTAAATGGCCTAAATTGACATAAATGACCTAAATTATCCTAAATGACCTAATTGTCTTAATTGTCCTAAATTTCTTGATTGAAATAATTGGACTAATTGGCCTAATTTTCCTAATTTTTCTAAATGAGATAAATTGGTCTAAATGGCCTAATTGGCATAAATGGCCAAAATTGGCCTAAATGACCTAAATGGCCAAAATTGGTCTAAATGGCCTAAATTGGCCTAAATAACATAATTGGCCTACATTACCTAAATTTTATAATTTACCTAATTTATATAATTGGAATAAATGGCCTAAATTTTCATAAATGTCCTAAATGGCCAAAATTGGACCGAATGGCCTAAATTGGCCTAAATTGCCTAATTGACCTAAATTGCCTAAATTGCATAATTGGACTAATTGGCCTAAATGGTCTAAATTTTTATAATCGGATTAAATGGACTAATCAAAATAATTGTAATAATTGGTCTAAATTGCCTAAATTGGCCTAAATGACATAATTGGCCCAAATGGTCTAAATTGGCCTAAATAGCCTAAATTGCCTAAATTTTCCTAAATGGCCTAATTAACCTAAATGACCTAAATTGTCCTAAATGGCCTAAATGAAATAAATTTCCTAATTTTAAAATTGGCCTAATTGGCCTAATTGGCCTAAATTGGCCTAAATGGTCTAAATCTTCTAATGGGCCTAAATGGCCTTAAGAGCCTAAATGGCCTTAAGAGCCTAAATTGGCCTAATTGGTCTGAATTGGTCTCATTGGCCTCATTGGACTAAATGGTCTAAATTGTAATAAATGGCCTAAATGGGCTAATTCTTATAAATGGCCTAAATGGAATAATTAGCCTAATTGGCATAAATGACCTAAATTGTCCTAAATTGACTAATGGTAATAAGGGTTGAATGGGCCTAAGTGGCCTAAGTGGATTAATGGGCCTAATTGGTCTAATGGGAATAAGTGGGATAATAGGACTAATGGGACTAAGTGGCCTAATGGGCCAATTTGGCCTAAGTGCCCTAATGGGTCTAATGGGCCTAATGGGCTTAATAGGCCTAATGGGTCCATTGGTCCAAAGTGTCATAATGGACCTAAGTGGCCTAATGGGACAAATGGGCCTATTGATCCTAAGTGGACTAATGGGCCTATTTGGTATAAGTGTAATAATGGGACCATTAAGTCCAATTCAGTCTTATGGGCCGAATGAGATTAATGGGTCAAATGGACTAGTTAGGCCTAAGTGGCCTGATGGGCCTAATGAGCCTAATGGGCCTAAGTGTCCTAATGGGGCCATTATGGTCAATTTGGACTAATGGGCCTAATGGACGAATTGGCCTAATGTAACTAATGGGCCCAATGGGCCTAATGGGTCTAAGGGGCCTAATTAGCCTAAGTGGATGAATGGGCCTAAGTGGCCTAACTGTCCTAATGTGCCGAATGAGCCTAAGTGTCCTAATGGGTTTAAGGTTCCTAATGGGCCTAAGTGGTCTAATGGTCCTAAGTGGCCTAATGGAACTAAGTGGCCTAATGGGCCTAAGTTTCATAATGGGTCTAAGTGGACTAAGTGGTCTAATAGGCCTAATGGTCATATTGGGCCTAAGTGAACTAATGGGGCTAATGGGACTATTGGCCTAATTGTCCTAATGGATCAAAAGGGACCAATGGGCCCAATGGGTTTAGTGGTCCTATTGGGATTATTGGGTCTATTGGGCCTAAGTGACCTAATGAGCCTAATGGCCTAATTGGCCTAATTGGCCTAATGGGCCTAAGGGGCCAAATGTGCCCAATGGGACTAATGGGTCTAAGGGTCCTAATAGGCCTAAGTGGACTAATGGGAATATCAAACCTATTGGGCCTAATTGGTCCAATGGGCCCAATGGTCCGGATGGGCCTAATGTTCCCATTATGGATAATTCAACCTAATGGGTCCAATGGTCCTAAGTGGCCTAATGGGTCAAAGTGGCCCTAGATTTCTTATGGTCCTAATGGGTATAATGGGTCTAAGTGGCCTAAGTTTCCTAATGAACCTAATGGGTCCAATGGGTCTAAGTGGTTGAATGGTCCTAAGTGACCTAAGTTTCCTAATGGGCCTAATGAGTCCAATGGGTCTAAGTGGACTAATGGGCCTAAGTGGCCTAAGTTTCCCAATGGGCCTAATGGGTCCAATGGATCTTAACTGTTGAATGGGATGAAGTGGCCTAAGTTTCCTAATGAGCCTAATGGGCCTAAGTAGCCTAATAAGCCTAATGGGTATAATTGGTCTAATTGGATGAATGGGTTGAATGTGCCTAGGTGGCTTAATGGGATGAATGGGTCTAATGGTACTAAGTGTCCTAATGGTACTAAGTGTCCTAATGGACCTAAGTGGCCTAAGTTGCCTAATGGTCCTGATGAGCCTGATGGGTCTAATGGGCCCAAGTGGCATAAGTTACCTAATGGGCCCCATGGGCCTAATGGGTCCAATGAACCTAAGTGGCCAAAGTTACCTAATATGCCCAATGGGTCAAAGGGGCCTAATGGGCCCAATTGGTCTAATGAGCGTAATGGGTCCAGTGAGCCTAAGTGGCCTAAGTTTCCTAATGGGCCAAAGTGTCCTAATGGTCTTAATGGGCCTAAGTGTCCTAATGGGCCTAATGGGCTTAAGTGGCATAATTGGCCTAATGGGTCAAATGGGAATAAGTGAACTAAGTTTCCTAATGGGATGAAGTGGCCTAATAGGTCTAATGGGCCTAAGTGGCCTAATGGGCCGAAGTGGCCTAAGTTGACTAATGGGCATAATGGGCCTAATTGGTCTAATGGGACTAATTGTTCTAATAGGTCTAAGTGGCCTAATGGGCCTAAGTAGCCTAAGTTTTTTAATGGGCCTAATGGGCCTAATGGTCCTAATGGGTCCAATGGTTCTAGGTGGCTCAATGGGCCTCAATGGCCTAAGTTGCCTAATGGGCCTAATGGTATTAATGTGTCTAATGGGCCTAAGTGGCCTAATCTGCCTAATGGTTCTAATGAGCCTAATGGGTCTTATGAGCTTAAGTGGCCTAATGGGTTGAATTGGTTGAATAGGAATAACATTACTGGAAAAAGGGCTTTTTGGGACAATGCATTTACGATGAGATCCCATCACAAATGGACCGTTGCAGAAAAGGGCATCGCAAATATTATCTTTTACAATAGTCCATTGCAAAAGGTTATTATTTGTGATGGATAGTGACATCGTCACAAATAGGTTTAGTGTTTTTTTAAAACTCTATTGCGGCGGGCCGACCACCCGTCGCAAATCGTGTTCCCGTTTTTTTTAACTTTTTGAAATGGACCGTCACAATTAGTTTTTGCGACGGTCCATCGCAAATACTGTGGAAAATAAAAAAATAAATAAACCCTTCTGCGACGAGCCCGTCGCAAATAGTTAAAAAAATAAAATAAAATAATATAATATAATATAATATTAATAAAAATATAATATTAATATAAATGAAATCATAATATTAATATTATTACAATAAAATTATTTATAAAATAATATTATTATTAATAATAATATAATATTAATATGAATGAAATAATAATATTAATATTCATAAAATAAAATTAATTATAAAATAGTTAAATAATATAATAATAATATTATTAATATTAATGAAATAATAATATTAATATTAGTAATATAATAAAAATCTCAGTATTCACAAAAATATAAAAATATATTAATTAATAAAATAATAAATATAATAAAAAAATAATAAAACTGTAATATTCAAGAAAATATAAAAAATGCACTATTTAAAACTTTAAATAGTTAATATTAAAAAAAATACATTCAAATGTTTCCTTATAAAATAAAAGTACATCACTGAGGGGAAGGGTTGTCTAGAGGAGCTGGAGGAGATGATGGGGGGAACTCCATCCCTAAACTACGAGTCAGACGTCGCATGTACTCCATCTTTTCCTACTCCTACTGATGTCGCCATCGACACATCTCATCATGCATCTCCTACTACTCCTACTACTATTGTCATAGGAACTTTTTCTGCTGCTATTTCTACCACTGATGCATCTAATCCTGCTCCCTACATAGTCTCTATAAGCTCACTCTGAGCTCGCAGCTTCTCCTCATATTGTTCATGAGATGATGATGACTCTTCAAAAGATCCTCTTGAGCTAGACGTTGACATCATAGAGGTTCCATAAAAACCTCCAGGGGTCAATCGAGTGCTAATAGCAATAAGTCAGTCTTTCTCGAAGGCATACTGGGTTGCCTGCATCCATGCTGCCTCATCAAATCGGGGGCCCTAGTCTGACCATCGGTCTCAACCAGACTCTCACTATGTGTTTGAGACGTCGCGGCCTCATATGACTCCTTCAATTGAAATTTAAAATTAAAATAGTTAAAATATTATTTGTAGTTAAATTTAAAACTCAAAAAGAAATTATACTGACCGCAATCTGATGCTGGAGAGCACCTCTAATCTCTCTAGTAGATGGATCACTATACATACTCCTATAAACGTCATACTCTATAATATCGGGTTGTGTGACTGCCTATATGAATATAAAATAAACCGTTTACATTTAAAGTTATATACAATATTTAAAGAAAATGTACTTTCAAATTGTGAAAAAATTGAGTGCAACGTGGACGCATAGCTCCCTTCGATTCTTTCCAGATAGCTTCATGCATGCTCTCATCAATGGGATACCATAAACCCAACAAATAATTTATTATATCAAGTTATTAATTAAATTAATTTTAAAATAAATATTATTTATTTACATACCAAACAATGCTCGAACATGCAGTGCTCTACATCAATGAGAATTTGATCTCATGACACTCATGCATCAGAAAAATAATTGCATAATATAGTGCTCCCCTATCCAACAGATATATGCGTAAAGCTGTGAAAAAAAATTAATCAAACAATTAGAATATACATAAATTAATTAAAACTAACTAAAATACACAGGTAAACATACCTCTGCGTGCATGGATCAAACCCAAGATGTGGATGTCGCTCGGGGATAGGGTTTGGAATCATCAGTTGGGCAAGACCACGCCCCCTCCGTGTACCCCTTAAACTGCTAGTAGTCTGAGGGTCAGATGATCTAACATCATACTCATCCAAACAGACAATATAGATCCTCTTCCAACTGAAACACGAAATGATTTTTGTTAGCAAGTAGTTTAAAACAACTATTATATATAGATATATATTATATATGATTATAACTAGAATTTAACTCTGTTAATGTTCATCCTCATCCTCATCTTCATAGCTATCGATCTCAATGTCTTCATCTTCCTCCTCAACATCATAAATTTCCATATTAGTTTCAATTTCATCATATCTTGTCATTTCAAATTAAGTTGTAATGTCATTAACATCATCATCACCATCGGCCCTTAACTGTGAGGTGTCATCAATGATATTCATGTCTCTTCATGAAAAAGATGGATTCAGAGCAGTTTCTTGAAAAATTTCAATTCCTTGCACTTTAGCGGAACCACATTCACTTTCAGTAAACTGGTTATCTCAAGATTTAATTTTTATTATGCTCTACCAATCACACAACTCCCTTTAAGTAGAATAATTTTTGCTTAATAAATTTGATGTCCCTGATGAGCTAATAAAAATGGTTCATTTACTGCAAGAAGACTTTTATATTGAATATCAATGATTCCATGGATTGGATGAATGTGAAAGCCTCTCTCATTATCCAACCACTAACATTTAAACATCGTTATGTAATGTTGTCCTAGATAAAACGGTTCAATGATTTCTTCTAACATGCTGTAAAAGTCAACTTTAGTTTCTCTATAATGAGATCCTATCAAGAAAAAACCACTATTCATTTTTTTTGATTCCCCATATGCATGTGTATGAAATTGAAAACCATTCACCACATATGCATTATAAGATTTAATCATTTTGGTTGGTGGGTTACTCAATACACATAATCGATTATTAATTTTATCAGCATGTTGAGATACCTGAAAATTTGTAAAACAATTATCACTATAAAAAGTATTAATTTGATTTTTTATGTGAAATAAAAAATAATTTATGTTACAAGTTTTTGAAACTAGTAGGATTTTTTTTGATGAAGTTATTCAAAAGTAGCTGCTGTAATTTATGGAAACTATTTCTTGATATGATTATCATATAACCTATAAATTAAATAATATTAATGTACTATTATAAAAATTATAGAATAAATTATAGTAGCACTCACAGTACAAATGTTTTTATTTCTTTATAGTAGAGAAGAATATATGTATGAGCTTTGTGATGTTCATCATCTGAAAGCCATCATTCATGAACTCCATCTAAGCCAAGTTCGAGCTGATTGAAAAATAATAATTGATTTCTCATATCATTGTCAACATTTCCCTCAATACTTCTCAAACGATTGTGTTTTAAGGGACATTAAGATTGAAATTAATGAGATCATAAAAAGAAATTTCATCTTAAAAATAAGCTTCTACAATTGAGCCTTCAAATGATTCTTTGTTACGTACTTTTTTTTTCAATTTATGCATGAATATCTCAAATGGGTACATCCATCAGAACTATACCAGACCTCCACATTTTGTTTCATACAGAAAATGTAATATCAAATGTTCCATTGAGTCAAAAAATCTTAGCGAGAATATTTTTTCCAATTTACATAAAATTAAAACAAAATATTTATGTAGTTTTCTTACTGTATCGTAGTCTATTTTCGATGCACAAATCTCTCGAAAAAAATATGATATGTCTGTTAGCGCATATCAAATAATAGGATTTAACAAACCTCTTTATCTAATCAACATAATTCTTTCTATTAAAACATGATAGTTGTGACTTTTCAATTCGGTAATATGACCATTTCTGACACATCTGCCCAAATTGGAAGAATAACCATTTGGAATTCTCAAATATGCAATCCACTAACAAAATAATAAGCCACTCTATTTGGATAGTGTATAAGATTCTTTTGGATTCATTAACTTCTATGATATGATATTTTCAAATGGTTTAAGTTCTGGTCGCTTTCATATTTGGGAAAAATCTAATTGTTCCTTTACATTATCTTTGGTCTTACTTGGTGTATTCAAAACAATATAAAATAAATTATCAAAATATTTCTTCTCAATATGCATCACATCCAACATGTGATGGACCAAAAAATCTAACCAATATGTAAAATCACAAAAAATGATCCGTTTTATTCGATTATGCTCTTTTCCAAACCCATAAATTTTTTGTTGGTTTATTATTGATCCAAATTTATGTGAGGTAATGAAGAGACAATTTAATTTAACTCTGTACCTGAGATCATTATTGGAGGCCTTCTTTTTTAACTATTCCTTTTATAAAATGATATTTGTTTCTTCGAAAAGGATGATCGGTTGGAAAAATCTACGATGACAATCGAAAAAACAAGGTTTTTTGTTATTGACAAGCATAAACACTTTACTGTCTCTCATAGAGTACAGACATGATTTTGGACCACGTGTACTCCAGCCAAATAACATTTCTTATGATGGGAAGTCACTAATTTTCCACATCAATGCAGCTTTCTGTAGGAAGTTTTATTTCGAGCAACATCATATGTACTAACACCATTACTCCATAGTTAATTTAAATCATCAATAAATGGTTTCAAATAAACATCAATATTTTTTTCCAGATTACCTAGAATTAATAAGGTCAAAGGACATATGGATCCTTCATCAACATCCATTGAGGTAAATTATACGAAGTTATAAAGACAGGACAACATGAATACTAACTACCTTAAGAACCAAATGGACAGAAACTATTAGTAGAAAGACCCAATCACATGATTTGGGATTCTAAAGAAAAAGACAGATGCACTTGGTCAAAATGTTTCCATTAATCACCATTAAAGGGATAGTTTAAACTTTTACTGGTTGAAATTTCAGTTTTGTGCCATGACATCAATAATGCTGTGTTTTGAGACATAAATAAATGCTGCAATCTGGGTGTGAGCGGGAAATATCTCAATTGTTTTATAAGAATAAATCTATACTTCCCTGATCGAGGTTCTTTATACCTTGATTGTCCACATGTAGGATAACTATCCAATGACTCATTTTCACCATAATATAAGATGAATTCATTTGAGCATGCATGAATCTTCTGATAACTAAGACCCAGATTACGAACCAACCTCTTACCCTCATAGAAATTTATAGGCAGCCCATTTCCTTCTGGTAGTAGTGTTTTTAACAAAGAGAATATCTGATCAAAACAACTATTTGACATTCCATTATCTGATTTAATAGCCATAAATTTAGCAACTTCTTTAAACTTCCTTATCTTACAACCAAGATATAAGACATCTTCAACAGACCTCAACAACTCATATAAATTATATGGTTCCAACTCAGGAGTTAAATCAATATCATCCTAAGTTTCAGTTTGTTGAAAAGATGGACCTACCACATCGTGTACTAAATTTTGAAACCATGCTGGATCTAGAACCAAATTATTATTATCTTCTCTGAAACTACGTTCACCATGTTGATACCAAAAAACATGATCTGGTTGAAAACCAAAATGCAATAAATGACTGCTAAAATTCTAAAATGTGTCATACGTCCCCAGAAAACATTTTTTACATGGACACTTAATTTTCTCTTCTAAAACAAATTTTGGTTGTGATGATTCAAATGATAAGAAAGCTTAAACACCCTCAATACATACAGGATTTAAACCAGAACTGTTTGGATTCATGTGCTGATTTTTCCAAGCATGGTCATTTAATAATGATTGTTGTCGGCTTCCTTGTTCCATATTTTTCTAAAAAATATGAATAATTAGTTATTTTTTATAATTAGATATAAGATAAACACTATCCAAAAAGGGGAAGACAATTAAATTCTCTTTTCTATAAATTTATAATAATTTCTATTATTTTATAGTTATTTATACTTTTTTTAAGATTTTATACCAATCTGAACTCATTTATAAAAAATTATACTAATTACCACTAATTATTATTAATTATAGGTATTTTTTACTAATTATTGTAAATTACCGGTGGCACAACTTCCAATGGATTGGCGGCAATACTTTTGCCCGATGACTCATCCCCTTACAACTTTATGCGACTAAAATCACCATGAAAAGTTTTCTCTGACATACAAATATCCATTTTTATATGCAAGATGATAGAGATCAGGGAGGCCTCTTCGTGCTTCTCTCCATGCTCGTGCATACAAAAATTGATATTTGTACATCGAAGCATAATTTTCATAGCAATTTCAGTTGGAGAAGTTCCAAGGAGATGAGTCTCTGGGAAGAAGAGCCTCTTTGGTCTGACAACTCACCTCCTTGCAACTTTCTCTGACTTAAATCACTATGAAAAATCTACTTTGACTGATTTCAGTGGGATAAAGTTGCAAGGAGCTGAGTCATCGATCAAAAATAATCTCTTCAATCCACTGGAAATTTTTCCAGTTTATCAATGTACTCAAATTTATTCCAATTTATTACTAATTAATCCTAATTATTACTAATTAATCCTAATTGTTACTAATTAATCCCAATTGTTACTAATTCTTACTAATTGTTACTAATTATTACTAATTAATAATAATTAATCCTAATTAAATCTAATTATTACAAATTAATCCGAATTATTACTAATTAATCCTAATTAGTACTAATTAATCATAATTATTACCAATTAATCCTAATTATTACTAATTAATCCTAATTATTACTAATTATTACTAATTAATCCTAATTATTACTAATTAATCTTAATTATTACTAATTAATTCTAATTATTACTACTTATTTCAATTTTTTACAATTTATCACAATTTATTACTCATTATTACTAATTATTATTAATTATTACAATTTTTTAGTAATTAATACTAATTATTACAATATATTACTAATTATTGATAATTATTACTGATTAATCCAAATTAATGATAATTATTACTAATTAATCATAATTATGGATAATTATTACTAATTATTACTAAATAATTCTAATTATTATAAATTATTACTAATTATTACAAATTATTACAAATTGTTTCTAATTAATCTTAATTAATCCTAATTATTACTAATTATTACTAATTAATAATAATTAATACAATTTTTTACTAATTATTAAAATTTATTACTAATTATTACAATTTATTAATAATTATTACAATTTTATTACTAATTATTACAATTTATTACTAATTATCACAATTTATTACTAATTATTACTAATTATTAATAATTATTACTAATTATTACAATTTATTACTAATTATTACAATTTTTTACTAATTAATACAAATTAATACAAATTATTTCTAATTATTTCTAATTATTATTAATTATTACAATTTATTACAACTTATTGCTAATTAGTACTAATTATTTCTAATTATTACTAATTATTACAAATTATGACAAATTATTTCAAATTATTACAAATTATTACAAATTATTACAAATTATTTCTAATTATTACTAATTATTAAAATTTATTACTAATTATTACAAATTATTTCAAACTATTACAATTTATTACCATTTATTACTAATTATTAGAATTTATTACTAATTATTACTAATTATTACTAATTATTACTAATTATTACTAATTATTACTAATTATTATTAATTATTACTAATTATTATAAATTATTACTAATTATTACAATTTATTACTAATTATTACAATTTATTACTAAATAATACTAAGTAATACTAATTAATACTAACTAATACTAATTATTCCTAATTATTCCTAATTATTACTAATAATTACTAATTATTTCTAATTATTACTTATTATTTGTTATTATTTATAATTGTTACTAATTATTACTAATTATTTCTAATTATTACAAATTATTACTAATTATTACTAATTATTACAAATTATTACAAATTATTATTAATTAATACTAATTATTACAATTTATTAAAATTTATTACAATTTATTACTAATTATTACAATTTATTACTAATTATTAAAATTTATTACTAGTTAATACTAATTATAACTAATTAATCCTAATTATTACAATTTATTACTAATTATTACAATTTATTACTAATTATTTCAATTTATTACTAATTATTTCAATTTATTACTAATTATTTCAATTTATTACAAATCGTTTCAATTTATTACTAATGATTTCAATTTATTACTAATTATTTTAATTTATTACTAATTATTTCAATTAATTAATAATTATAAAAATTTATTACTAATTATTAAAATTTATTACTAATTATTACAATTTATTGCTAATTATTACAATTTATTACTAATTATTACAAATTATTACAAATTATTTATAATTAACACTTAGACACAATTATTCATAAAAATATACACTGAAAAAACAAATATCAAATTCTAATTTAATTTAATTTAATTGCATCTAACTAAAAAAATTATAAATAACTTAAAATACAATAAATTAACTAAACAATAAAAAAAAGACAAATACCTTGAAACTGAAGTTTTCGGAGTGTAAAAGTCACAGATTATGTTCCAATTTAAAAGTTTAAACTATGAAAAATTTTAGAATTTTTTTTTCAGAAGAGATAGAGAGAAGTTGAGAAAGAAGTAGAAAGAGAGAAAAAAATGGATGGGGGCATATGTCGGTTAGATTATTTGTGACGGGTCCCGTTGCAAATGTCCACTGCCCGCGTTAATTAAAGTCGGATGAAAAAAATTATTTGCGACGAGACCCGTCGCAAATGGGTGCCTCTCGACATACTATTTGTGGTCGGACAAGTATCCCCTCGCAAATACTAAAAACCGCCGCCGAGTATTTGCGATGGGAATTGGAACCCGTCACAACTACCCGTGCCCGCGGGTTAACGCACACTTGGCCCCAAACCTTTTGCGATGGGTCATAACCCCCCACACCCCATCGCAAATAACTATTATTTGTGATGGCCCGATTATCCCGTTGCAAATAACACCTTCAGACGGGTTATTTGCAACAGGCCCCTGACCCGTTGCAAATAAGCCGTCGGAAATTGTCATTTTTTCTATAGTGTAATGGGCCTAATGCGCCTAATGGGCCTAATTGGTCTAAAGGCCCTGATGGGCCTAATGGTCGTAATGCGCCGAAGTGGCTTAATAGGCCTAAGTGGCCTCAGTGGCATAATGGGGCTAATGAGTCTAAGTGGCCCAATACGCTGAATTGGTCTAAGTGGCCTAATGGGCCTAATGGGCCTAAGTGGCATAATGGGCCTAATGGGCCTATGTGACCTAATGGTATTGTTGGGCCTAATGGGTCTAATGGGCCTCAGTGGACTCATGGGCCTAATGAGCCTAAGTTGACTAAGTGGCCTAATGGGCCTAATGGGCCTAAGTGGACTAATGGGCCTCAGTGGCCAAATGGGCCTAATGGACCTAATGAGTCTAAGTGGCCTAAGTGACATAATGGGCCTAATTCGACTAATGGGCCTTAGTGGCCTAATGGGCCTAATGGGCATAAGTGACCTAATGGGCCTAATGGGCCTAATTGGCCTAAGTGGCCTAATGAGTTGAATGGACCTAAGTGGCCTAATGGGCCTAATGGGCCTAATGGGCCCCAGTGGCCAAAATGGCCTAATGGGCCTAAGTGGTCTAATGGGCCTAATGTGCCACAATGACCTAATGTGCCTCAGTGGCTGAAATAGCCTAAAGGGCCTAATTGGACTAATGAGCCTAAGTGGCCTAATGGCCCTAATGGGCCTAAGTGGCCTAATGGGCCTAAAGGTCATAAGTGGCATAATGGGCTTAAGTGGCCTAATGGGCTTAATGGGCATAATGGGCCTAAGTGTCCTAAGTGGCCTAAGGGGCCCAAGTGGCTTAATGGGTCTAAGTGGCCTAATGGACCTAATGAGCCTATGGGGTCTAAGGGTCTGAATGGGCCTAATGGGCCTCAGTAGCCTAATGAGACAAAGGGGCCTAATGGGCCTAATGGGCCTTAGTGGCCTACTGTCCCTAATGGGCTTAATGGGCCTATGTTGCCTAATGGACCTAATGGGCCTAATGGGCCAAAGTGGCCTAATGAGACGAATGAGCCTAAGTGACCTAATGGGCCTCAATGGCCTAATGGGATGAGTGAGCCTAATGGGCCTAAGTGGCCTAACTAGCCTAATGGGCCTAAGTGGACTAATGAGTCGAACGATCCTAAGGGGCCTAATGGGCCTGGTGGGCCTAATGGGCTTATGTGGCCTAATGGGCTCGATGGGTATAATATGCTTAATGGGCCTGAGTGGCCTAATTAGTCGAATGAGCCTAAGTGGCCTGGTGGGCCTGATGGGTCTGATAGGTATAATGGGCATAATGGGCCGAATGGGCCTAAGTGGCCTCATGGGCTTGATGGACCTGATGGGCCTAATGGGTCTAATGGGCTTATGTGGCCTAATGTGCTGAATGGGCCTAGGTGGACTCATGGTCCTAATAGGCCCAATGGACCTAAGCGGCACAATGGGCCTGATGGTCCTGATGGACCAAATGGGCCTCAGTGTCCTAATGAGCCTCATGGGCCTAATGAGACAATTTGGCCTAATGGGCCTAGGTGGCCTAATGGGCCTATTGGGCCTAATGGGCCTCAGTGGCCTAATGAGCTTAATGGCCCTGATGGGCTTAGTGGGCGTAATGGTCCTAAGTGGATTAATGGGATTAAGTGACCTTAGTGGCCTATGAGCCTAATGGGCCTAAGTGGCCTAATGAGCTGAATGTGCCTAAATGGCCTAATGGGACAAATGGGCCTAAGTGGCCTAATGAACCTAAGTGGCCTAATGGGATTGATGGGCCAAATGGGTCAAATGGGTCTCAGTGGCCTCATGGTCCTAATGGGCCTAAGTGGCCTAAGTAGGCTAATGGGCCTCATGGGCCTAATTGGCATAATGTGCTTAAGTGGCCTAATGGGCCTAATTGGCCTAATGGGCCTCAGTGGCCTAATGGGCCTAATGGTTCTGATTGGCCTAATTTCTAAAATGGGCCTCAGTGGCCCAATGGGCCTAAGTGGCACAATTGGCCTCAGTGGTGCAATTGGCGTAATGGGCCTAAGTCGCCTAATGGGCCTTAGTGGCCTAATGGACCAAATGGCCCCAGTGGACCGAATAGGCCCAATGGGAATAATAGGGTGAAGTCGACCAATGGGCCTCATGGGTCGAAGTGGCATAATGGGCCTGATGGGCCGAATGGGCCTCATGGGCTTAAGTGGCCTAAGTGTCCTAAATGGGACTCATGGGCTAAAGTGGGTTAATAGGTCTATTGGGCCTAGTGGGCCTAATAGGCATAATGGGCCTATTTGTCCTCAATGGCCGAATGGGCCTGATAGGCCCAATGGGCAGAATGAGCCTAATTAGCCCAATGGGCCTAATGGGCCTAATGAGCCTAAGTGGCCTAATGGGCCTAATGGGACAAATGAGACTCATGGGCCTAATGGTTATAATAGGCCTAAGTGGACTAATGGGCATAATGGGGCAAAGTGGCCTAATGGGGCTAATGGACTTTAGTGGCCTAATGGGCCTCATAGACACGATGGTCCTAATGGGCCTAATAGGAATAATGGGCCTAAGTGGCCTAATAGACCTAATGGGACTAATGGTCTTAATGGGCCTAAGTGGATTATTGGTCCCAATGGGCCTAAGGGGATGAATGGGATGAATGGGCCTAAGTGGCGGAATGGGTCTAATGGGCTTAAGCGATAGAATGGGCCTAATAGGCCTAAGTGGCCTTGTGGGCCTAATGGTCCTAAGTGGTCAAATGGGCCTAATGGGCCTAATGAGCCTAATGGGTCTCAATTTCCTTGAGGGCCGAATGGGATTCATGGGCCAAATGTGTCTAAGTGTCCTCATGGGCCCAATGGGCCTAATTGGCATAAGTGGCGTAATAGGCATAATTGGCCTAATGGGCCTCATGGGACTTAGTGGCCTCATGGGCTTGATGGGTCAATGGACCTAATGGGCCTATTGGGCCTAATGGTCATCATCGGCCTAAGAGTCCTAATGGGCCTAGTGGTCCTAATGGGCCTAAGTGGCCAAATGGGCCTATGTTGCCGAATGGGCCTAGTGGGTCTAAAGGGCCTAATGGGCCTAAGGAACTCATGGTCCTAATGGGAAAAATGGGCCCAAGTGGTCTCATGGGCCCAATGGGCCTGATGGTCCTAAGTGGCCTAATGGAAAAAATGGGCCTAAGTGGCCTAATGGGCCTGATGGGCCTAATGGGCCTCATGGTCCTCAAAGACCTACGTGGCCTAATGGGCCTAAGTAGCCTAATGGGCCTAGTGGGCCTGATGGGCCGAATGGGCCAAATGGGAAAAATTGGCCTGATGGGCCTAATGGGCCTAATGGGATTGATGGGCCTAAGATGCCTCATGGGCCCAATGGAAATAATGGGCCAAATGGGCCTAAGTTTCCTTAGTGGGTCTAAAGGGCCTAATGGTTCGAATGGGCCTAAGTGGCTTAATGGGCCTAATGGGATCAATGGCCTCCTAGTCCTAAGGGGCCTAATGAGTTAAGTGGACCTAATGGGCCTAATGGGATGAATGGTCCTAGTGGTCGCAATGGGCCAAATGGTCCTAAGTGTCCTAATGGTCCTAAGTGGCCTGAAGGGCCTAGTGGGCCTAATGGGAATAATGGGCATAATGGGCCTACTGGGCCTAAGTGGCCTGATGGGTCTTATGGGTCTCATGGGCCTTGTGGTCCTAAGTGGCCTCATGGGCCTAATGGGCATAATGGGTCTAAGTGTCCTAATGGGACTAATAGATATCATGGTCCTAATGGGCCTCATGGGCGGAATGCGCCTGATGGGCCTAATGGGCCTGATGGGCCTAATGGGCATAATGGTTCTAAGTGGCCTAATGGGTTGAATGGGCCCAAGTGCCCTCATGGGCCTAGTGGTCCTAATGGGTGTAGTGGGGCCAATGGGATCAATGGGCCTAATGGGCCTAGTGGGCCTAATGGGATTAATGGGCCTAATGGGTCCAAGTGGCCTGATGGGTCTAATAGGCCTCATGGGCCTCATGGGCCTAAGTGGCCTCATGGGACCAATGGGCCAAATGGGACTAAGTGACCTCATGGGTCTGATGGGCCTCATGGGTCATGGGTAGAATGCACCCTATGGGCCTAATGGGCCTGATGGGCCTCATGGGAAAAATGGTCCTAAGTGGCCTAATGGGCTGAATGGGCCGAAGTCCCCAATGGTCCTAATGGGACTAATAGGTCTAATGAGCCTAATGGACCTAATTAGCCTAAGTGGCCTAATCGGGCTAATCCACCAAATGGGCCTAATGGGCCTAAGTGGCCTAAGTGGATTAACAGACCTAATGGGCCTATTGGGACGAATGGGTTTATTTGCCCTAATGGGCCTATGTGTCCTAATGGGCCTAATGGGTCTACATGGACTAATGGGCTTAATGGGCCTAAGTGGCAGACGTGGCTTAACAGGCCTAATGAGCCTAATGGGTTTAATGGGTCAAATGGCCCTAATGGGCTTAAGTGGATAAAAGGGATAAATGGTCCTAATGGGACTAATGGGTTTAATCCGCCTAATGGGATTAAGTGGCCTAATGGGCTTAATGAGACTAAGCGGCCTAAGCCCTCTAATCGACTCAATGGGCCTTATAGGCCTAAGTGGCCTAATCGGCCAAAGTGATCAAAGTGGCCTAATTAGCCTAATCAACCAAATGGGACTAATGGGCCTAATGTACCTAATTCCCAAGTGGCCTAAGTAGCCTAATGGGTCTAATGGGAATGATGTCCATAGCGGGCCTAAGTGGCCTAAGTGGGTGAATTTTCCTAATCAACAGAATGGGCCTGATGGGCCTAATGGGGTGATGTGGCCTAATCGGGCTAAACAAATGAATAGGCCTAATGGATCTTGTGGACCTAAGTGGAAAAATGGTCCTAATGGGATAATGGGTCTAAGTGAAAAAAGCTACCTAATCGTCTGAATGGGCCTAAAGGGCCTAATGGACCTAAGTGTCTTAATCGGGCTAATCGACTGAATGGGCCTAAGTGGCCAAATCGGCCTAATCGATCAAATGGGCATAATGATCATAGTTGGACTAATGGGCCTAATGAGCCTAATGGGTCTAAGTGGCCTAAGTGTCCTAATCGGCCAAATCAGATGAATGGGCCTAATGGGCCTAAGTGGCTTAATGGTCCTAGTGGGTCTAAGTGGCCTAATCAACCTAATCGATTGAATGGGCCTAATGGGACTAAGTGACAGATTAGGACTAATGGGAATAAGTGGTCGAATGAGCCTAATGACCCAAATTTGCCTAATGGGGTTATTTGGCATAATGGGCCTAAGTGGACGAATGAGCTTAAGTGGCCTAATGGGCCTAATGGGCCTAATGGACGTAAGTGGCCCAAAGGGCCTCATGTCCTAATGGGGAGAAATGACCTAATGGGCCCAGTGGGCCTAAGTGGACGAATGTGCCTAATGTGCCCAATTGGACTAATGGGCCTATTGGGCCTAATGGGCGTAAGTGGCCTAATGGGTCTAAGCGGCCTAATGGGCCTAGTGGGCCTAAGTGGCCTTATGGGACTAGGTGGCCTGATGTGTCTAGTGGGCCTAATGGACTTAATGCACCTAATTGTCTTAATGGACCTATTGGGCCTATTAGGTATAAGTGGCCTGATGGGAATAAGTGGCCTAATATGCCTAAGTGGCTAAATGGGCCTAATGGGCATAATGTGCCTAATAGTCCTAATGTTACGAATGGGACTAGTGGGCCCAATGGGCCTAAGTGGCTATATGGGCCTAATGGGCCTAATGGGACCAATGGGATGAATGAGCCTAATGGGCCTAAGTGAACTAATGGGCCTAGTGGCCTCATTGTCGTGGGTTTAGAAAATGAGAAGAGCATGACATGCATGGTATAAATGACTTCCCACTAGGATTTCATATCTCATTTGGAGTAATGATTTATGTTGTGATATGAATTTGTTGATTTTTGAAAATTCTGGAAATCATTTTCAAATTTTTAATTTTGAAAAGATAATGGTTGTGTTAATTTGAAAATGGGTCAATTTTTAAAACATGCTGGATGTTTTTTTCAAAAATTATTGAACATAGGAAATGTTGGTTTTTTTAAATCATGGTTATGATAGTTGAAATGTGATAGAATTTGAAATTGTTAAGCCTTCCATTGTTAAAGAGTGAGACATATGTTGTTTCTCATGTGAACAGAGAATGGAACCCAGTAGGCATCGTAGAAACCAACCTAAAGAAGCTATTAAAAATGTGGTTGCATATAAGCCCCAGGTGAACCAGTAGCTGGCATAGAGCATAGTGAAAACTTTTGAAGTTTTTGATAGTGGGAATAAAAGAGATGAATCAAGGCATGTGGACCATTTGGTTTAGTTTTAGAAGCAAAATCCACCCATATTTTTGGGTGATTCAGAACCAAAAAGGGTGGAGGTGTGGCTAAAAAGGATGAATCGAATCTTTGATTTCCTAGGAACACTAATGAAGTTCAAAGTCAAGTTAGTGATGTACATGTTGGAAGATCTTCCACGTTAGTGGTGGGAGTTTTCGATCTAGGCTAAAGTCGACGAAGGTATGGCATGGGAGGATTTCGAGGAATTGTTCAACAAACAATTCTATCCTCACACGTTTAGAATTCAGAGAAAAATATATATCTTTAGCTTGAAGTAGTAGAACATTTCAATGATTTAATATGTGGCTAGATTCATGAATTTAGTTCAGTTTTCACCTGAGGTTGCTGCTAGTGCATCTTTGGAGACACACATTTTTTAATTTGGGATGAGGTATGAAATTTGTTTGAAGATTACGGTAATCGGTATAAAAGATTATACGGAGATGGTCAATAGGGAAACCATGAATGAAAGGGACATATTAGGGGTGATTGGTGGAGGAGATATCATGATACATATGGAAAATTATGGAAACTATAATGCAGGGAGAAAGTGAAATGGGGACACTTATTTCCAAGGTGGGAGTATGGCTCAAAATCCGATGGAAGGATCAGTGAATCTTCCTATGAAGCTTAAGAGCAAGTCGGGATCTTTTCAATGTGGCACTCTAAGACACAAGAAGTGAGAATGTACATCACCACCTGGATCATTCCATAATTGTAATTAGATGGGGCATCTTTAGTGTTATTGTCGCCATGCTCCAATGTCAGGTGTTCGGGACACTTCTCAAGGTTCACAGTCATCTTATGCCTCAATGGGATGAGGATAACATAATACCCCTTATTAGTAGAACAAAGTTAGTCACGGTGATTCCAGGAATACCATGAATCCTCGGCATGGGTAATTTCAATAGGGGAATAAAGATAAAACTGTGGTGAGTAAGCAGGTATTTGGAGCTGAGCGGGTTATTGTGAATGGGAAACTTGTACCATCTATGGTGAGAGGTAAAATTCTTTTTAATTCTACCCTTATTCAAGCATTGTTTGATACGGGTGTATCTCATATATCATTACTTCTCATGTTGTTGATTTGTTGGGTCTAAATGTGGAAATGATGCCTTCTGTTTTGAAACTTCAAACTCCTCTAGGTCAAAGAAAGTGTCAAGCCTTTCTGTATCGAGATTGTTATATAGCTGTCGGGTGACTGATTCAGGGTCGACCCGGGTTGGTTCGTGGCAGCCTAATTGTCCTAATTTCCCTTAATGACCTAAATTGTTCCAAATGACCTAAATTGGCCTAAATGACCTGATTGGCCTAAATGACATAAATGGCATAATTGGCCTAAATGTCCAAAATGACTTAATTGGACTAATTGGCCTAATTTGACTAAATGGACTAAATGGCCTAAATGGCCTAAATTATCCTAAATGGCATAAATGGACTAATTTTCCTAAATGGACTAAATGACCTAAATTGTCGAAATTGACCTAATTGTCTAATTGTCCTAAAAGGTCTAAATTGGCCTAAATGGCCTAAATTTCTTAATTGACCTAATTGGCCTAAATGTCCGAAATTGGCCTAAATGGGCTAAATGGATTAATTGACCTAAATGGCCTAAATTTCCAAAATTAGCCTAAATAGATTAATTAGCCTAAATGGCCTAATCAGTCTAATTGACCTAAATGACCTAAATTTGCCTAAATGACCAAAATGACCTAATTGGCCTAATTGGGATAAATGAATTAATTGGCCAAAATGGTCTAAATGGCCTAATTTTTCTAATTATCATAAATGGACTAACTGGTCTAATTGGCCTAAATGGACTAAATTAGCCTAAATGTCCTAAATTGTCCTAATTGGTCTAAATGTCCTAAATGACCTAATTAGCCTAAATGGACTAAATGACCTAATTGGTCTAATTGGCCTAAATGGACTAATTTTCCCAAATGGTCTAAATGACCTAAATTGGTATAATTGGCCTAATTGGCCTAAATGGCCTAAATTGGTCTAAATGACCTAAATTGGTCTAAATAGCCTAATTGGCCTAATTGGTCTAAATGGCCTAAATTGGTCTAAATGGCCTAAATTGGTCTAAATAGCCTAATTGGCCTAAATGGCCTAAATGACCTAACTTGTCTAATTGTCATAAATGGACTAATTTTCCTAAATGGCCTAAATGGTCTATTTGGTCTAATTGCCCTGAATGGCCTAAATGACCTAAATTGGCCTAAATAGCCTAATTGGCCTAAATGGCATAATTGGCCTAAATGGCCTAATTGGCCTAAATGGCCTAAATGGCCTAATTGGACTAATTGGTCTAAATGAACTAAATTGTCCAAAATGGACTAAATAGACTAATTGTCCTAATTGAACTAAATTGTACTAAATGAAATAAATGACCAAAATTTGCCTACTTGGCCTAAAAGGTCTAAATTGGCCTAAATGGCCTAATTGGTCTAAATTTCATAAATTACCTAATTGGATTAATTGGAATAATTGAACTAAATAGCCTAAATTTTCCTAAATGTATTAAATGACCTAATTAGCCTAAATGACCTCAATTAGCCTAATTGACCTAATTTACCTAATTTGACTAAATTGTCTAATTGGTCTAATTGTCCTAATTGGCCTAAATGGCATAAATTGGCCAAATAGGCTTAAATGTCCTAATTGGCCTAAATAGCCTAATCGGCTAAATTGCCTTAAATGGTCAAAATTAGCTTAAATATCCTAAATGACCTAAATTGTCCTAAATGGCCTAATTGGCCTAAATGGCCTAAATTGGCCTAAATGACCTAAATTTTATAATCGACCTAATTAGCCTAATTGGCCAAAATGACCAAAATGGCCAAAATGGAATAATTTACCTAAATGGCCTAAATGAAATAAATGACCTAATTTCCTAATTGTCCTTAATGACTTAAATGGCCTAAATTTTCCTAAATGGTCTAATTGGCCTAATTGGACTAAATATATTAATTGGACTAAATGGCCTAATTGGACTAATTGGACCAAGTGAACTAAATGAACTAATTGGACTAATAAGGCTAAATGGACTAAATTATCCTAAATGACCTAAATTGGTCTAATTGGCCTAATTGATCTAAAGAGCCTAAATTTGTCTAAATGGTCTAAATGGCCTAATTGGCCTAAATGACCAAAATGACCTAATTGATATAATTGGACTAAATTTCCTAATTGTCCTAAATGGACTAAATGACCTAATTGGAATAAATTGACCTTAGTAGACTAAATTGGCCAAAATGGCCTAAATTAGCCTAAATGGCCTAAATTGGCCTAAATTGGCCTAAATGGCCTAAGTTGGCCTAATTGGCCTAATGGGCATGAATTTCCTAATTGGTCTAATTTTAATAATTGGTATAAATGAGCTAAATTGGCCTAAATGGTCTAATTGGACTAAATTGCCTAAATTATCTAATTGACATAATTGGCCTAATTAGCTTAAATGGCCTAAATTGGCATAAATGTACAAAATGGACAAATTGGCCTAAATGGCCTAAATTGACCTAATTGGCCTAATTGGTCTAAATTGGAATAATCGGACTAAATGACATAATCGACCTAATTGGCCTAATTGGTTTAAATTACATAAATTAGCCTAAATGGCATAATTGGCCTAATTGGCCAAAATGGACTAAATTGGCCTAAATAGCCTAAATGACCTAAATTGGCCTAAATGGACTAATTAGCCTAAATAAGCTAAATTGCCCTAAATGGCCTAAGTGAACTAAATTACCTAATTGCCCTAATTTCCCTAATTGGCCTAATTGACCTAATTGGCCTAATTGGAATAATTGGCCTAAATTAGACTAAATGGACTAAATCTTCTAATTGTCCTAAATGGTCTAAAGAGCCTAAATTGGCCTAATTGGCTTGAATTGGTCTCATTGGCCTCATTGGCCTAAATGGCCTAAATTGGGTTAAATGACCTAAATAGACTAATTGGCCTAAATGGCCTCAATGGACTAATTGGAATAATTGTCCTAAATGAAAAAAAATTGACCTAAATGGACTAATGTGACTAATTGGCCTAAGGTTTGAATAGGACTAAGTGTCCTAATGGACCTAACACTACCATAAAACTGGGTTTCTGCAGCACCATCCTTTAACAACGCTAAGAAAAGAGACGATAAAGGCACCTCCTTTATCAGAAATTTTTTTAACACTATTAAAGGGACCCCCCTTTATCAGCACTTTTTTTAGTAGTGCTAGTAAAAAGGGGGCTTTATCAGCACTTTTTTTTTCTAGCACCGATAAAGTGTATATTTCAAAAAAAAATCATAAAAAATAATATATTGATATATAAGTATATTTATATTAATATAAATATAATATATATTTTTTAAATATGTTTTAGATCGATTTGATTTGTGGTAGAGGTGAAACGAACACCCAGAGTAGAAGTTATGGCAAAACAGACACCCGGAGCAGAACTTATGACCGTTGGGAGGAATTATGGGCCTTTTTTGGACTCGATGAATGCGATAAGGGGTTACGGTGGTCACCAGAGTGTATATATTTTTTTAGTCTTTGATTTTATATGTGGTATAATGAAAATAGACACATGGATCAGAATTTATGATTGTTTTAAATTGATAAACCCTCCTAGTGCCTAAAAACCTAAGAAACTCGTAACTCACTAAAACACCCATAACTTCTGCTTCAGGTGCCCGTTTGAGCTCCGCAATAAGTCAAATAAAAGATCATGAGATGAGTGATGACCATGTATAATAAAAACCATTAGAAGATCAAATAAATGGAAGATATAATAGTTATACCACTATAAAAAAACTCCAACTTCAAACGGCCATAACTTTTGCTCCGGGTGTCCGTTTGGGCTCTACCACATATCAAATCGAAGGCAGCAAATAAATATACACAACAATATGACTTGAAAAAATTTAAAATTATTTATTTGACCTAAAAACCATAAAAACCATCATAAGGCCTCCAAAACTCTGTTTCCATGTCTGGTGCCCTGTCAAATTTTTCTTAAAACGATAATAAATCCCCATCCATGTGTCTGTTTGGCCTCCACCACCTGTTATATCGTAATTCATTCCATGAGATTAAATTTGACTAGTCACAGAACATAAATTGACACTTATATTAGAAGTTATGCCTATTTTAGTGACTCTATGATTTTTAGATTTTTCAAGCCCCCATTTCTAGCACTTTTGTCATGTCTGCTATTTTTTCAAACAGCTGTAACATATGATCTGTCTGTCCCTTCGGCCCCCACCACCTATCATATCAAATCTCATTTTATGATCTTCTATTTGACTAGTCAGAGAGTTGGAATGGACTCTTGGATCATAACTTTTCATTATTACCCTGAGTTTAGGGTTTATTTGACTTTCTATCTGTATTTACGGGTTTCGAAGGTTTCTCCATTTTTTATATGTTTTTCAAGTTTTCAGGGCTTGTTGTTGTTTTTCATAATGTTCTATTATTTATAATAAAATATATAACAATATATACATATTTTTAATATATTCACACATAAAAATTTAATTTAATAAATAAATAATTAAACATATTTACATATAAAATATATTTCACAATATATAAGCCTTATCTAAATAAAAAACTAATATCCATTTTATTTAAAATAAAAATATTTTAATATTAATATACCTATATAATGTGTATGTGTATATATATGTGTGTGTGTGTGCATATGTATAGACAAACTGATATATATTATCTATATATTCTAACGGGACGAATGGTCCTAAGTGGCCTAATGGGCCTAAGTGGCTTAATGGGAATGATGGGCCTAATGGGCCTAAGTGGACTAATGGACCTAAGTGGTCTAATGGGCCTCATGGGCCTAATGGGCCTATGTATCCTAATGGGCCTAAGTGGTCGAATGGGCCTAAGTCACCTAAGGGGACTAATGGGCCTAATGGTCCAAATTGGCTGAATGGGACTAATGGGCCTAATGGACCTAAGTCGCCTAAGGGTACTAATGGGCCTAATGGTCCTAAGTGGATGAATGAGACTAATGGACCTAATTGGAACAATGGGCCTAATGGGCCTAATGGGCCTAAGTGGGTAAGTGGGCCTAAGTGGGTAAGTGGGCCTAAGTGTGTGAATGGGCCTAAGTGGCATAATAGGCTTAATGGTCCTAACTGGACTAATGTGACTAATGGGCCTAAGTCACATAATGGGCCTAATGAGATAATGGGCCTAATGATCCTAAGTGGCTGAATTGACCAAATGGCCCTAAGTGGAAAAATTGTCCAAATGGGTCAAATGGGCCGAAGTGGCTTAATGGGTATAATTGACCTAATGGGAATAATGAGACTAAGTTGACAATGCATCTAAGTGGACTGATGGGCCTAGGTTCCCTAATGTGACTAATGTGCCGAAGTGGCATATGGGTTTAAGTGGCTGAATATGCCTAATGGGCCTAAGTGGAGGAGTTAGCCTAATGGGTCGAGGTGGCCTAATGGGCCTAATGGGCATAAATGGACCAATGGGCCTAATGTTCCAAATGGGTATAGTGGGCCTAAGTGGCCTAATGCATCTAAGTGGACTAATGGGCCTAAGTTCCCTAATGGGCCTAATGGGCTGAAGTGGCGTATGGGTTTAAGTGGGCGAATATGCCTAATGGGCCTAAGTGGAGGAGTTAGCCTAATGGGTCGAGGTGGCCCAATAGGCCTGATGGAAATAAATGGACCAATGGGCCTAATGGTCCTAATGGGTATAATGGGACTAAGTGGCCTAATGGGCCTAATGGGCCTAAGTGGCCTAATAGGCGGAATGTGCCTCAATGGCCTAATGGCCCTAATGGACATAATGGGTCGAATGGGCCAAAGTGACCTAATGGGACTAGGTGGGCCGATGGGCCTAATGGGAATAAGTGGCATAATGTGCCTAAGTGACCTAATGGATCCAACGGGCCTAATGAGATGAAGTGACCTAAGTGGCCTAATGGGCCTAATGGGCCTAAGTGGTTGAATGGGCCTAATGGGCCTAAGTGGTCGAATTGACCTAATGGGCTGAAATGGCCTAACGGTCCTAAGTGACCTAATGGGCCTAATGAGTTAATGGTAATAATGGGCCTAATATGTATGATTAATGGGCCTTAGTGGCCTAATGGGACTAATGGGACAAAGTTGTCGAATGGGCCGAATGGGCCTAAGTGACCTAATGGGACTAATGGGCCTAAGTGGCCTAATGGGCTTAATAGGCCTCAATGGCCTAATGGTCCTAAGTGGATTAATGGGACTAATGGGATGAATGGTTCGAATGGGAATAATGGTCCTAATGGGCATAATGGGCCTAAGTGGCCTAATGGGCCTAAGTGGCCTAATAGGCGGAATAGTCCTCAATGGCCTAATGGCCCTAATGGACATAATGGGTCGAATAGGCCTAAGTGACCTGATTGGACTAGGTGGCCTGATGGGCCTAATGGGCATAAGTGGCATAATGTGCCTAAGTGGCCTAATGGACCTAATGGGCCTAATGAGATGAAGTGGCCTAAGTGGCCTAATGGGCCTAATGGGCCTAAGTGGCTGAATGGGCCTAATGGGCCTAAGTGGTCGAATTGGCCTAATGGGTCGAAATTTCCTAATGGGCCTAAGTGGCCTAATGGACCTAATGGGTTAATGGTAATAATGGGCCTAATATGACTAATGGAACTTCGTGGCCTAATGGGACTTCGTGGCCTAATGGGCCGAATGGGCCTAAGTGGCCTAAAGGGACTAATGGGCCTAAGTGTCCTAATGGACTGAATGGGCCTCAATGGCCTAACGGTCCTAATGGGCCTAAGTGGATTAATGGGCCTAATGGTATGAATGGTCCTAATGGGCCTAATGGGACTAAGTGGCTTAATGGACCTAATAGACCTAATGGGCCCAAGTGAACTAATGGGACTAAGTGGCCTAATGGGCCTCATGGGCCTAATTGGACTATGTGTCCTAATGGGCCTAAGTGGTCGAATGGGCCTAAGTCGCCTAACAGGACTAATGGTCCTAATGGTACAAAGTGGAAGAATGGGACTAATGGGCCTAATGGGCCTAAGTCTCCTAAGGGGACTAATGGGCCTAATGGTCCTAAGTGGCTGAATGGGACTAATGGGCCTAATGGGCCTAAGTGGGTAAGTGGGCCTAATTGGGTGAATGGACCTAAGTGGCATAATGGGCCTAATGGGCCTAACTGGCCTAATGTGCCTAATGGGACTAAGTGGCATATTGGGTCGATTGAGATAATAGGCCTAATGATCCTAAGTGGCTGAATGGGCCAAATGGCCCCATGTGGCATAATTGTCCAAATGAGCCAAATGGGCCTAAGTGGCTTAATGGGTCTAAGTGAAATAATGGGCCTAATGGGACTAAGTGGCCTAATGCATCTAAGTGGACTAATGGTCCTAAGTTCCTTGATGGACCTAATGGTCCCAAGTGGCGTATGGGTTTAAGTGGCCGAATATGCCTAATGGGCCTAAGTAGAGGAGGTAGCCTAATGGATCGAGGTGGCCTAATGGGACTAATGGGCATAAATAGACCAATGGGCCTAATGGTCCGAATGGTCCTAATGGGAATAAGTGTCCTAATGGGCCTAAGTGGCCTAATAGGCGGAATTGGCCATAATGGCCTAATGGCCCTAATGGACATAATGGGTCGAATGGGACAAAGTGACCTAATGGGACTAGGTGTCCTAATGGGCCTAATGGGAATAAGTTGCATAATGTGCCTAGGTGGCCCAATGGACCCAATGGGCCTAATGAGCTGCAGTGGCCTAAGTGGCCTCATGGACCTAATGGGCCTAAGTGGTCGAATGGGCCTAATGGGCCTAAGTGGTCGAATTGGCCTAAGGGGATGAAATGTCCTAATGGGCCTAAGTGGCCTAATGGGCCTAATGGGTTAATGGTAATAATTGGACTAATATGACTAATGGGCCTCAGTGGACTAATGAGACTAATGGGCCTGAGTGGCATAATGGGCCGAATGGGACTAAGTGGCCTAATGGGACTAATGGGCCTAAGTGGCCTAATGGGATGAATGGGCCTCAATGGACTAATGGTCCTAATGAGACTAAGTGGATTAATGGGATTAATGGGATGAATGGGACTAATGGGATGAATGGGCCTAATGGGCCTAAGTGGCCTACTGGGCCTCAGTGGCCTAATGGGCCAAATGGGCTTACATGGCCTGAAGGGCCTAATGATCCTAAGTTGCCTAATGGACCTAATGGAATTAATGGGCCTAAGTGGAATAATGGTACAAAGTGGCCTAATTTTCCTAAGTTTCCTAATGGTCCAAAGTAGCCTAATGGGCCAAAGTAGCCTAATGGGCCTGATGGGCCTAATGGTTCTAGTGACCTAAGGGGTCGAAGTGGCCTATTGGGCCTAATGGTCATGATGGGCCTAATGAGCCTAATGGGCCTTATTGGCCTAATGGGCCTAAGTGTCCTAATGATCCTAAGTGGCCTAATGGTCCTAGTGGACTAATGGGCCTAATGGGCCTAAGCGGCCTAATGGGCCTAAGGGGACTAAGTGTCCAAAGGGGCCTAAGTGGTCTAATGAGCCTAATGGGACTTAGTGGCCTAATGGGTCTAATGGATCGAATGCGTCTAATGGGATTAATGGACCTAAGTAGTATAATGGGCCCAATGGTTCGAATGGGCCCAGCCAGCCTAATTGACCTAATGTGCCCAATGGGCCTAAGTGGCCTAATGGGCCTAACTAGTATAAGTGTTGGCCTAATGAGCCTAATGGGTTGAACTGGACTAAGTGGCCTAACTGGCCTAATGGGACCAATGCGCCTAATGGACCTAACTGGCTGAATGGGTCCAATGGGCCTAATTGGCATAATGGGTCGAATGGGCTTAACTGGTCAAACTGACCTAAGGGGCCCAAGGGGCCTAATGGGCCTAATGGGTCTAATGGGTCTAACTGGCCAAAGTGGCCTAACAGGCCTAGTGAGCCAAATGGGCCTAACTGGAAAAAGTGTTCCAATGGGCCTAACTTGCCTAAGTGGCCTAATGGGCCAAATGGGCTGAACAGACCTAAGTGGTGTAATGGGCCTAATGAGCCTAATGGGCCTAACTGACCAAAGTGTCCTAATGGTCCTAACTGGCCAAAGTGGCCTAATGGGACTAACTAGCCTAAGTGGCCTAATGGGTGGAACGTGCCTAAGTGGCGTAATGGGATGAATGAGCCTAAGTAGCCCAATGGGCTGAATGGGCCTAAGTGGCCCATGGGCCGAATGGTCTAAATAGGCTTAATGGGCCTAATGGGCCTGAGTGGCCAAATGGGACTAAGTGGCCTAATGGGCATAATGGGCCTAAGTGGCTTAATGGGACTTAGGGGACTTAGTAGCCTAATGGGCTAAGTGGCCTAAGTGACCTAAGTGGCCTAATAGCCATAATGGGCATAAGTATCATAATGGTCCTAATGGGCCTAAGTGGCATAATGGGACTAAGTGACCTAATGGGCGTAATGGGCGTAATGGGCCTAAGTGAACTGAGTGGTATAACGGGCCTAATGGGCCTAAGTGGCCTAATAGGCCTAAGTGGCATAAGTTGCCTAATGGGTCGAAGTGGCCTAAGTGGCCTAATGGGACTAATGGGACTAAGTGGTCTAATGGGCCTAATGGGCCTTAGTGGCCTGATGGGCCTAAGTGGCTGAAGTGGCCTAATGGGCTCAATGTGCCTAAGTGTCCTAATGGGCCTAAGTGGCATAATGGACCTAGTGGGCCTAAGTGGCCTAATGGGCCTAATGGTCATAATGGGCCTAAGTGGTCGAAGTGGCCTAATGGGCCTAATGCGCCTAAGTGGCCTAAGTGGCCTAATAGGCTTAATGGGCCTAAGTGTCCTAATGGGCATCAGTGGTCGAATGGTCCTAATGGTCTTTAGTGTCCTAATGGGGTAATGGGGCTAATGGGACTAAGTGGCCTAATAGACCTAATGGGCCCAAGTGGCTCAAGAGGCCTAATATGCCTAATTCGCCTAAGTGGCCTAATAACCTGAATGGGCCTAAGGGGCCTAATGGGCCTCAGTGGCCTAATTGGCCTCATAGGTCTAAGGGGTCGAAGTGGCCTAATGTGCGTAATGGACCTAAGTGGACTAATGGTCCTAAGTGGACTAATGGGCCTAAGGGCCCTAATGGGCCTAAGTGGCCTAACGAGCCTAAGTGGTCGAATTGGCATAATGGGCATAATGGGCCAAAGTGGCCTAATGGGCTAAATGGGCCTAAGTGGCCTAATGGGCCTAAGATTCATAATGGGCCTCAGTGGCCTAATGGGACTAAGTGTCCTAATGGGCCTAATTGGCCTAGTCGGCGTTAGTGGCCTAATGGGCATAAGTGGCCTAATGGGCCTAACGGGCCTCACTGGCCTAAGTGGCATAATGTGCCTAGTGGGCCTAAGTGGCCTAATGACCCTAATGTGTAAAAGTGGCCTAATGGGCCTGATGGGATGAATTTTCCCTAGTGGTATAATGGGCCTAATGGGACCAATGGGCCTAATAGGCATGATCAACTTTAATGGGCCTTAGTGGCCCAATGGTCCTCAATGCCTCAATGGGCGTACATGGCCTAATGGGCCTTAATGGCTGAATGGGCCTAAGTGGCCTAATGGTCCTTAGTGGCTGAATGGGCCTAATGGGATTGATAGGGCTAATGGGCACAATAAGGCGAAGTGGCCCAATGGGCCTCATGGTCCAAAGTGGCCAATTGGGCATAATGGGCCAAAGTGGCCTCATGTGCCTGATGGGATGAATGGGCCTCATAGGCCTAATGGGCCTAAGTGTCCTAAGTGTCTTAATGGGCCTCATGGGCCTAAGGGGATGAATGGGACTAGTGGGCCTAAGGGGCTTGATATGCCAGATGGGCATAATGGGCCTAATGGGCCTAATGTGCCTAACTGGCCTAAGTAGCCTAATGGATCTAATGGGCCTAATGATCTTAATGGGTATAAGTGGATTAATGGGCCCAACGTGCCAAAGTGGATGAATGGTCCTCATGGGCCTAAGTGGTGGAATGGACCTAAGTGGTGGAATGGTCCTAAGTGGTGGAATGGGGCGAATAGGCCTAAGTGGCCTAATGGGCCTAAGTAGCCGAATGGGCCTGATGGGCCTAATGGGCCTCAAGGGACGAATCGACCTCATGCGAAAAATGGGCCTAAGTGACCTCATGGGCCAAATGGGCCAAATGGGCATAAGTGGCCTAATGGGCATAATGGGAAAAATGTGACTAATGGGACTAAGTGACCTAATGGGCCAATTGGGCCAAATAGGTCAAATGGGCCTCCTAGGCCTAAGTGGTATAATGGGCCTAGTGGGCCAAATGAGCTTAAGTGGCTTAAGTGGCCTAATGCGTCTATGTGGATAAATGGACCCACGGGGCCTAAAGGGATGAATGGGCCTAATGTGTCTAAGTGCCCCGATGGGATTAATGGGACTCATAGTCCTAATGGGCCTCATGGTCCTAATGGCCCCGATGGTCCTAATGGGACGAATGGGCCTAGTGGGTCGAAGTGGCATCATGGACGCAATAGGTCCAATGTTCATAATGGGCCTAATGTGCCTATATATTCTAATTGGATGATTGGGCCTTATGGGCCTAATGGGCCTCATGGGGCCCAAGGACCTAAGTCGCCTAAGTGGCCTAATGGGCCTAAGTGGCCCAATGGGCCCAATGGACCTAGTGGGCCTAATGTGTTGAATGGGCCTAATTAGCATGATGGGCATAATGGGCCTCATGGGCCTAATAAGGCTCATGGGTCTAAGTTGCCTCATGGGCCCAATGGACATAATGGTCTGAATGGGCCTAAGTGGCCTAAGTGGGCCTAATGGTATGAATGGGCCTAAGTGGCCTAATGGGCCTAATGGACCCAATTGGCCTCATGATACTAAGTTTCCTAATGGGTTGAGTGGGCCTAATGGACCTGATGGGCCCAATGGGCCTAATGAAATGAATGGATGGGGCCTAGTGGTCCCAATGGGACTAATGGGCCTAAGTGGTCTAATGGGTCTAAGTGGGATAAAGGGCCTAGTGGCCCTAATGGGCCTAATGGGGACAAGTTTTATGATGGGTATAATGGACCTTATGGGCCTAATGGGGCTAAGTGGCCTCATGGGCGCAATGTGCCTAATGGGGGTAAGTTTCCTAATGGGCCTCAGGGGCCTCATGGGCCTCAAAGGCCACATGGGTAGAATGTGCCTCATGGGACTAATGGTCATGATGGGCCTAATGGAACTAATGGTCCTAAGTAGATGAATTGGCCTAAGTGCCCTGATGGGACTAGTGGGATTAATGGGCCTAATGGGCCTATTGGACCTAATTGGCCTAAGTGGCCTAAGTGGCATAATCGAGCTAATTGACCGAATGTGCCTAATGGGAATAAGTGGCCTAAGTGGATTAACGGGCTTAATGGGACTAGTGGGACTAATGGGTTTAACGGGCCTAATGGGACTAAGTGTCATAATGGGCCTACGTGGCCTAATAGACTTGAGTGGCCTAATCGGGCTAATTGACCAAATAGGCCTAATGGGCCTAAGTGTCCTAAGTGGCTTAACAAGCCTAATGGGACTAATTGGGATAATGGTTTTAATGGGACTAATGATCCTAAATGGCCTAATGGTCCTAATTGGCTAATGTGGCCTAATGGTCCTGGTGGGCATAAGTGGCCCAATGGGCCCAATGGGACGAATTGTTTTAATGGGCCTAATGGCCCTAAGTGGACAAATGGGTCAAATGGTCCTAATGGGCCTAAGTGGCCTAAGTGTCCTAATCTACCTAATTGGCCGAATGGGACTAATGGGCCCAATGGGCCTTAGTGGCCTAATGGGCCTAATGGTTCTAATGAGCCCAATGGGACTAATGGGCCTAATGGGCCTGATGCCTAAGTGGAATAAGTGGCAAAATAGTCCTAATGGGAATAATGGGACAAAGTGGCCTAAGTGGTCGAATCAGCCTAATCATTTGAATGGGCCTAATGGGCCTAAGTGGACTAATGGGCCTAATGGGCCTATGTTGACTAATGGTCCTAAAGGGCCTAATGGTCCAAAGTTTATAAATGGACCTGAGTGGTTAAATGGGCCTTAGTGGCCGAATGGGGCTAATGTGTCTATGTGGTCGAATGAGCCTAAGTGGCCGAATGAGGCTAATGGGCCTAAGTGGTAGAATGGGCTTAAGTGGTCCAATGGGTGCAATGATCCTAATAGGTGTAAGTGGCCTAATGGGAATAATTTTCTTAATGGGCCAAAGTGGCCTAATGGGCTTAATGGGAACAAGTGGCTGAATGAGCCAAATGGGCCTTAGTGACCCAACTGGCCCAATGGGCTTAATGGACCGAATGGGCCAAATGGGCCTAAGTGGCGTAATGGGACTAGTAGGCCTAAGTGTCCTAATGGGCATAATGGGATTAATGGGCCTATGTGGCCTAAGTGGGCTAATCGACCTCATCAGCTGAATGGGACTAATGAGGCTAATCGTCTAAAGTGGCCTAATGGGCCTAATGGGTCTAATGCCTAAGAGGCGTAAGTGGCCTAATTGGCCTAATGGGAATAATGGGACTAAGTGGCCTAAGTGGTCTAATCAACCTAATCAGTTGAATGGGCCTAGCGGGCCTAGGTGTCCTAATGGACCTAATGGGACTCTATGGGCTAATGGGAATAATGAGCCTATCTGGCCTAAACAGCCTAATCGACTGAATGGTCCTAATGAGCCTAAGTGGCCTAATGGGCCTAATGGTCCTAATGGGTCTAAGTGTCTTAATATTCCTAATCAAACGAATGGGCCTAAATAGCCTAATGGGCCTAAGTGGCCTAATATGCCTAATCGACCGAATGGGCCTAAGTAGCCTAATGGGCCTAAGTGGCCTAATCGGACTAATAAACCGAATGGGCCTAAGTGGACTAATCAGCCTAATCGATAGAATGGGCCTAATGGGCATAATGGGCCTAAGTGGCCTAATCTTCCTAATCGATTAAATGGGAATAAATGAAATAATGGGCCTAAGTGGCCTAATGGGCCTAATGGGTCTAAGTGGCCTAAGTGTCCAAATCATCTTAATCGAACAAATGGACCTAATGGTCCTTAGTGGGCAAATGGGCCTAATGGTCCTAATAGGTCTAAGTGGCCTAAGTGACCTAATCGGTATAATCGATCGAATGTGCCTAATGGGCCATATGGGGCTAAGCGGCCGATTGGGACAAATTGGCCTAAGTGGCTAAATGGGACTAATATGCTAAATTGGCCTAATGGGGTTAATGTGACTAATGTGCCTAATTGAAAGAATGAGATTAAGTGGAATATTGGGCCTAATGGGCCTAAGTGGCCAAATGGTCTTAATGGGCCGAAGTGGCCTAATAGGCCTAAGTGATTGAATGGGCCTAAGGGGCCTAATGTGCCTAATTGGCCTAATGGGCCCAATGTGCCTAATGAGCATAAGTTTCCTAATGGTCCTAAGTGGCCTAAAGTGGCGAGTGGGCCCAAGAGGCCTAATGGGCCTAATGGGTCGAATGGGCCGAATGGACCTAATGGGACTAATTGGTCTAATGGGTCTAATGAGCCTAATAATCCTAATGGGAACAATGGGCCTAATGGCCCAAATCTTCCTAATTTTCATAATGGTCCTAATCGGCTTAATGGTACAATGGGCCTAAGTGGCCCATTGGGCCTAAGGGGCCCAACGGGCCTAAGTGGCATAAGTGTCTAAATTGGATTAATCGAATGAATTAGACTAATGGACCAAATGGGTCTAAGTGTCATAATGGGTCTAATTGGCCTAAGTGGCTGAATTATCCTAATGGGCATGATGACCCTAATTGGCCTATTAGGTCTCATGGGCCTAAGTGGCCTAATGGGATTCATGGGCCTAAGTGGCCTAAGGTGCCTAATAGGGATAATGGGCCTCATGGGCCTATGTTGATTAATGGGCCTCATGGTCCTAAGTGACCTTATGGACCTAATGGGGCCCAAGGGGACTAAGTGGCCTAATGGGCCTAATGGGCTTAATGAGCTTAACAGGCCTAGGTGCTAGATGGTCCAAATGGGCCAAATGGACCTAAGTGGCCAAATGGGCCAAATGGGACAAATGAGACTAATTGGAATAAGTGTCCTAATTGCTCTAAGTGGCCTAATGGGCCAGATTTTCCTAATCGGCCTAATGAGCTTAATGGGCCTAATCGACCTAAGTGGCTAATGGACCTAATGGGCCCAATGAGCCAAATTGGCCTAAGTTGCCTAATGATGCTAATGGGCCAAAATGGCCTAATGGACCAAATTTTCCTAATCGTAATAATGGTATTAATTTTCCTAATGGGTCTAATGGGCCTAATTGGGCCAATAGGTTTAATGGGCATAGTGGGCCTAAGTGTCCTAATGGGCCTAATGGGTCTTAGTGGCCTAATTAGACTAATGGAACTAAGTGGCATAATGATCCTAAGTAGCCTAATGGGCCTAAGTATCATAATGGGATTAATGGGATAAATGGGATTAGGAGACAAATATGCCTGATGGGCTGAATGGGCCTAATGGGCCGAATGGGCCGAATGAGCATAATGGGTCGAATGGGCTTAATTAGCGTAACTGGCATAATCGGATGAATGGTCCTAATGTGACTAAGTTTCCTAATCAACCTAATGGGATTGATGGGCCTAATGGGCCTAATGGGCCTAATTGGACTAAGTGGCCTAATGGGCCTAATGGGCCTAATGGGTCTAAGTGGCCTAATCGACCTAATCGACCAAATGGGCCTAATCGAATGAATGTTCCTAATGAGTCTAAGTGACCTAATGGTTCTAATGGAACTAATGAGCCTAAAGGGACTAATGGTATTAATGGTTCTAAGTGGCCTAAGTGGCCTAATCGGCCTAATCGACTGAATTGGCCTAATGGGCCTTATGAGGCTAAGTGGTCGAATGGGACTAAGTGGTCGAATGGGCTTAATGGGACAAATTGGCCTAGTGAGGGTAATGATCCTAATGGGACTAAGTGGTTGAATGGGATTAAGTGGCCTAATGGGCCTAATGGGCCTAATGGGCCTAATGGGCGTAAGTGGCCTAAAGGGCCTAAGTAGCTTAATGGGCCTAGTTGGACTAAGTGGTTGATTGAGCCTAATGCGCCTAATTGGACTAATGGGACTATGGGCATAAGTGGCCTCATGGGTATAATGGGCCTAAGTTTCCTAATGGCCCTAGTGGGATTAGGTGATCGAATTGGCCTAATGGGCCTAATGGGCCTAAGTGGCCGTATGGCCCTAATGGGTCCAATGGGCCTAATGGGTATAATGGGCCTGATCAACCTAATGGGCCTAATGGAATTAATGTTCTTAAGTGGTCTAATGGGCCTAGGTGTCCAAATCGGCCTAATGGGCTTAATGGGCATAATGGGCCTAAGTGGCGGAATGGGCCTAAGTGGCCCAATCGACCGAATGGGCCTAAGTGGCCTAGTAGGCCTAAGTGTCCCAAAGGGCCCAATGGGAATAAGGGGACTAAGTGTTCTAATGGTCCTAAGTGGCCTAATCGGTCTAATTGGCCTAAGTGGCCTAGGTGGCCTAATGTGCCTAGTGGGCCTAATGGGCCTAAGTTGCCTAATCATCCTAAGTGGCCTAATGGGCCTTATCGGATTAATGGTACTAGTGGGCCTAAGTGGCCTAATGGGCCTAATGGGCTTTAGTGGGCAGATCGGCCTAATGGGTCTAAGTTGCCTAATGGGCCTAAGTGGCCTGATGGGCCTAATGGGCTTAACGGGCCTAGGTGTCAAATGGGCCTAATGGGACAAATGGACCCAATGGGCCTAATGGGTAAAATGAGTCTAATTATCCTAAGCGGCCTAATAGGACCTAAGTGGCCTAATGGACCTAAGTTGCCTAATTAGCCTAATGGGCTTAATGGGCCTAAGGGGCCTAAGGGGCCTAAGGGGACTAAGTGGCCGAATGGGCCTAAGTGGCCTAATGGATAATTGGTCGAATAGGCCTAAGTAGCCCAATAGGTCTAATGGGCCTAAGTGACCTAAGTGGCTTAATTGGCCTAATGGGTGTAATTGGTTGAATGGGCCTAATGGGCCTAAGTGGAACAATGGCCTTAACTTGCCTAATGGGCATAAGTGGACTGATGGGCCTAATGTGGCTCTGTGGCCTCATGGGACTTAGTGACCTAATGGGCCTCAATGGTCTCATGAGCCTAATGGGCCTCATGGGGCTAAAGGGACTAGGTGAACTAAAGGGATGTATGGGACGAATGTGCATAATGGACCTAGTGAGCATAATGGGCCTAAGTTTATGAATTGGCCTAAGTGGCCCAAGGGGGTGAATAGGACAAATGGGTCTAGTGGCCAAATGGGCCTAATGAGCCTAAGTTTCCTAATGGGTGTAATGGGCCTAAGTGGCTGAGTGGGCCAAAGTGCCCTAATGGGCCTTGGTGGCCTAAGCGGCCTAGTGGGTTGAATGGGCTAAAGTGGCCTAATGGGCCGAATGGGCCAATGGGGCCTAATGGGGCTAATGGTTCAAAGTGGCCTAATGGGCCTAATGGGCCTGAGTAGACTAATGGGCCTAGTGGGCCTAATGTGATTAAGTGGCTAAATGGGCCTAATGGGTTTGAGTGGCCTAATGAACCGAGTGGGCCTAATGTGCCTAGTGGGCCTAATGGACCTAAGTGGCCTAATGGGCCCAATGGGTCTAAGTGTCCTAATGGGCCTAATGTGCCTAGTGGGCCTAATGGGATTAAGTGGTCTAATGGGCCTAGGTTTCTTAAGTGTCCTAATAGTCCAAATGGGCCTAGGTGTCCTAATGGGACTAAGTTGCCTAATGGGCCTAATGGTCATAATGGGCCTAAGTAGCCTAATGGTTTGAATGGGCATAATTGGCCTACGTGGACAAATGGTCCTAATTAGATGAATGGGCCTAATGGTCCTAATGGGCCAAAGTGGCCGAATGGGCCTATTGGGTCAAAGTGGCCTAATGGGTCTAAGAGTCCTAAGGGGCCTAATGGGCCTAACGAGCCTCATGGGCCTAAGTGTCCCCATGGGCCTAGGTGGCCAAATGGTCCTAATGGGCTAAATAGGCCTAGTGGGATGAATGGGCTTAACGAGCCTTGGTGACAAATGGGCCTAATGGGTCGAATGGACCTAATGGACTGAATGGACCTAATGAGCCTGAGTGGACTAATGGGCCTAATGTGCCTAAGTGGCCTTATGGGTCTAAGTGGCCTAATCAACCTAATTGGCTTAATGAGCCTAATGATCCTAAGGGGCGCAATGGACCTAAGTGGCCTAATGAGCCTAAGGGTCCTAATGGGCCTAAGTGGACTAATAGGCCTAGGTGTCCTAATGGGCTTAATGGCCTTTATGAGCATATGGGCCAAATGGGCCGAATGGGCCTAATTAGACTAAGTGTCCAAATCAGCCAATGTGGCCCAATGGGCCAAAGTTTCCGGATCGGCCTAATGGGATTAATAGGCCTAATGGTCCTAATGGTCCTAAGAGGCCTAATGGGCCTAATTGTCCTTAGTGTCATATTGGGCCTCATGGTCCTAATGGGCCTAAGGGGGCTAATGGGAAAAATTTGCCTAATCGGCCTAATGGGTGTAATTGGCCTAATGGGGGGAATGGGCCGAATGGGCCAAATGGGCCTAAGTGGCCTAATAGGCCTAATGGGATTAATGGCCCAAAGGGACCTAAGTGACCTAATGGGCCTAATGGGCCTTAGTGGCCCAATGGGCCTAATTTTCCTAAGTGTCCTAATGGGACTAAGTGGACTAATGAGCTTAATGGGCATAACGGGTCTAGGGGCCAATTGGTCCTAATGAGCTAAATGGTCCAAATTAAGATAAGTGGGCTAATGAGCCTAATGGGCCTAATGGGCCTAAGTGGCCCAATGGGCCTAAGTTGCCTAATCAGTGTAATGGGCTTAACCTAAGGGGACTAATGGGCCTAATGGGCCTAATGGGCCTAAGTGGCCTTGTCAGCCTAATGGGATTAATTGACCAAGTGGGCCTAAGTGGCTGAATGGGCCTAATGGACCTCGGTGGCGTAATTAACCTAATGGGAATAAGTGGACCAATGGGGAAAAGTGGCCTAATGGGCCTAAGTGGCCTAATGGGCCGAATGAGCCTAAGTGACCTAATGGGATGATGTGGTCGAATGAGCCTAATGGGAATAATGGGGAAAAGTGGACAAAGTGTCTTAATGGGCCTAGGTTACCTAAGTTGCCTAATGCACCAAATGGTCCTAAGTAGCCTAATGAGCCTAATGAGCCTAAGTGTCCTAAGGGTTCTAAGTTTTCTAATGGGCCTAAGTGGCCTAATGGGCCTAATGAGTCCTAGTGGCCTAATGAGCCTAATGGGGCTAATGGGGCTAATGGGCCTAAGTGGCCTAATGGGCTAGAGTGGCCTAATGGGCCTTAGTGGCTTAGTGGGCCTAATCAACCTAAGTGGCCTAATGGGACTGATCGGTTTAATGGGCCTAGGTGGTTAAATGAGTCAAATGGGCCTAAGTGGCCTAATGGGACTAATGGGCCACAATGGCCTAATGGGTCTAATGGGCCTAAGTGTCCTAATGTGCCTAATGGGCCTAAGTGGCCTAATGAGTCATATAGGCCTAAGTGGCCTAATATCCCTAATGGGACTAAGTGGATTAATGGGCCTGATGGGCCTAATGGGCCTAAGTGGATTAATGAGCCGAATAGGCCACAGTGGCCTAATGGGACTGATGGGCCTAAGTGGCATAATGGGCCTAACGAGACTAATTGAACTAAGTGGCCTAATGGGGCAGATGAGACTGATGGTCCTAATGGCTCTAAGTGGCCTAATGAGCCGAATGGGCCTAAGTGGCATGATGGGCCTGATGAGCCTAATGGGATGAATGGGTCAAAGTGGCCTAATGGGCCTGATGGGCCTGACGGGTCGAATGGGCCAAAGTGTCTTAAGGATTTGAATTTTTCTAAGTGGCCTAAAGGGCCTAATGGGCCTCATGGTCCTAATGGTCCTCAATGGCCTAATGGTCTTGATGGTCCTAATGGGCCCAATGGGCCGAATGGGCCTCAGTGGCCTCATGGGCCTAATGACCTAATGTGCTTAATGAACCTTATGGGCCTAAGTGGCCTAATGGTCCAAATGGGAATCAGTGGCCTAATGGACCTAGTGCGCCTAATGGGCCTAAGTGGCCTAATGGGAGTAATGGTCCTTAGTGGCTTAGTGGGCCGAAGTGGCCTAATGGGCCTAGTGGGCTTAAGTGGCCTAATGAGCTGAATGGGCCTAAGTGGCCTAATGGGCCTATGTGGACTAATGGACATGATGGTCCTTAGTGTCCTAAGGGGAATAATGGGCCTAATTAGAAAAATTAGCCTAATGGGGCTAATGGGCCTAATGGTACTAAGTGGCCTAATGGGCCTGATGGGCCTGATGGGCCTAATAGGCCTCAGTTGCCTAATTGGCCTCATGGTCCTAATGGGGCTCAGTGGTTTAATGGGCCTAAGTGGACTCATGGGCCATATGGGATTCATGGGTCTAATGGGCCTCACTCGTCTAAGTGTCGTAATGGGCCAGATGGGCCTAAGTGTCCTAATGGGATGAGTTAGCCTCATGGGCCAAAGGGGCTGAATGGTCTTGATTTTCCTAATGGGCCCAATGTGCCTTAGTGGCCAAATGTGCCTAATGGTATTAATGGTCCTGGTAGGCTCAATGGGAGTAATGGGCCCAAGTGGCCTAATGGTCCAAATGGGTCTCAGTGGCCTAATGCGCCTAATGTTCTTAATTTGCCTAATGGGCCTAAGAGGCCTAATGGGATTGATGGGCCTAATGGGGAGAATGGACCTAAGTGGCCTAAGTGTCCTAATGGGCATAATTTGGCCTAAGTGGCCGAATGGGCCTAAAGGACTTGAGTTTAAAAATGGGCCTAATGGTCCTAAGTGGCCTCATGAGTCTAATGGGCCTATGTGGACTAATGAGACTAATGGTCCTAATGGGCCTCATGGGCCTAATGAGACTAAGTGGTCTAATGAGCGTAATGGGTTTAAGTTTCCAAATGGGCCGAATGGGCCTAATGTGCCTAGTGGGCCTAAATGGCCAATGGGCCTTATGTGCCCAATGCGCCTAAGTGGCCTAAGTGTCCTAATCAGTCTAATCGAACAATTGGGCCTAGTGGTCCTAAGTTGCCTATTGGGACAAATCGTCCTAGGTGGCCGAATGGGCCTAAGTGGCCCATAGGGACTTATTTTCCTTTGTGGCCGAATGGACCTAATGGGCCCCATAGGCCTAATTGGCCTAATGGGCCAAATCACCATAGATGGCCGAATGGACCTAAGTGGCCCATAGGGCCTAATTTTCCTTGGTGGCTGAATGGGACAAATGGGCCTAATAGGACTAAGTGGCCTAATGAGCCTAATGGGCCTCATGGGCCTAAGTGACCTAATGGGCCTAACTGGCCTAATGGGCCTAACTGGCCTAATGGGCCTAACTGGCCTAATTGGCCTAATTGGACCAAGGGGCCTAATGGGATTATTGGGCCTAGGTGCTAAATGGGTCTAATTGGCCGATTGGGCCTAATGGGCCTAAGTGGCTTAATGGGCATAATGGGCCTAAGTGGCCTAATGGGCCTAAGTGGCCAAATCAACCTAATGGGCTTAATGGTACAAATGGCCCTAATGGGCTTAATTGGACTAAGTGGATTAATGGGACTAAGGAGCCTAATGATCCTAAGTGGCCTAATGGGTTTGGGAGGCCCAACGGCCTTAATGGGATTAACAGGCCTAGGGGAAAAATGGCCTAATGGGCGGAATGGGCCTCAGCAGCCTAATGGGCCTAAGCGGCCTAATGGGCCTAAGTGGCCTAATCAGCGTAATGGGCATAATGGTCATGATGGTTGTAATGGGCCTAATGGGCCTAGGGGGACGAAGGGGCCCAATGGGCCTAGCGGGCATAATGGGCATAATGGGCTTAACGGGCCTAGGCTCCAATTAGGCCTAATTGGCCAGAGTGGCCTAATTGGCCTAATGGGTCAAAGCGGCCTAATGGGGCAAAGTTGTCTAATCGACCTAATAGGTATAATTAGCCCAATTGGATGAATGGTCCAAATGGGCCTAAGTGGCCAAATGGTCCTAATTGGCCTAAGTGGACTAATGGGCTGGAGTTTCATAATTGGTCTAATGGGCTCAATGGGCCTAATGGGCCAAATGGGCCTAAGTGTCCTAAGGGGCCTAAGTGGCCTAATAGATCTAATGGGATTAATGGGCCTAAGTGGACTAATGGGCCTTAGTCACCTAATCAGACAAATAGGGATAATTGGGCCAATGGACTTAATGGGCTTAACAAACCTAGGGGCCTAATGGGCCTAATGGGACTAATGGGCTTGAGTGGCCTAATGGGGCCTAATGGGCCTAAGTGGCCTCGTGGGCCTAAAGGGCCTGAGTGGACTAATGGGCCTAAGTGGCCTTATGGGCCTAAATAGGCCTAATGGTCCTAATGGGCCTAAGTGGCCTATGTGGCCTAATGGGTATAATGGGTCTAATGGTCCTAATGGGCCTAATGGGCCTAAGTGGTTGAATGGGCCTAATGGGTTTAATGGGATGAAGTGGCCTAATGGGCGTAATGGGCCGAAGTGTTCTAATGGTCGTAATGGGCCTAAGTGGCCTAATTAGCCCAATGGGCCTTAGTGGATTAATGGGTGGAATGGGCTGAATGGGCCGAATGGGCCTAAGTGGCCTAATCGGCCAAAAGGGCCTAATGCACCAAAGTGGCCTAATGGACCTAAGTGGCTGAATGGTCCGAAGTGGCCTAATGGGGATAATGTGCCTAAGTGGTCGAATTAGACTAAGTGGCCTAATGAGGCTAATGGGCCAAAGTGGCCTAATCACCCTAAAAGGCCTAATGCGCCAAAGTGGCCTAATGGCGCTAATGGGTCTAAGTGGCGGAATGGGATTAAGTGGCCTAATAGGCCTAATGGGTGTAAGGGGGCTTATTTTTCTAATGGGATGAAGTTGCCTAATGGGCTTAATGGGCCCAAGTGGCCGAATGAGCCAAATGGGGCTAAGTGGACCAACTGTCCCAATGGGCCTAATGGGAGGAATGGGCCTAATGGGATGAATGTGCCGAATGGGCCGAATGAGCCTAAGTGGCCTAATGGGCCCGATGTGACTTTTTGGCCTGATAGGCCTCATGGGCCTAAGTGGCCTCATGGGCCTAAGTGGCCTAATTGTACTAATCAACCGAATGGGCCTAATGGGCCTAAGTGGCCTAAAGGGCCTCATGGACCCAAGTTTCCAAATGGGCCTATTTGGCCTTAGTGGCCCCATGGGACTAATTTTCCTAAGTGGCCTCATGAGCCAAATTCGATGAATGAGATGAATGGGCCTAATGGGACTAATTGGGCTAATGGGGTTAAGTGGCCTAATGGGCCTAAGTGCCATAATGAGCTGAAGTGGTCTGAATGGGTCTAATGGCCCAAATGGGCCTAATGGTCGAAACGGGCCTAATGTGTCTAATGGGCCTAATGGGCCGAAGTGGCCTAAAGGGCCTAATGGCCCGAATGGGGTTAATGGACCAAATGGGGTTAATGGACCGAATGGGCCTAATGGCCCGAAGGGGCCTAATGGGTCTAAGTAGCCTAATGGTTCTAATGGTGTGAATAGGCCTAATGGCCCGAATGGGCCTAATGGGCCTAATGGACCTAATGGTCCGAATGGGCCTAATGGGCTAAAGTTTCCTAAGGGGCCTAATTTGCCAAATGGGATTAACGAGTCTAAGGAGCCTAATGGGCCAAAGGGGCCTAATGGGCTTAATGGGATTAATGGACCTAATGGGTCAAAGTGGCCTAATGGGTCTAATGGGCCTAAGTGGCCTAATCAGCCTAATGGGCTTAATGGGCCTAATTGGTCTAATAGGCCAAAGTGGCCTATTTGGCCGAATGGGCTTAAGTGGCCTAATGGGATGAAGTGGCCTAATGGGCCTAAGTGGCCTAATGGTTCTAATGGGACTTAGTGCCCTACTGGGCCTAAGTGGCCTAATGGGCCTAAGTGGCCTAATAAGCCTAATGGGCCTAATGGGGCCTATAGGCCAATGTGACCTAATTGGCCTAATGGGCCTAAGTGGTCAAATGGGCCTAAGTTGCCTAATGGACCAAAGTGGCTGAATGGGTCTAATTGGACCAATGGGCCTAAGTGGCCAAATGGGCGAAATGGGCCTAAGTGGCCCAATGGGCCTATGTGGCCTAATGGGCGTAGTGGGCCCAAGTGGCCTAATGGGCCTAAGTGGCCTCATGGGCATAATGGGACTAAGTGGCCTAATTGGCCTAATGGTGCTAATGGGCTGAATGGGCCTAATGGGTCTAGTTGTCCTAAGTGCCCTAAGGGGCTTAATGGACCAAATGGGACGAAGTGGCCTAATCGGCCTAAGGGGCTTAATGGGCCGAATTGGCCTAATGGGCCTAATGGGCCTAAGTAGCCTAAGTGGCCAAATGAGCGTAATGGGCCTAATTGCCCTAATGGGCCTAAGTGGCATAATGGGCATAATGGGCCTAATGGGACGAAGTGGTGTAATTGGCCTAATGGTCCTAATGGGCCTAAATTTCCTAATGGGCCTAATGGGCCTAAGTGGCCTAATTGACCTAATGGGCATAATAGGCCAAAGTGGACTAATCGACCTAGTGGTCCTAAGTGGTATAACGGGCCTAATGGGCCTAAGTGGCCTAATGGGCCTAATTGGACTAATGGTCCTAAGTGGCCTAATAGGCCTAAAGGGCTTCAGTGACCTCATGGGCCTAATGGGCTTTAGTGGACTCATGGGCCTAATGGGCATAAAGTGACTAAGTGGCCTAAGTGGCCTAATGGGCCTAATCAGCCTAATGGGCCAAATCAGCCTAATGGGCCTAAGTTGCATGATGGGACTAATGGGATAAAGTTCTCAAATGGGCCTAATAGGACTAATGGGCCTAATGGGCCTAAGTGGCCTAATGGGCCTAGGTTACCTAATCAGCCTAGTGGGTGTAATTGGATTAAGTGGTCAAATGGGCCTAAGGGGCCTAATGCGCTGAATGGGCTTTAGTGGACTAATGGGCCTAGTGGGCCTAAGTGACCTAATTAGCATAATGGATCTAATGGGTGTAATGGGCCTAAGTGGCTGAATGGGCCTAAGTGGCCGAATGGGCTTAATTGGTCGATTGGGTCCAGTGTTCTTAGTGGACTTAATGGGACTAAGTGGCTGAATGGGCCTAATTTTCCTAAGTGGAAAATGGGCATAATGTGATGAATGGTCTGAATGGGCCTAATGTGACTAGTGGGCCTAATGGGCCTAAGTGGATGAATGTGCCTAATAGTCCTAAGTGGGAAAATGTGCCTAAGTGGTCTAATGGGCCTAATGGGTCAAATGTGCCTAGTGGGCCTAAGTGTACTAATGGGATTACTGGGCCGAATGGGCTTAAGTGGCCAAATGTGTCAAATGTGTCGAATGGGAATAAGTGGCCTAATGGACATGAGTGGCCTAGTGAGCCTAATGGGAACAATTGGCCTAAGTGGCCTAATGGGCTTAATGGGTCTAATGGTCCTATTGGGTATAATGGGTTGGAGTGGGCTAAGTGGCCTAATGGGCCTAAAGGGCTGAGTGGGCCTCAGTGGCCTAATTTTCCCAATGGGATAAGTAGCCTAATCTGCCTAACAAGACTAATGGGCATAATGGGGATAATGGACCTTAGTGGCCTAAGTGGCCTAATGGATCTAATGGTAAAAATGGGACTAAGTGGCCTAATTAGCCCAATGGGACTAATGGCCTAATGGGCCGAACAGGCCTAACGGGCCTAAGTGACCTAAGGGTGTGAAGTTGCCTAATGGGTCCAATGGGCCTAAGTGTCCTAATGATCCTGATGTGCATAATTGGACTCAATGGCTTAATGGGCCTAATGGGCCTAAGGGGCCTAATGTGCCTAAGGGGCCTAATGGTCCTAATGGACCTTAGTGACCGAATGAGCCTAATGGGCATAAGGGGCTTAATGGGCCTAATGGGACTAATGAGACTAATTGGCCTAAGGGGCCTAATGAGACGAATGAGCTTAAGTGGCATAATGGGCCTAAGTTGCTTAATAGGCTTAAGTGACCTAATCAGCCTAATGGCCCTAATGGGTGTATTAGGCCTAAGTGGTCGAATGGACCTAATTGGTCAAATGGGCCTAATTGGCCTAATGGGCCAAATTTTTATAATTGGATTATTGGTATTAATGGGTCTAATGGGCTGAATGGGCCTTAGTGTCCTAATGGGTGGAATGGGCCTAATTGGCCGAAGTGGCCTAATGGGCCTAATTAGCCTTAGTGGCCTCATCGGCCTAATGTGCCTAAGTGGCCTAATGGGCCTAAGTGGCCTAATGGGTCCAAGTGGCCTATTGGGTTTAATGGGCTTAATGAGCCAAGGGGACAAATGGGCCAAATGGGAATAATGGGATGAATGGGCCAAATTAACACAAGAAGCCTAATGGGCGTAATGTGCCTAAGTGGCCTAATTTGCCTAAGTTTCTTAATAAGCCTAATGGGCCTAAGTAGGCCTAAGGGGCCTAATGGGCCTAAGTAGGCCTAATGGGCATAATGGGCCTAAGTGGCCTAATGGGATGAAGTGGACCTAAAGGCCTAATGGGCCTAGGTGGCCGAATGATCCTAGGTGGCCAAATGGGCCTAGGTGGCCAAATTGGCCTAGGTGGACTAATGGGCCTAATAAGCCTAATGGGATGAAGTGTCCTAATGGGACTACAGGGCCTAATGGGCCAATGTGTCCTAATGGGCCTAAGTGGTATAATCATAACTGAATGGGCCTAAGTGGCCTAATGGTCCTAGTGGGCCTAAGTGACCAAATGGGCCTAGGTGACCTAATGAGTCAAATGGGCTGTATGGGTCGAATGATCCTAATGGGCCTAAGTGGCTGAATTGGCTTAAAGGTCCTAATGGGACATAGTGGCATAATATGCCTAAGTGGTTGAATGGGCCTAAGTGGCCTAATGGGGATCATGGGCCTAAGTGGTCGAATGGGCCTAAGTGGACTAATTGGCCTAATGTGATGAATGGGCATAATGGGCCTCATGGGCCTAAGTGGCCTAATGGGCCAAATGGGATTAAGTGTCTTAATGGGCCTGATGGGAATGATGAGTTTCATGGGCCTAAGTATCCTAATGGGCCTATTGGGCCCAAGTGGCCAAATGGGCCTATGGGGACTTAGTGTCCCAATCAACATAATTTTCCTAAATGGCATAATGGGCCTAATGGGACGAATGGGATGAATGTGCCTAATAGGCCTAAGTGGCCTAGTGGGCCTAAGTGGCCTAATGGGCCTAATGGGATGAATGGGCCTAATAATCCTAAGTGGCATAATGGGCATAATGCGCCTAAGTGGCCTAATCATGCTAATGGGATTAATGGACATAATGGGACTAAGTTGCCTAATGAGCCTAAGTGGACTAATGGTCCTAAGTGGCCTAATGCGCCAAATGGACCAAAGTGGACAGATGGGCCTAATGGGCCAAAGTGGCCTAATCAGCCTAATGTGCCTAAGTGCCCTAATGGGTGAAAGTGGCCAAAGGGGCCTAAGTGGACTAATGAGCCTAATGGGGCTAAGTGGACTAACCATCCTAAGTGGCCTAATGGGTGTAAGTGTCTTAATGGGCCTAATGGTCCTAATGGGATGAATGGACCTAATGGGCCTAATGATCCTAGTGGGACGAATGGGGTCAATGGGCCTAATGGGCCTCAGTGGCCTAATCGACCTAATGGGATTAATTGGCCTAAGTGGCTTAATTGACCTAATGGGCTTAATTGGCCTAATGGGTCAAAGTGGCCTAATGGGCCTAATGGGCCTAAGTGGTCTCATGGACCTAAGTGGCCTAATGGGCCTAATGGGTGTAATGGACCTAAGTTGCCTAATGGTCCTAAGTGGCCTAAGTTTCCTAATGGGCCTAATGGGAAAAAAGTGTCCTAATGGGCCTAATGGGCCTAATGGGCCTAATGGGTCTAAGTGGTTTCATGGGTGTAATGGGCCAAAGTGGCATAATGGTCCTACTGGGCCTGATGGGCCAAATGGGCCTAATGGGATGAATTGGAAAAATTGGCCTAAGTGGCCTAATGGGTCGAAGTGACCTCATCAATAAACTGGCCCTAAGTGGATGAATGGGATGAATGGTCCAAATGGGCCTAATGGTTTTAAGTGGCGTAAGGGGCTTAATGGGCCTAAGTGGCCTAATCGACCTAATGGGTTTAATGGGACGAAGTGGCCTAATGGGCCTAATGGGCCAAAGTGGCCAAAGTGGCCTAATAGGCCTAATAGGCAAAAGTGGCCTAATGGTACTAAGTTTCCTGTTAGGCCTAATGGACCTAAGTAGCCTAATCAGTCTAATTTGGTCAATGGGCCTAAATGGACTAATGGTCATAATGGGACGATGTGGCCTAAGTGGCCTAATGGGCCAAATGGGCCAAAGTAGCCTAATCAACTTATTGGGCCTAAGTGGCCTAATGGGCCTAAGTGGCATAATGGGAATAAAGGGCCTAAGTGGACTAATGAGCCTAATGGGACTAAGTGGCCCGATGGGCCTAATGGGCCTAAGTGGACTCATGGGCCTAAAAGGGCCTAAGTGGCCTCATGGGACTAATGGGCCTCATTGGCCCCATGGGCCTAATGGGCCTAAAGGCTTAAGAGGCCTAAGTGGCCTAATGTTCCTAATCAGCCTAATGGACCTAAGTAGACTAATGGTCTTAATGGGCTTAAGTTTTCTAATGGGCCAATAGGACTAATGGGCCTAATGGGTCTAAGTGGTTTAATGGGCCTATGTGACCTAATCAACCTAATGGGCCTAATGGGAGTAATGGGCTTAAGTAGTCGAATGGGACTAAGGGGTCTAATGTGCTGAATGGTATTAAGTGGCCTAATGGGCCTAATGGGCCTAAGTGTCCTATTGGACCTAAGTGACCTAATCAACCTAATGGACCTAATGGGCGTAATGGGCCTAAGTGGTCAAATGGGCCCAATTGGTCGAATGGGCCTAATGTGCCTAGTTGCCCTAATGGGTATAATGGGCCTAAGTGGCCGAATTGGCCTAGTGGACTTATGGGCCTAAGTGGCCTAATTGACCCAATGGGCACAAGTGGCTAAATGGGCCTAATGGGAAAAATGTACCCATTGGGCCTAATGGGCCTAAGGGGCCTACTGGGCCAAAGCAGCCTAATGGGACTACGTGACCCAATGGGCCCAATGGGCCTTAGTGGCTTAATGGGATTAACGGGCATAATGGGATTAATGGGTATAATGGTCCTAAGTGTCCTAATTGGCCTAAAGGGCCTAATGGGCCTAAGTGGCCTAATGGGACAAACGGGCCTAAGTGGCCTAATGGCCCCAATGGTCCTAAGTGGCCTAAAGAGACTAATGGACCTAACGAGACTAATGGGCCTAGGTGGCTTAATGGGCCTACATGACCAAATGAGCCTAAGTGGACTAATGGGCCTAAAGATCCTAATCCGCAAAAGGGACCTAATGGACCCAAGTGTTATAATCATCGCCTAATGGGCCTAAGTGGTCGAATGGACCTAATGGGCACAATGGGCCTAAGTGGCCAAATGGGCCAAATCAACTTAAGTGGAAAAATGGGCGGAATGGGACGAATGGGCCTAAGTGGCCTAATTGGTCTAAAGGGCCTAATGGTCCAATGCAGCCTAATGGGCCTAAGTGGTATAATCGGCCTAATGGGCCTAAGTGGCCTAATGGTCCTAAAGGGATTAATATGAAAAATTGGCCTAATGCACCTAAGTGGCATAATTGTAACCAAATTGGCCTAAGTAGACAAATGGGCCAAATGGGCCTAAGTGGCCTAATCAGCCTAAAGGAAAAAATGGGCCAAAGCAGCCTAATGAGCCTAAGTGGCATAATCAACCTAATGGGCCTATTGGCCAAAGTGGCCTAATTGGCCTAATGGGACTAAGTGACCTAGTTGACTAATCGGCCAAAGGGGCATAATTGGCCTAAGTTGCTCAATGGGCCTATGCAGTGGAAGGCGCTGTATCAAATGAATTGGCCTAATGGACCGAATGGGCCTAATGGGCCTAAGTGACTTAATGGGATGAATGTGCCTAGGTGGCCTAATGTGCCTAATGGGCCTAATGGGCCTAAGTGTCATAATGGCCCTAATTGGATGAATGGGCCTAATGGTCCTAATTGGCCTAAGTTTACTAATGGGCCTAAATTTCCTAATGGTCTAAATGGGCCTAAGTGGCCTAATGGTCCTAATAGGTCAATTAGGCCTAATTCGTGTAATGGGCCTAATGAGCCGAATGGGCTAAAGTTGTCTAATGGGCCTAATGGGCTAAATGGGACGAAGTTGCAGAATGGGTCTAATGGGTCGAAAGGTCTTAATGGGATGAATGGGCCTAATGATCCTAATGGACCTAAGTGGCCTAGCAGTCCTAATGGGCCTAGGTGGCCTAATGGGCCTATGTGGCCCATTGGGTATAATGGGCCTAATGGGTTGAATGGACCCAATGGGCCGAAGTGGACTAGTGGGACGAATTGGCCGAATGGGCCTAATTGGTTGAAGTGGCCTAATGGGCCCAATGGGCCTAATGGGACTACTGGACCGAAGTGTCCTAATGGGACTCAAGGGTCCAATGGGTGTAATTGTTTGAATGGTCCAAATGGGACTAAAGGGTCTAATGGGGCTAATGGGTCTAATTAGTTGAATGGGTTAGATGCGTCTAATGGGCCTAGTGGGTCGAAATGGATTAATGGACCTACTAGTCCTAATAGAACTACTAGACCTAATGAACCTAATGGGCCGTAGTGGCCTAATGGTCTTAAGTGGACAAATGGACCTAATGTGCCTAATGAGTGTAATGGGCCTAATGGGACTAAGTGAACCAATGGGCCTAATGGGCCTAAGTGGATGAATGGGCCTAATGGGCCTAAGTGGACCAATGTGCCTAATGGGCCTAAGTGGTCTAATGGGCCTAAGTGGATGAATGGGACGAATGGGCTGAATAGGTCGAATTGGCCGATTGGGTCGAATGGGCTTAAGGGGCCTAAGTGGCCTAATGGTCCTAAGTGTCCTAATGGGTCCAATGGGACTAATGGGCCTAAAGGTAATAATGTGCCTAAGTGGCCTAATGGGCCTAAGTGTCCTAATGGAAATAATGGCCCAAGTTGCATAATGGGCCCGGGGGACCTAAGTGGCCTAATGGGCCAAAGTGGATGAATGGGCCTAATGGGCCTAATGGGCCTTAGTGGCCAAATCGGCATAATGGGCATGATGGGCCTAAGTGTCCTAAGGGGCTAATGGGACTAAGTTGACCAAACAGACTAATGAGCCTAATGGGCCTAATGGTCTTAACTGGGCCTACTAGGCCTATTGGGTCTAATGGGCCTACTGTGCTTAATGGGCCTAATGCGACTACTAGGCTTACTAGGCCTAATGGTCCTAAGTGGAATAATGGGCCTAAGTGGCCTAAGTGGATGGATGGACCTAATGGGCCTCATGAGACCAAGGGGCCTCAGGGGCCTATGTGGCCTAACAGTCCTAGTAGGCCAAATGAGACTAAGTCACATAATGGGCCTAATGGGTTTAAGTTGCCTAATGGGATGAATGGACCTAATGTGACTAGTGGACCTAAGTGGACAATGGGCCTATTGGGACTAATGGGCCTAATGGGCCTAAGTGGCCTAAGTGGTGTAAGTGGCTTAATCAGCCTAATCGATCAATTGTGGCTAATGGGCCTAAGTGGGCTAATGGCCAAATCGGCCTAAGTGTCTGAATGGGCCTATGTGGCCCATTGGGCTTATCTTTCCTGGGTGGTTGAATGGGCCTAATGGGTCTGATAGGCCTAAGTGGCCGGCCTAATGGTTCGGATAGGCCTAAGTGTCCTAATGGGCCTAATGGGCCTAAGTGGCCCTCATGGGCCTATCGACCTAAGTTCCCTAATGTTTTGAATGGGCCTAAGTGGCCAAATGGGCATAATGAGCCCAATGGGCCTAATTGGCTTAACAAACCTAGGTACCAAATGGGCTGAATGGGACCAATGGGCCTAAGTTGACTAATGGGCCTAAATGGCCGAAGTGGCCTAATTGACCTAATGGGATTAATGGTATTAATGGGACTAATGGGCTTAATGGTCCTAAGTGGCATAATGGTTTTAAGGGGTATAATGGGCCTAAGTGGCCTAATGGGCTTGGGTGGCATAATGGGAATAATGGCCTTAATGGGCCTAGGGGAAAAGTAGTCCTAATAGGATGAATGGACCTCAGTGGCCAAATGGGCCTAAGCAACCTAATGGGCCTAAGTGGCCTAAATGGCCTAATGGTCATAGTGGGTCTAAAGGGACTAATGGGATTAATGGGCATAAGTTGTCTAATGGGCCTAGGTGGTCGAATCGGATTAATGGGGTTAACGGGCCCATGGTCCAAATGGCCCCAATGGGCCAAATTGTCCTTAGTGGCCTAATGGGCCTAATGGGTCAAAGTGGCCTAATGGGCCAAAGTTTCCTAATTGACCTAATGGGTATAATGGGCCCAATGGACCCAATTGACCAAATAAGTGGCCTAATGGGACTAATGGGCCGAATAAGCCTAATTGGCCTAAATGGACTAATGGGCCAAAGTTTCCTAATAGGACTAATGGGATTAAGGGGCCTAATGGGCCTAAGTGGACTAAGTGGACTAATGGGCCTTAGTCGCCTAATCAGACTAATGGTCTTAATGGGCCTAGTGTGCCTAAGTGTCCTAATGGGCCTTAGTCACCTAATCAGCCTAATGGGGATAAGTGGCATAATGGGCCTAAGTGGCCTTTTGAGTTTAATGGGATTAATGGTCTTAGGGGCCTAATGGGACTAACGAGATGAATGAACCTAATTATCCTAAGTGTTATAATGCACCTAATGGGCCAAAGTGGCCTAATAGGCCTAAGTAGCCTAATCAGTCTAATGGGATTAATGGGACTTATGGGCCTAATGGGACTTATGGGCCTATTGTGCCTAATGGGACTAAGTGCACTAATGAGCCTAAGTGGCCTAATCGGCCTAATGGGATTAATGGTCCTAGTGGGCCTAGGTTTCATAATGGGCATAAGTGGCTTGATCGGTCGAATGGGCCTAAGTGGCCAAATAGGCCTAAGTGTCCCAATGGGCATAATGGGCCTAAGTGGCCTAATGGACCTAGTTTTCCTAAGTGGCCAAATTGGAAGAATGGGCCTAAGTAGCCCAATGGGTCTAATGGGCCAAATGTGAATAAGTGGCCTAATGGGTCTAATTGGCCTAAGTGGCCTGATGGGCCTAATGGGACTAAGCAGCCTCATTGACCTAAAGGACTTTAGTGGACTAATGGGCCTCAGTGGCTTAATTGTCCAAATTAACTGAATAGGCCTAATGGGCCTAATGGGACCAAGTGGCCTATGTGGTCCAATGATCCTAATGGGCATAATGGGGCTAATGGGTCATATGGGCTGAATTGGCCTAATGGCCTAATGGTACTAAGTGGTTGAATGGGATGAATGGGTTTAATGGTCCTAAGTGGCCTAATGGGAATAATGGGCCTAATGGGCGAAATGGGCTGAATGGGCCTATGTGGATCAATCAGCTTAAAGGGCCTAATGGGCCAAAGTGGCCTAATGGACTGAAGTGGCTGAATGGGCCTAAGTGGCCTAATGGGGCTAATGGGCCTAAGTGGCCTAATGGGGCTAATGAGTCGAAGCGGAGGAATGGGCTTAAGTGGCCCAATGGGTCTAATGGGCCCAATGAGTGTAAGTGGCCTAGTGGGCCTAATTGTCCTAATGGGTCGAAGTGGCCTAATGGGCTTAATTGGACCAAGTGGATGAATGAGTCGAATGGTCCTAAGTGGCCCAACTGGATGAATGTGCCTAATGGTCCTAATGGGCCTAAGTGGCCTGCTGGGCCTATTGGGCCTAAGTGGATTCATGGGCCTAATGGGCCTAAGTGGCCTAAGTTGCCTAATCGGCCTAATCGACCGAATGGGTCTAATGGGCCTAATGGGCCCAATTTGCCAAATGGGTCGATTGGGCGTTAGTGGCCCAGTGGGCCTAATTTTCCTAAGTTACCTAATGGGCAAATGGGATGAATGGGCCTAATGGGACTAAGTGGCCTAATGGGCCTAATTTGTCTAATGGGCCTAAGTGGAATTGTGGGTTTAAGTGGCCTAATGAGCCTAACTGGTCCAAATGGGCCTAATGGCCCGAATGTGCCTAATGGATCGAATGGGCCTAAGGGCCTGAACGTGCCTAACATGCTGCTTGGGCCTAATGGGCCAAAGTGTCCTAATGGGCATAATGGCCTGAATGGGCCTAAGGGGCCCAATGGGATGAATGGGCCTATTTGGCCAAAGTGGACCAGTGGGTTTAATGGGCCTAACTGGTCTAAGGTGCCTCATGGGCCTGATGGCCTGAATGGGCTTAATGGGAAAGATGGGCCAAAGTGGCCTAATCGGCCTAATGAGCCTAAGTGTCCTAATGGAAAGAAGTGGCCTAATGGGCCTAAGTGGTATAATAGGCCTAATGGGCCTAAGTGGATGAATGGTCCTAACGGGCCTAAGGGGCATAATGGGCCTAATGGGCCTAAGTGGGCTAAGTGGCCTAATGTGCCTAATGGGCCTAAGTCACCTAATGGGGCTAAGTAACCTAATGGGCCTAAGTGGATTCATGGGTGTAATGGGCCAAAGTGGCCTAATGGGCCTACTGGGCCTGATGGGCCAAATTGGCCAAATGGGCCTAATGGGATGAATTGGAAAAATTGGCCTAAGTGACCTCATCAAAAAACTGGGCCTAAGTGGATGAATGGAATGAATGGGACAAATGGGCCTAATGGTTTTAAGTGGCGTAAGGGGCTTAATGGGCCTAGGTGGAATAATTGACCTAATGGGTTTAATGGGACAAAGTGGCCTAATGGGCATAATGGGCCAAAGTGGCCAAAGTGGCCTAATGGTACTAAGTTGCATGTTAGGCCTAATGGGCCTAAGTAGCCTAATTAGTCTAATATGATTAATGGGCCTAAATTGACTAATGGTCATAATGGGACAAAGTGGCCTAAGTGGCCTAATGGGCCAAATGGGCCAAAGTAGCCTAATCAACTTATTGGACCTAAGTGGCCTAATGGGCCTAAGTGGCATAATGGGAATAAAGGGCCTAAGTGGACTAATGGGCCTAATGGGACTAAGTGGCCCGATGGGCCTAATGGGCCTAAGTGGCCTCATGGGCCTAAAAGGGCCTAAGTGGCCTCATGGGCCTAATGGGCCTCATTGGCCTCATGGGACTAATGGGCCTAAAGGCTTAAGAGGCCTAAGTGGCCTAATGGGCCTAATCAGAAAAATGGACCTAAGTAGCCTAATGGGCCTAATGGGCTTATGTTGTCTAATGGGCTAATAGGACTAATGGGCCTAATGAGCCTATGTGACCTAATCAACCTAATGGCCCTAATGGGAGTAATGGGCTTAAGTGGTCGAATGGGACTAAGGGGTCTAATGTGCTGAATGGTATTAAGTGGCCTAATGGGCCTAATGGGCCTAAGTGTCCTATTGGGCCTAAGTGACCTAATCAGCCTAATGGACCTAATGGGCGTAATGGGCCTATGTGGTCGAATGGGCCCAATTGGTCGAATGGGCCTAATGTGCCTAGTTTTCCTAATGGGTATAATGGGCCTAAGTGGCTGAATTGGCCTAGTGGACTTATGGGCCTAAGTGGCCTAATGGACCCAATGAGCACAATTGGCTAAATGGGCCTAATGGGCCTAATGGGAAAAATGTACCCAGTGGGACTAATGGGCCTAAGGGGCCTACTGGGCTAAAGCATTCTAATGGGACTACATGACCCAATAGGCCCAATGGGCCTTAGTGGCCTAATGGGATTGATGGGCCTAATGGGATTAATGGGTATAATGATCCTAAGTGTCCTAATTGGCCTAAAGGGCCTAATGGGCCTAAGTGGCCTAATGGGACGAACGTGCCTAAGTGGCCTAATGGCCCCAATGGTCCTAGTGGCCTAAATAGACTAATGGACCTAATGAGACTAATGGGCCTAGGTGGCCGAATGGGCCTACATGACCAAATGAGCCTAAGTGGACTAATGGGCCTAAAGATCCTAATCCGCCAAAGGGACCTAATGTACCAAAGTGTTATAATCATATACTAATGGGCCTAAGTAGTCGAATGGGCCTAATGGGCACAATGGGCCTAAGTGGCCAAATGGGCCAAATCAGCTTAAGTGGAAAAATGGGCCGAATCGGATGAATGGGCCAAAGTGGCCTAATTGGTCTAAAGGGCCTAATGGTCCAATGCAGCCTAATGGGCCTAAGTGGTATAATCAGCCTAATGGTCCTATGTGGCCTAATGGTCCTAAAGGGATTAATATGACAAAGTGGCCTAATGGACCTAAGTGGCATAATTATAACCAAATTGGCCTAAGTAGCCAAATGGGCCAAATGGGCCTAAGTGGCCTAATTAGCCTAAAGGGAAAAATGGGCCAAAGCATCCTAATGAGCCTAAGTGGCATAATTAGCCTAATGGGCCTATTGTCCAAAGTGGCCTAATTGGCCTAATGAGACTAAGTGACCTAGTTGACTAATCGGCCAAAGGGGCGTAATTGGCCTAAGTTGTTCAATGGGCCTATGCAGTGGAAGGGGCTGTATCAAATGAATTGGCCTAATGGACCGAATGGGCCTAATGGGTCTAAGTGACTTAATGGGATGAATGTGCCTAGGTGGACTAATGTGCCTAATGGGCCTAATGGGCCTAAGTGTCCTAATGGCCCTAATTGGATGAATGAGCCTAATGGTCCTAATTGGCCTAAGTTGCCTAATGGGCCTAAATTTCCTAATGGTCTAAATGGGCCTAAGTGGCCTAATGGTCCTAATAGGTCAATTAGGTCTTAGTGGTGTAATGGGCCTAATGAGCCGAATGGGCTAAAGTTGTCTAACGGGCCTAATGGGCTAAATGGGATGAAGTTGCGGAATGTGTCTAATGGGTCGAAAGGTCTTAATGGGCTGAATGGGCCTAATGATCCTAATGGACCTAAGTGGCCTAACAGTCCTAATGGGCCTAGGTGGCCTAATGGGCCTAAGTGGACCATTGGGTATAATGGGTCTAATGGGTTGAATGGACCCAATGGGCTGAAGTGGACTAGTGGGACGAATTGGCCGAATGGGCCTAATTAGCTGAAGTGGCCTAATGGGCCCAATGGGCCTAATGGGACTACTGGACCGAAGTGTCCTAATGGGTCGAATGGGCCTCAAGGGTCTAATGGGTGTAATGGTTTGAATGGTCCAAATGGGACTAAAGGGTCTAATGGGGCTAATGGGTCTAATTAGATGAATGGGTCAGATGGGTCTAATGGGCCTAGTGGGTTGAAGTGGCTTAATGGACCTACTAGTCCTAATGGAACTACTGGGCCTAATGGACCTAATGGGTCGTAGTGTCCTAGTGGTCTTAAGTGGACAAATGGACCTAATGTGCCTAATGGGTGTAATGGGCCTAATGGGCCTAAGTGAACCAATGGGCCTAATGGGCCTAAGTGGATGAATGGGCCTCATGGGCCTAAGTGGACCAATGGGACTAATGGGCCTAAGTGGTCTAATGGGCCTAAGTGGATGAATGGGATGAATGGGCTGAATAGGTCGAATTGGCCGATTGGGTCGAATGGGCTTAAGGGGCCTAAGTGGCCTAATGGTCCTAAGTGTCCTAATGGGTCCAATGGGACTAATGGGCCTAAAGGTAATAATGTGCCTAAGTGGCCTAATGGGCCTAAGTGTCCTTATGGAAATAATGGCCCAAGTTGCATAATGGGCCCGGGGGACCTAAGTGGCCTAATGGGCCAAAGTGGATGAATGGGCTTAATGGGCATAATGGGCCTTAGTGGCCAAATCGGCATAATGGGCATAATGGGCCTAAGTGTCCTAAGGGCCTAATGGGCCTAAGTTGACCAAACGGACTAATGAGCCTAATGGGCCTAATGGGCTTAACTGGGCCTACTAGGCCTATTGGGTCTAATGGGCCTACTGTGATTAATGGGCCTAATGCGACTACTAGGCTTACTAGGCCTAATGGTCCTAAGTGGAATAATGGGCCTAAGTGGCCTATGTGGATGGATGGACCTAATGGGCCTCATGAGACCAAGGGGCCTCAGGGGCCTATGTGGCCTAACAGTCCTAGTAGGCCAAATGAGACTAAGTCACATAATGGGCCTAATGGGTTTAAGTTGCCTAATGGGATGAATGGACCTAATGTGACTAGTGGACCTAAGTGGACAATGGGAATAGTGGGACTAATGGGCCTAATGGGCCTAAGTGGCGTAAGTGGCGTAAGTGGCCTAATCAGCCTAATCGATCATTTGTGGCTAATGGGCCTAAGTGGGATAATGGCCAAATCGGACTAAGTGTCTGAATGGGCCTAAGTGGCCCATTGGGCTTATCTTGACTGGGTGGTTGAATGGTCCTAATGGGTCTGATAGGCCTAAGTGGTTGGCCTAATGGTTCGGATAGGCCTAAGTGTCCTAATGGGACTAATGAGCCTAATGGGCCTAAGTGGCCCTCATGGGCCTATCAACCTAAGTGCCCTAATTTTTTGAATGGGACTAAGTGGCCAAATGGGCATAATGAGCCCAATGGGCCTAATTGGCTTAACAGACCTTGGTACCAAATGGGCTGAATGGGCCCAATGGGCCTAAGTTGACTAATGGGCCTAAATGGCCGAAGTCACCTAATTGACCTAATGGGATTAATGGTATTAATGGGCCTAATGGGCTTAATGGGCCTAAGTGGCATAATGGTTTTTAAGGGTTATAATGGGCCTAAGTGGCCTAATGGACTTGGGTGGAATAATGGGAATAATGGGCTTAATGGGCCTAGGGGAAAAGTAGTCCTAATAGGATGAATGGACCTCAGTGGCCTAATGGGCCTAAGCAACCTAATGGGACTAACTGGCCTAAATGGCCTAATGGTCATAGTGGGTCTAAAGGGACTAATGGGCTTAATGGGAATAAGTTGTCTAATGGGCCTAGGTGGTCAAATCGGATTAATGGGGTTAACGGGCCCATGGTCCAAATGGGCCCAATGGGCCTAATTGGCCTTAGTGGCCTAATGGGCCTAATGGGTCGAAGTGGCCTAATGGGCCAAAGTTTCCTAATTGAACTAATGGGTATAATGGGCCCAATGGACCCAATTGGCCAAATAAGTGGCCTAATGGGACTAATGGGCCGAATAAGCCTAATTGGCCTAAGTGGACTAATGGGCCAAAGTTTCCTAATAAGACTAATGGGATTAAGGAGCCTAATGGGCCTAAGTGTACTAAGTGGAATAATGGGCCTTAGTCGCCTAATCGGACTAATGGTATTAATGGGCCTAGTGTGCCTAAGTGCCCTAATGGGCCTTAGTCGCCTAATCAGCCTAATGGGGATAAGTGGCATAATGGGCCTAAGTGGCCTATTGAGTTTAATGGGATTAATGGTCTTAGGGGCCTAATGGGCCTAACGAGATGAATGAGCCTAATTATCCTAAGTGTTCTAATGCACCTAATGGGCTAAAGTGGCCTAATGGGCCTAAGTTGCCTAATCAGTCTAATGGGATTAATGGGAATTAGTGGCCTAATGGGACTAATGGGCCTATTGTGCCTAATGGGACTAAGTGCACTAATGAGCCTAAGTGACCTAATCGGCCTAATGGGATTAATGGTCCTCGTGGGCCTAGGTTTCCTAATGGGCCTAAGTGGCTTGATCGGTCTAATGGGCCTAAGTGGCCAAATAGGCCTAAGTTTCCCAATGGGCATAATGGGCCTAAGTGGCCTAATGGGCCTAGTTTGCCTAAGTGGCCAAATTGGCCGAATGGGCCTAAGTAGCCCAATGGGCCTAATGGGACAAATGTGCATAAGTGGCCTAATGGGTCTAATGGGCCTAAGTGGCCTGATGGGCCTAATGGGCCTAAGTATCCTCATGGACCTAAAGGACATTAGTGGACTAATGGGCCTCAGTGTCTTAATTGTCCAAATTAACCGAATAGGCCTAATGGGCCTAATGGGACTAAGTGGCCTATGTGGTCCAATGATCCTAATGGGCATAATGGGCCTAATGGGTTATATGGGCTGAATTGGCCTAATGGCCTAATGGTACTAAGTGGTTGAATGGGATGAATGGGTTTAATGGGCCTAAGTGGCCTAATGGGCATAATGGGCCTAATGGGCGAAATGGGCTGAATGGGCCTATGAGGATCAATCAGCTTAAAGGGCCTAATGGGCCAAAGTGGTCTAATGGACTGAAGTGGCTGAATGGGCCTAAGTGGCCTAATGGGGCTAATGGGCCTAAGTGGCCTAATGGGGCTAATGAGTCGAAGTGGAGTAATGGGCTTAAGTAGCCCAATGGGTCTAATGGTCCCAATGAGTGTAAGTGGCCTAGTGGGCCTAATTGTCCTAATGGGTCGAAGTGGCCTAATGGGATTAATTGGACCAAGTGGATGAATGAGTCGAATGGTCCTAATTGGCCCAACTGAACGAATGTGCCTAATGGTCCTAATGGGCCTAAGTGGCTTGTTGGGCCTATTGGGCCTAAGTGGCCTCATGGGCCTAATGGGCATAAGTGGTCTAAGTTGCCTAATCGGCCTAATCGACCGAATGGGTCTAATGGGTCTAATGGGCCCAACATGCCAAATTGGCCGATTGGGCCTTAGTGGCCCAGTGGGCCTAATTTTCCTAAGTTATCTAATGTGAAAATGAGATAAATGGGCCTAATGGGACTAAGTTGCCTAATGGGCCTAATTGGTCTAATGGGCCTAAGTGGCATTGTGGGTTTAAGTGGCCTAATGAGCCTAACTGGTCCAAATGGTCCTAATGGCCCAAATGCGCCTAATGGATCGAATGGGCCTAAGGGCCTGAACGGGCCTAACATGCTGCTTGGGCCTAATGGGCCAAAGTGTCCTAATGGGCATAATGGCCTGAATGGGCCTAAGGGTCCCAATGGGATGAATGGGCCTATTGGGCCAAAGTGGACCAATGGGTTTAATGGGCCTAACTGGTCTAAGGTGCCTCATGGGCCTAATGGCCTGAATGGTCTTAATGGGCAAGATGGGCCAAAGTGGCCTAATCGGCCTAATGAGCCTAAGTGTCCTAATGGAAAAAAGTTTCCTAATGGGCCTAAGTGGTATAATAGGCCTAATGGGCCTAAGTGGATGAATGAGCCTAATGGGCCTAACAGGCATAATGGGCCTAATGGGCCTAAGTGGGCTAAGTGGCCTAATGTGCCTAATGGGCCTAAGTCGCCTAATGGGGCTAAGTAACCTAATGGGCCTAAGTGGCTTCATGGGTGTAATGGGCCAAAGTTTCCTAATGGGACTACTAGGCCTGATGGGTTAAGTGGGCCAAATGGGCCTAATGGGATGAATTGGCAAAATTGGCCTAAGTGGCCTAATGGGCCGAAGTGACCTCATCAATAAACTGGGCCTAAGTGGATGAATGGGATGAATGGGCCAAATGGGCCAAATGGTTTTAAGTGGCGTAAGGGGCTTAATGGGCCTAAGTGGCCTAATCGACCTAATGGGTTTAATGGGACCAAGTGGCCTAATGGGCATAATGGGCCAAAGTGGCCAAAGTGGCCTAATAGGCCTAATAGGCCAAAGTGGCCTAATGGTACTAAGTTACCTATTAGGCCTAATGGGCCTAAGTAGCCTAATCAGTCTAATATGATTAATGGGCCTAAATGGACTAATGGTCATAATGGGATGAAGTGGCCTAAGTGGCCTAACGGGCCAAATGGGCCAAAGTAGCCTAATCAACTTATTGGGCCTAAGTGGCCTAATGGGCCTAAGTGGCATAATGGGAATAAAGGGACTAAGTGGACTAATGGGCCTAATGGTTCTAAGTGTCCTGATGGGCCTAATGGGCCTAAGTGTCCTCATGGGCCTAAAAGGGCCTAAGTGGCCTCATGGGCCTAATGGGCCTCATTGGCCTCATGGGCCTAATGGGCCTAAAGGCTTAAGAGGCCTAAGTGGCATAATGGGCCTAATCAACCTAATGGACCTAAGTAGCCTAATGGGCCTAATGGACTTAACTTGTCTAATGGTTCAATAGGACTAATGGGCCTAATGGGCCTAAGTGGTTTAATGGGCCTATGTGACCTAATCAACCTAATGGTCCTAATGGGAGTAATGGGCTTAAGTGGTCGAATGGGACTTAGGGGTCTAATGTGCTTAATGGTATTAAGTGGCCTAATGGGCCTAATGGGCCTAAGTGTCCTATTGGGCCTAGGTGACCTAATCAGCCTAATGGACCTAATGGGCGTAATGGGCCTAAGTGGTCGAATGGGCCCAATTGGTCGAATGGGTCTAATGTGCCTAGTTGTCCTAATGGGTATAATGGGCCTAAGTGGCCGAATTGGCCTAATGGACTTATGGGCCTAAGTGACCTAATGGACCCAATGGGCACAAGTGGCTAAATGGGCCTAATGGGCCTAATGGGAAAAATGTACCCAGTGGGCCAAATGGGCCTAAGGGGCCTACTGGGCCAAAGTAGCCTAATGGGACTACGTGACCCAATGGGCCAAATGGGCCTTAGTGGCCTAATGGGATTAATGGGCCTAGTGGGATTAATGGGTATAAGGTCCTAGGTGTCCTAATTGGCCTAAAGGGCCTAATGGGCCTAAGTGGCTTAATGGGATGAACGGGCCTAAGTGGCCTAATGGCCCCAATGGTCCTAAGTGGCCTAAAGAGACTAATGGACCTAAGGAGACTAATGGGCCTAGGTGACCTAATGGGCCTACATGACCAAATGAGCCTAAGTGGACTAATGGGCCTAAAGATCCTAATCTGAAAAAGGGACCTAATGGACCCAAGTGTTATAATCATAGCTTAATGGGCCTAAGTGGTCGAATGGGCCTAATGTGCACAATGGGCCTAAGTGGCCAAATGGGCCAAATCAGCTTAAGTGGAAAAATGGGCCGAATGGGATGAATGGGCCTAAGTGGCCTAATGGTCCTAAAGGGATTAATATGAAAAAGTGGCCTAATGGACCTAAGTGTCATAATTGTAACCAAATTGGCCTAAGTATCCAAATGGGCCAAATGGGCCTAAGTGGCCTAATTAGCCTAAAGGGACAAATGGGCCAAAGCAGCCTAATGAGCCTAAGTGGCATAATCGGCCTAATGGGCCTATTGGCCAAAGTGGCCTAATGAGCCTAATGGGACTAAGGGACCAGTTGACTAATCGGCCAAAGGGGCGTAATTGGCCTAAGTTGTTCAATAGGCCTATGCAGTGGAAGGGGCTTTATCAAATGAATTGGCCTAATGGACCGAATGGGCCTAATGGGCCTAAGTGACTTAATGGGATGAATGTGCCTAGGTGGCCTAATGTGCCTAATGGGCCTAATGGGCCTAAGTGGCCTAATGGCCCTAATTGGATGAATGGGCCTAATGGTCCTAATTGACCTAAGTTGCCTAATGGGCCTAAATTGCCTAATGGTCTAAATGGGCCTAAGTGGACTAATGGTCCTAATAGGTTAATTAGGCCTAAGTGGTGTAATGGGACTAATGAGACGAATGGGATAAAGTTGTCTAATGGGCCTAATGGGCTAAATGGGACGAAGTTGCGGAATGGGTCTAATGGGTCGAAAGGTCTTAATGGGCTGAATGGGCCTAATGATCCTAATGCACCTAAGTGGCCTAGCAGTCCTAATGGGCCTAGGTGGTCTAATGGGCCTATGTGGCCCATTGGGTATAATGGGCCTAATGGGTTGAATGGACCCAATGGGCCGAAGTGGACTAGTGGGACGAATTGGCCGAATGGGCCTAATTGGCTGAAGTGGCCTAATGGGCCCAGTGGGCCTAATGGGACTACTGGACCGAAGTGTCCTAATGGGCCGAATGGGCCTCAAGGGTCCAGTGGGTGTAATGGTTTGAATGGTCCAAATGGGACTAAAGGGTCTAATAGGGCTAATGGGTCTAATTAGACGAATGGGTCAGATGGGTATAATGGGCCTAGTGGGTCGAAGTGGCTTAATGGACCTACTAGTCCTAATGGAACTACTAGGCCTAATGGACATAATGGGCTGTAGTGGCCTAATGGTCTTAAGTGGACAAATGGACCTAATGTGCCTAATGGTTGTAATGGGCCTAATGGGCCTAAGTGAACCAATGGGCCTAATGGGCCTAAGTGGATGAATGGGCCTAATGGGCCTAAGTGGACCAATGGGCCTAATGGGCCTAAGTGGTCTAATGGGCCTAAGTGGATGAATGGGACGAATGGGCTGAATAGGTCGAATTGGCCGATTGGGTTGAATGGGCTTAAGGGGCCTAAGTGGCCTAATGGGCCTAAGTGTCCTAATGGGTCCAATGGGCCTAATGGGCCTAAAGGTCATAATGGGCCTAAGTGGCCTAATGGGCCTAAGTGTCCTAATGGAAATAATGGCCCAAGTTGCATAATGGGTCTGGGGGACCTAAGTGGCCTAATGGGCCAAAGTGGACGAATGGGCCTAATGGGAATAATGGGCCTTAGTGGCCAAATCGGCATAATGGGCATAATGGGCCTAAGTGTCCTAAGGGCCTAATGGGCCTAAGTTTACCAAACGGACTAATGAGCCTAATGGGCCTAATGGGCTTAACTGGGCCTACTGGGCCTATTGCGTCTAATGGGCCTACTGGGCTTAATGGGCTTAATATGACTACTAGGCTTACTGGGCCTAATGGTCCTAAGTGGAATAATGGGCCTAAGTGGCCTAATGGGCATAAGTTTTCTAATGGGTATAATGGGTCTAAGTTTCTTAATGAGTCGAATGGGCCTAATGGACCTAAGTGGCCTAATGGACCAAAGTAGACGAATGGTCCTAATGGGCTTAATGGGCATAATGGGCTGAGGTGGAAAAATGGGACTAAGTAGCCTAACGGGGCCTAATGGGCTTAAGTGGCCTAATGGACCAAATTGGATTAAGTGGCCTAATGGACCTAATGGGACTAATGAGCCTAAGTTTCCAAATGGGACTAAGTAGCCTAATGGGCCTAATGGGCCTAAGTGGCCTAAGGGGACAAAGTGTATGAATGGGCCTAATGGGAATAATGGGTATAATGGGCCTAATGGGCCTAAGTGGTCTAATGGGTCTAATGGGCCTAACTGTGTTAATGGGACTAATAGGCCTAATGGGCCTAAGTGGACTAATGAGCCTAAGTGGCCTAATGGGCATCATGGGCCTATTGGTCCTATGTGTCCTAATGGGTCAAAGTGGTCGAATGGGCCTAAGTCGCCTAAGGGGACTAATGGGCCTACTGGTCCAAAGTGGCTTAATGGGATGAATGGGCCTAATGGGCCTAAGTCACCTAAGGGGACTAATGGGCCTAATGGTCCTAAGTGGATGAATGGGACTAATGGGACAAAGTGGCACAATGGGCCTAATGGGCCTAATGGGACTAAGTGGGTAAGTGGGCCTAAGTGGGTGAATGGGCCTAAGTGTCATAATGGGCATAATGGGCCTAACTGGCCTAATGCGCCTAATGGACCTAAGTGGCATAATGGGACTAATGGGATAATGGGCCTAATGATCCTAAGTGTCTGAATGGGCCAAATGACTCTAAGTGGCATAATTGTCCAAATTGTCCAAATGGGCCTAAGTGGCTTAATGGGTCTAAGTGACCTAATGGGCCTAATGGGACTAAGTGGCCTAATGAATCTAAGTGGACTAATGGGACTAAGTTCCCTGATGGGCCTAATGGGCTGAAGTGGCATATGTGTTCAAGTGGCCGAATATGCCTAATGGGCCTAAGTGGAGGAGTTAGCCTAATGGGTCGAGGTGGCCTAATGGGCCTAAAGGGCATAAATGGAATAATGGGCCTAATGGGCCTAATGGGCATAATGGGCCTAATTGACCTAATGGTCCAAATGGGCCTAAGTGGCCTAATAGGTGGAATGGCCCTCAATGTCCTAATGGCCCTAATGGACATAATGGGTCGAATGGGCCTAAGTGACCTAATGGGACTAGGTGGCCTGCCCAATGGGCATAAGTAGCATAATGTGCCTAAGTGTCCTAATGGACCCAATGAGCCTAATGAGTTGAAGTGGCCTAAGTGGCCTAATGGTCCTAATGGGCCTAAGTGGCCGAATGGGCCTAATGGGCCTATGTGGTCGAATTGGCCTAATGGGGTGAAATTTCCTAATGGGCCTAAGTGGCCTAATGGGGCTAATGGGTTGATGGGAATATTGGTCATAATATGACTAATTGGCCTTAGTGACCTAATGGGACTAATGGGACTGAGTGGCCTAATGGGATGAATGGGCCTACGTGGCCTAATGAGACTAATGGGCCTAAGTGGCCCAATGGGCTGAATGGGACTCAATGGCCTAATGGTCCTAATGGGCCTAAGTGGATTAATGGTCCTAATAGGATGAATGGGTCTAATGGGATTAATGGGCCTAAGGGGACTAATTGGACTACTGGGCCTCAGTGGCCTCAGTGGCTTGATGGGCCAAATGGGCTTACGTGGCCTAAAGGGCCTAATGGGGCTAAGTTGCCTAATAGGCCTAATGGAATGAATGGGCCTAAGTGGAATAATGGGACAAAGTGGCCTAATGGTCCTAAGTGTCCTAATGGGCCAAAGTTTCCTAATGGGCCGGATGGGCCTAATGGGCCTTAGTGGCCAATGGGGCTGAAGTGGCCTATTGGGATTAATGGTCCTGCTGAGCCTAATGAGCCTAATTGGCCTTAGTGGCCTAATGGGCCTAAGTGGCCTAATGGTCCTACGTTGGCTAATGGTCCTAATAGGCCTAAGTGGCCTAATGGGCCTATGGGGACTAAGTGGCCTAAGGGGGCTAAGTGACCTAATAGGCCTAATGGGCCTAATGTGTTGAATGGGACTAAGTGGCATAATGGGATTAATAGGCCGAATGGGACTAAGTATCCTAATGGTCTCAAGTGGCCTAATGGTCCTAAGGGGCATAATGGCCTAATGGGCCTAATAGGCCTAAGTGGCCTAAGGGTCCTAATGGGCCTAATGGGCCTAATGCGCCTAATGCGCCTAATGGGCCTTAGTGGCCTAATGGTTTTAGTGGGCCTAATGGGCATAATATGCCTAATTGGGCTAATTGGCCTAATAGACCATACGGGCCTAAGTGGCCTAATGGGCCTAATCCAACGGGCTTAATGGGCCAAATGGGCCTAAGTGGCCTATTGGGACAAATGGTCCTAAGTGGCCTAATGAGCCTAAGTGGCTTAATGGGCCTAATAGGCCTAATGGGCCTCATGGGACTAATGGGCCTATGTGTCCTAATGGGCCTAAGTGGTCGAATGGGCCTAAGTCACCTAAGGGGACTATTGGGCCTAATGGTCCAAAGTGGTTGAATGGGACTAATGGGCCTAATGGGCCTAAGTCGCCAAAGGGGACTGATGGGCCTAATGGTCCTAAGTGGTTGAATGGGGCTAATGGGCCGAAGTGGCACAGTGGGACAAATGGGCCTAATGGGCCTAAGTGGGTAAGTGGGCCTAACTGGGTAAGTGGGCCTAAGTGGGTGAATGGACCTAAGTGGCATAATGGGCCTAATGGGCCTAATTGGCCTAATGTTCATAATGGTCCTAAGTGGCATAATGGGCCTAATGGGATAATGAGACTAATGGTCCTAAGTGGTTGAATGTGCCAAATGGCCCTAAGTGGCATAATTGTCCATATGGTCCAAATGGGCATAAGTGGCTTAATGGGTCTAAGTGACCTAATGGGCCTAATGGGACTAAGTGGCCTAATGCATCTAAGTGGACTAATGGGCCTAAGTTCCCTGATGGGCCTAATGGGTCGAAGTGGCATATGGGTTTAAGTGGTCGAATATGCCTAATGGGCCTAAGTGGAGGAGTTAGCCTAATTGGTCGAGGTGGCCTAATGGGCCTAATGGGCATAAATAGACTAATGGGACTAATGGGCCTAATGGTCATAATAGACATAATGGGCCTAAGTTTCATAATGGGCCTAGTGGGCCTAAGTGGCCTAATAGGAGGAATGGGCCTCAATGGCCTAATGGCCCTAATGGACATAATGGGTCGAATGGGCCTAAGTAACCTAATGGGACTAGGTAGCCTGATGGGCCTAATGGGCATAAGTGACATAATATGCCTAAGTGACCTAATGGACCCAATGGACCTAATGAGGTGAAGTGGCCTAAGTGGCCTAATGGGCCCAATGGGCCTAAGTGCCCGAATGGGCCTAATGGGCCTAAGTGGTCGAATTGGACTAATGGGAAGAAATGTAATAATGGGCCTAAGTGGCCTAATGTGCCTAATGGGTTAATGGTAATAATGTACCTAATATGACTAATGGGCCTTAGTGGCCTAATGGGACTAATGGGACTGAGTGGCCTAATGGGACTAATGGGCCTAAGTGGCCTAATGGGATGAATGGGACCCAATGGCCTAATGGTCCTAATGGGACTAAGTGGATTAATGGGCATAATGGGATGTATGGTCCTAATGGAATGAATGGTCCTAATGGGCCTAATGGTCCTAATGGGCATAATGGGTCTAAGTGGCCTAATGGGTCTAATGGGTCTAATGGGCCTTTGTGGCCTAATAGGCAGAATGGGCCTCGATAGCCTAATGGCCCTAATGGACATAATGGGTCGAATGGGCTTAAGTGACCTAATGGGACTAGGTGGCCTGATGGGCCTAATGGGAATAAGTGGCATAATGTACCTAAGTGGCCTAATGGAGCTAATGGGCCTGCCTAATGAGCTGAAGTGGCCTAAGTGGCCTAATGGGCCAAATGGTCCTAAGTGGATGAATGGGCCTAATGGGCCTAAGTGGTCGAATTGGCCTAATGGGACGAAATGTACTAATGGGCCTAAGTGGGCTAATGGGCATAATGAGTTAATGGTAATAATGGGCCTAATATGACAAATGGGCCTTAGTGGCCTAATGGGACTAATGGGACTGAGTGGCCTAATGGGCCGAATGGGCCTAAGTGGCCTAATGGGACTAATGGGACTAAGTAGCCTAATGGGATGAATGGGCCTCAATGGCCTAATGGTCCTAATGGCCCTAAGTGGATTAATGGGCCTAATGGGATGAATGGTCCTAATGGGCCTAATGGACATAAGTGGCTTAATGGGGTTAATAGTCCTAATGGGCCTAAGTGGAATAATGGGCCTAAGTTGCCTAATGGGCCTCATGGACCTAATGGGCTTATGTTTCTTAATGGGCCTAAGTGGTCGAATGGGCCTAACTCACCTAAGGGGACTAATGGCCCTAATGGTCCAAAGTGGCTGAATGGGACCAATGGGCCTAATGGGCCTAAGTTTCCTAAGGGGACTAATGGGCCTAATGGTCCTATGTGGCTGAATGGGACTAATGGGCCTAAGTGTCACAATGGGCCTAATGGGCCTAAGTGGGTAAGTGGGCCTAAGTGGGTGAATGGGCCTAAGTGGCATAATTATCCTAATGGGCCTAATTGGCCTAATGTGCCTAATGGTCCTAAGTGGCATAATGGGCCTAATGGGATAATGGGCTTAATGATCCTAAGTGGATGAATGGGCCAAATGGCCCTAAGTGGCATAATTTTCCCAATGGGCCAAATGGGCCTAAGTGGCTTAATGGGTCTAAGTGACCTAATGGGCCTAATGGGACTAAGTGTACTAATGTATATAAGTGGAATAATGGTTCTAAGTTATATGATTGGCCTAATGGGTTGAAGTGGTGTATTGGTTTAAGTGGCCGAATATGCCTAATGGGCCTAAGTGGATGAGTTTTCCTAATGGGTCAAGGTGGCCTAATGGGCCTAATGGGCATAAATGGACCAATGGGCCTAATGGGCCTAACGGTCCTAATGGTAATAATGGGCCTAAGTGGCCTAATGGGCCTAATGGGCCTAAGTGGCCTAATAGACGGAATGGGCCTCAATGGCCTAATGGCCCTAATGGACATAATGGGTCGAATGGGCCTAAGTGACCTAATGGGACTAGGTGGTATGATGTGACTAATGGGCATAAGTGGCATAATCTACCAAATTGGCCTAATGGAACCAATGGTCCTAATGATCTGAAGTGGCCAAAGTGGTCTAATGGGCCAAGTGGGCCAAAGTGGCCGAATGGTTCTAAGTGGTCGAATTGGCCTAATGGGCCGAAATGTCCTAATGGGCCTAAGTGGCCTAATGGGATTAACGATTTAATGGTAATAATGGGCCTAATATGACTAATGGTCCTTAGTGGCCTAATTGGACCAATGGGACTGAGTGGCCTAATGGGCTGAATGGGCCTAAGTGGCCTAATGGGACCAATAGGCCTAAGTGGCCTAATGGGCTGAATTGGCCTCAATGGCCTAATGGTCTTAATGATCCCAAGTGGATTAATGGTCCTAATGGGATGAATGGGCCTAATGGAAAGAATGGGTCTAATGGGCCTAAGTGGCCAAAGTGGCCTCATGGGCCAAATGGGCTTACGTGGATTAAAGGGCCTAATGGGCCTGAGTTGCCTAATGGACCTAATGGAATGAATGGGCCAAAGTGGAATAATGGGAAAAAGTTTCCTAATGATCCTAAGTGTCATAATGGTCCAAAGTAGCCTAATGGGCTTGATGGGCCTAATGGGCCTTAGTGGCCTAAGGGGTCGAAGTGGCCTATTGGGCCTAATGTTCCTGATGGGCCTAATGATCCTAATGGGCCTTAGTGGTCTAATGGGCCTAAGTTTCCTAATGGTCCTAAGTGGCCTAATGTTCCTAAGTGGAATAATGGTCCTAATGGACCTAAGTATCCTAATGGGCCTAAGGAGATTAAGTGGCCTAAGGGTCCTAAGTGGCCTAATGGGCCTAAGGGGACTTAGTGGCCCAATGGGCCTAATGGATCGAATGGGCCTAATGGGATTAACAGACCTAAGTAGCATAATGGGCCCAATGGGTCGAATGGGCCCAACTAGCCTAATTGACCTAATGGGCCCAGTGGGCCTAAGTGGCCTAATGGTCCTAACTGGCGTAAGTGTTGGCTCAATGGGCCTAATGGGTTGAACTGGACTAAGTGGCCTAACTGGCCTAATGGGACCAATGAGCCAAATGGGCCTAACTGGCCGAATGGGTCCAATGGGACTAACTAGAATAATGGGCCAAATGGACTTAACTGGTCGAACTCACCTAAGGGGCCCAAGGGGGCTAATGGGCCCAATGGGTATAATGAGTCTAACTGGACAAAGTGGCCTAATGGGCCTAGTGAGCCAAATGTGCCTAACTGAGAAACGTGGTCCAATGGGACTAACTGGCCTAAGTGTCCTAATGGGCCTAATGGGCTGAACAAACCTAAGTGGTGTAATGGGCCTAATGAGCCTAATGGGCCTAACTTACCAAAGTGTCATAATGGGCCTAACTGGTCAAAGTGGTCAAATGGGCCTAACTAGCCTAAGTGGCCTAATGGGCCTAATGGGTGGAACGAGCCTAAGTGGCTTAATGGTATGAATGAGCCTAAGTAGCCCAATGGGCTGAATGGGCCTAATAGGCCAAATAGGCTTGAGGGCCTAATGGGCCTGAGTGGCTAAATGTGACTAGGTGGCCAAATGGGCCTAATGGGCATAATGGGCCTAAGTGGCCTAATGGGGCTAAGGGGCCTTAGTAGCCTAATGGGCCTAAGTGGCCTTAGTGGCCTAAGTGGCCTAATAGCCCTAATGGGCCTAAGTAGAATAATGGTCCTAATGGGCCTAAGTGGCCTAATGGGACTAAGTGACCTAATTGGCCTAATGGGACTAAGTGGCCTAAGTGGCATAATAGGCCTAATGGGCCTAAGTGTCCTAATAGGCCTAAGTGGAATAAGTGGCCTAATGGGTCAAAGTGACCTAAGTGGACTAATGGGCATAATGGGACTAAGTTGACTAATGGGCCTAATGGGCCTAATGGGCCTAATGGCCCTTAGTGGCCTGATGGGCCTAAGTGGTAGAAGTGGCCTAATGGGCCTAAGTGGCTCAATGGTCCCAATGTGCCAAAGTGGCCTAATGGGCCTAAGTGGCATAATGGGCCTAATGGGCCTATGTGGATTAATGGGCCTAATGGGCATAATGTGTCGAAGTGGTCAAAGTGGCCTAATGGGCCTAATGAGCCTAAGTGGCCTAAGTGGACTAATTGGCTTAATGGTCCTAAGTGTCCCAATGTGCATCAGTGGCCGAATGGGCCTAATGGGCTAGAGTGGCCTAATGGGCCTAATGGGCCTAAGTGGCCTAATAGGCCTAATGGGCCCATGTGGCTTTAGAGGCCTAAAAGGCCTAATGGGCCTAAGTGGCCTAATGACCTGAATGGGCCTAAGGGACCTAATGGGCCTTAGTAGCATAATTGGCCTCATGGGCCTAAGGGGTCGAAGTGGCCTAATGGGCCTAACTGGACTAATGGGCCTAAGGTACCTAATGGGCCTAAGTGGCATAACGAGCCTCTAAGTGGATGAATGGAAATAATGGCCATAATGGGCCAAAGTGGCCTAAGTGGCCTAATGGGCCTAAGTTGCATAATGGGCCTCAGGGGCCTAATGGGCCTAAGTGTCCTAATGGGCCTAATTGTCCCAGTGGGCCTTAGTGGTCTAATGGGCCTAAGTGGCCTAATGGGCCTCAGTGGCCCAATGGTCTTAATGGGACTCAGTGGCCTAAGTGGCATAATGTGCCTAGTGGGTCAAATTGGCCTAATGGGCCTAATGGGTCGAAGTGGCCTAATGGGCCTGATTGGATGAATGGGCCCCAGTGGCATAATGGGCCTAATGGGTTTGATGGGCCTAATAGGCATGATCATCCTGAGGATTATAATGGGCCTAGGTGGCCCAATGGGCCTAGGTGGCCCAATGGGCCTCAATGCCCCAATGGGCCTACATGGCCTAATGGGCCTTAATGGATGAATGGGCCTAAGTGGCCTAATGGGACTTAGTGGATGAATGGGCCTAATGGGATTGATAGGGCCTATGGGCATAATAAGGCGAAGTGGCCCAATAGGCCTCATGGGCCTAAGTGGCCAATTGGGCTTAATGGGTCAAAGTGGCCTCATGGGCCTGATGGGATGAATGGGATTCATAGGCCTAATGGTCCTAAGTGGTCTAAGTGTCCTAATGGGCCTTATGGGTCTAAGTGGAAGAATGAGACTAGTGGGCCTAAGGGGATTGATACGCCAGATGGGCATAATGGGCCTAATGTGCCTAACTGGCCTAAGTAGCCTAATGGATCTAATGGGCCTAATGGTCTTAATGGGTCTAAGTGGCTTAACGGGCCCAACGTGCCAAAGTGGCTGAATGGTCCTAATGGGCCTAAGTGGAGGAATGGGCATAAGTGGCGGAATAAGCCTAAGTGGTGGAATGGGGCGAATAGGCCTAAGTGGCCCAATGGGCCTAAGTGGCCAGATGGGCCTGATGGGCCTAATGGGCCTCAAGGGATGAATCAGCCTCATGGGTCAAATGGGCCTAAGTGGCCTCATGGACCTAATGGGCCTAATGGGCATAAGTGGCCTAATGGGCATAACGGGCCAAATGGGACTAATGGGACTAAGTGGGCTAATGGGCCAAATGGGACAAATAGGTCAAATGGGCCTCTTAGGACTAAGTGGTATAATGGGCCTAGTGGACTGAATGGGCTTAAGTGGATTAAGTGGCCTAATGGGCCTATGTGGATAAATGGACCCAGGGGGCCTAAAGGGATGAATGGGCCTAATGTGTCTAAGTGGCCTGATGGGATTAATGGGCCTCATAGTCCTAATGGGCCTCATTGTCCCAATGGGCTCGATGGTCCTAATGGGACGAATGGGCCTAGTGGGTCGAAGTGGCATCATGGGATCAATAGGCCCAATGTGCCTAATGGGCCTAATGTGCCTATTAAGTCTAAGTGGATGAATGGGCCTTATGGGCCTAATGGGCCTCATGGGGGTCAAGGACCTAAGTGGCCGAATGGGCCCAATGGTCCTAGTGGGCCTAATGGGTTGAATGAGACTAATTAGCATGATGGGCCTAATGGGCCTCAGGGGCCTTATGGGCCTAATGGGGCTCATGCGCCTAAGTTGCCTCATGGGCCCAATGGACATAATGGTCTAAATGGGCCTAAGTGGCCTAAGTGGGCCTAATGGTCCGAATGGGCCTAAGTGGACTAATGGGCCTAATGGATCCAATTGGCCTGATGAGCCTAAGGGGCCTAATGCATTGAGTGGGCCTAATGGACCTAATGGGCCCAATGGGCCTAATGGAATGGATGTGCCTAGTGGTCCCAATGGGACTAATGGGCCTAAGTGGCCTAATGGGAATAAGTGGGATAAAGGGCATAGTGGGCCTAATGTGCCTAATGAGAACAAGTCTCCTGATCGGTCTAATGGGACTAATGGGCCTAATGGACCTAATGGGCCTAAGTGGCCTCATGGGCTCAATGGGTCTAATGGGGGTAAGTTTCCTAATGGGCCTCATGGGCCTAATGGGCCTCAAAGGCCACATGGGTAGAATGTGTCCCATGGGCCTAATGGGCATGATGGGCCCAATGGAACTAATGGTCCTAAGTTGTCGAATTGGCCTAAGTGCCCTGATGGGACTAGTGGGACTAATGGGCCTAATGGACCTAATTGGCCTAAGTGGCCTAAGTGGGCTAATCGGGCTAATTGACTGAATGTGCCTAATGGGCATAAGTGTCCTAAGTGGATTAATGGGTTTAATGGGCCTAGTGGGACTAATGGGTTTAATAGGCCTAATGGGACTAAGTTTCATAATTGGCCTACGTGGCCTAATGGACCTGACTGGCCTAATCAAGTTAATTGACTGAATAGGCCTAATGGGCCTAAGTGTCCTAATTGGCTTAATGAGCCTAATGGTCCTAATGGGACTAATGGGTTTAATGGGACTAATGAGCCTAAATGGCCAAATGGGCCTAAGGGGCCTATGTGGCCTAATAGTCCTGGTGGGCCTAAGTGGCCCAATGGGCCAAATGGGCCTGATGGGCCTAAGTGTCCTAAGTGTCCTAATCAACCTAATTGGCCGAATGGGACTAATGGGCCTAATGGGCCTTAGTGGCCTAATGGTTCTAATGAGCCTAATGGTACTAATGGGCCTAACAGGCCTAATGTCTAATTGGAATAAGTGGTATAATGGGGTTAATGGGCATAATAGGCCTAAGTGGCCTAAGTGGTCTAATCAGCCTAATCAGCTGAATGGGCTTAATGGGCCTAATTGTTCTAATGAGCCTAATGGGCCTATGTCTACTAATGGTCCTAAAGGGCATAATGGGCCAAAGTTTATAAATGGACCTGAGTGGATGAATGGGCCTTAGGGGTCGAATGGTTCTAATGGGCCTATGTGGTCGAATAGGCCTAAGTGGCCGAATGAGGCTAATGGGCCAAAGTGGGGGAATGGGCTTAAGTGGCCCAATGGGTCTAATGAGCCTAATGGGTGTAAGTGGCCTAATGTGAATAATTGTCTTAATGGTCCAAAATGGCCTAATGGGATTAATGGGACCAAGTGGCCGAATGGGCCAAATGGGCCTAAGTGACCCAACTGGTCCAATGGGCTTAATGGACCGAATGGGTCGAATGGGCCTAAGTGGTGTAATGGGACTAGTGGGCATAAGTGGCCTAATGGGTATAATGGGATTAATGGGCCTAAGTAGCCTAAGTGTCTTAATCGGCCTAATCAACTGAATGGGACTAATGAGCTTAATGGTCCAAAGTGGCCTAATGGGCCTAATGGGCCTAGTGGGTCTAATGCCTAAGAGGCGTAACTGGCCTAATGGACCTAATGGGCATAATGGGCCTAAGTGGTCTAAGTGGTCGAATCAGCCTAATCATCTGAATGGGCCTAGCGGGCCTAGGTGTCCTAATGGGACTAATGGGACTAATGGGCCTATCTGGTCTAAACGGCCTAATTGGCTGAATGGGCCTAATGAGACTAATGTGCGTAAGTGGCCTAATGGACCTAATGGTCCTAATGGGTCTAAGTGGCCTAATATTCCTAATCGACCGAATGGGCCTAAATAGCCTAATGGGCCTAAGTGGCCCAATATGCCTAATCGATCGAATGGGCCTAATGGGCCTAAGTAGCCTAATGGGCCTAAGTGGCCTAATCGGGCTAATCAACCGAATGGGCCTAAGTGGCCTAATCAGCCTAATCGAATAAATGGGACTAAACGACATAATGGGCCTAAGTGGCCTAATGGGCCTAATGGGTCTAAATGGCCTAAGTGGCCAAATCGTCTTAATCGACCGAATGGGCATAATGGCCTTGATGGGAGAATCGACCTAATGGGCCTAATGGGTCGAAGTAGCCCAAGTGACCTAATCAGCATAATCGATCGAATGTGCCTAATTGGCCATATGGGGCTAAGTGGCCGATTGGGACGAATTGGCCTGAGTGGCTAAATGGGCATAATGTGCTAAATTTTGCTAATGGGATTAATAGGACTAATGGTCCTATGTGGATGAATGGGATTAAGTGGAATATTGTGCCTAATTGGCCTGATTGGTGTAAGTGGCCTAATGGTCTTAATGGGCTGAAGTGGCCTAATGGGCCTAAGTGGTTGAATGGGCCTAAGGGGCCTAATGTGCCTAATTGGCCTAATGGGCTCAATGTGCCTAATGGGAATAAGTTTCCTAATTGGCCTAAGTGGCCTAATGGGGCGATGGGCCTAAGTGGCCTAATGGGCCAATGGGCCTAATTGGCCCAATGGGCCTAATCGGACCAATGGGCCTAATCGACCCAATTGGCCTAATGGGACTAATGGGACTAATGAGCCTAATGGGCCTAATTTGAATAATGGTCCTAATCGGTCTAATGGTACAATGGGCCTAAGTGGCCTAATGGGCCTAATGGGCCAAAGTGGCCAAAGTGGCCAAATTGGATTAATCGAATGAATTAGAATAATGGACCAAATGGGTCTAAGTGGAATAATGGGCCTAATTGGCCTAAGTGGCTGAATGAGCCTCATGGGCCTGATGACCCGAATTGTCCTATTATGCCTAATGGGCCTAAGTGGCCTAATGGGATTCATGGGCTTAAGTGGCCTAAGGGGCCTAATGGGCCTAGTGGTCCTCATGGGCCTAAGTTGATTAATGGGCCTCATGGACCTAAGTGTCCTTATGGGCCTAATGGAAACAAGGGGACTATGTGGCGTAATGAGCCTAATGGACTTAATGAGCTTAACAGACCTAGGTGGTAGATGGGTCAAATTGGCCAAATGGGCATAATTGGACAAATGGGACTAATTGGCCTCAGTGTCCTAATTGGTCTAAGTGGCCTAATGGGCCAGATTTTCCTAATCGGCCTAATGAGCTTAATGGGCATAATCGGCCTAAGGGGCTAATGGACCTAATGGGCCCAATGAGCCAAAATGGCCTAAGTTACCTAATGGGGCTAATGGTCCAAAATGGCCTAATGGACCAAAGTTGCCTAATCAGCATAATGGGCTTAATTTTCCTAATGTGTTTAATGGGCCTAATTGTCCGAATAGGCTTAATGGGCCTAGTGGGCCTGAGTGTCTTAATGGGCCTAATGGGTCTTAGTGGCCTAATCGCACTAATGGGACTAAGTGTCATAATGGGCCTAAGTGGCCTAATGAGCCTAAGTATCCTAATGGGCTTAATGGGCTTAATGGGCTTAGGATACAAATACGGCTGATGGGCTGAATGGGCCTAATGGGCCGAATGAGCTTAATTAGCGTAACTGGCCTAATTGGATGAATGGTCCTAATGTGCCTAAATTTCCTAATCAGCCTAATGGGATTGATGGGCCTAATGGGATTGATGGGCCTAATGGGCCTAATGGGACTAAGTGGCCTAATGGGCCTAATGGGTCTAAGTGGCCTTATCGATCTAATCGACCAAATGGGTCTAATCGACTGAATGGTCCTAATGAGCCTAAGTGACCTAATGGGCCTAATGGACCTAATGAGCCTAAAGGGCGTAATGGTCCTAATGGGTCGAAGTGGCCTAAGTGGCCTAATCGGCCTAATCGACCGAATTAGCATAATGACATTATGGGGCTAAGTGGTCAATTGGGACTAAGTGGTCGAATGTGCATAATGGGCCAAATTTTCCAAGTGAGGGTAATGAGCCTAATGGGCCTAAGTGGGTGAATGGGCTTAAGTGACATAATGGGCCTAATGGGTGTAAGTGGCCTGAAGGGACTAAGTTGCTTAATGGGCCTAGTTGGACTAAGTGGTTGATGGAGCCTAATGCGCCTAATTGGCCTAATGGGCCTAATGGGCGTAAGTGGCCTCTTGGGTCTAATGGGCATAAGTTTCCTAATGGTCCTAGTGGGCCTAGGTGACCGAATGGGCCTAATGGGCCTAATGCGCCTAATGGACCTAATGGGACTAAGTGGCCTTATGGGCCTAATGGGTCCAATGGGCCTAATGGGTCTAATGGGACTAATCGATCTAATGGGCCTAATGGACTTAATGTGCCTAAGTGGCCTAATGGGTCTAGGTGTCTGAATCGACCTAATGGGCTTAATGGGCATAATGGGCCTAGGTGGAGGAATGGGCCTAAGTGGCCCAATCGACTGAATGGGCCTAAGTGGCCTAGTAGGCCTAAGTGGCCCAATGGGCCCAATGGGAATAATGGGCCTAAGTGGTCTAATGGGCCTAAGTGGCCTAATGGGCATAATGGGCCTAAGTGGCCTAGGTGGCCTAATGGGCCAAATGGGCATAATGTGCCTAGTGGTCCTAACAGACCTAAGTTGCCTAATCATCCTAAGTGGCCTAATGGGCCTTATGGGATTAATGGTCCTAGTGGGACTAAGTGGCCTAATAGGCCTAATGGGACTTAGTGGATTAATGGGTCTGATGGGTCTAATGTGTTTAAGTGGCTTAATGAGCCGAATAGGCCTTAGTGGCCTAATGGGGCTGCCTAAGTGAACTAATGAGTCGAATGGGCCTAAGTGGCATAATGGGCCTAATGAGACTAATTGACCTAAGTGGCCTAATGGGACTGATGTGACTGATGGTCCTAATGTCCCTAAGTGGCCTAATAAGCCGAATGGGCCTAAGTGGCATGATGGGCCTGATGAGCCTAATGGGCCGAATGGGTCGAAGTGTCCAAATGGGCCTGATGGGCCTGACGTGTCGAATGAGCCAAAGTGGCCTAAGGATTCGAATTTTCTTAAGTGTCCTAATGGGTCTAATGGGCCTCATGGGCCTAATAGGCCTCAGTGGCCTAATGGTCCAGGTGGTCCTAATAGTCCCAATGGGCCAAATGGGCCTTAGTGGCATCATGGGCCTAATGACCTAATGTGATTAATGAGCCTTATGGGCCTAAGTGGCCTAATGGGCCTAATGGGCATCAGTGGCCTAATGACCTAATGTGCCTAATGAGCCTAACTGTCCTAATGGCCCTAAAGGTCCTTAGTGGCTTAGTGGGCCGAAGTGGCATAAGTGTCCTAATGGGCCTAATGGGCTTCAGTGTCCTGATGACCTGAATGGGCCTAAGTGGCATAATGGGCCTAAGTGGCCTAATGGGCCTATGTGTCCTAATGGGCATGATGGGACTTAGTGTCCTAAGTATAAAAAGTGGCCTAATGGGGCTAATGGGCCTAATGGTACTAAGTGGCCTAATGGGCCTGATGGGACTGATGGGTCTAATGGGCCTCAGTGGCCTAATTGGCCTCATGGTCCTAATGGGCCTGAGTGGCCTAATGGGCCTAATGGACCTAAGCGGCCTAATGAGCCTAAGTGGACTCATGGGCATGATGGGATTCATGGGTCAAATGGGCCTTACTCATCTAAGTGTCGTAATGGGACTGATGGGCCAAAGTTTCCTAATGGGATGAGTGAGGCTCTTAGGCCTAAGGGTCCGAATGGTCCTGATTTGCCTAATGGTCTGAATGGGCCTTAGTGGACAAATGTTCCTAATGGTATTAATGGGCCTTGTAGGCTCAATGGGAGTAATTGGGCCCAATGGCCCAATGGTCCAAATGGGTCTAAGTGGACTAATGGGCTTAATGTCTTTAATTTTCCTAATGGGCCTAAGTGGCCTAATAGGACTGATGGCCCTAATGGGGAGAATGGACCTAAGTGGCCTAAGTGTCCTAATGGTCATAATGGGCCTAAGTGGTCGAATGGGCCTAAAGGACCTGAGTGAAAAAATGGGCCTAATGGTCCTAAGTGGCATAATGGTCCTAAGTGGCCTCATGAGTCTAATGCGCCTATGTGGACTGATGGGCCTATTGGGCCTCAGGGGCCTAATGATCCTAATTGGCCTAATGGGCCTAATGGGTTTAAGTGTCCAAATGGGTGAACGTGTCTAATGTGCCTAGTGGGCCTAAGTGGCCAATGGGCCTTATGGGCCTAGTGCACCTAAGTGGCCTAAGGGTCCTAATCGGTCTAATCGAACAATTGGACCTAGTGGTCCTAAGTTTCCTAATGGGAAAAATCAGCCAAGGTGCCCGAATGGGCCTAAGTGGCCCATAGGGACTAATTTTCCTTCGTGGCTGAATGGACCTAATGGGCCTGATAGGCCTAATTGGCCTAATGTACCAAATCAGCCTAGGTGGATGAATGGGCCTAAGTGGCCCATAGGGCCTAATTTTTCTTGGTGGCCGAATGGGACTAATGGGCCTAATAGGAATAAGTGGCCTAATGAGCTTAATGGGCCTCATGGGCCTAAGTGACTTAATGTGCCTAACTGGCCTAATGGGACTAACTGGCCTAATTGGTCTAATGGGCCCAAGGGGCCTAATGGGCTTATTAGGCCTAGGTGCCAAATGGGTCTAATTGGCCGATTGGGCCTAATGGGCCTAAGTGGCTTAATGGGCGTAATGGGCCTAAGTTGCTTAATGGGCCTAAGTAGCAAAATCAACCTAATGGTCTTAATGGTAAAAATGGGCCTAATGGACTTAATTGGACTAAGTGGATTAATGGGCCCTGATGGGTTTGGGAGGCCCAATGGGCTTAATGGGCTTAACGGGCCTAGGGGAAAAGGGCCTAACGGGCGGAATGGGCCTCAGCAGCCTAATGGGCCTCAACATCCTAATGGGATAAGCATCTTAATGAGCCTAAGTGGCCTAATCAGCCTAATGGGAATAATGATTGTAATGGTCATAATGGGCCTAATGGGCCTAGGGGGACGAAGGGGACCAATGGGCCTAAGTGGCCTAATGGGCCTAGCTGGCCTAATGTTCATAATGGTCTTAACAGGCCTAGGCTCTAAATAGGACTAATTGATCTCAGTGGCCTAATGGGCCTAATGGGTCAAAGTGGCCTAATGGGGAAAAGATGCCTAATGGACCTAATGGGTATAATTAGCACAATGGGCTGAATGGGCCAAATGGGCCTAAGTGGCCAAATGGTCCTAATTGGCCTAAGTGGACTAATGGGATGAAGTTTCCTAATTGGCCTAATGGGCTTAATGGGCCTAATGGGGCTAATGGGGCTAAGTGTCCTAAGGGGCCTAAGTGGCGTAATCGACCTAATGGGCTTAATGGGCCTAGTGGGCCTAAGTGGCCTAATGGGCCTTAGTCACCTAATTGGCGAAATAGGGATAAGTGTCCCAATGGTCTTAATGGGATTAACAGGCCTAGGGGCCTAATGGGCCTAATGAGACTAATGGGATTGAGTGGCCTAATGGACCTATGGGCCTAAGTAGCCTCATGGGCCTAAAGGGTCTGAGTGGCTAATGGGCCTAAGTGGCCTCATGGGCCTAATAGGCCTAATGGTACGAATGGGCCTAAGTGACCTATGTGGCCTAATGGGTATAATGGGCCTAATGGTCCTAATGGGCCAAAGGGACCTAAGTGGTTGAATGGTCCTAATGGGTTTAATGGGCTGAAGTGACCTAATGGTCTAATGGGCGTAATGTGCCGAAGTGGTCTAATGGTTGTAATGGGCCTAAGTGGCCTAATGAGCCCAATAGACCTTAGTGGCTTAATGGGTGGAATGGGCTGAATGGGCGGAATGGGCCTAACTGGCCTAATCGGCCAAAAGGGCCTAATGCGCTAAAGTGGCCTAATGGACCTAAGTGGCCGAATGGGCCTAAGTGGCCTAATGAGGCTAATGGGCCTAAGTGGTCGAATGGGCCTAAGTGGCCTAATGCGGCCAATAGGCCTAAGTGGCCTAATCGCCCTAAAGGGCCTAATGCGCCAAAGTGGCCTAATGGCGCTGATGGGTCTAAGTGGCAGAATGGGCTTAAGTGACCTAATAGGCCTAATGGGTGTTATGGGCCTTATTGTCCTAATGGGCCGAAGTGGCCTAATGGGATTAATGGGGCCAAGTGGCCAAATGAGCCAAATGGGGCGAAGTGGACCAACTGTCCCAATGGGCCTAATGGGCTGAATGGGCCTAAGTGGCCTAATGGGCCTAATGGGCCTTTATGGCCTGATGGGCCTCATGGGCCTAAGTGGCCTCATGAGCCTAAGTGGCCTAAATGGACTAATTGGACTAATCAACTGAATGGGCCTAAGTGGCCTAAAGGGCCTCATGGGCCCAAGTTTCCAAATGGGCCTATTTGGCATTAGTGGCCCAGTGGGCCTAATTTTCCTAAGTAGCCTCATGATCCTAATGGGATGAATGAGATGAATGGGCCTAATGGGCATAATTGGGCTAATGGGGCAAGTGGTCTAACGGGCCTAAGTGGCATAATGGGCCGAAGTGGCCTGAATGGGTCTAATGGCATGAATGGTCTTAATGGTCGAAATGGGCCTAATATGCCGAATGGGCCTAATGGGCCGAAGTGGCCTAAAGGGCCTAATGGCCCGAATCAGGTTAATGGCTCAAATGGGGTTAATGGCCCGAATGGGCCTAATGGGCCTAATGACCCAAAGTGGCCTAATGGTTCTAAGTGGCCTAATGGTTCTAAGGGTGCGAATGGGCCTAATGGCCCGAATGGGCCTAATGATCCTAATGGGCCGAATGGGCCGAATGGGCTAAAGTTGCCTAAGGGGCCTAATGGGCCAAATGGGCTTAACAGGTCTAAGGGGCCTAATGGTTCTAATGGGATGAACGAGCCTAATGGGCCTAAGTGGCCTAATGGGACTAAGTGGCCTAATGGACCTAAGTGGCCTAATGGGCTTAATGGGCTTAATGGGCCTAATCGGGCTAATGGGCCAAAGTGGCCTAATTGGCCGAATGGGCTTAAGTGGCCTAATGGGCCGAAGTGGCCTAATGGGCCTAAGTGGCCTAATGGTTCTAATAGGCCTTAGTGTCCTACTGGGCCTAAGTGGCCTAATGGGCCTAAGTGGGCTAATATTCCCAAGGGGCCTAATGGGCCCTATTGGCCAATGTGGCCTAATCTGCCCAATGGGCCTAAGTTGTCGAATGGGCCTAAGTTGCCTAATAGACCAAAGTGACCAAATGGGCCTAATTGGATCAATGGGCCTAAGTGGCCAAATGGGCCAAAGTGGCCCAATGGACCTATGTGGCCTAATGGGACTAATGGGCCTAAGTGGCCTAATTGGCCTAATGGTGCTAATGGGATGAATGGGCCTAATGGGCCTAATGGGTCGAATGAGCCTAATGGGCCTAGTGGTCTTAAGTTCCCTAAGGGGCTTAATGGCCAAATGGTCCTAAGTGGCCTAATCGACTAGAGGGGCTTAATGGGCCGAAGTGGCCTAATTGGCCTAATGTGCCTAAGTAGCCTAAGTGGCCAAATGAGTCGAATGGGCCAAAGTGGCCCAATGGGCCTAAGTGGCCTAATGGGCCTAAGTGTCATAATGGGCCTTATGGGACGAAGTGTTGTAATCGGCCTAATGGTCCTAATGGGCCTAAATTTCCTAATGGGCCTAATGGGCCTAAGTGGCCTAATTGACCTAATGGGCCTAGTGGGCCAAAGTGGCCTAATCGGCCTAGTGGGCCTAAGTGGCATAATAGGCCTAATGGGCCTAAGTGGACTAATGGGCCTAATGGGCCTAAGTGGCTTGATGGGCCTAATGGGCCTAAGTGGCCTAATGGGCCTAAGTGGAATAATGGGCCTAAAGGGATTAAGTGGCCTCATGAGCCTAATGGGATTCAGCAGACTCATGGGCCTAAGGGGTCTAAAGGGACTAAGTGGCCTAATGGGCCTAATCAGCCTAATGGTCCTAAGTTGACCGATGGGCCTAATGGGATAAAGTTTTCAAATGGGACGAATAGGACTAATGGGCCTAATGGGCCTAAGTCGCCTAATGGGCCTAAGTGACCTAATCAACCTAATGGGCATAATGGGCTTAAGTGGTCAAATGGGACTAAGGGGCCTAATGCGTTGAATGGGATTAAGTGGCCTAATGAGCCTAATGGGCCTAAGTGAACTAATCAGCATAATGGAGCTAATGGGCGTAATGGTCCTAAGTGGCCAAATGGGCCTAAGTGGCTGAATGGGCTTATATGGTCGAATGGGCCTAATGTTATTAGTGGACCTAATGGGCTTAATGGGCCTAAGTGGCTGAATGGGCCTATTGTGCCTAAGTGGCATAATGGGCCTAATGCGATGAATGGCCCGAATGGGCCTAATGTGACTAGTGGGCCTAATGGGCCTAAGTGGATGAATGGGCCTAATGGGCCTAATGGTCCTAAGTGAAAAAATGGGCAAAATGGGCCTAAGTGGCCTAATGGGCCTAATGGGTCAAATGTGCCTAGTGGGCCTAAGTGGACTAATGGGCCTACTCGGCCGAATGGGACTAACTAGCCAAATGGGCCGAATGGGCCGAATGGGCATAAGTGGCCTAATGGACATGAGTGGCCAAGTGAGCCTAATGGGACTAATTGGCCTAAGTGGTCTAATGTCCCTAAGTGGACTAATGGGCTTAATGGGTCCAATGGTCCTAATGGGTATAATGGGTTGGAGTGGGCTAAGTGGCCTAATGGGCCTAAATGGTCGAGTGGGCCTAAGTGGCCTAATTTTCCCAATGGGATAAGTAGCCTAATCTGCCTAACAGGACTAATGGGTCTAAAGAGGATAATGGGTCGTAGTGGCCTAAGTGGCCTTATGGGTCTAATGGGCAAAATGGGACTAAGTGGCCTAATCATCCCAATGGGACTAAATGGCCTAATGGGACGAACAGGCCTAACGGGCCTAAGTGGCCTAAGGGGATGAAGTGGCCTAATGGGCCCAATGGGCCTAAGTGGCCTAATGAGCCTGATGTGCGTAATGGGCCTCAGTGGCCTAATGGGCCTAATGGGCCTAAGGGGCCTAATGTGCCTAAGGGGCCTAATGGGCATAATGGGCCTTAGTGGCCGAAAGGGCCTAATGGGCATAAGTGGCCTAAAGGGCCTAATGGGCCTAATGGGACTAATTGGCCTAAGGGGCCTAATGAGCCGAATGGGCTTAAGTGGCATAATGGGCCTAAGTTTCCTAATAGGATTAAGTGACCTAATTAGCCTAATGGCACTATGGGTGCATTAGGCCTAAGTGGTCGAATGGGCCTAATTGGCCGAATGTGCCTAATGTGCCTAGTGGGCCTAAGTGTCCGAATGGGTATAATGGAATGAATGGGCCTAAGTGGCCCAATGGGCCTAATTTGCCTAAGTGGCCTAATGGGCCTGATGGGCCTAATGGGACTAAGTGGCCCCATGGGCCTAAGTGTCCAAATGGGCCTATGTGGAAAAATGGGTCTGATGGGCCTAATGGGCCTGAGTGGCCTAATGGGCCACATGGGCATAAGTTTCGAATGGGCCTAGTGGGCTTAAAGATCGTAATGGGCCCAATGGGACTAATTGGAATGATGGGCCTAATGGGCCTAAGTTACCTCATAGGACCAATGGCTATAATGGACCTAATGGGCCTAATGGGTTGAATGGGACTAAGTGGCCTAATGGGCCTAATGGGCCTAATGGGCCCAATAGGCCCCATGGGATGAATGAGCCTAAAGGGCCTAATCGGACGAGTGGGACAAATGGACCCAATTGGCCTAATGGGATGAATGTGCCCAATGGGCCTAATGGGCCTAATGGGCCTAATGGGCCTAGGTGGCCTAAAGGGCCAAGTGGGTCTAATGGGTTTAATGGGCCCAAGTGTCCTAATGGGTTGAATGGGACTCATGGGCCTAATGGGACCAAATGGCCTCATGGCCCCAATGGACCTAATGGGCCACATTGTCCTAATTGGCCTGATGGGCCTCATGGGTGTGATGGGCCTTATGGGTGTGATGGGCCTCATGGGCCTAATGGGTCTCATGGGAGGAATGCGCCTCATGGGATCCATGGGCCAAATGGGCCTAATGGGCCTAATGGTTCAAAGTGGCCTAGTTGGCATAATGGGCCTAAGTTTCCTAATGGGCCTAATGGAACTAATTGTCCTAATGGGGATAATGGACCTAATGGGACTAAGTGGCCTAAGTGGGGTAATAGGGAGAATCGAGAGAATGGGGATAATGGTCCTAAGTGGACTCAGTGTCTTAATGGACCTAATGGGACTAATGGGACTAATGGGTTTAATGGGCCTAATGTTCCTAAGCATCCTAATGGGCCTATGTGTCTTAATGGGACTAATGGGCCTAAGTGGCCTAATTGGTCTAATCGACTGAATGGACCTAATGGGCCTTAGTTTCCTAAGTGGATTAATGGGCCTAATGGACCTAATGGGACTAATGGGCCTAATGGGCCTAATGGGTTTAATTAGCCTAATGGGCTAAAGTGTCTTAATGGTCCAAATGGGCCTATGTGGCATAAGGGGCTTAATGGGACTAAGTGACCTAATGGGACTAATGAGCATAATGGGAATAATGGGTTTAGTGGGCACATTGGGCCTAAGTGGCCTAATGGGCCTAATGGGACTAATGGACCTAATGGGCCTAATTGGCATAATAGGTATAAGTTTACTAATGGACCTAATGGGCCTAATGAGCCTAAGTGGACTAATCCCTCTAATCGATTGAATGGGCCTAATGCGACTAATGGGACTAAGTGTCCAAAGTGGACTAGTTGGCCTAATCGAGTGAATGGGATGAATGGGCCTAAGTGGCCTAATGGGCCTAATGGACCTAATGCCTAAGTGGCTTAAGTAGACTAATGGGCCTAATGGGCCTAATGCGCATAATGCACCTAACTGGCCGAAGTTGTCTAATCAGCCTAATCGGCTGAATGGGCTTAATGGGCCTAAGTGGCCTAATGGGCCAAATGGGCGGAATGTGCCTAAGTGGCCTAATGGTCTTGATGGGCCAATGTGGGCTAATCTGCCTAATCGACCGAATGGGCCTCAATGGCCTAATAGGCCTAAAGGTCCTAATGCGCCTAAGTGGGATAATCGGGCTAATCAACTGAATGGGCCTAAGTGGCCAAATCGGCCTAATCGACCAAATGGGCCTATGTGGCCAAATGGGCCTAATGGGCTAAGTGGCCTGATCGGCCTAATCGACTGAGTGGGTTGAATGGGCCTAAGTTTCCTATTGGGTATAATGGACCTAATGGGTCTAAGTAGCTTAAGTTTCTTAATCAGCCTAATCGACCGAATGGGACTAATGGTCCTATAGTCCTAAGTGGTTGATTGGGCCTAATGGGCTTACGTGGTCGAATGGGCCTAATGGGCCAAATTGGCTGAATGGGCCTAATGGGCCTAAGTTTTCCAATGGGCTTAAGTGGCGGCCGAATGGGTCTATTGGGCCTAATGGGCCGTAGTGACCTAATGGTCCAATGGGCCTAAGTGGCCTAATGGGTCTAATGGGCCTAATGGGGCTAAGTGTACTAAGTTGCATAATCGGCCTAATCAAACAAATGGTCCTAATGGGCCTAAGTGGCATAATGGGCCTAATATGCCTTAGTGGTCGAATGGGCCTAATGGGCACGGTGGATTGAAGTGGCCTAGTGGGACTCATGGGCCTATGTTTCCTAATGGACCTCATGGGCCTAAGTGGCCTAAGGTACGTAATGGGCCTAATGGGCCTCATGAGCCTAAGTGGCCTATTGTGCCTCATGGGCCTAAGTGGCCTTATGGGCCTAATAGGCCCAAGGGGCCTAAGTGGCCAAATAGACCTAATGGGATTAATGGGCTTAACGTGCCTAGGTTCCAAATTTTCCAAATGGGCCAAAGTGTCATAAGGGGCTTAATGGGCCTAGGTGGCCTAATGGACTTAATGGGCTTAATGGGTCTAGGGGCCAAATGGGCCTAATGGGACAAATGAGCCTAATTGGCCTAATGGGCCTCTGTGTACTAACGGGCCAATGTTTCCTAACAGGCCTAATGGGCTTAATGGGATAAATGGTCCTAATGGGCCTAATGGGTCTAAGTGGTGTAATGGGCCTAATGGGATGCATGGGTATAATTGGCCTAAGTGGTCTAATGGGCCTAATGAGCCAAAATGGACCAATGGTCCAAAGTTGCCTAATCGGCCCAATGGGCTTAATGGGATTAATGGGCTTAGTGGACCTAAGGGGCCTAATGGACCTAAGTGGCCTAATGGGCCTAAGTGGCCTAATTTTCATAATGGGATTAATGGGCCATGTGATGCTAAACTACCTATTGGGTTTGAGTGGCCTAATTGGCCTAATGGGCCTAAGTGGCCTCATGTGCTTAATGGGATTAACGGTCCTAGGGGACAAATGGGACAAATGGGCCTAATGTGTCGAATGGGCCTAATGGACTGAATGGGCCTAGTAGGCTTAAGTTCCCTAACAGGGCGAATGGGCCTCATGAGCGTACGTGGCCTAATGTGATTAATGGGCCTAAGGGTCATAGTGGGCATAATTGGCCTAATGGGCCTAAGTAGCCTAATCGTCTAATGGGCTTAATGGGCCCACTAGGCCTAAGTGGTCGAATGAACCAAAATGGACCAATCAGCCTAATGGGCCTAAGTGGTCGGATAGGCCTAAGTGGACCAATGGGTCGAATGGGAATAATGGTTGTAATGGGACTAAGTGGGCTAATGGTCCTAAGTATCCGAATGGGCCTAGGTGGTCCAATGGGCCTAATGGGCCTAAGTGGACTGATGGGCCTAATGGGTTACAATGGCCTCATGGGGCTAAAGGGCCTTAGTGCTCTCATGGGCATAATGGGACTAATGAGCCTAAATTCCCTAAGTGGCATAATGGGCCTAATGGGCATAATGAGCTAAATGGGCCAAATGGGCCTAAGTATCCGAATGAGAAGAATGGGCCTAAGTGGCCCAATGGGCCTAATGGGTCGAATGGGCCTAGTGTCCTAATGGGCTTAATGGGTCAAATGGGCCTAAGTTGCCTAATGGGCATGATGGGCCTAAGTGGCCTAATTGGCCTAAGGGGCCTTAGTGGCCAAAGGGGCCTAGTTGGTGTAAGTGGCCTAAGTGGCCAAATGGGCCTAATAGGCCTAAGGGGCCTAAGTGGCATAACAGGCCAAATGGGACTATGGGGTGTAAGTAGACTAATGGGCATAATGGTTCGACGTCGTCTAATAGACCTAAGTGTCCTAATAGGCTTAGTGGGCCTAATGAGCCTAAGTGGTTGAATGGGCCTAATGGACCTAATGGACCGAATGGGCCTACGTGGACTAATGGGCATAATGGACCTAATGGGCCTAATCGGTCGAAGTGGCCTAATCGTCCTAATCAACCGAATGGGCCTAATAGGCCTTATGGGCCTAAGTGGTCGATTGGGCCTAAGTGGTCAAATGGGCATAATGGGCCAAATTGGACTAGTGAGGTTAATGGACCTAAGTGGATGAATGGGCTTAAGTGGCATAATGGGCCTAATGGGCCTAATGGGCGTAAGTGGCCTAAAGGGCATAAGTGGATTCATGGGCCTAATTGGACTAAGTGGTGGATTGGGCCTAATGTGCCATATTCTCTAAATGGGCCTAATGGGTGTAAGTGGACTCATGTTCCTTATTATCCTAAGTGGAATAATGGGCCTAGTGGTCCTAAGTGACCGAATAGGCCTAATGGGCCTAATGCTCCTAATGGGCCTAATGGGCTTAAGTGGCCTTATGGGCCTAATGGGTTTAATAGGCCTAATGGGCATAATGTACCAAATCGACCTAATGGGTCTAATGGTCTTAATGTGCCTAAGTGGCCTAATGGACCTAGGTGTCTGAATCGGCCTAATGGGATTAATGGGCCTAGTGGGCCTAAGTGGCGGAATGGGCCTAAGTGGCCCAATCGACCGAATGGGCCTAAGTGGCCTAATAGGCCTAAGTGTCCCAATGAGACCAATGGGCATAATGGGACTAAGGGTTATAATTGGCCTAATGGGCCTAAGTGGCCTAATGGGCCTAATGGGCCTAAGTGGCCTAGGTGGCCTAATGGGCCAAATGGGCCTAATGTGCCTAGTGGGCCTAATGGGCCTAAGTGGCCTAATATACCTAAGTGGCCTAATGGGCCTTATGGTCTTAATGAGCCTAGTGGGATTAAGTTTCCTAATAGGCCTAATGGGCTTTAGCGAGAAAATTGGCCTAATGGGCCTAAGTGGCCTAATGAGCTTAATGGGCTTAACGGACCTAGGTTCCAAATGGGCCTAATGGGATGAATGGACCTAATGGGCCTAATGGGTCAAATGAGCTTAATTAGCCTAAGTGGCCTAATGGTCCGAATGGGACTAATGGGGCCGAAGTGGCCTAATGGGCCTAAGTTGCCTAATCAGCCTACTGGGTCGAATGGGCCTAAGGGGCCTAATGGGCCTTAGTGTCCTAATGGGACTAAGTGGCCTAATGGGCTAAGTGTATGAATAGCCCTAAGTGTCCCAATGGTTTTATTGGGTCTAAGTGGCTTAATGATCCTAATGGGCGTAAGTGGCCAAATAGGCCTAATGAGCCTAAGTGGACCAATGACCCTAATGGGCCTAATGGGAATAAGTGGACTGATGGGCCTAATGATCCTCAGTGGCCTCATGGGACTTACTAGCCTAATGGGCCTCAATGGCCTCATGGGCCTAATGGGCCTCATTGTCCTAAATGGACTATGTGGACCAATGGGCCTAATGGGCCTAATGGGACGAATATGCATAGTGGGCCTAGTGAGCCTAATGGGACTAAGTTGATGAATGAGCTTAAGTGGCCCAATGGGGCGAATGAGACGAATGGGTCTAGTGTCTAAATAGGCATAATGGACTAAGTTTCCTAATGGGCATAATGGGCCTAAGTGGCCTAGTGGTCCAAAGTACCCTAATGGGACTAATGGACCTCAGTGGCCTAAGCGGCCTAATGGTCTGAATGGTACAAAGGGGCCTAATGGGCCTAATGGCTCAAAGTGGCCTAATGGGCCTATTTAGCCTAATAGTCCTAGTGGGCCTAATGTTCCTAAGTGGATGAATGGGCCTAATGGGTCTAAGTGGCCTAATGGGCCTAATATGCCTAGTGGACCTAATGGGCCTAAGTGGCCTAATGCGCCAAATAGGTCTAAGTGGCCTAGTGTTCCGAATGGGCCTAATGTGCCTAATGGGGATAAGTGGCCTAATGGGCCTAATATTCCAAACTGGATTAAGTGGCCTAATGGTTCAAATGGTCCTAAGTGTCCTAATGGGCCTTATTGGCATAATGGGACTAATGGTCATAATGGGCCTAAGTGGCCTAATGGATCGAATGGGAATAATTGGCCTAAGTGACATAATGGGCCAAATTGGCTTAATTGGCCTAATGGTCCTAATGGGACTAAGTGGAAAAATTGTCCTATTGGGTCTAAGTTACCTAATGGACCTAAGGGTCCTAAGGGTACTAATGGGCCTAACGGGCCTCATGGGCCTAAGTGGCCTCATATGCCTCATGGGCCAAAGTGGTCAAATGGGCCTAATAGGATTAATAGGCCTAGTGGGATGAATGGGCTTATGAGCCTTAGTCCAAATTGGCCTAATGGGTCGAATGGACCTAATGGGACGAATGAGACTAATGGGCCGAAGTGGCCTAATGGGCCTAATGGGCCTAAGTGTCCTAATCGACCTAATTGGCTTAATGGGCCTAATGGGCCTAAGGGGCGCAATGGACCTAAGTGGCCTAAGGGGTCTAATGGTCTTAAGTGGCTTAATGGGCCTAGGTTTACTAATGGGATTAATGGAATTTAGAAGACTAGGGGCCAAAAGGGCCGAATGGGCCTAATTAGCATAAGTGGCCAAATTGGCCTATGTGGCCCAATGGGCCAAAGTTGCATGATCGGACTAATGGGATTAATATTCCTAATAGGCCTAAGTAGCCTAATGGGCCTAATTAGCCTAAGTGGACAATTGGGACTTGTGGTCCTAATGGGCCTAATGGGACAAAGTTGCCTGATCGACCTAATGGGCATAATTGGCCTAATAAGCCTAATGAACTGAATGGGCCAAATGAGCCTAAGTGGCCTAATCAGCATAATGGGATTAATGGTCCAAGTGGACCTAAGTGCCCTAATGGGCCTAATGGGCCTTAGTGGCCTAATCAGCCTAATGTTCCAAAGTGGCTTAATAGGCCTAAGCAAACTAATGGGCTTAATTGGCATAACGGGCCTAGGGTCCAAATGGGCCTAATGGGCCGAATGGGCCTAATGAGATGAATGAGCCTAATTAACTTAAGTGTTATAATGAGACTAATGGGCCTAATGGGTCTATGTTTCCTAATTGGTGTAATGGGCTTAATGGGCGTAATGGGCCTATGGGCCTAATGGGCCTAAGTGGCCTCGTCAGCCTAATGGGATTAATGGACCAAGTTGGCCTAAGTGGTTGAATGGGTCTAATGGACCTCAGTGGCGTAATCTGCCTAATGGGACGAAGTTTCCGAAGTGGTCGAATGAGCTAAGTTGCCTAATGGGCCTAAGTGACCTAATGGGGTGGAGTGGCCTAATAGTCCTAATGGGACTAATGGGCCTAAGTGGCGTAATGGGCCTAATGGGCCTAAGTGGCCTAATGGGCCAAATGGGCCTAAGTGGCCAAATGGGATGATGTGGCCAAACGAGCCTAATGGACATAATGGGGAAAAATGGCCAAAGTGTCTTAATGGGCCTAAGTGGCCTATGTTGCCTAATACGCCTAATGTGCCTAAGTGGCCTAATGGGCCTAATGGGAATCAGTGGACTAATGGGTCTAAGTGGTCCAATGGCCCTAAGTGGCCTAATGGTCATAATGAGACACAGTGGCCTAATGGGCCTAATGGGGCTAATGAGCCTAATGGGCCTAAGTGGCCTAATGGGCCTGAGTGGCATAATGGGCCTAATGGACCTAATGTGCCTTAGTGGCCTAATGGTCCTAATCAACCAAAGTGGCCTAATGGGTCTAATCACATTAATGGGCCTAGGTGTCCAAATGAGTCGAATGGACCTAAGTGGCCTAATGGGCCTAATGGGTCATAATGGCCTAATGGGCCTAATGTGCCTAAGTGTCCTAATGTGCCTAATGGGCCTAAGTGGCCTAATGAGTCATATAGCCCTAAGTGTCCTAATAGGCCTACTGGGCCTAAGTGGATTAATGGGTCTGATGGGTCTAATGGGCCTAAGTGGCTTATGAGTCGAATAGGCCTTAGTGGCCTAATGGGCCTGATGGGATTAATGGTCCTAAGTGGCCTAATGAGTCGAATGGGCCTTAGTGGAATATTGGGCCCAATGAGACAAATGGACCTAAGTGGCCTAATGGGGCTGATGGGCCTGATGGGCCTAATGAGCCTAAGTGGCATGATGGGCCTGATGGGCCAAATGGGTTGAATGGGTTGAGGTGGCCTAATGGGCCTGATGGATCGAATGATCCTAGGTAGCCTAATGATTCGAATTATCCTAAGTGGACTAATGGGCCTAAGGGGACTCATGGGCCTAATGGGCCTCAGTGGCCTAATGGGCCTGATGGGCCTGATGGGCGCAATGGACCGAACGGGCCTCAGTGGCCTCATGGTCCTGATGACCTAATGTGCCTAATAATCCTCAAGGACCTAAGTGGCCTAATGGTTCTAATGGGAATCAATGTCCTAATGGACCTAATGCGCCTAATGGGCCTAAGTGGCCTAATGGGCCTAAGTGGCCTAATGGGCCTAGTGGGCTAAAGTGGCCTAATGAGCTGAATGGGACTAAGTGTCATAATGGACCTAAGTGGCCTAATGGTCTTATATCCCTAATGGGCCTATGTGGCCTAATGGGTGTGATGGGCCTTAGTGTCCAAATGGCCTGATGAGCCTAATGGGCCTAAGTAGATAAAGTAGCTGAATGAGGCTAATGGTCCTAAGTGGACTAATGAGCCTGATGGGCCTAATTGGCCTCAGTGGCCAAATTGGCCTCATGGGCCTTAGTGGCCCAATGAGCCTAATGGACCTAAGTGTTCTAATGGCCCTAATGGGCCTACATGGCCTCATGGTCTTGATGGGATTCATGGGTCTAATGGGCCCCATTGGTCTAAGTGGCCTAATGAGCCTGATGGGCCAAAGTGTCCTAATGGGCTAAGTGATCCTCATGAGCCTAAGGGGCCGAATGGGACTGATTTTCCTGATGGGCCCAATGGGACTCAGTGGCCAAATGTGCCCAATAGGATTAATGGGCCTGGTAGGCCCAATGGGAGTAATGGACCAAGTGGACCAATGGTCCTAATGGGTCTAAGTGGCCTAATGGCCCTAATGGCCCGAATGGGCCTAAGTGGACAAATGAGCCTGATGGGCCTAATGGGGCTAATGCACCTAAGTGGCCTAATTTTCCTAATGGACATAATAAGATTAGGTGGTTGAATGGGCCTAAAGTACCTGAGTGACAGAATGGGCCTAATGGGCCTAAGTGGCCTAATGGTCCTACATCTCCTCATGAGTCTAATGGGCCTATGTGGACTAATGGACCTAATGGACCTAATTGGCTTAATGAGCCTAAGTGGCCTAATGGGCCTAATGGGTTTTAGCGGCCAAATGGGCCGAATGGGCCTAATGTTCCTAGTGGGCCTGAGTGGCCAATGGGCCTGATGGGCCTAATGGGCCTAAGTGGCCTAAGTGGCCTAAGTGGCCTAATTGGTCTAATCAAACAATTGGGCCTAATGGCCCTAAGTTGCCTAATGGGCTAAATCGGCCCACACAACCGAATGTGCCTAAGTAGCCCACATGGACTAATTTGCCTTTGTGGCTAAATGGGCCTAATGGGCTTGATAGGCCTAATTGGTCTAATGGGCTAAATCGGCCTAGGTGGCTGAATGGGCCTAAGTATCCCATTGGGCCTAATTTTCCTTTGTGGCCTAATGGGCCTAATAGGCCTCAGGGGACTAAGTGTCCAAATTACCGAATGTTCCAAACTAGCCAAATGGGCTAAATGGACTCAAGGGGACTAATGGGCTTAATGGGCTTATTGGGTTTAGGTTCTAAATGGGTCTAATGGACGATTAGGCCTAATGGGCTTAAGTGGCCTAATGGGCGTAATGGTCCTGGTGGACAAATCAACCTAATGGGATTAATGGTACAAATGGGCCTAATGGTTTTAATGGGACTAAGTGGATTAATGGTCTTAAGGATCCTAATAGGCATAAGTGGCCTAATGGGTCTGGGTGGTCCAATGGGCTTAACGGGCCTAATGGGATGAATGGTTCCCAACGACCTAATGGGCCTAAGCGGCCGAATGTGTCTAAGTGGTCTAATCAACCTAATGGGTGTAATGTTCATAATGGGCCTAATGGGCCTTATGGGCCTAAGGGGCCGAAGGGGCCCAATGGGCCTAAGTGGCCTAATGAGCCTAGCTGGCCTAATGGGATTAAAGGGCTTAATGGGCCGAGGATCCAAATAGGCCTAATTGGCCTCAGTGGCCTAATGGTCCTAATGGGTCGAAGTGTCTTAATGGGAAAAAGTTTCCTAATCAACCTAATGGTTATAATGAGCCCAATGGACTAAATGGGCCAAAGGGACCTAAGTGGCCAAATGGGACTAATGGGCCAAATTGGCCAAATTGGCCTAAGTGGACTAATGAGCTTAAGTGGAATAATGGGCCTAATGGGCTTAATGGTCCTAATGGGCCCAATGGTCCTAAGTGTCCTAAGGGGCCTAAGTGGACTAATCGACCTAATGGGCTTAAGGGGCCTAGTGGGCCTAAGTGGCCTAATGGGCCTTAGTCGCCTAATCGGCCAAATAGGGATAAGTGGACCAATGGGATTAATGGTATTAAAGGACCTATGGGTCTAATGGGTCTAATGGACCTAATGGGATTGAGTGGCCTAATGGGCCTAAGTGGCCTCATGGGCCTAATAGGCATAATGGTCCAAATGGGACTAAGTGGCCTATGTGGCCTAATGGGTCTAATGGGCCTAATGGTCCTAATGGTCCAAATGGTCCAAAGTGGCTGAATGGGCCTAATGGGGTTAATGGGCCAAAGTGGACTAATGGGCCTAATGGGCGTAATGGGATGAAGTGACCTAATGGGTGTAATGAGCCTAAGTTGCCTAATGTGCCCAATGGGCCTTAGTGTCTTAATGGGTGGAATGGGCTGAATGGGCCGAATGGGCCTAAGTGGCCTAATCAGCCAAAAGTTCCAAATGCGCCAAAGTGGCCTAATGGACCTAAGTGGTCGAATGAGCCTAAGTGGCCTAATGGAGCTAATGGGCCTAAGTAGGCGAATGGGATGATGTGGCCTAATCGGCCTAAAGGGCCGAATGTGCCAAAGTGGCCTATTGGACCTAAGTGGGTGAATGGGCCTAAGTGGCCTAATGGGGCTAATGGGCCTAAGTGGCTGAATGGGCATAAGTGGCCTAATGGCACTAATGGGCCTAAGTGGCGGAATGGGCTTAAGTGGCCTAATGGGCCTAATGGGTGTAAGGGGAATTATTGTCCTAATGGTATGAAGTGGCCCAGTGGGCTTAATGGGCCTAAGTGGTCGAATGAGCCAAATGGGGCTAAATAGCCCAACTGGCCCATTGTGACGAATGGGCCGAATGGGCCTAAGTGGCCTAATGGGCCTAATGGGCCTAAGTGGAATGACGGGCCTCATGGGCCTAAGTGTCCTAAGTGTCCTAATTGTCCTAATCAACCGAATGGGCTTAATGGGCCTAAGTGGCCTAAAAGGCCTCATCTGCCCAAGTTTCCAAATGGGCCTATTTGGCCTTAGTGGCTTAGTGGGCCTAATTTTCCTAAGTGGCCTCATGATCCTAAGGGTATGAATGAGACGAATGGGCTTAATGAAACTAATTGGGCTAATGGGGCTAAGTGGCCTAATGGGCCTAAGTGGCATAATGAGCCTAAGTGGCCTGAATGGGATAATGTCCCGAATGGGCCTAATGGTCTAAATGGTCCTAATGTGCCTAATTGGCCTAATGGACTGAAGTGTCCTAAAGAGCCTAATGTCCCGAATGAGCCTAATGGCCCGAAGTGGCCTAACGGGCCTAAGTGGCCTAATGGGCCTAATGGGCCTAATGGGCCGAATGGGCCGAATGGGCTAAAGTAGCCTGAGGGGCCTAATGGGCCAAACGGGCTTAACGGGTCTAAGGAGCCTAATCGGCCTAATGGGATGAATGGGCCTAATGGGACTAAGTGGACTAATGGACTTAATGGGCCTAAGTGGCCTAATGGGCCTAAGTGGCCTAATCAGCCTAATGGGATTAATTGGCCTAATTGGCCTAATGGGCCAAAGTGGCCTAATCAGCCTAATGGGCTTAAGTGGCCTAATGGGTTGAAGTGGCCTAATGGACCTAAGTGGCCTAATGGGTCTAATGGGCCTAAGTGGCCTACTGTGCCTATGTGTCTTAATGGGCCTAAGTGGCCTAATAAGCTTAATGGGCCTAATGGGCATAATGGACCTAATGAGCCTAATGGGCCAAAGTGGCCTAATCGGCCTAATGGGACTAAGTGGTCGAATGGGCCTAAGATTTCGAATGGGCCAAAGTGACCTAATGGGTCTAAGTGGCCCAATGGGCCTAAGTGGCCCAATGGTCCTAATGGGCCTAAGTGGCCCAATGGTCCTAAGTTGCATAATGGGGCTAATGGGCCTAAGTGGCCTCATGGGCATAATGGGCCTAAGTGGCCTAATGGGCATAATGGGCCTAATGGGCCTAATGGGCATAATGGGCCTAGTGGTCCTAAGTGGCCTAAGGGGCTCAATGGTCCGAATAAGCCTGAGTGGCCTAATCAACCTGAGGGGCTTAATGGGACGAAGTGGACTAATTGGCCTAATGGGCCTAAGTGGCCTAAGTGGCCTAATGAGCCTAATGGGCCAAAGTGTCCCAATGGGCCTAAGTGGCCTAGTGGGCATAATGGGCCTAATGGGTCGTAGTGGTGGAATCGGCCTAATGGACTTAATGGGCCTAAATTGCCTAATGGGACTAATGGGCCAAAGTGGCCTAATTGACCTAATGGGCCTAATGGTCCAAAGTGGCCTAATCGACCTAATGGCCTTAAGTGGAATAACGGTACTAATTGGCCTAATGTCCATAAGTGGCGTGATGGGCCTAATGGGACTAAGTGTCCTAATGGGCCTAAAGGGCTTAAGTGGATTCATGGGCCTCTTGGGCTTCAGTGGCCTCATGGGCCTAATGGACCTAAAGGGACTAAGTGGCCTAAGTGACCTAATGGGCATAACCATCCTAATGATCCTAAGTATCCTGTTAGGTCTAATGGGCTAAAGTTTTCTAATGGGCCTAATAGGACTATTGGGCATAATGGGCCTAAGTGGCCTAATGGGACTAACTGACCAAATCAGCCTAATGAGCATAATGGGCTTAAGTGGTCGAATGGTCCTAAGGTTCATAATGGTCCAACTCAGCTTAAGTGTCCTAATGGGCCTAATGGGCCTAAGTGACCTAAGCAATATAATGGATATAATGGGCGTAATGGGCCTAAGTGGCCGAATGGACCTAATGATATTTGTTTCTTCGAAAAGGATGATCGGTTGGAAGAAATATACAATGAGAGTGGAAAAAAACAAGGTTTTTTTTGTTATTGACGAGCATAAACACTTTACCGTCTCTCATAGAGTACGAACATGATTTTGGACCATGTGTACTCCAGCCAAATAACATTTCTTATGATGGTAAGTCACTAATTTTTCACATCAATGCAGCTTTTTGTAGTAAGTTTTATTTTGAGAAAATCATATGTACTAACTCCATTACTCCATAGTGAATTTAACTCATCAATCAATGGTTTCATATAAACATCAATATTCATTTTTGGATAACCTAGAATTAATAAGGTCAAAGGATATATGGATCCTTCATCAACATCCATTGAGGTAAATTATATGAAGTTATAAAGACAGGACAACATGAATACTAACTACCATAAGAACCTAATGGACAGAAACTATCAGTAGAAAGACCCCATCACATGATTCGGGCTTCTAAAGAAAAATACAGATGCACCTGGTCAAAATGTTTCCATTAATAACCATTAGAGGGAAAGTTTAAACTTTTACTGGTTGAAATGTTGGTTTTGTGCCATGACATCAATAATTCTATGTTTTGAGACATAAATAAATGCTTCAATATGGGTGTGAGCAGGAAATAACTCAATTGTTTTACAAGAATAAATCTAGAGTTCCCTGATTGAGGTTCTTTATACCTTGATTTTCAACATGTAGGAAAACTATCCAATGACTCATTTTCACCATAATATAAGATGCAGTCATTTGAGCATGCATGAATCTTCTGATAACTAAGACCCATATTACAAACCAGCCTCTTACTCTCGTAGAAATTTACAGGCAGCCCATTTCCTCCAGTTAGAAGTGTTTTTAACAAAGAGAATATCTGATCAAAACAACTATTTGACATTCCATTATCTGATTTAATAGCCATAAATTTAGAAACTGCTTTAAACTTGCTTATCTTACAACTAAGATATAAGACATCTTCAGAAGACCTCAACAACTCATATAAATTTGATGGTTCCAACTCAGGAGTTAAATCAATATCATCCCAAGTTTCAGTTTGTTGAAAAGATGGACCTGCCACATCATGTACTAAATTTTGAAACCGTTCTAGATCTGGAACCAAATTATTATTATCTTCTCTAAAACTACGTTCACCATTTTGATACCAAAAAACATGATCTGGTTGAAAACCAAAATGAAATAAATGACTGCTAAAATTGTAAAATGTGTCATACATCCTCAGAGTACATTTTTTACAAGGACACTTAATTTTCTCTTCTGAAACAAATTTTGGTTTTGATGATGTAAATGATAATAAATCTTTAACACCCTCAATATATAGAGGATTTAAACCAAAACCATTTGGATTCATGTGCAGATTTATCCAAGCACAGTCATTTAATAATGACTGTTGTCGACTTCCTTGTTCCATATTTTTCTAAAAAAATGAATAATTAGTTATTTTGTATAATTAGATATAAGATAAACACTATCCAAAAATTGAAAGACAATTGAATTCTATTTTCTAGAAATTTATAATAATTTATTTTATTTTATAGTTATTTATACTTTTTTTAAGATTTTATACCAATCTGAACTCATTTATAAAAAATTATACTAATTACGACTAATTATTATTAATTATAGGTACTTTGTACTAATTATTGTAAATTATTGGTGGCACAACTTCCAATGGATCGGCCGCAACACTTTTGCCCTATGACTCATCCTCTTGAAACTTTATATGACTAAAATCACTATGAAAAGTTTGCTCTGACATACGAATATCCATTTTTATATGCATGATAATGGAGAGCAGGGATGCCTCTTTGTGCTTCTCTCCATGCTCGTGCTTACGAAAATTCATATTTTTACATCGAAGCATAATTTTCATAGTAATTTCAGTTGGATAAGTTAAAAGGAGATGAGTTGCCAGGAAGAAGAGCCTCTTTTTTCTGACAACTCACCTCCTTGCAACTTTCTCCAACTTAAATCACTACAAAAAATCTTCTTTGACTGATTTCAGAGGGAGAAAGTTTCAAGGAGCTAAGTCATCGATCAAAAGTAATCTCTTCAATCCACTAATTTTTTTCCAATTTATCAATGTACTCAAATTTATTCCAATTTATTACTAATTAATCCTAATTATAACTAATTAATCCTAATTATTACTAATTAATCCTAATTATTACTAATTAATCCCAATTTTTACTAATTCTTACTAATTGTTACTAATTAATCCTAATTCTTATTAATTTTTACTAATTGTTACTAATTGTTACTAATTGTTACTAATTCTTACTAATTAATAATAATTAATCCTAATTAAATCTAATTATTACAAATTAATCTGAATTATTACTAATTAATCCTAATTAGTACTAATTAATCCTAATTATTACCAATTAATCCTAATTATTACTAATTAATCCTAATTATTACTAATTATTACTAATTAATCCTAATTATTACTAATTAATCCTAATTATTACTAATTAATTCTAATTATTACTACTTATTTCAATTTTTTACAATTTATCACAATTTATTACTTATTATTACTAATTATTACTAATTATTACAATTTTTTACTAATTATTACTAATTATTACAATATATTACTAATTATTGATAATTATTACTGATTAATCCTAATTATTGATAATTATTACTAATTAATCGTAATTATGGATAATTATTACTAATTATTACTAAATAATTCTAATTATTATAAATTATTACTAATTATTACAAATTATTACAAATTAATTATAATTAATCCTAATTAATCCTAATTATTACTAATTATTACTAATTATTAATAATTATTAAAATTTATTTCTAATTATTACAATTTATTACTAATTATAACAATTTATTACTAATTATTACGATTTATTACTAATTATTACAATTTATTGCTAATTATCACAATTTATTACTAATTATTACTAATTATTACCAATTATTACAATTTATTACTAATTATTACAATTTATTACTAATTAATACTAATTAATACTAATTAATGCAAATTATTTCTATTTATTCCTAATTATTTATAATTATTACTAATTATTACTAATTATTACAATTTATTACAATTTATTGTTAATTAGTACTAATTATTTCTAATTATTTCTAATTATTACTAATTATTACAAATTATGACAAATTATTTCAAATTATTTCAAATTATTTCAAATTATTACTAATTATTACAAATTATTTATAATTATTACTAATTATTAAAATTTATTACTAATTATTACAAATTATTGCAAACTATTACAATTTATTACCATTTATTACTAATTATTACAATTTATTACTAATTATTATTAATTATTACTAAATATTACTAATTATTATAAATTATTACTAATTATTACAATTTATTACTAATTATTACAATCTATTGCTAACTAATACTAAGCAGTACTAATTAATACTAACTAATACTAATTATACCTAATTATTCGTAATTATTACTAATTATTACTAGTTATTTCTAATTATTACTTATTATTACTAATTATTTCTAATTGTTACTAATTATTACTAATTATTTCTAATTATTACAAATTATTACTAATTATTACTAATTATTACTAATTATTACTAATTATTACAATTTGTTAAAAAAATTACAATTTATTACAATTTATTACTAATTATTAAAATTTATTACTAATTATTACAATTTATTAATAGTTAATACTAATTATAACTAATTAATCCTAATTATTACAATTTATTACTAATTATTACAATTTATTACTAATTATTTCAATTTATTACTAATTATTTCAATTTATTACTAATTATTTCAATTAATAAATAATTATTAAAATTTATTACTAATTATTAAAATTTATTACTAATTATTACAATTTATAACTAATTATTGCAATTTATTACTAATTATTACAATTTATTACTAATTATTTATAATTAACACTTAGACACAATTATTCATAAAAATAAATACTGAAAAAGCAAATATCTAATTCTAATTTAATTTAATTGCATCTAACTAAAAAAATATAAATAACTTAAAATAAAATAAATTAACTAAACAATAAAAAAATAGACAAATACCTTGAAACTGAAGTTTTCGGAATATAAAAGTCACGTATTATGTTCCAATTTAAAAGTTTAAACTATGAAAAAATTTAGAAATTTTTTTCAGAAGAGATAGAGAGAGAAGTTGAGAAAAAAGTAGAATGAGAGAGAGAAACAGATGGGGGTATATGTAGGTTAAATTATTTGTGACGGGTCCCGTCGCAAATGCCCACTGCCCGCATTAATTAAAGTCGGATGAAAAAAAATTATTTGCGACGAGACCCATCGCAAATGGGTGCCTCTCGACATACTATTTGCGGCAGGACAAGTATCCTAGTGCAAATACTAAAAACTGTCGTCGAGTATTTGCGATGGGAATTGGAACCTGTCGCAACTACCCGTGCCCGCGGGTTAACGCGCATTTGGCACCAAACCTTTTGCAACGGGTCATAACCCCCCACACCCTGTCGCAAATAACTATTATTTGCGATGGGCCGATTATCCCGTCGCAAATAACCCCTTCGGACGGGTAAGTTGCGACGGGCCCCTGACCCGTTGCAAATAAGCCGTCGCAAATTGTCATTTTTCCCATAGGGTAATGGGCCTAATGCGCCTAATGGGTCTAATTGGTCTAAAGGTCGTGATGGGCCAATGGGCATAATGCGCTGAAGTGGCTTAATAGGCCTAAGTGGCCTAAGTGGCCTAATGGGGCTAATGGGCCTAAGTGGCCCAATACGCTAAATTGGTCTAAGTGGCCTAATGGACCTAATGGGCCTAAGTGGCCTAATGGGCCAAATGGGCCTGTGTCGCCTAATGGGATTGATGGGCCTAATGCGTCTAATGGGCCTCAGTGGACTCATGGGCCTAATGAGCCTAAGTTGACTAAGTGGCCTCAGTGGCCCATTGGGCCTAATGGGCCTAATGAGTCTAAGTGGACTAAGTGACCTAATGTGCCTAATTCGACTAATGGGCCTTAGTGGCCTAATGGGCCTAAGTGGCCTAATGGGTCTAATGGGTCTAAGTGGCTGAATGGGGCGAATGGGCCTAAGTGGCATAATCGGCCTAAAGGGCCGAATGTGCCAAAGTGGCCTAATGGACCTAAGTTGTCGAATGAGCCTAAGTGGCCTAATGGGGCTAATGGGACTAAGTGGCGAATAGGCCTAAGTGGCCTAATGGTGCTAATGGGGCTAAGTGGCAGAATGGGCTAAAGTGGCCTAATGGGCCTAATGGGTGTAAGGGGCCTTATTTGTCCTAATGGGATGAAGTGGCCGAGTGGGCTTAATGGGCCTAAGTGGCTGAATGAGCCAAATGAGGCTAAATGGCCCGACTGGCCCATTGTGATGAATGGGCCGAATGGGCCTAATGGGTCGAATGGGCCTAAGTGGCCTAATGGGCCTAATGGGCCTAAGTGGCATGATGGGCCTCATGGGTCTAAGTGGCCTAAGTGGCCTAATTGGCCTAATCAACCAAATGCGATTAATGGGCCTAAGTTGCCTAAAAGGCCTCATGGGCCCAAGTTTCCAAATGGGCCTATTTGGCCTTAGTGGCCTAGTGGGCCTAATTTTCCTAATTGGCCTCATGATCCTAATGGTATGAATGAGATGAATGGTCTTAATGAAACTAATTGGGCTAATGGGGCTAAGTGGCCTAATGGGCCTAAGTGGCATAATGAGCCTAAGTGGCCTGAATGGGTCTAATGGACCGAATGGGACTAATGGTCTAAATGGGCCTAATGTGCCGAATGAGCCTAATGGGATGAAGTGGACTAAAGGGCCTAATTTCCCGAATGGGCCTAATGGACCGTAGTGGCCTAATGGGACTAAGTGGCCTAATGAGCCTAATGGTCTGAATGGGCCTAATGGGCTGAATGGGCCTAATGGGATAAAGTGGCCTAAGGGGACTAATGGGACAAACAGGCGTAACGGGTCTAAGGATCCTAATGGTCCTAATGGGATGAATGGGCCTAATGGGCCCAAGTTGCCTATTGGAATTAATGGGCCTAAGTGGCCTAATGGGCCTAATGGGCCTAAGTGGCCTAATCAACCTAATGGACTTAATGAGCCTAATTGGACTAATGGGCCAAAGTGGCCTAATCAGCCTAATGGGCTTAAGTGGCCTAATGGGTCGAAGTGGCATAATGGGCCTAAGTGGCCTAATGGGACTAAGTGGCCTAATGGGTCTAATGGGCCTAAGTGACCTATTGTGCCTATGTGGCCTAATGGGGATAAGTGGCCTAATTATCCTAATGGGACTAATGGGCATAATGGGCCTAATGGGCATAATGGGCCTAATGGGCCTAATGGGCCAAAGAGGCCTAATTGGCCTAAGGGCCTAAGTGATCGAATGGGATTAAGTTGCTGAAAGGGACAAAGTGACCGAATGGGCCTAAGTTGCCCAATGGGCCTAAGTGGCCGAATGGTCCTAATGGGCCCAAGTGGCCCAATGGGCCTAAGTGGCATAATGGGCCTAATGGGACTAAGTGGCCTAATGGGCCTAAGTGGCCTCATGGGCATAATGGGACTAAGTGGCCTAATGGGACTAATGGTCCTAATGGGCTGAATGGGCCTAATGGGCCTAATGGGCCTAGTGGTCCTAAGTGACCTCAGGGGCTTAATGGCTTGAATAGGCCTGAGTGGCCTAATCAACCTAAGGGGATTAATGGGACGAAGTGGACTAATTAGCCTAATGGGACTAAGTGGCCTAAGTGGCCTAATGAGCCTAATGGGCCAAAGTGGCCCAATGGGCCTAAGTGGCCCAATGGTCCTAAGTGGCCCAATGGACCTAAGTGGCCTAATGGGCCTAATGAGCCGAAGTGGTGTAATTGGCCTAATGGACTTAATGGGCCTAAATTTCCTAATGGGCCTAATGGGCCAAAGTTGCCTAATTGACCTAATGGGCCTAATGGGCCAAAGTCACCTAATCGATCTAATGGGCCTAAGTGGAATAAGGGGCCTAATGGGCCTAAGTGGAAAAAATGGTCCTAATGTGTATAAGTGGCATGATGGGCCTAATGGGAATAAGTGGCCCAATGGGCCTAAAGGGATTAAGTGGCTTCATGGGCCTCTTGGTCTTCAGCGGCCTGAGGGGTCTATTGGGACTAAAGGGACTAAGTGGACTAAGTCACCTAATGGGCCTAATCAGACGAATGGGACTAAGTAGCCTGTTGGGCCTAATGAGCTAAAGTTGTCTAATGGGTCTAACAGGACTAATGGTCCTAATGGGCCTAAGTGGCCTAATGGGACTAAGTGACCTAATCATCCTAATGAGCATAATGGGATTAAGTGGTCGAATGGGCCTAAGGGTCCTAATGCACTGACTCAGCTTAAGTGGCCTAATGGGCCTAATGGGCCTAAGTGACCTAATTGACATAATGGATCTAATGGGCGTAATGAGCCTACGTGGATGAATGGGCCTAATTGGCCGAATGGTCCAAATGTTCTTAGTGGACCTTATGGGCCTAAGTGGTTGAGTGGGCCTAATGGACCTAATGTGCCTAAGTGGCATAATGGGCCAAATGGGATGGATGGTCTGAATGGGCCTAATGCGACTAGTGGGCCTAATGGACCTAAGTGGATGAATGGGACTAATGAGACTAATGGTTCTAAGTGGACAAATGGGCCAAATGGGCCTAAGTGGCTAATGGGCCTAATGGCCCAAATGTGCCAAGTGGGCCTAAGTGGACTAATGGGCCTACTAGGTCGAATGGGCCAAAGTGGTCAAATGGTCCAAATGGGCCGAATGGGTGTAAGTGGCCTAATGGACATGAGTGACTTAGTGAGCCTAATGGGCCCAATTGGCCTAAGTGGACTAATGGACCTAAGTGGCCTAATGGGATTAATGGGCCTAGTGGTCCTAATGGGTATAATGGGGCTAAGTGGGCTAAGTGGCATAATAGGCCTAAAGGGCTGAGTGGGCCTAAGTTGCCTAATTTTCCCAATGGGCTGAGTGGCCTAATCTGCCTAACGAGCCTAATGGGCCTAATGGGTATAGTGGAGCTAACTGGATAATGGGCCTATTGGTCCAAATGGAACTTAGTGACCTAATTAGCCCAATGGGTCTAAGTGGGCTAATGGGCCGAACGAGCCTAACAGGCCTAAGTGACCTAAGGGGCTGAAGTGGCCTAATGCGTCCAACGGGTCTAAGTTGCCTAATGAGCCTGATGGACCTAATGAGCCTAATGGGCCTCAATGGACTAATTGGCCTAATGGACCTAAGGGGCCTAATGTGCCTAAGGGGCCTAATGGGCCTTAGTGGCCGAATGAGCCTAATGGGCCTTAGGTTTCTAATTGGCCTAATGGGTCTAATAGGACTAATGGGCCTAAGACACCTAATGAGCCGAATGGGCTTCAGTGGCCTAATGGGCCTAATGGGCCTAAGTTTTCTAATAGTCTTAAGTGACCTAATCAGCCTAATGCTCCTAATGGGTGTAATGGGCCTAAGTGGCTGAATGGGCCTAATTGGACGAATGGGCCTAATGTGACTAGTGGGACTAATGGGCCTTAGTATCTGAATGGATATAATGGGACAAATGGGCCTAAGTGGGCCAATGGGCCTGATGGGACCAATGGGCCAAATGGGACTATGTGGCCTCATGGGCCTAAGTGTCCAAATGGGCCGAAGTGGCCAAATGGGCTTGATGGGCCTAATGGGTCTCATGGGCCTTAGTGGCCTAATGGGCCTCATGGGCATAAGTGTCAAATGGGCCTAGTGGGATTACATGGCATAATGGGACCTATGGGACTGATGCGAGACGCACGGGGTGGCCCGATCTTCACGGCGTAGGGCGGCGGATGATGGATGCGGTTTGGGGCTAAGTGACGAGTGAAGGGTATGGATAGTGGAAGCAAGTAGTCAACCAACGCTATATGGAGCGTGACCTACTACTTAGACAACACACTCAAGGGAGGGGTGTGATGGCCAATCCACACAACAACGCACTTGGGTTGAGGCACGGAATTGGGGGCTTTGTGATCTTGGATCACCAATCTAACTTGTAGATTGACAAGGCAAGAATACACAAGAGCAAGGGGGAAAACCCGGGATAATCCTCACACAACGGAGAGAAACAAAGCATAAGCTCTCAAATTAAGTCTTGAATGCCAATACAATGCCATGGGGTGGCTATTTATAGCCAAGGGGGTGATACAATGGTCAAGGGTCTAATACCCTAAAGTCATAAAGTCTAAACCTACCTTGTCCCCTTAAAAGTCAAAAAGATAAAAGCCAACAAAGACTTTTGGAAAAGAAGCACACAACTTTCCAACATAGCCCACCGGATTTGACTTTGAGTGCATAGCCCACCGGATTTGACTTTGGTGTCCAAAGATGCCATTTCTAGAATCTTCCATGTGGGCAAGGCCTCCAAATTCGTGCAACCATGTGGGCCAAGCTTTAATCATCAATTTTGGGCTTGAATAAGTGATATTAAATGCCCATTTGCTCCATCCGTGCAAGATAATACCCATTGGGCCTTTAATGAAGCAAGATGAGTGCCCATTGAAGCATTCAACCTCTTTAATCTTCCTCGCGTCATTGGGCCTTGCAAATCCAATTCCTCCACCCGAGCAATCGACTCGGTGCCTTCCGCATGGTTCGCATCATCCTCCCCCTCTTGAAAAGGAGTCGTCCTCGACTCTTCATCCTCTACACCCAAAAAAGGAGAAAGATCAGAAACATTGAAAGTGGCACTTACACCATACTCACCTGGGAGAGCTATCTTGTAAGCATTGTTGTTAATCCTTTCAAGCACTCGGAAAGGTCCGTCTCCTCGAGGCATGAGTTTTGATTTCCGCTTGTCGGGGAATCTTTCTTTACGCATATGAATCCAGACTAAGTCACCGGGTTCGAACAGCACTTGCTTGCGACCCTTGTTTGCACGATCAACATATTTCTGGGTCATCCGCTCAATATTTTCCCTTGCCTTTTCATGCAGTTTCTTTATGAATTCTGCACGCCCTTTCGCATCCATATTAGTTGCTTCCTGTAAAGGCAACGACACTAGATCAATAGGGGCAAGGGGGTTAAAACCGTAAACAATTTCAAATGGAGAATATTGAGTAGTGGAATGCTTGGCCCTGTTATATGCGAATTCCACATGTGGTAGACACTCCTCCCAATTCTTGATATTCTTTTTGACAATTGTTCGCAGAAGGGATGATAGTGTGCGATTCACCACCTCTGTTTGCCCATCGGTTTGTGGATGACAAGTAGTGGAAAATAATAACTTTGTACCAAGTTTGCTCCACAAGGTCTTCCAAAAGTAACTAAGAAATTTTGTGTCTCGATCCGACACAATGGTCCTTGGCATTCCATGATGCTTGACTACTTCCTGAAAGAAAAGTGTTGCAATGTTAGTGGCATCATCTGTTTTGTGACAGGGAATAAAATGTGCCATTTTTGAAAACCGATCCACCACAACAAAAATGGAATCTCTCCCCCTCTTAGTCCGTGGTAACCCCACAATAAAGTCCATTGATATGTCCTCCCAAGGGGTGTTGGGAATTGGGAGAGGAAGATATAGTCCATGTGGGTTCAGCTTTGATTTGGCTTTATGGCAAACAATGCACTTTCCCACAAATTTCTCAACATCTCTAGATATCCTAGGCCAATAAAAATGCTCACTAAGAACGCTTAGAGTTTTTGAAACACCAAAATGCCCCATTAACCCACCCGAATGTGACTCCTTTAGTAAAAGTAAACGAATAGAGCAATTGGGAATGCAAAGCTTATCCATCCGAAATAAGAACCCGTCATGTAAATAGAACTTTTCCCAACTAACTCCAGGTTTACAATGTTCATAAGGTTCACTAAAATCACTATCGGTGGCATATAAATCCTTAATGTATTCAAAACCAAGAAGTTTTGAATCCAACAAGGATAAAAGAGAATATCTACGTGAAAGTGCATCGGCCACAGTATTTTCTTTACCCTTTTTATGCTTGATGACATATGGAAATGATTCAATGAATTCCAGCCATCTAGCATGTCTCCTATTTAGTTTATGTTGGCTCCTAAGGTATTTAAGAGCCTCATGATCAGAATGGATCACAAATTCTTTAGGCCAAAGATAATGTTGCCATGTTTCTAGAACTCTAAACAATGCATACAACTCTTTGTCATATGTAGCATAGTTTAGAGTTGGGCCATTTAACTTCTCACTAAAGAAAGCAATAGGTTTACCTTCTTGCATGAGTACGCCTCCTATGCCAATTCCACTTGCATCACATTCAATTTCAAAGGTCTTACCGAAGTCTGGAAGTGCAAGTAGAGGGGCGTGGGTGAGTCTCTCCTTAAGTTCATTGAAGGACTTCTCTTGAGTTATCCCCCATTTGAAAGGAACGTTCTTCTTTGTCAACTCGTTCAACGGTGCTGCTAATGTGCTGAAGTCCTTCACAAATCTCCTGTAAAAACTAGCAAGCCCATGAAAACTTCTTACCTGTCCAACGGAGGTTGGAGTTGGCCATTCTTGTATTGCTTTGATCTTTTCAGTGTCAACTTCAACTCCATTTCCGCTCACAAAAAATCCAAGGAAAACAATCTTATCGAGACAAAATTCACACTTTTTTATGTTTCCAAACAGGTTTTCTTTCCTTAATTCCTCTAGGACTTTTCTTAAGTGATCTACATGTTCATGCAAAGTCCTACTATACACCAGAATATCATCAAAGTAAACTACCACAAATTTTCCAATATATGCACGTAAGACATGATTCATTAACCTCATAAATGTGCTAGGTGCATTGGTGAGACCAAAGGGCATGACTAACCATTCATAAAGTCCATGTTTTGTCTTAAATGCAGTTTTCCACTCATCTCCTTCTTTCATCCTAATTTGATGGTAGCCACTTCTTAAATCAATTTTTGAGAAAATAGTTGAACCATTTAATTCATCTAGCATATCATCTAACCTAGGGATAGGATGACGATACCTGACCGTGATGTTGTTGATGGCTCTACAGTCAATGCACATTCTCCATGTTCCATCCTTCTTTGGTACTAGAAGCACCGGTACCGCACAAGGACTAAGACTCTCTCTCACATACCCCACATTCAACAACTCTTGAACTTGCCTTTGAATTTCTTTTGTCTCCTCCGGGTTGGTGCGATATGCTGGGCGGTTCGGTAGTGATGCTCCAGGTATGAGGTCAATTTGATGCTCAATACCTCTAATGGGTGGCAAACCCGGTGGCACCTCTTCGGGAAACACATCTTCAAATTCCTGCAACAAAGACTCAACAACATGTGGCAAAGAAGATGTTAAGTCGTTAGTGTTCAACATCACCTCTTTATACATAAGTACTAAGAGATTTTGTCGAGAAATCAAAGCTTCCTTAACCTCACTCTTTTTTGCCAACATCACACTTTTCTCTCCTCTCAAATCTTTTTCCCCTCTTGATTTTTCTTTGCTCTTCATTTCTTTGCCTCTCTCATTTTCTATTTTTCCCTCATTCTCTCCTTTTTCATTTTCTCTCTTTTTTTCCTCATCACTCTTTTTTTTCTTTTCTCTCAAAATGTGATCTTCTAGAATTTGCTTGGGGGACATGGGGTTGAGGGTTATAGGTTCCCCTCGGAGTACAAAAGAGTGACGGTTCAAGAAACCATCATGAGTAACACGCCGATCGTACTGCCATGGTCGACCCAATAACAAGTGGCACGCCTTCATAGGAACAATGTCGCACAATACCTCATCTTTGTACTTACCGATGGTGAACAAAACCTTCACTTGCTTGGTGACCTTCAGCTCCCCACAATCATTCAACCACTGAAGTCGGTATGGATTTGGATGCCTTAAAGTCGGGAGTCCCAACTTCTCCACCAACTCGGTGCTCGCCACATTGCTACAACTTCCACCATCAACAATAACACTACATACCTTCCCATTGATCTTGCATCGTGTATGGAAAAGGTTCTCCCGCTGCTCCTTTTCTCCAATGGTCATTTGTGCACTTAAAACTCTTCTAGTGACAAGAATCTCACCATCTTCCGCAAATTCTCCATTTTCAATTTCTGGAGATTCATCTTCCTCCTCTTCGGAGCTCTCTCCATCGGTCTCCCATTCTCCATAATTGTTGATGATCATGGTGCGACGGTTTGGGCATTCACTAGCAATGTGACCCCTTCCTTGACATTTAAAACACCGAATATCCCTATTTCTGGTTTGGTTAGCCTCAAAAGTAGGTTTCTTAGGTGATAGAATTACCTTGTCACTTTTGCGATCAACCACCTCTTTTGCCTTTGATGGTTCTCCAATCTCCTTCCTTGGATTTCTCCATGGTGTGAAAGGGGTAGTGGGTTTCCTCATGTTGCTCCTCCTTTTGATTTGTTGCTCGATCTTGGTGGCTTGGTGGATCATATCTTGTATCTCTACATGGTGGTACATCTCCACTTGATCCGCAATCTCCCGATTGAGCCCATGTAAAAACCGTGCCATGGTTGCCTCCGGATCCTCCTCAACGTTTGCCCGAATCATGGCAATTTGCATCTCCTTGTAGTAGTCTTCTACACTCTTACTTCCTTGGATGAGGCGTTGAAGTTTGTTGTGGAGATCTCTATGGTAATGTGTGGGAACAAACCGCTTCCGCATGGTGAACTTCATGTCTTCCCAAGTGTTGATGGGACGTCCACCATATCTAGCCCTCTCCTTTTGAACTTGATCCCACCAAATTAAAGCATAATCAGAAAATTCAAGGGAAGCAAGTTTGACCTTTTTCTCCTCGGAATATGCATGGCATGAAAAGACCTGCTCGATCCGCATCTCCCACTCCAAGTATGCTTCCGGATCACTTTTCCCAAGAAAAGAAGGGACCTTCACCTTGATCCCGCCAAGTAGGTCATAATCATGTTGTCTCCTTTGGGCTCCTCTCGGTTGTTGGTACAACCTCCTCCTTTGTGGGACTTCATCAAGATCATCATCAAAGTTCACCATCTCCTCCTCCATGATGTGGGGACGACGTGGTGCGGGAGCGCGTCGTGGGTTATCATGGAACATCCTTGGGCTTGGTTTATTCTCCAATTCATCAATCCTCTCATGTAACACCTCCAACTTCCGATCAAGAAGCTTCTCGAAGTGGCTCACCAAAGCTTGCATTTGGAATTGCGTAGCTTCAGGTGTGGGAGATCTACTTCGACTTCCTTCATCGCTAACATGAGCAATTTTCTTCCCACGATCTTCTGCCATGATAAGTTACACAAACACAAACACACACCAGGGGGGGGGGGGAACACACACAATGATACACACTCACTCACACACGCGAGATGTACACACTCACACAAGATGTACACACTCACACACACAAAGATACACACTCACACACGCAATATATACCCACTCACACGCACAAGATGTACACACACTCACACAACAAGATGCACACACTCACACACACAAGATATATATATATATATTTTTTTTTGCTTATTTCTCTCCACTCTCAAAACTCAATTTGAATCCCAAGCTCTTATGAAATATATTACCTTGTTTAGGGTGATCAAGTGCCACAAATTCCTCCCCAATCAAGATTGTGTCGGCGGATGGTTTAACACAACCCGCTTGAGTGGTAAGGGGTTTAACAATGGTAAAGGGTCAAAAAGAGGGTGGAAAGAAGGGGTAGATAGGTGGATTGTGGGTTTTACCCGATTGTGCAAGATAAGATAAATGAATAAAAATATGAGCCAAATACAAAATGGGGATGAAGTAAAATGATGGAAAATGTTATATATGGAAATAGAAAGTGCTAATAATGTAAAGCACAAAGGAGTAATTGTATCCGCTCTTTTTTTTTGCTTTTTTTTTTGTCAATTCTCCCCAAAAAGTGTTGTGCTTGGAGTTTTAAAGCACAAGATGATTGAACGGAGAGTAAGACAATTTTTTTTTTCTCTTCGAAATCTCTCAAATAAAGGATGTGCTTAATTTTGAAAAGCACAAAATGATGAGTTGAGAGATTTTTTTTTGCCGGATACAAATCACATATAGAGAATTAAATGCGGAAAGAAGATGAATGAAAATTTGGCTCAATTTATAATAATCCAAGCTTGCACAAACTAGGACAATTCGGGAGGCTTTCAAGAAAAATGGGATTTTTCTTGTTGAATGGGTGAAAAATATGGAAAGATAAGGAGGTTAATGGATAGAATTAAAGTAAATGAAGGGATAGATGCCTACCGTGTCAACCGGAGCTCTGATACCAACTGATGCGAGACGCACGGGGTGGCCCGATCTTCACGGCGTAGGGCGGCGGATGATGGATGCGGTTTGGGGCTAAGTGACGAGTGAAGGGTATGGATAGTGGAAGCAAGTAGTCAACCAACGCTATATGGAGCGTGACCTACTACTTAGACAACACACTCAAGGGAGGGGTGTGATGGCCAATCCACACAACAACGCACTTGGGTTGAGGCACGGAATTGGGGGCTTTGTGATCTTGGATCACCAATCTAACTTGTAGATTGACAAGGCAAGAATACACAAGAGCAAGGGGGAAAACCCGGGATAATCCTCACACAACGGAGAGAAACAAAGCATAAGCTCTCAAATTAAGTCTTGAATGCCAATACAATGCCATGGGGTGGCTATTTATAGCCAAGGGGGTGATACAATGGTCAAGGGTCTAATACCCTAAAGTCATAAAGTCTAAACCTACCTTGTCCCCTTAAAAGTCAAAAAGATAAAAGCCAACAAAGACTTTTGGAAAAGAAGCACACAACTTTCCAACATAGCCCACCGGATTTGACTTTGAGTGCATAGCCCACCGGATTTGACTTTGGTGTCCAAAGATGCCATTTCTAGAATCCTCCATGTGGGCAAGGCCTCCAAATTCGTGCAACCATGTGGGCCAAGCTTTAATCATCAATTTTGGGCTTGAATAAGTGATATTAAATGCCCATTTGCTCCATCCGTGCAAGATAATACCCATTGGGCCTTTAATGAAGCAAGATGAGTGCCCATTGAAGCATTCAACCTCTTTAATCTTCCTCGCGTCATTGGGCCTTGCAAATCCAATTCCTCCACCCGAGCAATCGACTCGGTGCCTTCCGCATGGTTCGCATCAGGGACTAATTGGCATGATGGGACAAATGGGCCTAAGTTACCTCATGGGCCCAATGGATATAATGGGCATAATGGGCCTTAGTGGACTAAGTGGGCCTAAAGGGCTCAATGGGTCGAATGGGCCTAAGTGGCCTAATGGGCCTAATGGACCCAATAGGCCTCATGGGATGAATAGGCCTAAGGGGTATAATGGGACTAGTGGGCCAAATGGGCCAAACGGGCCTAATGGGATGAATGTGCCCAGTGGACCTAATGGGCCTAATGGCCCTAAGTGGCTTAAAGGGCCAAGTGGGTCTAATGGGTTTAATGGGACCAAGTGACATGATGGGTCTAATGGCCCTCATGGGACTAATGGGTCTAAGTGGCCTCATGGGCCTAATGGGCCTCAGTGTCCTAATGGGCCTGATGGGACTCATGGGTCCATGGGCCAGATGGGCCTAATGGGCCTAATGGCCCAAAGTGGCCTAGTGGGCCTAAGTTTCCTAATGAGCCTAATGGGTCTAATTGGCCTAAGGGGGATAATGGTCCTAATGGAGATAATGGGACTAAGTGTCCTAAGTGGACTAATAGGGATAATCATCCGAATAGGGTAATGGTATGAAGTGGACTTAGTGGCTTAATGGACATAATGGACCTAATGGGACTAATTGGTGTAATGGGCCTAATGTTCCTAAGCATCCTAATGGGCCTAATGGGCCTAGTTGTCCTAATGGGACTAATGGGCCAAAGTGGCCTAATTGGGATAATCGACTGAATGGGCCTAATGGGCCTTAGTGGCCTAAGTGGCTTAATGGGCCTAATGGGCCTAATGGGACTAATGGGTTTAATTATACTATTGGTCCTAAGTGTCTTAATGGGCCAAATGGTCCTATTGGGACTTAGTGACCTAATGGGACTAATGGGCATAATGGGAATAATGGGTTTAGTGGGAATAATGGTCCTTAGTGGCCTAATGGGCCTAATGGGCCTAGTGGACCTAATGGGACTAACTGGCATAATGGGCCTAAGGGGGCTAACAGACCTAATGGTCCTAATGGCCCCAAGTGTCCTAATCATCCTAATCGACTGAATGAGCCTAATGGGACTAATGGTCCTAAGTGGCCTAAGTGGGCAAAGTGGCCTAATCGACCTAATCAAGCGAATATGACTAATGGGCCTAAGCAGCCTAATAGGCCTAATGCCTAAGTAGCCTAATGGGCCCAATGGGCCTAATGGGCCTAATGGGAATAATGGACCTAAGTGGCCTAAGTGGTCTAATCAGCCTAATCATTCGAATGGTATTAATGAGCCTAAGTGGACTAATGGGCCTAATGGGCCTAATGGACCTAAGTGGCCTAATCATCCTAATCCACTAAATGGGCCTGACCTAAGTGGCCTAATGATCCTAATGGTCCAAAGTGTCCTAATCTGCCTAATCGACTGAATGGGTCTTAGTGGCCTAATGAGCATAAAGGTCCTAATGGGTCTAAGTGGGCTAATCAGTCTAATTGACCGAATGGGACTAAGTGGCTGAATCGACCTAATCGACCAAATGGGCATAATGAGCCTAAGTGGCAAAATGGACCTAATGGGCTAAGTGGCCTAATCGACCTAATCGACCAAATGGGTCGAATAGACCTAGGTGGCCTAATGGGTCTAATGGGTCTAAGTGGCCTAAGTGGCTTAATCATCCTATTTGACCGAATGTGAATAATGGTCCTTATGGGCCTAAGTGGCAGATTGGGCCTAATGGGCTTACATGGACAAATGGGTCTAAAGGGACAAATTGGCCAAATTGGGCTAATGGGCATAATGATCATAAGTTGTCGAATGAGCTTAAGTGGCATAATGGCCCTAATGGCCCAAGTGACCTAATAGGCCTAGTGGCCCTAAGTGGTTGAATGATCCTAATGGGCCTAATGTTCCAATGGGGCCAAATGGGGCTAATGGGCCGAATGGGTCTATTGGGCTGAATGGGCCTTAGTGGCCTAACAGTACAATGGGTCTATGTGGACTAATGGACCTAATGGGCCTAAGTGGCCTAAGTGGAATAATCAGCCCAATCGAACGAATGGGCCTAATGGGCCTAAGTGGCATAATAGGCCTTAGTGGTCGAATGGGCCTAATGGGCATGATAGGTTAAAGTGGCCTAGTGGGCCTCATGGACCAATGTGGCCTAATGGACCTCATGGTCCTAAGTGGCCTAAGGGGCCTAATGGACCTAATGGGCCTCATGAGACTAAGTGGTCTATTGTGCCTCATGGGCCTAATGGCCTAAGTGGCCTAAGTGGCCTAATAGGCCTAATGGAATTAATGGGCTTAACGGGCCTAGGTGCCAAATTTTTCAAGTGGGCCAAAGTGTCCTAAGGGTCCTAATGGGCCTAAGTTGCATAATGGGCCTTGGTGGCCTAATGGGATTAATGGGCTTAACGGGTCTTGGGGCCAAATGAGCCTAATGGGCCTAATGAGCCTAATTGGCCTAAGTGGCATAATGGCCCTCAGTGTCATAATGGGACAATGATGCCTAATCGGCCTAATGGGCTTCATGGGCTAAATGTTCCTAATGGGCCTAATGGGTATAAGTGACCTAATGGGACTAATGGGATGAATGGGAATAATTGGACTAAGTGGTCTAATGGGCATAATAGGCCTAATGGGCCAAAATGGCCTAATGGTCCAAAGTTGCCTAATCATCGCGTTGGACTTAATGGGCCTAATGGGCATAGTGGGCCTAATGGGCCTAAGTGGAATAATGGGCCTAAGTGGCCTAATTGGAATAATGGGTTTAATGGGCCAAGTGGGCCTAAATTTCCTAATGGGGCTTGGTGGCCTAATCGGCCTAATGGGCCTAAGTGGACTCATGTGCTTAATGGGATTAACGAGCCTAGGGGCCAAATGGGCCTAATGGGCCAAATGGGCTAAATGGGCCTAATTAGCCTAAGTTCCCTAATGGTCTGAATGGACCTCATGTAACTAAGTGTCCTAATGGGATTAATGGGCCTAAAGGGCCTAATGGGAATAATTGGCCTAATGGGCCTAAGTGACCTAATCGGCCTAATGGGCTTAATGGGCCCAATAGGACTAAGTGGTCAAATGGGCCTAATGGACCTAAGTGGCCCAATTATCCTAATGGGCCTAAGTATCCTGATAGGCCTAAGTGTCCCAATGGTCCAAATTATCATAATGGGCCTAAGTGTGCTAATGGGATTAAGTAGCCGAATGGGCCTAAGTTGCCCAATTGGACTAGTGGGCCTTAGTGGACTGATGGGCCTAATGGGTCTTAGTGGCCTCATAGGACTAAAGGTCCTTAGTGGATTCATGGTCCTAATGGTAATAATGGTCCTAAATTCCCTAAGTGGCATAATGGGCCTAATGGGCATAATGGGACAAATGGGACAAATGGGCCTAAGTAGCCGAATGAGACGAATGGGCCTAATTTGCTCAATGGGGCTAATGAATCAAATGGGCCTAGTGGCCTAATGGGCTTAATGGTTCAAATGAGCCTAAGTTTCCTAATTGGCATAATGGGACTAAGTGTCCTAATGGGCCTAATGGGCCTTAGTGGCCTAAGGGGCCTAATGGGCCCAATTGGTGTTAGTGGCCTAAGTGGCCAAATGGGCCTAATAGGCCGAAGGGACCTAAGTGGCCTAACTGGCCTAATGGGACTAAGGGGCCTAAGTGGCCTAATGGGCCTAATGGGTCGACGTCATCTAATGGGCCTAATGGACCTATGTGGCCTAATAGGCCAAGTGGGCCTAATGGGCCTAAGTGGCTGAATGGGTCGAAGTGGCCTAATGGTCCTAATGTGCCTAGTGGGCCTAATGAGCCTAAGTGGACTAATGGGACTACTAGACCTGCTGGTCCTAATGGGCCTAAGTGGCTTAAGTGGCCTAATGGGACTAATGGGCCTAATGTGCCTAATGGGCCAACTGGTCCTAAGGGGGCTAATATGCCTAATGGTCCTAATGGGACTAATGGTACTAAGTGTCCGAATGGTCCTAAGTGTCCTAATTGGTCTAATGGGCCTAATTGGCCTAAGTGGCCTAATGGGCCTAATTGGATAAATGGGCCTCGTGGGCCTCGTGGGTCTAAGTGTCCTAATGGGCCTAAGTGGTCTGATGGGGAAAATGGGCCTCATGGGCCTAAGTGGCCTCATGGGCCTCATGGGACGAAGTGGCCTGATGGGCCTAATGAGACCAAGGGGCTAGTGGGCCCAAGCAGCTAATGGGCCTAATGGGCCAAATTGGATGAATGGGCTTAATGGGCCTTGGTGCCAAATGGTTCTAATGGTATTAATGGGCCTAAGGGTCTTGATCAGATTAATTAGCCTAATGGGCCTAAGGGGCCTAATGTGCCTAAGTGTCCTAATGGGCCTAGGTGGACTAATGGGCCTAATGGGATGAATGGGCCTAAGAGGCCTAAGAGGCCTAAGAGGCCTAAGAGGCCTAAGAGGCCTAAGTGTCCTAAGAGGCCTAAGTGGCCTAAGTTTCCTAAGAGGCCTAAGTGGCCTAATGGGCCTAAGTGGCCTAAGAGGCACTACTAGAAAGCATGATTTTCCCAACACTTATATACCAATGGTTCTCCAGAAACATTGGTATAAGTGTTTTTTACCAACGGTTTTAACAAACCATTGGTAAACAATGGTTTTGTGAAGGATTTCCCAACGGTTTGAAGAAACCGTTGGGAAAGCCAAAGTTTTTTCATCTTTTCCCAATGGTTTTTACAAACCGTTGGGAAAATTCATGTTTCCCATTGGTTTTTACAAACCGTTGGGAAAGTTCTCATTAAATACATCCAATTCCAGAGGCCCCCGCAGCATGACACAACATTCCCCAATTTGCAGAAGCCGCGGTGCCCAGTGAACCCTAACCCGATTTCTTTCATCCGATCGGCTGCAAATCCATCATCTAGGTTATATTATTTAAACCTCTTCCCAAATACAAGCTCTCTTCCTCCTATTTCCACATTTATTTCAATATCTCAAAAGATCACATCATTTTTTCCTATTTTAGGGATTTTCAAAAAATTTAAGATTCACAATATTTGATAGTGAATCAATTAATAATATTTGGAAATTTATGTTTTTAAAAAATTTCTTTGAATTTTGTATAAGTAAATGTTTAGTTTGAGTAATGTATTAAATAGAACCATAACGTGGCATTCATTGTTTTGACCTTCATTTAAGGTATGATTAAATTCTTCTATAGGTAGATTTATCAACCTAATAACATAAAATTATTTCTAATTCTATATGAATATTTTCAACATATAGGTGTCATTATGATACCATTCATACCATGTGGGAGTTCTTTTTTCTAAAAGTACACCAATGATTTATGTGTCCTCATTTTATAAATTGAAACTACATAAGGGTTATAGCTTCAGGGAATTCATTGATTTTGTGAGTTATACATTCCTAGGGAATGGTTGAAAACATAGAAGGTTACATGAACCTTATTATTAATCATTGATCGATGAATCAAGAAGTCATTAGCTAGATTAATAGTCATAAGAGTTAATCAAACTCTAGAGAAAATTACTTGTATGGGATATTATATACTTGGCTTCATAGGGATGATGATCCAATAGAATGTACTAATTGGTGTGAAACTATGATAGTGAAATATAGATCTAGAACACATTTGTTCATGCGACACCTATCATGTTGTTAAACTATTGAAATGAATTATATTTTTTTGGTAGAATTTTTTTATATGTGAGATGCAAAATGACATTCATGGGTTATTTATAATTTATAACGGCCTAAATGTATAGATAATACATAGTTTTTCTGGTATAGGGGGGATTACATTACAAAAGGACCATGTCATTTAACACCAATAATTAATTTATTTTTTAGATAATATTACTATTTCCAATGAAGTGTGTGACTGTGACTAGAGATATCATCACACATACATCTAGTGTAAATCTATTTTAACATAATTTCAAGTTGTTTCATTCTACTCTATATTCATTTTGGTGCCTGGTAAATGTATTTTTTGGCTACATCTGCAACTCATCTTCAATAGTGGATTGAGTGTGCGCCTTGGGATGAGTTATCCTCCCTAGTAAATGAAGAACAAGTCACTTATAATATAGGGAATGTTCTATAGAATGTTTACTAGTGAATACTTTCATTTGAGGTATCATAACCAAAAAAATCAATAGAATATGGTTAAAACATTTTATTATAGCTCGTGATGATATCAGTTAGGTATCCTATTCATTCAGACAATGATGATGATAAAACCTGTTTATAGGATGTCATTGATCCCCAAAAATATTCTAAGGATTTGAGTGTATGATAGATCCATAGGTAATAATACTTATGAGGCATTTCATTACTATAAATTAAGTATAATTTTTTAATATCAAGATACTTAAAAAAATTAAAAAGAATTCAATAATTAGGATTGCATTCCCTGATTTATCTAGATTTATCATAGGGTTCTGTGGTAGTAGGAAATTATGTTAGGTTAATGCTGACATGCCAGTAGGAGAATCTATGCCATTTCAAAAGAAATCATGTATTAAAGGTTTGACAATTCCCCTTGGACAGCCCGTACCCCCCTAGACAGCCCCCACCCTTGTTGATAACCCGCCCACCCCACCCCTGAACACCTGCCCACCACCCCCCAGACACCCCCATCCCCCCGGACTCCCCCCACCCCTTGGAAAGCCCCCCCCCCTACCCCCTTGACACCCCCGACCCCACTAGACAGTGTCGCCACCCCTGTGGACATCCTGACCACCCCCCGTGGACAGCCCGCCCACCCCCCTGGACAGCCCGCCCACCCCCCTGGACACCCCAGACCCCCTGGACAGCCCCGCCACCCCCATGGGTATCCCTCCCACCCACTGGACACCTCGTACCCCTCAGAAAGCCCCACCCACCCCATGGACACCCCACTCACCTCCTTGGATAGCCTGCCCACCCCCCTGGACTCCCCCTACCCCCCTGGACAGCCTGACCACCACCGCAGACAGCCCGCCCACCTGGACACCCCGATCCCACTAGACAGCCCCCACCCCCTGAACATCTCTGACCCCCCAGACGGCCCCACCACCCCCCTAAACACACTGCACCCCCTGGACACTCTGCACCCCCCTGTTCAGGGGATGATTTTTGTTTTAGTAATAGTGGGTCTTCTGGGGAAAGAGGTTGGGCAGGTGGGAGGGGAGGGGAGGGGGCTGCTGGGTGAAAAGGGTGGGCAGTAGGGGAGGGGCAGGGGTCTGCTGGAGGAAAAGGGTGGGCAGGGGGGGAGGGGGGAGGGAAGGGGAGGGGAGGAGGCTAATGGGTGAAAAGGGTGGGCAGGATGGTAAGGGTAGGGGTTGCTGGAGGAAAAGGGTGGGAAGGGGGGAGGGAAGGGGAGGGGATGGTTGATGGCAGGAGGGAGGGGGCTGCTGGGGGAAAAGGTTGGGTAGGGGGGAGGAGGCTGCTGGTGGAAAAGGGTGGGCAGGGGGGAGGGGAGGGGAGGGGCAGGGGCTGCTGGAGGAAAAGGGTGGGCAGGGGGGGAGGGGAGGGGAGGGGAGGGGAGGGGGGAGGGGAGGGGAGGTAAGGGGATGGGGGAGGGGAGGGGAGGGGGCTCTTGGGTGAAAAGGGTGGGCAGGATGGGGAAGGGGAGGGGGCAGGGGAGGAGAGGGGGCTGCTGGGTGAAAAGGGTGGGCAGGAGGGGAGGGGCAGGGGGAGAGGGGAGGGGAGGGGCTGGGGCTGGGCATGTTGGAGGGGAGGGTAGGGAAGGGGAGGGGAGGGGAGGGGAGGGTTGGGGAGAGGAGGAGGATGACAAGAGGGAGGGGGTGCTGGGGGAAAAGGTTGGGCAGGGGGGAGGGGAGGGGAGGGGGCTACTGGGGGAAAAGGGTGGGCAGGGGGGGAGGGGAGGGGCAGGGGCAGGGGGCTGCTGGAGGAAAAGGGTGGGCAGGGGGGAGGGGAGGGGAGGGGTAGGGGTTGGGCAGGTTGGAGGGGAGGGTAGGGAAGGGGAGGGGAGGGTAGGGTAGGGGCTGGGTGATGGCAGGAGAGAGGGGGCTGCTGGGGGAAAAGGTTGGGCAGGGGGGAGGGGAGGAGAGGGGCAGGGGATGGGCTGCTGGGGGAAGGGGCTGTGCAGGGGGGGGGGGTTCTGAGGTGGGAGGTGGATGTGCTGCATGTTTCATTGATTTTGTTTCCTTTTATTATTTTAAATGTATGTTACTTCAGGATTACTATTTCAATTTGTTGAGAATAAATTTTGTAATCCTGTTCCAATATAATTTATGCTTTTTACTGTTTCTTATCTATGCAGATGCGTGCGGAAAATTATTCAGGGAAATCAATAGTTTGGTTATTATGAAGTTCAATGTGTCTTTTCTGATGGGTCTTCTCTTAAAGAAAAGGACAGGTCTCTTCTGTTGAGATTTATGATATAAAGTCAGCACAAAATGGTTATTGCTGAAGTGGAATCTCATTTGGGCCAACTTGTGAGTTTTAAACACTGTATAAAAAATTCTCCTTGGTTGGAAAGTAATATTGTTATAAGGTGCATAATATTGATCATTAATGATTTCCTCTTCAAACAAACCTTTAGGGAGGGTGTCTTCATTGCGGATGCATTTGGTTCTCAAAGTGTCTTTCTCCTGTTTAAAATAGATGCGCTTTTAAGTAAAATAAACGACATACGGAAAACTAGCCAAACACATTCGGATTGTGTTGATACTTTAGGAAAACGATCCATGGGTCATTTGTGATGTGTACGAGTCAACCCCACCTCAATCTGAGGTGCGGTGTGGCCGACATCACTCAAAGTGTCTCACTTTTCTTTGAAATGGAAAACAGTTTAAGTCAAAACAACAAATGACATACGGAAAATAGACCAAACACATTCGTATTCTATTGATAATTTAGGACAAGTATCCATGGGTCATTTGTGACATGTAAAAGTCAACCCCGCCTCAATCTGAGGCACGGTGTGGCCGGTACCACTCGAAGTGTCTCACTTTTATTTGAAATGGACAGGATTTTAAGTGAAAACAACAACCGGCATACGGAAAACTGACCAAACGCATTCGGATTATATTGATACTTTAGGAAAAGTTTCCATGGGTCATTTATGATGTGTACGAGTCAACCCCACCTCAATCCGAGGGCTGGTGTGGCCGGTACAACTCAAAGTGTCTTTCTTTTGTTTAAAATGGATGCGCTTTTAAGTAAAATAAACGAAATACAGAAAACTGACCAAACACATTCGGATTGTGTTTATACTTTAGGAAAACGATCCATGTGTCATTTATGATGTTTACGAGTCAACCCCTCTTCAATCCGAGGTGCGGTGTGGCTGACACCACTCAAAGTGTCACTTTTCTTTGGAATGGACAACAGTTTAAGTCAAAACAACAACTGACATACGAAAAATGGACCAAAATCATTCAGATTCTATTGATACTTTTTGAAAAGTATCCATGGGTCATTTTTGACATGTACGAGTCAACCCCGCCTCAATATGAGGCATAGTGTGGCCGGTACCACTTGAAGTGTCTCACTTTTATTAGAAATGGACAGGATTTTAAGTGAAAACAACAACTGGCATACAGAAAACCGACCAAACACCTTCGGATTCTGTTGATACTTTAGGAAAAGTTTACATGGGTCATTTTTGATGTGTACGAGTAAACCCCGCCTTAATCCGAGGGCCTTTGTGGCTGGTACCGCTTAAAGTGTCTTTCTTTTGTTTAAAATGAATGCGCTTTTAAGTAAAATAAACGACATACGGAAAACTGACCAAACGCATTCGGATTGTGTTGATACTTTAGAAAAAACGATCCATGGGTCATTTTTGATGTGTACGAGTCAACCCCGCCTCAATCCGATTCATGGTGTGGCCGACACCACTCAAAGTGTCTCACTTTTCTTTGAAATGGACAACAGTTTAAGTCAAAACAACAACTGACATACAGAAAATGGACCAAAAGCATTCGGATTCTGTTGATACTTTAGGAAAAGTATGAATGGGTCATTTTTTACATGTAGGAGTCAACCCCGCCTCAATCCAAGGCACAGTGTGGCCGGTATCACTCAAACTGTCTCACTTTTATTTGAAATGGACAGGATTTTAAGTGAAAACAACAACTGACATACGGAAAACCAACCAAATGCATTAGTATTCTTCTGATACTTTAGAAAAAGTTTCCATGGGTCATTTGTGACATGTACGAGTCAACCCTACCTAAATTTGAGGGCCGGTGTGGCTGGTACCACTCAAAGTGTCTTTCTTTTGTTTAAAATGGATGCGCTTTTAAGTAAAATAAACGACATACGGAAAACAGACCAAACACATTCGTACTATATTGATACTTTAGGAAAACAATCCATGGGTCATTTGTGACGTGTAAGAGTCAACCCCGCCTCAATCCGAGGCACGGTGTGGCCGGCACCACTCAAAGTGTCTCACTTTTCTTTGAAATGGACAACAGTTTAAGTAAAAACAACAACTGACATACGGAAAATGGACCAAACACATTCGGATTCTGTTGATACTTTAGGAAAAGTATCCATGGGTAATTTTTGATGTGTACGAGTCAACCCCGCATCAATATGAGGCACGGTGTGGCTGGTACCACTCAAATTGTCTCACTTTTATTTGAAATGGACAGGATTTTAAGTGAAAACAACAACTGGCATACGGAAAACTAACCAAACACCTTCATATTCTGTTGATACTTTAGGAAAAGTTTCCATGGGTCATTTGTGACGTATACGAGTAAAGCCCGCCTCAATTAGAGGGCCAGTGTGGCCGGTACCACTCAAAGTGTCTTTCTTTTGTTTAAAATGGATGCGTTTTTAAGTAAAATAAACGACATACGAAAAACCAACCAAACACATTCGGATTGTGTTGATACTTTATGAAAACAATACATGGGTCATTTTTGACATGTAAGAGTCAACCCCGCCACAATCCAAGGCACGGTGTGGCCGGGACCACTCAAAGTGTCTCACTTTTCTTTGAAATGGACAACAGTTTAAGTAAAAACAACAACTAACATATGGAAAATGGACCAAACGCATTCGGATTCTGTTGATACTTTAGGAAAAGTATCCATGGGTCATTCTTGACATGTACGATTCAAACCCGCCTCAATTTGAGGCACGGTGTGGCTGGTACCACTCAAACTGTCTCACTTTTATTTGAAATGGACAAGATTTTAAGTGAAAACAACTACCGACATACGAAAAATCGACCAAACGCATTCGGATTCTATTGAAACTTTAGAAAAATGATCCATGGGTCATATGTGACGTGTATGAGTCAACCCCTCCTCAATCAAAGGCACGGTGTGGACGGAACCTCTCAAAGTGTCTTTATTTTGTTTAAAATGGATGTGCTTTTAAGTAAAATAAACGACATACAGAAAATAGACCAAACACATTTGGATTGTGATTATACTTTATTAAAATGATCCATGGGTAATTTTTGACGTGTAAGAGTCAAACCCGCCTTAATAAGAGGCGTGCTGTGGCCGACACCACTCAAAGTGTCTCACTTTTCTTTGAAATGGACAACAGTTTAATTAAAAACAACAACTGACATACGGAAAACGGACCAAACACATTCGGATTCTGTTGATACATTAGGAAAAGTATCCATGGGTCATTTGTGTCATGTAAGAGGAAACCCCGCCTCAATCTGAGGCACGGTGTGGCCGGTACCAAAAAAACTGTCTCACTTTTATTTGAAATGGACAAGATTTTAAGTGAAAACAACTACTGGAATACGGAAAACCAACCAAACGTATTCGGATTCTGTTGAAACTTTAGGAAAATGATCCATGGGTCATATGTGACGTGTACGAGTCAACCCTTCCTCAATACAAGGCATTGTGTGGACGTCACCACTCAAAGTCTCTCTTTTGTTTGAAAAGAACATCATTTTAAGTGAATACAACTGAAATTTACACTCATCAACGATAGTCTCAAACTCTTTTACATGAGTTGGGTAGTTTCACTCATGGGATCATAAGTGAAGATACTCCTAAGAAAATACCTTTTCACCATATATTATAAACAATACAAGTTCAATGCAAAATTCATCACAAATCATTACATACCCAAATCTAGGATAAAAAAAGGGGATATGATCCAATTTCAAACTCATATTCAACTCTAATAGGTATTTCTCATACTATTCTGCATATTAGAATTTGATGGGGAGGTGGGGGGGTTGTGCTGGTTGGGGGGTTGTGCAGGGGTGAGGTGAATTACTATCAGATGATTATTGTCATATGAAGATTGAAATAGGGAATTGCAGTACATGACATGGTTGGAAGAATTTGATGGTTTTATGTGCTTTTTTGTGCTCTTTTAGGTGTTTTTTATAATTTTGTAAGTTTGTATGTGGTTTTTGTGATATTTTTTATGCAGGTGTAGGTGTATAGTGGAGGGGCTATTGGAGGGGGCTGTTGTGCAGCAGTTCTGTAAAAACTCAATACCAACGGTTCTAAACTGTTGGTATAAGAGTGCTGGAATTTTGGAAAAACACTATACCAACGGTTTAGAACCATTGGTATAGGTGTTCTGGAATTATGAAAAAACACCTATACCAACGGTTTAGAACCGTTGGTATATGTGTTCTGGAATTCTGGAAAAACACAATACCAGCGGTTTAGAACCGTTGGTATAGGTGTTCTGGAAAATCACATTACCAACGGTTGAAAACCGTTGGTATAACAATTCTCAAAAAATGCAGTACCAACAGTTATAAACCATTGGTATACATTGGGAGAAATTTAATAAAATAATATAAAAACGGTTTAGATCAAACCGTTGGTATAAGGCTTTCCTCACGGCTTACTAACCAACGGTTTTCCAGCCTATACCAACGGTTTAAAACCGTTGGTATAACCTTCTTTTCTAGTAGTGAGGCCTAAGTGGCCTAATGGGTGTAATGGGCCAAATGGGACAAATGGGCCTAATGGAACTAATGGGCCTGTTGGGACCAAGTGGCCTAATGGTCCTAAGTGGCCTAAAGGGCCTAATTAGCCTGAGGGGACTAAGTAGACTAATGGTCTGAATGGGCCTAAGTGTCCTAATGGGTGTAAGTGGCCTAATGGGCCTAATTTTTCTAATCGGTCTAAGGGGCGTAATGGGCCTAAGTGGTCTAATGGGACTAAGGGGACTAAGGGGAATAATGGGCCTAGGGGGCTTAATGGGCCTCCATGGCCTAATGTTCTTAATGGTCTTAACAGGATTAGGGGCCAAATGGGCCTAAGTGGCCAAATGGGCCAAATTTGTATAATTGGATTAATGGTATTAATGGGCCTAATGGGCCGAATAGGCCTTAGTGGCCTAATGGGTGGAATGTGCCTAATTGGCCGAAGTGGCTTAATGGGCCTAATGGGTTGAAGGGGACTAATGATACAAAGTTTCCCAATCAACCTAATGGGATTAATTGTTCGAATATGCCTCATGGGCCAAATGGACCTAATGGGCGAAATGGGCCGAGTGGGACTAAGTGGCCTAATCGGCCTAATGGGCTTAGCAGGCCTAGTGGACTGAGGCGACCCAATGGGCCTAATTGGCCTTAGTGGCCTCATCGGACTAATGTGCCTAAGTGGATTAATGGGCCTAAGTGGCCTAATGGGCCTAAGTGGCCTAATGGGGCCAAGTGGCCTAATTGTTTTAATGGGCTTAATGAGCTAAGGGGATAAATGGGCCAAATGGGTATAATGGGCTGAATGGGCCAAATTAACCCAAGTAGCCTAATGGGCGTAATGGGATTGATTGGCCTAAGTGGCCTAATGGGCCTAAGTTTCCTAATAATCCTAATGGGCCTAAGTGGGCCTAAGGGGCCTAATGGGCCTAAGTGGGCCTAATGGGCCTAAGTGGCCTAATGGGATGAAGTGGACCTAATGGCCTAATGGGCCTAGGTGGCCGAATGATCCTAGGTGGAAAAATATGGCTAGGTGGCCAAATTGGCCTAGGTGGCCTAATGGGCCTAATGAGCCTAATGGGATGAAGTGTCGTAATGGGACTAAAGGGCCTAATGAGTCAATGTGTCCTAATGGGCCTAAGTGGAATAATCATAACCGAATGGGCCAAAGTGGCCTAATGGTCCTAGTGGGCCTAGGTGACCAAATGGTTCTAGGTGGCCTAATTGGTCAAATGGCATGTATTGGTCGAATGATCCTAATGGGCCTAAGTGGATGAATTGGCTTAAAGGCCCTGATGGTACATAGTGGCCTAATATGCCTAAGTGGATGAATGGGCCTAAGGGGCCTAACGGGGCTCATGGGCCTAAGTGGCTGAATAGGCCTAAGTGGCCTAATTGTCCTAATGTGATGAATGGGAATAATGGGTCTCATGGGACTAAGTGGCCTAATGGGACAAATGGGATGAAGCGGCTTAATGGGCCTGATGGGCCTGATGAGTCTCATGGGCCTAAGTATCCTAATGGGCCTATTGGGCCCAAGTGGACAAATGGGCCTATGGGGACTAAGTATCCCAATCAAAATAGTTTACCTAATTGGCCTAATGGGCCTAATGGGACAAATGGGATGAATGTGCCTAATAGGCCTAAGTGGCCTAATGGGCCTAAGTGGACAAATGGGCCTAATGGGATGGATGGGACTAATAATCCTAAGTGGCCTAATGGGACTAATGCGCCTAAGTGTACTTATCATGCTAATGTGATTAATGGACCTAATGGGCCTAAGTTGCCTAATGGGCCTAAGTGGACTAATGGTCCTAAGTGGCCTAATGCACCAAATGGACCAAAGTGGACAGATGGGCCTAATGGGCCTAAGTGACCTAATCTACCTAATGTGCCTAAGTGTCCTAATGGGTCAAAGTGGTCAAAGGGGACTAAGTGGCCTAATGGTTCTTATGGGGATAAGTGGCCTAATGAGCCTAAGTGGCCTAATGGGCGTAAGTGGCTTAAAGGGCCTAATGGTCCCAAGTGGCCTAATGGTCCTAATGGGATGAATGGACCTAATGGGTCTAATGATCCTAATGGGACGAATGGGATCAATGGGCCTAATGGGCCTCAGTGGCCTAATTTACCTAATGGGATTAATGGGCCTAAGTGGTTTAATGGACCTAATGGGCCTAATGGGCATAAGTGGCATAATGGGCCAAAGTCTCCTAATCGGCCTAAGTGGTCTAATGGGCCTAAGTGGCCTAATAGGCCTAATCGGCGTAATGGACCTAAGTGGCATAATGGGCTTAAGTGGACTAAGTGTCCTAATGGGCCTAATGGGACAATGTGGACTAATGAGCCCAATGGGCCTAAGTGGCCTAATGGGCCAATGTGGCCTAATGGGTCTAATGGGACTAAGTGGTGTAATGGGCATAATGTGTTAATGGAAATAATGGGCCTAATGGGACTTAGTGGCCTGATGGGCCTTAGTTGCCTAATGGTACTAAGTGGCATAATGGGAATAATAGGCTTAAGTGGTCTAATGGGTTGAATGGGCCTCACTAGCCTAGTGAGCCTAATGGGCCTAAGTGGCCTAATAGGCTGAATGGGCATATGTGGACTAATGGGCCAAATGGTCCTCAGTGGCCTATGTGTCCTAATGGTCTAAATGGTATAAATTGGCCTCAATGGCCTAATGTACCTAATGGGCCTCAGTGGCCTAATGGGCCTAATACGCCGAATGGGCCTAAGTGGATTAATGGGCCTAAGTGGCTGAATGACCCTAAGTGTCCTAATGGGCTTAAGTGGACTAAATGGCTTAATAGACTTAAGTGGCCAAAAGGGCCTAAGTGTCCTAATGGGTCTAATGGGACTAATGTTCCTAAGTGACATAATGGGCCTAGGTGGCCTAAAATGCCTAATTAGCATAAGGGGACTAAGTGGACTAATGGGTCTAATGGGCCTAAGCGGCCTAATGGGCCGAAGTGGCCTAATGGGCCTAAGGGGACTAAGTGGCCTAAGGGGCCTAAGTAGCTTAATGTGCATAATTGGCCTAATGGGCCTAATGGGACTAAGTGTCCTAATGGGCCTCAGTGGCCTAATGGTCCTAATGTGCAAAATGGGATTTAAGTGGTATAATGGGCTCAATGGACCTAATGGGACTAAGTGGTATAATGGACCTAAGTAGCCTAATGGGCCTAAGGGGACTAAGTGGCCTAATGGACCTAAGTGGCCTAAGGGGCCTAAGTGGCCTATGGGCCTAAGGGAACTAATGGGACTAATGAGCCTAAGTGGACTAATGGGCCTCTTTGACATAATGGGCCTAATGCACCGAATGCACCTAAGTGGCTCAATGGGCCTTAGTGGCCTAATGGGCTCAAGTGGCCTCATGGGCCTTAGTGGCATAATGGGCTTAATGGGACTAATGGGACTAATTGGGAAAATTGGTGTAATGGTCCTAATGGAACATATGGGCCTAAGTGGCCTAATGTTCCTCATCCAATGGGCATATTGGGCTGAATGGGCCTAATGGGATGAATGGGCCTAATTGGCCTAATGAGCCTAAGTGCCCTGATTGGCCTAATGTGCCTCGTGGGCCTAATTGGACTAAATGACCTAAGTGTCCTAATAGGTCTAATGGGCTTAATGGGCCTAAGTGGCATAATGAGACTAGTATAATGGGATTAATAGTCCAAATGGGCCTCAGTGGCCTAATGGACCGAATAAGCTTAATGGGATAAATTACCCCAATGGGCCTAATGGGCCTAAGTTACCGAATGGGCCTAACTGGAGTAATGGGACAAATAGATCTAGTGGGCCTAATGGGCCTAATGGTCCTAAGTGGTCTAATTGTCATAATGACTCTAATGAATGAACTTAATGGCTCTGTACTCTTCTGGATACTGATGCTCCTCCTACCTCCTCTTTCCCTCCCATGGTTTTGAGGGTCTACTTGATGGTGATGGTGCCACATCACCTGATCCAATGTATTCCTTCTCTTGATTTATTTTTCTTCCCTCTCAACCGATGTGGCTTCCTGGTGTGGTCATCACATGTCTCTCACCACCCCTCTTTCGATCTATCCATGTGCATTAGACCCCCATTCTGGGTATGTGTGTGCGGGTGCTTTAGATGTCTTAGGTCAGCTCTAGTTAGTGCACCTGATGCCTTCTTTATCCTCTAACCATTATGTACTACCCATCACGTTTGAATCCACTTTGGTCACACTAGATTCGGGATCTGGGTCTACTTGGGATGGTTCTGGAGTTGGGATGGCAGTGGTCTTATCTCAGATTCATTCCTCTATTTGGATCCTTCTCTATTTTTCATATCCAAATTTAGGTCTCGTATGGTGTTTTTTTGGGATTGATTTTGTTTCTATGTTATTGGTTCTCTATTTCATTAGACTAATGTGGTTTCTGGCTTGGTCTCCTACCGAGGCCTCCATCTTCCCATCCTTACTATGATCCTTTCTCTATCTGTCCAGTGCGTGGGTCTTCATGGAGGTTCTGGGAGGTGTGGATCGAGTGTCTTAGGGTCTCCAGGAGGGAGAATGGACCATATATAAAGGTTCGAATTGTTGTGATGTTCTGTTTTGATAGTTTTTTTGTGGTAAATTTGAAGTTTTACAACTGCGATATGAAGACATCAGTGGTGATTAGTGGACATCCTGGTTTGTTTTTCTCTGGTTCTCAGCTCCAACAACGATGGTCGACGATAATGAAGGTGGTTTTCCCATCGATGATGTGGTGACTCTGGCAGTGATGGTTATGAAGATGATGTTCCAAGTGGACAAAAACGAGGTGATAATGACAATGATGATGGTGAAAGCTTCTTCAATGTGATATCTTCGATGCAGCGACTGCATGATTTGTGGGATCTATTGCCGACACAATAGTTCCTGCGGTGATGATACTCATTTCAAATTTTAAATATCTAGACTATTTTTGAAATTTCGATATGTGTCATGTTGTATGGTGTAAGGTTCCCACATTTTCCTCAAATTGGATTTTATGAACATGAAAAAAATGATTTGGAGGGCCTAATGGGCCTAAGTGGCCTAATATGCCTAATGGTCATAATGGGCCTAAGTGGCCTAAAAGGCCTAATGGGCCAAACTGACCTAATGGTCCTAAATGGACTAATGCGCCCAATGGGCCTAAGTGACTGAATGTGCCGAATGGGCCTAAGTGGCCTAATGGGCCTAAGTGGCCTAATGGGCCTAATGGCTAATGGGCCTAATGGCCCTGATAGGCCCAATGTTCCTAAGCTGCTTAAGTGGCATAAAGGGTCTAATGGGCCTAAGTGGCTAAGTGGGCCTAAGTGTCCTAATAGGACCAATGGGCCTAGTGGGTATAAGTGGAATAATGGGACTAAGTGGACTAATGAGACTAATGAGACTCAGTGGCCTAACGGGTCTAAGTGGACTAATGGGCCTAAGTGGCCTAATGGGTCCAATGGATAATGGGCCATATGGGCCTAAGTGGCCTTATGGGCCTAAGAGACCAAAGTGTCCTAGTGGTACTAATGTGATCAATAGGCCTAAGTGGAATAATGGGCCAAAGTGACCTAATGGGCCTAATGGGCTGAAGGAGCCTAAGTGACCTAAGGGGCCTAATGAGCCTATTGGGCTAAATGGGCCTAAGCAGCCTAATGGGCCTAAGCAGCCTAAGCGGATTAAGTATCCTAATGTGCACAAGCGGCCTAAGTGGCCTAAGGAGATAAATGGTCCTAATGGGCCCAATGGTTCTAAGAGGCCTAATGGGCCTAAGTGGCCTAAGTAGCCTAATGGGCCTAAGTGGATCTAAGTGGGCCTAAGTGGCCTAAGTTTCATAATATGCCTAAGGGCCTAATGGGCCTAAGGGGCCTAAGTGGACTAATGAGCCTAAGTGGCCTAATGGGGCTAAGTATCCAAATGGTCCCAATGGGCCTAAGGGGACAAATGGGCCTAATGGGCCTAAGTGGGCTGATGTGCCTAATGGCTCTAATCGGCCTAATGGGCCTAAGTGCCCTAAGTGGACTCATGGGCCTAATGGGCTTAATGGACCTAAGTCACCGAGTGGGCCAAAGTGGCCTAATGGGTCCAATGGGACTAATGGGCACAAGTGACCTAATGGACATAAGTGGTCTAATGGGCATAATGGGCCTTAGTGACCTAATGGGCCTAAGTGTCCTAAGTATCCAAATGGATAATGGGTCTAATGGGCCTAAGCGGCCTAAGTGGCCTAATGGACCTAATGGGCCTAAGCAGCCTAAGTTTCCTAATGGGCCTAATGGGATAAATGGGACTAAGTGGCATAATGGGCCTAAGTTTCCTAAGTGTCCTAATGGGCCTAATGGGCCTAAGCGACCTAAGTGACCTAAGGGGCCTAATGGGATTAGTGGGCCTAAGTGGACTAAGTGGCCTAATGTGCCTAAGCAGCCTAAGTGGACTAAGGGGAAAAATGGGCCTAATGGGCTCAATGGGCCTAAGTAACCTAATGGGCCTAAGTGGCCTAAGTGGCCTAAGTGGCCGAATTGGCCTAATGGGCCTAATGGGCCTAACCGGACTAAGTGGAATAAGGGGACAAATAGGCCAAATGGGATCAATGGGTCTAAGGGGACTAATGGGCCTAAGTGTCCGAATGGGCCTAAGTTACCTAGTGGGCCTATGTGGCCTAAGTGGGATAATGGGACTAATGGGCTGAAGTGGCCTAATGGGCCTAATGAGCCTAAATGGTCTAATGGTCCTAATGGGTCTAATGGGGATAATGAGGCTAATGAGCCTAATTGGCCTAATGGGTGGAATGGGACTAATGGGCCTAGTGGGAATAATGGACCTCAGTAGCCTAATGGGCCTAAGTGGCCTAATTAGCCTAATGGGCCTAGGTGAACTAATTGGACTAAGTGGCTGAGTCGACCTAATGGGCCTAATGGGACGAATGTTCCTAATGAGCCTAATGGGACTAAGTGGCCTAATGGTCATAATGGGCCTAAGTGGACTAATGGGCCTTTATGGTCCTAAGTGGTCTAATGGGACTAAGTGGCCTGATCGAACTCATAGGACAATATAGGCGAATGGGCCTAATAGGACAATTGGGACTAAGTGGCCTAATGGGCCAAATGGGCCGAATGAGCTTAAGTGACCTAATCAGTGTAATGTGTCTAGTGGGCCTAAGCGGCCCAATCATCGTAACGGGCCTAATGGGCCTAAGTGGCCTAATGGGCCAATGGGCCTAAGTGGCCTAATGGTTCGAATGGGCCTAATGGGTCGAGTGGGGTGAATGGGACTAATGGTACTATGTGGACTAATGGGCCTAATGGTCTTAAGTGGCCTAATGAGACTAATGGTCGTAAGTGGCCAAATCGGCCTAATGAGCCTAATGGGCCTAAGTGGACGAATAAGCATAATGGGCCTAAGTGGCCTCATGGGCCTAATAGGCCTAATGGGACAAAGTGACCTAACGGGATTAAGTGGCCTAATCAGCTTAATGGGCCTATTCAGGCCTTAGGTATTAGTGTTCCAAATATAATGTTTTGTGTCAAGGTTTTAGGATTTTTTTCGTCATAATTGGCCAAAATTGGTCTAAATTGGTCTAAATGACCAAATGGCCAAATGACCAATGAGCCTAATGGCCCAATGAACTAATGGGCTAATGAACTAATGACCTAAATGACCTAATTTTCCTAAATAGCCTAATGGCCTAATAGCCTAATGGCATAATTGGCATAATGGCCCAATTGGCACAAATGAACTAATTGGTCTAAATGGCTTAATTAGACTAAATGGATTAAATGGTCTTATGGAATTAAATTGTCTAATTGGCCTAATTGGCCTAATTTACCTAATTTTCCTAATTAGTCTAAATGGAAAAATGTGTCTAAATGGCCAAATTGGTCCAAATGGATTAAATTATCTGATTGGATTAAATGGTATAATTAACCTAATTTGCCTATTTAGCCTAATTGGCCAAAATTGGTGAAAATGGTCAAATCACCAAATGACCAATTGGCCTAATGGTGTAATGAACTAATGGGATAATGGACTAATGGAAAAATTGGTCTAAATAGCTTAATGGCCTAATTGGAATAAATGACCTAATTTTTTTAAATGGCCTAATTGTTCCAAATGGATTAAATGATCTAATTGGATTAAATGGTCTAATTAGGCTAATTGGCCTAATTTACCTTAATGGCCTAATTCTCCTAATTGGCCTAATTGGCTTTATGGCCTAAATGGCCTAATAGACTAATAGGCCTAAATGGATTAAAGGCCTAAATTCCCTATGGCCTAATGACATAATTGGCCTAATGGACTAATTGTCCTAAACGACATAATTGTCCTAAAGGGCCTAATTGGACTAAATGATCTAATTATCCTAATTGGCCTAATTGGCCTAATTCTCATAAATAGCCTAACTGGCCAATTAGCCAAGTAGCCAAATGGGAAAATGGTCAAAATTACCAAGTGTATGAATAACCAAATAACACAACATAAATGGAATTATACCGAAATGAATAGACAAGTGGAATCCATACCATACACAAGTTTATCCTGCTAATTAGTATGGATTGTTTATGTTATGTCACTAGTATTAAATTTATAATTAAATGTATATTTAGATGTTTTTTCATTTTATGGATTTCTTCAACATTTAGAATTTTAATTTATTCTAGGTTTATAACTTTTGTATTATTCAATAATGTGGTATTATACTAATCAATTTCATTTGCATCAAGAAAAATTTTTCATCAAAGGTTTTGTGCCTCGAGAAAAATTATTTTCCTTAACAAGGAAGAAAAATAATGGAAATGATGTAAATTCAAAAACACAAGAAAATATTGTAATTTTTTTCATGATACTTCAAATTTGGATATGTAATTCATAATTAAAATTCTTGTTTATATTTTCAACAGTTTGTCCTAGAGGCTCTCAATGAGAAAGAAGATGACAACTTCAGGCCAAATGATCATTTGTGACAAGTATTAGGTGAGGACCACCATGGGAGATTATGATTTCGACCCATGAAAAACATCGTCCCCACTAGGTATTGGACCTCATAGAGTGCATCTCAAACCTATCAAACCATCGAGATTAAAAATGCTCATGAAGAAGAAGATGAGGCCAAAAAATAGAAATAAAGGAGCTTGAAACAAATAAATTTGTCACCAAACACTTACTGAAATATATGTCAGTTATAAGTCCACCACTTCCATCAGAGACTCTTATTAAATTTTGATTCATATATGACATAAATGTGATCTTTATATGATACCTAGATTGATTTCAATGAGGTTCCTAGTGGACATTGAGTTGATGGTGGTAGTGGTGGGGGGGGGGGTTGTGGTAGTGTTTGTGACGAAGGTTGCGGTGGTAGTAGTGGTGGTGGTGGTTTCGAGCATAGTGGAAGCCTGAAAAGATGTACGGTATATTAAAATTTATTTTAATAATTGTTTCCTAAAGCCAAGAGAGAGGGTCTTTCAAGTCAAATTTAAAATTAATATATTTAATATTTAAATAAATAAATACCTATGCTTAGGAAATTTCTTCCTTTGTGAATGTTGATCATCCGAAAATACCCTTTCAGATTACCATCATTGCACTGTGAGGATCCCAGGGTAAAATCCCTCTAGAGGCAATCCATATATACTCCTATGATCTTTGAGAAAGACCACTCGATCTCTAGGTGTTAGTGCGGAGATTCCAATGTCTTATGTTATTTGTTCTTGATCACTCGTTCTTTGGTCTTGAAGAAATCTTTCATGCGCTTATCATTATTGAGAGAGAGAGAAGGAGGAGTTGAGAGAGAATTTGTTGTGCGCAACAATTTTCTATTCTCAATTTTTGGATGCTCCACGCAATAGACATAGATGCCTATTTATAGAGTGGACATTAGGTGGACTTGCCTAAAGTCTGAGATTACTATCTAGCAATGGGTCAAATCACCCCAGAGAAATAAGTTGATGTAGCAGCATTGAAAACCAGATACGAACACTCACTGTGTAATATAATCTCTTTGTCACAATATCTCATCAAGAAGGTTGCACATATGTGTCACCAACCTATATGATAGATATGTCTTCCTTTGACTATCTGAAATAAACACATGATTACACCATGGACATGGAATTTAATGCGAGGGTTTTATTCCAATCAAAGGGTTGAGATATCATCTTCTTTAAAGACTTAAGGGAAAAATCCTTCCTCGACTTATTAATTAATGACATGTCACTCATGACGCACCCAACATATCCAACTTTTCCATGAGCTGTTATCGTCATGGTTTACGACATACATCTAAGTATGTGAGTTATGACATGCTTTAATAATAATCTTAAAGTCTAAGGACCATCACACACACTCATAGATAGGAATATCCGATGACACCAAAACATCCGAAATTCCTACTGGCGGGTCTGTTCTCATAATCTCCCGTCTTGCAGATTACCAAGTGTGAACTTCATGAGAAGAAGTATCATATTCTTATGAGTAATCGTACCTGATAGTCTGTACTTTTTGTCCCTTCATAGTATGTTATCTAAATGGCCTAAATTGCCTAATTGGCCAAATTGGCCTAAATGGCCAAAAAATGCCCTATTTGGTCTAAATGGTCAAAATTGGCCAAAAGGGCCCAATTGGCCTAAATTGCATAAATTAAATAATTGTATTAATTGTCCTAATTGACCTAAATGGATTAAATTATTCTAATGGGCCTAAATGGCCTAATTGGACTAAATGACCTAAATTAACCTAATTGGCCTAGTTGACCTAAATTGCTAAATTGTCTAATTGGTCTAATTGTCCTCAATGGTCTAATTGGACTAAATGACCTAAATTTCCCAAATCGTCTTAAATGTAATAATTGGCCTAATTCACCTAAATGGACTAAATTGGCCTAAATGGACTAATTGGGTGAATTGGCTTAAATGGTCTAAATTAGCCTAAACAGCCTAAATGACCTAAATTGGCCTAAATGGACTAATTGGTCTAAATTGCCTAAATTGGACTAAATGACATAAATTTTCTTATTGGACTAATTGTCCTAAATGACCTAAATGGACTAAATGGACTAATTGGCCTAAATGGTCTAAATGACCTAAATGAACAAATTGATTAATTGGCCTAAATGGCCAAAATTGGCCTAAATTGACCTAAATGGTCTAGCTATCCGAATTGGCCTAAATGGACTAATTGGCCTAAATTGCCTATATGGAATAATTGGAATAATTGGCCTAATTTAGATAAATGGCCTAAATGGAAAAAATTGACCTAATTGGTTTAAATGGCCTAAATTGGTCTAAATGGTCTAAATGGCCTAATTGGCCTAAATGACCTAAATCGCCTAAGTGGACTAATTGGCCTAAATGGCCTAAATGACCTAATCGGTCTAATTGGTCTAAGTGGCCTAAATTGACCAAAATGGACTAAATTGGCCTAAATGGAATAAATTGGCCTAAATGGCCTAATTGGTCTAATTGGCCTGAATTGCCTAATTGGCCTAATTTTCCTAATTGGTCTAAATGAGCTAAATTTTCCTAGATGGCCTAATGGTCCAAAACGGACTAAATGGCCAATATTGGTCTATCGGGTATAATTGGTCTAAATGGCCTAAATGGCATAATTGGGCTAAATTGCCTAAATTGTGTAATTGAACTAATTGGCCTAATTGGACTAAATTGCCTAAATTGGTCTAAATGGCCTAAATGGACAAAATTTTCCTAAATAGCCTAATTGGATTAAATTTCCTAAATTGAATAATTGGCCTAATTTGACCAAATGGTCAAAGTTGGCCTAATCGGTTTAAATGGCCTAATCGACATAATTGACCGAATTAGTCTAAATTGCCAAAATTGGCTTAAAGGGCATAATTGACCGAATTGGCCTAAATGGTCTAAATTGTCCTAAATGGCCTAAATTATCTAAATTGGCCTAAATGGACTTATTATCCTAAATGTCCTAAATTGTCCTAAATGGTCTAAATGAACCAGATTTCCTAATTGGCCTAATTGGCATAATTTCCCTAATTGACTTAATGGGCCTAAATTGGCCTAAATGACCTAAATTTTTTAATTGGCCTAAATGCCCTAAAGGGCCAAAAATGGCATAATTGGACTGAATTGGTCTCATTGGACTCATTGGCCTAAATGGCCTAAATTATCCTAAATGGCCAAAATGGCCTAATTGGTCAAAACGTCCAAAATGGCCTAATTGCCCTAATTGTCCTAAATGACCTAAATTCGCCTAAATGGCCTAATGGGCCTAATGGGCCTAAGGGTCAAATGGGTCTAAGTGGCCTAATTGGCCTAATAGGTCTATTGGGATCAAGTGGTCAAATGGGCCAAATGGGTCTAATGGGTTTAAGTGGCCTAATGGGGCTAAGTGGCCTAATCAGCCTAACGAGCCAATTGGGCCAAAGTGGCCGAATGGGTCTAATGGGCATAATGGGATTAATGGCCTAATTGGCCATATGAGCCTAATTGAACATATGGGTCTAAATTAACCTAAATAGCCTAAATATCCTAAATTGGCCTAAATGGCCTAATTGGAATAAATGGCCTAATTGGCCTAAATTAGACCAAATGACTTAAATTTTCTAATTAGACTGACTGGACTAAATGAACTAAATGGACCAAATGGCTTAATTGGCCTAAATGGCCTAAATGACCTAAATGAACAAATTGATTAATTGGATAAATGTCCAAAATGGACTAAATTGGCCTAAATTGTCTAATTGGCCTAATTGGAATAAATGGATTAATTATCCTAAATGGCCAAATTGGCCTAGATGACCTAAATGGACTAATTGGCCTAATTGGTCTAATTAGGCTAAATGGCCTAAATTAGCCTAAATTTCCTAAATTGGCTTAACTGGTCTAAATGGTCTAAATTGGTCTAAATGGTCTAAATGGCCTAATTGGCCTAAATGACCTAAATGGACTAATTGATATAATTGGCCTAAATTATATAAATGAACTAACTGGTGTAATTAGCCAAAGTGACCTAAATTGACCTAAATGGCCTAAATTGACCTAAATGGCATAAAATTGGCCTAATTGGTCTAATTGGCATGAATTGCCTAATTGGCATAATTTTCCTAATTGGACCAAATGAGCTAAATTGGCCTAAATGGCCTAATTTTCCTAAATGGCCTAAATGGCCAAAATTGGTCTAATTGGCCTAATTGGTCTAAATGGCCTAAATTGGCCTAAATGGAATAGTTGGGAAAAATTGTCTAAATTGTGTAATTAACATAATTGGCATAATTGGCCTAAATGGCCCCAATTAGTCGAAATGGCCTAAATGGACAAAATTTTCCTAAATTGCCTATTTGGATTAAATTTCCTAAATTACATAATTGGCCTAATTGGGCCAAAAGGTCAAAATTGGCCTAATCGGATTAAATGGCCTTATCGACCTAATTGACCAAATTGGTCTAAATTGCCTAAATGGCCTAAATGGCATATTTGGATGAATTGACCTAAATGGTATAAATTGGCCTAAATATCCTAAATGACCTAAATTAGCCTAAATGGAACAATTAGCCTAAATGTCCTAAATTGCATAATTGTCCTAATTGGCCTAATTGGCCTAATCGGATTAATGTGCCTAAATTTACCTAAACGGACTAAATCTTGTAATTGGACTAAATTCCCTAAAGGACATAAATTAGACTAATTGGTCAGAATTGGTCTCATTGGCCTCATTAGTCTAAATAGACTAAATTGGCCTAATTGGCCTAAATTGGCCCAGCCTAAATGGCCTAAATTTCCAAAATAACCTAAATGGACCAATTGGCCTAATTGGCCTAAATGACCTAAATTGGCCTAAATGGAAAAATGGGCCTAATTGGCCTAAGGGTCGAATGGGCCTAAGTGGCCTAGGTGGCCTAATGGGTCTAATGGGTTTTAAGTGGCCAAGTGGGCCAAATAAGATTTAAGTGGACAAATGGGCCAAATGGGCCAAATGTTGTACTTGAGGTGGAACGATGTACTATTCATGAGAGAGAAGCTCTGAGTTTTAGAGATAAGTATAAGTTTCCCTATTCACTTTTGTTGAAGAAGTTTTAACAGATTGAAGTGACAGAGAAGAGACAAGATCACAACATTGTACTCATTTGATCATCGTACTTAGTGTTTATTGTACACATCCAATTACCTTATTTTTCTTGTCAATCTCATTTGTTTGATCATCGTATTGAGCATGATTAATCAAATTGGGATTTTTTTAATAGGTCTTATAGACTGTGGAAGATGGATAATTGAAGTGGTCTCGATTCATATCTATTTCATTCTATCAAAGTTATATTTTTTGTAATGGGTAGAATCGTACTGAGAAGAATCGCATCGGGAAAATTATATCAGGAAGAATCATATCAGGGAGAATTGTACTAAAAGGAATCAGACTGGGAAAATCAGACTTGATTTTTTCACATAACAAAGTCCAGGAAGTTCTTACCATCTTTTGGGTAAGAAATTGAAGAAGTGTTTTCAATTGAATACATTTTAGGAATTGAAAATAACCATAGGTAACATGAGTAGTTACACAATCATTGCATTACCCTATTTATTCTAAGAGGGTGCACATGAACTATTGGATTGTTTACATAGTGCTACGCAAGTGAAAGGGTATATCCTACTCATTGTAATCCAATGATTATTTTCTAGTGGATTGGGTGGTATTGTATCACTTCCATACCAAACCAAGGATGTAGCTATTCTCATTGAATAGTGAATCTTGTAAATACTTGTGTTCATGTGGATGTGTGATTCAATTGTTTTCAGTAGGGAATAGAATCTTTAACCAGAGGTGAAGGTTATTTCATTTGAAAAGAAATATAAGAGAAAAAATTATCACTGATTCACCCCTCCCCCTATCAATGATACAATCATCCATTAGGCACTTTCAACTGGCCTACTAAGGGGACTAATAGGCCTCATGGGCCTAATAGGCATAATGGGCCAAATGGGCCTAAGTGGTCGAATGAGCTTAACTGGACTAAGTGGCCTAATAGGATGAATGTGCCTCAGTGGCCTAATGGGTCGAATAGGCCTAATGGCCCTAACGGGGCTAAGTGGACAAATGGGCCCAATGGGATGAATGGGCACAACTGGTCTAACTGACCTAATTGCCCTAATGGGCCTAATGAGCCTCATGGGTCTAACTGGCCAATGTGGCCTAATGGGCCTAACTAGACTAATTGGCCTAATGGGATGAACAAGCCTAAGGGGCATAATGGGCCCAATGATCCTAACTGGCCAAAGTGGCTTAATGGGCCTAACTGGCCTAAGTGGCCTAATGGGCCTAATGGGATGAACATGCCTAAGTGGTGTAATGGGATGAATGAGCCTAAATAGCCCAATGGGATGAATGGGCCTCAGTGGCCCAATGGGCCTAATGGACCTAATGAGCTGAATGAGCCTAAATGGCCTAATAGGCCTAAGTGGCCAATGGGCCTAAGTGGAGGAATGGGAAAAAATGGTCATAAGGGGCATAATAGGCCTAATGGGCCTAATAGACATAATGGGCATAATGGAATAATGGGCCTAATGGGCCAAATGGGCCTAAGTTGCCTAATGGGATTAAGTTACCTCATGGGACTAATGGTCATAATGGGCCAAAGTGGCCTAATGGGCCTGAGTGGCCTAATGGGCCTGAGTGGTCTAATCGGCCTGAGTGGCCTAATCAGCCTGAGTGGCCTAATCAGCCTGAGTGGTTTAATCGGCCTGAGTGGCCTAATCGGCCTAAGTTCCCTAAGTGGTCTAATGGGACTAAGTGTCCTAAGTGGCCTAATGGGCCTAATGGGCCTCAGTGACCAAATGGGCCTAATGGGAATAATGGGCCTAATTGGACCAATGGGCTTAAGTGGTCTAATGGGACTAATGGGCCTAAGTGGCCTAATGGACATAAGTGGCCTAATGGGCCTAAGTGGGCTAATGGGCCTAATAGGCATAAGTGATCTAATGGGCCTAAGTGACCTAATGGGCCTCAGTGGGCTAATGGGCCTAATGGGCATAATGGACCTAAGTGGCCTAATGTGCCTAATGGGCCTAAGTGGTGTAATAGGCCTAAGTGTCCTAATGGGCCTAATGGGCCTAATGGGTCTCAGTGGATTAATGGGCCTAATGTTTCTGAGTGGCCTAATGGGCCTAATGATCCTAAGTGAACTAATGGGCCTAATGGGCCTTAGTAGCCTAATGGGCCTAAGTGGCCTAATGAGTCGAATGAGCCTAAGTGGTTGAATGAACCTAATGGACCTCCGTGCCCTAATTGGCTGAATGGGCCTAAGTGGCCGAAGTGGCCTAATGGGCTGAATGAGCCTAAGTGGACTAATGGGCCTAAGTGGACAAATGGGCCTATTTGGCCTAAGTGGCCTAATGAGCCTAAGTGGCCGAATGGGCCCAATGGGCATAACGGGCCAAAGTGGATTGAATGGCCTAATGGGACAAATGGGCCTAAGTGTCCTAATGGGACTAAGTGTGCTAATGGGCCTAAGTGTGCTAATGGGCCTCATGGGCCTTAGTGGACTAATGGGCCTAATGGGCCTAAGTTGTCTAAGTGGCCTAATGGGCCTAATTATCCAAAATGGACTAATGGTCCTAAGGGTCCTTAGTGGACTAATGGGCCTAATGGGCCTAATGGTTCTAATGGGACTTAGTGAACTAACAGGCCTAATGGGCCTAAGGGGCCTAAGGGGCCTAATGCGCCTAATGGGCCTCAGTGTCCTAATGGGCCTAATGGCCTGAGTGGCTTGAGTGTCCTAATGTGAATAATAGGCCTAGGTGGCCTAATGGGCCTAAGTGGCATAATGGGCCTAAGTGGCATAATGGGCTTAAGTGGCCTAAGTGGCCTAATGAGCCTAATTGGCCTAAGTGGCCAAATGGGCCAAATGGGACTAAGTGGACTAATGAGCCTAATGGACCTTATTGGCCTAATGGATCTAATGCTATGAATGAGCCTAAGTGGCCTATGAGGCCTAATGGGTCTAATGGGCCTAAGTGGCCTAATGGGCCTAGTGGGACTCAGTGGCCTAATGGGCCTGAGTGGCCGAAGTGGCCTAATCGGCCTAATATGCCTAAATTAAATGGTCTACGTGGCCTAATGAGATGAATGGGATTAAGTGTTCTAATGGGTGTAATGGGACTCAGTGGCCTAATGGGCCTGATGGGATGAATGGGCCTAAGTGGCCTAAGTGGCTTAATGGGCCTAATTTTCCTAAATGGCCTAATGACCCGAATGTGACTAAGTGGGCTAATGGGCCTAATGGGACTAATGGGAATAATGGGTTTAATTGTAATAATGGGCCTAAGTTTCCTAATGGGCCTTAGGGGCATGATGGGCCAAATGGTCCAAATGGGGCTAAGTAGCCTAAGCAGCTTAATGGGCCTAATGGGCCTAAGTGGACTAATGAGCCTAATGGGCTTGATGAGCCCAGTGGTCCTAAGTGGCCTATGGGACCGATGGACCTGATGGGCCTAATGAGATTAATGGGCCTCAGTGGCCTAATGATTTGAATGTACCTAAGTGGCCTAATGGTCTTGATGGGTCTCATGGACCTTATGGGCCTGATGGGAATAGTTGGCCGAATGAGCCTAAGTGGCCTCATGGTCTTGATGGGCCTAATGGGCATGATGGGTTTAATGGGCCTAACTGGCCTAATGAGATGAATGAGCCTAAGTGGCCTAATGGTCCTCATGGGACTCATGCCCCTAATAGGCCTAAGTGGACCAATAGGCCTAATGGAACAAATGGGAAAAATGGGCCTCAGTGGCCTCATGGGACTCATGGTCCTAATGGGCCTAAGATGCCTAAGTGACCTAATGTGCCTAATGGGCCTAATGGACCTGATGGGCGTAATGGGTCAAAATTTCCTCTATGCCCTAATGGGACTAATGGGCTTAAGTGGATTAATGAACTGAATGGGCCTAATTGGACTTACAAGCCTAGTGGGCCTAAGTGGCCTAATGGGCCTAATGGGTCTAAGTGGCCTAATGTGATTGATGGGCCTAATGGGACTCAGTGGCCTCATGGTCCTAATGGGCCTAATGGGCCTATGTGGCCTAAATAGCTGAATGGACCTAATGGGCCTCATGGGCCTCATGGGCCTAATGGACCTAAGTGGCTTAATGGACCGATGGGCATAATGGGCCTAATGGGATTAAGTGGACCAATGGTCCTAATGGGCCTGATTATCCTAATGGCCATAATGGTCCTGAGTGGCCTAATGATCCCAATGGGCCTAATGGTCTGAATGGTCCTAAGAGGCCTAAGTGGCCTCATGGGCCCAATGGGCCTAACGGTCATAAGTGGACTTATGGGCATAATGGGCCTAATGGGCCTAAGTGGACTCATGGGTCTGATGGGACTAATGGGCCTCATGGTCCTAATGGGCCTAATGAGTCACATGGGATTAATGGGCATTATGGGTCTCCTAGACGTAAGTGTCCCAATAGGATTAGTGGGCTTAAGTGGCCTAATGGGCGTAATGGGCCTTAGTGGCCAAATGGTCCCAGTGTGCCTAAAGGGCCTAATAAGCCTAAGTGGCCTGATGGGACTAATGGGACTCATGGTCCTAAAAGGATGAATGGGCCGAAGGGGCCTAATGGGCCTAAGCAGCCTAATGGTCCTAATCATCCTAAGATCACTAAATGGCCTAAGTTGCCTAATGGGACTAATGGGTTAATGGGAAAAAGTGTCATAATGGGCCTATGTGGCCTAATGGGCATAAGTGGCCTAATCGGGCTAATCGACCGAATGGGCCTAATGGGCCAAAGTGGCCAAAGTGGCTTAACGATCCTCATATGCCTAATGGGACGAATGTGACGAATGGGTTTAATGGGACTAATGGGTCTAAGTGGCCTAATGGGACGAATGGGCCCATGTGGCCTAATGGGACTCAATGAAAAAATGGGCCTAATGGGCCTAATGGGTTTAATAGGCCTAATGGGCCTAAGTGGACTAATGGGCCTAAGTGGTAAAATAGGCATAATGGGACTAAGTGGCCTCATTGGCCTAATGGGATCAATGGGCCTAAGTGGCCTAATGGGCCCAAGTGGCCTAGTCCCCCTAATCGATTGAATGGGCCTAATGGGCATAAATAGCATAATGGGCCTAATGGGCCTAATGAGCCTAATGGGCCTAAGTGGCCTAATCAACCTAATCGACTGAATGGGACTAATGAGACTAATGGGCCTAAGTGGTCTAATGGGGCTAATGGGGCTAATGGGCCTAATGCCTAAGTGGACTAATGGAACTAATTGACCTAATCATTATAATGGGCCTAAGTGGCCTAAGTGGTCTAATTGGCCTAGTCGGCCTAAGTGGCCTAATGGGCTTAGGTGACATAATGGGATTAATCGGATTAATGGTTCTAATGGGTATAATGGGCCTCATGGGCCTAAGTGGCCTAAGTAGCATAATAGGCCTCATGGGCCTAATGGTCCTAACGGTCCTAAGTGTCCTGATGGGCCTAATGGGCCTTAGGGGCCTAGTGGACCTGATTGGCCTCATGGACATAATGGTCCTCAGTGGCCCAATGGGCCTCAGTGGTCGAATAGGCCTAATGGGCCTAAGTAGTCCAATGGGCCTGATAGGCTAAATGGGAACAATGGGGCAAAGTGGAACAATGGGCCTAAGTGACCTAATGGGACTAATGGGCCTAAGTGACCTAATGGGACTAAGTGGCCTAATGGCCCTAAGTGGCCTAATGGGTCTAAGTCGCCTAATGGGCCTAAGTGGCCTAATGGGCTAGATGGGCCGAATGGGCCTCATGGGTCGAATGGTCCTAAGTGGCCTAAGTGTCCTAATGGGATTCATGGGCCTAAGTGTCCTAATGGGCCTAGTGGGTTAATAGGACTCATGGGAATAATAGGCCCAATGGGGTTAATGGACCTCATTGGCCCAATGGGCCTAAGTGGCCTAATGGACCTAATGGGCCTAATGAGCCAAATGGTTCTAATAGACCTAAGTGGTGTAAGTGGCCTAATCAGCATAATGGGTATAAGTGGCCTAATGGGCCTAATGGGTCGAATGGGCCTAATGGGCTTTAGTGGTTGAATGGGAAAGATAGGTCATATGGGTATAATGGGCCTAATGGGCCAAAGTGGTGCAAGTGGCCTAATGGGCCTAATGGGTATAATGGGATAAATTGGCTTAAGTGTCTTAAGGATCCCAATGGTCCTAAGTTTCCGAACAGGCCTAATGGGCCTAAGTGGAGGAATGGACCTAATGGGCCTAAGTGGAAAAATGGGCCTAATAGGCATATGTGGCCTAATGGGCCTAAGTGGCTGAATGGGTCAGATGGTCCTGATGGCCCACAAGGGCCTCAAGTGCCAAATGAGCCTGATTAGCCTTAGTGGCCTCATGGGCCCTATGGGCCTGATGGGCTTAATGGGCCTCCTAGGCTTAAGTGGTCGAGTGGGCCCAATGGGCCTAAGTGGTCGAAGTGGCATGACGGGCTTAATGGGCCCAAGTGGTCGAGTGGGCCTAGTGGGCCTGATGGGCCTAATGGGCTTAATGGGCCTCATGGTTCTAATGGGCCGAATGGGCCTAGGTGGTATCATGGGCCCAATGGAACTAATGGACCCAAGTGGCCTAATGGGCCCAATGGGCCTAATTGGCCTTAGTGGTCTTATGGGCATGATGGGCCTAATGGGCCCCATGGGCCTCATGGCCCGAAGTGATCTATGTGTCCTAATGGGTATAAGTGTCCTAATTGGACTTATGGGCATAGTGGTCCTAATGGGCCTAATGGGATGAATGAGCCTAATTATCCTGATGGGCCTAGTGGGCCTCATGGGCCTAATGGACCTAATGGGCCTATGTTTCCTCATGGGCCCAATGGGCATAATGGGCCTAATAGGCCTAAGTGGGCTATGTGAGTCAAAGGGGACTAATGGGCCGAAGGGTCCAAGTTCCCTAATTGGCCCAATGGGCCTAATTGGCCTCATGGGTCCAAGTGGCCTAACGGGCCCAATGGGCCCAATGGGCCTCATGGGAGAATGAGCCTAGTGGTCCCAATGGGCCTAATGATATTAATGGGCCTAATGGGCATAATGGGCCCAGGTGGCCTGATGGGTCTAATGGGCCTCATGGGCCTAAGTGGACTCATGGGCCCAAAGGTCCTAATGGGTGTAAGTGTCCTAATGGGCCTGATGGTCCTCCTGGGCCTAACGGGCCTCATGGGCCTCATCAACAGATTGCACCTCATGGGCCTAATGGGCCTAAAGGGCCTAATGGGCTTAATGGTCATGAGTGGTCTAATGGGCCTAAGTTCCCTAATGGGTCTAATGGGCCTAATGGGTCTAATGGACATAATGGAACTAATGGGGCAAAGTGGCCAAAGTGGCCTAATCAGGGCGATCGAACGAATGGGCCTAATGGGCCTAAGTGGCCTAAGTGGCTTAATGGTCCTAATGGGACTAATGGGTTTAATGGGCTTAATGGGTCTAAGTGTCCTAATGGGCCTAATGGGAGAATGTGGCCTAATGGGATTATGTGGCCTAATCAGGCTAATCGACCGAATGGGCCTAATGTGTCTAAGTGGCCAAAGTGGATTAACGGGCCTAATAGGCCTAATGGTACTAATGGGACTAATGGGTTTAATGGTTCTAATGGGCTTAAGTGGACTAATGGGCCTACGTGGACTAATGGGCCTAAGTGGCCAAATGGGCCAAATGGTACTAATGGGTTCAATGTGCCTAATGGGCCTAGGTGGATGAATGAGCCTAATGGGCCTCATGGGCCTAACTGGCCTAATGGGCCTAATGGGCCTAAGTGGCATAAGGGGCCTAATGGGACTAGGTTTCCTAATCCCTTTAATTGACTAAATGGGACTAATGGGCCTAAGTGGCATAATGGGGTTAATTGGATGAAGTGGCATAATGGTCCTAATGGGCCTAATGGGACTAATGGGTCTAATGGGCCTAATGGGCTAAAGTGGCCGAAGTGGCCTAATCAGCCTCATCGACCAAGTATGACTAATGGGACTAATGGGCCTTAGTGGACGAATGGGCCTTAGTGACCTAATGATCCTAAGTGGATGAAATTTCCCAATGGGCCTAAGTGGCCTAATGGGACTAATCGACCTAATGGGGCTTAGTGGCCAAAATTGCCCAATGGGCCTAAGTGGACTAATTGGCATAATGGGCCTAAGTGGACTAATGGGCCTAAGTGCCATAATGGGCCTAATTGTCCTAATGGGCCTATGTGGGCTAATTGCCTAATGGGCGTAGTGATCCTAAGTGGACTAAGTGGCCTAATGGGTCTAAGTGGCCTAATGGTCCTAAGTGGCCTAATGGACCTAATGGGTCTAAAGGCCCTAAATGGCATAATGGGATTAATGGGTCTGAGTGGCCTAATGGGCCTAAGTGTCCTAATGGGACTAATGTGCCTAATGGTCCTCGGTGGCCTAATAGGCCTAATGGTCCAAATGGGCCTAAGTTTCCTAATGGGACTAATGGGTCTAATGTGACTAAGTGGCCTAATGAGAGGAATGGGCCTAAGTGGCCTAATTGGCCTAATGGGCCTAATGGATCTAAGTGGCCTAAGGGGCCTGATGGACCTAATGGGCCTAAGTGGCCTAATGCGTTGAACATGCCTAAGTGTCCTAATGGGCCTAATGGGCTCGAGTGGCCTAATGCGCGCGATGAGCCTAATGGGCCTAATGGGCCTAATGGAACGAAGTGGCCTAATGCGTTGAATGGGCCTAAGTGTCATGATGGGCCATATGGGCATAATGTGTTGAATGGGCCAAAGCAGCCTAATGTGCTTGATGGGCCTAATGGGTCTAATGGTCCTATGTGGCCTAATAAGCTTAATGTGCCTAAGTGGCCTAATGGGACAAATGGGCCTCATGGGCCTAATGGGCATAAGTGCCTAATGGTTTTGATGGTCCTGATGGGCTAGATGGGCCTAATGGGTATCTGTGGACTTAGTGGCCTTATGGACCTCATGGACCTAATGGGCCTAATTAGCCTAAGTTTCCTAATGGGCCTATAGGGCCCAATGGGCGTCAGTGGATGAATGCACCGAATGGGGCTAATTGGCCTAATGGCCCTGATGGGCCTAATGGGCGAAACGAGCCTATGTGGCTTAATGGGCCTAAGTGGCCTCACTGGCCTAGTGGGAATAAGGGGCATAAGTGGCCTAATGAGTGGAATGATCCTAAGTGGACTAATGGTCCTAATCGGCCGAAGTGGACTAATGGGCCTAATGGGCCTAATGGGCCTAAATGGCGTAATGGGCCTAAGTGGCCTAATGGGCCGAGGTGGCCTAATTGGCCTTAGTGGACTAATGGTCTGAATGGGCCTGAGTGGCCTAATGGGCCTTAATTTCCTAACGTGGATAATGAACCTAATGGGAATGAGTGGCCAAAATGGCCTAATGGGACTAATGGGACTAATGGGCCACAGTGGCCTAATGGGCCTAATCAGCATAATGGGCCTAAGTGGCCAAATTGGCATAATGGGCCTTAGTGGCCTCATGTGCCTAAGTGGCGTCATGGGCCTAAGCGGACTAATGGGACTAAGTGGCTTCATGGGTTTGATGGGCCTAATGGGACTAGTGGGCCACAGTGGACACATGGGCCCAATTTTCCTAATGGGCCTAAGTAGCCTAATGTGCCTAAGTGGCCTAAGTGGCCGAATTGGCCAAAGTAGACTAGTGGGCCTAATGGGACTCAGTGGCATAATGGTCCAAATGAGCCTAAGTGGCATAAGTGACCTAATGGCCCTAATGGGCGTAAGTGGCCTAATGGGCCTAGTGGGCCTAGTGGGCCTTAGCGGCCAAATGGTCCTAATGTTCCTATGTGGCCGAATGGGCCTAAGTGGCTTAATGAGCCGAATGGGCCTAAGTGGCCTAATGGGACGAATGGGTCTCAGTATCCTAATGGTCCTAATGGTCCTTAGTAGCCTAATGGTCCTAATGGGCATGAGTGGCTGAAATGGCCTAATGGGCCTAATGAGCCGCAATGGCATAATGGGCCTAATCGACCTAATTGGCTAGAAATTCCAAATGGGCCTAAGTATCCTAATTGGTATAATGGGTCTAAGTGGCCTAATGGGCCTAAGTGAAATTATGGGCCTAATGGGCCTAAGTGACTTAATGGGCTTAAGTGGGATGATGAGCCTAAGTGGCCTAATGAGATTAATGGGCCAAAGTGGTATAATGGTCCAAAGTGGTTTGATGGGCCCAATGGGATATAGTGGCCTAATGGGCCTATGGGGATGAATGGGACTAAGTGGCCAAATGGGCCAAATGGGACAAATGGGCCTGATGGACCTAAGTGGCCTAATGAGACAAATGAGCCCAAGTGGCCCAATGGGCCTCAGTGGCCTAATGTGCCTAATGGTCCCAAGTGGTATAACTGACCTTATAGGCCTAATGGGCATAGGTAATGAGCCGAATGGGTCTAATGGGCTTGATGGGTCTAATGGGCCTAAGTGGCCTAATGGTCCTGAAGGGCCTAATGGGATGAATGAGCTTAATGGTCCTAAGTGTTCTAATGATCCGAATGTTCCTAAGTGGCCTAATGTGCCTGATGAGCCTGATGGGAATAATGGGCCGAATTGGCCAAAGAGGCATCATGGGCTTGATGGGCCTGATGGTCTTAAGTGGCCTAATGAGATGAATGGGCCTAAGTGGCCTAATGGTCCTAATTGTCCTACTGGACCTGATGAGACAAATGGGCTAAATTGGTCTCACTGGCCTCATGGGCATAATGGGCCTAATGGGCCTAAGTGTCCTAATTGGCCGAATGCGCTAAATGGGCCTCTGTGGCCTAATGGGACTAATAGCCCTGATGGGCCTAATGTGTGTAATGGCCCCAAGTGGCTTAATGGGCCTAAGTGGACTCAATGGCCTAATATGCCTAATGGACCTAAGTGGCCTAATGCGCTGAATGGGCCTAAGTGGCCTAAAGGGTCTAATGGGCCTAAGTGGACTAATTGGATTGATGAGACAAATGGGCCTTATGGGCCTTAGTGGACTCATTGGCCTAATGGGCCTAATGGACCTAAGTGGATGAAGTAACCTAATGGGCCTCATGGACCTAATGGGCCCAATGGGTCTAAGTGGGCTAATGGGACAGATAAGCCTAATGGGCCTCAGTGGACTAATGGGCCTGATGGACCTAATTGGCCTAATGGTCTTAATGAGCCTCAGTATCCCAATGGGCCTAATTGGCTTGATGGGCCTAATGGGAATAATGGGCCTAATTCACCCAATGGGCCCAATGGTCCTAAGTGTCCCAATGGGCTGAATGGGCCTGATGAGCTTCATGGGCCTAATGGTCCTAATGGGACTAAGTGGACTAATTGGCGTAATTGGCCTTAGTGGTCTAATGGTCCATATGGGCCAAATGGAACTCAGTGGCCTAATGGGCCTGATAGGGTTGATGGAAAAAATGAGTCTGATGGGCTTGATGGGCCTAAGAGGCCTAAGTGGCCTAAGTGGCATAGTGGTCCTAATGGGCCTAATGTTCTTAATGGACCTAAGTGTATTAATGAGACCAATGGGCCTAAGTGGCTTGATGGGCCGAATGAGCCTAAGTGGCAGAATGAGCTTATGTGGCGGAATTGACCGAATGGGCCTAATAGACCTCAAGGTCTGAATGGGCCTCATGGGCCAAATGGGCCTAAGTGGCCTCATTGGACTAATGATCCTAATGAGAATAAGTGTCCTAATGGGAATAATGGACTTAATGAGCCTCATGGGACTAAGTGGCTTCATGTTCCTTATGGGCTTAATGGGCCTAATGGGCCTCCTAGGCCGAAGTGGCCTAATGGGATTAATGGGACTATGTACCTTAATGGGCCTAGTGGGCCTAAAGGTCCTAATAGACCTAATGGGCCAAAGTGGACCAATGCACCTAATGGGCCTAATGGGCATTAGTGGCCTCATGGGACCAATGGGCCTAATGGGACTAAGTGGACTAATGGGTTTAATGGTCCAAATGGACATAATGAGCCTAAGTGCCTGATGAGCCTGCTGATCCTAATGGGATTCATGGCCTTAAGGACCTAAGTTGCCTAATGGTCCTAATGGGCCTAAGTGGCCCAATGGACCTAGTGGGACTAAAGTCCCAAATGAGCCTAATTGGTCTGATAAGACTCATGGTCCTAAGTTGTCTCATTGGTTGAATGGCCATAATGTGCCTAATGGGCCTAAGTGGTCGAAGTGGGCCTAAAGGGCATAATGGTCTGAATGGGCCTAAGTGGCCTAATGGGCCCAATGGGCCTAAGGGGCCTACTAGGTTGAGTGAGAAGAATGGGATGAATGGGCCTAGTGGTATCAATGGGCCTAAGTGGCCTAATGGGCCTAAGTGGCCTAAAGGGCCCAGTGGGCCTAATGGGATTAATGGACCTAATGGGTCAAATGGGCCTAAGTCGCATGATGGTTCTAATGCACCTCATGGGTATCATGGGCATAAATGGACTCGTGGGCCTAATGGTCTAAATTTGCCTAAGTGACATAATGGGCCTGATGGGCCTAATGGGCATAATGGGCAGAATGGGCCTCATGGGCATAATGGGCCTCATGCTCCTAATGGGCCTCATGGTCATAAGATGCCTAATTGGCCTAAGTGACCTAGTGGGACTAGTGGGCTTAATGGGCCTGGTGGTCCTAATGGGGCTAATGGGCTAGATGGACCAAATTGGCCAAAGTGGCCAAAGTGGCCTAATCGGGCTAATCGACTGAATGGGCTTAATGGGCCCAAGTGGCCTAAGTGGATTAACAGGCCAAATGGGACTAATGGGACTAATGGGTTTAATGGGCATAACGGGCCTAAGTTTCCTAATGGGCCTATATTTCTTAATGGGCCCAATGGGCCTAGGTGGCCTAATCGAGCTAATCGACTAAAAGAGGCTAATGGGCCTAAGTGGCCTAATTGCCTTAACGGGCCTAATGGGACTAATGGGTTTAATGGGTCTAGTGGGCCTTAATGGCCTAATGGACCTAATGGGCCTGAGTGGCCTAATGGGCCTAATGAGACTAAGTGTCCTAATTCCCCTAATTGACGGAATGGGCCTAATGGGCCTAATTGTCCTAAGTGGCCTTTTGGGACTAATGGGCCCAGGTGGATTAATGGGCCTAATGAGCCTAATCGGCCTAAGTGGCCTAAGTTGCTTAATCAGCCTAATCAACTGAATGGGCATAATGGGCCTAGTGGGCCTAAGTGGTCTAATGGGACTAATGGGTCTAATGGGTCTAAGTGGCCTAATCTTCCTAATCAACCGAATGTGCCTAAGTGGCCTAATGGGCCTAAAGGGTCTAATGGGCCTAAGTGTCCTAATTAGGATAATCAACTGAATGGGCCAAAGTTTCCAAATCTGGATAATCAATTGAATGGGCCTAATGGGCCTAATGGGCCTAAGTGACCTAATGGGCCTAATAGACCGAATGGGTCTAAGTGGCCTAAGTGGCCTAATCGACCTAATCGACCGAATGGGCCTAATGAGCCTAAGTTGAATAATGAGCCTAATGGGTCTAAGTAGCCTTAGTGTCCTAATCAACCTAATTTATGGAATGGGCCTAATGGGCCTTATGGGCCTAAGTAGCTGATTGGGACTAATGGGCCTTAGTGGCCGAATGGTCCTAATGGGCCTAAGTTGACAAATGGGATAAGTGGAATAATGGACCTAATGAGCCTAATGGGTGTTAGTGTCTTAATGGGCCTAAGTGGCTGAATGGGCCTAGTGGGCCTAAGTGGCCGAATGGGTGCAATGGACCTAATGCGCCTAATTTTCCTAATGGGCCTAATGGGTGTAAGTAGCCTAATGGGCCTAACTGGACGAATGGACCTAGTGTGCCTAAGTGGCCTAATGAGCCTAAGTAGCCTAATGGGCCTAGTGGGACTAAGTGGCTGAGTGGGTCTATTGGGCCTAATTGGACTAATGGGTCCAATTTGCCCAATGTGCCTAATGGGACTAAGTGTCATGATGGGACTAATGGGCCTCATGGTTGGAATGCACCTCATTGGCATAATGGGACTAATGGGCCTAATGGTCCTAAGTGGCCTAATGAGCCTAATGGGCCTAAGTTCCCTAGTGGACCTAGTGGGCCTAATGGGCCTAATGGGTCTAATGGGGCTAATGGACCTAATTGGACCAAGTGGCCTAATTGGACTAATTGATCGAATGGTCCTAATGGGCCTATGTGGCCTAAGTGAATTAATAGGCCCAGTGGGACTAATGGGTTTAATGGACCTAATGGGCTTACTTGGCCTAATGGGCCAATGTGGCCTAATCGAGCTAATCTACCGAATGGGCCTAATGGGCCTACTTGGCCAAAGTGGATTAACGGGCCTAATGAGAATAATGAGCTAATGGGTTCAATGTCCTAATTGGCCTAATGGTCCTACGTGGCCTAATGGGCCTACGTGGCCTAATGGGCCTAATGGGACTAAGTGAAAAAATGGTCATAATGGGCCTAATGGGAGTAATGGGTTTAATGGGCCAAAGTGGGGTAATGAGCCTAATGGGATAATGGGACTAAGGTCCCTAATGGGCCTAGGTGGCCTAATCCCCCTAGTCACCTAAATGGGCCTAATAAACCTAATGGGCTTAAGTGGCCTAATGGACCTAATGAGACTAATGGGCCTAATCGGCCTAAGTGGCCTAATTTTCCTAATCTGCCTAATTGAATGATGGGACAAATGGGCCTAATGGGACTAATGGGCATAATTTCTAAGTGGCTTAGTTGGACAAAGGGGCATAATGGGCCGAAGTGGACTAAGTGGCCTAATCGGCCTAATCGGCCGAATGGGCCTAGTGGCCCTCTCTGGCCTAATGAGCCTAATGGGCCTAAGTTTCTTAATGGGTCTAATGGTCCTAAGTGTACTAATGGGCCTAATGGGCCTATGTGGCCTAATTATCCTAATCAACCAAATGGGCCCAGTGGGCGTAATTGGCCTAATGGGTCTAAGTGGCCTAATATGCCTAATCGATCAAATGGGTCCAATGGGCCTAGTGGTCTAATGGGCCTAAATGGCCTGATGGACCTAAGTGGCCTAATCAGGTGAATCGACTGAATGGGTCTAGGTGGATGAATTGGCCTAATCAATCGAATGGGTCTAATGGGCCGAAGAGGCCTAATGGGCCTAATGGGCCTAATGGGTCTAAGTGCCCTAATCGGCCTAATCGATTGAATGGTCCTAATGGGACTAAGTGTCCTGAAGGCCCTAATGGGACTAATGGATCTAAGTGGCCTAAGTGTCCTAATTGGACTAATCAATCGAATGGAACTAATGGGCCTTATGGGCCTAAGTGTCCGATCAGGACTAATGAGCCTAAGTGGCTGAATGGGCCTAATGGGCCAAATTGGCCTAATGAGGTTAATGGACCTAATGGGACTAATTGGACTAATGGAATTAAATGGAATAATGGGCCTAATGAGCATAGGTGGCCCAATGGGCCTAATGGGCTGAAGTGCCCTAACGGGTCTAAGTGGCCTAATGGGCCTAATGGGCCTAAGTGGATGAATGGACCTAATGGGTCTAATGCACCTAATTGGCCTAATGGGTCTAATGGGCGTAAGTGACCTAATGGGCCTAAGTAGCCTAAAAGGCCTAGTGGGCCAAAGTGGCCTAATGTGCATAAGTGGCCTAATGGGCCTCATGGGCCTAAGTGGCCAAATGAACATAATGGGCCTAATGCGCCTAATTCACCTAATGGGCCTAATGGGCATAAGTGGCCTAATGGGACTAAATGTACTAATGGGCCTAGTGGGCCTAAGTGGTTGAATGGGCCTAATGGGCCTAATTCGCCAAATGGATCGAATGGGCCTAATGGGCCTAATGATCCTAATGGGCCTAATGGGCCTAATGGTCCCAATGGGCATAAGTGGCCATATGGGCCTAATGGGCTGAATGGGCCTAATGAGCCCAATGGTCTTAATGGGACCAATGGTCATAATGGGCCCAATGGGCCTAAGTGGTCGAATGGGATTAACGGGAAGAATGGGCCTAAGGGGGCCAATGGGCCTAAGTGGACTTATGGGACTAAGAGGAATAATGGGACTAATGGGACTAATGGGACTAATGGGCCTAAGTGGCCAAATGGGAAAATGGGCCGATGTGGCATAATGGGCCTAATGGGCCTAAGGGGTCTTAAGGGAAAAATCGGCCTAATCACATAGTGTGTGGGTTTTATGTGAGACTAGTTCCTATGCATAAAAAATGAATTATAAAGCATTTTCCTAAATTATCAAGACAATCTAAGTGTGTTTTCTTTATTTTTAGTGAGTGATGTTTTTTGAACTAAAATGTCAATTTTAAATTGATAATAGACGCTTTGAGTCATACTGAGCACATCGTGTATCAAATTGAGGTGAGGATGATTAATACACTTAAAAAATGACTTATTAATCATTTTCATAAATTATAAAAATAATAAAAATGTGTTTCTTGGTTTTGAGCATGTTAGTTGTTCTTTTTAGTAAAATTAATTTCAAATTTAAATAAAAAAATGCACTTGGTGTCATATCGGTCATACCGTGTGTCAGATTGAGGTGAGGCTAATTACTAAACATCCCAAATGACTTATGGATCATTTAGTAAATTATTAAAACAATCTGAATGTGTTTAATCAATTTTTGAGTATGCCACTGTTTTTTTACTAAAATGTCATTTTGAACTGGAAACACACACTTTGAGTCATACCGGTCACATTTTGTGTGGGTTAGATATGAAACTAATTCTTAAATATAATAAATAAATTATGAATAATTTTCCTAAATTATCAAGACAATATGATCATGTTTTCTTGGTTTTAAGGGAGTGACGCTTTTTTGTACTAAAATGTCAATTTTAAACTGATAACAGACACTTTGATTCATATCGGGAACATCGTGTATCATATTGTGGTGAGCCTGATTCCTACACATAAAAAATGACTTATAGATCATTTTACTAAATTATAAAAACAATATGAATTCGTTTTATTAGTTTTGAGTGTGTTAGTTGCCTTTTTTAGTAAAATTAATGTCAATTTTAAATATAAAAGACGCACTTGGAATCATACTGGTCACATTGTGCATTGGATTGACGTACGACTGGTTCCTAAACATCCCATATAACTTATCAATAATTTTCCTAAAGTATCAAAAAAATTGAATGCTTTTACTTAGTTTTTAGTATGCCACTTGTTTTTTACCAAAATTTCATTTTAAATTAGAAACACACACTTTGAGTCATACTGGTCACATCATATGTAGGTTTAACGTGATCCTAATTCCTACAAATAAAAAGTGAAATATGAATTTTTTTCCTAAATTATCAAGATAGTCTGAGCATGTTTTCTTGGTTTTCAGTGAGTGACACTTTTTTGTACTAAAATGTCAATTTTAAACTAATAACGGACACTTTGAATCATATCAGGAACATCTTGTATCAGAATTAGGCGAGGATGATTTATAAACATAAAAAATGACTTATGGATCATTTTCCTAAAGTATAAAAACAATATTAAAGTATTCTTTTGGTTTTGAGTATGTTTTTTGTCTTTTTAGTAAAATTAATGTTAATTTTAAATAAAAAGATGCATTTGGAGTCATAACGGCCACATCATGTGTCATATTTAGGTGAGGATGATTCCTTCACATATCAAATGAATTATGGATATTTTTACTCAAGTATAAAAACAATACAAATGTTCTTCCTTTGTTTTGATCACACCACTTGTGTTTTGACTAAAAATTCATTTTAAACTAAAAACATGCACTTTGAGTCATACCTATCACATCATGTGTGGGTTTGATGTGAGACTAATTATTATGCATAAAAAATGAATTATGAATCATTTACTAAATTATAAATACAATCCAATATTGTTTTTTTTTTGTTTTTAGTGAGTGAATCTATTTTAACTAAAATGTCAATTTTAAACTGATAACATACACTTTGATTCATACTGGGCACATTGTGTATCGGATTGTGGTGAGGCTGATTACTACATATCAAAAATGACTTATGTATTGTTTTACTAAAGTATAAAAATAATGATAATTTTTTTATTGGTTTTTAGTATGTTAGTTGTCTTTTTTATTAAAATTAATGTCAATTTTAAATAAAAAGACACACTTGGAGTCATACCAGTTACATTGTGAGTCAGATTGTAGTAAAGATGATTTTTACACATCCCAAATGACATATGGATAATTTTCCTAAAGTATCAAAACAATATGAATGTTTTTTATCATTTTTGAGTATGTCAGTTGTCTTTTTTAGTAAAATTAATGTCAATTTTAAATAAAAAAGACACACTTGGAGTCATACTAGTCACAACGTGCATCATATTGAGGAGAGGATAATTATTACATGTCCCAAATTACTTATAGATCGTTTTACTAATGTATTAAAATAATACATATGTGTTTTCTTGATTTTGAGTACGTCTCTTGTTTTTTTTACAAAAATGTCATTTTAAACTGGAAACACACACTTTGATTCATACAGATCACATCGTGTGTTGGTTTGATGTGAGACTATTTCATACATGTAAAAAATGAATTATGAATAGTTTTCCTAAATTATAAAAACAATCTGAGCATATTTTTTCATTTTTTAGTGAGTGAAACTTTTTGAACTATAATGCCAATTTTAAATTGATAGCAGACACTTTGAGTCATACCGAGCACATCGTATATCGTATTGTGGTGTAGTTAATTCCTACATGTCACAAATGAGATATAGATTATTTTCCTAAAGTATCAAAAAATATTATTATGTTTTCTTATTTTTGATTATGGGATGTGTGTTTTGAACTACAATATAAATTATAAACTAAAAACATATCATTTGAGTCATACCTTTTGAGTGCATGATCATAGTACAAGAGTGAATTGTCCTTTTTGAAGAAGTAATTTATTCCTAGAAAAAATTAACCATCGGTGTAAACCTATCAAAATTCATTAATTAAGATAAAATAAATATTTAAATATGAGTATTTACGGAATATAATAAAATCTATCTTACCCTATCACAATCATAGAGAGTACACAATCCATGAAAAACAATTTACCTTATTTGATGGAAAAAACTTCAGTGTGACCCATTATGTATTTTCAAAATAAAATAAACTCTATTATAAATTTTTTACCTCTTTTTACATTATTAAACATCAATGTATCCCTTTATAGAATCCAAATGACACTGAAATCTAGGGAATCCATTAAGTCTTCTTGCATTGTGTTATAGATAAGTATATCCTTTTCTATATTCTGAGTGATTATAAACTCTAACATAACATCATAATTATTTGTTCAAAAAAATAAGAATATCCCTATTTTAAAGTATTTTTTATTGAGAATAATGATGATTTTTTTATTAATGAGCTTGTGAACATGGATTATTTTACATAATGAATGTGCACATGTATAATTAATTTTACTTGTATATATTTCAAAAGTATTTTTGATATTATATCATGCATCTAATTTATTATTTAATATCCAAAATAATTTCACCACCCACCAAAGTGAAACCAATATATTGTTCTTTTCTAAAAATTCATGATTCGGTCATTGAAATTTTGTATTTATTTTTTGTAGAGTTTTTGGATTGATCTACTAGTTTCTTTTTCAAAGGGTTCATCATTTGTATTTATGGTACTTTATGATTTCATTTGAAGTGGGTTTTTAATTTTCAGAGATTTCTTCATAAGGTAGTTTCTTTTCATTTGATGTCATGTTTCCTTTGACACCATCCCACCTTGATGCCCAAGATCTCTCAATGTTGCTTGTCCTCCAATAGTTATCTCATACAGCTTCTATATTCGGTGGTTGATTACACATATATTTATTCAAATATTTGAGTTAGATTATATACATGTTTGATGATTGGATTAATGTTGTATGACTCTTAAGTGACTATTGGAACCACTACTAAGACCTTTTCTTTGTAGAGTAGAGAAGTCATGGGCAAGAAACTGCATCTTTTTTTTTCAATTTTTTTGGTGAGGGGTTTTTTTCACACTTCATTAATATTTGATAGTACTTTGAATATTCTAATATAAATTTTAGCCTATGATAATCTGTTTGAAAAAATAAGTAGTGTTTGTTTGTTTCTAAAAAAAATCCCCCACTTAAATTTCTATATAAAATCACTTAAACAAGTGGTGAAAAACATATTTTCAATAAGCCCCCTGAAATACTTGAACAATGGATCTTATCTTAAGTTACAATTGTTTTACGCACTTTTCAATAATTGTACTAAAAAAACCATTGTATGATTCTCATTCTACTCCATTGCCCAAAAAATTTATTATTTGCAAGCTAGCGCTTCGTCTCCTCCTCTGCCTCATTCTCCACTTATGCCTCCTCCTCCACCTCATTTTTAAACTCTAACTCTCAATCCACCCTAGCCTCTGCCTCTGCCTCTACCTTTTCCTCTTCCTTCACCTCCACCATTTCCCAATAATTTTATTGTTTACAGGTTAACGCTTCTAAACAAATTTATTTACTCCATTAAACTTATCCTTGTGAAAGGGACCAAAAATAATATATAAGCATTCTAACACTAATGATTCACACCCCAAAAATATTTCTAAGTTCATATCTTGTACTAGATCACAAACATAGCAGTTAATCACCTAAATTTGATGTCAGAAAACATTTTTAAAACATGTATGAGCCCACTCATCTCTAAACAAATTTACTTCATCTTTTTAGTACAAAGGTTTTCATCAATCCTAATAGTACAGATAAAAATATAAACAAACAAATTATTAAGTAATACATTTAATGAAATTTTAATTTTCTTCAAAAATTACATGTTCGGGGATGTTGGTCTTTTCATGCTTTTGGATCTCTCTCATAAATTTTCAAACACAATATCCACAATCGGTTCCATTATCTTGCTTCACACACTACAGCAACATTGACCAAAATAAGTAAAAGAATTTGAAATGTTTTTTGATATTTAAATCTTTGTATATATACCTTAATCAGTTTCCATTTATAGTAATCCACAGGCTTTATCCATTCAAACACTGACTACATTCCATGATTTATCTTATATTTAGAGATTGCTATATTATAACGAAATTCTTGTTAAAACACAGACTGAAACATATAATTTGAATTTTATCTATAAAATATTGATTTTAGTGTATTAAAAATTCTCAATACACATCATGTGTGGTAAGTTTGTTGGATATTCATGCATTGGATCCAAAAAATAAATATTTGGGGTATCTAGATTAACTGTGATCAGTATCCAGTACTTCCTAAAAAAACAAAAAAAAAATAAGTAATGAAAAAATTAAAAATATATTTTAATTGGGGTATCTAGATTAACTGTGGTAAGTTTCTTGTAGAAAATATGAATATTTATTAACTTTAATAAACATATTAGATCACTATTTGGATAGACGTATTATGAAAATGTACCTTATGTATATATTCACAACTGAGACTCTCAACCATTCATGCTTGAGAATCTCATTTATAGTCTCAAGGCCAATTACGTATATCATGAAAGTTCCATGTATTTATTTTTTATATGGAATGTAAGTAAATTTTTCATATTTAAATGTGGTCTCTACATGAAGTTGTAATGATAATAAATATTTCTCTAGAACTGGAGGGGAGAAGGTGCTTCCAAAAGGTCATTTTTATTTCTTGGTCAATTCACTAGACTGTCTTGATCTGACCTTATATTTCCCCATCTCTTTATTAATATATAATATAAACTATTATAGGTTTTTCATATGATTTTTTTTTAAATGCATACCCCATGTATATTTATAAGATTAGACAGGCATGCTATGAAAGTTCTAATAGCATCATTGACCGCTGTAATATATGGATCATCAAGTGGAATAGAAAAATTAGAAGTCTACTCATGAGCTACCTCAATCCCTACTCTCATGTGATATTTTGTGAGGACTTTATGGTGTATCTTTTATTCTAGTATATTATACACCTTACCCCTCAAAACAAGTTGGTTCATGGGTTTTGACAAATACAAATCACATATAACTATACCCTATATAAATTTAGTAATATAAAGTTATTGGAAGTTGTTTGATTCACATTTATGATAAAGTGTAATGAAAAAATTTATTACCTTGGGTAAGGTATGCGGTTGGGGGAATTCCTAGCCTCAGAGCTAGTGGGGTCATTTGGTTCATGTGCAGATCTTTGTTCCACTGTCGTTTCTCTTTGATGCTTTCTTATACATTGGTGTGCCAAATAAGATCAGATAATAATATCTTATAATGAGTCTATTTGTGTCTGCAATCATCTCACCATATTATATATATCTTCATATGGTTTTATCTCCTTGAAATATGTTCAAAGAGACACTCCAAAACCTGATCCTCTAATTTGACCATGTTGTTCTGGTCACGTCAAAGCTATTGAAAGTAGTTTTTTTTTGGTACAGTCACTGCCAATTCTTATGTCTAAACCATATAAAAAAATATTAAATTACATATATATTTGTATGTAATACTATTATAAATCATAACAAATTACTATTATTTAATACTTACTCATGTTTCCCTTACTACTTTTTTGTTTTCATCAACTAGTTTACCCTCCTTATTTATGCGAGACCCCTTCCATAGCACTTGGAATTGGATGGAAGTGGCCTCAAATCTTGATTCATAAATATGAATATAAACAAAGGAACATATGTTTTTTCATATCACATAAAACTTTTATTTTTGATTTAAAATACATACCAATTTCTCCTCTATTGAAGCGTACACCATCCTTTCTTGGAAATAGGGGTACATTGGTTTTGATAATTGTTTTTTATTTTCAGCACTCTTGTTATTTAATAAATTAACAATTTTGAATCAAATTGGATAAAATGAATGATTTAAAATAATATATTATCAACTCCAATGCACCTGAAAATATTTCTCATTGTGAATATTGATGGAATAATTCCTTATTCTCTACTTTATAATGTGTTCATAACTAATTGGTGGGTGGGACTTTACTTTACCTTAGAATCCCTAATATGTAACTTTGTAAGAAGAGTCCAAAATCTTCTATGGGATTTTATAGCAGTCATTAAGAAAAATTTCTTCTGTAAATATTCTAAAATAAATGAACTCTACAAGTAATAATGAAAAATAAATCAGCATTTCATTATATAATTTTTCGGTAAAATAGAGAAAGTATATCATAACATTAATGTTATATATTTCCAAAGGGTTTCCTTCTTTATAGGTAAGATGTAGTTCCATGAATCAATATCAATCATCACATTCATCCTCATTGTGACCCAAAAATAACTAATGAACATTGACTTATTGGGATTAATAAGTTGTTCGTGTTGATTCCATCCAACCTAAATTTTTATATTCTGATTTCTTACCATGATAATTTTATTCAACAATGTGATTCTTAATTATTGTTGTTTTTTTCATCAACATGTTGTTGATCCCATAATAATTATATATTTTCATAATCAATAGTCTTTTATTTCTTAGGATTGCTAACATGATCATGTTCAGAAGACATTGTCTTCATGAGTAGTCAAACATTTAATTTTTCTTGAATAATTACAATGTAAAGACAGACAAAGGATTTGAGAAGGGTCATATGTATTATCTATTGAAAACTTTATAAACCCTTTAACAACATATCCATACTATTTTTTCAAATGATTAGTGTGTATTCATTTTTATGGAAATGGATAGTTAAATCTATGAAAATAATTACTCCACTATGATAGGAATTATCCTCTAAATTCATCTAAAGGTGAAAGTTATAGACAACTATCATCCTCATAATCTTCATCTCCCAAGTAGTTATTATTGCATTTTGTTAATTTATACTCATCATCCATATATTTTTTACATTAACCTATGTTTCTTGAAATACTCTAAGCATTAGTCATCCCATACTGGGTAGCATTGATCATTTTTTTTGACAGTTGCTCAGAGTAGTTCAAGAAAAATAAAAGATACGGGGATGCATGTCAAGCCAAAAAAATCAATAATAATTGTTTAGAAGATGAAGTTGGTAAAGATGATAGTTTTCTCCTTAAAACATTTTAAATTACCACATCTTGATTTAAATTTTCAAATCTCATATCAAAATGCAAAAATGTCCCTAACACTTCCATGAGAACATCAACTCATCCCCATTGAGATGAACTGACTCTAATATATGTTACTAGTCCCTTTCCCTCACTTGTATCTCAAATATAAGATCTCTATATCCATTGAGGTTCATGTGTAGGGTGTGATTATGAAAATAGACAAGTAAATACTAACATGGCCCCTAAAATATACAACACAACATATATTTGAGTATATTTTCATAGTAGTAACACTAAAAATAAAAATGTAATTAAATTCATTCTCTACTAACCAGGACACCATGATAATCAAATGTATCGACTTCATTTAAAATCAAAAAATTATAACAATCATACCATAAGTTTATACCATTTTTGTTCACTGGAATTTAAATCATTTCAATAATAAGAGGTCAACATTTGAATCATAGGAGAAGCAAAAATTATTTATCTCCATCTAGAAATAACCACATCATAGGTACCATGAGATTCAACCTCAAACACCTATAATTCAATACCACCCCTTATGTATAACCATTACATGTACTTATTGCATCTAAATCATGAAATTGATATTTTAGCACCCCGGATTTTAGGTATGTAACCCTTTATTTATGACTTTTATGTATGGAAATTGGTTGGGTAATTTTTTGAAGAGTTTGAAATGTTTTTGGATGGTTTTGGGGGATTTAATAAGGGATAATAATTTAATCACATTTGGAGAAAATCATTCAACACTTGCAGGAAACCATGCACAATGTGATAGGGGCCAGGGATAAGGCACACATTTGGCACATGATTTTCAAAACCGCGTGACCTCCCCAGTCTATTCATGCAACATGGGATAGTGGGATTTTGCACGGTTGGTGTACAGTTTGTATAACCACATAGACCAATGAATCAATGAACCCTCTTGAGGCAGTATCAGGTGCACGGTTTCCCTAACCGTGCATAGTTTAAAAGTGGGTTTTAAAAAATAGACCTCATTCCTTCTTAACCCTAAACACCCCATTTGAGCCCCATTTCAACCCTCACTCATTATTTCCTTATCTCCAAGGCTAGGGAACCTGTCTCCATCATTTTTTAAGTATTTAGAAGGGCCTTCTTGGTGGTTTGAACCTATATATTCCTTGGTAAGTCTTCTTTGTGGTGGTTTTCTTGGTTTTTCTTAGATCTACTTGTCTCTCTCTCCTAGTTTCTTAGATATAATCCTATTGAAAATAGATCTAGGGTTTTTAATTACAATCATGGTTATATTTTTCCTTTTTTATGTTATGGGAATGGATATAAGTTATATTTTTGGAGTTTTCACCCAGATTTAGTGAGTGTTTGTGTCGTTGGTCATTTTCTCCAAAACCCTAAAGGCAGGTGTCACTCTTGACTCCTCTTGTAAGAACTAGATGAATTTGATTTAAAATTAATTGTTTTTCTGGAAATTGGTTTTGAAATTTATTTGAAAATCTTGAGTGAAACCTCTTTAGTGTTGTTTTATGGGTTTGGGGGGAAATGTGATGTTGTTGTGTAATATGCTTCGTTGTTGGATTTTGAAATGATGATTTTAAAATAGGTTTATTGGTTTTATTTATGGAAAGGGTTATGATAATGGTTTTCCATAAAAAAATTTGTCTTATTGAAATGATGTTTGGCATAAATGGGTGAAATGGGTTTTGTAATAATTGTTGGAAATGTTGTTTGTCTTAAAAGGTTGTTTTGGATTGGAAATTATGGGGTAGAATTGTTTTAGAAAATATATTAGTTGATATGATTTTGGTAAATATTGATTTTATGTTTGTTGTATTTAGTGGTTAATCATGATTTGGATGGGATAGATATTGGGCATGAAGTACCACCATCAAAGGGTTGGAATGTGGTCATTAAGTACCACAATAAAAAGGGGGTGGTGTTTGGATGTGAAGTTACACTGTCAATGGTAACACCAACCATGGGTGGTTGTGTTGGGTTGTGTTTGTGATGAGGTGTATGTATTGGGTCATGTGAAATGAAATGGTTTATGTAAATATGGAATGATAAAAATGGTTATTGACTTATTGATTTCTTTCCTTGAAAATGTGTTTGTTTGGGTAAACTATTTTGGTGAGGATGTGTTTGGATTTTTGGAAATTATTGAACTGATTTATTGTTTATATAAATTGTTTTATATAAATGTGATAACTTTATCTATCCTAGTGGTATGAGTAGGGAATTTATTTGGGTAAAGCCTACTGATTTTCATTACTCACCCCCTAGTTTGAAAATTTGGTGCTTTTGTAGATATTGTATTCCAAGACACAGGTAAAGGTAAAGCATCTCATTTATTTAGTGGTTCATCGTGATACTTGGGAGTTATTGTGGTGTTGCATCATAGAGCTTGGTTTGGAGATATGGAGATTTATCTTGGAGTCCTTGAGTTTTTTCATTTAGGTTTTCCACTTTGGTACTCTCATTCTTGTTATTTTTTTTTTGTTATGGTGGTATGTTGGTATTTTTGAATTGTATTACATTGTTATCAAGAATCATATAGTTCAAGAAACATAGAAGATATGGGAGATGAGCCTCAAGCAACAAAATTCAATAATAACTATTCAGGAGATGAAGTTGGTGAGGATGATAGTTTTCTCCTTAAACCATTTTAAATTACCACATATTAATTTAAATTTTCAAATATCATCTCAAAATGCTAAAATGTCCCTAACACTACCATGATAACATTTAATCATCCCCACTGAGGTTCACTGACTCTAATATATGTTACTAGTCCTTTTCCCTCACTTTTATCTCAAATATAAGATCTCTATATCCGCTGAGGTTCATATATAGGGCGTGATTATAAAAATAGACAAGTAAATACTAATAGGGCCCCTAAAATATAAAACACAACATATATTTGAGTATATGTTTAAAGTAGTAACACTAAAAATACACATGTAATTAAATTCATTGTGTACTAACCAGGACACCATGATAATCAAATGTATCAACTTCATTTAATATCAATGAATTATACTAATCATACCATAAGTTTATACCAATGTTGTTCCATAGAATTCAAATCATTTCACTAAAAAGAGGTTAACATTTGAATCATAGGAGGAGAAAAATTTATTTATCTCCCTATAGAAATAACCACATCACAGGTACCATGAGATTCAACCCGAGACACCTAGCATATAAGACCATCCCTCCGGGATAACCCTCGCATGTACTTATTGCATATAAATCATGAAATAGGTATTGTATCACCTCCAGTTTGAGATATGTAACCCTTTATTTATGAATTTTATGTATGGAAATTGGTTGGGTAATTTTGTGAAGAGTTTGAAAGGTTTTTAGAAGGTTTTAGGGGATTTTATAAGGGTGAAAATTTTAAGCACAATTAGTGAAAACCATGAAACACTTGCAGGAAACCATGCACCATGTGACAGCGGCCAGGGAGAAGGTGCACAATTGGTGTATAGATTTAAAAATTGTGTGACCTCCCCAGTATATTCGTGTAAAAATTGTGTGACCATGTGACAACGGCCAGGGAGAAGGTGCACAATTGGTGTATAGATTTAAAAATTGTGTGACCTCCCCAGCCTAGTTAGCCTAAGTGGCCGAATGGTCCAAATGGGCCTAAGTAGCCAAATGGGCCTAATGGGCCTAATGGGCATAAGTGGCCTAATGGGTCTAATGGGCCTAAGTGGCCTGATGGGCCTAATGGGCCAAATGGGCCTATGTGACCTATGTGGTCCAATAATCCTAATGGGCATAATGGGCCTAATGGGTCATATGGGATGAATTGGCCTAATGGACTAATGGGACTAAGTGGCTGAATGTGCCAAATGGGTTTAATGGGCCTAAGTGGCCTAATGGGCCTAATGGGCCCAATGAGCCCAATGGGCCTAAGTGGCCTAATGGTTCAAATGGGCCGAATGGGCTAAATGGGCTGAATGGCCCTAAGTGGACCAATCGGCTTAAAGGGCCTAATGGGCCAAAGTGGCCTAATGGTATAAAGTGGATGAATGGGCCTAAGTGGCCTAATGGGGATAATGGGCCTAAGTGGCCTAATGGGGCTAATGAGCCGAAGTGGAGGAATGGACTTAAGTGGCCCAATAGGTCTAATGGGCCCAATGGGTGTAAGTGGCCTAGTGGGCCTAATTGTCCTAAGGGCTCGAAGTGGCCTAATGGGCTTAATGGGACCAAGTAGATGAATGAGACGAATGGTTCTAAGTGGCCCAACTGGCTGAATGGGCTTAATGGGCCTAATGGGCCTAAGTGGCATGCTGGGCCTATTCGGCCTATGATATGATACCGTATATGAGTGCGGTATTCGTTGGCAAAAATGCGGAAACACAAGCGAAGAAAGAAGAGGGGAATGAAAATTAAAAGAAATGCTATAGGAATAAAAGGGGAAGGGGATGATCAATTAGGACCCCAAGGAGACTTGCCCCTTGAAACTCTAATTATAAAGTGCCACAAAGGTTGATCACTCCTTTGATGAGCCTTACTTGCATTCACCTAAGAACACAAGAAACACAAGCATAATAATGCTAGAAACTCTCAAATTCGAAATTAACCTTCAAGGGGGTACAAGAGGTGGCTATTTATAGCCAAATGAGAGGAATACATGTCAAACTACCTATCCCACAAAAGTCTAAAGCCTATCCCACGAATTTGACTTTGTTTACACATGTCCATGACTTTAGGGGACAAGATATCTCTAAAGAAGACTTTTAGGAACCACCCCAAAGACTTTGAAGATTCCCACCATGGATTTGGAGACAAGGGGCCCACCACTTTTGACATTGGAGATTTCCTTCATGCAAGTGGATTGAATTTCGTGGAAGCATATGGGTGGTCCTTTTAGGTTCACTTTTGGGCTTTAATAAGTGTGATTAAAGGCCCATTTGCTCCTCCCATGCATGCATGTTGGGCCTCCTCTTGTAATTTCAAAATGAGGCCATGTAAAGCCTCTCTCATCCTCCTCATTCTTCCTCTTGTCATTGGGCCACCAATCCCATGCAATGGGTCTTTTCCATTAATGTTCCTTTCACGGTCAATGCCATGATCACCCTCAACTCCTTGCTGCTTGTGTGCACCATGATCCGCATCAGCCTAAGTGGCCTAATCGGCTTAATCGACCAAATGGGCCTAATGGGTCTAAGTGGCCTAATGGACCTAATGGGCCCAAGTTTCCAAATGGGTCGATTGGGCCTTAGTGGCCCAATGGGCCTAATTTGCCTAAGTTGCCTAATTGGCGAATGGGATAAATGTGCCTAATGGGACTAAGTGGTCTAATGGGCCTAATTGGTCTAATGGGCCTAAGTGGCATTGTGGGTCTAAGTGGCCTAATGAGCCTAAGTGGCCCAAATGGTCCTAATGGCCCAAATGCGCCTAATGTATCGAATGGGCCTAAGGGCCCGAATGGGCCTAACATGTCGCTTGGGCCTAATGGCCTAAATGGGCCTAAGGGGCCCAATGGGAAGAATGGGCCTAATGGTCCAAAGTGGACCAATGGGCTTAATGGGCCTAACTGTTCTTAGGTGCCTCATGGGCCTAATGGCCCGAATGGGCTTAATGGGCCAAATGGGACAAAGTGGCCTAATCGACCTAATGGGCCTAAGTGGCCTAATGGGCCTAAGTGGCCTAATGGGAAAACGTGGCCTAATGGGTCTAAGTGGCATAATGGGCCTAATTGGCCTAATGGGCCTAAGTGGATGAATGGTCCTAATGGGCCTAAGGGGCATAATGGGCCTAATGGGCCTAAGCGGGCGAAGTGGCCTAATGGGCCGAAGTGGCCTAATGGGCCTAATGGCCCTGAGTCGCCTGATGGGCATAAGTAACCTAATGGGCCTAAGTGGCATCATGGGCATAATGGGCCTAAGTGCCTAATGGTCCTAATGGGCCTGATGGGCCGAATGGGCATAATGGTCCTAATGGGATGAATTGGCCTAATTGGCCTAAGTGGCCTAATGGGCCTAAGTGGCCTAATGGGCTGAAGTGGCCTCATCAGCATACTGGGCCTAAGTGGATGAATGGGCTGAATGGGAATAATGGGCCTAATGGGCTTAATGGTTCTAAATGGACTAAGGGGCTTAATGGGCCTAAGTGGCCTAATCGACCTAATGAGTTTAATGGGACGAACTGGACTAATGGGCCTAATGGGCCAAGGTGGACAAAGTGGCCTAATGGGCCTAATAGGCCAAAGTGGCCTAATGGGAGTAAGTGGCCTATTAGGCCTAATGGGCCTAAGTTTCCTAATCAGCCTAATGGGATTAATGGGCCTAAATGGACAATGCTCATAATGGGAAGAAGTGACCTAAGTGGCCTAATGGGACGAAGTGACGAAGTGACCTAAGTGGCCTAATCCCATTGGGCCCATCAGGCCCATTAGGCCCATTCGAACACTTCATCCCATTAGGCCACTTAGCCCGCTTAGGCCCATTAGGCCTATTATTCCCCTTAGGCCCATTAGGCCCATTTGACCACTTAGTCTCATTAGGCCAATTAGGCCCATTATGCCACTTAGGCCCATTAGGCCAATTTTTCCCATTAGGCCACTTAGGCCAATTAGGCCACTTAGGACCCTTAGGTTGATTAGGCCACTTTGGCCCATTTGTCCCATTAAGCCCATTCGAGCCATTAGGCCCATGAGGCACCTTAGACCAGTTAGGCCCATTAAGCCCATTGGTCCACTTTGGCTCATTAGGCCCATTCTTCCCATTGGACCCCTTAGACACATTCGAGCCATTAGGCCCATTAGGACACTTTGGCCCATTAGACCCAAGCAGCATGTTAGGTCCATTTTGGCCCTTAGGCCCATTCGATACTTTAGGCACATTCGGTCCATTAGGACCATTTGGGCCACTTTGGCTCATTAGGCCACTTAGACCCACAATGCCACTTAGGCCCATTAGACCAATTAGGCCCATTAGGCCACTTAGTCCCATTAGGCCCATTCATCCCATTCACCCATTAGGCAACTTAGGCAAATTAAGCCCACAAGGCCACTAAGGCCCAATCGACCCATTTGGAAACTTGGGCCCATTAATCCCATTAGGCCACTTATGCCCATTAGGCTCATTCGATCGATCAGGCCGATTAGGCCACTTAGGCCATTTAGGCCCATTAGGCCATAAGGCCAGTTAGGCCCAATAGGCCCAGTAGGCCACTTAGGCCCATTAGTCCCATTAGGCCCATTCAGCCAGTTGGGCCACTTAGGACCATTCGACTCATTCATTCACTTGGTCCCATTAATCCCATGGTCCACTTCGACCCATTAGGACAATTAGGCCCACTAGGCCACTTACACCCATTGGGCCCATTAGACCTATTGGGCCACTTAAGCCCATTCCTCCACTTCGGCTCATTAGCCTCATTAGGCCACTTAGGCCCATTAGCCCCATTAGACCACTTTGGCCCATTCATCCACTTCAGTCCATTAGGCCACTTTGGCCCATTAGGCCCTTTAAGCCGATTGGTCCACTTAGGCCCATTCAGCCCATTCAGCCCATTTGAACCATTATCCACTTAGTCCCATTGGGATCATTGGGCCCATTAGGCCCATTAGGTCACTTAGTCCCATTAAACCTATTTGGACCATTTAGCCACTTCGACCCCTTAGGCCATTAGGCCAATCTGGCCCATATGACCCATTATGCCCATTATGCCCATTAGGATCATTGGACCACATAGTCCACATAGGCCCATTAGGCTCATTTGGCCTATTAGGCCTATTTGGACCATTATGCCACTCAGGCCCATTAGGCCACTAAGGTCCTTTAGGCCCATGAGGCCACTTAGGCCCATTAGGCCCATCAGGCCACTTAGGCCCATTAGACCCATTAGGCCACTTATGCCAATTAGGCCCATTAGGACCATTTGGATACTTAAGCCCATTCCTCCACCTAGTCCAACAGGACCCATTAGTCCACTTAGGCCCATTATGCCCATTGGGCCACTTAGGCCTATTTAGCTACTTAGGCCCATTCAGCTGATCAAGCCACTTAGGCCCATTAGGCCCATTAGGGAACCTAGGCCCACTAGGACCATTAAGACCATTGGGCTGATTAGACCACTTAGGCTCATTAATGCACTTAGTCTCATTAGGCACAATAGGCCCATTAGTCCCATTAGGCCCCTAAGGCCCATTAATCCCATTAGACCGATTAAGCAATTGTGGCCCATTAGGCTACTTAGGCCCATTAGCTGCATTAGGCCACTTAGGCTAATTAGGCCCATTCACCCCATTAGGCCCATTAGGCCCCTAGGACCATTAATCTCATTAAGCTCATTAGGCCACTTAGGCCCATTGTGCCACTTAGCCCCATTAGGCTAATTAGACGACTAAGGCCCATTAGGCCACTTAAGACCACTAGGCCCATTAAGACCATTAGTCTGATTTGGACAATTTGGCCCATTAGTCCACTTAGGACACTTAGGCCCCTTAATCCCATTAGGCCGATTAGGCAACTTTGTCCTATTAGTCCACTTATCCCAATTAGTCTCATTCGGCCCAGTAGTCCCATTCAGCCACTTAGGTCCATTTGGCCAATTGGGTCCATTGGGCCCATTATGCCCATTAGGTCAATTAGGAAACTTTGGCCCATTAGGCCACTTTGAACCATTAGGTCCATTAGGTCGCTGAGTCCAATTAGGCCCATTTGGACCCTGGGCCCGTTAAGCCCATTAAGCCCATTAGGCCACCTAGACCCATTAGACAACTTATGCCCATTAGGCACATTAGGCCCTTTAGACCCACTATGACCATTAGGCCATTTAATCCACTTAGGACCATTAGGTTTCTTAGGCCCATTAGGCCGCTGAGGTCCATTCATCCCATTAGGACCACTTTTCCCCTAGGTTCGTTAAGCCCATTATGCCCATTAGGCCACCAAAGCCCATTAGGCCACTTAGGCCCATTACACCCCTTAGGTCCATTATAGCACCTAGGACCATTAATCCCATTATGCCCATTAGGACCAATAATCCCATTATTTCAATTAGTCCACTTAGGCCCATTAATCCACTTAGGCCCATTGGGACCATTCTGCCCATTAGGCCCATTAAGCCCATTCAACCCATTTGGCACCTAGGTCTGTTAAGCCAATTAGGCCCATTGGGACCATTAGGCCCCTTGGGCCCATTATTCACATTTGGCCACTTAGCCCCATTCGGACCATTAGGCCACTTAGGCCGATAAGCCCATGAGGGCCACTTAGGCCCATGAGGCCCAATAGGACCATTATGACACTTAGGCCTATCCGGACCATTAGGCCAGCCACTTAGGCCTATCAGAACCATTACGCCCATTAGACCACCTAGTCAAGTTAGGCCCAGTGGTCCACTTAGGCCCATTCAGCCACCTAGGCCTATTTGGCCATTAGGCCACTTAGGCCCACTAGCCACAATTGTTCGATTAGGCTAATTGGGCCACTTAGGACACTTAGGCCACTTTGAACCATTAATCCCATTAGGACCATTAGGCCCATTGTCCACTTTGGTCCACTTGTCACATTAGGTCTATTCATCCCATTAGGAAACTTAAACCCATTAGGCCCATTAGGTGACTTAGTCTCATTAGGCCCACTAAGACCATTAGGCCACTTAGGCCCCTGAGGCCCATTGATCCCATGAGGCCCATTAGGTCCATCCATACAATTAGTCCCATTAGGCCAATGTGGCCACTTAGTACCATTAGGTTACTTAGGCCCATTAGGCCCATTTTTTCACTTAGGTCTATTAGACCCATTCAGCCACTTAGGCCCATTAGGTCCATTTTGCCACTTAGGCTCATTGGGCCCATTAAGCCATTTTGGCCCATTCTTCCTATTAGGCCCATTATTACCATTGGTATTATGAGGACCATGAGTCCCATTAGGCCATTGAGTCCCATTTGGCCCATTAGGTCCATCAGGCCCATTAGGCCACTTAGGCCCATTAGGCCACTTAGGCCCATTATTCCCATTAGGCCACTTAGGACACTTAAGACCATTCGCCCCATTAGGACCATCAGTCCCATTTGGCCACCTAGTCCCATTAGGCCCATTAGGTCCATTAGGCCACTTAGGCCCATTAGGCCCATTATGCCCATTGGGCCTACCAGGCCCATTATGCTCATTAGGCACATTCGGCCACTGAGTCCCATTAGGAAAATCAGGCCCATTAGGCTCACTCATCCCATTATAACACTAAGGTCCATGAGGCCCATTGGACCACTTAGAACAGTGAGTCCCATTAGGCCCATTAGGCCCATCAGGCCCATCCGACCCATTAGGCCACTTAGGCCCATTCGACCCATTAGGAAACTTAGTCCCATTAGACCCATCAAACCCATCATGTCCATTAGTCCGCTTAGGCCCGTTAGGACTATTTGGATACTTAGACCACTTAGGACCATTAGGCCCATTGGGACCATGAGGCCACTGAGGCCCATCATGCCCATTAGGCCACTTAGGCCCATTAGGCCCATTAGGCCCATTGGACCACTTAGGCCCATTCAACTCATTAGGCCACTTAGGACCACTAGGCTCATTAGGCCACTAAGGAAAATTAGACCCATTAGGCTACCTAGGCTCATTACCGCATTAGTCCCATTAGGCCAATAAGTCCCATTAGGCCCATTCGGCCACTTAGGCCCATGAGGCCCATTAAGACATCAATCCCATGAAGCCACTAAGCCCATTAATCCCATTGGTCCCATCAGGACCATTATGCCCATCGGTCTCATTAGGCACATTTGACCACTTGGGCCCATTAGTCACATTACGCGACTTAGGCTAATTCGGCTCATTAGGCCACTTAGGCTTATTCCACCCATTAGGCCCATTCAACCACTTAGACCCATTCAACCCATTCGGCCCATCAATCCCATTAGGCCCATTAGGCCACTTAGGTACATTCATCTCATTAGGACACTTAGTCCCATTAGGACCATCATTCACTTCATTCCCATCAGGTCCATTAGGCCACTTCGGTCCATTAGGCTCATTAGGCCCATTTGGCCACTTTGGCCCATTCGGCTGATTAGGCCACTTAGGCCCATCAGGACACTAAGGCCTATTTGGATTATTAGTCCACTTAGGCCCATGAATCCCATGAGGCCCATGAGGCCCATGAATCCCATCATTCCAATCATGCCCATTGGGCCTCAATGGCCTAATGGCCCTATTGGACATAATGGTTCGAATGGGCCTAAGTGACCTAATGGGACTAGGTGGCCTGATAGACCTAATGGGAATAAGCAACATAATGTGCTTAAGTGGACTAATGCACCCAATGGGACTAATGAGTTGAAGTGTCCTAAGTGGCCTAATGGGCCTAATGGGCCTAAGTGGCCGAATGAGCCTAATGGGCCTAAGTGGTCAAATTGGCCTAATGGGTCGAAATGTCCAAATGGGCCAAAGTGGCCTAATGAGCCTAATGGTTCAATGGTAATAATGGGCCTAATAGTAATAATGGGCCTTAGTGGCCTAATGGAACTAATGGGACTCAGTGGCATAATGGGCCGAATGGGCCTAAGTGGCCTAATGGGACTAATGGGCCTAAGTGGCTTAATGGGATAAATGTGCCTCAATGGACTAATGGAACTAATGGGATTAAGTGGATTAATGGGGACAATGGGATGAATGGGTCTAATGGGATAATGGGCCTAAGTGGCCTACTGGGCCTCTATGGCCGAAGTGGCCTAATGGGCCAAATGGGCTTACGTGGCCTAAAGGGCCTAATGGGCCTAAGTTTCCTAATGGGCCTAATGGAATGAATGGGCCTAAGTGGAATAATGGGACAAAGTTTACTAATGGTCCTAAGTGTCCTAATGGGACAAAGTATCCTAATGGTCCTGATGGGCCTAGTGGGCCTTAGTGGACTAAGGGGCCAAAGTGGCCTATTGGGCCTAATAGTCCTGATGGGCCTAATGAGACTAATGGGCCTCAGTGGCCTAATGGGCCTGAGTTTCCTAATGGGCCTAAGTGGCCTAATGGTCCTAAGTGGACTAATGGGCCGAATGGGCCTAAGTGGCCTAATGGGCCTAAGGGGACTAAGTGGCCTAAGGGGGCTAATGGGCCTGATGAGACTTAGTGGCCTAATGGGCCTAATGGATCAAATGGGCCTAATATGCTTAACAGACTTAAGTATCCTAATGGGCCCAATGAGTCGAATGGGACCAACTGGCCTAATTTACCTAATGGTCCCAATGGTCCTAAGTGGCCTAATGGGCCCAACTGGCATAAGTGTTGGCCCAATGGGCCTAATGGGTTGAACTAGTCTAAGTGGACCAACTGGCCTAATGGGACCAATGATCCTAATGGGCCTAATTGGCCGAATGGGTCCAATGGGACTAACTGGCATAAAGGATCGAATGGGCTTAACTGGTCGAACTCACCTAAGGGGCCCAAAGGGCCTAATGGGACTAATGGGTCTAATGGGTCTAACTGGCCAAAGTGGCCAAATGGGCCTAGTGAGCCAAATGGGCATAACTGGAAAAAGTGGTCCAATGGGCCTAACTGGCCTAAGTGGAATAATGGGCCTAATGGGATGAAAAGACCTAAGTGGCGTAATGGGCCTAATGAGCCTAATGGGCATAATAGACCAAAGTGTCTTAATGGGCCTAACTGGCCAAAGTTTCCTAATGGGCCTAACTAGCCTAAGTGGCCTAATGGGAAGAATGTGTGGAATGAGCCTAAGTAGAGTAATGGGATGAATGAGCCTAAGTAGCCCAATGGGCTGAATGGGCCTAAGTGGCCCAATGGACCTAATAGGACAAATAGGATTAATGCACCTAATGGGCCTGAGTGGCCAAATGGGACTAAGTGGCCTAATAGGCCTAATGGGCATAATGGGCCTAAGTGCCCTAATAAGCCTAAGGGGCCTTAGTTGCCTAATGGACCTTAGTGGACTAAGTGAACTAAGTGTCCTAATAGCCCTAATGGGCCTAAGTATCATAATGGTTCTAATGGGCCTAAGTGGCCTAATAGGACTAAGTGACCTAATGGTCGTAATTGGCCTAATGGGGCTAAGTGACCTAAGTGGCATAATGGGACTAATGGGACTAAGTGGCCTAATAGGCATAAGTGGAATAAGTGGCATAATGGGTCAAAGTAGCCTAAGTGGCCAAATGGGCCTAATGGGACTAAGTGGACTAATGGGCCTTAGTGGTCTGATGGGCGTAAGTGGCTAAAGTGGCCTAATGGGCCTAAGTGGACCAATGGGACCAATGTGCCTAAGTGGCCTAATGGACCTAAGTGGCATAATGGGCCTAAGGGGCCTAAGTGGCCTAATGGGTATAATGGGCATAAGGGCCTAAGTGGTCGAAGTGGCCTAATGGGCCTAATGAGCCTAAATGGCCTAAGTGGCCTAATTGGCCTAGTGGACCTAAGTTTCCTAATGGGAATCAGTGGACGAATGGGCCTAATGGGATTGAGTGGCCTAATAAGACTAATGGGCCTAAGTGGCCTAATAGGCCTAATGTGCCCAAGTGGCTTAAGTGGCCTAATAGGCCTAATGGGCCTAATGGGCCTAAGTGGCCTAATGACCTGAATGGACCTAAGGGGCCAAATTGGCCTTAGTCGCCTAATTGGCCTCATGGGCCTAAGGGGTCGAAGTGGCCTAATGGGCGTAATGGACCTAAGTGGCCTAATGGGCCTAAGTGGACTAATGGGCCTAAGTGACCTAACGAGCCTAAGTGGTCGAATGGGCATAATGGACCAAAGTGTCCAAAGTGGCCTAATGATCTAAATGGGCCTAAGTGGCCTAATGGGCCTAAGTTGCATAATGGGCCTCAGGGGCCTAATGGGTCTATGTGTCCTAATGGGACTAATTGGACCAGTGGGCCTTACTGGCCTAATGGTCCTAAGTGGCCTAATGGGCCTCAGTGCCCTAATAGGCCTAATGGGCCTCGGTGGCCTAATTGGCATAATGTGCCTAGTGGGCCTAAGTGGCCTAATGGGTCTAATGGGTCGAAGTGTCCTAATGGGACTGATGGGATGAATGGGTCCCAGTGGCATAATAGGCCTAATGGGACTAATGGGACTAATAGGCATGATCATCTTGAGGATTATAATGGGCCTTAGTGGCCCAATGGGCCTAGGTGGCCCAATGGGCCTCAAATCCCCAATGGGCCTACGTAGCCTAATGGGACTTAGTGGCTGAATGGGCATAAGTGACCTAATGTGCCTTAGCGGCTGAATGGGCCTAATGGGCTTGATAGGGCCAATGGGAACAATATGGCAAAGTGGCCCAGTGGGCCTCATGGGCCTAAGTGGCCAATTGGGCCTAATTGGCCAAAGTGGCCTCATGGGCTTGATGGGATGAATGGGCCTCATAGGCCTAATGGGCCTAAGTGGCCTAAGTGTCCTAATGGGACTCATGGGCCTAAGTGGATGAATGAGACTAGTGGGCCTAGGGTCTTGATACGCCAAATGGGCATAATAGGCCTAATGGGCCTAATGTGCCTAACTGGCCTAAGTAGCCAAATGGATCTAATGGACCTAATGGTCTTAATGGCCCTAAGTTGCTTAATGGTCCCAACGTGACAAAGTGGCTGAAAGGTCCTAATGGGCCTAAGTGGAGGAATGTGCCTAAGTGGCGGAATGGGCCTAAGTGGTGGAATGGGGAGAATAAGCCTAAGTGGCCTAATGGGCCTAAGTGGCCGGATGGGCCTGATGGGCCTAATGGGCCTCAAGGGACGAATCCGCCTCATGGGAAAAATGGGTCTAAGTGGCCTCATGGGCCCAATGGGCATAATGGGCCAAATGGGACTAATGGGACTAAGTGGCCTAATGGGAAAAATGGGCCAAATAGGTCAAATGGGCCTCCTAGGCCTAAGTGGTATAATGGGCCTAGTGGGATGAATGGGATTAAGTGGCTTAAGTGGAATAATGGGTCTATGTTGCTAAATGGACCTAGGGGTCCTAAAGGGATGAATGGGTCTAAGTGGTCTGATGGGATTAATAGGCCTCATAGTCCTAATGGGCCTCATGGGCCTCATGGGCCCGATGGTCCTAATGGGATGAATGTTGGGTCGAAGTGGCATCATGGGCCCAATAGGCCCAATGTTCCTAATGTGTCTAATGTTCTTATGGATTCTAAGTGGATGAATGGGCCTTATGGGCCTCATGGGGCCCAAGGACCCATGTGGCCTAAGTGTCCTAATGGGCATAAGTGGCCTAATAGGCCCAATGGGCCTAGTGGGCCTAATGGGCCTAATGGATTGAATGTGACTAATTAGCATGATGGTCCTAATGGGCCTCATGGGCCTAATGGGGCTCATGGGCCTAAGTTTCCTCATGGGCCCAATGGACATAATGGTCTGAATGGGCCTTGGTGGCCTAAGTGGGTTTGATGGTCCGAATGGGCCTAAGTGTCCTAATGGGCCTAATGGACCCAATTGGCCTCATGAACCTAAGGGGCCTAATGGGTTGAGTGGGCCTAATGTACCTAATGGGCCTAATGGAATGGATGGGCCTAGTGGTCCTAATGGGACTAATGGGCCTAAGTGGCCTAATGGGACTAAGTGGGATAAAGGGCCTAGTGGGCCTAATAGGCCTAATGGGTATAAGTTTCCTGATGGGTCTAGTGTGCCTCATGGGCCTAATGGGCCTAAGTGGCCTCATGGGCCCAATGGGCCTAATGGGGGTAAGTTTCCTAATGGGCATCAGGGTCTTCATGGGCCCAATGGGCCTCAAAGGCCATATGGGAAAAGTGTGCCTCATGGGCCTAATGGGCATGATGAGCCTAATTGAACTAATGGCCTGAAGTAACCGAATTGGCCTAAGTTCCCTTATGGGACTAGTGGGACTAATGGGTCTAATGGACCTAATTGGCCTAAGTGGCCTAATCGGGCTAATTGACCGAATGTGCCTAATGGGCATAAGTGGCCTAAGTGGATTAACAGGATTAATGGGTCTAATGGGACTAATGGGTTTAACAGGCCTAATGGGACTAAGTGTCTTAATGGTCCTACGTGGCCTAATGGACCTGAGTGGCCTAATTGGGCTAATTGACCGAATCGGCCTAATGAGCCTAAGTGTCCTAAGTGGCTTAACAAGCCTAATGGGCCTAATGGGACTAATGGGTTTAATGTGACTAATGAGCCTAAATGGCCAAATGGGCCAAATGGGCCGATGTGGCCTAATGGTCCTAGTGGGCCTAAGTGGCCCAATGGGCCAAATGGGGCCAATGGGACAATTTGGTTTAATGGGCCTAAGTGTCCTACTTGTCCTAATCGACCTAATTGGCCGAAAGGGACTAATGGTCCTAATCGGACTTAGTGGTCTAATGGGACTAATGGTTTTAATGAGCATAATGGGACTAATGGGCCTAATAGTCCTAATGCCTAAGTGGAATAAGTGGCATAATGGGCCTAATGGGCCTAATGGGCCTAAGTGGCCTAAGTGGTCGAATTAGCCTAATCAGCTGAATGAGACTAATGGGACTAAGTGTCCGAATGGGCCTAATGGGCCTATGTCGACTAATGGGCCTAAAGGGCCTAATGGTCCAAAGTTTATAAATGGACCTTAGTGGTTGAATGGGCCTTAGTGGCCGAATGGGGCTAATGGGCCTATGTGGTCGAATGGGCCTAAGTGGACGAATGAGGCTAATGGGCCTAAGTGGGGGAATGGTATTAAGTGGTCCAATGGGTCTAATGAGCTTAATGGGTGTAAGTGGACTAATGGGAATAATTGTCTTAATGGGACAAAGTGGCCTGATGGGATTAATGGGACCATGTGACCGAATGAGCCAAATTGGCCTAAGTGACCCAACTGTCCCAATGGGCTTAATGTACCGAATGGGCTGAATGTGCCTAAGTGGTGTAATGGGACTAGTGGGCCTAAGTGGCTTAATGGGAATAATGGGATTAATGGGCCTAAGTGGCCTAAGTGTCCTAATTGGCCTAATCATCTGAATGGGACTAATAAGCCTAATGGTCCAAAGAGTTCTAATGGGCCTAATGGGCCTAATGGGTCTAATGCCTAAGAGGTGTAAGTGGCCTAATGGGCCTAATAGGCATAATGGGTCTAAGTGGCCTAAGTGGTCTAATCAACCTAATCAGCTGAATGGGCCTAGCGGGCCTAGGTGTCCTCATGGGCCTAATGGGACTATGTGGGCTAATGGGACTAATGGGCCTATCTGGCCTAAACGGCCTAATCGGCCGGATGGGCCTAATGGGCCTAATGAGCCTAAGTGGCCTAATGGGCCTAATGGTCCTAATGGGTCTAAGTGGCCTAATATTCCTAATCGACCGAATGGGCCTAAATAGCCTAATGGGCCTAAGTGGCCTAATATGCCTAATAGACCAAATGGGCCTAATTGGCCTAAGTATCCTAATGGGCCTAAGTGGCCTAATCGGTCTAATCAACCAAATGGACCTAAGTGGCCTAATCAACCTAATCGATCGAATGGGCCTAATGGGAATAATGGGCCTAGGTGGAGTAATCAGCCTAATCGATTAAATGGGACTAAATGACATAATGGTCCTAAGTGACCTAATGGTCCTAATGGGTCTGAGTGGCCTAAGTGGCCAAATCATCTTAATCGACCGAGTGGGCCTAATGGGCCTTAGTGGGAGAATGGACCTAATGGGCCTAATGGGTCCAAGTGGCCTAAGTGACCTAAGCGGAATAATCGATCGAAGGTGCCTAATGGGACATATGGGGCTAAGCGGCCGATTGGGACGAATTGTCCCGAGTGGCTAAATGGGCCTAATGTGCTAAATTGGCCTAATGGGGTTAATGGGACAAATGGGCCTAATTGGACGAATGGGATTAAGTGGAATATTAGGCCTAATTGGATGAATGGGATTAAGTGGAATATTGGGCCTAATGGGCCCAATGGGCGTAAGTGGCCTAATGGTCTTAATGGGCCACAGTGGCCTAATGGGCCTAAGTGGTTGAATGGGTCTAAGTGGACGAATGGGTCTAAGGGGCCTAATGTGCCTAATTGGCCTAATGGGACCAATGTGTCTAATGTGCATAAGTTTCCTAATGGACCTAAGTGGCCTAAAGGGGAGAGTGGGCCTAAGTGGCCTAATGGGCCTAATGGGCCTAATGGGCTGAATTGGCCGAATGGGCCTAATGGGGCTAATGGGACCAATGGGCCTAATGGGAATAATTAGCATAATGGTCCTAATCGTCCTAATGGTACAATGGGCATAAGTGGCCTAATGGGCCTAATGGGCCTAATGGGCCTAAGTGGCCTAAGTGTCCAAATCAGATTAATCGAATGAATTATAATAATGGACTAAATGGGTCTAAGTGGCATAACAGGCCTAATTAGCTGAAGTGGATGAATGAGCCTGATGGGCCTCATGGCCCGAATTGGTCTATTGGGCCTCATGAGCCTAAGTGGCCTAATGGGATTCACGGGCCTAAGTGGCATAAGGGGCCTAATATTCCTAATGGACCTCATGGACCTAATTTGATTAATGGGACTCATGGGCCTAAGTGGACTTATGGGCCTAATGGGCCCAAGGGGACTAAGTGGCCTAATGGGATTAATGGGCTTAATGAGCTTAACGGGCCTAGGTGCTAGATGGGTTAAATGGGACAAATGGGACTAAGTGGCCTAATGGGCCTAATGGGACAAATGGGACTAATTTTCCTAAGTGTCCTAATTGGTCTAAGTGACCAAATGGGCCAGATTTTCCTAATCGGCCTAATGATCTTAATGGGCCTAATCGGCCTAAGTGGATAAAGGACCTAATTGGCCCAATGGGCCAAATTGGACTAAGTTTCCTAATGAGGCTAATGGGGAAAAGTGGTCTAATGGACCAAATTTTCCTAATTGGCATAATGGGCTTAATTTTCCTAATGGGTATAATGGGCCTAATTGGCCTAATAGGCTTAATGGAACTAGTGGGCCCAAGTGTCCTAATGGGCCTGATGGGTCTTAGTGGCCTAATCGGACTAATGGGACTAAGTGTCATAATGGGCCTAAGTGGACTAATGGGCCTAAGTATCCTAATGGGCTTAATGGGCTTAATAGGCTTAGATGGAAAATACGCCTAATGTGTTGAATGAGCCTAATGGACCGAATGGGCATAATGGGCTGAATGGGATTAATTAGCGTAAGTGGCATAATCAGATGAATGTGCCTAATGTGACTAAGTTTTCTAATTATCCTAATGGGATTGATGGGCCTAATGAGCCTAATGGGCCTAACGGGACTAAGTGGCCTAATGGGCCTAATGGGCATAATGGGTTTAAGTGGCTTAATCGACCTAATCGACCAAATGGGCCTAATCGACTAAATGCTCCTAATGAGCCTAAGTGGCCGAATGGGCCTAATGGACCTAATGCACCTAAAGGGACTAGTGGTCCTAATGGGTCGAAGTGGCATAAGTGGCCTAATCGGCCTAATCGACCGAATTGGCCTAATGGGCCTTATGGGGATAAGTGGTCGATTGGGACTAAGTGGTCGAATGGGCATAATGGGCCAAATTGGCCTAGTGAGGGTAATGATCCTAATGGGCCTAAGTGGATGAATGGGCTTAAGTGTCATAATGGGCCTAATGGGTGTAATGGGCGTAAGTGGCCTAAAGGGCCTAAATGGCTTAATGGGCCTAGTTGGACTAAGTAGTTGATTGAGCCTAATGCGCCTAATTGGCCTAATGGGCCTCATGGGCGTAAGTGGCCTCATGGGTCTGATGGGCCTAAGTTGCCTAATGGGCCTAGTGGACCTAGGTGACTGAATGGGCCCAATGGGCCTAATGCGCCTAATGAGCCTAAGGGTCTAAGTGGCCTTATGGGCCTAATGGGTCTAATTTTCCTAATGGGTCTAATGGGCCTAATCGACCTAATGGGCCTAATGGACTTAATGTTCCTAAGTGGCCTAATGGGATTAGGTGTTCGAATCAACCTAATGGGCTTAATGGGCATAATTGGCGTAAGTGGCGGAATGGGCCTAAGAGGCCCAATCGACCGAATGGGCCTAAGTGGCCAAGTAGGCCTAAGTGGCCCAATGGGCCCAATGGGCATAATGGGCCTAAGTGGTCGAATGGGACTAAGTGGCCTAATGGGCCTCATGGGCCTAAGTGGCCTAGGTGGCCAAATGGGCCAAATGGGCCTAATGTGCCTAGTGGGCCTAATGGGACTAAGTTTCCTAATCATCCTAAGTGGCCTAATGGGCCTTATGGGTTTAATGGTCCTAGTGGGCCTAAGTGGTCTAATAGGCCTAATGGGATTTAGCGGGAAAATCAGCCAAATGGGTCTAAGTTACCTAATGGGCCTAAGTTGCCTAATGGGCTTAATGGGCTTAACGGGCCTGGGTTCCAAATGGGCCTAATAGGACTATTGGACCTAATGGGCCTAATGGGTCAAATGAGTCTAATTAGCCTAAGTGGACTAATGGGCCAAGTGGACCTAATGGGGCCTAAGTGGCCTAATGGGCCTAAGTTTCCTAATTGGACTAATGGGCTTAATGGGCCTAAGGGGACTAAGGGGGCTAATGGGACTAAGTGGCCTAATGGGCCTAAGTGGCCTAATGGGCTAAGTGGTCGAATATGCCTAAGTGGTCCAATGGGTCTAATTGGCCTAAGTGGCCTAAGTGGCTTAATCGGCCTAATGGGCGTAAGTAGCCAAATGGGGCTAATTGGCCAAAGTGGACCAATGGCCCTAATAGGCCTAATGGGCATAAGTGGACTGATGGGCCTAATGAGCCTTAGTGGACTCATGGGACTTAGTTACCTAATGGGTCTTAATGGCCTCATGGGACTAATGGGCCTAATGGGCCTAAAGGGACTAGGTGGACTAATGGGCTTAATGGGACGAATGTGCATAATGGACCCAGTGAGCATAATGGGAATAAGTTTATGAATCAGTCTAAGTGGCCCAATGGGGCGAATAGAACAAATGAGTCTAGTGGACAAATGGGCCTAATGGGCCTAAGTTACCTAATGGGTGTAATGGGCCAAAGTGGCCGAGTGGGCCAAAGTTCCCTAATGGGCCTTGGTGGCCTAAGCGACCTAATGGGTCGAATGGGCTAAAGTGGACTAATGGGCCAATGGGGCCTAATGGGGCTAATGGTTCAAAGTGGCCTAATGGGCCTAATGGTCCTAAGTAGCCTAATGGGCCTAGTGGTCCAAATGCGCTTAAGTGGTTAAATGGGCCTAATGGGTCTAAGTGGCCTAATGGACCGAATGGGCCTAATGTTCCTAGTGGGTCTAATGGGCCTAAGTGGCCTAATGGGCCAAATGGGTCTAAGTGGCCTAATGGGCTTAATGGTATTAGTGGGCCTAATGGGATTAAGGGCCATAATGGGCCTAGGTAGCTTAAGTGGCCTAATAGTCCAAATGGGCCTAAGTGTCCTAATGGGCCTAAGTTGCCTAATGGGCCTAATGGTCATAATGGGCCTAAGTGGCCTAATGGTTTGAATGGGCATAATTGGCCTAAGTGGCCAAATGGGCCTAATTGGATTAATGGGCCTAATGGTCCTAATGGGCCTAAGTGGCTGAATGGGCCTATTGGGTCTAATGGCCTAATGGATCTAAGGGTCTTAAGGGGCTTAATGGGCCTAACGGGCCTCATGGGCCTAAGTGTCCTCATGGGCCTAAGTGGCCAAATAGTCCTAGTGAGCTTAATAGGCCTAGTTGGATGAACGGGCTTAAAGGGCCTTGGTGCCAAATGGGCCTAATGGGTCAAATGGACCTAATGGGCCGAATGTGCCTAATGGGCCTGAGTGGCCTAATGGGCCTAATGTGCCTAAGTGGCCTTATGGGCCTAAGTGGCCTAATTGACCTAATTGGCTTAATGGGCCTAATGAGCCTAAGGGGCGCAATGGACCTAGGTGGATTAATGGGCCTAAGGGTCCTAATGGGCCTAAGTGGACTAATGGGCCTTGGTGACCTAATGAGATTAATGGCATTTACGAGCATAGGGGCCAAATGGGATGAATGGGCCTAATTTGCCTAATTGTCCAAATCGGCCAATATGGCCCAATGGGCCAAAGTTGCCTAATCGGCCAAATGGGATTAACAGGCCTAATGTTCCTAATGGGACTAAGTGGCCAGAGTGGCCTAATGGGCCTAATTGGCCCTAGTGGCATATTGGGGATCATGGTCCTAATGGGCCCAAGGGGCCTAATGGGAAAAACTTGCCTAATCGACCTAATCGGTGTAATTGGCCTAATGTGGGGAATGGGCCGAATGGGCCAAATGGGCCTAAGTGGCCTAATCGGCCTAATGAGATTAATGGCCCAAAGGGACCTAAGTGCCCTAATGGGCCTAATGGGCCTTAGTGGCCTAATGGGTCTAATTTGTCTAAGTGGCCTAATGGGCCTAAGTGGACTAATGAGCTTAAGGGCATAACGGGCATAGGGGCCAAATGGGCCTAACACTACGGAAAAAATGGGCATTTGCGACGGGATCCCGTCGCAAATGGCCCGTTGCGGAAAACAGCGTCGCAACAACAGTTATTTGTGACGGGCATAGTATCCCGTCGCAAATACTATAAAAAAAATAAATAAATTATTAATAAATTATTTTAATTAATATAATAATAATCCAATTATAATTCAAAAATAAAAAATAATAAATTATTAATAAATGATTTTAATTAATATAATAATAGAATTATAATTCACATATAAAAATAATAAATTATTAATAAATTATTTTAATTAATATAATAATAATAGAATTATAATTCAAAAATAAAAAATAATAGAATATTAATAAATGATTTAATTAATATAATAATATTAGAATTATAATTCATAAATAAAAAAAATATTAATAAGTTATTTTAATTAATATAAAAATAATAGAATTATTTTACATTCAAATATTAAAATAATTCAAATATTACAAAAAAATATAATTAAATTATAATATTATAAAAATTTAATATATATATAAAATTTAATATTATAAAATATAAATAATATTATTATTCATATTAATATTGTTATTTCAAAATATAATATTATTAATATTTTATAATGAGACAGAAACTACGAATAGAAAAAAAATCATATTTTGATTTAACAAATTTTATAACATAAAAACAAAATCTAATCTGAAGGAGGGGGGAGGGGGGGATCTGCAGATGGTGGTGGAGGAAACTCCATCCCTAAAGCATGAGTGAGTCGGCGCATGTACTCCATCTGCTCCTGATGCTGTTGCTGCCACCGACTCATCTGCTCCTCGTACAGCTGCTGCTGGCGTCGACACTCCTCCTCATGCTGCTGACGCGTCTGCTCCTGATTCTGTCGGAGACTCTCTATCATTGCAGTCTGAGACCGCAACTGATCCTCATACTGTGTAGCAGAATAAGATGCACGAGCTCCTCTCGAGCTGGACGCCGACATCGCAGCACTGCCATAACAATCTCTGGGAGTCAGTCGAGAGCTGATACCAACTACCCGGCCCTTCTCGAAGGCATACTGGATGGCCTGCATCCATGCCGCCTCATCAAACTGACGACCAGTGATCTGATCTGATGACTCGGCCTGACTCTTAGGTCGGGTCTGTGACGCTGCGGCCTCATATGACTCCTGTAGTTGCAATTTAAAATTAAAATTGTGAATATATTATATACAGTTAATTTTTAAACTTGAAAACAAATAATACTGACCACGATGTGATGCTGATGATCACCTCTGAGCTCCCCAATAGCAGGATCACTATACATCCTCCGATATACGTCGTACTCCATAATATCGGGGTGCTCGACAACCTATAAGAATAAAAAATAAACTGTTAATATTTATAGTTATATAAAATATTTATAAATAATGTACATACCAGATGCTGTCTATGAGTACTGAAAGAACGACTCCCAGCTCGATGAGTCACCTCCTGTCTCCCCCGATTCTGCCTCCCCACTGATGATCTCCTCTGAAAGGCACTACTCTACCAGTGCGCACATAATCCATCCCATACATGGGATGAAATGTACTCTGGTCGGTTTGCTCTACATGAATCGTCAAAATCTGACACTCCTTCTTTCTTCATGGAAGCTTTTCTTAAATTGTGAAAAAACTGACGAAAGCAATCACGCATGGCCACCTCCCATGCCTCGTGGATGGCATCACGCATGGTATCCTCGATCGGATACCATAAACCCTACAAATAAATCAAAATATCAAGTTAGAAATGAAATAATTTTCAAAATAAAAATTATTTATTTACGTACGTACCAACCAATGGCCAAACATGGCCTGCTGCAAATCAATGGGAATCTACTCCCATGTGGTCCATGGCTGAGAGAAATAGTTGCGCAAAATAGCACTACCCTATCCGACTGCTATATGCGGAAAACTGTAAAAATAATAAACATTTATTATGTGAATAGATTAATGAAATCTTAGTCAAATCCATAGGTTATCACACAGGTTATCACACCTCCGTGTGCATGGATCAAACCCAAGACGTGGACGTCGCTCGGGGACGGGGTCTCGAATCATCAATCGTGCAAGACTGTGCCCCCTCCGCGTACTCCCTGGAGCGCCTGCAGGCTGAGGGTCATCTGCTAGCAACTCATCCGCATCGAAAGGCAGGTCAGCATCCGCCAACTCACGAAATGTGTCGTCGTCCATCTGAAATAGAAAATGTTAATGTTGTTAGTAAATAATTGATAATTACTATTATATATACATATATATATATATTATGATTGTATATAACTACCATAGAATTCTATCAGTGTTTATCTTCATCATCATCTTCATATATGTCAATGTCATCTTTATATTCCTCCTCAACATCATCGATATCCATTCGAATTCCAGTTGCTTCATCTCTTACCATTTCAAATTCATATGTGACATCATTAACATCATCGTCATCAACGACTCTTAAATGTGGGGTGTCGTCATCGATACTCATGTCTCTTTGTAAAAAAGATTGATTTTGAGTACTCTCTTGAAAAACTTCAATTCGTTGCACATCAGTGAAAGCACATTCACTTTGACTAAACTGATTGTCTCGAATTTTGATTTTTATTACACTCCACCAATTAGTCAAGTCTTTTGATGTAGCACATTACTTTTCGTAATAAACTTGATGTGCCTGTTGAGCTAATAAGAATGGTTCATTTACTGCGAGAACACTTTTACATTTAATATCGATGATTCCATGAGTCGGATGAACACACACACCTCTCTCTGTATCCAACCACCGACATTTGAACATGGTTATGTAATGTTTTCCAAGATAACAGAGTTCAATGATTTCATCAAGTATGCCATAAAAGTCAACTTCATTTTCTCGATGGTGAGATCCTCTCAAAATAACTCCACTGTTCATTTTTTTTTGATTCCCCATATGCATGTGTGTGAAATCGAAATCCATTCACCACATATGCATTATAAGTTTTAACAAGTTTAGAAGGTGAGTTACTCAATATACACAACCGTTTGTCAATTTTATCAGCATGTAGAGACACCTGAAAATTTGTGAAATAATTATCAATATAGTAAACTATACATTGAATGAGTTGCTAAAAGATAAAGAATTTATGTTACCAGTTTTTGAAACCACTGAGAGAAATTTTTCTGTCGGCGTTCTTCGAGAGCAGCTGTTGTAATTTGTGGAATTTGTTTCTTGATATGATTATCATACAACCTATAAAAAACAAAGTTATTTACTGTAAAATAAATGATAGAATAAGTGATATAAACAATTATAGTACAACTGATGTCATCTCTTCACAGTTGAGCAGAACATACGTATGAGCTCTGTGATGTTCATCATCCAAAATCCAGCGTTCATAAACTCCACCAAAACCAAGCTCTGGCTAGTTGAAAATAGATAATTGATTGTCGATTTCATCAATATTCCTCTCGTTTCGTCCCATTTGGTTGTGTTTTGAAGGATACTCAGATTCAAAATAATGGGAGCAGAAAAAAGATATTTCCTCTTGCAAATAAGCTTCTACAATAGATCCTTCAACAGATGATTTGTTACGTACTTTTCTTTTCAATTTTTGCATGCATCTTTCAAATGGGTACATCCATCGAAACTGTACTGGACCTCCACATTTGGCTTCATATGTCAAATGTAACATCAAATGTTCCATTGAGTCGAAGAAAGACGGCGGAAATATTTTTTCCAGTTTACATATAATTACAACAACATCTTCTTCAAGTTTGCATAGAGCATCATAATCTGCTGTAGCCGCACAAATTTCCCGAAAAAAATGAGACATGTCTGTTATGGAATCCCAAATCACAGAATTCAATAGACCTCTTAATCAAATGGGTAGAAGTCTTTCCATTATAACATGACAATCATGACTTTTTATTCCAGTAATATGATCATTCTTTACACATCTACCCAAATTGGAAGCACAACCATATGGAAGTCTCAAATCTGCAATCCACTGACAAAATAATAAACGGTTTTCTTTAGACAGTGTATAAGCTACTTTTGGTTTCAGTAAACTTTCTGTTCTGACATTCTCAAACAGTTCCAGTTCTGGACGCCTACAAATTTGGGCAAGATCTAAACGTGCATTTACATTGTCTTTGCTCTTTCCTGGAGTATCCAAAATTGTATGAAACAAATTATCAAAACATTTCTTCTCAATATGCATGACATCCAACATATGGCGGACCAACAAATTAGACTAATATGGAAAATCCCAAAATATGCTACGTTTAATCCAATTGTGTTCTTTCCCAAAACCAGAAATTTTCTGTTGGTTTATTGTGGGACCAAAAGTGATGGGAGGTAATGAAAATACAACTGATTTTAACTCCGAACCTGAGAGCATTTTTGGAGGTCCATCCCTTTCAATTGTTCCTTTTCTGAAATGAGATCTGTTTCTGCGAAAAGGATGATCAGCTGGAAGAAATCTGCGATGACAATCAAAATAACAAGGTTTCTTTCCATGAATGAGCATAAATGCTTTGTTATCTCCCATACAGTAAGGAAATGATTTCTAACCATGTGTACTCCAGCCAGATAACATCCCATAAGCCGGGAAGTCACTAATTGTCCACATCAATGCTGCTCTCAGTATAAAATTTTGTTTCGTAGCAACATCATATGTACTGACACCAGTACTCCACAATAAACTTAATTCATCAATCAATGGTTTCAAATAAACATCAATATTTTTCTTCGGATGTCCTGGAATTAGTAAAGTCAAAAAGATATATGGCTCCTTCATCAACATCCATGGAGGTAAATTGTACGGAGTTAAAAAAACAGGCCAACATGAATATTGACTACCATAAGATCCGAACGAACAGAAACCATCAGTGGAAAGGCCCAGTCAAACATTTCTAGCTTCTAAAGCAAATGATGGATGCACTCTATCAAAATGTTTCCATGAATCACCATCAGCTGGATGATTCAAGCTTTTATCGGTTGAAATATTCGCTTTATGCCATGACATCATTGTCGTTGTATTCTTAGACATGAATAAACGCTGAAGTCTGGATGTAAGCGGAAAATATCTCAACTGTTTTACAGGAATCAAACCATACTTCCCATGTTGCCCTTCTTTATATCTCAATTTCCCACATGTGGGACAACTATCCAACGACTCATTTTCCCCAGAATATAAAATGCAGTCATTTGAACATGCATGAATCTTCTGACAAGTAAGTCCCAAATTTCGAACCAGCCTCTTACTCTCATAGTAATTTGCAGGCAAAACATTTCCTTCGGGTAATAGTGTTTTAAGCAAAGAAAATATCTGGTCAAAACAGGTGTTTGACATTTCGTTATCTGATTTGATAGCCATAAATTTTGCAACTGCTTCTAATTTGCTCATCTTGTAGCCAGGATATAATGCATCCTCAGCAGACCTCAACAACTCATAAAATTCAGACGGTGCCAACTCAGTATTTGAATCTATATCAGCCGGAGTTTCTGTATATTGAACAGATGAACCTGCAACATCATGTACTAAATCTTGAAACCGGGATGGATCCGGAATCAAGTTGGTATCACCTACTCTGGAACTGCATTCACAGTGTTGATACCAAAAAACATAATCTGGTTGAAAACCAAAACACAAGAGATGTCCCCACACTTTGTCAAATGTGTCAAACGTTCTCAATGCACATTTTCTACAAGGGCATTTTATTTTTCCTTCTAAAACAAATTTTGGATTTGATGCCGCAAATGATAAAAAAATTTCCACACCCTCTATATATAATGGATTTAAACCAGAACCATTTGGATTTCTACATTGATTTATCCATATGCGGTCATCTAATAATGATTGTTGACGACCTCGTTGTTCCATATTTTTCTATAAAATATAAAATCATTACTGGTTTTGAATAATTTGTTAGAAAAAACACTCAAGCAAGGATTGAATATGTTGAGAATAAAGCAAAACCTGTTACAAATATTGATAATTTTAATATTATATTGATTTTTTATTTTTTTTAACAATACTAATATAATTTTTTCATAAATATTAATTATATAATAATAACATTATTACATTATTAGTATATTTTATTATTAATATTAAAATAATATAATTTTCTATATTATATACAATTCTCCTTTCATCTGTGTGTTTAACATTCTGTCTCCACATGTAATATTTGCATTCACTTTCACCTCTCCATTGACGAGTAGGTTGATAATTTTGAAAAATAATGAAAATATTACATGTGGAGACAGAAAACACACAGATGAAAAGAGAATTGTATATAATATAGAAAATTATATTATTTTAATATTAATAATAAAATATACAAATAAGGTAATAATGTTATTATTCCTAATTATTGGTAATTATTCCTAATTATTGGTAATTATTCGAAATTATTGGTAATTATTTCAAATTATTGGTAATTATTCATAATTATTGGTAATTATTCCTAATTATTGGTAAATATTGGTAAATATTGGTAAATATTGGTAAATATTGGTAAATATCGGTAAATATTGGTAAATATCGGTAAATATTGGTAAATATTGGAAAATATTGGTAAATATTGGAAAATATTGGTAAATATTGGAAAATATTGGTAATTATTGGAAAATATTGGTAATTATTGGAAAATATTGGTAATTATTGCTAATTATTGGTAATTATTGCTAATTATTGGTAATTATTACTAATTATTGGTAATTATTACTAATTATTGGTAATTATTACTAATTATTGGTAATTATTACTAATTATTGGTAATTATTATAATTATTGGTAATTATTACTAATTATTGGTAATTATTACTAATTATTGGTAATTATTGGTAATTATTGGTAATTATTGGTAATTATTGGTAATTATTACTAATTATTACTAATTATTACTAATTATTGGTAATTATTACTAATTATTGGTAATTATTACTAATTATTGGTAATTATTGGTAATTATTGGTAATTATTGGTAATTATTACGAATTATTGTTAATTATTACTAATTATTGGTAATTATTACTAATTATTGTTAATTATTACAAATTATTACTAATTATTGGTAATTATTACTAATTATTGGTAATTATTGGTAATTATTACTAATTATTACTAATTATTGGTAATTATTGGTAATTATTACTAATTATTACTAATTATTGGTAATTATTGGTAATTATTGCTAATTATTACTAATTATTGGTAATTATTACTAATTATTACTAATTAGTGGTAATTATTGGTAATTATTTCCAATTATTACTAATTATTGGTAATTATTACTAATTATTACTAATTATTGGTAATTATCGGTAATTATTACTAATTAGTGGTCATTATTGGTAATTATTTCTAATTATTACTAATTAAGGGTAATTATTGATAATTATTTCTAATTATTACTAATTAAGGGTAATTATTGGTAATTATTGGTAATTATTACTAATTATTGTTAATTATTACTAATTATTGGTAATTATTACTAATTATTGGTAGTTATTACTAATTATTGGTAATTATTACTAATTATTGGTAATTATTACTAATTATTACTAATTATTACTAATTATTACTAATTATTGGTAATTATTACTAATTATTACTAATTATTACTAATTATTGGTAATTATTACTAATTATTGGTAATTATTACTAATTATTGGTAATTATTACTAATTATTACTAATTATTACTAATTATTACTAATTATTACTAATTATTGGTAATTATTACTAATTATTGGTAATTATTACTAATTTTTGGTAATTATTACTAATTATTGGTAATTATTACTAATTATTGGTAATTAATTCTAATTATTGGTAATTATTACTAATTATTGGTAATTATTTCTAATTATTACTAATTTTTACTAATTATTGGTAATTATTTTTAATTATTACTAATTATTGTTAATTATTACTAATTATTGGTAATTATTACTAATTATTGGTAATTATGGGTAATTATTGGTAATTATTGGTAATTATTGGTAATTATTACTAATTATTACTAATTATTACTAATTATTGGTAATTATTACTAATTATTGGTAATTATTACTAATTATTGGTAATTATTGGTAATTATTGGTAATTATTGGTAATTATTACGAATTGTTGTTAATTATTACTAATTATTGTTAATTATTACTAATTATTGGTAATTATTATGAATTATTGTTAATTATTACTAATTATTGGTAATTATTACTAATTATTGGTAATTATTGGTAATTATTTCTAATTATTACTAATTATTGGTAATTATTGTTAATTATTACTAATTATTACTAATTATTGGTAATTATTACTAATTATTACTAATTAGTGGTAATTATTGGTAATTATTTCTAATTAGTGGTAATTATTGGTAATTATTTCTAATTATTACTAATTATTGGTAATTATTACTAATTATTACTAATTAGTGGTAATTATTACTAATTATTACTAATTAGTGGTAATTATTGGTAATTATTTCTAATTATTACTAATTAAGAGTAATTATTACTAATTATTGTTAATTATTACTAATTATTGTTAATTATTACTAATTATTGGTAATTATTACTAATTATTGGTAATTATTACTAATTATTGGTAATTATTACTAATTATTGGTAATTATTACTAATTATTGTTAATTATTACTAATTATTGTTAATTATTACTAATTATGGGTAATTATTGGTAATTATCGGTAATTATTACTAATTATCGGTAATTATTACTAATTATCGGTAATTATTACTAATTATCAGTAATTATTACTAATTATTGGTAATTATGACAAATTATTGGTAATTATTACTAATTATTACTAATTATTACTAATTATTGATAATTATTGGTAATTATTGATAATTATTGGTAATTATTGGTAATTATTGGTAATTATTGGTAATTATTACGAATTATTACTAATTATTACTAATTATTGGTAATTATTACTAATTATTACTAATTATTACTAATTATTACTAATTATTGTTAATTATTACTAATTATTGTTAATTATTAATAATTATTGGTAATTATTACTAATTATTGGTAATTATTACTAATTATTGGTAATTATTACTAATTATTGGTAATTATTACTAATTATTACTAATTATTACTAATTATTACTAATTATTGGTAATTATTGGTAATTATTACTAATTATTGGTAATTATTACGAATTATTACTAATTATTACTAATTATTACTAATTATTGGTAATTATTACTAATTATTGGTAATTATTACTAATTATTGGTAATTATTGGTAATTATTACTAATTATTGGTAATTATTGGTAATTATTACGAATTATTGGTAATTATTACTAATTATTGGTAATTATTACTAATTATTGGTAATTATTACTAATTATTGGTAATTATTACTAATTATTGGTAATTATTACTAATTATTACTAATTATTCCTAATTATTGGTATTTATTACTAATTATTAGTATTTATTCTTAATTATTGATAATTATTACTAATTATTCCTAATTACCATTTAACTATGAACAATGAATACTAATAATTTAAATTTATTAAATAACAAAACAATGTAAACATAATTAAATTACAACTAATTAAGAATAATTGAAACTAATAAAAACTTTAAAATAAATATTAAATTAAAATGAAAATAAATACCTTTAAAATTGATCTAAGGTTGATCTCTGATCGTTGTTGAAAACTTCAATATCAACTCCGGAAAAAAAAATTAAACTTAAGAAACGCTAAACTCTAAAAATAGAGTTTTGAGAGAAGGAGAAGAAAAAAAACGGATGGGGGTATTTATAGATAGATTATTTGCGACGGGGCTATTTGCGACTGGATACCCGTCGCAAATACCTTAGCCCGCATTTATTACGGTCAACGGTTAAATAGTTATTTGCGACGGGTCCCGTCGCAAATAAGAACCTGCCGACATACTATTTGCGACGGGGGTATACCCCCGTCGCAAATAACTTTCCCGCGATTTGGCGCGCAAAGTGCGCCAGTCCTTTTGCGACGGGTTAGCTTTCCCCATCGCAAATAACTACTTATTTGCGACGGGGAAATTCCCCCGTCGCAAATAAGTTTTTAACGGACTTTTTGCGACGGGATTTATCCCTGTCGCAAATAACCCGTCGCAAATGGCCATTTTTCCCGTAGTGTAATGGGACGAATGAGCCTAATGGGCTAAATGGGCCAAATTAACTTAAGTGGTCTAATGAGACTAATGGGCCTAATGGGCCTAAGTGTCCCAATGAGCCTAAGTTGCCTAATCAGTGTAATGGGCTTAACCTATTAGGACTAATGGGCCTAATGGGACCAATGGGCCTAATGGGCCTAAGTGACCTATTGGGCTTAAGTGGCCTCGTCAGCCTAATGAGATTAATTGACCAAGTGGGCCTAAGTGTTTGAATGGGCCTAATGGACCTCGGTGGTGTAATCAGCCTAATGGGAATAAGTGGACCAATGGGGACAAGTGGCCTAATGGGCCTAAGTGGCCTAATGGACCTAATGGGCATAAGTGTCCTAATGGGGCTAAGTGGCCGAATGGGATGATGTGGTCGAAGGATCCTAATGGGCATAATGGGGAAAAGTGGCCAAAGTGTCTTAATGGGCCTAAGTGGCCTAAGTTGCCCAATGCACCTGATGGGCCTAAGTGGCCGAATGACCCTAAGTGGCCTAATGGGTCTAATTGGTCCAATGGGCCTAAGTGGCCTAATGGGCCTAATGATCCCCAGTGTCCGAATAGGCCTAATGGGGCTAATGGGGCCAATGGGCCTAAGTGGCCTAATGGTCCAGAGTGGCCTAATGGGCCAGAGTGGCCTAATGGGCCTAATGGGCCTAATGGGCCTTAGTGACCTAATGGGCCTAATCAACCTAAGTGGCCTAATGTGACTAATCAGTTTAATGGGCCTAGGTGGCCAAATGAGTCGAATGGGCCTAAGTGGCCTAATGGGCCTAATGGGCCAAAGTGGCCTAATGGGCCTAATGGGTCTAAGTGTCCTAATGTGCCTAATGGGCCTAAGTGGCCTAATAGGCCTAATGGGACTAAGTGGATTAATGGGCCTGATGGGCCTAATGGGCCTAAGTGGCTTAATGAGCCGAATAGGCCTCAGTGGCCTAATTAGACTGATGGGCCTAAGTGGCCTAATGACCCGAATGGGCCTTGGTGGCATAATGGGCCTAATGAGACTAATTGACCTAAGTGGCCTAATGGGACTGATGGGATTGATGGGCCTAATTTCCCTAAGTGGCCTAATGAGCCGAATGGGCCTAAGTGGCATGATGGGTCTGATGAGCCTAATGAGCTGAATGGGTCCAAGTGGCCTAATGGGCCTGATGGGCCTGACGGGTCAAATGGGCCAAAGTGGCCTAAGGATTCGAATTTTCTTAAGTGACCTAATGGGCCTAATAGGACTCATGGGCCTCAGTGGCCTAATGGTCCGGATGGTCCTAATGGGCCCAATGGGCTGAATGGGCCTTAGTGGCCTCATGAGCCTAATGACCTAATGTGCTTAATGAGCCTTATAGGCCTAAGTGGCCTAATGGGCCTAATGGGCATCAGTGTCCTAATGGACCTAATGTGCCTAATGGGCCTAAGTGGCTCAATGGGCCTAATGGTCCTTAGTGGCTTAGTGGGCCGAAGTGGCCCAAATGGCCTAATGGGTCTAGTGGGCTTAAGTGGCCTAATGAGCTGAATGGGCCAAAGTGGCATAATGGGACTAAGTGGCCTAGTGGGCCTATGTGGCCTAATGGGCATGATGGGCCTTAGTGTCCTAATGGGCCTAATGGGCCTAAGTAGAAAAAGTATCCTAATGGGGATAATGGGCCTGATGGTACTAAGTGGCCTATTGGGCCAGATGGGCCTGATGAGCCTAATGGGCCTCAGTGGCCTAATTGGCCTCATGGTCATAATGGGCCTCTGGGGCTTAATGGGTCTAATGGACCTAAGTGGCCTAATGGTTCCAAGTGGACTCATGGGCTTGATGGGATTCATGAGTCTAATGGGTCTCACTCATCTAAGTGTCGTAATGGGACTGATGGGCCTAAGTGTCCTAATGGGATGAGTGAGCGTCATGGGCCTAAGGTGTCGAATGATCCTGATTTGCCTAATGGGCCCAATGGGACTCAGTAGAAAAATGTGCCTAATGGTATTAATGGGTCTGGTAGGCTCAATGGGAGTAATGGACCCAAGAGGACCAATGGTCCAAAGAGGTATAAGTGGCCTAATGGGCCTAATGTCCTTAATTTTCCTAATGGGCCTAAGTGGCCTAATGGTCCTGATGGGCCTAATGGGGAGAATGGACCTACGTGGCCTAAGTGTCCAAATGGGCATAATGGGCCTAAGTGGATGAATGGGCCTAAAGGATCTGAGTGACAAAATGGGCCTAAGTGGCCTAATAGTCCTAAGTGGCCTCATGAGTCTAATGGGCCTATGTGGACTGATGGGCCTAATGGGCCTAATAGGCCTAATGGGCCTCAGGGGCCTAATGAGACTAAGTGGCCTAATGGGCCTAATGGGTTTAAGTGTCCAAATGGGCTGAATCGGCCTAATGTGCCTAGTGGGCCTAAGTCACCAATGGGCCTTATGGGCCTAATGCGCATAAGTGGCCTAAGTGTCCTAATCGGTCTAATCGAACAATTAGGCCTTGTGGTCTTAAGTTGCATAATGGGCCAAATCATCCTAGGTGGCCAAATGGGCCTAAGTGGCCTATAGGGACTAATTTTCCTTCGTGGCTGAATGGGCCTAATGGGCCTGATATGCCAAGTTGGCCTAATGGGCCAAATCAGCCTAGGTGGCTGAATGGGCCTAAGTGGCCCATAGGGCCTAATTTTACTTGGTGGATGAATGGGCCTAGTAGGAATAAGTTTCCTAATGATCCTAATGGGCCTCGTGGGCCTAAGTGACCTAATGGGCCTAACTGGCCTAATGAGCCTAACTGGCCTAATGGGACTAACTGGCCTAATTGGCCTAATAGGCCCAAGGGGCCTAATGGGCATAATGGAATTATTGGGTCTAAGTGCCAAATGGGTCTAATTGGCCGATTGGGACTAATGGGCCTAAGTAGCATAATGGGTGTAATGGGCCTAAGTGGCCTAATGGGCCTAAGTGGCCAAATTGACCTAATGGGATTAATGGTACAAATGGGCCTAATGGGCTTAATTGGACTAAGTGGATTAATGGTCCTAAGGATCCTAATGATACTAAGTGGCCTAATGGGTTTGGGAGGCCCAATGGGATTAATGGGCTTAACGGGCCTAGGAGCAAAAGGGCCTAATGGGTGGAATGGGCCTCAACAGCCTAATGGGCCTAAGTGATCTAATGGGCCTAAGTGGACTAATCAGCCTAATGGGCATAATGGTCATAATGGTCGTAATGGGCCTAATGTGCCTAGGGGGACGAAGGGGCCCAATGGGCCTAAGTGGCATAATGGGCCTAGCTGGCATAATGGGCATAATGGGCTTAACAGGCATAGGCTCCAAATAGACCTAATTGGGTTCAGTGGCTAAATAGACCAAATGGGTCAAAGTGGCATAATGGGGAAAAGTTTCCTAATCAACCTAATGGGTATAATTAGCCCAATGGGATGAATGGGCCAAATGGGCCTAAGTGGCCAAATGGTCCAAATTGGCCTAAGTGGACTAATGGGATGAAGTCTCCTAATTGTCCTAATGGGCTTAATGTTCCTAATGGGACTAATGGGACTAAGTTTCCTATGGGGCCTAATGGCCTAATCGACTGAATGGTCATAATGGGCCTAGTGGGCCTAAGTGGCCTAATGGGCCTTAGTCGCCTAATCATCCAAATAGGGATAAGTGGCCTAATGGGCTTAATGGGCTTAATGGTCCTAGGGGCCTAATGGGCCTAATGGGGCTAATGGGCTTGAGTGGCCTAATGGACCTAATGGGCCTAAGTGGACTCGTGGACCTAAAGGGCCTGAGTGGCCTAATGGGCCTAAGTGGCCTCATGGGCCTAATAGGCCTAATAGTCCTAATGAGCCTAAGCGGCCAATGTGTCCTAATAGGTATAATGGGCCTAATGGTCATAATGGGCCTAATGGGCCTAAGTGATTGAATGGGCCTAATAGGTTTAATGGGATGAAGTGGCCTAATGGGCCTAATGGGCCTAATGGGACGAAGTGGTCTAATGGTCATAATGGGCCTAAGTGGCCTAATGAGCCCAATGGGCCTTAGTGACTTAATGGGTGGAATGAGCTGAATGGGCCTAAGTGGCCGAATTGTCCAAAAGGTCATAATGCGCAAAAGTTGCCCAATGGACCTAAGTGGCCGAATGGGCCTTAGTGGCCTAATGGGGATAATGGGCCTATGTGGTCAAATGGGACTAAGTGGCCAAATGAGGCTAATGGGCCTAAGTGTCCTAATCTCCCTAAAGGGACTATTGAGCCAAAGTGGCCTAATGGTACTGATGGGTCTAAGTGGAAAAATGGGCTTAAGTGGCCTAATAGGCCTAATGGGTGTAAGGGGCCTTATTGTCCTAATGGGCCGAAGTGGCCGAATGGGATTAATGGGCCCAATTGGCCGAATGAGCCAAATGGGGCTAAGTGGGCCAACTGTCCCAATGGGCCTAATGGGCCTTTGTGGTCCGACGGGCCTCATGGGCCTAAGTGGCCTCATGGGCCTAAGTGGCCTCATGGGCCTAAGTGGCCTAAGTGGACTAATTGGACTAATCAATCGAATGGGCCTACTGGGCCTAAGTGGCCTAAAGGGCCTCATGGGCCCAAGTTTCCAAATGGGCCTATTTGGCCTTAGTGGCCCAGTGGGCCTAATTTTCCTAATTGGCCTCATGAGCCTGATGGGATGAATGAGATGAATGGGTCTAATGGGCCTAATTGGGCTAATGGGGTCAAGTGGCTTAATGGGCCTAAGTGGCATAATGAGCCAAAGTGGATTGAATGGGTCTAATGGTCCGAATGGGCCTAATGGTCGAAATGTGCCTAATGTGTCGAATGAGACTAGTGGGCTGAAGTGGCCTAAAGGGACTAATGGCCCGAATGGGGTTAATGGCCCAAATGGGGTTAATTTCCTGAATGGGACTAATGGGCCTAATGGCCCTAAGTGGCCTAATGGGTCTAAGTGGCCTAATGGTTCTAATGGTGCAAATGGACCTAATGGCCAGAATGGGCCTAATGGGCCTAATTGGCCAAATGGGCCTAATGTTCTAAAGTTACCTAAGGGGCATAATGGGAAAATGGGCTTAAAGGGTCTAAGTATCCTAATGGGCCTAATGGGATGAACACGCCTAATGGGCCTAAGTGTCCTAATGGGCTTAATGGGCTTAATGGGCCTAATGGGCCAAAGTGTCTTAATGGGACTAATGGGCCTAAGTGACCTAATCAGCCTAATTGGCTTAATGGGCCTAGTTGGCCTAATGGACCAAAGTGACCTAATTGGCTGAATGGGCTTAAGTGGCCTAATGGTCCGAAGTGGCCTAATGGGCCTAAGTGGCCTAATGGTTCTAATGGGCCTTAATGTCCTTCTAGGCCCAAGTGTCCTAATATGCCTAATGGGCCTAATGGGACCTATAGGACAATGTGGCCTAATCGGCCTAATGGGCCTAAGTGGTCAAATGGGCCTAAGTTTCCTAATGGACCAAAGTGACTGAATGGGCCCAATTGGCCCAATGGACCTAAGTGGCCGAATGGGCCTAAGTGGCCCAATGGGCCTATGTGGCCTAATGGGGCCTAATAGGCCTAAGTGACCTAATGATCCTAAGTGGATTCATGGGAATAATGGGACTAAGTGGCCTCATGGGCATAATGGGCCTAAGTGGCCTAATTGGCCTAATGGTGCTAATGGGTTGAATGGGCCTAATGGGACTAATGGGGCGAATGGGCCTAATGGGCCTAGTGGTCCTAAGTTCCCTAAGGGGCTTAATGGGCCAAATGGGCCTAAGTGGGATAATCAACCTAAGAGTCTTAATGGGATGAAGTGGCCTAATTGGCCTAATGGACCTAAGTAGCCTAATTGGCCAAATGATCCTAATGGGCCAAAGTGGCCCAATGGGTCTAAGTGGCGTAATGGGCCTAAGTGGCATAATGGGCCTAATGGGCCCAATGGGATGAAGTGGCGTAATCGACCTAATGGTCCTAATGGGCCTAAATTTACTAATGGGCCTAAGTGGCCTAGTTGACCTAATGGGCCTAATGGGCCAAAGTGGCCTAATCGGCCTAGTGGGCCTAAGTGGCATAACGGGCCTAATGGGACTAAGTGGCCTAATGGGCCTAATGGGCCTAAGTGGTGTGATGGGCCTAATGGACCTAAGTGGACTAATGGGCTTAAGTGTCCTAATGGGCCTAAAGGGCTTAAGTGGCCATGGGCCTAATGGGCTTTAGTGGACTCATGGGCCTAATGGGCCTAAAGGGCCTAAGTGGCCTAAGTGACCTAATGGGCTTAATCAGCCTAATGGGACCAAGTTGCCTGATGGGTATAATGGGATAAAATTGTTAAATTGGCTTAATATGACTAATGGGCATAATGGGCCTAAGTTTCCTAATGGGCCTAAGTGGCCTAATGGGCCTAAGTGGCCTAATGGGCCTAAGTGGCCTAATCAGCCTAATGGGTGTAATTGGCTTAAGTGGTCGAATGGGCCTAAGGGGCCTAATGCACCGAATGGACTTAAGTGGCCTAATGGGTCTAATGGGCCTAGTGGGCCTAAGTGACCTAATCAGCATAATGGAGCTAATGGGCATAATGGGCCTAAGTGGCCGAATGGGCCTAAGTGGAAGAATGGGCTTAATTGGTCGAATGGGCCTAATGTTCTTAGTGGACCTAATGGTATTAATGGGCCTAAGTGGCCGAATGGACCTAATGTTCCTAAGTGGCATAATGGTCCTAATGTGATGAATGGTCCGAATGGGCCTAATGTGACTAGTAGGCCTAATGGGCCTAAGTGGATGAATGGGCCTAATGGGCCTAATGGTCCTAAGTGAAAAAAATGGGCCAAATGGGCTTTAGTGGCCTAATGGGCCTAATGGGTCAAATGTGCCTAGTGGGCCTAAGTGGACTAATGGGCCTACTAGTTCGAATGGGTCAAAGTGGCCAAATGGGCCAAATGGGACGAATGGGCATAAGTGGCCTAATGGACATGAGTGGCCTAGTGAGCCTAATGGGACTAATTGGCCTAAGTGGTCTAATGGCCCTAAGTGGCCTAATGTGATTAATGGGTCCAATGGTCCTAATGGGTCGGAGAGGGCTAAGTGGCCTAATGGGCCTAAAGGGCCGAGTGGGCCTAAGTGGCCTAATTTTCCCAATGGGCTAAGTAGCCTAATCTGCCTAACAGGACTAATGGGCCTAATGGGGATAATGGGCCTTAGTGGGCTAAGTGGCCTAATGGGCGTAATGGGAAAAATGGGACTAAGTGGTCTAATTAGACCAATGTGAATAAGTGGCCTAATGGACCGAACAAGCCTAACGGGCCTAAGTGGCCTAAGGGGATGAAGTGGCCTAATGGGACCAATGGGCCTAAGTGGCCTAATTAGCCCGGTTTTCCTAATGGGCCTCAATGGCCTAATGGGCCTAATGGGAATAAGGGTCCTAATGTGCCTAAGGGGCCTAATGGGCCTAATGGGCCTTAGTGGTCGAATGGGCCTAATGGGCATAAGGGTCTTAAAGGGCCTAATGGGACTAATTGGCCTAAGGGGCCTAATGAGCTGAATGGGATTAAGTGGCATAATGGGCCTAAGTTGTCTAATAGGCTTAAGTGACCTAATCAGCCTAATGGACTTAATGGGTGTATTAGGCCTAAGTAGTCGAATGGGCCTAATTGGCCGAATGGGCCTAATGTGCTTAGTGGGCCTAAGTGTCTGAATGTGTATAATGGAATAAACGGGCCTAAGTGGCACAATGGGCCTAATGGGCCTAAGTGGCCTAATGGGACTTTGGGCCTAATGAGACTAAGTGGCCTCATGGTCCTAAGTGTCTAAATGGTCCTATGTGGCAAAATGGGCTTGAAGGGCCTAATGGGCCTCAGTGGCCTAATGGGCCTCATGGGAATAAGTGTCGAATGGTCCTAGTGGGCTTAAAGGGCTTAATGGGCCCAATAGGACTAATTGGAATGATGGGCCTAATGGTCCTAAGTTACCTCATGGGCCCAATGGCTATAATGGGTCTAATGGGCCTTAGTGGACTAAGTGGGCCTAAAGGGCCTAATGGGTTGAATGGGCCTAAGTGGCCTAATGGGCCTAATGGGCCCAATAGTCCTCATTGGATGAATGGGCCTGAAGGGCCTAATGGGATGAGTGGGACAAATGGGCCCAATGGGCCCAATGGGATGAATGTGCCCAATGGGCCTAATGGGCCTAATTGGCCTAATGGGCCGAAGTGGCCTAAAGGGCCAAGTGGGTTTAATGGGTTTAATGGGCCCAAGTGGCCTGATGGGTCGAATGGGCCTCATGGGCCTAATGGGCCTAAGTGTTCTCATGGGCCTAATGGTCCTAATGGGCCTCAGTGTCCTAATGGTCCTAATGGGCCTCATGGGTGTGATGGGCCTCATGGGCTAATGGGCCTCATGGGAGGAATGCGCCTCATCGGCCCCATGGGCCAGATGGCCCTAATGGGCCCAATGGTTCAAAGTGGCCTAGTTGGCCTAATTGGCCTAAGTTCCCTAATGGGCTTAATGGGCCCAATTGGCCTAATGGGGCCAATGGACCTAATGGGACTAAGTGGCCTATGTGGGTTAATAGGGATAATCGACTGAATGGGGATAATGGTCCTAAGTGGGCTAAGTGGCTTAATTGAGCTAATGGGCCTAATGGAACTAATGGGTTTAATGGACCTAATGTTCCTAAGCATCCTAATGGGCGTAATGGGTCTAATGGGCCTAAGTGTCCTAATTGGTCTAATCGACTGAATGGACCTAATGGGCCTTAGTTGCCTAAGTGGATTAATGGGCCTAATGGGCCTAAGTGGACTAATCCCTCTAATCGACTAAATGGGCCTAATGTGACTAATGGGCCTAAGTGGCTTAAGTGGCCAAAGTGGACTAATCGGCCTAATCAAGTGAATGGGACTAATGTGCCTAAGCGGCCTAATGGGCCTAATGGACCTAATGCCTAAGTGGACTAAGTAGACTAATGGGCCCAATGTTCCTAATGGTCTTAATGGGCATAATGCACCTAAGTGGCCTAAGTGGTCTAATCAGCATAATCGGCTGAATGGGATTAATGGGCCTAAGTGGCCTAATGGGCCTAACGGGCCTAAGTGGCCTAATAGTCCTGATGGGCCAAAGTGGCCTAATCTGCCTAATCGACCGAATGGGCCTCAGTGGCCTAATGGGCCTAGAGGTCCTAATGGGCCTAAGTGGGTTGATTGTTCTAATCAACCGAATAGGCCTAAGTGGCTGAATCGGCCTAATCGACCAAATGGGCCTATGTGGACAAATGGGCCTAATGGGCTAAGTGGCTTGATCGGCCTAATCAACCGAATGGGCCGAATGGACCAAAGTGGCCTATTGGGTATAATGGGCCTAATAGGTCTAAGTAGCCTAAGTGGATTAATCGGCCTAATCAACCGAATGAGGCTAATGGTCCTTATTGGCCTAAGTGGTCGATTGGGCCTATTGGGATTACGTGGCCGAATGGGCCTAATGGGCTAAATGGGCCTATTGGGATTAAGTTTTGCAATGGGCTTAAGTGTTATAATGGGCCTAATGGCCCTAAGTGGCATAATGGGCCCAGTGGCCGAATGAGCCTAATGGGCCTAATGTTCCTATAGGGCCAAATGTGCTGAATGGGCCTATTGGGCCTAATGGGGCGTAGTGGTCTAATTGTCCAATGGGCCTAAGTGGCCTAATGGGTCTAATGGGCCTAGTGGGCCTAAGTGGACTAAGTGGAATAATCGGCCTAATCGAACGAATGGGCCTAATGAGCCTAAGTGGCATAATGGGCCTAATATGACTTAGTGGTCCAATGGGCCTAATGGGCACGGTGGACTGAAGTGGCCTAGTGAGACTCATGGGCCTATGTGGCCTAATGGACCTCATGGGCCTAAGTGGCCTAAGGGGCCTAATGGGCATAATGGGCCTCATGAGCCTAAGTGGCCTATTGTGCCTCATGGGCCTAAGTGGCCTTATGGGCCTAATGGGACCAAGGGGCCTAAGTGGCCAAATGGACCTAATGGGATTAATGGGCTTAACGGTCCTAGGTGCCAAATTTTCCAAATGGGACAAAGTGGCCTAAGGGGCCTAATGGGCCTAGGTGGCCTAATGGGCTTAATGGGATTAACGTGTCTAGGGGCCAAATGGGCCTAATGGGATGAATGGGCCTAATTGGACTAAGTGGCCTAATGGGCCTTGGTGTCCTAACGAGCCAATGTTTCCTAATTGGCCTAATGGGCTAAATGGGCTAAATGGTCCTAATGGGTCTAAGTGGCGTAATGGGCCTAGTGGGACGAATGGGCATAATTGGCCTAAGTGGTATAATAGGCTTAATGAGACAAAATGGTTAAATTTTCCAAAGTTTCCTAATCGTCCCAATGGGCTTAATGGGATTAATGGGCCTAGTGGGCCTAAGTGGCCTAATTTTCATAATGGGATTAATGGGCCTAGTGAGCCTAAATTACCTAATGGGGCTGAGTGGCCTAATCGACCTAATGGGCCTAAGTGGCCTCATGTGCTTAATGGGATTAATGGTCCTAGGGGCCAAATGGACCAAATGGGTCTAATGGGCCGAATGGGCCTAATGGGCCGAATGGGCCTAGTAATCCTAAGTTTCCTAATGGGATGAATGGGCCTCATGGGCCTATGTGGCCTAATGGGATTAATGGGCATGAGGGTCATAATGGGAATAATTAGCCTAATGGGCCTAAGTGGCCTAATCGGATTAATGGGCTTAATGGGCCCACTGGGCCTAAGTGGTCGAATGAGCCTAAGAGGCCCAATCAGCCTAATGGGCCTAAGTGGTCTGATAGGACTAAGTGGACCAATGGGCAGAATGGGAATAATGGTCCTAATGAGACTAAGTGGGCTAATGGGCCTAAGTAGCCGAATGGGCCTAATGGGCCTAAGTGGACTTATGGGCCTAATGGGTCTTAGTGACCTCATGGGCCTAAAAGGCCTTAGTGGACTCATGTTCTTAATGGGACTAATGGGCCTAAATGCCCTAAGTGGCATAATGGGCCTAATGGTCATAATGGGCCAAATGGGATAAATGGGCCTAAGTAGCCGAATGAGAAGAATGGGCCTAAGTGGCCGAATGGGCCTAATTGGTCGAATGGGCCTAGTGGACTAATGGGCTTAATGGGTCGAATGGGCCTAAGTTGCCTAATGGGCGTAATGGGCCTAAGTGGCCTAATGGGCCTAAGGGGCCTTAGTGGCCAAAGGGGCCTAGTTGGTGTAAGTGGCCTAAGTGGCCAGATGGGCCGAATAGGCCCAAGGGGCCTAAGTGGCCTAACGGTCTTAATGGGACTAAGGGGTGTAAGTAGACTAATAGGCCTAATGGGACGACATCGTCTAATGGGCCTAATGGACCTAAGTGGCCTAATAGGTCTAGTGGGCCTAATGAGCATAAGTGGACGAATAGGCCTAATGGACCTAATGGACTGAATGGGCCTAGGTGGCCTAATGGGCCTAATGAACCTAATGGGCCTAATGGGACTAATTGGTTGAAGTGGTCTAATAATCCTAATCGACCAAATGGGCATAATGGGCCTTATGGGCCTAAGTGGTCGAATGGGCATAATGGGCCAAATTGGACTAGTGGGGGTAATTGTCCAAATCGACCTAAGTGGATGAATGGGCTTAAGTGGCATAATGGGCCTAATGGGCGTAAGTGGCCTCATGGGCCTAATTTTCCTAAGTGGACTAATGGGCCTAGTGGGCCTAAGCGGCCGAATGGGCCTAATGGGCCTAATGTGCCTAATGGTCATAATGGGCCTAAGTGGCATTATGGGTTGAATGGGTCTGATAGGCCTAATGGGCATAATGGACCTAATCATCCTAATGGGCCTAATGGGACTAATGTGCCTAAGTGGACTAATGGAACTAGGTGTCTAAATCGGCCTAATGGGCTTAATGGGCCTAATGAGCCTAAGTGGCGGAATGGGCCTAAGTGGCCCAATCAACCGAATGAGCCTATGTGGCCTAATGGGCCTAATTTGCATAATGGTACTAAGGGGTCTAATTGGCCTAATGGGCCTAAGTGGACTAATGGGCCTAATGGGCCAAAGTGGCCATTAAGTGTCCTAGGTGGCCTAATGGGCCAAATTGGCCTAATGTGCCTAGTGGGCTTAATGGGCCTAAGTGTCCTAATCAGCCTAAGTAGCCTAATGGGCCTTATAGGCTTAATGGCCCTAGTGGGCCTAAGTTGCCTAATTGGCTGAATGGGCTTTAGCTGGAAAATCGGCCTAATGGGCCTAAGTGGCCTAATGGGCCTAAGTGGCCTAATGGGCTTAACAGGACTAGGTGCTAAATGGGCCTAATGGGATGAATGGACCTAATGGGCCTAATGGGTCAAATGAGCCTAATTAGCCTAAGTGGCCTAATGGGCCGAATGGGCCTAATGGGGCCTAAGTGGCCTAATGGGCCTAAGTTTCCTAATTGGCCTAATGGGCTTAATGAGCCTAATGGGCCTAATGGGCCTAATGGGCCTAAGTGGAATAATGGGCCTAAGTGGCCTAATGGGCTTAAGTGGCCGAATAGGCCTAAGTGTCCCAATGAGTTTATTGGGCCTAAGTGGCTTAATGAGCCTAATGGGCAAGTGACCAAATAGTCCTAATGGGCCTAAGTGGACCAATGGCCCTAATGGGCCTAATGGGCATAAGTGGACTAATGGGCCTAAGCGCCTCAGTGGGCTCATGGACCTTAGTGGACTAATGGGCCTCAATGGCCTAATGGGACTAATGGGCCTCATGGGCCTAAAGGGACTAAGTTGACCAATGGGCCTAATGGGCCTCATGTGACGAATATGCGTAACAGACCTAGTGAGCCTAATGGGCCTAAGTTGATGAATGAGATTAAGTGGCCCAATGAGGCGAATGAGACGAATGGGTCTAGTGGCCAAATGGGACAAATGGACCTAAGTTGCCTAATGGGCATAATGGGCCTAAGTGGCCTAGTGGGCCAAAGTGCCCTAATGGGCCTAATGGACCTTAGTGGCCTAAGCGGCCTATTGGGCCAAATGGGCCTAATGGTCATAATGGCTCAAAGTGGCCCAATGAGCCTAATTATACTAATGAGCCTAGTGGGCCTAATGCGCCTAAGTGGCTGAATGGGCCAAATGGGTCCAAGTGGCCTAATGGGCCGAATGGGCCTAATATGCCTAATGGGCCTAATGGGCCTAAGTGGCCTAATAAGCCAAATAGGTCCAAGTGGCCTAATGAGCCGAATGAGCCTAATGTGCCGAATGGTACTAATGGGGCTAAGTGGCCAAATGGTCCTAATGGGCCAAAGTGGCTAAAGTGGCCTAATGGTTCAAATGGGCCTAAGTGTCCTAATGGGCCTTAGTGGCCTAATGGGACTAATGGTCATAATGGTTCTAAGTGGCCTAATGGATCGAATGGGCATAATTGGCCTAAGTGGAATAATGGGCCTAATTGGATTAATGGACCTAATGGTCCTAATGGGCCTAAGTGGCCAAATAATCCTATTGGGTCTAAGTGTCCTAATGGACCTAAGGGTCCTAAGAGGCCTAATGGGCCTAACGGGCCTCATGGGCCTAAGTGTCCTCATGGGCCTAAGTGGAAAAATGGGCATAATGGGCTTAATTGGCCTAGTAGGATGAATGGGCTTAACGAGCCTTAGTCCAAATGGGCCTAATGGGTCGAATGGACCTAATGGGCCGAATGGTCCTAATGGGTCTGAGTGGCCTAATGGGCCTAATGGGCCTAAGTGGCCTAATCGACCTAATTGGCTTAATGGGCCTAAGGAGCCTAAGGGGGGAACAATGGACCTAAGTGGCCTAAGGGGCCTAATGGTCCTAAGTGGCCTAATGGGTCTAGGTTTACTAATGTGATTAATGGAATTTATGAGCTTTAGGGGCCAAATGGGCCGAATGGACCTAATTAGCATAAGTGGCCAAATTGGCCTATGTGGCCCAATGGGCCAAATTGGCCTATGTGGCCCAATGGGCCAAAGTTTCCTGATCGGCCTAATAGGATTAATAGGCCTAATGGGCCTAAGTAGCCTAATGAGCCTAATTATCCTAAGTGGCCTATTGGGACTTATGGTCCAAATGGGCCTAATGGTCCAAAGTTTCCTAATCGGCCTAATGGGAATAATTGGTCTAATGGGCCTAATGAACCAAATGGGCCAAATGGGCCTAAGTGGCCTAATCAGCCTAATGGACTTAATGGTCTAAGTGGACCTAAGTGCCCTAATGGGCCCAATGGACCTTAGTGGCCTAATTGGCCTAATGTGCCAAAGTTTCCTAATAGGCCTAAGTGGACTAATGGTCTTAATTGGCATAACGGGCCTAGGGGCCAAATGGGCCAAATGGGCCAAATGGGCCAAATGGGCCTAATTAGGTGATTGAGCCTAATTAACCTAAGTGTCCTAATGATCCTAATGGGCCTAATAGGTCTAAGTGGCCTAATGGGCCTATGTTTCCTAATCGGTGTAATGGGCTTAATGGGCCTAATGTGCCTAAAGGGCCTAATGGGCCTAAGTGGCCTCATCAGCCTAATAGGATTAATGGACCAAATGGGCCTAAGTGGTCGAATGGATCTAATGGATCTCAGTGGCATAATCGGCCTAATGGGATGAAGTTACCGAAGTGGTCGAATGAGCTAAGTTGCCTAATGGGCCCAAGTGACCTAATGGGGCTTAGTGGCCTAATGGGCCTAAGTGGCCTAATGAGCCTAATGGGCCTAAGTGGCCTAATGGGCCTAATGAGCCTAAGTGGCCTAATGGGCCTAATGGGTATAATGGGCCTAAGTGTTTTAATGGGGCGTTGTGGTCGAATGAGCCCAATGGACATAATGGGGAAAAATGGACAAAGTGTCTTAATGGGCCTAAGTGGACTATATTGCCTAATGTGCCTAATGGGCCTAATGGGCCTAAGTGGCGTAATGGGACTAATGGGCCTCAGTGTCCTAATGGGTCTAAGTGGTCCAATGGGCCTAAGTGGCCTAATGGTCCTAAGGACACTTAGTGGCCTAATGGGCCTGATGGGGCTAATGGGCCTAATGGGACTAAGTGGCCTAATGGGCCTGAGTGACATAATGGACCTAATGTTCCTTAGTGGCCTAATGGTCCTAATCAAAAAAAGTGGCCTAATGGGTCTAATCACATTAATGGGCCTAGGCGACCAAATGATTCGAATGGGCCTAAGTGGCCTAATGGGCCTAATGGGCCACAATGACCTAATGGGCCTAATGTGCCTAAGTGTCATAATGTGCCTAATGGTCCTACATGGACTAATGAGTCATATAGTTCTAAGTGTCCTAATAGGCCTAATGGGCCTAAGTGTATTAATGGGCCTGATGGGCCTAATGGGCCTAATGGCCCCAAGTGGCCTAATGAGCCGAATGGGCCTAAGTGGAATATTGGACCTAATGAGACTATTGGACCTAAGTGGACTAATGGGGCTGATGGGCCTGATGGTCCTAATGGGTCTAAGTGGCCTAATTTACCAATTGGGCCTATGTGGCATGATGGGTCTGATAGGCTTAATGGGTTGAATGGGTCGAGGTGGACTAATGGGCCTGATGGTCTTGATGGGCCTGATGGGTCGAATGAGCCTAAGTAGTCTAATGATTCGAATGATCCTAAAGGGAATAATGGGCCTAAGGGGACTCATGGGCCTAATTGGCCTTAGTGGCCTAATGGTCTTGATGGGCCTGATGGGCCCAATGGACCGAACGGGCCTCAGTGGCCTCATGGGCTTGATGACCTAATGTGCCTAATAATCCTCAAGGTTCTAAGTGGCCTAATGGGACTAATGGGAATCAGTGGCCTAATGGACCTAATGCACCTAATGGGCCTAAGTGTCTTAATGGGCCTAATGGTCCTTAGTGGCTTAATGGGCTGAAGTAGCCTAAGTGGCCTAATGGGCCTAGTGGGCTTAAGCGTCCTAATGAGATGAATGTGCCTAAGTGTCATAATGGTCCTAAGTGGCCTAATGGGCCTATATCCCTCATGGGACTAGTGGCCTATTGGGCGTGATGGGCCTTAGTGTCCTAATGGGCCTGATGGGCCTAATGGGCCTAAGTAGACAAAGTAGAAGAATGAGGCTAATGGTCTTAAGTGGATTAATGGGCCTGATGGGTCTGATGGGCCTAATGGGCCTCAGTGGCCTAATTTCCCTTATGGGCCTAATGGGCCTTTGTGGCCTAATGGGCCTAATGGACCTAAGTGGCCTAATGGGCCTAATGGGATTAAGTGGCATCATGGTCATGATGAGATTCATGGGTATAATGGGCCTCAATATTCTAAGTGGCCTAATGGGCCTAATGGGCCTAAGTGTCCTAATGGGCTGAGTGAACCTCATGAGCCTAAGGGGATGAATGGGCCTGATTTTCCTGATGGGCACAATGGGCCTTAGTGGTCGAATGTGCCCAATGGGATTAATGGGCCTGGTAGGCCCAATGGGAGTAATGGCCCATGTGGCCCAATGGTCCTAATGGGTCTAAGTGGCCAAATGGACCTAATGGCCCTAATGGGCTTAAGTGGCCTATTGGGCATGATGGGCCTAATGGGGCGAATGGACCTAAGTGGACTAATGTCCTAATGGACCTAATGGGCCTAATTAGCCTAATGCGCCTAAGTGGCCTAATGGGCCTAATGGGTTTAAGCATCCAAATGGTCCGAATGGGCCTAATGTTCCTAGTGGGCTTAAGTGGCCAATGGGCCTAATGGGCCTAATGGGAATAATGGGCCTAAGTGGCCTAAGTGGCCTAATCGGTCTAATCGAACAATTGGGCCTAATGACCCTAAGTTGCCTAATGGGCTAAATCGGCCTACATGGCCAAATGTGCCCAAGTAGCCCACATTGCCTAATTTTCCTTCATGGCTAAATGGGCCTAATGGGCCTGATAGGACTAATTGGCCTAATGGTCCAAATCAGCCTATGTGCCCGAATGAGCCTAACTAGCCAATGGGGCCTAATTTTCCATTGTGGCTGAATGGGCCTAATGGGCCTGATAGGCCTAATTGCCCTAATGGGCCTAATAGGCCTCAGGGGACTAAGTGTTCTAATTGTTGAATGGTCCAAACTAGCCAAATGGGCCTAATGGACCCAAGGGGCCTAATGGGATTAATGGGCCTAGGTTCCAAATTGGTCTAATGGGCCGATTGGGCCTAATGGGCTTAAGTGGCCTAATTGGCGTAATGGTCCTAGTGTCCAAATCAACCTAATGGACTTAATGGTACAAATGGGCCTAATTGTCTTAATTGTCCTAAGTGGATTAATGTTCCTAAGGAGCCTAATGGGCCTAATGGGTCTGGGTGACCCAATGGGTTAAATGGGATTAACGGGCCTAGGGAAAAAAGGGCTGAATGGTTCCCAGCGGCCTAATGGGCCTAAGCGGCCTAATGGGCCTAAGTGGCCTAATCAACCTAATGGGCGTAATGGTTGTAATGGGCCTAATGGGCCTTATGGGCCTAAGGGGGCAAAGGGGTCCAATGGGCCCAAGTGGCCAAAGGGGGTCAATGGGCCTAAGTGGCCAAATGAGCCTAGTTGGCCTAATGGGCTTAAAGGGATTAATATGCATAGGCTCCAAATAGGCCTAATTGGCCTCATTGGCCTAATGGGCCTAATGGGCCTAATGGGTTGAAGTGGCTTAATGGGGAAAAGTTTCCTAATCGACCTAATGGTTATAATGAACCCAATGGACTGAATGGGCCAGAGGGGCCTAAGTGGCCAAATGGGACTAATGGGCCAAATGGGCCAAATTGTCCTAAGTGGAATAATGAGATTAAGTGGAATAATGGGTCGAATCGGCTTAATGGGCCTAATGTTCCTAATGGGACTAAGTGGCCTAAGGGGCCTAAGTGGACTAATCGACCTAATGGGCTTAAGGGGCCTAGTGGGCCTAAGTGGCCTAATGGGCCTTAGTCGCCTAATCGGCCAAATAGGGATAAGTGGCCCAATGGGATTAATGGGATTAAAGGGACTAGGTGGCTAATGGGTCTAATGGGCCTAATGGGATTGAGTGGCATAATGGGCCTAATGGGTCTAAGTGGCCTCATGGGCCTAAAGGACCTTAGTGGCATAATGGGCCCAAGTGGCCTCATGGGCCTAATAGGCCTAATGGTCCTAATGGGCCTAAGTGTCCTATGTGGCCTAATGGGTCTAATGGGCCTAATGGTCCTAATGGGCCAAATGGGCCTAAGTGTCTGAATGGGCCTAATGGGTTTAATGGGCCAAAGGGGCCTAATGGGCCTAATGGGTGTAATGGGCTGAAGTGGCCTAATGGGCGTAATGAGCCTAAGTTGCCTAATGTACCCAATGGACCTTAGTGTCTTAATGGGCGGAATGGGATGAATGGTCCGAATGGGCCTAAGTGGCCTAATCGGTCAAAATGGCCTAATGCGCCAAAGTGGCCTAATGGACCTAAGTGGTTGAATGAGCCTAAGTGGCCTAATGGGGCTAATGGACCTAAGTGGTCTAATGGGGAGAATGGGCCTAAGTGGCCTAATCGGCCTAAAGGTCTGAATGTGCCAAATTGGCCTAATGGACCTAAGTGGTCGAATGGGCGTAAATGGCCTAATGGGGCTAATGGGCCTAAGTGTCCAATTGGGCCTAGGTGGCCTAATGGCGCTAATGGGACTAAGTGTCGGAATGGGATTAAGTGGAATAATGGGCCTAATGGGTGTAAGGGGGATTATTGTGCTAATGGGATGAAGTGGCCTAATGGGCTTAATGGACCTAAGTGGCCGAATGAACCAAATTGGGCTAAGTGGCCCAACTAGCCCATTGTGACGAATGAGCCGAATGGGCCTAATGGGTTGAATGAGCCTAAGTGGCCTAATGGGCCTAAGTGACATGATGGACCTCATGGGCCTAAGTAGCCTAAGTGGCCTAGTTGGCCTAATCAACTGAATGGGCTTAATGGGGCTAAGTGGCCTAAAAGGCCTCATGGGCCTATGTTTCCAAATGGGCCTATTTGGCCTTAGTGGCCTATCCTAATGGGATGAACGAGATGAATGGGCTTAATTAAACTAACTGGGCTAATGGGGCTAAGTGGCCTAATGAGCCTAAGTGGCATAATGAGCCTAAGTGTCTTGAATGGGTATAATGGCTCGAATGGGCCTAATGGTGTAAATGGGTCTAATGTTCCAAATGGGCCTAATGGGACGAAGTGGCCTAAAGGGTCTAATGGCCCGAATGGGCCTAATCGGCCAAAGTGGCCTAATGGGCCCAAGTGGCCTAATAGGCCTAATGGTCCAAATGGGCCTAATGGGCCGAATGGGCCTAATGGGCTAAAGTGGCCTAAGGGGTCTAATGGGCCAAACGGGCTTAACGGGTCTAAGGACCCTAATGAGCCTAATGGGATGAACATGACTAATGAGACTAAGTAGCCTAATGGGATAAATGGGACTAAGTGGCATAATGGGACTAAGTGGACTAAGTGTCCTAATGGGCCTAAGCGGCCTAAGTGACCTAAGGGGCCTAATGGGATCAGTGGGCTTAAGTGGACTAAGTGGCCTAATGTTCCTAAGAAGACTAAGTGGACTAGGGGGCCAAATTGGCCAAATGGGCTCAATGGGCCTAAGCAAACTAATGGGCCTAAGTGGCCTAAGTGGCCTAAGTGACCGAATGGGACTAATGGGCCTAATGGGCCAAACCAGCCTAAGTGGTCTGAGGGACCAAATAGGCCAAATGGTATCCATGGGCCTCAGTGGATGAATGGGCCTAAGTGGCCTAGTGTGTCTATGTGGCCTAAGTGGGATAATGGGACTAATGGGCCGAAGTGGCCTAATGGGCCTAATGAACCTAAATGGTCTAATGGTCCTAATGAGTCTAATGGATATAATGAGCATAATTTTCCAAATGGGCAGAATGGGACTAATGGGCCTAATGGGCATAATGGACCTCAATGTCCTAATGGGCCTAAGTGGTCTAATTAGCCTAATGTGCCCAGGTGGCCTAATTGGACTAAGTGGCTAAATCGGCCTAATGGGACGAATGTGCCTATTTGGCCTCATGGGCCTTATGGGACGAATGTGCCTAATAATCCTAATGGGACTAAGTGGCCTAATGGTCCTAATGGGCCTAAGTGGACTAATGGGCCTTTATGGGCCTAAGTGGCCTAATGGGACTAAGTGGCCTAATCGACCACATAGGCCAAAGTAGCCTAATGGGCCTAATAGTCCAATTGGGCCTAAGTGGCCTAATGGGCCAAATGGGACGAATGAGCCTAAGTGACCTAATCAGCATAATGGGTCTAGTGGGCCTAAGCAGCCTAATCATCGTAACAGGCCTAATGGGTCTAAGTGGCCTAATGGGCCAATGGGACTAAGTGGCCTAATGGTTCGAATGAGCCTAATGGGTTGATTAGGATGAATGGGACTAATGTTCCTATGTGGCCTAATGGGCCTAATGTTCCTAAGTGGCCTAATGAACCTAATGGGCGTAATCGGCCAAATCGGCCTAATGGGCCTAATGGGACTAAGTGGCCGAATAGGCATAATGGGCCTAAGTGGCTTTATTGGCCGAATGGGCCTAATAGGCCTAATGGTACGAAGTGACTTAATGGGATTAAGTGTCCTAATCAGCTTAATGGTCCTATTTAGGCCTTAGGTATTAGTGTTCTAAATATAGTGTTTTGGGTCTAGGTTTTAGGATTTTTTCATTATAATTGGCCTAAATTGGTCTAAATTGGCCTAAATTAGCAAATGGCCAAATGACCAATGAGCCTAATGGCCCAATGAACTAATGACCTAATGACCTAATGACCTAAATTACCTAATTTGTCTAATATCCTAATGGCCTAATAGCCTAATGGCATAATTGGCATAATGGCCTAATTGGAACAAATTAACCAATTGGTCCAAATGGCTTAATTTGTCTAACTGGATTAAATGGTCTTATGGAATTAAATTTTCTAATTGGCCTAATTGGCCTAATTTACCTAATTGGCCTAATTATTCTAAATCGCCAAATTGGTACAAATGACCCAATTGGTCGAAATGGATTAAATTGTTCGATTGGATTAAATGGTATAATTAACCTAATTAGCCTATTTAGCCTAATTGGCCTAAATCGGCGAAAATGGTCAAATCACCAAATGACTAATTGGCCTAATGGTGTAATGAACTAATGGGATAATGGCTTAATGGACAAATTGGTCTAAATAGCCTAATGACCTAATTGGAATAAATGACCTACTTGTTTTAAATGTCCTAATTGGTCCAAATGGATTAAATGATCTAATTGGATTAAATGGTCTAATTAGACTAATTGTCCTAATTGACTTTAATGGCCTAATTTGCCTAATTGGCCTAATTGGATTAATGGCCTAAATGAACTAATAGACTAATTGTCCTAAATGGATTAAAGGCCTAAATTCCCTATGGTCTACAGAAATAATTGGTTTAAGGGACTAATTGTCCTAAACGACATAATTGACCTAAAGGGATTAATTGGACTAAATGGTCTAATTAGCCTAATTGGCCTAATTGGCCTAATTCTCATAAATGGCCCAACTGGCCAATTATCCAAGTAGCCAAATGGACAAATGATAAAAATTACCAAGTGATTGAATAACCAAATAACACAACATAAAAATAATTATACTGAAATGAATATACAAGTGGAATCCATAACATACACAGGTTTATCTTGCTAATTAGTATATATTTTTTATATTATGTCACTAGTATTAAATTTATAATTAAATGTAAATTTAGATGTTTCTTCATTTTATGGATTTATTAAACATCTAGAATAATAATTCATTATAGTTTTATAAATTTTATATTATTCAATAATGTGGTATTATACTAATCAATGTCATTTTCAGAAAGAAACATTTGTTATCAAAGGTTGTGTGCCTCAAGAAAAATTATTTTCCTTAACTAGGAAGAAAAATAATGGAAATGATGTAAATTCAAAAACACAAGAAAATATTGTATGTTTTTTAATGATACTTCAAATTTTTATATGTAATTCATAATTAAATTTCTTGTTTATATTTTAAACAGTGTGTCCTGGAGGCCCTCAATGAGAAAGAAGATGACAACTTCATGCCAAATGATCATTTGAGACAAGTATTAGGTGAGGAGCTCCATGGGAGAGGATGATGTCGACCCATGAAAAACATTGTCCCCACTAAGTATTGGACCTCATCGAGTGCATCTCAAACCTATCACACCACCTAGCTGAAAAATGATCATGTAGAAGCAGATGAGGCCAAAAAAATAGCAATAAAGGAGCTTGAAAGAAATAAATTGGTCACCAAACACTTCCTAAAATATATGTCAGTTATAAGTCCACCACTTCCATCAGATACTCTTATTACTTTTGATTCATGTATGACATCAATGTGATCTTTATATGATACCTAGATTGATTTCAATAAGGGTCCTAGTGGAGATCGAGCTTATGGCAGTGGATGTGGTGGAGGGGGGGGGGGGGGGTGGCGGTGGTGGTGGAAGTGTTTGTGATGAATGCGGCGGCGGTAGTGGTGGTGGTGGTGGTTTCGATCATAGTGGAAGCATGAAAAGATGTACAGTATATTAAAATTTATTTTAATAATTGTTCCCTAAATCCAAGAGAGAGGGTCTTTCATGTCAAATTTAAAATTATTATATTTAATATTTAAATAATTAAATACCTATGCTTAGGAACTTTCTTCGTTTGTGAATGTTGATAATATGAAAAGACCCTTTCAGATTACCATAATTTCACTGTGAGGATCCCAGGATAAAATCCCTCTAGAGGCAATCCATATATACTCCTATGATCTCTGAGAAACACCACTCAATCTCTAGGTGTTAGTGCGGAGAGTCCAATGTCTTGTGTTGTTTGTTCTTGATCACTCCTTCTTTGGTCTTGAAGATATCCTTCTTGCACTTCTCATAATTGAGAGAGAGAGAGAGGAGGAGTTGAGAGAGAATTCGTTGTGCGCAAAAAATTTCTATTCTCAATTTTTGGATTCTCTACGTAAAGACCTAGATGCCTATTTATACAGCTGAGATTTAATTTAAAATATTATTTAATTGCATACCAGAGATTAAATAACATTAATTACCTTCAATAAATCTCATTCCACATAATATTATTATATAATTATTATTTTTTAGCACACTCCAACTTGCTCAATAAAAATTATTATATAACAGTCTTGATAATTAATATTTGTCAATGGACTCAGTCTCGGTCCATTCAAACTCCTCAATCATTTATTAAATAGCCGAATAAATGTTTTATTCATAAATAAATATTTTAATTACAATATACCGAATAAATATTTATTAAAATATTAAATAAATAAAATAAATATTTTATTCACATGTCAGCGAATAAATATTTATTTAATTTATGTGATCAATATAAATTGAATAAAATTATTGCTCAGACTTGAGAATATTATTTATTCCATTAATTAAAAAAAATAGAATTTAATCAAGATAAAAAAAATACTTAGTGTGTGAACCTCTAGGATTCCTTATAATTGACATTAGGTGCACTTTCCTAAAGTCTGATATTACTATCGAGCAAATGGGTCAAAGCACCCAAGAGAAAGAAGTTGATGTAGCAACATTGAAAACCAGATACAAACACTCACTGTGTAATATAATCTCTTTGTCACAATATCTCATCAAGAAGGTTGCACATATGTGTCACCAACCTATATGATAGATATGTCTTCCTTTGACTATCTGAAATATACACATCATTACACCATGTACATGAAATTTAATGGGAGGGTTTTATTCCAATCAAAGGGTTGAGATATGATCTTCTTTAAATATTGAAGGGAAAATCCTTCCTCGACTTTTTCATTAATGACATGTCACTTATGTCGCACCCAACGTATCCAACTTTTCCATGAGCTGTTATCATCATGGTTTACGACATACATCTAAGTATGAGAGTTATGACATTCTTTAATAATAATCTTAAAGTCTAAGGACCATCACACACACTCATAGATAGGAATATCCGATGACACCAAAACATCTGAAATTCCTACTGGCGGGTCTATTCTCATAATCTCCCACCTTAGAGATTACCAAGTGAGAACTTCATGAGAATAAGTCTCATTTGCTTATGATTACTTGTACCTAACAGTCTATGTACTTTTTTTCCCTTCATAGTATGTTATCTAAATGGCCTAAATGGCCTAATTGGCCTAAATTGGCCTAAATGGCCAAAAATGGCCTATTTGGTCTAAATGGTCTAAATTGGCCTAAATGGACCAATTGGCCTAAATTTCATAAATTAACTAATTGGATTAATTGTCCAAAATTGACCTAAATGGATTAAATTTTCCTAATGGGCCTAAATGGCCTAATTGGACTAAATGGCCTAAATTAACCTAATTGGCCTAATTGACCTAAATTGCTAAATTGTCTAATTGGTCTAATTGTCCTCAATGGTCTAATTGGACTAAATGACCTAAATTCCCCAAATAGGCTTAAATGTACTAATTGGCCTAATTGACCTAAATGGTCTAAATTGTCCTAAATGGACTAATTGGGAGAATTGGCTTAAATGGTCTAAATTAGCCTAAATAGCCTAAATGGCCTAAATTGGCCTAAATGGACTAATTGGTCTAAATATCCTAAATTGGACTAAATGACATAAATTTTCTTATTGGAATAATTGGCCTAAATGACCTAAATGGACTAAATGGCCTAATTGGCCTAAATAGTCTAAATGACCTAAATTAACAAATTGATTAATTGGCCTAAATGGCCTAAATGGCCTAAATTGGCCTAAATGGTCTAGCTAGCCGAATTGGCCTAAATGCACTAATTTGCCTAAATATACAATATGGAATAATTGGAATAATTGTCCTAATTTGGATAAATGGCCTAAATGGCCAAAATTGACCTAATTGGTCTAAATGGCCTAAATTGGTCTAAATGGTCTAAATGGCCTAAATTGCCTAAGTGGACTAATTGGCCTAAATGGTCTAAATGAACTAATTGGTATAATTATCCTAAGTGTCCTAAATTGACCTAAATGGCATAAATTGGCTTAAATGGAATAAATTGGCCTAAATGGCCTAATTGGTCTAATTTGCCTGAATTGCCTATTTGGCCTAATTTTCCTAATTGGTCTAAATGAGCTAAATTTTCCTAGATGGACTAATTGTCCAAAATGTCCTAAATGGAAAAAATTGGTCTATTGGGTATAATTGATCGAAATGGCCTAAATGGCATAATTGGGATAAATTGCCTAAATTGTGTAATTGACCTAATTGGCCTAAATGGCATAATTGGGCTAAATTGCCTAAATTGTGTAATTGACCTAATTGGCCTAATTGGACTAAATTACCTAAATTGGTCTAAATGGACTAAATGGAAAAAAAATTCCTAAATGGAATAATTGGATTAAATTTCCTAAATTGCATAATTGGCCTAATTTGACCAAATGGTCAAAGTTGGCCTAATCGGTTTAAATGGCCAAATCGACCTAATTGACCTAATTAGTCTAAATTGCCTAAATTGGATTAAAGGGAATAATCGGTTGAATTGGCCTAAATGGTATAAATTGTCCTAAATGGCCTAAATTATCTAAATTGGCCTAAATGGCCTTATTAGCCTAAATGTCCTAAATTGTCCTAAATGGTCTAAATGAACTAAATTTCCTAATTGGCCTAATTGGCATAATTTCCCTAATTGACTTAATGGGCCTAAATTGGCCTAAATGGCCTAAATCTTTTAATTGGCCTAAATGCCCTAAAGGGCCAAAAATGGCCTAATTGGACTGAATTGGTCTCATTTTCCTCATTGGCCTAAATGGCCTAAATTATCCTAAATGGCCAAAATGGCCTAATTGGCCAAAATGTCCAAAATGGCCTAATTGCCCTAATTATCCTAAATGACCTAAATTGGCCTAAATGGACTAATGGGTCTAATGGGACTAAGGGTCAAATGGGCTTAAGTGGCCTAAGTGACCTAATAGGTCTAATGGGCTTAAGTGGCCAAATGGGCCAAATGGGTCTAATGGGGCTAAGTGGCCTAATCGGCCTAATGAGCCAATTGGGCCTAAGTGGCCTCATGGGTCTAATGAGAATAATGGGATTAATGGACTAATTGGACATGTGGGCCTAATTGGACATATGGGTCTAAATTAACCTAAATAGCCTAAATGTCCTAAATTGGCCTAAATGGCCTAATTGGCCTAAAAGGCCTAAATTAGACCAAATGACTTAAATTGTCTAATTAGCCTAATTGGCCTAAATGAACTAAATGGACCAAATAACCTAATTGGCCTAAATTGACTAAATGACCTAAATGAACAAATTGATTAATTGGCTAAATGTCCAAAATGGCCTAAATTGGCCTAAATTGTCTAATTGGCCTAATTGGACTAAATGGATTAATTATCCAAGATTTCCAAATTGGCCTAAATGGACTAATTGACCTAATTGGTCTAATTAGGCTAAATGGACTAAATTAGCATAAATGGCCTAAATTGGATTAACTGGTCTAAATGGTCTAAATTGGCCTAAATGGTCTAAATGGCCTAATTGGCCTAAATGACCTAAATGTCCTAATTGATATAATTGGCCTAAATGGACTAATTGGCCTAAATTACCTAAATGAACTAATTGGTCTAATTGGACAAAGTGACCTCAATTGACCTAAATGGACTAAATTGACCTAAATGGCATAAATTGGCCTAAATGGCTTAATTGATCTAATTAGCATGAATTGCCTAATTGGCATAATTTTCCTAATTGGACTAAATGAGCTAAATTGGCCTAAATGGCCTAATTTTACAAGATGGACTAAATGGCCAAAATTGGTCTAATTGGCCTAATTGGTCTAAGTGGCCTAAATTGGCCTAAATGGAATAATTGGGCTAAATTGCCTAAATTATGTAATTTACCTATTGGCCTAATTGGCCTAAATGGCTTAAATTGGTCTAAATGGCCTAAATGGACAAAATTTCCCTAAATGGACTAATTGGATTAAATTACCTAAATTACATAATTGGCCTAATTGGGCCAAATGGTCAAATTGGCCTAATCGGCTTAAATGGCCTAATCGACCTAATTGACCTAATTGGTCTAAATTGCCTAAATGGCCTCAATGGCATAAATGGATGAATTGTCCTAAATGGTCTAAATTGACCTAAATAGCCTAAATGACCTAAATTAGCTTAAATGGAACAATTATCCTAAATGTCCTAAATTGCCTAATTGGCCTAATTGGCCTAATTGGCTTAATTGGATTAATGTGCCTAAATTGATCTAAATGGACTAAATCTTCTAATTGGAATAAATTCCCTAAAGGACCGAAATTGGCCTAATTGGCCGGAATTGGTCTCATTGGCCTCATTCGCCTAAATGGCTTAATTTCCTAAAATAACATAAATGTACCAATTGGATTAATTGGCCTAAATGACCTAAATTGTCCTAAATGGACAAATGGTCCTAATCGACCTAAGGGTTGAATGGACCTAAGTGGCCTAGGTTTCCTAATGGATAAAATGGGTTTTAAGTGGCCAAGTGGGCCAAATGGGATTTAAGTGGACAGATGGGCCAAATGGGACAAATTTTATACTTGAGGTGGACCGATGCACTGTTCATGAGAGAGAAGCTCCGAGTTTTAGAGATAAGAATAAGTTTCCCTATTCACTTTTGTTGAAGAAGTTTTAACAGATTGAAGTGAAAGAGAAGAGACAAGATCACAACATTGTACTTAGTTGATCATCATACTCAGTGTTTATCGTACTCATCCAATTACCTTATTCGTCTTGTCAATCACATTCGTCTGATCATCATATTGAGCTTGATTAATCAAATTGGCCTCAGTGGACTAATGGTCTGAATGGGCCTGAGTGGCCTAATGGGACTTAATGTCCAAATGTGACTAATGGGCCTAATGGGCATGAGTGGCCGAAATGGCCTAATGGGACTAATGGGTCATAGTGGCCTAATGGTCCTAATCAACATAATGGGTCTAAGTGGCCAAATCGGCATAATGAGCCTAAGTGGCCTCATGGGCCTAAGTGGCCTGATGGGTCTAAGTGGCCTCATGGGCCTAAGCGGACTAATGGGCCCAAGTGGCTTCATGGGTTTAATGGGCCTAATGGGACTAGTGGGGCTCAGTGGACACATGGGCCCAATTTTCATAATGGGCCTAAGTAGCCTAATGGGCCTAAGCGGCCTAAGTGGTTGAATTGGCCAAAGTGGACTAATGGGCCTAATGGGACTCAGTGGCCTAATGGGACAAATGAGCCTAAGTGGCCTAAGTGACATAATGGCCCTAATGGGCGTAAGAGGCCTAATGGGCCTAATGGGCCTAGTGGGCCTTAGTGGGCAAATGGGCCAAATGGTCCTAAAGTGCCTAAGTGGCTGAATGGGCCTAAGTGGCTTAATGAGCCGAATGAGCCTAAGTGGCCTAATGGGCCGAATGGGCCTCAGTGTCCTAATGGGCCTTAGTGGCCTAATGGGCCTAATGGGAATGAGTGGCTGAATGGATTAATGGGCCTAATGGGTTGCAATGGCCTAATGGGCCTAATCCACCTAAGTGGCTAGAATTGCCAGATGGGTCTAAGTGGCCTAATTGGTATAATGGGTCTAAGTGGTCTAATGGGCCTAAGTGGACTTATGGGCCTAATGGGCCTAAGTGGCTTAATGGGCCTAAGTGGGATAATGAGCCTAAGTGGCCTAATGGGCTTAATGGGCCAAAGTGGCATAATGGGCCAAAGTGGCCTGATGGGCCCCATGGGCCATAGTGGCCTCATGGGCCTATGGGGCTGAATGAGCCTAAGTGGGAAAATGGGCCTAATGGGCCTAAGTGGCCTAATGAGACGAATGGGCGTAAGTGACCCAATGGGCCTCAGTGGCCTAATGTGCCTAATGGTCCCAAGTGGCCTAATGGGCCTAATGGGCATAAGTGGCCTAATGAGCCGAATGAGTCTAATGGGCCTGATGGGCCTCATGGGCCTAAGTGGCCTAATGAGCCTGATGGGACTCATGGTCCGAATGGGCTTAATGGTCCTAAGTGTTCTAATGAGTCGAATGGGCCTATGTGGCCTAATGCGCCTGATGAGCCTCATGGGCATAATGGGCCGAATTGGCCAAAGAGGCATCATGGGATTGATGGGCCTGATAGGCTTAAGTGTCCTAATGAGCTGAATGGACCTAATTGGCCTAATGGTCCTAATTGGACTACTGGGACTACTAGGCCTGATGGATAGAATGGGCTAAATGGGTCTCACTGGCCTCATGGAAATAATGGGCCTAATGGACCTAAGTGGCCTAAGTGGCCTAATGGGACGAATGGGCCTCTGTGGCCTAATGGGCCTAATGGCCCTGATAGGCCTAATGTGTGTAATGGACCCAAGTGGATTAATGGGCCTAAGTGGCCTCAATGGCCTAATGGGCCTAATGGACCTAAGTGGCCTAATACGCTGAATGGGCCTAAGTGGCCTAATGGGTCTAATGGGTCTAAGTGGACTAATGGGATTGATGGGACAAATGGGCCAAATGGGACTTATTGGCCTCATTGGCCTAATGGGACTAATGGGCCTAAGTGGTTGAAGTAACCTAGTGGGCCTCATGGTCCTAATGGGCCTAATGGGCCTAAATGGGCCTAAATGGGCTAATGGGGCAGATAAGCCTAATGGGCCTCAGTGGCCTAATGGGCCTGATGGGCCTGATTGGCCTAATGGCTATAATGAGCCTCAGTGGCCTAATGGGCCTAATTGGCTTGATGGACCTAATGGGCAGAATGGGCCTAATTCGCATAATGGGCCCAATGGGCCTAAGTGGCCTAATGGGGCTAATGGGCCTGATGAGCTTCATGGGCCTAGTGGTTCTAATGGGACTAAGTGGCCTAAGTGGCCTAATGGACATAATGGGCCTTAGTGGCCTAATGGGCCTAATGGGCCTAATGGAACTTAGTGGCCTAATGGGCCTGATAGGTTCGATGGAAAAAATGGGTCTAATTGGCCTGATGGGCCTCATGGGCCTAAGTTTCCTCGTTGGCCGAATATCCATAATGTGCCTAATAGGCCTAAGTGGTCAGAGAGGGCCTAAATGGCCTAATGGTCTGAATGGGACTAAGTGTCCTAATGGTCCCAATGGGCCTCATTGGCCTAAGGGGCCTACTAGGTTGAGTGGGACGAATGGGATGAATGGGCCTAGTGGTCCCAATGGGCCTAAGTGGCCTAATGGGCCTAAGTGGCCTAAAGGGCCTAGTGGGCCTAATGGGATTAATGGGCCAAATGGGCCTAAGTGGCATGATGGGTCTAATACGCCTCATGGGTCTCATGGGCATAAGTGGACTCGTGGGCCTAATGATCTGAATGGGCCTAAGTGACCTAATGGGCCTGATGGGCCTGATGGGCCTAATGGGCAGAATGGGAAGAATGGGCCTCATGGTCATAAGAGGCCTAATGTTCCTAAGTGACCTAATTGGCCTAGTGGGCGTAATGGGCTTGATGGGCCTAATGGGGCTAATGGGCTAGATGGACCAAATTGGCCCAAGTGGCCTAAGTGGCCTTATCAGGCTAATTGATTGAATGGGATTAATGGGCCCAAGTGGCCTAAGTGGATTAATAGGCCTAATGGGACTAGTGGGACTAATGGGTTTAATGGGCCTAATGGACCTAAGTTTCCTAATGGGCCTACATTTCCTAATGGGCCTAAGTGGCCTAATCGAGCTAATCGAATGAATGGGACTAATGGGCCTAAATGGCCTAATTGGCTTAATGGGCCTAATGGTACTAATGGGTTTAATGTGTCTAATGGGCCTTAGTGGCCTAATGGACCTAATGGGCATAAGTGGCCTAATGGGCCTAATGTGACTAAGTGTCCTAATTCCCCTAATTGACGGAATGAGCCTAATTGTCCTAAGTGGTCTACTGGGACCAATGAGCCTAAGTGGCTTAATGAGCCTAATGAGCCTAATCGGCCTAAGTGGCCTAAGTGGATTAATCGGCCTAATCAACCGAATGGGACTAATGGGCCTAGTGGGCCTAAGTGGTCTAATGGAAATAATGGGCCTAATGGGTCTAGGTGGCCTAATATGCCTAATCAACCTAATGGGCCTAAGTGGCCTAATGTGCCAAAAGTGTCTAATGGGCCTAATTAGGCTAATCGACCGAATGGTCCAAAGTGGCCAAATCAGGCTAATCGATCAAATGGGCCTAACGGGCCTAATGGGACTAAGTGGCCTAATGGACCTAATGGGTCGAATGGATCTAAGTAGCCTAAGTGGCCTAATCGGCCTAATCGACCAAATGGGCCTAATGAGCCTAAGTGGCATAATGGGCCAAATGGGTCTAAGTGGACTTAGTGGCCTAATCAGCCTAATCCATGGAATGTGACTAATGGGACTTATGGGCCTAAGTGGCTGATTGGGACTAATGGGCCTTGGTGACTGAATGGGCCAAATTGGCCAAATTGGCCTAATAGGGTTAATGGGCCTAATGGGCCTAAGTTGACAAATGGTCTAAGTGGAATAATGGCCCTAGTGTGCCTAATGAGTGTTAGTGGCCTAATGGTCCTAATGGGATGAAGTGTCCTAATGGGCCTAAGTGGTCGAATGAGCCTAGTGAGCCTAAGTGGCCGAATGGGTGCAATGGACCTAATGCGCTTAATTGGACAAATGGGCCTAATGGGTGTAAGTGGCCTAGTGGGCCTAAGTGGACGAATGGGCCTAGTGTGCCTAAGTGGACTAATGGGCCTAAGTGGCCAAATTGGCCTAGTGGGACTAAGTGGGCCAATTGGGTCTAATTGGTCTAATGGCCCAATGGGTCTAATGGGCATAAGTGGCCTAATGGGTCTAAGTGGCTTAAAGGGCCTAGTGGTCCTAATGGGATTAATGTACCTAATGGGCCTAATGGACCTAAGTGTCTTGATGGATCTAATGGTCCTCATGGTTCTCATGGGCCTAAGTAGCCTCATGGGCCCAATGTGCCTAATGGGACTAAGTGTCCTAATGAGCCTGATGGGCCTCATGGGTGGAATGCACCTCATGGGCCTCATGGGCCTAATGGGCCTAATGGTCCTAATTGGAATAATGGGCCAAATGGGTCTAAGTTCCCTAGTGGGCCTAATGGGTCTAATGGGGCTAATGGACCTAATTGGCCCAAGTGCCCTAATTGGGCTAATCGATTGAATGGTCCTGATGGGCCTATGTGGTCTAAGTGGATTAATAGGCATAGTGAGACTAATGAGTTTAATGGAAATAATGGGACTACTTGGCCTAATGGGCCAATGTGGCCTAATTGAGCTAATCGACTGAATGGGGCTAATGGGCCTACTTGGCCAAAGTGGATTAATGGGCCAAGTGAGCTTAATGGGACTAATGGGTTCAATGGTCCTAATTGGCCTAATGGGCCTACGTGGCCTAATAGGCCTACATGGCCTAATGGGCCTAATGGGACTAAGTGAAAAATGGGCCTAATGGGCCTAATGGGAGTAATGAGTTTAATGGGCCTAATGGGATAATGGTCCTAAGGGCCCCAATGGCCTAGGTGGCCTAATCCCCCTAATCGACTGAATGGGCCTAATGGACCTAAGTGGCCTAATGGACCAAATGAGACTAATGAGCCTAATCGGCATAAGTCTCCTAATTGGCCTAATTGGCCTAATCTAATGATGGGACAAATGGGCCTAATGGGACTAATGGGCAGAATGCCTAAGTGGCTTAATTGGCCAAAGGGGCATAATGGGCCGAAGTGGCCTAAGTGGTCTAATCGGCCTAATCGACCTAATGGGCCTAATGTCCCTTTGTGACCTAATGGGCCTAATGGGCCTAAGTGGCTTAATGGGTCTAATGGGACTAAGTGGACTAATGGGACTAATGGGCGTATGTGGCCTAATCAGCCTAATCAACCGAATGATCCTAGTGGGCGTAATATGCCTTATGGGTCTAAGTGGCCTAATATGCCTAATCGACCGACTAGGTCAAATGGGCCTAAGTGGTCTAATGGGACTAAATGGCCTAATGGGCTTAAGTAACCTAATTGGGCGAATCGACCGAATGGTTCTAGGTGGCTGAATCGACCTAATCAATCGAATGGATCTAATGGGCCTAATGGGTCTAAGTTCCCTAATCGGCCTAATTGATTAAATGGTCCTAATGGGCCTAAGTGGCTTGATGGCCCTAATGGGACTATGTGATCTAAGTGGCCTAAGTGGACTAATTGGCCTAATCGATCGAATGGAACTAATGGGCCATATGGGCCTAAGTGTCTGATCCGGACTGATGAGCCTAAGTGGCCGAATGGACCTGATGGTCCAAATTGGCCTAATGGGGTCAATGGACCTAATGGGAATAAGTGGACAAATGGGATTAAGTGGCATAATGGGCCTAATGAGCATATGTGGCCTAATGGTCCTAATGGGATGAAGTGCCCTAATGGGTCTAAGTGGCCTAATGGGCCTAGTGGGCCTAATTGGCTGAATGGGCCTAATGGACCTAATGCACCTAATTGGCCTAATGGGTCTAATGGGCGTAAGTGGCATAACGGGCCTAAGTGGCCTAATAGGCCTAGTGGGCTGAAGTGGCCTAATGTGCCTAAGTGGCCTAATGGGCCTAGTGGGCCTAAGTGGCCAAATGGTCGTAATAGTTCTAATGTTCCTTATTCGCCTAATGGGCCTAATGGGCCTAATGTGCATAAGTGGCCTAATGGGACTAAGTGGACTAATAGGCATAGTGGGGATAAGTGGTTGAATCTGCCTAATGGGCCTTATGCGCCAAATGGGCCAAATGGGCATAATGGGCCTAATGGGCCTAATGGTCCTAATGGTCCCAATGGGCCTAAGTGGGAATATGGGGCTAATGGGATGAATGGGCCTAATGAGACAAATGGTTCTAATGGGACCAATGGGCCTAATGGGCCAAATGGGCATAAGTGGTCAAATGGGCTTAATGGCCAGAATGGGCCTAAGGGGCCCAATGGGCCTAAGTGGACCTATGGGCCTAATGGGCCTAATGGGACTAATGAGACTAATGAGACTAATGTGCTTAATGGGCCTGAGTGGCCAAATGGGAAAATGGGCCTATGTGGCATAATGGGCCTAAGGGGCCTTAAGGGCCAAATCAGCCTAATCACATAGTGTGGGGGTTTTATATGAGACTAATTCCTATGAATAAAAAATGAATTATGAATCATTTTCCAAAATTATCAAGACAATCTAAGTGTGTTTTCTTTATTTTTAGTGAGTGACGCTTTCTGAACTAAAATGTCAATTTTAAATTGATAACAAATGCTTTGAGTCACACTGAGCCCATTGTGTATTTTATTGAGGTGAGGATGATTAATAAACTTCAAAAATGACTTATTAATCTTTTTCATAAATTATAAAAATAATAAAAATGTTTTTCTTGGTTTTGAGTATGTCAGTTGTTCTTTTTAGTAAAATTAATGTCAATTTTAAATAAAATGATGCACTTTGAGTCATATCGGTCACACTGTGTGTCAAATTGAGGTGAGGCTAATTCTTAAACATCCCATATGACATATGGATCATTTTACTAAATTATTAAAACAATCCGAATGTGTTTCATCAATTTTTGAGTATTCCGCTTGTTTTTTTACTAAAATGTCATTTTGAACTGGAAATACACACACTTTGAGTCATACCGGTCAAATTGTGTGTGGGTTTGATATGAGACTAATTATTAAACATCATAAATAAATTATGAATAATTTTCATAAATTATCGATACAAGATGATCATGTTTTCTTGGTTTTAAGGGAGTGACGTTTTTTTGTACTAAAATGTCAATTTTAAACTGATAACAAACACTTTTATCCATATCAGGAACATCGTGTATCAGATTGTGGTGGACTGATTCCTACACATCCAAAATGACTTATAGATCATTTTACTAAATTATAAAAACAATATTAATTCGTTTTATCAGTTTTGAATATGTTAGTTGTCTTTTTTTAGTAAAATTAATGTCAATTTTAAATATAAAATACTTACTTGGAATCACAATAGTCACATTGTGCATTGGATTGACATACGAATTATTCCTAAACATCCCAAATGACTTATCAACAATTTTCCAAAAGTATAAAAAAATATGAATGTTTTTACTTAGTTTTTAGTATGCCACTTTTGGTTTTTACCAAAATTTCATTTTAAATTGGAAACACTCACTTTGAGTCATACTGGTCACATCATATGTAGGTTTAACGTGAGCCTAATTCCTACACATAAAAAGTGAAATATTAATTTTTTTCCTAAATTATCAAGATAGTCTGAGCATGTTTGCTTGGTTTTCAGTGAGTGACACTTTTTTTTACTAAAATGTCAATTTTAAACTAATAACGGACACTTTTAATCATGTCGGGAACATATTTAATCAGAATGAGGCAAGGACGATTTATACACATAAAAAATGACTTATAGATCATTTTACTAAAGTATAAAAACAATATTAAATTATTATTTTGGTTTTGAGTATGTCAGTTTTCTTTTTAGTAAAATTAATATCAATTTTATATAAAAAGACTCATTTGGAGTTATAACTGTCACATCGTGTGTCAGATTTAGGTGACACTGATTCTTACACATCTCAAATGAATTATGGATATTTTTACTCAAGTATCAAAACAATACAAATTTTTTTCCTTTGTTTTGATCACACAACTTCTATTTTGACTAAAATGTCATTTTAAACTAAAAACATGCACTTTGAGTCATACCGATCACATCGTGTGTGGGTTTGATGTGAGACTAATTACTATGCATAAAAAATTAATTATGAATCATTTCATAAATTATCAATACAATAAAAGATTTTTTTTCTTAGTTTTTAGTGAGTGACTCTTTTAACTAAAATGTCAATTTTAAACTGATAACAGACACTTTGATTCATACTGTGCATATCGTGTATCAGATTGGGGTGAGGTTGATTCCTATATATCACAAATGACTTATGTATTGTTTTCCTAAATTATGAAAACAATGAGAATGTTTTTATTCGTTTTTAGTATATTAGTTGTCTTTTTTATTAAAATTAATGTCAATTTTAAATAAAAAGACACACTCGGAGTCATGCTAGTTACATTGTGAGTCAGATTGTAGTAAAGGTGATTTTTACACAACCCAAATGACTTATGAATAATTTTACTAGAGTATCAAAACAATATGAATGTTTTTTATCATTTTTGAGTATGTCAGTTGTATTTTTTAGTAAAATTAATGTCAATTTTAAATAAAAATACACACTTGGAGTCATACTAGTCACATCGTGCATCAGATTGAGGAGGGGATAATTCTTACATGTCCCAAATGACTTATGGATCATTTTACTAATGTATTAAAATAATCAAAATGTTTTTTCTTGATTTTGAGTATGTCTCTTTTGATTTTTACTAAAATATCATCTTAAACTAGAAACATGCACTTTGATTCATACAGATCACATCGTGTGTTGGTTTGATGTGAGACTATTTCCTACATGTCAAAAATGAATTATGAGTAGTTTTCATAAATTATAAGTACAATCTGGGCATATTTTTTCATTTTTTAGTGAGTGACACTTTTTGAACAATAATGCCAATGTTAAATTGATAGTAGACACTTTGAGTCATACTGAGCACATCATATATCGGATTGTGGTGTAGTTAATTCCTAAATGTCAAAAATGAGATATAGATTATTTTCTTAAGTATAAAAAAATATTTTTATGTTTTCTTAGTCTTGAGTATGGGATGTGTGTTTTTAACTACAATATAAATTATAAACTAAAAACATATCATTCGAGTCATACCTTTTGAGTGCATGATCGTAGTACAAGAGTGAATTGTCCTTGTTGAAGAAGTAACTTATTCCTAGAAAAAATTAACCGTCGGTGTAAACCTATCAAAATACATTAATTGAGCTAAAATAAATATTTACATATGATTATTTATGGAATATAATAAAATCTATCTTGCCCTTTCACAATCATAGAGAGTACAAACTCCATGATAAACCATTTACCTTCTTTGATGGAAAAAACATTAGTGTGACCCATTATGTATTTTCAAAATACACTAAACTATATTATATATTTTTTACCCCTTTTGAAATTATTAAGCATCAATGTATCCCTTTATAGCATCCAAATGACACTGAAATCTAGGTAATCCATTAAGTCTTCTTGAATTGTGCTATAGATAAGTATACCCTTTTTATATTCTGAGTGATTATAAACTCTAACATAACATCATAATTATTTGTTCATAAAAATGGGAATATCCCTATTTTAAATTATTTTTTATTGAGAATAATGATGATTTTTTTATTAATGAGCTTGTGAACGTGGATCATTTTACATAATGAATGTGCACATGAATAATGAATTTTACTTGTATGGATTTCAAAATCATTTTTGATATTATATCAGGCATCTAATTTATTATTGAATATCCAAAATAATTCCACCACCCACCAAAGTGAAACCAATATATTGTTCTTTTCTAAAAAATTCATGATTCAGTCGTTGGAATTTTGTATTTATTTTTTAGAGTTTTTGGATCAATCTACTAGTTTCTTTTTCAAATGGGTCATGATTTTTATTTTTGGTACTTTATGATTTCATTTGAAGTGGGTTTTTCATTTTCAGAGATTTCTTCATAAGGTAGTTTCTTTTCATTTGATGTCATGTTTACTTTGACACCATCCCACCTTAATGACCATGATCTCTCAATGTTGGTTGTCCTCCAATAGTTCTCTCATACATCCTCTAGATTCGGTAGTTGATTACACATATATTTATTCAAATAGTTGAGTTAGATTATATACATGTTTGATGATTGGATTAATGTTGTATGACTCTTAAGTGACTATTGGCTCTACTACTAAGACCTTTTCTTTGTAGTGTAGAGAATTCATGGGCAATAAACTATATATTTTTTTTCAATTTTTTTTGGTGAAGGGTTTCTTTCAAACTTCATTAATATTTGATAGTACTTGGAATATTCTAATATAAATTTTAGCCTATGATAATCTGTTTCAAAAAATAAGTAGTGTTTGTTTTGTTTCTTTAAAAAATCCTCCACTTAAATTTCTATATAAAATCACTTAAACAAGTGGAGAAAAACATATTTTCAATAAGACACCTGAAATACTTGAACAATGGATCTTATCTTAAGTTACAATTGTTTTATGCAATTTTCAATAATTGTACTAAAAAACAACCGCGGTATGATTCTCATTCTACTCCATTGCCCAAAAATTTTATTATTTGCAAGCCAGCGCTTCATCTCCTCCTCTGCCTCAGTCTCCACCTATGCCTCCTCCTCCACCTCATTCTCAAACTCTAACTCTCACTCCACCTCAGCCTCCGCCTTCGGCTCTACCTTTTCCCCTTCCTCTGCCTCCACCATTGTCCAACAATTTTATTCTTTACAGGTCAACGCTTCTAAACAAATTTATTTACTCCATTATACTTCTCCTTGTGAAAGGGACCAAAAATAATATATAAGCATTCTAACACTAATGATTCACATCCCAAATATATTTCAAAGTTCATAACTTGTACTAGATCACAAACATAACAGTTAATCACCTAAATTTGATGTCAGAAAACATTTTTAAAACATGTATGATCCCACTCATCTCTAAACAAATTTACTTCAACTTTTGAGTAAAAAGGTTTTCATCAATCCTAATAGTACTAAGAAAATATAAAAAAACAAATTATTAAGAAATAAATTTAATGAAATTTTAATTACCTTTAAAAATTACATGTTCGGGGATGTTGGTCTTTTCATGCTTTAGGATCTCTCTCACAAATTTGCAAACATAATATCCACAATCGATTCCATTATCTTGCTTCAGACACAGCAGAAACATTGACCAAAATAAGTAAAAAAAATTAAAATATTTTTTGATAGTTAAATCTTTCTATATATACCTTAATCAGTTTCCATTTATAGTAATCCACAGGCTTTATCCATTCAAACACTGACTACATGCCATGATTTATCTTATATTTAGCTATCGCCATATTATAACAAATTTCTTGTTAAAACACATACTAAAACATATAATTTGAATTTTATCTATAAAATGTTGATTTTAGTGTATTAAAAATTCACAATACACATCATGTGTGTTCAATTTGTTGGATATTCATACATTGGATCCAAAAAATATATATTTGGGGTATCTAGATTAACTGTGATCAGCATCCAGTACTGCCTAAAAAAACAAAAAAAAAATAAGTAATGAAAAAATTAAAAATATATTTTATGTGATTATATTTTAGAGTTTTACATTTTCATTGTAGTCATAAAAAATAGTCTTTCGTTTGATATTTTTTGATCAAATTCTTTGAGTAACTCATCTTTTTTCTTCTTAATTTCTTCATTATCCAAAATAAGCTTTTCCATAGAAATGATATAAGGATTAATGAATCCAAATCATGTTTCACAGGGTTTTAACTTTATATAGTAGTAATAAAAATTCCTGTAGAAAATATGAATAGTTATTTACTTTAATAAACATATTAGATCACTATTTGGACAGACGTATTATGAAAATGTACCTTATGTATATATTCACAACTGAGACTCCCAACCATTCATGCTTGAGAATCTCATTTATAGTCTCAAGGACAATTACGTCTATCATGAAAGTTCCATATATTTATTTTTTATATGGAATGTAAGTTAATTTTTCATATTTAAATGTGGTCTCTACATGAAGTTGTAATTATAATAAATATTTCTCTAGAACTGGAGTGGAGAAGGTGCTTCCAATAGTTCGTTTTGATTTCTTTGTCAATTCACTAGACTGTCTTGATCTTACCTTCTATTTCCGCATCACTTTATCAATATATAATATCAACTATTACAGGTTTTTCATATGAAAAAATTTGTTAAATACATACCCCGTGTTTCTTTATAAGATTAGACGGGCATGCAATGAAAGTTCTAATATCATCATTGACCATTGTAATATATGGATCATCAAGTGGAATAGGAAACTCAGAAGTCTGCTCATGAGCTACCTTAATCCCTACTCCCATGTGATATTTGTGAGGACTTTATGGTGTATCTTTTCTTCTAGGATATTATACAACTTACCCCTCAAAACAAGGTGGTGCATGGGTTTTGACATATACAAATCACATATAACTATACCCTACAGAATTTTAGTAATATAAAGTTGTTGGAAGTTGTTTGATTCACATTTATGAGAAAGTGTAATGAAAAAATTTATTACCACGGGTAAGGTATGCGGTTGGGGGAATTCCTAGCCTTAGAGCTAGTGGGGTCATTTGGTTCATGTGAAGAACTTTGTTCCACTGCCATTTATCTTTAATGCTTTCTTATACATTGGTGTGCCAAATCAGATCGGACAATAATATCTTATAATGAGTCAATTTGTGTCTGCAATCATCTCACCATATTATATGTATCTTCATATGGTTTTATCTTCTTGAAATATGTTCAAGGAGACACTCCAAAAGCTAATCATCTAATGTGTCCATATTGTTTTGGTCGCGTCAAAGCTATTTAAATTAGCTTTTATTTTCATACCGTCACTGTAGATTCTTATGTCTAAACTGTATAAAAAAATATGAACATACATATATATTTTTGTGTAATAATATTATAAATCATAACAATTTACTATTATTTCATACTCACACATGTTTCCCATACTACTTTTGTGTTTTCATCAACTAGTTTACCCTCCTTATTTATGTGAGACTCCTTCCATAGCACATGGCATTGGATGGAAGTGGCTTTATATTTTGATTCATCAATCTAAATATAAAAAAAGGAACATATGTTGTTTCATATCACATAAAACTGTTATTGTTGATTTAAAATACATACCAATTTCTCCTCTAGTGAAGCGTACACCATCGTTTCTTTGAGATAGGGGTACATTGGTTTTGATATATGTTCTTTATTTTCAGCACTCTTTTTTTATTTCATAAATTAACAATTTTGAATCAAATTGGACAAAATGAATGATTTAAAATAATATATTATTGACTCCAACACACCAAAAAACATTTCTCATTGCAAATATTGATGAAAGAATTCATTATTTCCTACTTTATAATGTGTTTATAACTAATTTGTGGGTGGGAATTTACTTTTCCCTTAGCATCCCTAAGATGTAACTTTGTAAGAAGAGTCCAAAATCCTCTATGGTATTTTATAGAAGTCATTAAGAAAAATTTATCTTGTAAATATTCTAAAATAAATGAACTCTACAAGGAATAATGAAAACTAAATCAGCGTTTCATTATATAATTTTTCGGTAAAATAGAGAAAGTATATCGTAAAACCATTATTACATATTTCCAAAGGGTTTCCTTCTTTATAGGTCAGATGTGGTGCCATGAATCAATATCAATCATCGCATTCATCCTCATTGTGACCCCAAAATAACTAATGAACTTTGACTTATTGGGATTAATAAGTTGGTCGTGTTGATTCCAACCAACCTAAATTTTTATATTCTGATTTCTTACCTTGATAATTTTATTCAACTATGTGATTCTGAAATGATGTTTTTTCATCAATATGTTGTTGATCCCATAATAATTCTATATTTTCATAATCAATAGTCTTTTATTTCTTATGATTGCTAACATCATCATGTTTAGAATACATTGTCTTCATGATTAGTCAAACATTTAATTTTTCTTGAATAATAACAATGTAAACACAGAAAAAGGATTTGAGAAGGGTCATATGTATTCTCTATTGAAAACTTTATAAACACTTTAACTACATATCCATGCTCTTTTTTCAAATTATTAGTGTGTATTAATTTTTATGGAAATGGATAATTGAATTTAAGAAAATAATTACTCCACTATGATAGGTATTATCCTCTAAATTCATCTAAAGGTGAAAGTTATAGACAACTATCATCCTCACAAGCTTCATCTCCCAAGTAGTTATTATTGCATTTTGTTACTTGAGACTCATCATCCATATCTTTTTTACATGCATCTATGTTTCTTGAACTACTCTGAGCATTATTCATCCCATACTGGGTAGCAATGATCATTTTGAATGACTGTTTCTCAGAGTAGTTCAAGCAACATAAAATATATGGGGATGGGTGTCAAGAAAAAAAATCAATAATAACTATTTAGGAGATGAAGTTTGTGAAGATGATAGATTTATCCTTAAAACATTTTAAATTACCACATCTTGATTTAAAATTTCAAATCTCACATCAAAATGCTAAAATGTCCCTAACACTACCATGAGAACATCAACACCTACCCACTGAGGTGCACCGACTCTAATATATTTTACTGGTCCTTTTTCCCTCACTTTTATCTCAAATATAAGATCTCTATATCCATTGAGGTTCATGTGTAGGGTGTGATTATAAAAATAGAAAAGTAAATACTAACAGGGCCCCTAAAATATACAACACAACATATATTTGAGTATATTTTCAAAGTAGTAACACTAAAAATACACATGTAATTAAATTAATTCTCTACTAACTAGGTCCCCATGATAATAAAACGTATCAACTTCATTTAAAATCATTGAATTATAATAATCGTACCATAAGTTTATACCATTGTTGTTCAGTGGAATTCAAATCATTTCACTAATAAGAGGTCTACATTTGAATCATAGGAGGAGAAAAAATTATTTATCTCCATATAGAAATAACCACATCACAAGTACCATGATATTCAACCTCAAACACCTATAATTCAAGACCACCCCTTAGGGATAAACATTACATGTACTTATTGCATCTAAATCATGAAATTGATATTTTAGCACCCCTATTTTTAGGCATGTAACCCTTTATTTATGCCTTTTATGTATGGAAATTGGTTGGGCAATTTTTTGAAAAGTTTGAAATATTTTTGGAAGGTTTTAAGGGATTTTATAAGGGATAATAATTTAATCACATTTGGAAAAAATCATGCAACAATTACAGGAAACCATGCACAATGTGATAGGGGCTAGGGATAAGGCACACAGTTGGTGCACAGTTTTCCAAACCGAGTGACCTCCCTAGTCTATTCATGCAACATGGGATAGTGGGATTTTGAACAGTTGGTTAATGGTTTGTCTAACCACATAGACCAACCAATCAAGGAACCCTCTTGAGGTAGTATCAGGCGCACAGTTAGCGCATGGTTTCCCTAACTTTGCATAGTTTAAATGTGGGTTTTAAAAAATAGACCGCATTCATTCTTAACCCTAAACACCCCATTTGAGCCCCATTTCAACCCTCACTCATTATTTACTTATCTCCAAGGCTAGGTAACCTGTATCCATCATTTTTTAAGTATTTATAAGGGTCTTCTTGGTGGTTTGAAGCTATATATTACTTGGTAAGTCTTCTTTATGGTGGTTTTCTTGGTTTTTCTTAGATCTACTTGTCTCTCTCTCCCGGTTTCTTAGATATAATACTATTGCAAATATATCTAGGGTTTCTAATGCCAATAATGGTTATATTTGTCCTTTTTGATGTTATGGGATTGGATATAAGGTATATTTTTGGAGTTTTCACCCATATTTAGTGAGTTTTTGTGTCCTCGGTCATTTTTGACAAAACCCTAAAGGCAGGTGTCACTCTTGACTCCTCTTGTAAGAACTAGATGAATTTAATTTAAAATTAATTGTTTTTATTGAAATTGGTTTTGAAATTTATTTTAAAATCTTGCGTTAAATCTCTGTAGTGTTGTTTTATGGGTTTTGGGGGAAATGTGATGTTGTTGTGTAATATGATTTGTTGTTGGATTTTAAAATGATGATTTTAAAATCTGTTGCTTGGTTTGACTTATGGAAAGGGTTATGAGAATGGTTTTCAATAAAAAATTTGTCTTATTGAAATGATGTTTGGAATAAATGGGTGAAATGGGTTTTGGCATAATTGTTGGAAATGTTGTTTGTCTTAAAAGGCTGTTTTGGTTTGGAAATTGTGGGGTAGCATGGTTTTAAAAAATATATTGGTTGATATGATTTTGGAAAATATTGATTTTATGTTTGTTGGATTTAGTGGTTAATAATGAGTTTTATGGGATAGATATTGGGCATGAAGTACCACCATAAAAGGGTTGGAATGTGGTCATTAAGTACCACAATAAAAAGGGGGTGGTGTTTGGATGTGAAGTTACACTGTCAATGGTAACACCAACCTTGGGTGTTTGTGTTGGGTTGTGTGTGTGATGAGGTGTATGTATTGGGTCATGTGAAATGAAATGGTTTATGTAAATATGGAATGAGAAAACTGGTTATTGACTTATTTATTTCTTTTCTTGAAATTAATGTGTTTGTTTGGGTAAACTATTTTGGTAAAGATGTGTTTGGATTTTTGGAAATTATTGAACTGATTAATGGTTTATATAAATTTTTTTATATAAATGTTCTAGCTTTCTCTATCCTAGTGGTGTGAGTAAGGAATTAATTTTGGGAAATCCTACTGATTTTCATTACTCACCTCCTACTTTGGCAATTTGGTGATTTTGTAGATGTTGTATTCCAAGACACAAGTAAAGGTAAAGCATCTCATTTATTTAGTGGTTCATCGTGATACTTGGGAGTTATTATGGTGTTGGAGCATGGAGCTTAGTGTGGATATATTTAGATTTATCTTGGAGTCCTTTAGTTTTTTCATTTAGGCTCTCCACTTTGGTGCTCTCATTCTGGTATTTTTTTTGGTTATGGTGGTATGTTGGTATTGTTGAATTGTATTGCATTGTTATCAAGCATCATATAGTTCAAGAAACATAGAAGATATGGGAGATGAGTCTCAACCCTATCTCATTATTTCCTTCTCTCCAAGGCTGTATAAACTATTCCCATAATTTTTTAATATCATTTCAAAGGGTTTTCTTGGTGGTTTGAAGGTAGATATTCCTTGGTAAGTCTCCTTTGTGGTAGTTTTCTTGTTTTTTCTTAGATCTACTTGTATCTCTCTTATGGTTTCTTAGATATAATCATGTTTCAAATATATATAGGGTTTTTAATTCCAATCATGGTTATATTTTTCCTTTTTGATGTTATGGGAATGGATCTAAGGCATATTTTTGGAGTTTTCACCCAGATTTGGTGGGCATTTGTGTTGTTGTTAATTTTTGAAAAACCCTAAAGGTAGGTGGCCTCACTCTTGACTCCTCTTTTTAGAACTAGAATAATTTTATTTAAAATTATTTTTTTATTTAAATTGGTTTTGAAATAGATGTGAAAATCTTGTGTGAAACCACTTTAGTGTTGTTTTATGGGTTTTGGGGGAAATGTGATGTTGTTGTGTAATATGCTTCTTTGTTAGATTTTAAAATGATTATTTTAAAATCAGTTGATTGGTTTGATTTATGGAAATGGGTTATGAAAATGGTTTTCAATAAAAATTTTGTTTTATTGAAATGATGTTTGGAATAAATGGGTGAAATGGGTTTTGGCATAATTGTTGGAAATGTTTTTTGGATGAAAATGTTGTTTTGGTTTGGAAATTGTTGGGTAGCATGGTTTTGGAAAATATTTTGATTGATATGATTTTGGTAAATATTTATTTTATAGTCGTTGGATTAAGTGGTTAATCATGAGTTGGATGGGATAGATAGTGGGCATGAAGTACCACCATCAAAGGGATGGAATGTGGACATGAAGTACCACAATAAAAATGGGATGGGGTTTGGAGGTGAAGTTACATCGTCAATGGTAACACCAAGATTGGGTGGTTGTGTTGGGTTGTGTGTGCGATGAGGTGTATGTATTGGGTCATGTGAAATGAAATGGTTTATGCCAATATGGAATGGGAAAAATGGTTAATGACTTGTTTATTTCTTTCCTTGTAATTTTTTTTGTTTGGGTAAACTGTTTTGGTAAGGATGTGTTTGGATTTTTGGAAATTATTGAACTGATTAATGGTTTATATAAATTGTTTTATATAAATGTTCTAACTTGATATATCCTAGTGGCATGAGTAGGGAATTAATTTGGGGAAAGACTATTTATTTTCATTACTCACCCACTACTTTGGGAATTTGATGCTTTTGTAGATGTTGTATTTTGAGACACAGGTGAAGGTAAAGCATCTCATTTATTTAGTGGTTCATCATGATTCTTGGGAGGTCTTGTGGTGTTGTATCATGGAGATTGGTGTGGAGTTATGGAGATTTATCTTGGAGTACTTGAGTTTTTTTCTAGGTCTTCTACTTTGGTACTCTGATTTTGGTTATGTTGTTTGGTTATGGTGGTCTGTTGGTATTGTTGAATTATATTACATTGTTATCATGCATCATATATTAACATTGGTTATGGTTTTTTCTTGTGTTTCTTTATTTTTTAAAAGGAAAAATTATCCCTCAATTATTCATGAATCCCTTGGAATTTATTTCCAACCTTTGGATCCTTGGGAATGTCACTTAAGGCTAACTAGAATCTCCACCTCGACTCAAGAAAATGAGGAGGGGTGAGACGCTACAAGTGGTATCAGTTTGTTGGGTCCTTTGGCATCCATTGTCAATCTTGGAGTTGGAATTCATTCTCAATTTATTCTTCGAGTTGGGATAGTAGAAAGGATTATGATTGTTGGGATTTGAAATGTATATCATAAAAATATGTAGCTAACCTTTTTATAATGAACTTTAAGTTACCAGTTAGTTGGGAAGATAAGTGTTTTGGAGCACTTATAGGATTGTAATATCATTGTAGTGGGTTTAGACAATGATAAGAGCATGACATTCATGGTATAAATGACTTCCCACTAGGATTTAATATCTCATTTGGAGTAATTATTTATGTTGTGATATTAATTTGTTAATTTTTTAAAAATCTAGAAAGTGTTTTAAAATGTGTGATTTTGAAAATAGAATGGTTCTGGTATTTTGAAAATGGGTCAATTTTCAAAACATGGTGGATGTTTTTTCACAAATAATTGAACATGGGAAATGTTGGATTTTGTAAATCATGTTTATGATAGTTGAAATGTGATAGAATTTGAAATTTTTAAGACTTCCATTTCTAGAGAGTGAGACTTATGGTGTTTCTAATGTGAATAGATAATGGAACCCAGTAGGCATCGTAGAAAGCAACCAGAGGAAGCCACTAAAAATGTGGTCGCACCTGAGCCCTAGGTGAACCGGCAGCTGGTAAAGAGAAAAGTGAAAGCTTTTGAATCTCTTGATAGTGGGAATAAAATAGATGAAACAAGGAATGTGGACCATTTGGTTTAGTTTAAGAAGAAAAATCTACCCATCTTTTGGGGTGATTCAAAACCAGAAAGGGTGAAGGCGTGGCTAAATAGGATGAATCAAATCTTTGATTTCCTAGGAACACTGATGGAGTTCAAAGTCAAGTTAGTGATGTACATGTTGGAAGATCTTCCATGTCAGTGGTGGGATTTAGCGATGTAGGATAAAGTGAACCAAGTTATGGCATGGGAGGATTTCAAGGAATTTTTCAACAAATAATTATATCCTCACACGTTTAGAATTTAGAGAATTATGATTTTCATTAGCTTGAAGCGGTAGAACATTTTTGTGATATAATATGTGGCTAAATTCATGAATTTAGTATATTTTTCACCTGATATTTCTGCTACTACATCTTTGAGGACGCACATTTTTTAATCTGGGATGAGGTAGGAATTTTTTTTGAAGATTGCGGTAATCTGTATAATAGATTGTATGGATATGGTCAACAGGGAAACCATGGATGAAAGGGAAATATTAGGGGTTATGGGTGGAGTAGATATCGTGATACCTATAGGAAATGGTGGAAACTATAATGTGGGGAGAAATTGGAAGAGGGAAACTTATTTCCAAGGTGGGGGTATGACTCTGAATCTGATGGAAGGATTAGTGAATCTTTCTATAAAGCCTAAGAGAAAGTCTGGATATTTCCAATGTGGCGCTCTAAGAAACATGAAGCGAGAATGTACATCACCCCCTAGATCATGCCATAATTGTAATTAGATGAGTAATATTCAGTGTTATTATCACCATGCTCTAAGGTCGGGTCTTCCTGACATTTCTCAAGGTTCACAGTCGTCTTTTGCCTCAACGGGACGAGGACAGCAGAATACCCCTCATCATTAGAACAAATTTATTCATGGTGATTCCAAGAATACCATGACTCCTTAGCATGGGCAATTTCAGCTGGGGAATAAAGATAAAAGTGTGGTGAGTAAGCAGGTATTTGGAGTTGAGCGGGTTATTGTGAATGGACAACTTGTACCATCGATGGTGAGAGGTACAATTCTTTTGAATTCTACCCCTATGCAAGAATTGTTTGATATAGGTGCATCTCATATTTCATTTCTTATCATGTTGTTGATTTGTTGGGTCTGAATGTGGAAATGATTCCTTTTGTTTTGAAACTTCAAACTCTTCTGGGTCAAAGAAAGTGTCAAGCCTTTCTGTGTAGAGCTTGTTGTATAGTTGTCGGGTGACCGGTTTAGGGTCGATCCGGGTTGGTTCATGGCATCCTAATTGGCCTAATTTCCCTAAATGTCCTAAATTTTTCTAAATGGTCTAAATTGGCCAAAATGGCATAATTGTCTGAAAAGACCTAAATGGCTTAAATGAGCTAATTAGCATAATTAGACTAATTGGCCTAATTGGACTAAATGGACTAAATGGTCTAAATGGCCTAAATTGGCCTAAATGTCCTAAATGTCCTAATTGGGATAAATGGACTGAATGAACTAAATGGTTGAAATTGACCTAATGGCCTAATTGGCTTAAATGGACTAAATTGGCCTAAATTGACTAATTGGCCTAAATGACCTAAATTTCCTAATTGGCATAATTGGACTTATTGGCCTAAATGTCCCAAATAGTCCTAAATGAACGAAATGGATTAATTGACCTAAATGGCCTAAATGGACAAAATTTGCCTAAATGGATTAATTGGCCTAATTAGCCAAATTGACCTAAATGGCCAAAAATGGCCTAAATGACCAAAATGAACTAATTGGCCTAATTGGCCTAAATGGATTAATTGGCCTAAATAGTCTAAATGGACTAATTTTCCTAATTAGCATAAATGGTCTAAATGGACAAAATTAGCCAAAATGGCCTAAATTGGCCTAATTTGTCTAAATGGCCTAAATGGATTAATTGGCCTAAATGGAGTAAATGGAATAATTGGTCTAAATGGGCTAAATGGACTAATTTTCCTAAATGGCCTAAATTGGCATAATTGGAATAATTGGTCTAAATGACCTAAATTGGTCTAAATGACCTAAATGGACTAAATGACCTAACTGGTCTAATTGTCCTAAATGGACTAATTTTCCTAAGTGGAGTAATGGTCTAATTGGTATAATTGGCATGAATGGCCTAAATGACCTAAATTGGCCTAAATGGCCTAATTGGCCTAAATTGCCTAAATTGCCTAATTGGCCTAATTGGACTAATTGGACTGATTGTTCTAATTGGTCTAAATGACCTAAATTGGCCTAAATGTACTAAATATCCTAGTTGGCCCAATTGGACTAAATTTTCCTAAATGGAATAAATGGCCAAAATTTGCCTAATTGTCCTAATTGGTCCAAATGGTCTAAATTGGCATAAATTGCATAAATTACCTTATTGGCTTAATTGGCCTAATTGGCCTAAATGGCCTAAATTTTCCTAAATGGCATAAATGGTCTAATTGGATTAAATGACCTCAGTTAGACTAATTTTCTTAATTCACCTAAATTTCCTAAATTGTCTAATTGGTCTAATTGTCCTAATTGACCTAGTCAGCCTAAATTGGCCAAATCGGCTTAAATGTCCTAATCGGCCTAATTGGCCTAAATATCCCAAATTGGCCTAAATGGACTAATTGGATGAATTAGATTAAATGGTCTAAATTAGCCTAAATAACCTAAATGATCTAAATTGGCCTAAATGGCCGAATCAGCCCAAATGGCCTAAATTGTCTAATTAGCCTAATTAGCCTAATTGATCTAAATGACCTAAATGGCCTAAATGGCCTAAATGGCCTAAATGGACTAAATGGCCGGAATGGACTAAATGAAATAAATGACCTAATTGCCTAATTGGCCTAAATGGCCCAAATGGCCTAAATTGGCCTAAATGGTCTAATTGTCCTAATTGGTATAAATGGATTAATTGGCCTAAGTGACCTAATTGACCTAATTGGCCTAAATGGACTAAATGAACTAATTGGCCTAATTGGCCTAATTAGGATAAATGTTATAAATTATCCTAAATGGCCTAAATTGGACTAATTGGACAAATTGGTCTAAATGGCCTAAATTTGTCTAAATGGTCTAAATGGCCTAATTGGCCTAAATGGCCAAAATGGACTAATTGATATAATTGGCCAAAATGGCCTAATTATCCTAAATGGCCTAAATGACCTAATTGGCCTAAATTGACCTAAATGGCATAAATTGGCCTAAATGGACTAAATTAGCCTAAATGGCCTAAATTGGCCTAAATGGCCTAATTTTCCTAACTGGTCTGAATTGGCCTGAATTGCCTAATTGACTTAATTTGTCTAATTTTACTAATTAGTCTAAATGAGCTAAATTGGCCTAAATGGCCTAATTTTCCTAAATTGCATAAATTGTCTAATTGACCTAATTGGCCTAATTGGGCTAAATGGCCTAAATTTACCTAAATGGACAAAATGGAAAAAATTGTCCTAAATGGCTTAAATTGGCCTAATTGGACTAAATTGTCTAAATTGCATAATTAGCCTAATTGGCCTAAATGGTTTAAATTGGCCTAATCGGCTTAAATGGACTAATCATTCTAATTGGCCTAATTGGTCTAAATTACCTAAATTGGCTTAAATGGCATAATTGGCATAATTGGACCAAATGGTCTAAATTGGCCTAAATAGCCTAAATGACCCAATTTGGCCTAAATAGACTAATTAGCCTAAATTAACTAAATTGGCCTAAATATCCTAAATGAACTAAATTTCCTAATTGGCCTAATTGGACTAATTGGCCTAATAGACTTAATTGGCCTAAATTAGACTAAATGGACAAAATCTTCTAATGGGCCTAAATGTTCTAAAGGTCCTAAATTGGCCTAATTCGCCTGAATTGGTCTCATTGGCCTCATTGGACTAAATGACCAAAATTTTCTTAAATGACCTAAATGGCCTAATTGGCCTAAATGGCCTCAATGGCCTAATTGGCCTAAATGATCAAAATTGGCCTAAATGGCCTAATGGGCCTAAGGGTCGAATGAGCCTAAGTGGCCTAATGAGTCTAATGGGATTAAGTGGCCTAATGTGCCTAATGTGCCTAATGGGTCTAATGGGATTAAGTAAACTAATAGGACTAATGGACCTAAGTGGCCTAATCGGCCTCATGGGCCAATTGGGCATAAGTGTCCAAATGGGTCTAATTGGCCTAATGGGCTTAACGGGTCTAATGGTTCCACTGGTCCAAAGTGAGCTAATGGGCCTAAGTGGCCTAAGTGGCCTAATGGGCTGAGTGGGCCTATTGGGCCTAAGTGGCTTAATGGGCCTAAGTGTCCTAATGGGCCCATTAATTCCAATTCGGTTTAATGGGCCTAACGAGCTTAATGGGTTGAATGGACCAGTTGGGCCTAAGTGGTCCGATGGGCCTAATAGGCCTAATGGGCCTATTGGGCCTATTGGGAATAAGTATACTATTGGGCCTAAGTGACCTAATGGGCCCATTATGGTCAATTAGACCTAATAGGATGAATGGTCGAATTGACCTAATGGACCTAATGGGCCCAATGGGCCTAATGGGTCTAAGGGACCTAATAGGCCTATGTTGACGAATGGGACCAATTGGCCTATGTTTCCTAATGGGCCTAAGTGGCCTAAGTGGAATAAGGGGCCCAATGGGCCTAATGGGTTTAGGCGGCCTAATGGGCCTAAGTGGCCTAATGGACCTAAGTGGCCTAAGTGACCTAATAGGCCTAATCGACCTATTGGGCCTAAGTGACCTAATGGGACCAATGGCCTAATTGGCCTAATGGGCCTAAGGTACCCTATGTGCCTAATGTGTCTAATGGGTCAAAGGGGCCTAATGGGCCTAAGTTGCTTAATGGGCCTAAGTAGCCTAGGTGACCTAATAGGCCTAATGGGGTGATTGGTCCTATTCGGCCTAATGTCCCCATTATGGCCAATTCGACCTAATGGCCTAATTGGCTTAATGGGCATAATGGGTCTAAGGGGCCTAATGGGGATAAGTGGCCTAATGGGCCTAAGTGGACTAATGGGCATATTGGGAATATTGGGCCTAAGTGGTCTAATGGGGTTAATGGACATGATGGGCCTAATGGGCCCATTATGGATAATTCAGCATAATGGGTCCAATGGGCCTATGTGGCCAAATGGGTCGAAGTGGACCAAGCTAACTAATGGGACTAATCGGTCCAATGGGTCTAAGTGGCCTAAGTTTCTTAATTGGCCTAATGGGTCCAATGGGTCTAGGTGACCTAATGTCCCAAAGTTTCCTAAGTTTCCTGATGGGCCTGATGGGCCTAATGGGTCCAATGGGCCTAATAAGTCCAATGTGTCTAAGTGGCCTAATGGGAATAAGTTGCCTAAGTTTCCCAATGGGCCTAATGGGTATAATGGGTCTAAGTGGTCGAATAATCCTACGTTTCCTAAGTTGCCTAATGATCCTAATGGGCCTAATGGGTCCTTGGGTCTAATTGGGCTAAGTGGCCTAATCGGTCGAATGGGTCTAATGGGGCTAATGGGATGAATGGATTGAATGAGCCTAAGTGCCCTAATGGGCCTAAGTGGAAGAATGGTCTTAATGGGCCTAAGTGGCCTAATCGACCGAATGGGCCTAAGTGGCATAATGGGCCAAATAGGCCTAATGGGTTGAATGGGTCTAAGTGTCCTAAGTGGCTGAATGGGCCTAATCGACCGAATGGGACTAATGGGCCTAAGTGGCCAATTGGGACTAATGGGCCTAAGTGGATGAATGGGCCTAATGGGCCAAATTGGCCTAATGTGGCATAGTGAGCGTAATGGGCCAAAGTGGAAGAATGGGCTTGAGTGGAATAATGGGCCTAATGGACCGAATGGGCATAAGTAGCCTAATGGTCCTAAGTGTCCTAATGGGCCAAGTGGGCCTAAGTGGTCAAATGGACCTAACGACCCTAATGCGCCTAATTGGCCTAATGGGCGTAAGTGGCCTAATGGGCCTAAGTGGCCTAATGAGCCTAGTGCGCCTAAGTGGCCGAATGGGACAAATGGGCCTAATGCACCTAATGGGACTAATGGGCCAAATGGGTCCAATGGACTTGAGTGGCCTTATGGGCCTAATGGGCTGAATGAGACTAATGAACCTAATGGGCACAAGTGGCCTAATGGGAAAATGGGCCTAAGTGGCCTAATGGGCCTAATGGTTCTAATTAGACTAAGTGGCCTAATCCGCCTAATCGAATGTATGGGCCTAATGAGCCTGATGGGCCTAAGAGGAATAATGGGTCGAGTAAGCCAAAGTGGCTGAATGGGCCTGATGGTCTTAACAGGCATAAGTGGCCTAAGGGGCCTAATGGGCCTCATGGTCCTGAGTGTCATAATGGGCCTCATGGGCCTAAGTGGCCTCATGGGCCTAAGTTCCCTAATGGGCCTAATGGGATTAATGGGATTAATGGGATTAACGGGCCTAAGTACCAAATGGGCCAAATGGGACCAACTAGCCTATGGGGCCTAATGGGAATAAGTGGCCTAATGGGCCTAGGTGGCCTAATGGGCTTAATGGGATTAATGGGTCTAGGGGCCTAATGGTCCTAATGGGCCTAAGTGGTCGGATGGACCTAATTGGCCTAAGTGGAATAATGGGCCTAGGTGGCCTAATGGGAAAAAGTTGCCTAATCGGCCTAATGGGTTTAATGGGCCTAATGGGACTAATGGGCCCAAGTGGCCTAATGATCCTAATGGGCCTAATTGGTCGAATGGGCGTAATTGGCCTAAGTGGCATAATGGGCCTAACAGGTCAAAGTCACCTAATCGCATTAATGGGCTTAATGGGCCTAATGGACCAATGGGCCTAAGTGGCCTATTGGTCTAAAGTGTCATAATTGTCCTAATGGGATTAATGTTCCTAGTGGGCCTAAGAGGCCTAATGGGCCTAATGGGCCTTAGTGGCATAATCATCCTAATGTTCCTAATCAACCTAATGGGCCTAAGTGGCCTAATGGGCTTAATAGGCTTAATAGTCCTATGGGCCAAATGGTCCAAATGGGCATAATGGGCCGAATGGGCCGAATGGGCCTAATGGGCCTAAGTGGTCTAATGGGGGTAAGTTTCATAATCGACATAATGGTATTAATGGGCCTAAGGGGCCTAATGGGCCTAATGTGCCTAGGTGGCATAATCGGCCTAATGGGCTTAATGGTCCTAGTGGTTCTAAGTGGCTGAATGGGCCTAATGGGCCTAAGTAGCCCAATCGGCCTAAGTAGCCAAATAGGCCTAAGTGGTCGAATGGGCCTAATGGGCCTAAGTGGCCGAAGTGGACTAATGGGACTAATGGGCCCAAGTGGATGAATGGACCAATGGGCTTAATGGTCCTAAGTTTTCTAATGTGCGTAATGAGCCTAAGGGGCCTAATGGGCCTAATGGGCCTAAGTTCCCTAATAGTCATAATGGGCCTAAGTGGCCTAATCCACCTAATGGGCCTAAGTGGCCTAATCCACCTAATGGGACTAATGGGCCTAAGTGGCCTAATGGATCTGATGGGCCTAAGTGGCCTAATAGACCTAATGGGTCGTAGTGGCCAAATGGGCCAAATGGGCCTAAGTAGCCTAATGGGCCTAGTGTGCCTAATGAGTTGAAGTGGATGAATGGTCCTAATGGGTTGAAGTGGCCTAATGGGCTAAATGGGACAATGTTCTTAGTGAGCCTAATTGGACTAAGTGGCCTAATGGGCCTAATGGGCCAAAATGGCTTAAGTGGCCTAATGGGCTAAATAGGCCTAAGTGGCATAATGGGCTAAATGGGAGTAAGTGGACTAATGGGCCTAATGTGCCTAATGGGCATAATTGGCTAAAGTGGGGTAATGGGCCTAATTAACTTATTGTGCCTAATGGTCCTATTGGGCCTAAATGGGCTAATGGGCCTATTGGGTCGAAGTGGCATAATGGGCCTAACAGGCCTTATGGGCCTCATGGGCCTAAGTGGCCTCATAAGCCTCATTGAACTAAGTGGCCTAATGGGCCTAAGTGACTTAATCGTCCTAATGGTATTAATGGGCTTAATGGGCCTATAGGCATAATGGGCCTATGTGGCCTAATGGGCCTAAGGGGCCTAATGAGACTAAGGGGACTAATGGGCCTAAGTAAACTAATGGGATTGGGAGGCCTAATAGGCTTAATGGGATTAGCAGTCCTAGGGGACAAATGAGAATAATGGGTCTAATGGGCCGAATAGGCTTGAGTGGCCGAATGGGTCCAATGGGCCTAAGTGGCCTGATAGGCCTAGGTAGCCTAATCGGCCTAATGGACCTAAGTGGCCTAATGGTCCAAATGGGCCTAATTGGCCTAATGGGCCTAGGTGGCCTAATGGGATTAATGGTATTAATAGGCCTAGGGCCTAAATGGGCATAATGGGTCGAATTGGCCTAAGTGGCCAAATGAGCCTAAGTGGTCGGATGGGCCAAAGTTTCCTAATCGACCTAATGGTATTAATAGGCCTAATGGGACTAATGGGCCTAAGTTACCTAATGGTCCAAATGGGTCTAATTTTCCTAAGGGGCCTATTAAACATAATGTCCCTAAGGTGTCTAATTGGCCAAAGTTTCCTAATCAGTCTAATGGGCTTAATTGGCCTAATGGGCCTAATGGATCTAATGAGCCAAATGGGCCTAGTGACCTAATTTTCCTAAGTGGCCTAATCGACCTAATGGGCTTAATGGTCCTAGTGGAACTAAGTGTCCTAATGGGCCTAATGGGCCTTAATGTCCTAATCGGCCTAATGTGCCTAAGTGGATTAATGGGCCTTAGTGGTCTAATGGGCTTAATGGGCATAACGGGCCTAAGGGCCAAATGGTCCTAATGGGTTGAATGGGACAAATGAGTTGAATGGGACTAATTAACCTAAGTGGACCAATGGGGATAATGGGCCTAATGGGCCTAAGTGGCCTAATGAGTTTAAGTTCCCTAATCGACCTACTGGGCTTAATGGGTCTAATGGGCAGAATGGGCCTAATTGGCCTAAGTTGTCTAATGGTCTGAATGGCCCCATCGGCCTAATGGAATTAATGGGCCAAGGGGGGCTAAGTGGTCGAATGGGGCTCCGTGGCCTAATGAACCTAATGGGTCGAAGTGGCCTAATGGGCGCAAGTGGCTTAATGTCCCTAATGGGCCTAAGTGGCCTAATGGGCCTTAATGGCCGAATTGGCCTAATGGGCCTAAGTGGCCTAATGGGACTAATGGCCCTAATGGACTTGAGTGGACTAATGGGACTAATGGGTCTAAGTGGCCTAATGGGTAGAAGTGGCCGAATGGGCCTAATGGGTATAAGTGGCCCAATGGGTCTCATGGGACTAATTGGCCTAATGTGACTAATGGGTATATAAGTGGACCAATGGGCCTAATGGGCCTAATGGTCCTAATGGGTATAAGTTTACTATTGGGCCTAAGTTTACTAATGGACCTAATAGGCCTAATGGGCCTAAGTGGACTAATCCCTATAATCGACTGAATGGGCTTAATGCGACTAACGGGCCTAAGTAGCCTAAGTGGCCAAAGTGGAATAATCATCCTAATCGAGTGAATGTGACTAATGGGCCGAAGCAGCCTAATGGGCATAATGGGCCTAATGTCTAAGTGGCCTAAGTAGACTAATGGGCCCAATGGGCCCAATGGGCATAATGCACCTAAGTGGCCTAAGTGGTCTAATCAGCCTAATCGGTTGAATGGGATTAATGGGCCTAAGTGGCCTAATGGGCCTAATGGGCCTAAGTGGTCTAATGGTATTGATGGTCCAAAGTGGCCTAATATGCCTAATCGACCGAATGGGCCACAGTGGCCTAATGGGCCTAAAGGTCCTAATTCACCTAAGTGGGATAATAGGGCTAATTAACCAAATGGGCCTAAGTGGATGAATCCGCCTAATCAACTCAATGGGCCAATGTGGACAAATGAGACTAATGGGATAAGTGGCATGATCGGCCTAATCGACCGAATGGGCCGAATGGGCCTAAGTGGCCTATTGGGTATAATGGGCCTAATGGGTCTGAGTAGCCTAAGTGGATTAATTGGCCTAATCGATCGAATGGGACTAATGGTCCTTATGGGCCTAAGTGGCTGATTGCGCCTAATGGGCTTACGTGGACGAATGGGCCTAATGGGCCAAATTGGATGAATGAGCCTAATGAGCCTAATGGGCCTAATGGGCCTAATGGGACTAAGTTTTCTAATGGGCTTGAGTGGCATAATGGGCCTAATGGTCATAAGTGGCCTAATGGGACTAGTGGCTGTAAGTGGAGGAATGAGCCTAATGGTCTTAATGTGCCTATGGGGCCAAATGGGCCAAATGGGACAAATGGGCCTATTGGGCCTAATGGGCCATAGTGGACTAATGGTCCAATGGGCCTAACTGGCCTAATGGGTCCAATTGGCCTAATGGGACTAAGTGGCCTAAGTGGCATAATTGGCCTAATCAAATGAATGGGCCTAATGGGCCTAAGTGGCATAATGAGCCTAATATGCCTTAGTGGTCGAATAGGCCTAATGGGCATGGTGGACTGAAGTGGCCGAGTGGGACTCATGGGCCAATGTGGCCTAATGGACCTTGTGGGCCTAAGTGTCCTAAGGGGACTAATGGGCCTCATGAGCCCAAGTGGACTATTGTGCCTCATGGGCCTAAGTGGCCTTATGGGCCTAATGGGCCTAAGTAGCCTAATGGGCCTTAGTGTCCTAACGGGACAATGTTTCTGAATCGGCCTAATGGGCTTAATGGGATAAATGGTCTTAATGTGCCTAATTGGTCAAAGTGGTGTAATGGGCCTAATGGGCCGAATGGGCATAATTGGCCCAAGTGGTCTAATGGGCCTAATGGTCCAAAATGGCCTAATGGTCCAAAGTTGCCTAATCGGCCCAATGGGCAAAATGGGATTAATGGGCCTAGTGGTCCTAAGTGGCCTAATTTTCATAATGGGATTAATGGGCCTAGTGAGCCTAGTGAGCCAAAATTACCTAATGGGGCTGAGTGGCCTAATCGGCCTAATCGACCTAAGTGGCCTCATGTGCTTAATGGGATTAACGGTCCTAGGGGTCGAATGGGCCTAATGGGCTTAATGGGCCTAATAGGCTGAATGAGCCTAATGGACCGAATGGGCCTAGTAAGCCTAAGTTATCTAATGGGCCTCATGGGCCTCATAGGCCTATGTGGCCTAATGGACCGAATGGGCCTAGTAAGCCTAAGTTATCCAATGGGCCTCATGGGCCTCATGGGCCTATGTGGCCTAATGGGATTAATGGGATTGAGGGTTATAATGGTCATAATTGGCCTAATGGGCCTAAGTTTCCTAATCGACCTAATGGGCTTAATGGTCCCATTGGGCCTAAGTGGTCAAATGGGCCTAAGTGGCCCAATCAGCCTAATGGGCCTAAGTGGTCAGATAGTCCTAAGTGGACCAATGTGCCGAATGGGAATAATGGTCCTAATGGGACTAAATGAGCTAATGGGCCTAAGTAGCCGAATGGGCCTAAGTGGTCAAATGGGCCTAATGGGCCTAAGTGGACTAATGGGCCTAATGGTTCTCAGTGGACTCATGGGCCTAAATGGCCTTAGTGGCCTCATGGGCCTAATGGGACTAATGGGTCTAAATGCCCTAAGTGGCATAATGGGCCTAATGGGCATAATGCGCCAAATGGGCCTAAGTAGCCGAATGAGAAGAATGGGCCTAAGTTTTCCAATGGGCCTAATGGGTCGAATGGGTCTAGTGGCCTAATGTTCTTAATGGGTTGAATGGGCCTAAGTTTCCTAATGGGTGTAATGGGTCTAAGTGGCCAAATGGGCCTAAGGGGCCTTAGTGGCCAAAGGGGCCTAGTTGGTGTAAGTGACCTAAGTGGCCAAATGGGCCTAATAGGCCCAAGGGTCCTTAGTGGCCTAACAGGCCTAATGGGACTATGGAGTGTAAGTAGACTAATGAGCCTAATGGGTTGAAGTCGTCTAATGGGCCTAATGGACCTAAGTTGCCTAATAGGCCTAGTGGGCCTAATGAGCCTAAGTGACTAAATGGGCCTAATGGACCTAATGTACTGAATATGCCTAAGTGCCCTAACGGGCCTAATGGACCTAATGGGCCTAATGGGCCGAATCAGTCAAAGTGGCCTAATCGTCCCAATCGACTGAATGGGCCTAATGGGTCTTATGGTCCTAAGTGGTCGATTGGGCCTAAGTGGTCGAATGGGAATAATGGGACAAATTGGACTAGTGAGGGTAATGGGCCTAATGGGCCTAAGTGGATGAATGGGATTAAGTGGCATAATGGCCCTAATGGGCCTAGTGGGCGTAAGTGGACTAAAGGGAATCAGTGGCTTAATGGGCCTAATTGGACTAAGTGGTGGATTTTGCCTAATGCACCATATTCTCCAAATGGGCCTAATGGGTGTAAGTGGACTCATGGGCCTAATTATCCTAAGTGGACCAATGGGCCTAGTGGGCCTAAGTGACTGAACGAGATTAATGGGCCTAATGTGCCTAATGGGCCTAATGGTCCTAAGTGGCCTTATGGGCCTAATGGGTCTAATAGGCCTAATGGGCATAATGGACCTAATCAGCCTAATGGGCCTAATCGACCTAATGTTCCTAAGTGGCCTAATGGACCTAGGTGTCTAAATCGGCCTAATTGGCTTAATGGGCCTAGTGGGCCTAAGTGGAGGAATGGGCCTAAGTGGCCCAATCGACCGAATGGCCCTAAGTGGCCTAATAGGCCTAAGTGGACCAATGGGACCAATGGGCATAATGGGACTAAGGGGTCTAATTGGACCAATGGGCCTAAGTGTCCTAATGGGCCTAATGGGCCTAAGTGGCCTAATGGGCCAAATGAGTCTAATGTGCCTAGTGGGCCTAATGGGCCTAAGTGGCCTAATCAGCTTAAGTGGCCTAATAGGCTTAATGGGCCTAGTGGTCCTAAGTTGCCTAATAGGCCTAATTGGCTTTAGCGGGAAATCGGCCTAATGGGCCTAAGTGGCCTAATGGGCCTAAGTGTCCTAATTGGATTAATAGGCTTAACGGACCTAGGTTCCAAATGGGCCTAATGGGATGAATGGACCTAATGGGACCAAATGGGTCAAATGAGCCTAATTAGCCTAAGTTTCCTAATAGGTCGAATGGGCCTAATGGGGCCTAAGTGGCCTAATGGGCCTAAGTTGCCTAATCGGCCTAATGGGCTTAATGGGCCTAAGGGGCCTAATGGGCCTAAGTGGCCTAATGGTCCTAAGTGGACTAATGGGATAAGTGGCCGAATATGACTAAATGGACCAATGGGTATATTGGGCCTAAGTGGATTAATGGGCCTAATGGGAGTAAGTGGAAAAAAGGCCAAATGTGCCTAAGTGGACCAATGGCCCTAATGGGCCTAATGGGGTAAGTGGACTGATGGGCCTAATGCTCCTCATTGGCCTTATGGGCCTTAGTGTCCTAATGTCCTCAGTGGTATCATGGGCCTAATGGGCCTCATGAGCCTAAAGGGACCAATTGGACCAATGGGCCTAATGGGCCTAATGGGACGAATATGCATAATTGGCCTAGTGAGCCAAATAGGCCTAAGTTGATGAATGAGCTTAAGTGTCCCAATGGGGCGAATGAGACGAATGGGTCTAGTGGCCAAATTGGACTAATGAGCCTAAGTTTCCTAATGGGCATAATGGGCCTAGGTGGACTAGTGGGCCAAAGTGCCCTAATGGGCCTAATGGACCTGAGTGGCCTAAGCAGCTTAATGGGCTGAATGGGCCAAAGGGGCCTAATGGTCCTAATGACTCGAAGTGGCCTAAGGGGCCTAATCATCCTAATGGGCCTATTGGGCCTAGTGGGACTAAGTGGCTGAATGGGCCTAATGGGTCTAAGTGGCCTAATGGGCCGAATGGGCCTAATATGCCTAGTGGGCCTAATGGGCCTAAGTGGCCTAATGAGATAAATAGGTCCAAGTGGCCTAATGGGCCGAATGGGCCTAATGTGTCTAGTGGACCCAATGGGACTAAGTGGCCTAATAGGCCTAATGGGCCTAAGTGGCTTAAGTGGCCTAATGTTTCAAATGGGCCTAAGTGTCCTAATGGGCCTTAGTGGACTAATGGGACTAATGGTCATAATGGGCCTAAGTGGCCTAATGGATCGAATGGGCATAATTGGCCTAAGTGGCATAATGGGCCTAATTGGATTAATGGGCCTAATGGTCCTAATGGTCCTAAGTGGCCAAATGGGCCTATTAGGTCTATGTGTCCTAATGGACTTAAGGATCCAAAGGGGCCTAATGGGCCTAACGGGCCTCATGGGCCTAAGTGTCCAAATGGGACTAATGGGCTTAATAGGCCTAGTGGGATGAATGGGCTTAACGAGCCTTAGTCCAAATGGGCCTAATGGCTCGAATGGACCTAATGGGATGAATGGGCCTAATGGGTCTAAGTGGCCAAATGGGCCTAAGTGGCCTAATCGACCTAATTGGCTTAATGGGCCTAAGGTGGATAATGGAACTAAGTGTCCTAAGGGGCCTAATGGTCCTAAGTGGAATAATGGGACTAGGTTTCCTAATGGGCTCAATGGAATTTATTATCCTAGGGGCCGAATTGGCCGAATGGGACTAATTAGCATAAGTGGCCAAATTGCCCTATGTGGCCGAGTGGGCCAAAGTTTCCTGATCGGCCTAACGAGATTAATAGGCCTATAATGGGCCTAAGTAGCCTAATGGGTCTAATTTGCCTTAGTGGCCTTTTGGGACTTATGGTCCTAATGGTCCTAATGGGCCTAAGGGGCGTAATGGGCCAAAGTTGCCTAATCAACCTAGTGGGCATAATTGGCCTAATGGGCCTAATGAATCGAATGGGCCAAATGGGCCTAAGTGGCCTAATCAACCTAATGGGCTTAATGGTCCAAGTGGACCTAAGTTCTCTAATGGACCTAATGGTCCTTAGTGGCCTAATCGGCCTAATGTGCCAAAGTGGCCTAATAGGCCTAAGTGGACTAATGGGCTTAATTGGCATAACAGGCCTAGGGGCCAAACGAGCCTAATGACTGAATGGGACTAATGAGATGAATGAGCCTAATTAACCTAAGTGGCCTAATGATCCTAATGTTCCTAATGTGCCTAATGGGCCTAATGGGCCTAAGTGACCCAATGGGCCTATATTTCCTAATCGGTGTAATGGGCTTAGTGGTTCTAATTGTCCTAATGGGCCTAATGGGCCTAATGGGACTAAGTGGCCTCATCAGCCTAATGGGATTAATGGACCAAATGGGCCTAAGTGGTCGAATGGGTCTAATGGACCTTAGTGGTGTAATCGGCATAACGAGACGAAGTTGCCGAAGTGGTCGAATGGGCTAAGTTGCCTAATGGGCCTAAGTGACCTAATGGGGCTAAGTAGCCTAATGGGCCTAATGGTTCTAATGGGTCTAAGTGGCCTAATGGGCCTAATGGGCCTAAGTGGCCTAATGGGGCGATGTGGCCGAATGAGCCCAATGGACATAATGGGGAAAATGGCCAAAGTGTCTTAATGGGCCTAAGTGGCCTATGTTGCCTAATGCGCCTAATGGTCCTAAGTGGCCTAATGGGCCTATTGGGCCCTAGTGGCCTAATGGGTCTAAGTGGCCCAATGGACCTATATGTCCTAATGGTCCTAATGAGACTCAGTGGCCTAATGGGGCTAATGGGGTTAATGGGGCTAATGGGCCTAAGTGACCTAATGGGCCTGAGTGGCCTAATGGGCCTAATGGGCCCTATTGGCCTTATGGTCCTAATCAACCAAATTGGACTAATGGGTCTAATAACATTAATGGGCCTAGGTGGGCAAATGAGTTGAATGAGACTAAGTGCCAAATGGGCCTAATGGGCCACAGTGGCCTAATGGGCCTAATGTGATTAAGTGTCCAAATGTACCTAATGGGCCTAAGTGTCCTAATGAGTCATATAGGAATAAGTTTTCTAATAGGCCTAATGGGCCTAAGTGTCTTAATGGGCCTGATGGGCCTAATGGGCCTAAGTGGATTAATGAGTCGAATAGGCCTTAATGGTCGAATGGGCCTGAAGGGCCTAATGGGGCGAAGTGTCCTAATGAGCCGAATGGGCCTAAGTGGAATATTGGGCCTAATGAGACTAATAGACCTAAGTGGCCTGATGAGCCTGATGGGCGTGATCGGCCTGATGGGCCTAATGGGCCTAAGTGACCTAATTAAAAGATTGGGCCTAAGTGGCATGATGGGCTTGATGGGCCTAATGGGTTGAATGGGTCGAGGTGGCCTAATGGGCCTGATGGGTTGATTAAGCCTAAGTATCCTAATGATTCGAATTAACCTAAGTGGACTAATGGGCCTATGGGGACTCATGGGCTAATGGGCCCCAGTGGCCTAATGGGCCTGGTGGTCCTGATGGGCGCAATGGACTGAACGGGTATTAGTGGCTTCATGGGCCTGATAACCTAATGTGCCTAATGATCCTCAAGGACCTAGGTGGCCTAATGGGCCTAATGGGCATCAGTGGCCTAATGGACCTAATGCACCTAATGGGACTAAGTGGCCTAATGGGCCTAATGGTCCTTAGTTGCTTAGTGGGCTGAAGTGGCCTAAGTGGCCTAATGGGCCTAGTGGGCTTAAGTGGCCTAATTAGATGAATGGGCCTAAGTGTCATAATGGGCCTAAGTGGAATAATGGGACTATATCCCTAATGGGCCTATATGGCCTAATGGGCGTGATGAGATTTAGTGTCCTAATGGGCCTGATGGGCCTAATGGGACTAAGTAGACAAAGTATCTGAATGAGGCTAATGGCCTAAAGTGGACTAATGGGCCTGATGGACCTGATGTACCTAATGGGCCTAATGGGCCTTAGTGGCCCAATGGGCCTTAGTGGCCCAATTGGCCTAATGGACCTAAGTGGCCTAATGGGCCTAATGGGCCTAAGCGGCCTCATGGTCCTAATGGGATTCATGGGTCTAATAGGACTTAATTGTCTAAGTGGCCTAATGGGCTTGATGGGCCTATGTGTCCTAATGGGCTGTAGAATGGGCCTGATTTGCCTGATGGGCCTAATGGGCCTTAGTGGCCGAATGTGCCCAATGGGATTAATGGGCCTGGTAGGCCCAATGGGTGTAATTTCCCAAGTTTCCCAATGGTCATAATTGGTCTAAGTGGCCTAATGGCCATAATGGCCATAATGGACCTAAGTGGCCTACTGGGCATGATGGGCCTAATGGGGTGAATGGACCTAAGTAGTCTAAGTTTCCTAATGGGCATAATGGGATTAAGTTGAGGAATGGTCCCAAAGGACCTGAGTGACAGAATGGGCCTAATGGTCCTAAGTCTCCTCATGATTCTAATGGGCCTATGTGGACTGATGGGCCTAATGGACCTAATGGGCCTAATTGGCCTAATGAGCCTAAGTGGCCTAATGGGTCTAATGGGTTTAAGCAGCCAAATGAGCCGAATAGGCCTAATGTTCCTAGTGGGCCTAAGTGTCCAATGGGTCTAGTGGGCCTAATGGGCCTAAGTGGCCTAAGTGGCCTTATTGGTCTAATCGAACAATTGGGACTAATGGCCCTACGTTGCCTAATGGGCTAAATCGGCCTACACGACCAAATGAGCCTAAGTAGCCCACATGGCCTAATTTTCCTTCATGGATGAATGAGCCTAATGGGCATGATAGGCGTAATTGGCCTAATGGGCCAAATCAGCCTATGTGGCCGAATGGGTCTAGGTATCCTATATGGCTTAATTTTCCTTTGTGGCCGAATGGGCCTAATGGGCCTGATAGGCCTAAGTGGCCTAATAGGCCTAATAGGCCTCAGGGGACTAAGTGTCCTAATTGCCGAATGGGCCAAACTGGCCGAATGGGCCTAGGTTCCAAATGGGTCTAATGGGCTGAAGTGGCCTAATGGGCGCAATGGTCCTAGTGGCTAAATAGACCTAATGGGATTAATGGTACAAATTGTCCTAATGGTATTAATGGCCCTAAGTTGATTAATGGTCCTAAGGAGCCTAATGGGCCAAAGTGGATTAATGGGTCAGGGTGGCCCAATGGGCTTAATGGGCTTAACAGGCCTAAGGAAAAAAAGGTCCTAACGGGCTGAATGGTTCCTAGTGGCCTAATGGGACTAAGTTTCCTAATGGGCCTAAGTTTCCTAATCAACCTAATGGGCGCAATGGTTGTAATGGGCCAAATGGACCTTATGGGCCTAAGGGGCCGAAGGGGCCCAATGGGTCGATGTGGCCTAATGGGCCTATCTGGCCTAATTGGATTAAAGGGATTAACGATCCTAGGCTCCAAATAGGCCTAATTGGCCTTAGTGGCCTAATGGGCCTAATGGGTCGAAGTGGTTTAATGGGGAAAATTGCCTAATCAACCTAATGGTTATAATGAGCCCAATGGACTGAGTGGTCCAAAGGGGCCTAAGTGACCAAATAGGACTAATGGGCCAAATGGGCCTAATTGGCCTAAGTGGACTAATGATCTTAAGTGGAATAATGGGCCTAATGGGCTTAATGGGCCTAATGGGCCTAAGTGGCCTAATCGACCTAATGGGATTAAGGGGCGTAGTGGGGTTAAGTGGCTTAATGGGCCTTAGTCGCCTAATCGGACAAATAGGCATAAGTGGCCCAATGGGATTAATGGGCTTGAAGGGCCTAGGGTGCTAATGGGGTCTAATGGGACTAATGGTATTGAGTGGCCTAATGGGCCTAATGGGCCTAAGTGGCCTCATGGGCCTAAAGGGCCTTAGTGGCATAATGGGCCTAAGTGGCCTCATGGGCCTAATAGTCCTAATGGTCCTAATGGGCCTAAGAGGCCTATGTGTCATAATGGGTCTAATGGGCATAATGGTCCTAATGGGCCAAATGAGCCTAAGTGGATGAATGGACCTAATGGGTTTAATGGACCAGAGTGGCCTAATGGGCCTAATGGGCGTAATGGACTAAAGTGGCCCGATGGGCGTAATGAGCCTAAGTTTCCAAATGAGCCTAAGTTTCCAAATGTGCCTAATGGGACTTAGTGGCTTAATGGGTGGAATGGGCTGAATGGGCCGAATGGGCCTAAGTGGCCTAATTGGCCAAAAGAGCCTAATGCGCCAAAGTGGCCTAATGGACCTAATTGGCCGAATGAGCCTAAGTGGCCTAATGGGGCTAATGGGCCTAAGTGGCCGAATGGGACTAAGTGTCCTAATGGGGCGAATGAGTCTAAGTGGCCTAATCGGCCTAAAGGTCCAAATGTGCCAAAGTGGCCTAATGGACCTAAGTGGTCGAACGGGCCTAAGTGGCCTAATGGGGCTAATGGGCCTAAGTGGCCGAATGGGACTAAGTGGCCTAATGGCACTAATGGTCCTAAGCAGCTGAATGAGCTTAAGTGGACTAATGAGGCTAATGGGTGTAAGGGGCCTTATTGTCCTAATGGGATGAAGTGGCCCAATGGTCTTAATGGGCCTAAGTGGCTGAATGAACCCAATGGGCCTAAGTAGCCCAACTGGCCCGTTGTGATGAATGGGCCGAATGGGCCGGATGGGTTGAATGGGCCTAAGTGGCCTAATTGGCCTAAGTGGAATGATGGCCCTCATGGGCCTAAGTTTCCTAAGTGGACTAATTGGCCTAATCAACTGAATGGTCTTAATGGGCCTAAGTGGCCGAAAAGGCCTCATGGACCCCAAGTTTCCAAATGGGCCTATTTGGCCTTAGTGGCCTAGTGGGCCTAATTTTACTAAGTTCCCTCATGATCCTAATGGGATGAATGAGATGAATGGTCTTAATGAAACTAATTGGGCTAATGGTGATGCGCGATGCAAGACCCGCTAGGAAGTGTCCTAGGAACCTTGTATAATGTCCGCGCTTTGAGCACCCGGATCGCCGCAAGAAAACAAGTGAATGTGACGTGCGGGTAGTGAAAATAAGAAGGAAATGGGAAATGGTCAAGGTAGAACCCAAAGAGAACTTGTCTCTAAGAACTCTAGCCACAAGACGCCACAAAGGATGACCAATCCTTTGATAAGTCAAGAATTAAGCAAGAACACAAAGGTTGCAAGCAAAACTCACCATAATAACATTACTTTCATTCATGATGCTTCAAGAGTACAAGGGGGTGGCTATTTATAGCCAAAGAAACTTGAAATTCGAATTACACATGGGGTGGCTCTTTACATTAGTCTAATGGCTAGTTTTCCATAGTCAAAAAGCCTATAGGATGCTTTTGACAACTTTGGCACTTGACCAAGACTTTAAGAGACAAGTAGCACACCCTTTTGGAAAAGAAAAGACAAGTAGCCCACCACCTTTTGACTTTGAAGATTCCATGGTGGGTGGGCTTGAAATCTCGTAGCACCACTTGGGTTGGGTTTTTAAAAGCATGTTTGGGCCTTAATTAATGTAATTATAGGCCCGAATGCTTCCCCCAAGCAAAGGTGTTGGGCCTCCTCTTGGAATTCCATGATTAATCCATTTAAGGCCTCCTTCATTCTCTTGGTCCGCTCCCTTGTCATTGGGCCTCCAATTCCACGTAAAGGGTCTTGTCCACTTGTGTGCATTCTGCCTTCCTCATCATGTCCGCCTCCAACCCCGTGATGCCCATGTGTTCCATGATCCTCATCATCTCCTCCCTCCTCAAAAGGATTCATCCTCGAATCTGAAAATTCAAAGGGAGAAAGATCAGCAACATTAAAGGTACCACTAACATTCCCATACCTGTCGGGTAAATCAATCTTGTAGGCATTATCATTGATCTTCTCTAAGACTTGGAAAGGACCATCTCCTCGTGGATGAAGTTTTGATTTTCGTTGCTCCGGAAACCTCTCCTTCCTCAAGTGTAGCCACACCCAATCACCAGGTTGAAAAACCATTTTTCGCCGACCTTTGTTGGCGTGCTTCGCTACTTGTTCATTCTTCCGCTCAATGTTGGCCTTTACCTTTGCATGGAACTCCTGCACAAACTTTGCCTTCTTTTCACCTTCAAGATTTGAAAATTGATTAGTAGGAAAAGGTAAAATATCAAGTGGAGTTAATGGGTTAAAACCATACACAACTTCAAATGGTGAAGCATTAGTAGTGGAGTGAACCACTCGATTATAAGCAAACTCAATGTGAGGCAGGCATCTTTCCCAATGTTTTAGATTTTTTCTAAGGATGGAACGCAATAATGTGGAAAGTGTCCTATTGACCACCTCCGTTTGACCATCTGTTTGTGGGTGTGCAGTGGTGGAGAACAAAAGTTTGGTTCCAAGTTTGTTCCACAGTGTCCTCCAGAAGTGACTAAGGAATTTGACATCCCTATCACTCACAATGCTCTTGGGTAAGCCATGCAACCTAACAATTTCCCTGAAAAACAAATCAGCGATATGAGTTGCATCATTGGTTTTAGAACAAGCAATAAAATGAGCCATTTTACTAAACCTGTCCACCACCACAAAGATGCTATCCTTACCTGATTGTGATCTTGGCAAGCCGAGGACAAAATCCATTGATATGTCAACCCAAGGATGAGAAGCAACAGGCAAAGGGGTGTATAAGCCATGTGGAAGTACTTTCGACTTTGCATGTTTACACACATTACAATTTCCACAAACACTTACCACATCCCTACGCATGTGAGGCCAATAAAAATGTTCACTCAATAAGGACAATGTTTTCTCAACCCCAAAATGCCCCATTAATCCACCACCATGTGTTTCTCTAACAAGCAATTCACGCATGGAACAAGATGGAACACACAATTTATTTTTCCGAAAAAGAAATCCATCATGTTTGTAAAAATCACTTTTGCCATGTTTTTCACACAACTTCCAAATTTCAGAAAAATCCACATCATTCTCATACATGCTTTTCAACATTTCAAAACCAAGTATTTTAGCATGCATTGAAGTAATAAGAGAATATCTCCTAGACAAAGCATCAGCGACAACATTTTCTTTTCCTTTTTTATGCTTAATGATGTAAGGAAATGTTTCAATGAATTCAAGCCATCTTGCATGCCGCCTATTCAACTTTCCTTGTGACTTAAGAAATTTTAGGCTTTCATGATCCGAATGAATCACAAATTCCCTTGGCCACAAGTAATGTTGCCAATTTTCTAAAGTTCTTTTAAGAGCATACAATTCCTTGTCATAGGTAGAGTAGTTCAATGCAGCCCCATTAAGCTTCTCACTAAAGTATGCGATAGGCTTAGAGTCTTGCATTAAAACAGCCCCAATTCCTATTCCAGATGCATCACACTCAACCTCAAAGACTTTAGAAAAGTCAGGCAGAACTAAGAGAGGTGAATTGGTTAACTTACCTTTGAGTGTGGAGAAGGCTTCCTCTTGAGCTTTTCCCCACTTGAAACTCACCCCTTTCTTGACCAACTCATTCAATGGTGCCGCGATTGTTGAAAAGTCCCTCACGAACCTTCGGTAAAAACTCGCAAGTCCATGGAAGCTCCTCACCTCATTGGCATTCTTTGGTTGTGGCCAATCCCGAATCGCCTTCACCTTCTCTTCATCAACCCTCATGCCATCAGCTCCTACCACAAAACCAAGGAAAACAACCGAATTTAAACAAAATGTACATTTTTCCAAGTTTGCAAACAACCTATTTATCCTAAGAGTCTCAAAAACATGTTTCAAATGTTCATGATGTTCATCAAGGCTCTTAGAATAAACAAGGATGTCATCAAAATACACAACCACAAATTTCCCAATGAATGGACGGAAAACATGATTCATTAAGTTCATGAATGTACTAGGGGCATTAGTTAGTCCAAAAGGCATAACTAGCCATTCATACAATCCAAACTTAGTTTTAAATGCGGTTTTCCATTCATCTCCCTCTTTCATTCTAATTTGATGGTATCCACTCCTTAGGTCAATTTTAGTAAACAAGCATGCACCATGGAGTTCATCAAGCATATCATCCAAACGAGGTATGGGATAACGATACTTTACCGTGATTTTGTTGATAGCTCGACAATCAACACACATTCTCCACTTACCATCTTTTTTTGGGACAAGAATTACCGGCACCGCACAAGAACTCAAGCTCTCTCGGACAAATCCCTTCCTTAGCAATTCTTCCACTTGTCGTTGGATTTCTCGAGTCTCCTCCGGGTTAGCCCGATAGGCCGGTCAATTGGGAAGTGTTGCTCCGGGGAGGAAGTCGATGTGGTGCTCGATACCCCGCAAGGGAGGTAAGCCATCGGGAGTTTCCTCCGGAAACACGTCACCAAATTCCTGCAAAAGAGACACAACACTAGAAGGCAATGATGGGTTAAGAGAGTTAGCCGTAAAACATTCTCCCTTGCATAAAAGCATGAGAGTTTCCTCCCCCTCTAAAGCTCTCTCTATCTCTCTTTTTCCAGAAAATAGACTCACTTTTCCCTCAACACTCTTGTTTTCACTCGTATTTTCACTCTTGTTTTCAACTCTTTTATTTCCCTCATTTCTTTTGATTTCACTCATCACTCCTTTTTCACTCTTGATTTTTCCACTCTTCTCAATCTCTCTATTTTTTTCTCTCTTTTCTTTTTCTCTCTTCTCACAATCTCTCTCAATCCTCACTTGGTCTTCATAAGCTTGCAAAGGTCTCAATGGTGTAAGAATAACCATCCTCCCATTATACTCAAAAGAATATCGATTGGTGTATCCATCATGTGTGACCCTCCTATCAAATTGCCACGGTCTTCCCAACAAAATATGACTAGCATGCATTGGAACAACATCACACATCACCTTGTCTTCATACTTCCCAATAGAAAATGGAACTTGTGCTTGCTTAGTCACTTTGACATCCCCGCTGTTATTTAACCATTGCAATCTATAAGGCCTAGGATGTCTAGTTGTAGCCAATCCCAATTTATCAACCATCAAACCACTTGCTACGTTTGTACAACTACCCCCATCAATAATCATACTACATACCTTATCTTTGACGAGGCATCTAGTATGAAAAATGTGCTCCCTTTGCTCTTGATCATGTTCTCCTTCGGGTTGAGCACTCAAAGCACGCCTTGCCACAAGCATTTCTCCATGTACGGGGCTTTCTACTTCCACCTCCGAATCATCCTCAAGTGATGGCATTTCATCTTCGCTTGAGCTAGCACTAAGAACATCTCCATCATCCAAAATAATCATTGTTCTCTTGTTTGGGCATTGTGAGGCAATATGTCCAAATCCTTGACATTTAAAACATTTGATATCTCGTGATTTGGAAACAACCTTACCCTCCATTTTACCTTTAGATTCCGGAAATAATGGTTTTGGTTTGGGCAACTCCTTCGAATCAGTTTTGTGTTCCCTTACATGCTCTTGTGGTTTGGAATCCTTAAACTTGAATGAAGGTTTAGAATCCTTACCATAAGATGTAGGGCGCATCCTTCTTGCCTTTACTTGCCTCTCCGCTTTGGTGGACATGTGAAGTAGATCCTCCATGTCCAAGTAGTGGTGCATGTCCACTATGTCCCGAATGTCATGGTTGAGGCCGTTCACAAACCTTGCCATGGTGGCCTCTCGCTCCTCATCAATATTCGCTCGAATCATGATGATCTCCATCTCTTTGTGATACTCCTCAACACTCATGACCCCTTGTTTCAAACCCTGCAACTTGAGGAACAAATCACGATAATAGTGGCTAGAAATGAACCTCTTACGCATTACCACTTTCATCTCCTCCCAAGTGTGGATGGGTATTTCTCCACTTCGCCGTCGACTCACTTGTAGTTGGTCCCACCAAATACTAGCATAATCGGTGAACTCCACGGCCGCCAACTTCACTTTGTTTTCCTCCGAATAGGTGTGACAACCAAAAACATGTTCGACCTTTCTTTCCCATTCCAAGTAAGTTTCAGGATCATTCTTACCTTGGAATGAAGGGATCCTCAACTTCACTCCTCCAAGATCATTGGCTTGCCTCCATGGTGGTTGATTTCTCCGAATTGGTGACTCGTGAAAATCGGATAACTCCTCCTCTTCTTCAACAACTCGCCTCCTTGGTGGTGCTCTAGAATTGGAAGGGGATTGGAGTTCATCCATCCTCGCATTCAACCTTTGGAATTGTTCTTGTACAGCCCTCATGAACATCTTAATGTCCGCTTCATTGGTATTACTTGACTCCGCCATTTAGGTATCCTGTGAGAAAAATGAAAGGGAAAGGAAAATGGACCTCACACACTCCCTCACTTGTTTACACTCAAAATAATTTGTTCGCTCGTGTTTCACTCAATTTCGGCTTTTATGAAAATGTAACACTCTTGCCTTTTACCACTCAACTTGCTTCCTATAGCGTTCTTACCCAATTTCAACAAATCTAAAGGATCGTTGAAATGTGGCAATCCCGAACTAGAATTCAAAGATAAAATTCAAAAATGGATTCAAGATAGAAAATATTTGAAGTGAATGAAAAGGGATGAAGAAGAATGAAAATGGGACGTAGAATTCAAAATGTTGCCATTTTTTTTTAGCCTTAATTTTTTTTTTTTTTTTTTTTTACTTTTTTTTTGGGCTCTTTTTTTTTGAATAAATGTAGCAGCAACAAGATGAATATTTCAATATTTAAATGCAGGAGAAGCAGTAATTTGTAACACAAAATGTAATCAAAGTGTGAGTTGCGGGGTTTTGAAATTGCAGATTTTTTTTGCAAAATTTGAACCCACTGTATCTCACGATATATGGCTTTGATTTTTATGATTCCAAATGGAGAAGAAAGATGAGCTTCTCAACTACAAGAATGACATGCTATACGTCCGAAATGAGGAAGAAATGACGTCCGTAGGTGAAGGAGGAATTGGACCAGAATTGATGTCGGCCCGATTCGAAGAGAAATGAAATGGAAGAAGGGATAAGAAAGAAGGAACCTGATTTCTTGCAAATGGGCTCTGATACCAAATGATGCGCGATGCAAGACCCGCTAGGAAGTGTCCTAGGAACCTTGTATAATGTCCGCGCTTTGAGCACCCGGATCGCCGCAAGAAAACAAGTGAATGTGACGTGCGGGTAGTGAAAATAAGAAGGAAATGGGAAATGGTCAAGGTAGAACCCAAAGAGAACTTGTCTCTAAGAACTCTAGCCACAAGACGCCACAAAGGATGACCAATCCTTTGATAAGTCAAGAATTAAGCAAGAACACAAAGGTTGCAAGCAAAACTCACCATAATAACATTACTTTCATTGATGATGCTTCAAGAGTACAAGGGGGTGGCTATTTATAGCCAAAGAAACTTGAAATTCGAATTACACATGGGGTGGCTCTTTACATTAGTCTAATGGCTAGTTTTCCATAGTCAAAAAGCCTATAGGATGCTTTTGACAACTTTGGCACTTGACCAAGACTTTAAGAGACAAGTAGCACACCCTTTTGGAAAAGAAAAGACAAGTAGCCCACCACCTTTTGACTTTGAAGATTCCATGGTGGGTGGGCTTGAAATCTCGTAGCACCACTTGGGTTGGGTTTTTAAAAGCATGTTTGGGCCTTAATTAATGTAATTATAGGCCCGAATGCTTCCCCCAAGCAAAGGTGTTGGGCCTCCTCTTGGAATTCCATGATTAATCCATTTAAGGCCTCCTTCATTCTCTTGGTCCGCTCCCTTGTCATTGGGCCTCCAATTCCACGTAAAGGGTCTTGTCCACTTGTGTGCATTCTGCCTTCCTCATCATGTCCGCCTCCAACCCCGTGATGCCCATGTGTTCCATGATCCTCATCAAATGGGGCTAAGTGGCCTAATGGGGCTAAGTGGCATAATGATCCTAAGTGGCCTGAATGGGCTAATGGCCCGAATGGGCCTAATTGTCTAAATGGGATTAATGTGCCTAATGGGATTAATGGGCCAAAGTGGCCTAAAGGGCCTAATGGTCCGAATGAGTCTAATGGCCGAAGTGGCCTAATGGGCCGAAGTGGACTAATGGGCATAATGGTCTGAATAGGCCTAATGGGCCGAATGGACCTAATGGGCTAAAGTTGCCTAAGGGGTCTAATGGGCTAAACAGGCTTAACGGGTCTAAGGATCCTAATGAGCCTAATGGGATGAACGGGCCTAATGGGCCTAAGTGACCTAATAGACGCAATGGGCCTAAGTGGCCTAATGGGCCTAATGGCCCTAAGTGGCCTAATCAGTCTAATGGGATTAATGAGCCTAATTGGCCTAATGGGCCAAAGTGGCCTAATCAGCTTAATGGGATTAAGTTGCCTAATGGGCCTAAGTGGCCTAACGGGCCTAAGTGGCCTAATGGGTTTAATGGGCCTAAGTGTCCTATTGTGCCTATGTGGCCTAATGGGACTAAATGGCCTAATAAGCATAATGGGCTTAATGGGCATAATGGACCTAATAGGCCTAATGGTCCAAAGTGGCCTAATCGGCCTAATGGGCCTAAGTGGTCGAATGGGCCTAAGTTGCCGAATGGGCCAAAGTGACCTAATGGGTCTAAGTGGCCCAATGGGACTTAGTGGACGAATGGTCCTAATGGGCCTAAGTGGCCTCATGGGAATAATGGGCCTAAGTGACCTAATGTGCTTTAGGGTCCTAGTGGGCTGAATGGGCCTAATAGACCTAGTGGTTCTAAGTGGCCTAAGGGGCTTAATGGGTTGAATGGGCCTGAGTGGCCTAATCAACCTAAGGGGATTAGTGGGACGAAGTGGACTAACTTGCCTAATGGGCCTAAGTGGCCTAAGTGGCCTAATGAGCCTAATGGGACAAAGTGACCTAATGGAACTAAGTGGCCTAATGGGCCTAATAGGCCTAATGAGCCTAATAGACCTAATGGGCCTAAGTGTTGTAATCGGCCTAATGGACTTAATGGGCCTAAATTGCCTAATTGGCCTAATGGGACAAAGTGGCCTAATTGACCTAATGGGCCTAATGGTCCAAAGTGGCCTAATCGACCTAATGGACCCAAGTGGAATAATGGGCCTAATAAGCCTAAGTGGCCAAATGGGCCTAATGTGCATAAGTGGCGTGATGGGCCTAATTGGACCAAGTGGCCTAATGGTCCTAAAGGGCTTAAGTGGCTTCATGGGACTCTTGGGATTCAGTGGACTCATGGGCCTAATGGGCCTAAAGGGACTAAGTGGCCTAAGTGGCCTAATGGGCCTAATCAACCTAATGGGCCTAAGTAGCCTGTTGGGCCTAATGGGATAAAGTTGTCTAATGGGCCTAATAGGAATAATGGGCCTAAGTGACCTAATTAGACTAATGAACATAATGGGTTTAAGTGCTCGAATGGGCCTAAGGGTTCTAATGCACGGACTCAGCTTAAGTGGCCTAATGGGCCTAATGAGCCTAAGTGACCTAATCAACATAATGGATCTAATGGGTGTAATGGGCCTAAGTGGACGAATGGACCTAATTGGCCAACTGGTCCTAATGTGCTTAGTGGTCTTTATGGGCCTAAGTGGCCGAGTGGGCCTAATGGGCCTAATGTGCCTAAGTGGCATAATGGGCCTAACGTGATGGATGATCCGAATGGGCCTAATGTGTCTAGTGGGACAAATGGGATTAAGTGACTGAATGGACCCAATGGGCCTAATGGTCCTAAGTAGACAAATGGGACAAATGGGCCTAAGTGGATAATGGGCCTAATGGGCCAAATGTGCCTAGTGGGCCTTAGTGGACTAATGTGCCTACTAGGTCGAATGAGCCTAAGTGGCCAAATGAGCCGAATGGGATGAATGGACGTAAGTGGCCTAATGGACATGAGTGGCCTAGTGAACCTAATGGGCCCAATTTTCCAAGTGTCCTAATGAACATAAGTGGCCTAATGGGATTAATGGGCCTAATGGTCCTAGTGGGTATAATGGACCTAAGTGGGCTAAGTGGCCTAATACACCTAAAGGGCCGAGTGGGCCTAAGTGGTCTAATTTTCCCAATGGGATGAGTAGCCTAATCTACCAAACGAGCCTAATGGTCCTAAGTGGCCTAATAGACCTAATGGTCCAAATGGGAGTAAGTGACCTAATTAGCCCAACATGCCTAAGTGGGCTAATGGGTCGAACGAGCCTAACAAGCCTAAGTGGATGAAGTGGCCTAATGGGTCCAACCGGCCTAAGTGTCCTAATGAGCCTAATGGACCTAATGGGCCTAATGGGCCTCAATGGACTAATTGGCATATGGGCATAATGGGCCTAAGGGGCCTAATGTGCCTAAGGGGACTAATGGGCCTAATGGGCCTTAGTGGATGAATGAGCCTAATGGGCCTTAGGTGTCTAATTGGCCTAATGTTCCTAATGGGTCTAATGGGACTAATGGGTCTAAGGGGCCTAATGATCCGACTGGGCTTAAGTGGCCTTATGGGCCTAATGGGCCTAAGTTTCCTAATAGGCTTAAGTGACCTAATCAGCCTAATGGCCCTAATGGGCGTAATGGGACTAAGTGGCTGAATGAGCCTAATTTGACGAATGGGCCTAATGTGTCTAGTGGGCCTAATGGGCCTAAGTGTCTGAATGAGCATAATGGAAAAAATGGGCCTAAGTGAACCAATGGGCCTAATGGGACTATGTAGCCTCATGGGCCTAAGTGTCCAAATGGGCCGAAGTGGCCAAATGGGCTTGATGGGCCTAATGGGTCTCATGGGCCTTAGTGGCCTAATGGGCCTCATGGGCATAAGTGTCAAACGGTCCTAGTGGGATTAAAGGGTGTAATGGGACCAATGAGACTAATTGGCATGATGGGAGAAATGGGTCTAAGTTACCTCATGGGCCCAATGGCTATAATGGGCATAATGGGCCTTAGTGGACTAAGTGGGCCTAAAGGGCTTAATGGGTCTAATGGGCCTAAGTGGCCTAATGGGCATAATGGATGCTATAGGACACTTGGCCAGAATGGGACTATGGGGCCTAATGGGACGAGTGGGCCAAATGGGCCAAACGAGCCTAATGGGATGAATGTGCCAAGTGGGCCTAATGGGACTAATGGGCCTAAGTGGCCTAAAGGGAGAAGTGGGTATAATGGTTTTAATGGTCCCAAGTGGCCTGATGGGTATAATGGTCCTCATGGGACTAATGGGACTAAGTGGATCATGGGCCTAATGGGCCTCAGTGTGCTCATGGGCCTGATGGGACTCATGGGTGTGATGGGCCTCAGGGGCCTAATGGGCCTCATGGGTGGAATGCGTCTCATGGGACCATGGGACAGATGGGCCTAATGGGCCTGATGGTCCAAAGTGGCCTAGTGGGCCTAAGTTCCCTAATGAGCCTAATGGGCCTAAGTGGCCTAAGTGTCCTAATAGGGATAATCGACCGAATAGGGTAATGGTCTGAAGTGGCCTCAGTGGATTAATGGACCTAATGGACCTAATGGGACTAATGGGTGTAATGGTGCTAATGTTCCTAAGCATCCTAATGGGCCTAATGGTCCTAGGTATCCTGATGGGACTAATGGGCCTAAGTGGCCTAATTGGGATAATCGACCTAATGGGCCTAATGGGCCTTAGTGGCCTAAGTGGATTAGTGGGACTAATGGGCCTAATGGGACTAATGGGTTTGATTATACTAATAGGCCGAAGTGGCTTAATGGGCCAAATGGGCCTATGTGGCCAAAGGGTCCTAATGGGACTAAGTGACCTAATGGTACTAATGGGTATAATGGGAATAATGGGTTTAGTGGGCATAATGGGCCTAAGTGGCCTAATGGGCCTAATGGACATAATGGTCCTAACTGGCATAATGGGCCTAAGTGGACTAATGGACCTAATGTGCCTAATGTCCCTAAGTGGCCCAATCCTTCTAATCGACTGAATGGGCCTAATGGGACTAATGGTCCTAAGTATCCTAAGTGGCCAAAATGGAATAATCGACCTAATCGAGTGAATGTGACTAATGGGCCTAAGCGGCCTAATGGGCCTAATGCCTAAGTGGACTAGTAGACCCAATGGGCATAATGGTCCTAATGGAAATAATGGACCTAAGTGGCCTAAGTGGTCTAATCAGCCTAATCGAACGAATGGGCTTAATGGGACTAAGTGGACTAATGAGCCTAATGGGTTAGTGGCCTAGGTTTCTTAATCAGCCTAATCGACTAAATGGGCCTAATGGGCCTAAGTGGCCTAATGGTCCTAATGGTCCAAAGTGGCCTAATCCTCCTAATCGACCGAATGGACCATAGTGGCCTAATGGGCCTAATGGTCCTAATGGGCCTATGTGGGCTAATCAAGCTAATCGATCGAATGGGCCTAAGTGTCCAAATCGGCCTAATCGACCAAATGGGCCTAATATGCCTAAGTGAAAAAATGGACCTAATGGGCTAAGTGTCCTAATCGACCTAATCGACCAAATGGGCTGAATGGGCCTAGGTAGGCTAATGGGTCTAATGGGCCTAATTTTTGTAAGTGGACTAAGTGTCTTAATCATCCTAACTGACCGAATGGGACTAATGGTCCTTATGGGCCTAAGTGGAAGATTGGGCCTAATGGGCTTACGTGGCCGAATCGGCCTAATGGGCCAAATTGGCCAAATGGGGCTAATGGGCATAATGAGCCTAAGTTGTCAAATGGGCTTAAGTGGCATAATGGTCCTAATGGCCCTAAGTGGCCGAATGGGCCTAGTGGCCCTAAGTGGACGAATGAGCCTAATGGGCCTAATGTTTTTATGGGGCCAAATGGGGCTAATGGGCCGAATGGGTCTATTAGGCCGAATGGGCCATAGTGGCCTAATGGGCCAATGGGCCTAAGTGGCCTACTGAGCATAATGGGCCTAAGTGGCCTAAGTGTCATAATCAACCCAATCGAATGAATGGTCCTAATGGGCCTAATAGGCCTTAGTGGTCGAATGGGCCTAATGGGCATGATGGGTTGAAGTGGCCTAGTGGGCCTCATGGGCCTATGTGGCCTAATGGACCTCATGGTCCTAAGTGGCCTAAGGGGTCTAATGGGCCTAATGGGCCTCATGAGACTAAGTGGTCTATTATGCCTCATGTCCCTAATGGGCCTAAGTGACCTAAGTGTCCTAATGGGCCTAATGGGATTAATGGGCTTAACGGGCCTAGATGCCAAATTTTCCAAATGGTCCAAATTGGCCTAAGGGGCCTAATGGGCCTAAGTGGCCTAGTGGGCCTAGGTGGATTAATGGGCTTAATGGGCTTAACAGGTCTTGGGGCCAAATGATCCTAATAGACATAATGAGCCTAATTGTCCTAAGTGGTCTAATGGGCCTCAGTGTCCTAATGGGACAATGTTGCCTAATCAGCCTAATGGGCTTAATGTGCTAAATGTTCCTAATGGGCCTAATGGGTCTAAGTGGCCTAATGGGCCTAATGGGATGAATGGGCATAACTGGCCTAAGTGGTCCAATGGGCCTAATGGGCCAAAAATGGCATAATGGTCCAAAGTTTCCTAATCATCCCAATGGACTTAATGGGCCTAATGGGCCTAGTGGGCCTAATGGGACTAAGTTTCATAATGGGCCTAAGAGTCATAATGGGCCTAAGTGGCCTAATCGGCATAATGGGATTAATGGGCCAAGTGGGCCTAAATTGCCTAATGGGGCTTTGATATGGATCAGATTCAGCACAAGGAGAATAATTTTGGGCTTGATAAAAATTCCAAGCCCAATTGTTGTTCGAATTGGACCAGCCCACACTTCTTGATGTCCAACACTATGGTGGGCCACAACACACTTATTTGGGACCCAAAATCATTTATCCACATGGCAAATGGTGGAAATTCGTAGCTGCACATTAATGAGGAGAGAGAAGGTGGAGAAAAGCATCATTAAGAGGGAATCCCGCTACTTTGGCTAGTGGGGTCATTAAATGGCATGGGAAAGTGTTATTTTATGCTTTTTATGTGCCTTTTGGGTTCCCCATGTCTTGTAACTCGAATTGGAGCATTTTTCTTTTTTTATTTTGTCTTTATATTGTATTTTCACTCCTTTGTAATGGGGATAGATGAATGTGACGGGATTTTGAAGTTTGCTGTGCAATCTTCTTGCTTTAGCCTCTTCCCTTTGCCCGGAATTGGTGGTGCATCTCCATCGCTGGTGACGTTGTCTTTAAGCGTGGAGAAACCTTGGCGGGTGGCATTGCCTTTAAGCCTCGGTCATTCGGCTACATTACGCTGCTCCTCTTCACTTACTCGTTTTTGAGCTTCCGGCGACGCATCAATTGGTATCAGAGGCGCGGTTCCAACGAGTAAGTTCTATCACATTCTTCTTATTACTCTCCATCATGTCTCGCAAGAGCCGATCTTCTACTCCTCCTGCTCCATGGGAAATAGCTAATGCACAGCTACAATCACAAATTACTCAAATCGGTGAGCAACTTGCTCAACTTTTGAGAGCACGGCGACCTGACTCCCCTCCACCGCAGCGACATCCTCGACGTCCATCACCACATAATAGACGCAATCCAACACCATTTTATGAAGATCATGCAAATGGTGATGATTCCAGTGATTCAGAGGTAGATATGCGAAGAAGAAGAGATGATGAAGACATTGAAAGAGGGTTGAGGATCGACATTCCAGATTTTTATGGGAGTATGAATCCGGATGATTTTCTGGATTGGATGCGGGAAATCGAACGGTTCTTCGAATTTAAGAATTGTTCTGACGAGAAGAAGTGCAAGGTAGCCATTCTGAAATTTAAAGATTATGCATCACTTTGGTGGGAAAATCTGAAGAAACAGCGGGAACGTGATGATAAAGGCAAGATACGCTCATGGGAGAAGTTGAAAAAGCTTTTGAGGAGACGATTTCTGCCTGAGAATTATAAGCAAGATCTTTATTTTCGAATGCATAGCCTACGACAAGGAGATAAGTCTGTTGAAGAGTACATTCGGGAATTTGATCGTTTATTGATGCGAAGTGATGTTCCAGAATATAAAGAGCAAACAATTGCAAGGTTTTTGGGTGGATTAAATGAAGAAATTGCACATTCAGTGGAGTTGCAATCATTCTGCTCACTTGATGATGTTTGCAAGCTGGCGATCAAGGTGGAAAAGCAAAAGCGGACCTCAAGGGCACCGGCGCTCAAAAACTACAATAGAGGTACAACTGTTTATAAGGGTATTTCTTCTAATAAATCTGGTGTTGTTGAGAAGGAATTTGGAAGGAACAAGATGCTGGAAAAAGGGAAAGAGAAGGCTATGGAACAAACAAAAGGGAAGTCGAACTCCTTTGAACGTGGGAATCGAAAGTGTTTCAAATGCCATGGGTATGGTCATTTTCAGGCCAATTGCCCTAACAACCGGATTATTACTATTAAAGAGATTGAAGAAATTGAAGAGGCAATCAAAGAGGATGAACATGATGGTGAAGAAACTGAAAATGAGGAACATGTTGTGGAAGAAGCTGATGTGGGAAACATGCTGGTGCTACGAAGAGTTTTGCAAGCTCAAATCTGCCCGGAAGAAGATCAAAGAGAAAACTTGTTCCAAACTCGCTGCACCATTAATCAGCGGGTATGCATGGTGATTATTGATAGTGGGAGCTGTACAAATGTGGCTTCAACAACACTAGTGGAGAAATTGAAGCTTCCAACTCAGAATCATCCTCACTCATATAAATTGCAATGGTTGAACAATGGGAGCACACTCCAAGTCAAAAAACAGGTTCTAATTTCATTCTCCATTGGTAAGAACTATGCTGATGAAGTACTGGGTGATGTTATTCCTATGGATGCTTGTCACTTGTTGTTGGGTAGGCCTTGGCAGTTTGACAGGGAAGTGAAATATGATGGGAGGAAGAACACTTATTCTTTTCGATCTGGGGAAAAGAATATCACACTTGCTCCTTTGAAGCCGTCCCAAACTCTGCAAGAAAAATCTGTTCCGGAAGTACCCAAAGGTAGTCTCTTTATCAGCAAAGCTCAAGTGGAGAAAGCCATAAATAAGCAAAAGCCAGTTTTTGCTTTATTGATGATGGAAAAGTCATGCCATGAGGAGAAGAGTCATCAACATCCTTTAGCTCATTCCTTAATTGGGGAATATCATGATGTTTTTCCTAATGATCTTCCAGCAGGATTACCACCATTTAGAGGCATTGAACACCAGATTGATCTCGTGCCGGGTGCACAATTGCCAAATAAACCAGCATATCGGTGTAATCCTGGAGAATCAAGGGAATTGCAGAAGCAAGTAGATGAGTTGATGGATCGAGGCTTTATAAGGCCAAGCATGAGCCCGTGTTCTGTTCCAGCATTATTGGTGCCAAAGAAAGATGGTACGTATCGCATGTGCATTGATAGTAGAGCTATCAATAATATTACCATCAAATACAGGTATCCCATCCCACGACTCGATGATATGCTTGATGAATTGCATGGTTCATCAATCTTTTCAAAGGTTGATCTTCGTAGTGGATACCACCAGATTCGAATGAAGGAAGGGGATGAGTGGAAAACAGCCTTCAAAACTAAAGGCGGATTGTTTGAGTGGCTGGTCATGCCATTCGGCCTCTCAAATGCTCCTAGCACATTCATGCGACTCATGAATGAAGTTCTGAAACCATTTATTGGTAAATTTGTGGTAGTTTATTTGGATGACATTTTGATTTACAGCAAGGATGTGGAGAGCCATGTGGATCATCTTCGGTGGGTATTTGATGTTCTACGGAAACAAAAGCTATATGGGAAGCTTGAAAAATGCGAGTTCTTTTCAACAGAAGTGGTGTTTTTGGGATATGTGGTAACCAAAGAAGGCATCATGGTGGATGAATCAAAAGTGGAAGCAATCAAGTCCTGGCCACAACCAGAATCCATTACCGAAGTAAGAAGTTTCCACGGTTTGGCATCTTTTTATCGTCGCTTTGTTTCCAATTTCAGCACTATTATGGCACCTATCACTGAATGCTTGAAAAGGGGGAAATTTGAGTGGTCAAAGGCAGCAAATGAATCATTTGAAATCATTAAGAAAAAGTTGTGTGAAGCACCGGTTTTGGCGTTGCCTGATTTTGATCAAGTCTTTGAAGTGGAATGTGATGCAAGTGGAGTTGGGATAGGCGCTGTTCTCATCCAAAGCAAGCGCCCTATTGCATATTTCAGCGAGAAACTGAATGATTCAAGGAGGAATTACAGCACCTATGATAAGGAATTTTATGCGGTTATAAGAGCCCTAGATCATTGGTCTCATTATTTGAGACCGAAGCAGTTTGTTCTTCATTCTGACCATCAGGCTTTGAGGTTTATCAATGGTCAACACAAGCTGAGTTCGAGGCATGCAAAGTGGGTGGAATTCTTACAATCATTCTCATTTGTGTCAAAATACAAGAAGGGGCAAGATAATCTAGTGGCAGATGCTTTATCTCGGAGGTATGCATTACTTACAATTCTTGATGCTCGAATTCTTGGATTTCAGCTTATGAGAGAAGATTATCAGCATGATATGGAGTTTAATTCTATTTTAATCCAATGTCAAGATGGATTTGTGGAGGATTATTCTGTACATGATGGGTTTCTCTTTAAGAGAAACAAGTTGTGTGTTCCAAAGGGTAATTACAGGGACTTGCTTATTCGGGAAGCACATGAAGGGGGACTTGCTGGTCATTTTGGCATCCATAAAACCTTGGAGATACTAAAAGATCATTTCTACTGGCCGAAGATGCAATCAAATGTCCAAGCTATTCTTTCAAGATGCGGAACATGTCAAAGAGCAAAGAGTCATTTCAAGCCTGGTTTATACACTCCGTTACCTATTCCGGAGCAGCCATGGGAAGATCTCAGCATGGATTTCATTATGGCTTTACCAAAGACTCAGCGAGGTAAAGATTCAATAATGGTTGTTGTTGATCGATTTTCTAAGATGGCTCATTTCATACCTTGTCATAAGACTGAAGATGCAGTGAAAGTGGCAGAATTGTTTTTCAAAGAGATTGTTCGCCTTCATGGAATTCCTCGCAGCATCGTTTCGGATAGAGACACAAAATTTCTCAGCCATTTTTGGAGAACATTATGGGGGAAATTCGGTACGAAACTTCTTTTCAGCACATCCCATCACCCTCAAACGGATGGGCAAACAGAAGTTACCAATCGTACATTGGGCACTATTCTGAGAACATTGGTGAACAAGAGCATGAGAGATTGGGATTTGCAACTTGCACAAGCTGAATTTGCATACAATAGATCTCCCAGTGCTACCACCCGACATTCTCCATTCGAAGTGGTTTATGGAATCAATCCAATCACTCCTATAGAATTGTGCTCTTTGCCTCTTGATTTTCAGGTAAATATTGATGCGGAGGAGAAGACAAAGCAGATGAAGAAGCTCCATGAATCTATTCGTGCTCAAATAGAGAAGTCTAATGAGGCATACAAGAGGCGAGCAAACAAGCATCGGAAGCAGGCTATTTTCCAACCTGGAGACAAAGTGTGGATTCACCTTCGCAAGGAGAGATTTCCATCCAAAAGGAAGAGCAAGCTGGCACTACGAGCTGAAGGTCCATTCAAAGTGCTTGAACGAGTGGGAAACAATGCCTACAAAATTGATTTACCAGATGATTTTGGCAGCGTTTCTGCAACATTCAACATTGGGGACTTATCTACTTACATTGAAGAAGATGATGTCGTGGATTTGAGGGCAAATCCTCTTCAACCGGGGGAGAATGATATGGATCAGATTCAGCACAAGGAGAATAATTTTGGGCTTGATAAAAATTCCAAGCCCAATTGTTGTTCGAATTGGACCAGCCCACACTTCTTGATGTCCAACACTATGGTGGGCCACAACACACTTATTTGGGACCCAAAATCATTTATCCACATGGCAAATGGTGGAAATTCGTAGCTGCACATTAATGAGGAGAGAGAAGGTGGAGAAAAGCATCATTAAGAGGGAATCCCGCTACTTTGGCTAGTGGGGTCATTAAATGGCATGGGAAAGTGTTATTTTATGCTTTTTATGTGCCTTTTGGGTTCCCCATGTCTTGTAACTCGAATTGGAGCATTTTTCTTTTTTTATTTTGTCTTTATATTGTATTTTCACTCCTTTGTAATGGGGATAGATGAATGTGACGGGATTTTGAAGTTTGCTGTGCAATCTTCTTGCTTTAGCCTCTTCCCTTTGCCCGGAATTGGTGGTGCATCTCCATCGCTGGTGACGTTGTCTTTAAGCGTGGAGAAACCTTGGCGGGTGGCATTGCCTTTAAGCCTCGGTCATTCGGCTACATTACGCTGCTCCTCTTCACTTACTCGTTTTTGAGCTTCCGGCGACGCATCAGGCTTGGTGGCCTAATCGGCCTAATCGGCCTAATGGGCCTAAGTGGACTCATGTGCTTAATGGGATTAATGGGCTTTGGGGCCAAATGGGCTTAATGGGCCAAATGGGCTGAATGGGCCTAGTTGTCCTAAGTTCACTAATGGGTCGAATGGGGCTCATGGGACTAAGTGTACTAATGGGATTAATGTGTCTAAAGGGCCTAATGGGAATAATTGGCCTAACGGGCCTAAGTTTCCTAATCTGACTAATGGGCTTAATGGGCCCAATGGGTCTAAGTGGTCAAATGGGACTAATGGGTCTATGTGGCCCAATTATCCTAATGGGCCTAAGTTGTCTGATAGGCCTACGTGGCCTAATGTGTCGAATGGGCATAATGGGCCTAAGTGTGCTAATGGTCCTAAGTGGCCCAATGGGCCTAATTGGCCTAAGTGGACTAATGGGACGAATGGGTCTCAGTAGCCTCATAGTCCTAAAGGGACTTAGTGGCCTCATGGGCCTAATGAGACTGATGGGCCTAAATGCCCTAAGTGGAATAATGGGCCTAACGGGCATAATGGGATAAATGGGACAAATGGGCCTAAGTAGCCAAATGAGATGAATGGGCCTAATTGGCCCAATGGGACTAATGGGTCGAATGGAACTAGTGGCCAAATGGATTTAATGGGTCAAATGAGCCTAAGTTTCCTAATGGGTGTAATGGGCCTAAGTGGCCTAATGGGCCTAATGGGCCTTAGTGGCCTAAGGGGGCTAGTTGGTGTTAGTGGCCTAAGTGGCCAAATGGGTATAATATGCCTAAGGGGCCTAAGTGGCCTAACATGCCTAATGGGACTAAGGGGCCTAATTGGCCTAATGGGCCTAATGGGTCGACGTCATTTAATGGGCCTAATAGACCTATGTGGCCTAATAGGCCTAGTGGGCCTAATGAGTCTAAGTGGTCGAATGGGTCTAAGTGGCCTAATGGTCCTAATGTGCCTAGTGGGCCTAATGGTCCTAAGAGGCCTAATGGGCCTACTGGACCTACTGGTCCTAATGGACCTAAGTGGCTTAAGTGGCCTAATGGGACTAATGGGCCTAATGTTCCTAATGGGCCAACTGGTCCTAAGGGGCCTAAGTGGCCTAATAGGCCTAATGGGACTAATGGTCCTAATTGGCCTTAGTGGAATAATGGGCCTAATTGGATTAATGGGAATCATGAGATTAATGGGTCTATGTTGCCTATTGGGCCTAAGTGGTCTGATGGAGAAAATGGGCCTCATGGGCCTAAGTGGCCTCATAGGCCTCATGGGCTGAAGTGGCGTAATGGACCTAATGAGACTAAGGGGATAATGGGCCTAATGGGACACATTGGACGAATGGGCTTAATGGGCCTTGGTTCCAAATGGTTCTAATGGGCTTAATAGGCCTATGGGGCTTGATAAGATTAAGTATCCTAATGGGCCTAAGGGGCCTAATGTGCCTAAGTGTCCTAATGGGCCTAGGTGGACTAATTGGCCTAATGGGATGAATGGGACTAAGTGGCCTAAGTGGCCTAAGTGACCTAAGTGGCCTAAGAGGCCTAAGTGTCCTAATGGGTGTAATGGGCCTAATGGGCCTAATGGACCTAATGGGCCTCTTAGGCCTAAGTGGCCTAATGGTACTAAGTGGCCTAAAGGGCCTAATTGGCCTAAGGGGACTAAGTGGACTAATGGGCTGAATGGGCCTAAGTGTCCTAATGGGCCTAAGTTTCCTAATCGATCTAAGGGGCGTAATGGGCCTAAGTGGCCTAATGGGACTAAGGGGACTAATGGTCCTAGGGGGCCTAATGGGCCTCTATGGACTAATGTGCTTAATGGTATTAACAGGACTACGGGCCAAATGGGCCTAAGTGTCCTAATGGGCCAAAGTTGTATAATTGGATTAATGGTATTAATGGGCCTAATGGGCCGAATGGGCCTAATGGGCCGAATGGGCCATAGTGGCCTAATGGGTGGAATGGGCCTAATTAGCTGAAGTGGCCTAATGCGCCTAATAGGTCGAAGGGGCCTAATTAGACAATGTTTCCCAATCTACCTAATGGGATTAATTGGCCGAATAGGCCTCATGGGCCAAATGGGCATAATTGGCCAAATGAGCCGAATGGGCCTGAGTGGCCTAATCGGCCTAATGGGATTAATGGGCCTAGTGGGCTAAGGTGGCCTAATGGGACTAATTGGCCTTAGTGGCCTCATCATCCTAATGTTCCTAAGTAGCCTAATGGGCCTAAGTGGCCTAATGGGGCCAAGTGGCTTAATTGGTTTAATGGGATTAATGAGCCAAGGGGACAAATGGGCCAAATGGGCATAATGGGCTGAATGGGCCAAATTAACCTAAGTAGCCTAATGGGCATAATGGTCCTAATGGGCCTAAGTGGTCTAATGGGCTTAAGTTTAATAATAATACTAATGGGCCTAAGTGGGACTAAGGGGGCTAATGGGCCTAAGTGGACCTAATGGGCGTAATGGGCCTAAGAGTCCTAGTGGGCCGAAGTGGACCTAATGGACTAATGGGCCTAGGTGGCTGAATGAGCCTAGGTGGGAAAATGGGCCTAGGTGGCCAAATAGGCCCAGGTGGCCTAATGGGATAATGGGCCTAATGGGATGAAGTGTCCTAATGGGAATAAAGGGCTTAATGGGCCAATGTGTCCTAATGGGCCTAAGTGGCATAATCGTAACCGAATGGGCCTAAGTGGCCTAATGGTCCTAGTGGGCCTAAATGACCAAATGGGCCTAAGTGGCTTAATGGGTCAAATGGGCTGTATGGGCCGAATGATCCTAATGGGCCTAAGTGGCCAAATTGGCTTAAAGGTCCTAATGGGACATAGTGGCCTAATATGCCTATGTGCCTGAATGGGCCTAAGGGGCCTAATGGGGCTCATGGGCCTAAGTGGCCGAATGGGCCTAAGTGGTCTAATTGGCCTAATGTGATGAATGGGCATAATTGGCCTCATGGGCCTAAGTGCCCTAATGGGCCAAATGAGACTAAGTGGCTTAATGGGCCTGATGGGTCTGATGAGTCGAGTGGGCCTAAGTATCCTAATGGGCCTATTGGGCCCAAGTGTCCAAATGGCCCTATGGGGACTTAGTGTCCCAATTAACATAATTTGACTAAGTGGCCTAATGGGCCTAATGGGACGAATGGGATGAATGTGCCTAATAAGACTAAGTGTCCTAATGGGCCTAAGTGGCCTAATGGGCCTAATGGGACGAATGGGCCTAATAATCCTAAGTGGCCTAATGGGAATAATGCACTAAAGTGACCTAATCATGAAAATGGGATTAATGGACCTAATGGGCCTAAGTGGCATAAGGGGCCTAAGTGGACTAATGGTCCTAAGTGGCCTAATGCGGAAAATGGACCAAAGTGGATAGATGGGCCTAATGGGCCAAAGTGTCCTAATAGGCCTAATGTGCCTAAGTGTCCTGATGGGTCAAAGTGGCAAAAGGGGCCTAAGTGGCCTAATGGGCTTAATGGGACTAAGTGGCCTAACAAGCCTAAGTGGCCTAATGGGCATAAGTGGCTTAATGGGACTAATGGTCCCAAGTGGCCTAATGGCCCTAATGGGCTGAATGGACCTAATGAGCCTAATGGGAAAGATGGGCTCAATGTGCCTAATGGGCCTCAATGTCCTAATTGACCAAATGGGATTAATGGTCCTAAGTGTCTTAATGGACCTAGTGGGTGTAATGGGCTTAAGTGGCCTAATGGGCCTAAGTGTTCCAATAGGCCTAAGTGGCCTAATGTGCCTAATGGGCATAATGGACCTAAGTGTCCTAATGGTCCTAAGTGGCCTAAGTGGCCTAATGGGCCAAATGGGACAAAGTGGCCTAATGGGCCTAATGGGCCTAAGTGGCCTAGTGGGACAATGTGGCCTAATGGGTCTAATGGGCCTAAGTGGTGTAATGGGCCTAATGGGTTAGTGGAAATAATGGGCCTAATGGGAATTAGTGTCCTAAGGGGCCTTAGCTGCCAAATGGGACTAGGTGTCATAATGAGAATAATGGGCCTAAGTGGTCTAATGGGTTGAATGGGCCTCACTGGCCTAATGGGCATAATGGCCCTAAGTGGTCTAGTAGGCCGAATGGGCATATGTGGACTAATGGGACAAATGGTCTTTAGTGGCCTAAGTGTCCTAATGGGACAAATGGTCTAAATTGGCCTCAATGGCCTAATGGGCCTAATGGGCCTAATACGCAGAATGGGCATAAGTGGACTAATGGGCCTAAGTGGCAGAATGACCCTAAGTGTCCTAATGGGCCTAAGTGGACTAATGGGACTAATGGGCCTAAGTGGACAAAGGGGCCTAAGTGTCCTAATGTTCCTAATGGGCCTAATGGTCCTAAGTTACATAATGGGCCTAAGTGGCCTAAACGGCCTAATTAGCCTAAGGGGACTAAGTGGACTAATGGGACTAATGGGCCTAAGTAGCCTAATGGGCCTAAGTGTCCTAATGGGCCTAAGGGGACTAAGTGGCCTAAGGGGCCTAAGTGGCATAATGTGCCTAATTGTACTAATGGGCCTAAGTGTACTAATGGGACTCAGTGGCCTAATGGGCCTAATGCACAAAATGGGATTAAGTTGTATAATGGGCTCAATGGGCCTAATGGGCCTAACTGATATAATGGACCTAAGCAGCCTAATGGGCATAAGGGGCCTAAGTGGCCTAATAGGCCTAGGTGGCCTAAGGGGCCTAAGTGGTCTAATGGGACTAAGGGAACTAATGCACCTAATGAGCCTAAGTGGCCTAATGGGCCTCTATGGCATAATGGGCCTAATGCACCGAATGCACCTAAGTGGTTCAATGGGCCTTAGTGGCCTAATGGGCCCAAGTGGCCTAATGGGCCGAAGTGGCCAAATGGGCCTAAGTGGAATAATGTGTTTAATGGGCCTAATGTGCCTAATTGGGAAAATTGGCCTAATGGGCCTAAGTGGCCTAATGGTCCTTATCCAATGGGCATATTGGGCTAAATGGACCTAATGGGCCGAATGGGCCTAATTGGCCTAATGAGCCTAATTTCCCTGATTGGCCTAATGTGCCTCATGTGCTAAATTGGCCTAAAGGGACTAAGTGTCCTAATGGGTCTAATGGGCCTAAAGGAACTAAGTGACATAATGAGACTAATCTAATGGGATTAATGGTCCAAATGGGCCTCAATGCCCTAATGGACTGAATAAGATTAATGGGACGAAGTACCCCAATGTGCCTAAGTGGACGAATGGGCCTAACTGGCATAATGGGCCAAATATATCTAGTGGTCCTAACGGGACTAATGGTCCTAAGTGGCATAATTTTCCTAATGACCCTAATGAATGAACTTGATGGCTCTGCACTCTTATGGATCCCAATGCTCCTTTTACCTCCTTTTCCCCACCCATGGTTTTGAGGGTCTCGTTGATGGTGATGGTTCCACATCAACTGATCCATCGTCTTCCCTCTCTTGATTTCTTATTCTTCCCTCTCAAATGATGTGGCTTCCTGGTGTGGTCATCAAATGTCGCTCACCACCCCTCTTTTGATCTATCCCTGCGCATCGGACCCCCATTCTGGGTATGTGTGTATGGGTGCTTTATATGTCTTAGGTCATCTCTAGTGAGTGAACACAATGCCTTCTTTCTACTCTACCCATGATGGTCTACTCATCACGTTTGTCTCCACTTTGGTCTCACTCGATTTGGGATATGGGTCTACTTGGGATGGTCCTGGAGTAGGGATGGCAGTGGTCTCATCTCGGATTCATTCCACTATTTGGCTCCTTCTCTATTTTTCATATCCAGATTGAGGTCTCATATGGTGATTTTTTTGGGATTGGTTTTGTTTCTATGTAATTGGTTCTCTTTTTTGTTGGACCGATGCGGTTTTTGGCTTGTTCCCCTACCGAGGCCTCCATCTTCTCATCCTTGCTGCGATCCTTTCCCTATCTGTCCAGTGTGCGGGTCTTTATGGAGGTTCTGGGAGGTGCAGATCGAGTGTCTTAGGGTCTCTAGGAGGTAGAATGGCCCATATTTGAAGGTTTGATGGTTGTGATGTTCTGTTTTGATAGTTTTTTGGTGGTGAAGCTGAAGTTTTACAGCTGTGATATGAAGACATCAGTGGTGATTAGTGGACATCCTGGTTTGTTTATCTCCAGTTCTCAGCTCCAATGATGATGGTCGACGATAATGAAGGTGGAGTTCCCATCAGCGATGTGGTGACTCTGGTAGTGATGGTTATGAAGATGATGTTCTAAGTGCACGACAAGGAGGTGATAATAACAATGATGATGGTGAAATCTTCTTCGATGTGCTATCTTCGATGTAGCAGCTGCATGTTTTGCAGGATCTATTGCCGACGCGACAGTTCCCGTGATGATGATACTCATTTAAAATTTTAAATATCTGGACTATTTTTGAAATTTTGATATGTGTCATGTTGTATGGTGTAAGGTTCCCACATTTTCCTCAAAGTGGCTTTTATGAAAATTAAAAAAATGATTTGGAGGGCCTAATGGGCCTAAGTAGCCTAATATTCCTAATGGTCCTAATGGGCCTAATGGGCCTAAGTGGCCTAATGGGCCAAACTAGCCTAATGGGCCTAAATGGACTAATGCGCCCAATGGGCCTAAGCGACTGAATGGTCCAAATGGGCCTAAGTGGCCTAATGGGCCTAATGGCTAATGGGCCTAATGGCCCTAATATGCCTAATTGTCCTAAGCCGCTCAAGTGGCATAAAGGGCCTAATGGGCCTAAGTGGCTGAGTAGGCCTAATTGTCCTAATAGGTCCAATGGGCCTAATGGGTATAAGTGGCCTAATGGGCCTAAGTGGACTAATGGGACTAATGAGACTTAGTGGCCTAACGGGTCTAAGTGGACTAATGGGACTAAGTGGCCCAATGGGTCCAATGGATAATGGGCTATATGGGCCTAAGTGGCCTAAGTGGCCTTATGATCCTAATGGACCCAAGTGATCTAAGTGGCCTAGTGGTACTAATGTGCTCAATATACCTAAGTGGAATAATGGGCCTAAGTGACCTAATGGGCCTAATGGGCTGAAGCAGCCTAAGTGACCTAAGGGGCCTAATGGGCCTAATGGGCTCAATGGGCCTAAGGGGCCTAATGGGCCTAAGCGGCCTAAGCAGCCTAAGTAGCCTAAGGGCATAAGCGGCCTAAGTGGCCTAAGGGAAAAAATGGGCCTAATGGGCCCAATGGTCCTAAGAGTCTTAATGGGCCTAAGTGGCCTAAGTAGCATAATTGGCCTAAGTGGACCTAAGTGGGCCTATGTGGCCTAAGTGGCCTAAGTAGCATAATTGGCCTAAGTGGACCTAAGTGGACCTAATGGGCCTAAGTGGCCTAAGTAGCATAATTGGCCTAAGTGGACCTAAGTGGACCTATGTGGCCTAAGTGGCCTAATGGGCCTAAGTAGCCGAATGGGCCCAATGGGCCTAAGGGGATGAATGGGCCTAATGGGCCTAAGTGGGATAATGGGCCTAATGGACCTAATCGGTTTAATGGGCCTAAGTGGCCTAAGTGGACTCATGGTCCAAATGGGTTTAATGGGCCTAAGTCATCGAGGGGGCCTAAGTGGCCTAATGGGTCCAATGGGCCTAATGGGCACAAGTGACCTAATGGGCCTAAGTGGTCAAATGGGCCTAATGGGCCTTAGTGACCTAATGGGCCTAAGTGGCCTAATGAGCCAAATGGCTAATGGGTCTAATGGGCCTAAGCAGTCTAAGTGGCCTAATGGGCCTAATGGGCCTAAGCGGCCTAAGTTACCTAATGGGCCTAATGGGCTAAATGGGACTAAGTGGCATAATGGGCCTAAGTGGTCTAAGTGTCCTAATGGGCCTAATGGGCCTAAGCAGCCTAAGTGACCTAAGGGACCTAATGGGATCTGTGGGCCTAAGTGGACTAAGTGGCCTAATGTGCCTAAGCAGCCTAAGTGGACTAAGGGGCCAAATGGGCCTAATGGGCTCATGGGCCTAAGCAACCTAATGGTCCTAAGTGGCCTAAGTGGCCTAAGTGGTCGAATGGGTCTAATGTGACTAATGGACCTTACCGGCCTAAGTGGTCTAAGGGGGCAAATAGGCCAAATAAGATCAATGAGCCTAAGTGGACTAATGGGACTAAGTGTCTGAATCGGCCTAAGTGGCCTAGTGGGCCTATGTGTCCTAAGTGGGATAATGGTACTAATGGTCCGAAGTGGACTAATGGGCCTAATGAGCCTAAATGTTCTAATGGTCCTAATGGGTCCTAATGGGGCTAATGAGGCTAATGAGCCTAATTGGCCTAATGGTCGGAATGTGACTAATGGGCCTAGTGGGCATAATGGACCTCAGTGGCCTAATGGGCCTAAGTGGCCTAATTAGTCTAATGGGCCCAGGTGGCCGAATTGGACTAAGTGGTTGAATCGACCTAATGGGCTGAATGTGCCTATTTGGCATAATGGGCCTAATGGGAGGAATGTGCATAATGAGCCTAATGGGACTAAGTGGCCTAATGATCTTAATGGGCCTAAGTGGACTAATGGGACTTTATGGGCCTAAGTGGTCTAATGGGACTAAGTGGCCTAATCGACCTCATAGGCCAAAGTAGCCTAATGGGCCTAATAGGCCAATTGGGATTAAGTGGCCTAATGGGACAAATGGGCTGAATGAGCCTAAGTGACCTAATCAGTGTAATGGGTCTAGTGGGACTAAGCGGCCTAATCATCGTAACGTGCCTAATGGGCCTAAGTGGCATAATGGTCCAATGGGCCTAAGTGGCCTAATGGTTAAAATGGGCCTAATGGGTTGAGTGGGATTAATGGGACTAATGGTCCTATGTGGCCTAATGTGCCTAATGGGTCTAAGTGGCCTAATGAGCCTAATGGGCGTAAGTGGCCAAATCGGCCTAATGGGCCTAAGTGACCAAATCGGCATAATGGGCCTAAGTGTCCTCATGGGTTGAATGGTCCTAATGGGCCTAATGGGACAAAGTGACCTATAAGTGGTCTACTTAGATTAATGGCCCTATTTAGGCCTTAGGCATTAGTGTTCCAAATATAGTGTTTTGGGTCTAGGTTTTAGGATTTTTTCATTATAATTAGCCTACATTAGTCTAAATTGGCCTAAATGACCAATGAGCCTAACATCCCAATGAACTAATGGGATAATGACCTAATGAACTAAATGACCTAATTGGTCTAAATAGCCTAATGGCCTAATAGCCTAATGGCATAATTGGCATAATGGCCTAATTGGCACAAATGAACTAATTGGTCTAAATGTCTTAATTTGTCTAAATGGATTAAATGGTCTTATGGAATTAAATTGTCCAATTGGCCTAATTTACCTAATTATACTAATTAGTCTAAATGTCCAAATGGGTCTAAATGGCCTAATTGGTCTAAATGGTTTAAATGGTCTGATTGGATTAAATGGTCTAATTCACCTAATTAGCCTATTTAGCCTAATTGGCCTAAATATGTGAAAATGGTCAAATCACCAAATAACCAATTGGACTAATAGTGTAATGAACTAATGGGATAATGGCCTATTGGACAAATTGGTCTAAATAGACTAATGACATAATTAGAATAAATGAACTAATTGTTTTAAATGGCCCAATTGGTCCAAATGGATTAAATGATCTAACTGGATTAAAGGGTTTAATTAGACTAATTGGCTTAATTGACCTTAATGGTCTCATTCACCTAATTGGCCTAATTGGATTAATTGCCTAAATTCCATCATGGACTAATTGTCCTAAATGGATTAAAGGCCTAAATTCCCTATGGCCTAATAACATAATTGGCCTAATGGACTAATTGTTCTAAACGACATAATTGGCCTAAAGGACCTAATTGGACTAAATGGTCTAATTAGCCTAATTGGCCTAATTGGCCTAATTCTCATAAATGGACTAACTAGACAATTAGCCAAGTAGCCAAATGGACAAATGATAAAAATTACCAAGTGACTGAATAACCAAATAACACAACATAAATGGAATTATACTGAAATGAATAGACAAGTGGAATCCAAACCATACACAGGTTTATCTTGGTAATTAGTATGGATTGTTTATGTTATGTCAATAGTATTAAATTTATAATTAAATGTACATTTATATGTTTCTTCATTTTATGGATTTCTTCAACATCTAGAATTTAAATTAATTCTAGGTTTATCACTTTAATATTATTCAATAATGTGGTATTATACTAATCAATGTCATTTGCAGCAAGAAACATTTGCCATCAAAGGTTGTACCTCGAGCAAAATTATTTTCCTTAACTACGAATAAGAATAATGGAAATGATGTAAATGAAAAAAAACAAGAAAATATTGTAAGTTTTTTTAATGATACTTCAAATTTTGATATGTAATTCATAATTAAATTTCTTGTTTATATTTTCAATAGTGTGTCCCAGAGGCCCTCAATGAGAAAGAAGATGACAACTTCGGGCCAAATGATCATTTGTGACAAGTATTAGGTGGGGAGCGCCATGGGAGAGCATGATGTCAACCTATGAAAAAAATCATCCCCACTAGGTATTGGACCTCATCAAGTGCATCTCAAACCTATCAGACCACCGAGCTGAAAAATGATCATGCAGAAGCAGATGATGCCAAAAAAATAGCAATAAAAGAGCTTGAAAGAAATAATTTGGTCACCAAACACTTCCTGAAAGATATATTAGTTATAAGTCCACCACTTCCATTATTGACTCTTATTACTTTTGATTCATGTATGACATCAATGTGATCTTTATATGATACTTAGATTGATTTCAATGAGGGTCCTAGTGGCGGTCGAGCTAATGGCGGTGGTGGTGGAGGAGGGGGGGGTGGAGGTGGTGGTGGCAGTGTTTGTGATGAAGGCGGCGGTGGTGGTGGTGGTTTCGAGCATAGTGGAAGCATGAAAAGATGTATGGTATATTAAAATTTATATTAATAATTCTTTCCTGAAGCCAAGATAGAGGGTCTTTCATGTCAAATTTAAAATTAAAATATTTAATATTTAAATAAATAAATACCTATTCCTAGAAACTTTCTTCATTAGTGAATTTTGATCATCTGAAAAGACCATTTCATATTACCACCATTTCACTGTGAGGATCCCAGGATAAAATCACTCTAGAGGCAATCCATATATACTCTTATGATCTCTGAGAAACACCACTCGATCTCTAGGTGTTAGTACATCGAGTCTAATGTCTTATGTTGTTTGTTCTTGATCACTCGTTCTTTGGTCTTGAAGAAATATTTCTTGCACTTATCATTATTGAGAGAGAGAGAGAGAGAGAATGAGGAGCTGAGAGATAATTCGTTGTGCACAACAATTTTCTATTCTCAATTTTTGGATTCTCTACACAATAGACTTAGATACCTATTTATAGAGTTGAGATTTAATTTAAAATATTATTTAATTGCATACCAGACATTAAATAAAATTAATTACCTTCAATAAATCTCCTACCACATAATATTATAATATAATTATTATTTTTTAGTGCACTCCAACTTGCGCAATAAAAAATATTATATAATGGTCTTTCTAATTAATATTTTTCAGTGGACTCATTCTTGGTCCATTCAAACTCCTCAATCATTTATTAAACAACCGAATAAATGTTTTATTCATAAATAAATATTTTATTTACAATATACCGAATAAATATTTATTAAAATATTAAATAAATAAAATAAATATTTTATTCACATGTCGGTGAATAAATATTTATTTAATTTATGTGATCAATATAAATTGAATAAAATTATTGCTCAGACTTGATAATAATATTTATTCCATTAATTAAACTCAAATAGAATTTAATCAAGATCAAAGGAAACCCTTAGTGTGTGACCCTCTAGGATTCCTTATCATTGACATTAGGTGGACTTCACTAAAGTTTGATATTACTATCTAGAAATGGGTCAAATCACCCAAGAGAAAGAAGTTGATGTCGCAACTTCAAAAACCAGATATGAACACTCACTGTGTAATATAATCTCTTTATCACAATATCTCGTCAAGAAGGTTTCACATCTGTGTCACCAACCTATATGATAGATATGTCTTCCTTTGACTATCTGAAATAAACACATCATTACACCATGGACATGGAATTTAATGTGAGGGTTTTATTCCAATCAAAGGGTTGAGATATCAGCTTCTTTAAATATTGAAGTGAAAAATCCTTCCTCGACTTATTCATTAATGACATGTCACTCGTGACACACCCAACGTATCCAACTTTTCCATGAGGTGTTATCATTATTGTTTACGAAAAACATCTAAGTATTATGGAATGATTTAATAATAATATTAAACTCTAAGGACCATCACACACACTCATAGATAGGAATACCCGATGACACCAAAACATCAGAAATTCCTATTAGTGGGTCTGTTCTCATAATCTCCCATCTTGGAGATTACCAAGTGCGAACTTCATGAGAAGAAGTCTCATATGCTTATTAGTACTTGTACCTGACAGTCTATGTACTTTTTTCCCTTCATAGTATGTTATCTAACTGGCCTAAATGGCCTAATTGGCCTAATTGGCCTAAATGGCCAAAAATAGCCTATTTGGTCTAAATGGTCTAAATTGGTCTAAATGGACCAATTGGCCTAAATTGCATAAATTAACTAACTGGATTAATTTCCCTATTTGACCTAAATGGATTAAATTTTCCTAATGGTCCAAAATGGCCTAATTGGCCTAAATGACCTAAATTAACCTAATTGGCCTAATTGACCTAAATTACAAAATTGTCTAATTGGTCTAATTGTACTCAATGGTCTAATTGACCTAAATGACCTAAATTTCCCAAATCAGATTAAATGTACTAATTTTCCTAATTGACCTAAATGGACTAAATTGGCCTAAATAGACTAATTGGGCGAATTGGCTTAAATGAACTAAATTAGCCTAAATAGCCTAAATGACCTAAATTGGCCTAAATGGAATAATTGGTCTAAATAGCCTAAATTGGACTAAATGAACTAAATTTTATGATTGAACTAATTTTCCTAAATGACCTAAATAGACTAAGTGGCCGAATTGGCCTAAATGGTCTAAATGACCTAAATGGACAAATTGATTAATTGGCTTAAATGGCCTAAATGGTCTAGCTAGATGAATTGGCCTAAATGTACTAATTGTACTAAATAGCATATATGGAATAATTGTAATAATTGTCCTAATTCAGCTAAATGGCCTAAATGGACAAAATTGGCCTAATTGGTCTAAATGGCCAAAATTGGTCTCAATGGTCTAAATGGCCTAATTGGCCTAAATGACATAAATCGCCTAAGTGGACTAATTGGACTAAATGGATTAAATGACCTAATTGGTCAAATTTTCCTAAGTGTCCTAAATTGACCTAAATGGCCTAAATTGGCCTAAATGGATTAAATTGGCCTAAATGGCCTAATTGGTCTAATTGGTCGGAATTGCCTAATTGGCCTAATTTTTCTAATTGGTCTAAATGATCTAAATTTTCCAAGATGGCCTAATTATCCAAAATGGCCTAAATGGCCAAAATTGTTATATTGGGGATAATTTTTCTAAATTTCCTAGAGCCATTTAGGAAAATTTAGACCATTTAGGTCAATTCGGTCAATTATGGCCTTTAAGCCAATTTAGGAAATTTAGACTAATTAGGTTAATTAGGTCGATTAGGCCTAAATGGCCTTATTTGCCTAAATGTCCTAAATTAGCCTAAATGGTCTAAATGAACAAAATTTCTTAATTGGCCTAATTGGCATAATTGGACTAATTGACTTAATTGGCCTAAATTGGCCTAATTTCCCTAAAGGGCCAAAAATGGCTGCATTGGACTAAATTGGTCTCATTGGCCTCATTGGCCTAAATGGCCTAAATTATCCTAAATGGCCAAAATGGCCTAATTGGCCAAAATGGACAAAATGGCCTAATTTTCCTAATTGTCCTAAATGACCTATACTAGCCTAAATGGCCTAATGGGACTAATGGGACTAAGGGTCGAATGAGACTAAGTGACCTAAGTGGCCTAATAGGTCTAATGGGCTTAAGTGGCCAAATGGGTCTAATGGGATTAAGTGGCATAATGAGGCTAAGTGGCCTAATCGGCCTAATGAGCCAATTGGGCCTAAGTGGCCTAATGGGTCTAATGTGAATAATGTGATTAATGGCCTAATTGGCCATATGGGCCTAATTGGCCATATGGGTCTAAATTAACCTAAATACCCTAAATGTCCTGAATTGGCCTAAATGGACTAATTGGCTTAAATGGCCTAAATTAGACCAAATGACTTAAATTGTCTAATTATCCTATTTTTCCTAAATGAAATAAATGGACCAATTGGACTAATTGGCCTAAATGGCCTAAATGTCTTTAATAAACAAATTGATTAATTGGCCTAAATGTCCAAAACGGCCAAAATTGGCCAAAATTGTCTAATTGGCATAATTGGACTAAATGGATTAATTAGCCTAAATGGCCAAATTGTCCTAAATGGACTAAATGGAATAATTTTCCAAATTGGTCTAATTAGGATAAATGGCCTAAATTAGGCTAAATGGCCTAAATTAGGCTAAATTGCCTAAATTGGCTTAACTGGTCTAAATGGCCTAAATTGGTCTAAATGGTCTAAATGGCCTAATTGGCCTAAATGAACTAAATGGAATAATTGATATAATTGGCCTAATTGTCATAATTGGCATAAATGAACTAAATGAACTAATTGGTCTAATTGTCCAAAGTGACCTAAATTGACCTAAATGGCCTAAATTGACCTAAATGGCATAAATTGGCCTAAATGGTCTAATTAGTCTAATTGGCATAATTTTCCTAATTGGACTAAATGACCTAAATTGACCTAAATGGCCTAATTTTCCTAAATGTCCAAAATGGACAAAATTGGTCTAATTTTCCTAATTGGTCGAAATGGCCTAAATTGGCCTAAATGGAATAATTGGGCTAAGTTGCCTAAATTGTGTAGTTGACCTAATTGGCCTAATTGGCCTAAATGTCCTAAATTGGTCTAAATATCCTAAATGGACAAAATTTTCATAAATGGACTAATTGGATTAAATTTCCTATATTACATAATTGGCCTAATTGAGCCAAATGGTCAAAATTGGCCTAATCGGCTTAAATGTCCTAATCGACCTAATTGACCTAATTGGTCTAAATTGCATAAATGGCATCAATGGAATAAATGGATGAATTGGCCTAAATGGTCTAAATTGTCCTAATTAGCCTAAATGGAACAATTGGCCTAAATTTCCTAAATTTCCTAATTGGCCTAATCAGATTAATGTGCCTAAATTGCCCTAAATGGCCTAAATCTTCTAATTGGACTAAATGCCCTAAAGGACCTAAATTGGCCTAATTAGATTGAATTGGTCTCATTGGCCTCATTGGCCTAAATGGACTAAATTTTCCTAAATGGCCTAATTTTACAAAATAACCTAAATGGGCCAATTAGCCTAATTTGCCTAAATGACCTAAATTGGCCTAAATGAAAAAATGAGCCTAATGGGCCTAAGGGTCGAATGGGCCTAAGTGTACTAGGTGGACTAATGGTTATAATGGGTTTTAAGTGGACAAGTGTGCCAAATGGGATTTAAGTGGACAAATGGGCCAAATGGGAAAAATGTTGTACTTGAGGTGGACCGATGTACTGTTCTTGAGAGAGAAGCTCCAAGTTTTAGAGATAAGAATAAGTTTCCCTATTTACTTTTGTTGAATAAGTTTAATGGATTGAAGTCAAAGAGAAGAGACAAGATCACAAAATTGTACTCAGTTGATCATCGCACTCAGTGTTTATCGTACTCAGCCAATTACCTTATTCGTCTTGTCAATCGCATTCGTCTGATCATCGTATTGAGCTTGATTAATAAAATTGGTATTTTTGTAATAGGTCTTCCGGATTATGGAAGATGGAGAATTGAAGTGGTGTCGATTCATCTCTATCACATTCTATCAAAGTTATATTTTTCATACTGGGGAGAATCTTCCTGAGAAGAATTGTATCGGGAAAATTGTATCAAGAAGAATCATATCAGGGAGAATCGTACTCGAAGTAATCAGACTGGGAAAATCATACTGGGAAAATCAGACTTGATTTTTTCTCTTAACAAAGTCCAGGAAGTTCTTACCATCTTTTGGGTAAGAAATTGAAGAAGTGTTTTCAATTAAATACATTTGTGGAATTAAAAATAAGCATAGGTAACATGAGTAGTTACACAATCATTGCATTACCCTATTTGTGCTAAGAGGGTGCACATGAACTATTGGATTGTTTACATGGTGCTACATGAGTGAAAGGGTATATCCTACTCGTTGTAATCCAATGATTATTTTCTGGTGGATTGTGTGGTATTGGATCACTTCCATACCAAACCAAGGATGTAGCTATTCTTATTGAATAGTGAATCTTGTAAATACTTGTGTTCATGTGGATGTGTGTTTGAATTATTTTCAGTAGGGAATATAATCTTTAACCAGAGGCGAATGTTATTTCATTTAAAAAGAAATATAAGAGAAAAAAGTATCACTGATTCACCCCCTCCCCCTCTCAGTGATACAATCATCCATTGGGCACTTTCAACTAGCCTACCAAGGGGCCTAATAGGCCTAATGGGCCTAAAAGGCATAATGGGCCAAATGGGCCTAAGTGGTCGAATGGGATTAACTGGCCTAAGTGGACTAATAGGTTGAATGGGCCTGAGTGGCCTAATGGGTTGAATGGGCCTAATGGCCCTAACAAGCCTAAGTGGCCAAATGGGCCCAATGGGTTGAATGGGCACAACTGGCCTAACTGGCCTAATTGCCCTAATGGGCCCAATGAGCCTCATGGGTCTAAATGGACAGTGTCCTAATGGGCCTAACTAGCCTAAGTGGCCTAATGGGCCTAATGGGATGAACGGGACTAAGTGGTGTAATGGGCCCAATGAGCCTAATGGGCCTAACTGGCCAAAGTGGCTTAATGGGCCTAACTGGCCTAAGTGGCCTAATAGGCCTAATGGGATGAACATGCCTAAGTGGTGTAATGGGATGAATGAGCCTAAGTAGCCCAATGGGCTGAATGGGCATCAGTGGCCCAATGGGCCTAATGGGCTGAATGGGTCGAATGAGCCTAAATGGCCTAATGGGCCTAATAGGCCTAATGGCCCTAAGTGGACGAATGGGCTAAATGGTCCTAAGGGGCATAATTGGCCTAATGGGCTAAATGAGCATAATGGGCATAAGTGGCCTAATGGGCCTAATGGGCCTAAGTGACCCAAGTGGCCAACGAGCCTAAGTGGTGTAATGGGCCAAATGTGCCTAAGCGGCCTAATGGGACTAAGTGACCTCATGGGCCTAACGGTCATAATGGGCTAAAGTGGCCTAAGTGGCCTAATGGGCCTAAGTGGACTAATCGGCCTGAGTGGACTAATCAGCCTTAGTGGCCTTAGTGGCTTAATGGGCCTAAGTGGCCTAAGTGGCCAAATGAGCTTAAATGGGCCTAAGTGTCCAAATGGGCCTAATGGGAATAATGGGCCTAATGGGACCAATGGTCCTAATGGGTCCAATGTGCCTAATGGGCCTAATGGGCCCAATGGGCCTAATGGGCCTAGGTGGTCAAAGTGGCCTAATGGGCCTAAGTGGTCTAATGGGACTAATGGGCCTAAGTGGCCTAATGGGCCTAAGTGGCACAACAGGCCTAAGTGGGCTAGTGGGACTAATGGGCCTAAGTGATCTAGTGGGCCTAAGTGACCTAATGGGCGTAAGTGGGCTAATGGGCATAATGGGCCTAAGTGGCCTAATGTGCCTAATGGGCCTAAGTGGCCTAAGTGGTGTAATGGGAATAATGGGCCTAAGTATCCTAATGGGCCTCAGTGGCCTAATGGGCCTAATGGGCCTGAGTGACCTAATGGGCCTAATGAGCCTAAGTGGACTAATGGGCCTAATGAGCCTTAGTAGCATAATGGGCCTAAGTGGCCTAATGAGTCGAATGAGCCTAAGTGGATGAATGAACCTAATGGGCCTCAGTGTCCTAATTGGCCGAATGGGCCTAAGTGGCTGAAGTGGCCTAATGGGCTGAATGGGCCTAAGTGGACAAATGGGCCTAATTGGCCTGAGTGGCCTAAGGGGCCTAAGTGGATGAATGGGCCCAATGGGCATAACATGCCAAAGTGGCTTGAGTGGCCTAATGGTCCAAATGGGCCTAAGTGGTCTAATGGGCCTAAGTGTGCTAATGGGCCTAAGTGGGATAATGGGCCTCCTGGGCCTTAGTGGACTAATGGGCCTAATGGGCCTAAGTGTTCTAAGTGGCCTAATGGGCCTAATTGGCCTAATTGACCTAATGGTCCTAAGGGGCCTTAGTGGACTAATGGGCCTAATGGTCCTAATATGCCTTAGTGGACTAATGGGCCTAAGGGGCCTAAGGGGCCTAAGGGGACTAATGTGCCTAATGAGCCTCAGTGTTTTAATGGTCCTAGTGGCCTTAGTGGCCTAATGGGAATAATGGGACTAGGTGGCCTAATGGGCCTATGTGGCATAATGGGCTTAAGTGGCCTAAGTGGCCAAATGGGCCAAATGGGCCTAAGTTGACTAATGGGCCTAATGGGCCTTAGTGGCCTAATGGATCTAATGGGATGAATGAGCCTAAGTGGACTATGAGGCCTAATGGGTCTAATGGGCGTAAGTGGCCTAATGGGCCAAATGGGACTGAGTGGTTTAATGGGCCTAAGTGGCCGAAGTGGCCTAATGGGCCTAAAGGGCCTAAGTGGCATAATTAGATGAATGGGCTAAATTTTCTAATGGGTGTAATTGGAATCAATGGCCTAATGGTCCTGATGGTCCGAATGGGCCTAAGTGGCCTAAGTGGTTTAATGGGCCTAATTTTCCTAAATGGCCTAATGACCCGAATGTGACTAAGTGGCCTAATGGGCCTAATAGGCCTAGTGGGACTAATGGGTTTAATTGGACTAATGGGCCTAAGTTTCCTAATGGTACTTAGTGGCGTGATGGGCTAAATGGGCTAAATGGGCCTAAGTAGCCTAAGTAGCTTAATGGGCCTAATGGGCCTAAGTGGCCTAATGAGCCTAATGGGCCTGATGGGCCCAATGGTCTTAAGTGGCCTAATGGGACTGATGGGCCTGATGGTCCTAATGAGGTTAATGGGCCTTAGTGGACTAATGATTTGAATGTACCTAAGTGGCCCAATGGGCTTGATGGGCCTCATGGGCCTCATGGGCCTGATGGGCATAATGGGCTGAATGGGCCTAAGTGGCCTCATGGGATTGGTGGGGCTAATGGGCATGATGTGTTTAGTGTGCCTAATTGGCCTAATGAGATGAATGATCCTAAGTGTCCTAATGGTCCTCATGGGCCTCATGGACCTAATAGGCCTAAGTGGGCCAATAGGCCTAATGGGACAAATGGGACAAATGGGCCTTAGTGGCCTGATGGGACTCCTGGGCCCAATGGGCCTAAGAGGCCTAAGTGACCTAATGCGCCTAATGGGACTAATGAACATGATGGGCATAATGGGTCTAAATGGCCACAGTGGCCTAATGGGGATAATGGGCCTAAGTGGCTTAATGAACTGAATGGGCCTAATTGGACTTACGGGCCTAGTGGGCCTATGTGGCCTAATGGGCCAAATGGGTCTAAGTGGCCTAATGGGATTGATGGTGTAACATCCCAAATAAGTAATGAATAATAGATATTTTTATCTATGTCTATTAATGATTAAGATAGTGTTATAGAGGCTTAAAATGAAAATAAATACAATCTTATGCATGGAATACACTAATATTCTTACAAGATTGTTTTTTGCCTTTTGATGGCAAACCATTTTTGAATCTATATTTTGACAATTTTATAAACTATGTTTGTCAAAATAAACTTATTCTTTATGATTGGGACATCAAAATTTACTTTGTGTGAATTTTTGGTATTTTTCTGACAATGTTCATTTTTTAATGAATAGTGAAAAATACTGCATTTTACATTAAAACTGCTTTTTAATCTAATTTATTTATATGATTAGATTATCTTTTGAATTTTTATTAATGTGTAATATGAATATATTTTTACCATTTTATCCAATGGTGGTCATTGGAATCAATTTCACTTTGAAATTAGACATAAACTGGTGTCAATCTTTTGATACTTATTATTTTGTAAAAACACGCTATTTGCTCTGGCAGCGGGAATTAATTATTAAATTAATTAATTTGACTTATATGTATTGAATTTTGTAAAATAGACTTTATTTTTGAATTTGGAATATCAAATATAGCTTAGGGTGAATTTTTGGTAATTTTCTGAAAAACTCCAATTTTTTATGAATAGTGAAACCACTAAGTGGTACTTATAAAGACTGATTTTCCGTCTAAATGAAATTTTGCCATCATTGTGTTTTGAATTTCAAAAATCCGACATACATGGTTGTCATTAAGAAGTAAAATGTGGTTCAATGAGATTATAATAATTTTTTGGTGAATAGTAACTTATTAAGTTCTTAATCGCGATTAGTGGTAATTAGGGTAGTTTAAGGTATAAATAATGCTTTAATAATATGAAATGACCTAGACACATGTCCCAACCTTATTGTTTGTTTCATGTCCGACCAAGACAAGCCATGGGTCAACTTGGGGACCCCATGGATCCACTTTTGTTGGGAAATGACAAAAATAACTTTTTATTTAATGTAAAAGTAAAAATGACACAAACATAATATGTTTTACGAAAACAATTTTTACATGGGCTTATAAAGATCAGATTTTTTATTATAAATAGTCATTGGAAATATAAAAATATTTCCTACATCATAGTATTTTTTTTATAATTTTTAGACATTAAATAAATTAAATTATTTATGACATAATAATGATGCAGTGATGACATCATTATTTGACGATTTAAATAAAATGGAAAGACAATGTAAAATCTATGAACTAAACATGGCCAAAACCAATTGGATGAGTGTATTTCGAACCCTTATCACCTTATCCACGAATTATATCAATGTGGGACCTTTTAAAACCGAAACACATTTTCAAATAATGTAATATTTCTTTACTTTCCAAAAGTGCCCCTCCTCTCCTCTTATAAAAGGCCCCCACCTCTACCTCATTTCACACACTCCTCAAGCCTTTGGCTCGGCCAACCCCTGCACATTTACTCTCTCCACATCCCTCTAATCATCCTAGAGGATTCCATTTGGGCTGAATCCTTTCAAAGGAAGCCTTTAGGCTCAAATTAAAAGGAGTTACACTTTTAAAGGTAATTCATTCTCTCATGTTCATTTGTTTTATTTTGCTTCTCCAACCCACTAAACTCTTTTTATTTACTTCTTTTGTAACAACACCAGTATCTTAAATATACTAGGAAGTTGTTATAAGATTTATTTGAGCTACACTTTCACACAACTACATCAAATGGTTAAAGAACATACGGTTTCCGTGGATGGCAAAATTCTGTCTCCCGAAACGATGATTGTTCAATACTCATTTAACACCTTCAAAGGTGGCCATTATGATGTCAATATTTTTGTATATGATATATTATATGTTTATGTTTTCCTTAAGCTTCTGTTTTTTTCATTTTGGGCATACCTTTATGGTTTCCATTATGGGTAAACACGATATCTTCATTTTAGGAAGTGCGGACTACCGCCCCCTGAAAGTGATTTGATTCATTAATACCATATGTGGGATGTGTAAAGGATAAAGTTAATGATATTATATATGTTATTATACTGGAATTATAATATACTCTTATATAATTATGATTCCATTCCAAAAAAAAATACGAAATAGAAATGGAAGTAGCATTCATGCGTACGTACGGCTTACCGTCTCCATGAACGGTGCATTTCATTTCTTACCTCTAAATGTGATGTAATATTATAAATAAATGTATATGATGAATATATATGATATATATGTTATCCAAATCATTAATATCATTCTGGATATAACGAACCCATGACCAAATTAACAACATGTAAGTGTAATAAGTCTATTTTTGACTTAAGAACCAAATACCGACAAAATGAACATTATTAACTTAAATGATTACATGATGTTCATAACATGGTATAAAAGGAATAATGAACTTGAAAAAGAATCTTAAGCAAGTAGAGATTAACTCAAGTTTATTATTCAGGAGATTAAAGAACGGTCGGGTCAAGTCGGATACGAGGTATGGGACTTCGTCTCAATCTCCTTTCATTGAGGCATATTTTGTTTTATACACAACTTTCTTTTATACGGTGTATAAACCCCTTTGACTTTTACGTTTATTCAAAAGGAATCTTTTTACGAAGTGTTTAATAAACGACAAAAGGGAATGTTTTTGTCGTACGTATGCGGCGACAACGACTTCTCCGCCGTCGTGACCGTTATTTGAGTTTCGGCTTCCTCTACAAGCCATACCTTCTTTTTTAAAAGAAAAATAAATACCATGTTTTACTTTTCTTTTATTTTGGTATGGAAAATGGTTTTCACAATGTTTTTGTGTTGTATTGATATCTTGTGATTGAAATTTGGAAATGTTGTGTTTCCTTTATGCATGTTTTATGTGATACGATTATGTTATGGTTCTTGGGCATTATTATGAAGACGGGTGGTTCCATGATAAACTAAGGGCGGGTGAGCCCGATATAGCTCTCCAATGCATTGGGTAACGCGAAGGAGTGAAACGTTAAGGTTTCTCCGAAGAGATTTAGGGAATATACTGTGATGGGTATTCCAAACGTAACCAAGAGGGTTACTCCCTACGTAAGAATGTTATGAATGCCTCAAGTTACCTTTATGTCTTATGATTTCTATGATTTATTCATGATTTTATGAGGTATGTTAAAGTGCCAATGTTTTATGGGTAAAGTATGATTTCATTCTTATGTATATATGAACTCATGTTTCCTTTCCATGTTTTTTTTATAACCCATACTGAGTTTTTATGCTCATCCCAAGTTTTTGAAATGTTTTTCACAGGTCAAGGGAAAGGTACATGATAAGATGATAGAGTCAAGGATGTGTCAAGAAATAATCCATGTTTTATTTTAAATGTGTTTCCATTGATGGGAATGAAGAATACTATCTTTATGTAACCACTTTGTTTATATGTGGAATGTAATGCAAGTTTTATGATCTAATTCTCTAAAACTCTAAACCCGAAAAGATCCTCAATGTGTAATCTTGTAATAACTCAAGATTAAGTAAGGTTTAAGGCTGGGGCCTTATAGTTGGTATCAAAGGTCAGTTTAGATAACTTTAGGAGTTAGAATTATATTAAATGATTATCCAAATTTATTATTATTTTTTGAAATGATATAGCATTTAAAGATTACCATGTTGCTTCATCTAAGACATGTTTCTTCAGAATGGTTTTCCGCAGAGGAAACAGGGAAGCAGTGCTAGGAAGGCATACAGAAGGAAATAACCTTCCGAATCAGCATCCAGAAATGGTCTGAATTGGAACTGAACAGTTTGTTGCAGTAATGGCGCAGTTGACTCAAGCGATAAATGGTGGTGGTATCCATGCACGAGATCAGCCAGATCAACCGCAGAGGAACATGTCAGTGGTGGAACATTTCATGAGGCAACATCCACCATCATTCAGAGGATCATCTGACCCTGTGCTAGCTGAAGGGTGGATTAAATCACTGGAGAAGATTTTTGATGTCATGGGGTGTTCAGATAATCAAAAGGTTAGTCTTTCTATTTACCGTTTGGAGGGTGAAGCAGATCAGTGGTGGTCTATGGTTAAAAATATCAGGGACGCCGATGAGATTGATGCTCTTGACTGGGATGAATTCAAAGGTATGTTTCTTGAGAAGTATTTTCCTAAGGCTGTTCGACTTAGGATGGAAAAGAAATTCTTGGAATTGAGGCAAGAGGAAGACTCAGTGGCTGCCTATGAAGAAAGGTTCACTCGATTGGCAAGGTATGCTCCAAATTTTATTCGAGACCTTGATAGTAAAATCAATCGTTTTTACTCAGGATTAAAGACAAAATATCGAAGGGCATTAGCTTCTCGAGAGTTTAAAAGTTATGAAAAGCTTGTTTGATGTGCTGAGAAGGTAGAAATGGAGTTTTCCGATGACCAAGTGTTCTATAACAACCAGCAGAAGAAGAGACCAAGGTGGCAGGAGAAAGGTAAGAATTCTTCAAAAAAGTTTGATGGTAAGAGAACTAAGTTTCCAGTTTGTGATAAATGTGGCAAAAGGCATGCTGGGGAATGTCTTCTGAATTCTGGGAAGTGCTACCGATGTGGTAAGATGGGACATAAGGCTCGTGATTGCACTGAAAAGGATCAAGGTGAAGGTAAGAACAAATTTGATTTACAGTTAGTGAAATGTTATAAGTGCAATGAGATGGGTCACTATGCAAACGAGTGTCCGACAAGGAGCTTGAGTGATGGGAAGCAGTTAGACTACAAGCAGAAAGGGGTGGTGAAATCCTTTGCAACTACTTCAGCAGATGTGGGGCCATCAAATGAAGTTGAATCAGGTACTTTGTTTGTTTTTTCAGATTATGCCAGTGTGTTGTTTGATTCGGGGTCTACACATTCTTTCATCTCTGAAACCTTTTCTAGTAAAATGGGAATACCATATCAAGAAATGACTCCTGAACTTTTGGTAAAAACACCTGGGGGGAATGTTGAGGCAAAAAGAATTTATAAGAATCTTCCTATCCTTATCTGTGGAAAGAACCTACTTGCAAACCTTATTGTTCTACCTCTAGTAGAGTTTGATGTTATCCTGGGTATGGATTGGCTCTCTATTTACCATGCTAAGATTGACTGTAGAGATAAAGAAGTTTATTTTCAGAAAGACTTTCAGTTTGTTTACAAGAATGAACCCTTACTTTTGATAACATATCAAGAGGCCGAGAAACTTATAAAAGATGGAAATGAATGTTACCTTGCACACGTCTTTGAAAATAAAGGAACTGTTCAGATTAATGATGTGCCAGTGGTAAATGAGTATCCTGATGTTTTTCCTGATGAGTTGCCTGGAATAATACCAGATCGGGAAGTTGAGTTTACTGTTGACTTAGTTCCTAATGCTAAGCCAATTTCAAAACCCCCTTATCGAATGGCACAAATTGAACTTTTAGAGTTGAAGGAGCAATTGCAAGATTTATTAGAGAAAGGTTTCATTAGACCTAGCACATCACCATGGGGTTCTCCTGTTTTATTTGTTAAAAAGAAAGATGGTTCTATGAGACTTTTCATTGATTATAGAGCCTTGAATAATATCACTGTTAAGAACAAATATCCTTTGCCTCATATCGATGATTTGTTTGATCAGCTCCAGGGAGCTTAGTTTTTTTCAAAGATTGACTTGAGATTGGGGTACCATCAGCTGAAGGTAAAGGAGGCAGATATTACGAAGACCGCGTTCCGTACGAGATATGGCCATTATGAATTTGTAGTAATGCCTTTTGGGCTAACCAATGGACCTGCTGTATTCATGGACTTCATGAATAGAATTTTCCATGAGTTCCTGGATAAGTTTGTGGTGGTTTTCATTGATGATATTTTGGTGTTTTCTAAAAGTAAAGAGGAGCATGAAAAACATTTAAGGGTTATCTTGCAAACCTTAAAAGAAAAGAAATTGTATGGTAAATTCAGCAAGTGTGAGTTTTGGTTGCAACAAATTTCTTTCCTTGGTCACATTGTTTCTAAAGATGGAATAACTGTTGATCCTGCAAAAACAAAAGTTGTGGAAGAATGGCCAAGACCCACAAATGTAACCGAGATTCGTAGCTTCCTTGGTTTGGCGGGCTATTACTGAAGGTTTGTTAGAAATTTTTCACGGTTATCTAGTCCAATGACTAAGCTAACTCGGAAGGGTGTTAAGTTTATCTCGACAAAAGAATGTGATGATTGTTTTTAGGAATTGAAAAGAAGATTGGTGAATGCTCCAGTTTTGGCACTACCTTCCAGGAATGGTGAGTTTGTTATATACAGTGATGCTTCATTGAAAGGACTTGGTTGCGTCCTAATGCAGAATGATCAGGTAATTTCTTATGCTTCACGACAGTTGAAAACTCATGAGGTAAATTACCCTACACATGATTTGGAATTAGCTGTTGTTGTTTTTGCTTTAAAAATTTGGAGGCATCATTTGTATGGAGTAAAGTGTGAAATATATACCGATCACAAAAGTTTAAAGTATATATTCACTCAGAAAGAGTTAAACATGAGACAAAGGAGATGGCTAGAATTAATCAAGGATTATGATTGTACAATTCATTACCATCCGAGAAAAGCAAATAAAGTGGATGATGCTTTGAGTCGAAAAAGTAATGCTTCATTAACAATGTTGCGTTTGGAACGTGATCCTTTGGTTAAGGATTTGATGAACTTTGGCATAGAAGTTGTTGGTGCAGGAAGTCCTTCTGTTTTGTTTCAGGTATCAGTGAGATCTTCTCTATCAGATAGAATCAAGCAAGCACAAAAGCAAGACAGTGAGTTGCAGAAAAAGGTAGAGCTGGTTCAGAAAGGTAAGTTGCCTGAATTCAACATTGATAATGATTGTGTTTTGAGATTTGGGAAGAGATTGTGTGTGCCTTGTGATTCACATTTGAAGAGAGAGTTTTTATGTGAAGCTCATAGTTCTCTGTTTTCAGTTCATCCAGGCAGTACTAAGATGTATAGAGATCTACGGGAGTATTACTGGTGGGATGGAATGAAAAGAGATATTGCTGATTTTACTGTGAAGTGTTTGACTTGTCAGCAGGTTAAAGTTGAGCAGCAGTTACCGAAAGGGATGCTTCAGCCTTTACCAGTGCCAGAGTGGAAATGGGAGAATATATCCATGGACTTTGTTGTTAGATTACCGAAGACATCTAGAGGTAATAATGCAATATGGGTTATTGTTGATCGCTTGACCAAATCTGCTCATTTCCTTGCTATACGAGATACTTTCTCTCTTGATCAACTTTCCCGTTTGTATCTTAAAGAGATAGTCAGGTTACATGGAGTTCCTCTCTCCATTGTATTGGATCGTGATCTCAGGTTTACTTCTAACTTTTGGAAAGGCCTTCAGAAGTCGTTGGGTACTGAATTAAATTTTAGTACAGCTTTTCATCCTCAATCAGATGGGCAGTCAGAACGAACAATTCAGACATTGGAGGATATGCTACGAGCTTGTTCTATGGATTATCAGGGAAGTTGGGACCAACATCTTTCTTTGGTTGAATTTTCATATAATAACAGTTTTCATTTCAGTATACAGATGGCACCATTTCAGGCATTATATGGGAAGCGGTGTCGAACTCCAGCTTTCTGGGATGAAGTGGGTGAAAGGAAGTTGATGGGACCAGAATTGGTAGAAGAGATGGCAGAAAAAGTTCAGCTGATTCAGAAACACATGAGAACAGCTCAGAGCAGGCAGAAGAGTTATGCGGATAACCGGAGGAAGGATCTATCTTTCGAGGTAGGTGATCATGTTTTTCTCAAGGTTTCTCCTTGGAAGAGTGTGATGAGATTTGGTAAGAAAGGAAAGTTGATTCCAAGGTTCATTGGACCATACGAAATTCTGGAGAGAGTTGGATCAGTTGCATATCGAGTGGCTTTACCTCCAAGTTTATCTCAGGTACACAATGTTTTTCACATTTCGATGTTGAGAAAGTATATGCCAGATCCATCTCATGTTTTGAGTCCAGAGGTAGTTCAGCTGGAAGAGAACCTATCTTATGAGGAACAACCGGTCCAGATTCTTGACCACAGGGAGCAAGTGTTACGGAATAAGGTGATTCACCAGGTAAAGGTTTTGTGGAAAAACCACATGATTGAAGAGGCAACATGGGAATCTGAAAATTTAATGAGGGATAAGTACCCCCATTTATTCGATAAGTAAATAAATTGCGGGGACACAATTTTCTAAAGGGGGGAAGGATGTAACATCCCAAATAAGTAATGAATAATAGATATTTTTATCTATGTCTATTAATGATTAAGATAGTGTTATAGAGGCTTAAAATGAAAATAAATACAATCTTATGCATGGAATACACTAATATTCTTACAAGATTGTTTTGCTGCCTTTTGATGGCAAACCATTTTTGAATCTATATTTTGACAATTTTATAAACTATGTTTGTCAAAATAAACTTATTCTTTATGATTGGGACATCAAAATTTACTTTGTGTGAATTTTTGGTATTTTTCTGACAATGTTCATTTTTTAATGAATAGTGAAAAATACTGCATTTTACATTAAAAATGCTTTTTAATCTAATTTATTTATATGATTAGATTATCTTTTGAATTGTTCTTAATGTGTAATATGAATATATTTTTACCATTTTATCCAATGGTGTCCATTGGAATCAATTTCACTTTGAAATTAGACTTAAACTGGTGTCAATCTTTTGATACTTATTGTTCTGTAAAAACACTCTATTTGCTCTGGCAGCGGGAATTAATTATTAAATTAATTAATTTGACTTATATGTATTGAATTTTGTAAAATAGACTTCATTTTTGAATTCGGAATATCAAATATAGCTTAGGGTGAATTTTTGGTAATTTTCTGAAAAACTCGAATTTTTTTTGAATAGTGAAACCACTAAGTGGTACTTATAAAGACTGATTTTCCGTCTAAATGAAATTTTGCCATCATTGTGTTTTGAATTTCAAAAATCCGACATACATGGTTGTAATTAAGAAGTAAAATGTGGTTCAATGAGATTATAATAATTTTTTGGTGAATAGTAACTTATTAAGTTCTTAATCGCGATTAGTGGTAATTAGGGTAGTTTAAGGTATAGATAATGCTTTAATAATATGAAATGACCTAGAAACATGTCCCAACCTTATTGGTTGTGTCATGGCCGACCAAGAAAAGCCATGGGTCAACTTGGGGACCCCATGGATCCACTTTTGTTGGGAAATGACAAAAATAACTTTTTATTTAATGTAAAAGTAAAAATGACACAAACATAATATGTTTTACGAAAACAATTTTTACATGGGCTTATAAAGATCAGATTTTTTATTATAAATAGTCATTGGAAAGATAAAAAGATTTCCTACATCTTAGTATTTTTTTTATAATTTTTAGACATTAAATAAATTAAATTATTTATGACATAATAATGATGCAGTGATGACATCATTATTTGACGATTTAAATAAAATGGAAAGACAATGTAAAATCTATGAACTACACATGGCCAAAACCAATTGGATGAGTGTATTTCGAACCCTTATCACCTTATCCACGAATTATATCAATGTGGGACCTTTTAAAACCGAAACACATTTTCAAATAATGTAATATTTCTTTACTTTCCAAAAGTGCCCCTCCTCTCCTCTTATAAAAGGCCCCCACCTCTACCTCATTTCACACACTCCTCAAGCCTTTGGCTCGGCCAACCCCTACCCATTTACTCTCTCCACATCCCTCTCCTCATCCTAGAGGATTCCCTTTGTGCAGAATCCTTTCAAAGGAAGCCTTTAGGCTCAAATCAAAAGGAGTTACACTTTTAAAGGTAATTCATTCTCTCATGTTCATTTGTTTTATTTTGCTTCTCCAACCCCCTAAACTCTTTTTATTTACTTCTTTTGTAACAAAACCAGTATCTTAAATATACTAGAATGTTTTTATAAGATTTATTTGAGCTACACTCTCACACAACTACATAAAATGGTTAAAGAACATACGGTTTCCGTGGATGGAGAAATTCTGCCTCCCGAAATGATGATTGTTCAATACTCATTTAACACCTTCAAAGGTGTCCATTATGATGTCACTATTTTTGTATATGATATATGATATGTTTATGTTTTCCTTAAGCTTCTGTTTTTTTCATTTTGGGCATACCTTTATGGTTTCCATTATGGGTAAACACAATATCTTCATTTTAGGAAGTGCGGATTACCGCCCCCTGAAAGTGATTTGATTCGTTAATACCATATGTGGGATGTGTAAAGGATAAAGTTAATGATATTATATTTGTTATTATACTGGAATTATAATATACTCTTATATAATTATGATTCCATTCCAAAAAAAAATACGAAATAGAAATGGAAGTAGCGTTCATGCGTACGTACGGCTTACCGTCTCCATGAACGGTGCATTTCATTTCTTACCTCTATATGTGATGTAATATTATAAATAAATGTATATGATGAATATATATGATATATATGTTATCCAAATCATTAATATCATTCTGGATATAACGAACCCATGACCAAATTAACAACATGTAAGTGTAAGAAGTCTATTTTTGACTTAAGAACCAAATACCGACAAAATGAACATTATTAACTTAAATGATTACATGATGTTAATAACATGGTATAAAAGGAATAATGAACTTGAAAAAGATTCTTAAGCAGGTAGAGATTAACTCAAGTTTATTATTCAGGAGATTAAAGAATGGTCGGGTCAAGTCGGATACGAGGTATGGGACTTCGTCTCAATCTCCTTTCATTGAGGCATATTTTGTTTTATACACAACTTTCTTTTATACGGTGTATAAACCCCTTTGACTTTTACGTTTATTCAAAAGGAATCTTTTTACGAAGCGTTTAATAAATGACAAAAGGGAATGTTTTTGTCGTACGTATGCGGCGACAACGACTTCTCCGCCGTCGTGACCGTTATTTGAGTTTCGGCTTCCTCTACAAGCCATACCTTCTTTTTTAAAAGAAAAATAAATACCATGTTTTACTTTTATTTTATTTTGGTATGGAAAATGGTTTTCACAATGTTTTTGTGTTGTATTGATATATTTTGATTGAAATGTGGAAATGTTATGTTTCCTTTATGCATGTTTTATGTGATACGATTATGTTATGGTTCTTGGGCATTATTATGAAGACGGGTGGTTCCGTGATAAACTAAGGGCGGGTGAGCCCTATATAGCTCTCCAATGCATTGGGTAACACGAAGGAGTGAAACGTTAAGGTTTCTCCGAAGAGATTTAGGGAATATACTGTGATGGGTATTCCAAACGTAACCAAGAGGGTTACTCCCTACGTAAGAATGTTATGAATGCCTCAAGTTACCTTTATGTCTTATGATTTCTATGATTTATTCATGATTTTATGAGGTATGTTAAAGTGCCAATGTTTTATGGGTAAAGTATGATTTCATTCTTATGTATATATGAACTCATGTTTCCTTTCCATGTTTTTTTTATAACCCATACTGAGTTTTTATGCTCATCCCAAGTTTTTGAAATGTTTTTCACAGGTCAAGGGAAAGGTACATGATAAGATGATAGAGTCAAGGATGTGTCAAGAAATAATCCATGTTTTATTTTAAATGTGTTTACATTGATGGGAATGAAGAATACTATCTTTATGTAACCACTTTGTTTATATGTGGAATGTAATGCAAGTTTTATGATCTAATTCTCTAAAACTCTAAACTCGAAAAGATCCTCAATGTGTAATCTTGTAATAACTCAAGATTAAGTAAGGTTTAAGGCTGGGGCCTTATAGATGGGCCAAATGGGACTCAGTGGACTCATGGTCCTAATGGGCCTAATGGGCCTCATGGGCCTAAGTGTCCTAAATAGCTGAATGGGCCTAATGTGCCTAATGTGCCTAATGTGCCTAATGGGCCTAAGTGGCTTAATGGACCGATGGGCATAATGGGCCTAATGGGATTTAATGGACCAATGGGCCTAATGGGACTGATTATCCTGATGAACATAATGGTCCTGAGTGTCCTAATGTGCCTAAGTGGCCCAATGGACCTAATGGGCCAAAGTAGCCTAATGGGCCTCAATGGACGAATGGGCCTAATGTGCTAGATAGGCCAAATGGGCATAATGGAGAAAAGTGGCCTAATGGGGCTAAGTGGGCTAATGGTCCCAATGGGCCTAATGGTCCTAATGGTCCTAAGAGTCCTAAGTGGCCTCATGGGACCAATGGGCCCAATGGGCATAAGTGGCCTTATGGGCATAATGGGCCTCATGGTCCTAAGTGGACTCATGGGCCTGATGGGCCTAATGGATCTTAGGTTCCTAATGGGACTAATGAGTCTCATGGTATTAATGGGTATAATGGGCCTCCTAGTCATAAGTGTCCCAATGGGCTTAGTGGGCCTAAGTGGCCTAAGTGGCCTAATGGGTGTAATGGGCCTCGGTGGACAAATGGTCTCAGTGTGCCTAAAGGTCCTAATGAGCCTAAGTGTCATGATGGGCCTAATGGGCCTCATGGTCCCAAAGGGATGAATGGGCCGAAGGGGCCTTATAGGCCCAATTGGCCTAATGGGCCTAAGCGGCCTAATGGGCCTAATGGGCCTAATCGGCCTAAGAGCACTAAATGGCCTAAGTGGCCTAATGGGACTAATGGGTTAATGGTCCTAAGTGTCATGATGGTCCTATGTGGCTTAATGGGCCTAAGTGGCCTAATCGGGCTAATCAACCGAATGGGCCTAATGGGCCAAAGTGGCCTAAGTGTCTTAACGGTCCCAATGGGCCTAATGGGACGAATGGGATGAATGGGTTTAATGGGCCTAATGGGTCTAAGAGGCCTAATGGGACTAATGGTACTAATGGACCTATGTGTCCTAATGGTACTGAATGGTCAAATGGGCCTAATGGGCCTAAGGGGTTTAATAGGTATAATGGGCCTAAGTGGCATAATGGGCCTAAGTGGTAAAATGGGCATAATGGGATTAAGTGGCCTCATGGGCCTAATGGGCTTAATGGGCCTAAGTGGCCTAATGGTCCTAAGTGGCATAATCCCTCTAATTTACTGAATGGGCCTAATGGGCCTAAGTAGCCTAATGGGCCTAATGGGCCTAATGGGCCTAGTGAGCCTAATGGGCCTAAGTGGCCTAATCAGACTAATCTACTGAATGAGACTAATGGGATGAATGGGCCTAAGTGGCCTAATGGGGCTAATGGGCCTAATGGGCCTAATGTCATAGTGGACTAATGGACCTAATTGGCCTAATGGGCATAATGGGCCTAAGTGGCCTAAGTGGTCTAATTGGACTAGTCATCCAAATGAGCCTAATGGGCATAAGTGGCCTAATGGGCTTAGGTGGACTAATGGGATTAATTGGCCTAATGGTTCTAATGAGCCTCATGGGCCTAAGTGGCCTAAGTAGCATAATGGGCCTCATGGGCCTAATAGTCCTAATGGGCCTAATGGTTCTAAGTGGCCTGATGGGCCTAATGGGCCGAATGGGCCTTAGGGTCCTAGTGGACCTGATTGTCCTTGTGGCCATAATGGTCCTCAGTGGCCCAATATTCCAAAGTGGCCCAATGGGCCTCAGTGGTCGAATGGGCCTAAGTGGTCCAATGGGTCTAATGGGCCTGATAGGATAAATGGGAACAATGGGGCAAAGTGGAACAATGGGCCTAAGTGTCCTAATGGGCCTAATGGGCCTAAGTGACCTAATGGGCCTAAGTTGCCTAATGGGCCTAAGTCGCATAATGGGCCTAAGTGGCCTGATGGGCCTTATGGGCAGAATGGGCCTCATGGGTCGAATGGTCCTAAGTGGCCTAAGTGTCCTAATGGGATTCATGGGCCTAAGTGGCCTAATGGGCCCAATGGGCTAATTGGACTAAATGTCTGAATGGTCCTGATGGGCATAGTGGGCCTAATGGGCCTTCGTGGCCTAATGGGACTCATGAGCATAATAGACCCAATGGGCATAATGGGCCTCATTGGCCCAATGGGCCTAATGGGCCTAAGTGGCCTAATGGGCCTAATGGGCCAAATGGTTCTAATGGGCCTAAGTGGTGTAAGTGTCCTAATCCGTATAATGGGCATAAGTGGCCTAATGGGCCTAATGGGTCGAACGGGCCTAATGGGATTTAGTGGACGAATGGGCGTGATAGGCCCAATGGGTATAATGGGCCTAATGGGCCAAAGTGGCCAAAGTGGCCTAATGGGCATAATGGGATAAATTGGATTAAGTGTCTTAGGGGGGCCAATGGGCCTAAGTTTCCGAACATGCCTAATGGGCCTAAGTGGAGGAATGGAACTAATGGGCCTAAATGGAGAAATGGGCCTAATAGGCATATGTTGCTTAATGAGGCTACGTGGCTGAATGGGAGAGATGTGCCTAATGGCCCACAAGAGACTCAAGTGCCAAATGAGCCTAAGTGGCCTCATGGGCCTAATGGGAATTGGTGTAATAATGGGCCTAATGGGCCTCATGGGCCTTAGTGAGATCGTGGGCCTAATCGGCCTTAGTGGCCTCATGGGCCTGATGGGCCTATTGGGCCTAATGGGCCTCCTTGGATTAACTCTCCAAGTTGGCCCAATGGGCCTAAGTGGCCGAAGTGGCATGATGGGTTTAATGGGCCTAAGTGGTCGAATGGGCCTAGTGGGCCTTATGGGCATAATGGGCCTATTGGGCCACATGGTCCTAATGGGACGAATGGACCTAGGTGGCTTCATGGGCCTAATGGAACTAATGGACCGAAGTGGCCTAATGGGCCTAATTGGCCTAAGTGGTCGAATGGGCATGATGGGACTAATGGGCCCCATGGGCCTCATGGCTGGAAGTGACCTAAGTGTCCTAATGGGCCTTGTGGGTATAGAGGTCCTAGTGGGCCTAATGGGACGAACGGACCTAATTAGCCTGATGGGCCTAGTGGGCCTCATGGGCCTAATTGACCTAATGGGCCTAAGTTGCCTCATGGTACCAATGGGCATAATGGGCCTAATAGGCCTAAGTGGGCTAAGTAGGTCTAAGGGGACTAGTGGGCTGAAGAGGCCAAGTTGCCTAATGGGCCCAATGGGCCCAATTGGCCTCTTGGGGCTAAGGGGCCTAATGGGTTGAGTGGTCCTAATGGGACGAATGGTCTCAGTGGGCCTCATGGGAGAATGAGCCTAGTGGGCATAATGGGCCTAATAGTATTAATGGGCCTAATGGGCATAATGGGCCCAAGTGGCCTGATGGGTCTAATGGGCCTCATGGGCCTCATGGGCCTAAGTGGACTCATGGTCCCAAAGGTCCTAATGGGACTAAGTGTCCTAATGGTCCTGATGGTCCTCCTGGGCCTAATGGGCCTCATGGGCCTCATCAACAGATTGCACCTCATGGGCCTAATGGGGCTAAAAGGACTAATGGGTTTAGTGGTCATGAGTGGTATAATGGGCCTAAGTTCCCTAATGGTCCTAATGGGCCTAATGGACCTAATGGACCTAATGGGCCTAAGTGGCCTAATTGACCTAATCGGGATGATCGACCGAATGGGCCTAATGGGCCTAAGTGGCCCAAGTGGCTTAATGGTCCTAATGGGACTAATGGGTTTAATGGTCCTAATGGGTCTAAGTGTCCAAATGGGCCTAATGGGACAACCTGGCCTGATGGGCCTATGTGTCCTAATAGGGCTAATCGACCGAATGGGCCTAATGGGTTTAAGTGGCCCAAGTGACTTAACGACCCTAATGGTACTAATTGGACTAATGGGTTTGATGGACCTAATGGACCTAAGTGTCCTAATGGGCCTACGTGGACTAATGGGCCTAAGTGGTCAAATGGGGTGAATGGGACTAACGGGTTCAATGGGCCTAATGTGCCTAAGTGGATGAATGGGCTTAATGGGCCTAACTGACCAAATGTACCTAATGGGCCTAAGTGGACTAAGGGGCCTAATGGTCCCAAGTTTCCTAATCCCATTAATTGACTAAATGGGCCTAATGTGACTAAGTGAACTAATGGAGCTAATGGGTCGAAGTGGCCTAATGGGCCTAATGAGCCTATTGGTCATAATGGGCCTAATAGGCCAAAGTGGCCGAAGTGGCCTAATCGGCCTCATCGACTGAGTAGGACTAATGGGACTAATGAGCCTAAGTGGACGAATGAGACTTAGTGACCTAATGGTCCTAAGTGGATGAAATGGCCCAACGGGCCTAAGTGGCCTAATGGACCTCAGTGGCCTAATGGGACTAATCGACCTAATGAGTCTTAGTGGCCAAAATTGCCTAATGGGCCTAAGTGGCCTAATTGGCATGATGGGCCTAAGTGGCCTAATGGGCCTAAGTTGTCTAATTGTCCTAAGTGGAATAATGGGCCTAAGTGGCATAATGGGCCTAACTGTCCTAATGTGCCTATGTGTGCTAATTGGCCTAATGGTCATAGTGATCCTAAGTGGACTAAGTGGCCTTATGGGCCTAAGTGGCCTAATGGGTCTAAGTGGCCTAATGGACCCAATGGGTCTAATAGGCCTGAGTGGCCTAATGAGATTAATGGGCCTCAGTGGCCTAATGGGCCTAAGTGTCCTAATGGGACTAATGAGCCTAATGGTCCTCAGTGGCCTAATGGGCCTAATGGTCCAAATGGGGCTAAGTGGCCTAATGGGTCTAATGGGTCGAATGGGCCTAAGTGGCAATGAGACGAATGGGCCTAAGTGGCCTAATGGGCCAAATGAGCATAATGGGTCTAAGTGGACTAAGGGGCTTAATGGGCCTAAGTGGCCTAATGCGTTGAACATGACTAAGTGACCTAATTGGCCTAATTGGCCCGAGTGGCCTAATGGGAACGATGAGCCTGATGGGCCTAATGGGCCTAATAGAACGAAGTGTCCTAATGTGTTGAATGGGCCTAAGTGGCATGATGGGCAATATGGGCATAATGTGTCGAATGGGCCAAAGCGGCCGAATGGGCTTAATGGGGCTGATGGGTCTAATGGGACTATGTGGCCTAATAAGCTTAATGTGCCTAATGGCCTAATGGCCTAATGGGATAAATGGGCCTCATGGGCCTAATGGACCTAAGTGGCCTAATGGTTTTGATGGTCCTGATGGGAAATATGGGCCTAATGGGCCTCAGTGGCCTTAGTGTCCTTATGGACCTCATGGGCCTAATGGGACGAATTGGTCAAAGTGGCCTAATGGGCCTATAGGGACTAATGGGCATCAGTGGATGAATGCGTCGAATAGGGCTAATTGGCCTAATGGCCCTGATAGGCCTAATAAGTGAAATGGACCTATGTGGCTTAATGGGCCTATGTGGCTTAATGGGCCTATGTGGCCTCACTGGCCTAGTGGGCCTAAGGGGCCTAAGTGGCCTAATTAGTGGAATGGACCTAAGTGGTCTAATGGGACTAATGGGCCGAAGTGGACTAATGGGCCTAATGGGCTTAAGTGGCCTAATGGGCCTAAATGGCCTAATGGTTCTAATTGGACTAATGGGCCTTAATGGCCTAATGCAACTAATGGTCCTAATGGGAATGAGTGGCCGAAATGGCCTAATGGGCCTAATGGGTCACAATGGCCTAATGAGCCTAATCAGCATAATGAGCCTAAGTGGCCAAATTGACATAATGGGCCTAAGTGGCCTCATGGGCCTAAGTGGTCTGATTGGCCTAAGTGGCCTCATGGGCCTAAGTGTTCTGATGGGCCTAAGTGGCTTCATTGGTTTGATGGGCCTAATGGGACTAGTGTGCCTCCGTGGACACATGGGCCCAATTTTCCTAATGGTCCTAAGTAGCCTAATGGGCCTAAGTGTCCTAAGTGGCCGAATTGGCCAAAGTGGACTAGTGGGCCTAATGGGACCTAGTGTCCTAATTGGCCAAACGAGCCTAAGTGACCTAATGTCCCTAATGGGTGTAGTGTCCTAATGGACCTAATGAGCCTAGTGGGCCTTAGTGGCCAAATGGGCCAAATGGTCCTGATGTGCCTAAGTTGCCGAATGGGCCTAAGTGGCTTAATGATCCAAATGGGCCTAAGTGGCCTAATGGTCTGAATGGGCCTCAGTGTCCTAATGGTCCCAATGGGCCTTAGTGGCCTAATGGGCCTAATGGGCACGAGTGGATGAAATGGCCTAATGGGACTAATGGGCTGCAATGGCCTAACAGGCCTAATCGACCTAAGTGGCTAGAAATGCCAAATGGGCCTAAATGGCCTAATTGGCATAATGGGTCTAAGTGGCCTAATGGGCCTAAGTGAACTTATGGTCCAAATGGGCCTAAGTGGCTTAATGAGCCTAAGTGGGATAATGAGCCTAAGTGGCCTAATGGGCTTAATGGGCCAAAATGGAATAATGGGACAAAGTGGCTGGATGGGCCCAATGGGTCATAGTGGCCTAATGGGCCTATGGGGCTGAATGGGCCTAAGTGGCCAAATGGGCCTAATGGGCCTAAGTGGCCTAATGAGGCGAATGGGCCTAAGTGGCCCAATTGTCCTCAGTGGCCTAATGTGCCTAATGGTCCCAACTGGTCTAAGTGGCCTGATGGGTTTAATGGGTATAAGTGGCCTAATGAGCCGAATGGGTCTAATGGTCCTGATGGGCCTAATGGGACTAAGTTGACTAATGGGCCTGATGGGCCTAATGGGATGAATAGGCTTAATGGTCCTAAGTGTTCTAATGAGCTGAGTGGGCCTAAGTGGCCCCATGTGACTAATGAGTCTGATGGGAATAATGGGCCGAATTGGCCTAAGAGGCCTCATGGGCTTGATGGGCTTGATTGGCTTAAGTGGCCTAATGAACTGAATGGGCCTAAGTGGTCTAATGGTCCTAATTGGCCTACTGGGCCTAATGGGACTGATGGTCCAAATGGGCTAAATGGGTCTCACTGGCCTCATGTGCCTCATGGGCCTAATGGGCCTAAGTGGCCTAATGGGGTGAATGGACCTCCATGGCCTAATGGGCCTAATGGCCCCGATGGGCCTAATGTGTGTAATGGACCTAAGTGGATTAATGAGACTAAGTGGATTCAATGGCCTATTGGGCCTAATGGTCCTAAGTGGCCTAATGCGCTGAATGGGCCTAAGTGGCCTAATGGGTCTAATGGGCCTAAGTGGACTAATGATATTGATGGGCCAAATGGGCCTTATGGGCATTAGTGGCCTCATTGGCCTAATGGGCCTAATGGGCCTAAGTTGGCTAATGAGACGGATATGCCTAATGGGCCTCAGGGGCCTAATGGTCCTGATGGGCCTGATTTGCCTAATGGCTATAATGAGCCTCAGTGGCCCAATGGGCCTAATTGGCATGATGGGCCTAATGGGAAGAATATGCATAATTTTCACAATGGGCCCAATGGGCCTAAGTGGCTAATGGGACTGATAAGATTTATGGGCATAATGGTCCAAATGGGACTAAGTGGCCTAAGTGGGCTAAAGGGCGTAATGGGCCTTAGTGGCCTGATGGGCCTAGTGGGACTAATATAACTCAGTGGTCTAATGGGCCTGATAGGCTCGATGGGAAAAATGGGTCTGATGGGCTTGATGGGCCTAAGAGGCCTAAGTGTCCTAATGGGACTAATGTTATTAATGGACCTAAGTGTCTTAATGAGACCAATGGGCCAAAGTGGCTTGATGGTCCCAATGGGCCTAAGTGGATTGATGGGCCGAGTGGGCCTAAGTGGCAGAATGGGCCTATGTGGGAGAATTGGCCGAATGGGCCTAATGGGCCTCAAGGTATGAATGGGACTAATGGGCCTCAAGGTATAAATGGGCCTCATGGGACAAATGGGTCTAAGTGGCCTCAAGGGCCTAATGGGCCTAATGGGCATAATTGGCCTAATGGGATAATGGACCTAATGGGCCTCATGTGACTAAGTGGCTTCATGTGCATAATGGGATTAATGGGCCTAATGGGCCTCCTAGGCTGAAGTGGCCTAATTTTCCTAGTTGGCCTAATGGGCCTAAGTGGCCTAAGTGGCCTAATTGGCCTAAGTGGCCTAATGGGCCTAAAGGGTCTAATGGGCCAAAGTGGCATAATTAGGCTAATCGACCGAATGGGCCAAAGTGGCCAAATCGAGCTAATCGATCGAATGGGAATAATGAGCCTAGTATACCTAAGTGGCCTCATGGGACTAATGGTTCGAATGGGTCTAAGTGGCCTAAGTGGCCTAATCGGCCTAATCGACCGAATGGGCCTAATGAGACTAAGTGGCATAATGGGTCTAATGGGTCTAAGTGGCCTTAGTGTCCTAATCAATATAATCCATGGAATGGTCCTAATGAGCCTTATGGGCCTAAGTAGCCGATTGGGACTCATGGGCCTTAGTGGCCGAATGGGCCTAATGGGCCAAATTGGCCTGATATGGTTAATGGACATAATGGGCCTAAGTTGGAAAATGGGCTAAGTGTCATAATGGCCCTAATGATCCTAATGGGTGTTAGTGGCCTAATGGACCAAATGGGATGAATTGGCCTAATGGGCCTAAGTGGCCGAATGGGCACAATAGACCCAATGTGCCTAATTGGCCTAATGGGTCTAATGGGTGTAAGTGGCCTAATGGGGATAAGTGGAAGAATGGGCCTAGTGTGCCTTAGTGGACTAATGGGCCTAAGTGGCCTAATGGACCTAAGTGGCCTAATGGGCCTAGTGGGACTAAGTGGATGAGTGGGCCTATTGGGCCTAATTGGTTTAATGGGTCCAATGGGTTTAATGGGCGTAAGTGACCTAATGGGTCTAAGTGGATTAAAGGGCCTAGTTGGACTAATGGGATTAATGTAACTAATGGGCCTAATGGGCCTAAATGGCATGATGGGTCTAATGGGCCTCATGGTCCAGATGGGCCTAAGTGGCCTCATGGGCCCAATGTGCCTAATGGGACTAAGTGTCCTAATGGGCCTCATGGGTGGAATGCGCCTCATGTGCCTAATGTGCCTAATGGACCTAATGGTCCTAAGTGGCCTAATGGGCCTAATGGGCCTAAGTTTCCTAGTGGGCATACTAGGCCTAATGGGTCTAATGGGTCTAATGGGGCTAATGGACTTAATTGGCCTAAGTGGCCTAATTGGGATAATCAACCGAATGGGCCTAATGGGCATATGTGGCCTAAGTGGATTAATAGTCCTAGTGGGACTAATGGGTTTAATGGGCCTAATGGGACTACTTGGCCTAATGGGACAATGCGGCCTAATCATGCTAATCGACTGAATGGGCCTAATGGGCCTACTTGGCCAAAGTGGATTAACAGGCCTAATGAGATTAATGGGACTAATGGGTTCAATGGTTCTAATTGTCCTAATGAGCCTATGTGGCCTAATGGTCCTAATGGGAGTAATGGGTTTAATGGTCCTAAGTGGGGTAATGGGCCTAATGGGATAATGGGCCTAAGGGCCCTAATGGGCGTAGGTGGTCTAATCCCCCTAATCGACTAAATGGGCCTAATGGACCAAATGGGCCTTAGTGGCCTAATGGACCTAATTAGACTAATGGGCCTAATCGGCCTAAGTGGCCTAATTGGCCTAATGGACCTAATGAGACTAATGAGCCTAATCGGCCTAAGTGGCCTAATTGGCCTAATCGGCCTAATCAAATGATGGGACAAATGGCCTAATGGGACTTATAGGAAGAATGCCTAAGTGGCCTAATTGGCCAAAGGGGAATAATGGGCCGAAGTGGCCTAAGTGGTCTAATCGGCCTAATTGGATGAATGGGCCTAATGGCCCTCTGTGGACTAATGGGCCTAATGAGCCTAAGTGGCTTAATGGGTCTAATGGGCCTAAGTGGCATAATGGGCCTAATGGGCCTATGTGGCCTAATTAGCCTAATAAACCGAATGGGCCTAGTGGGCGTAATAGGCCTAAGTTGCCTAATAGGCCTAATGGGTCTAAGTGGCCTAATATGCCTAATCGACGGAACGGGTCAAATGGGCCTAAGTGGTCTAATGAGCCTAAATGTCCAATGGGCCTAAGTGACCTAATCAGGCGAATCGACCGAATGGGTCTAGGTGGCCGAATCAGCTTAATCAATCGAATGGGTCTAATGGGCCTAAGTGGCCTAATGGGCCTAATGGGCCTAATGGGTCTAAGTGACCTAATCGGCCTAATCGACCGAATGGTCCTAATGGGCCTAAGTGGCCTGATGGACCTAATGGGACTAATGGATCTAAGTGGCCTAAGTGGCCTAATTGGCCTAATCGATCGAATGGAACTAATGGGCCTTATGCGCCTAAGTGTCTGATCAGGACTGATGGGCCTAAGCGGCCGAATGGGCTTAATGGACCAAATTGGCCTAATAGGGTTAATGGACCTAATGGGTCTAAGTGGACGAATGATATTAAGTGGCATAATGGGCCTACTGAATGTAGGTGGCCTAATGGGCCTAATGGGCTGATGTGCCCTAATGGTTCTAATTGGACTAATGGGCTTAGTGGGCCTAAGTGGCTGAATGGGCCTAATGGGCCTAATATACCTAATTGGCATAATGGGTCTAATGGGCGTAAGTGGCCTAATGGGTCTAAGTAGCCTAATAGGCCTAGTGGGCCAAAGTGGCCTAATGTGCCTAAGTGACCTAATGGGCCTAGTGGGACTAAGTGGCCAAATGGTCATAATGGTCCTAATGCACCTAATTATCCTAATGGGCCTAATGGGCCTAATGGGCATAAGTGGCCTAATGGGACTAAGTGGACTAATGGGACTAAGTGGTTGAATGGGCCTAATGGGACTAATACGCCAAATGGGCTGAATGGCCCTAATGGGTCGAATGGCCCTAATGGGCCTAATGTGCCTAATGGTCCCAATGGGCCTAAGTGGCCATATGGGCCTAATGGGATGAATGGGCCTAATGATCCTAATGGTCCTAATGGGACCAATGGGCCTAATGGTCCTAATGGGCCTAAGTGGTCGAACGAGCTTAACAGGAAGAATGGGCCTAAGGGGCCCAATGGACCTAAGTGGACTTATGTTCCTAATGGTTCTAATGGGACTAATGGTACTAATGGGACTAATGGGCCTAATCAGCCTAAGTGGCCAAATGGGAAAATGGGCCTATGTGGAATAATGGGCCTAATGGCCCTAAGGGGCCTTAGGGGCCTAATCGGCCTAATCAAATAGTGTGTGGGTTTTATGTGAGACTAATTACTATGCATAAAAAATGAATTATGAATCATTTTCCTAAATTATCAATATAATCTATGTTTTTTTATTTATTTTTAGTAAGTGATGCTTTTTGAACTAAAATGTCAATTTTAAATTGCAAACAGACACTTTGAGTCATACTGAGCACATCATGTATCGGATTGATTTGAGGATGATTAATACACATCAAAAATAACTTATTAATCGTTTTCATAAATTATAAAAATAATAAAAATGCGTTTCTTGGTTTTGAGTATGTCAGTTGTTCTTTTTAGTAAAATTAATGTCAATTTTAAATAAAAAGATTCACTTGGAGTCATATCAGTCACACTGTGTGTCAGATTGAAGTGAGGATAATTCCTAAACATCACAAATAACTTATGGATCATTTTACTAAATTATTAAAACAATATGAATGTGTTTCATCAATTTTTGAGTATGCAACTTTTTTTTACTAAAATGTCATTTTGAACTGGAAACACACACTTTGAGTCATACTGGTCACATTGTGTGTGGTTTTGATATGAGACTAATTATTACACATCATAAATAAATTATGAATAGTTTTCCTAAATTATCATTACAATATGATCATGTTTTCTTGGTTTTAAGGGAGTGACACTTTTTTGTACTAAAATGTCGATTTTAAACTGATAACAGAAACTTTGATCCATATCGGGAACATTGTGTATTAGATTGTGGTGAGACTGATTCCTACACATCAAAAATGACTTATGGATCATTTTACTAAATTATAAAAGCAATATGAATTCGTTTTATCAGTTTTGAGTATGTTAGTTGTCTTTTTTTAGTAAAATTAATGTCAATTTTAAATATAAAAGATGCACTTGGAATCATACTGGTCACATTGTGCATTGGATTGATGTACTACTGATTCCTAAACATCCCAAATGACTTATCAAAAATTTTCCTAAAGTATCAAAAAAATATGAATGTTTTTACTTAGTTTTTAGTATGCCACTTTTTTTTACCAAAATTTCATTTTAAATTGGAAACACACACTTTGATTCATACTAGTCACATCATATGTAGGTTTAATGTGAGCATAATTCCTAAAAATAAAAAGTGAAATATGATTTTTTTTCCAAAATTATCAAGATAGTCTAAGCATGTTTGCTTGGTTTTCAGTGAGTGACACTTTTTTGTACTAAAATGTCAATTTTAAACTAATAACAGACACTTTGAATCATATCGGGAACATCTTGTATCAGAATGAGGCAAGGATGATTTGTACACATAAAAAATGACTTATGGGTCATTTTCCTAAATTATAAAAACAATATTAAAGTATTATTTTGGTTTTTAGTATGTCAGTTGTCTATTTAGTAAAATTAATGTCAATTTTAAATAAAAAGATGCATTTGGAGTCATAACAGTCACATCATGTGTCAAATTGAGGTGATGCTGATTCCTACACATATCAAATTAATTATGGATATTTTTACTCAAGTATCAAAACAATACAAATGTTCTTCATTTTTTTTGATCACACCACTTGTGTTTTGACTAAAATTTCATTTTAAACTAAAAACATGCACTTTGAGTCATACCGATCACATCATGTGTAGGTTTGATGTGAGACTGATTATTATGCATAAAAAATTAATTATGAATAATTTCCTAAATTATCAATACAATACAAGATTATTTTCTTAGTTTTTAGTGAGTGCCTCTATTTTAACTAAAATGTCAATTTTAAACTGATAACAGACACATTGATTCATACTGGGCACATCGTGTATCTGATTGGGGTGAGGCTGATTCCTACATATCACAAATGAATTATGTACTATTTTCCTAAAGTATCAAAAAAATGATAATGTTTTTATTGGTTTTTAGTATGTTAGTTGTCTTTTTTATTAAAATTAATGTCAATTTTAAATAAAAAGACACACTAGGAGTCATACCAGTTACATTGTGAGTCAGATTATAGTAAAGATGATTTTTACACATCCCAAATGACATATGGATAATTTTCCTAAAGTTTCAAAATAATATGAATGTTTTTTTATAATTTTTTAGTATGTCAGTTGTCTTTTTTAGTAAAATTAATGTCAATTTTAAATAAAAAGACACACTTGGAGTAATTACATGTACTTATTGCATCTAAATCATGAAATTGATATTTTAGAACCCCCTGATTTTAGGTATGTAACCCTTTATTCGTGCATTTTATGTATGGAAATTGGTTGGGTAATTTTTTGAAGAGTTTGAAATGTTTCTGGAAGGTTTTGGGGGATTTTATAAGGGATAATAATTTAATCACATTTGTAAAAAATCATGCAACACTTGCAGGAAACCATGCACAATGTGATAGGGGCCAGGGATAAGGCACACAGTTGGTGCACAGTTTTCTAAACCGAGTGACCTCCCCAGTCTATTTATACAACATGGGATAGTGGGATTTTGCACGGTTGGTGCACGGTTTGTCTAACCACATAGGCCAACCAATAAAGGAACCCTCTTGAGGCAGTAGCAGGTGCACGGTTAGCGCACGGTTTCCCTAACCGTGCATAGTTTAAAAGTGGGTTTTAAAAAATATACCTCATTCATTATTAACCCTAAACACCCCATTTGAGCCCCATTTCAACCCTCACTCATTATTTACTTGTCTCCAAGGCTAGGAAACCTGTCTCCATCATTTTGTAAGTATTTATAAGGGTCTTCTTGGTGGTTTGAAGCTATATATTCCTTGGTAAGTCTTCTTTGTGGTGGTTTCTTGGTTTTTCTTAGATCTACTTGTGTCCCTCTCCCGGTTTCTTAGATATAATCTTGTTTCAAATATATCTAGGGTTTCTAATTCCAATCATGGTTATATTTGGCCTTTTTGATGTTATGGGAATGGATATAAGGTATATTTTTGGAGTTTTCACCCAGATTTAGTGAGTGTTTGTGTCGTTGGTCATTTTTTCCAAAACCCTAAAGGAAGGTGTCACTCTTGACTCCTCTTGTAAGAACTAGATGAATTTAATTTAAAATTAATTGTTTTTCTTAAAATTGGTTTTGAAATTTATTTTAAAATCTTGTTTGAATCCTCTTTAGTGTTGTTTTATGGGTTTGGGGGGGAAATGGAATGTTGTTGTGTAATATGCTTTGTTGTTGGATTTTAAAATGATGATTTTAAAATCAGTTTCTTGGTTTGATTTATGGAAAGGGTTATGAGAATGGTTTTCAATAAAAATTTTGTCTTATTGAAATGATGTTTGGCATAAATGGGTGAAATGGGTTTTGGCATAATTTTTGGAAATTTTGTTTATTTTAAAAGTCTATTTTGGTTTGGAAATTGTGGGGTAGCATGGTTCTAGAAAATATATTGGTTGATATTATTTTGGTAAATATTGATTTTATGTTTTTTGGATTTAGTGTTTAATAGTGAGTTGGATGGGATAGATAGTGGGCATGAAGTGCCACCATCAAACGGTTGGAATGTGGTCGTTAAGTACCATAATAAAAAGGGGGTGGTGTTTGGATGTGAAGTTACACTGTCAATGGTAACACTAACCTTGGGTGGTTGTGTTGGGTTGTGTGTGTTATGAGGTGTATATATTGGGTCGTGTGAAATGAAATGGTTTATGCAAATATGGAATGAGAAAAATGGTTATTGACTTATTGATTTCGTTCCTTGAAAATGTGTTTGTTTGGGTAAACTATTTTGGTAAGGATGTGTTTGGATTTTTGGAAATTATTGAACTGATTAATGGTTCATATAAATTGTTTTATATAAATGTGCTAACTTTATCTATCATAGATGTGTGATTAGGGAATTAATTTTGGGAAATCCTACTGATTTTCATTACTCACCCCCTACTTTGGCAATTTGGTTCTTTTGTAGATGTTGTATTCCAAGACACAGGTAAAGGTAAAGCATCTCATTTATTTAGTGGTTCATCGTGATACTTGGGAGTTATTGTGGTGTTGGACCATGGAGCTTGGTGTGGATATATGGAGAGTTATCTTGGATTCCTTGAGTTTTTTCATTTAGGTTTTCCACTTTGGTACTCTCATTCTGGTTATTTTTTTTGGTTACAGTGGTATGTTGGTATTGTTGAATTGTATTGCATTGTTATCAAGCATCATATAGTTCAAGAAACATAGAATATATGGGAGATGAGTCTCAACCCTAGCTCATTATTTCCTTCTCTACAAGGATACAAAACCTATCCCCATCATTTTTTAATATCATTTCAAAGGGTTTTCTTGGTAGTTTAAAGGTAGATATTCCTTGGTAAGTCTCCTTTGTGGTAGTTTTCTTGTTCTTTCTTAGATCTACTTGTATCTCTCTTATGTTTTCTTAGATCTAATATTGTTTCAAATATATATAGGGTTTTTAATTCCAATCATGGTTATATTTTTCCTTTTTTATGTTATGGTAATGGTTCTAAGGCACATTTTTGGAGTTTTCACCCAAATTTGGTTGGCGTTTATGTCATTGTTCATTTTTTCAAAAACCCTAAAGGTATTTGGCCTCACTCTTAACTCCTCTTTTTATAACTAGAATAATTTGATTTAAAATTAATTTTTTTATTGAAATTGGTTTTGAAATTGATGTGAAAATATTGTGTGAAACCTCTTTAGTGTTGTTTTATGGGTTTTTGGGGAAATGTGATGTTGTTGTGTAATATGCTTCTTTGTTGGATTTTAAAATGATGATTTTAAAATCGGTTGCTTATTTTGATTTATGGAAATGGGTTATGAAAATGGTTTTCAATAAAAAAATTGTTTTTTTTTAAATAATGTTTGGCATAAATGGGTGAAATGGGTTTTGGTATAATTGTTGGAAATGTTTTTTGGATTAAAATGTTGTTTTGGTTTGGAAATTTTTGGGTAGCATGGTTTTGGAAAATATATTGGTTGATATGATTTTGGAAAATATTTATTTTATAGTCGTTGAATTAAGTGGTTAATCATGAGTTATATGGGATAGATAGTGGGCATGAAGTACCACCATCAAAGGGTTAGAATGTGGACATGAAGTACCACAATAAAAAGGGGATGGGGTTTGGATGTGAAGTTACACCGTCAATGGTAACACCAAGATTGGGTGGTTGTGTTAGGTTGTGTGTGTGATGAGGTGTATGTATTGGGACATGTGAAATGAAATGGTTTATGCCAATATGGAATGGAAAAAATGGTTAGTGAATTGTTGATTTATTTCCTTGAAAATTTGTTTGTTTGGGTAAACCGTTTTGGTAAGGATGCGTTTGGAATTTTGGAAATTATTGAATTGATTAATGGTTTATATAAATTGTTTTATATAAATGTTCTAACTTGATCTATCCTAGTGGCATGAGTAGGGAATTCATTTGGGGAAAGCCTATTGATTTTCATTACTCACCCCCTACTTTGGAAATTTGATGCTTTTTTAGATGTTGTATTTTGAGACACAGGTAAAGGTGAAGCATCTCATTTATTTAGTGGTTCATCATGATTCTTGGGAAGTCTTGTGGTGTTGGATCATGGATATTGGTGTGGAGTTATGGAGATTTATCTTGGAGTACATGAGTTTTTTTCGAGGTCTTCAACTTTGGTACTCTGATTTTGGTTATGTTGTTTGGTTATGGTGGTCTGTTGGTATTGTTGAATTATATTACATTGTTATCATGAATCATATAGTAACATTGGTTATGGTTTGTTTTCTTGTGTTTCTCTATTTTTTAAATGGAAAAATCATCCACCAATTATTCATGAATCCCTCGGAATTTATTTACAACCTTTGGATCCTTGGGAATTTCACTTAAGGACAACTAGAATCTCCACCTAGACTCAAGTCGATGAGGAGGGGTGAGACGTTACAAGTGGTATCAGTTTGTTGGGTCCTTTAGCATCCGTTATCAATCTTGGAGTTGGAATTCATTCTCATTTTATTCTTTGAGTTGGGATAGTAGAAAAGAGTATGATTGTTGGGACTTGAAATGTACATCATAAAAAGATGTATCTAACCTTTTTATGATGAAATTTATGTTACCAGTTAATTGGGAACATAAGTGTTTTTGAGGCACTTATAGAAGTATAATATCATTGTAGTGGGTTTAGACAATGAGAAGAGCATGAAATTCATGATATAAATGACTTCCCACTAGGATTTAATATGTCATTTTGAGTAATTATTTATGTTTTGATATTAATTTGTTAATTTTTGAAAAATCTAGAAAGTGTTTTCAAATGTGTGATTTTGAAAAGAGAATGGTTCTGGTATTTTGAAAATGGGTCGATTTTCAAAACATGGTGGATGTTTTTTCACAAATGATTGAACATGGGAAATGTTGGATTTTGTAAATCATGTTTATGATAGTTGAAATGTGATATAATTTGAAATTGTTAAGAATTACATTGCTAGAGAGTGAGACTTATGGTGTTTATAATGTGAACAGATAATGGAACCCAGTAGGCATCGTAGAAACCAACCAGAGGAAGACACTAAAAATGTGGTTGCACTTGAGCCCCAGGTGAACCGGTAGCTGGTACAGAGCATATTAAAATCTTTTTAATCTCTTGATAGTGGGAATAAAATAGATTAACCAAGGAATGTGGACCATTTGGTTTAGTTTAAGAAGAAAAATCTACCCATCTTTTGGGTAGATTTCAAGGAATTGTTCAATAAATAATTCTATCCTCACACATTTAGAATTTAGAGAACGATGGTTTTCTTTAGCTTGAAGCAGAAGAAAATTTTTGTGATATAATATGTGGCTAAATTCATGAATTTAGTCTAGTTTTCACCTAAGATTGCTGCTAGTACATCTTTGAAGACGCACATTTTTTAATCTGGGATGAGGTAGGAAATTTGTTTGAAGATTGCGGTAATCTGTATAACAGATTGTATATGGTCAACAGGGAAACCATGGATGAAAGGGAAATCTTAAGGGTTATGGGTGGAGTAGATATTTTGATACCTATAGGAAATGGTGGAAACTATAATGTGGGGAGAAATTGTAAGAAGGACACTTATTTCCAAGGTGGGAGTATGGATCAGAATCTGATGGAAGGATTAGTGAATCATTCTATAAAGCCTCAGAGAAAGTCTGAATATTTCCAATGTGACGCACTAAGAAACATGAAGAAAGAATTTACATCACCACCTAGAGCATGCCATAATTGTAATCAGATGAGGAATCTTCAGTGTTATTATCGCCATGCTCTAAGGTCTGGTGTTTAGGACATTTCTCAAGGTTCACAGTCGTCTTTTGCCTCAACGGGGTGAGGACAGAAGAATACACCTCATCATCAGAACAAAGTTATTTATGGTGATTCTAGGAATACCATGACTCATTGGCATGGGAAATTTCAATTGGGGAATAAAGATAAAAGTATGGTGAGTAAGCAGGTATTTGGAGTTGAGAGGGTTATTGTGAATGGACAACTTGTACCATCGATGGTGAGAGGTACAATTATTTTGAATTCTACCCTTATGCAATAATTATTTGATAGAGTTGCATCTCATATTTCATTGCTTATCATGTTGTTGATTTTTTGGGTCAAAATGTGGAAATGATGCCTTTTTTTTTGAAACTTCAAACTCCTCTAGGTCAAAGAAAGTGTCAAGACTTTCTGTGTAGAGATTGTTGTATAGCTGTCAGGTGACCGGTTTAGGGTTGACCCGAGTTGATTCATAACAGCCTAATTGGCCTAATTTACCTAAATGACCTAAATTTTTCTAAATGGTCTAAATTGGCCAAAATGGCATAATTTTCTGAAATGACCTAAATGGCCTAATTGGCCTAAATGAGCTAATTAGCATAATTAGACTAATTGGCCTAATTGGACTAAATGGACTGAATAGCCTAAATGGCCTAAATTGGCCTAAATGTCATAAATGGCCTAATTGGGCTAAATGGACTGAATGAACTAAATGGTCGAAATTGACCTAATGGCCTAATTGGCCTAAATGGACTAAATTGGCCGAAATTGACTAATTGGCCTAAATGACCTAAATTTCCTAATTGGCATAATTGGACTTATTGGCCTAAATGTCCCAAATAGTCCTAAATGAACTAAATGTATTAATTGACCTAAATGGCCTAAATGGTCAAAATTTGCCTAAATGGATTAATTGGCCTAAATGGCCTAATTAGCCTAATTGACCTAAATGGCCAAAATTGGCCTAAATGACTAAAATGAAATAATTGGCCTAACTGGCCTAAATGGATTAATTAGCCTAAATAGTCTAAATGGAATAATTTTCCTAATTAGCATAAATGGGATAAATGGACAAAATTAACCAAATAGCCTAAATTGGCCTAATTGGTCTAAATGGCCTAAATGGATTAATTGGCCTAAATGGAGTAAATGGACTAATTTGTCTAATTGGTCTAAATGGACTAATTTTCCTAAATGGCCTAAACTGGCATAATTGGAATAATTGGTCTAAATGACCTAAATTGGTCTAAATGGACTAAATGTCCTAAATGACCTAACTGGTCTAATTGTCCTAAATGGACTAATTTTCCTAAGTGTCATAAATGGTCTAATTGGTATAATTGGCATGAATGGCCTAAATGACCTAAATTGGTCTAAATGGCCTTATTGGCCTAAATGGCCTAAATTGCCTAATTGGACTAATTGGACTAATTGGACTAATTGGTCTAATTGGTATAAATGAACTAAATTGGCCTAAATGGACTAAATATCCTAGTTGTCCCAATTGGGCTAAATTTTCCTAAATGGAATAAATGGAAAAAATTGGCCTAATTGACCTAATTGGTCTAATTGGCCTAAATTACATAAATTACCTTATTAGCTTAATTGACCTAACTGGCCTAAATGGGCTAAATTGTCCTAAATGGCATAAATGGTCTAATTGGCTTAAATGAACTCAGTTAACCTAATTGTCCTAATTCACCTAAATTTTCTAAATTGTCTAATTGGTCTAATTGTCAAAATTGACCTAATCATCCTAAACTGGCCAAATCGGCTTAAATGTCCTAATCAGCCTAATTGGCCTAAATATCCTAAATTGGCCTAAATGGACTAATTGGATGAATTAGATTAAATGGTATAAATTAGACTAAATAACCTAAATGATCTAAATTAGCCTAAATTGTCTAATTGGCATAATTGGACTAATTGATCTAAATGACCTAAATGACCTAAATGGCCTAAATGGCCTAAATGGACTAAATGAAATAAATGACCTAATTGCCTAATTGGTCTAAATGGACCAAATGGCGTAAATTGGCCTAAATGATCTAATTGTCCTAATTGGCATAAATGGATTAATTGGACTAAGTGACTTAATTGACTGTTTCATCTAGAATTGGGGATGACCTCATTTAATTAAGGTTAAAATGTTCCAATCGGTTTCTAATGGGTTTATTCATAGAACCAGAAACATCCAATGATTCTATATCCATTTGGACCTACTTTCTAAAGGTAGGTGCTCATTAGTTGTGGACTGATAAGGCTTAATAATTTTCATTAGTCGAGAGGATGTGAGGTCAGACTCATCACAACTTTTGATGGGAATTATTGTCTACTCCGGTATTCTCTTTATAGATTTGAGTTATGTTCGTGAATCCTTATTACATTACCAATTATGAAAAATGAGCTTTCCTTTAGATCTGATAATCAATGATTGATATGTATGAGTTTAGAGAATCTTTTGTATGCATTTGAGGTTCTTCATCGATAGAGAATCATCTATATTTGTTAGAGATTCTTAGTCAATGGTATCCTTCTACACATTATATAGAAATATCTTGGTCATTATGATGACCATACTGGTTTTAAAGCCACTTAGCGGGGCACTTGAAGTTTATTGTCATTCAGAAGGACATGGATTATTTCAAAGTTGGGATCGTACCCGCAGATGGGCTACCTACGTATCCTTGTTTAAAAAAGGAATCAGAACCCATGTAGTTCGAGTAAGGGAGTATGAGGTTTATGCATGATTTATGGCTCAAAGAAAGATGTCATAATTACTTTTACACTCTAACCTCACATGATTCATGCTCGGTGTGAGAAACAAGAGGTATTGGTAAAACCAGAAAATTGTGCCACGAAAGATGCAATCATAAGAAATAATGTGGGGCTTATGTATGTATGACTGCCCAGATAGATGAGGATTGAGTTTTACTTCGGGGAAGAAACTCGGAAACAAGGTCCATAAAGGTATATGTGCTTTATGGAGATTTGGATACTTAACTTAGGGCTTGATCCTGAGAAGGATGCCCAAATTAGAGGGGAATTATGATTGGGTTTTACTCCTAAGAAGGAAGCCCAAATCAAAAGTAAATTAAGACTGGTTAAGAGAAATTATGACTGGGGCTTATTCCTGAGAAGGATGCCAAGGTTAAAGGGAATTATGACTGGGGATTATTCCTGAGAAGGAGGCCCAGGTTAAGGATATTTGGGGACTTGGGGCTTACTCCTAAGGAGTAGGCCCATGTTAAAGGGAATTAATACTGGGGATTACACCTGAAAAGGAGGCCTAGGTTAAGGAGACCTGAGACTTAGGGATTATTCCTGAGAAGGAGGCCTAAGTTAAAGGAAAATATGATTAGGGCTTACTCCTGAAAAAGAGGCCCAAATTGGGGAACTTGGGGCTTAATCCTAAGGAGGATTCCCAAATTAATAGGATTTGAGATTGGGACTTACTCCTAAGAAGGTGGCCCAGGTTAAGGATATTTGGGAACTTGGGGATTACTCCTAAGGAGGAGGCCCGGGTTAAAGGGAATTAAGACTGGGGCTTACTCCTGAAAAGGAGGCCTAGGTTAAGGAGAACTGAGACTTAGGGATTATTCCTAAGAAGGAGACCTAAGTTAAAGGAAATTATGATTGGGGATTACTCCTAAAAAGGAGGCCCAAATTGGGGAACTTGGGGCTTACTCCTAAGGAGGATTACCATATTAAGAGGATTTGAGATTGGGACTTACTCCTGAGAAGGAGGCCCATGAATAAGGAACTTGGGGATTACTTCTAAGGGGGATGCCCAGGTTAATAGAACTTGGACTGGGGCTTATTCATGAAAAGGAGGCCCAGGTTAGGGATCCTCTCATCTTAAAGGATGAGGTTGAATGAATGAAATCTCTAACCTTCATGACATAAAGATATGTAAATCACTAGGTTTTGGGAGATGATCCACAGAATTCCTTTCAGATAAGGAATCCAACCAAGAAATCATGCCGTGAATGGCTTTGAAGAGAGTTCTAAAGGATTAATATTGAAGAGGAGATGTGGATTTGAATAAGAGAGATAAAATAGGAAGGAAGGGCACCCAAAAAGAGAGAGGCGTGCAAGTCCTGTGTGGGCACGCAGGTCCTGGTCGCGCAGGTATACCTGTGTGACACATGGGTACTTGCTCGATGGTCAACCCATGGGGTAATACTTGGGTGAGACTTGGATGAAGACCTTAGTACTACCCCTAGAGACTTAAAAAAGGGCGGTGCGCAAGTTCTGGTGAATGGATTAGGTGGTGCACAGGTGTCTTAATTTTCCTGTAAGGGTTAGACACTTAGGCACGCAAGTGTTGATGAATTTCAACACTTAGGCCTTGTTTCCCCTGTTTAGATCTTCCATTATAGGTAAGAAATGATCTTAGAAGTGTTCGGAAGACTTCCAAAAGAGACTAGGGTTCCGGGAGCTCGAATGTGAGTTTTGGCGCAAGTCACCTGCAGGACCACTAGGCGGTGTGCAAGTATACTTGTGTGCCCATGATGAAAATTGCGCGACCCAAGTGGGAAGTGATCCTTGTTCATGCCATTGTCAATTTTTGATGTTTCTTCAAAGTATGAGTCACCTTGGGCTAAGGTATTCCCTTTTTTCAGTCGTTTAGACTTTGTGATGAAAAGGAGTGTCAAAAAAATTCCCCCCTTGGAGTTGGATCCGAAGGAAATGAGGATGTGACTCTGAGGTAAAGAAGAAAACCAAAGAACATGCAGCGTGCAAGTGTTGATCGTGCAAATGGCGGCGCGCAAGGGTGGGCCGCGTAGGCTTCGGCGCGCAGAGGTGCGGCCTTGCCTATTTATATGCGGTCATTCCTCGCGCAAAGCACCAAATCTGAATACTTCCAAGCTCTCTTCATGCAAGTTGCCTTTGCCATGTAAGTTACTCAGTTTTCCGCTGCTTCCTTTTGTGTCGCGCTACTGTAGAGGTATTTGGACTTGCGTGGTGATACCCGCGCGCCAAAACTTTTGCGACACACTTATACTTGCAAGCCAACTTTGGGACTTTCTCACCTTAATGCCTTATCCATTTTTTTCCACTTTTCTTCACAAATTTTATGAAAAATAAACTTACTTAAGAGTTAATTATTCAACCTTTGTGCAGATTAAATGGCTCCTAGGAGAATCGGAACGGCTGACGAACTGGCTAGCAAGCGAATTGATGATATGATGAGCATCGTTGGCCATAATTATTATGCTATCTGCGATAGCACTCTTCCAGATTTGGCCAAGTACTTGAAGAAGTATCATCATGATTTTCCACAGAGCATTTATCTGCCTCTATACGGCTATGTTCATCTATGAGAAGTCATCATTCCATAGGCAAATAACTATCTCCCAATTTCTTGGTTTCAGAATTACACCAATTTTGATTCAGCAAATATCTCAAGTGGAGGAGAATTTATAAATACTAGAACAGTGGAGATGGCCTACATAATGCATCATATCCCATGTACCCTAGATCTGAAACCTCACAAGCCTGAGCTGCAACCACATTGTTATCCCTCAATTTTCTGAAACTCTCAGATGGATCAATCCAAAGGCTGGAAGAGGAGTTGGGACTTTCGTCCTAGAGGAGGTGTGAAGCTAACTTGGATGTGGGCATACTGGGTGTGAAAAACCTGCACAGAGTTTGTCAAAGATTTAAAAGGAGCTACAATATTTGAAGCTGTCTGGATTGGGAAGACATATGTTTACATGAATGATAACTTCATGCTGGAGATAATCAATCACTGGAGCCCAAAAACCAATTATTTCCATCTAACTCATGCAGAAGTAGGCATCAGTCTATGGGATGTCCACAAGATCTCAGGGGTTCTAATTTTGGGTGATATGTATGATGAATTCTTTCCCCCCAAGGCATCTTAGAATGATTCAGAGAAGTCTCCGGCTTTGACTTGGGAATTATTGAAAATTTTTCACAAGATCAAGAGTTTAACGACTTCCAAAACTCATTCTAGAAAAGATATTCATCCAAAGGAATGGATGGATATGTTTCTTACCAAGAAGTGGGAGAAAGAGCGGAAGGATAAGGGGTTGAAATAAAATGGGCCCAAGGAGAAGGGGCCCACCTTTTCTCATCCTACCACCTGCCCCAAAACAGAGAAGAGGGGTGCTCCTGGAACATTCTGGATGACTCTAGAAGAGGGATAATTTGAGAAGTGGGGATATGAAGTGAATCATAGAATCCCAAAAAAGACTCATCTGGAGGGCTTGTTGGCCTTATGGCTCAGTGTTTAACTTTTTTAGTAAGGGATTTGAAGGGAGGCATCAGGACAGGGACCTTCGTTGTTTCATCCAAGTTGGCTGAGCGGAAAATGGTTGGGTTGTCTACCCCCATTTTAGCAAATATTCACAGGAGCTTACTCCATGTCTTCATGGGTAAGTCTCCTTTGATAATAGTTGGACCATTCCAAGTTTTGTGGGGATGGATCGCCACTCACTTCAGGACATATATTGTACAGAACATAGTACAGATCCCTAGAAGTTCTTTCAGACCATCAGTGCAGGCATTCTCTGGAATTGCACCGCTAGCTCTCAATTCCTATGACATGAAGGTGAGGATGAGCATGTATAAGGAAGTCAATTTCTTTACTTATGGAAACCCACCAACTAGGCAGTTTGTTGATGATGGAAGAACCAGCCTGGAATTGAGGGCATACATGCTGGCCTGCAGAGATGGTGTACTGGTCACCATGATTGATAGAGAGATTATATGCAAGGCCTATGCTCCATACAGATTTTTACGCCAATTCAAGTGTTTGCAGCAGACTATTTTATCTCCTCCCATGCATGTCAGGTCAGAGAAACATTCGATGGTTTCCCGAAAACTATGGTTACTGACATCTTGGGAGAAGACTGGGGCAGTATTTGATCTACCAGTTGCTACAGCGGTAAGTAACTTGACTTCATGGTATGCCGAGAACTGGATAACATCATACCCTGGAGTGGTGCTGAATCAACCAGTTTATAAAGTGGGGAAAAGAAATAGAACTGTAGAGAAAGAAACCCTTCCTCAGGAAGGTGACACTTCTCCACCTGGAGCTGATTCGCTAGATTCCTCAGATAGGGCTAACTCGCCAGATTCCCAAGATGGGGATGATGAGGCACAACATGCGGCAAAGTGGCCTTGTGCCAGATATAATCCTCCTATCAGAATCAAAATACCAACTCCATCAACTCCTAGTGAGTTACTTCATTAGGTCAATTTAATCACCACTTCTTTATAGAGAAACACGTTTCATTTTCTTATTCTCTATCTGTAGTTGCAGGAGATGGGAAGAAGCTGAAGTCCAAGGTTGTAGGACCCTCCTCACAGCCTTCTGGTACACATACTGAATATCTATGACCAGAGGTTGTCCAGACATGGTGGAGTTTATACTGCGATGCTGAAACTACTTGGCTGGATTTGTACGAGGGGCTACACATCCCTGGAGTAGGGAATCTTCATGCCTCCACTGATATCTGTTTTGAGGATAACCCTGATGAAGTGTAGGCTTACATCAGAGAGTTGGAAAGGCTTATATATGCCACCAACGATTCCATTCCTGTCACTAAGCAGGTGAAGGAAATGATAGATCATGGTGCCACTGAGGGGACTGGTTCTTATGGAGATGAGGAGTGGCATGATTATGTGGCTCCTAAAGATGTAAGTCTCTTTCCTTATTTTCTTTGTAACTTGATTCCAGTTAAAGCTTTGTTACTCAAAAAAATTATTCTCTGCATCCTGCAGTTTGCAAAGAAAGGAATTGATGAGGTTACTTCACCACAGTATAGCCCTGGTGGTACTACCGTTGGGGATAATGAATCTCCTCGTGAGTCGGGTGAGATATCTCCAGGCCATCAAGCCATGGATGAGGATTTAGACATGGCTTTCCATTCTCCAATTCATGTACCTTTAAAGGAGACTGTTGACACTCCCAAAAAGCCAAAGAGATAAAGGCATTGAAGGAAGAAGTCCACAACTAAACGCTTCATCAGTAGTGGTAAGTCCTTCGGATAGTCACGAGTCTTAACCCATGAAAAAGGTTGCTCATACTTCTTGGGATTGTAGGGGCTTATTCAATTTCCCCTTTGAGGGAGAGGACTAACCCTCCTATGAGGAAAATAGGGGATGCTGGTGAACAATCACAAGTTCAGGCTGACTTGGCTGCTCCTGGAGGAGAGACAACGTCTGTTCCTAGTATCCCTCCTGTTGCTGTTGCAAGGAGAGAAGAACCTACTTCTGGTAAGTTAACAATGCTTCATAAAATGTTGAATGAAACATCAACTGACTTCCATTCTTTGATACATTAGGTCCAAACCCTACACTAGAGCTTTTGGCGGCCATTACAACTAATGCCGTGATTTTATCTGAAGAATCTATCCAGGGTCAGAGGCTGCAGAATGAAGGTCGCCAAGAAGACATATCGAATGCTCCCACTGGTGAGATTAACCAGGATTCTAAGATAACATTGGATGAAATGATGGAACTTGGCACGTCTTTTGAATATTTTTTAAAACATGTTAAATTACCATGTAATTTATAAGATTATGGATGTGAGTGTTGTCCTTCGTACTGTTAAAATAACTTCTTATTACATTTATGACCATGATCGGTTAAAAAATGTGGAGTTCCATCTGAGCAAGCTGCTGAACTGCCAATGCCTGAAGGGGGTGTAGACAACCCTAATATTTCAGAGACATTAGCAAAAGTGGATCTAAACCCAGTAGAGCTTCCTGAAACTCGTTTTGAAAATCCTGTTGAAGCTAGGAAGGATGGGGAGGAGCCTTCTCAAGTTGCTGATCTACTGTTGGGTAAAGGATAACAATATTTGCGACTGTACTTAATTTGAAAGACAACCAATCAACTTTTGTTATCATTTGAAACTAACCAAACCTTTCAATTGATTATGAAGGGCCATCAATGTCAGTGGCTAGATATGGAGGTGAAGCTTCAGCCTCCACCCCAACGAGAATAGAAAGTGAAGTAACATGGGTCAGGGGGGAAGGAGTAGAACAGGGCACTTCCCTAAGTGCATTAATCTTGGATTATATTCCCCTCTGTGACAGTGATGCTGAGTCAGATCTGGAGGTAAAAAAGGCGCTACAATTTTCACGACGCAAGGCATGGTAGAACATATGGAAAATAATATCTGAAGTGCCTCTAGAAGAGTTGTCATCGAAGATTCCCTGGCTGTCATCCCTGTTTGTCATGTTGGGACTTGGCGGTTTTGGATATCAAAAGATCCATGCTGCGGTGAAACAAGTCATTTTAAAGAGAGAGCAGGAGCAGAGGTACCATCAAGATTTGACCAAGGTGAGGTTTTCAGCCAATATCAGTGAATTTGAGGCTGCAGTATCCCGAGATGAAGCTGATTATGCTGCCAAGTTAAAGGAGCTGAAGCATACAATCAAAGAGAAAGTCATCCAGCAGATGAATCTTCATCAACAGTTAGATTCTATTACTGGGGAACTTGACCAACTTAATAATTTAATAGAAGGATCTCAAACAAATGGTGTTAAAGCCATTGTAGATGCCAAGAAATCACTCCATCAAGCTGAAAAGAGTGAAGTTGGTCGGGTGCATGAGCTTCAAGTGGCTGCTGATGAAGCTCGGGATGCCGTAAACCAAATGAAAGTTTATGTTGACAGCCTTTTGTAATTCTTGTAAAAGAGAAGAGACTCCAGTCTGTGGATGTCCTTCTAACTCTTGTGCCTCAAATGGAAAACATTTTCATCTTCAATCATTTTTGCACACCTTCTTTTGCTACTTGATTTAAATTTTACCTAATCCAATGGGCCCAGTAGGCATAGTTTGATTTTTTCTAGGATTATTATAAATAACCCTACAAACTTTGAATTTTTTATTTGCTCAATATTACCTAAATCATACAAAATTTATGTTTAGTGAGCTGGGAATTGAATTTTGTTCAAAGTTCCCTTGTCTTTTGAGGGCAGTTTAAAGTCATGCACGTCGAACATAAAAAGGCTAATGTTTAAGGTCAAAATAGCTTTGACCGAATGGATTAAAATTTATTCAATTCCTTGATAATTTATCTGAAAACATATTACCATATTCAAGTATAGGGGAAAAAATGTAAACTATGACTTAAGAGATTTTGAATCTGAGGGATGACATGAAAAAAGGGCTAAAAGGCATTAGAATAAGTAGTTCCCAAGAATGAAGTTACCATTATTTAAAAAACCCATTAGGGGGTTGAATTATGCAGGGACGCTTAAGGGCATTGGATGCATAGTCATATAATAGCATCTTTTGGCTGACAGGTCCGTTATGTGGACTACTTATGCAAGGCCGCCTAAGGGAACATGCTTCATAGTCAGGCAAAAGAACTCTCAGAAATTTACTTTTCTACTGCTAAAAATCCAGTGAAAGTTTATGGAGATTCAAATTTTCCAAATCATAGAGTTTTCTATATGGAGAGAAGTACTTGAATATAGAGAAGATATTTCCAAACAATATTTTCTAAGAACTGGATGAATGTCACTCCTATGAAGGTCTGACCCAAATGTAGGGAAGGGAAATATAAACCATAGAGTTGAATACTTTCAAATCATGAAAAAGATTATGGGACAAATATGTTAAGGATGGCCATTTTTGTGGATCCCTACATATTGTTGTTAAGACAACTAAGGACAAAATAGGTTTTTTCCCTAGAATGAAGTTACCATTATTTAACAAACCCATTATGGGGTTGAATTATGCAGGTCCACCTAAGGGCATTGGCTTCATAGTCAAATAATAGCATCTTTTGGCTGACAGGTCTGTTATGTAGACTACTTATGCAAGGCCGCCTAAGGGAACGTGCTGCATAGTCAGGAAAAAGAATTCTCAGAAATTGGACATTTTGTGACCAGAAGTCAAGAAGAGAGTTATGGGGATCTGGAAGTATTTATGATTAGGAGTATGAAACATAAAAATGGGCATTTTTTCAATGCATGTAGATATACACAGACCAATGCTAACCATAATCATGTTGTGGCTGGGTCCTGAATTAAGATGTTGGACTTCACTACGTATCCCATAAGGATGGGAATCAAGCCATAAGTAGTTCTTGAAATACATTTTAACGTCATGTGGGATGAGAGTATAGGAAGTCTTATTTTAGGGTCATAGAGCTCAGACCATTATAAGGAGTACACAGTGTGTGTTTTCATAAGGGAACTTTTCAGCCTGGGGACTGAAAGTAAAATTTGGGGTTAGGCTCAAAGGCTTGGGGCTGGATTCGAGGGATGCTCGAACTTTCCTATGTATCCCATAAGGATGGGAATCAAGCTGCACATAGTTCTTGAAATACCCTCTGTATAGATTTGGTTTGTACATATAAAGGGTGAAAGGGTACTTTAGTGCAATGATGGTTTGACCCAAGATAAAAGGTTTGGGCATTGCCATGTATGCACGTAGTCTTTGTAATATAACATGATTGGAGATCAATGTAAATAATAATTCTCTCTCAGGTGAGGGTATCAAAGAATGTTGTAGTTTATTGTCATACAGGACAAAAATGTTGTTCAGTTTAACATCATATAGCAAGGACAAAGGTGAACCAATGTAAAGATATTGATTCTGGGGGTGGATTCATGAATCAACATCGTATGAGATGGAGGTGAACCGATGTGAATAGATTGGTTTTGGGATTAAACCTTGGGAATTTTCCTACGTACCCAGCCTAGAAGGAAAGGATCAAAGTCCGCGTAGTTCAATTAAAAAAAATGAATTGGTGATCAATTTGTTTTTGAGGACAATGATCTAAAAAGATAGTGTTTGGACCTACGCATGGTTGGTGGCCTAGAGAGGGTGTTATGGTTGAAGTTTACTCTAAGCTCATTTGTGTTATACTCGGTGTGAGAAACAATAGATAGAAACAACCCTAACGATGCACAGTTTAACGTCATGTTGGACGTATAAGGGACTGTGCAGTTTAAAGTCATACAGTAAGGACTTAGGGGACTGTGCAGTTTAATGTCATACAGTAAGGACAACACAGTTTAACGTCATGCTGGAAAAAAAAGGACAATACAGTTTAATGTCATGTTGGACGATGGAGTGCTGTACAATTTAGTGTCATGTAGATAGGATGTATTAGGGACTTTTTCACAGTTTAATGTCATGTGGGACAATGAAGTGCACAGTTTAACATCGTATAACTAGGATGATGGTTATGCAGTTTAACTTCCTGCTGTACATAAGGGACTTCTATACAGTTTAGCGTTATGTAGCTGTGACGTCACAGTTTAATGTCATTTGGATGATGGCACAGTTTAACATCATGTTGGATGAAAGCGTGAATAGTTTAAGGTCATATGCATGGACCGTTTCTGCATAGTTTAGCATCATATAGAAAGGACGATGAAGGGGGCACAGTTTAACGTCATGTTGGACAAAAGCGCGAATAGTTTAAGGTCATATGCATGGACCGTTGATGTATTTTTGTTATACAAAATACTTCTTCAGAAATCTATCATTGGTTGGAGTAGTGATGATTTATCTATCCATTGAGATTAAATAATAAGCTTCATTAGAGTGGACCTTATGTACTGAGTAAGGTCCTTCCCATTTTGGCTCAAGCTTGGGAGGTTTATTTCCTGGTATCATTGGAGTTTTGAGAACCAATACCAATTCTCCCTGAATGAATGAATAAAGACAAACTTTTTTGTTGAAATATCGTGCTATTCGATTTTGATAGACTTCCAAGTGGTGCAGGGTGCACAATCTTTTCTCATCTAATCATTCCAATTCATCCAATCATTTTTGAGATTGTTCATCTATAGATGACTGATCACAAATGGCTACTCTGAGTGAAGGTAATTGAACTTCAATGGGCAATACTGCTTATGTTCCATATACCGATGAATATAGAGTTGACCGCGTTGTAGTGCGGGTGGTGGTTCGATAAGCCCATAAAGCATGAAAGAGTTTATCAAGCCATGACTTCTTATATTTATCCACCATCTTTTGTAGTATATTTGAAAGAGTCTTATTGAAGGCTTCTATCTGGACATTGGCCATTGTATGATACCGAGAAGAATGGTTGGATTTGATGTTGTATTCTTGATACAACCTCTTTACCTCGGATGAACAGAAGTTGGTGCAATTGTCCGTCAATATGGTATGAGGGACACCGAATCTGGTAATGATGTTAGACTTGATGAAGCTAACAGTGCTTTTAGAACTAACTTCTTTGATAGGTATTTCCTCTGCCCATTTGGAAAAGAAGTCAGTAGAATTAAGAATGTGCTTAAACTAATTTATTGTAGCTGAAGGGTAAGGTCCCACCACATCCATTCCCCATGTGGAAAATGGCCACGAGTATTTAGTTGTATGAAGAAACTCTGGGGGTTGATGAATGAAGTTGACATGTACTTGGCATGAATGACACTTCTTTGTGAAATCAACACAATCTTGTATCATTGAAGGCCAAAAGTATCCAAGCCTTCGAATTTGATCAGACAGTCTATATCCAGACTGGTGGGAACCACAGACTCCTACATGCACTTCTTTCATGACAGCCATTGTCTCTTCACCATAAATGCATCTGAAGAGAATTCCATCAAAACCACACTTGTAGAGAATTTTCTCTAGGTGATCTGGGCTATCATAAAGAGTAAAAATGACCACACATCTCCGGACTTGTTCTTTCCCTGCTCTATCAGGTGGAAGTGTTCCATTTTGAAGGTATTCCCTGATAGGTGTAATCCATCCTGTAGTATGACCATATAGTTCAGAAATTGGACTAATTTCATTGATTTCCTCTGTTCTGGTTTGAACATAAGGTGAAATTGTATGAAGGTGGGAAATACTGATGATTGTCTCATCCCGATTTGTATCTTCCAGAGCTATGGCTATATTGGCCAGTGCATTAGCTTGGGCATTTTGTGATCGTGAGACATAAGAAAATGTCGGTTCTGAAGGAAATTTATCCATTAACTCTCTAACATAATCATACAAAGGGATTAACTCTTCTTTTTTGATGGTATAATCCCCATTGACTTGTTTGATTACTAGGTCGGAATCACCTTTCACCTTTAAGTGATTCACTTGTGCTTGAAGCACCAACTCCAATCATGTGATGAGAGATTGGTATTCTGCTTCATTTTTTGTACCACCTTCCCACAATAAGAAGGAATAAGGTAGAACTTCCTTTTCCGGGGAAATAAGTACAATTCCTAATCCAACTTTGTTGAATTTAGGATCTTCCATTTTCTTCCCTGTTGGACTTCTGAAAGCACCATCAAAGTACATTTCCCATGGTTGAAGATTATCTTGAATAGAAAAGACTTCTTCATCAGGAAGTTCAATATCTAAAGATGTATCTTCTACTGAAGGATGTTTATCAAGGAATTAAACTAGAGTTTGGACCTTAATCACCTTTTGAGACACATACTGGATATCAAATTGCTGCAAAATAACTGCCCACCTTGCCAGACGTCCTATAAGCATTGGACGACTAAGGATAAATTTAAGTGGGTTATTTCGAGATACCAATTGGACCTCATGATGTTGCAAGTAGTGTCTCAACTTCTGAACTGCAAAGATTAATGCTAGGTAGCACTTATCAATACTTGAATATCGGGTTTCTGCTTTAAGCATAGTCTGACTAAGATAGTAAAGGTTGTTTTCATTCCCAGCATCATTCTTCTGAGAAATAAAGGCACCCAATGATCGCTTTAAAGCTGTCACATAGAGGATAAGTGGTCTTCCTTCAACAGGTGGCATTAATACCGGTGGAATCAAGAGATATTTCTTGAGAACATTGAATGCTTCTTGACATTCTTCAGTCCACTGGTAAGTGACTCCCCTCTCCATCAATTTGGTGAAGGGTAGACTTTTGCCTGCCAAATTTGTGATGAAACGCCGAATATAGGCTAAGTGTCCTTGAGGTCCTCTCAATTATTTCAAATTTTGAGGAGGTGACATACCAAGGATTGACTTTTTCTTCTCAGGATCGACTTCGATACCACGATGGAGTACAACAAAGCCGAGAAATTTTCCTGAGGTTACCCCAAAAGCACATTTTAATGGGTTCATCTTCAAATTGTGTTGTCGAAGTTTGTGGAAATGATTTACAAATCATCCAAGTGATTAGAACGTTGTCTGGATTTAACCACAAAATCATCCACATAACATTCAACAAACTTCCCTAAAAAGGGGTTGAAGATACGATGCATGGTACGCTGATATTTTGCACCTGCATTCTTCAAGACAATGGGCATTACCCGATAGAAAAACACACCCTGAGGGGTTCTGAAGGCTGTAGATTCTTCATCTTATGGAGCCATTTGGATTTTATTATACCCAGAATATCCATCCATGAAGAAAAGTGCTTCATAGCCAGTTGTTGCATCAATTAAGAGTTCTATGATCGGAACTGGAAAATCATCCTTAGGACAATACCGATTATGATCTATAAAATCAATGCAAACTCTAATTTGTCCATTCTTCTTTTTCACAGGGACAATATTATCCAGCCACTTGGGATATTGAACTTCTCTAATGAAGTTAGCTTTGATAAGCTTATCCACCTCAGCTTCAATTTTGGAAGCATAAGTTGGGTGTGTTATTCTTACAGCTTTCTTAAACCCTCGATGTTCTTCTGGAAAACCCAAACGATGAGTAGAAACATCAAGATCAAGGCCTAGAATTTCTCTATAGTTACAATAAAATATATCTCAATTTTTTTTCAAAAATTAAATATACATTTCTTACTCTTCAAGAGTTATGGCCGCACTAATTAAAGTGGGACGTGGATCTTCTTTTGTACCCAGATTTATTTCTCTGAGTTCATCCACAGCAGTAGAGATACCCTCTTCAAAAGTTGGAGGAGCATATCTGAGATCTTCCTCTTCTTCTTCAACATGTGTTATTTCCTCTGTTTCTACTTGCATAGTAGATGATGAAGCAAAATTTATAGAATTAAGAGAGATATTAAAATATGAACATCTTGAAGAAGAGGCTTCCATTTCTGACCCTATTGATGATGAAGGGTCTTACTTGGGTAATAAAGAGGAGATGATGGATTGAGAATCGACATCATCGTTCACCTCTGACATTGCTATAACTTCTTCTGACCTAGTTGGCGAAGTATAGACTTGCTGGATTTCAGCAGATGAAATGAAGACATCTCCATTTGAGCTTTCATCATTGCTTGGTGAATCACCACTTTCTCCCATGATGTCTGGCTTGATTACCGTAATTGACATTATGGAAGTTTCCATAAGAGTATTTGGATTTGGGTCTATCCTGTCAATTTGACTGATAGGCAACACATAATATGTACTCACATGTATGAATGGGTTTACTGGAATCTTTTCCAAACCATATGCAGCATTAACTTTGGTAACCTCCATTGCTATGGATTTCTCCTTACCCTTCATGTGATAGAATTCCGCCTCAATGGTTTGATATTCACATGTTTTTAATGGGCCTTTATCACTGTAAAATGTCCCAATTTGACCATTGAAACAATATTTAAGACATTGATGGTATGATGAAGGTATAGCTGCATTTCGATATAGACAAGGTCTTCCAATAAAAATATTGAAGGTTGTATCATGATCAACAACCATGAAATCTGAGTTGGATACAAGGTCTCCATACTGAGTTCTGAGTGTAATCTCACCCAGTATTTCTTGTTCATTTTTATCATACCCTTGCAATATCAAAGTAGGAGATAAATCAGATTCTGTGAGGCCCAATCGATGAAGTGTACGAATGGGGATGAGGTTGACTCCTGAACCATTATCAATGAAATATCATCGGATGTCTACACCATTTACCTTTCCAGATAAGTAAAAAGGTCTAATATGTCCATGCACGACATCATATTCATCATAATCTGTGAAAGATATCACCACATGGCATTCTACAGAATTATTCTCTACATGGTAGACTTCAGTTGCAGCAATTTCAGTTTCAAACTCCTAAGGACTTGACAAAGCCTCAATGAGTGCCTCCCGAAGATACTTTGATAAATTAAAGGCATCCAAAATTGATAACTTGGCTGGTACTTGGGCCAGGTGTTTCAATACATCATACTTTTGATCCAAAGGTCTGTGTTTCCCAACAGGAACAAGTGGTTTCGCCGATGCCTTAGAAGTTGAAGCTTTGGATATAGATGCTTTCTGTATTGAGGTAGGAGTTGTAAATACTCCTATCTTTGGAATATTAGACCAATTAGGTCTATTTAATTGCTGAGAGGAATAAGGTGGAACCTCTAACCGATCCTCCAGAGTAACTGTGCCAGGACTGAATCTGCTATTGGTGGAAGAATTTGCTTGTTCTTGTTGAGCCCGCTGAAGGGATCTGCCATGAGTTTCTGCTGCATACATAGCTCTGGCAGGGGTAGAATTGGAATAGTGGCTTCTGGGATATCCACGTATTCCTCTGTATCCCAAATCTCTAGAACTCCCTTTGATTCCTCTGTTTGATACAGGGAACTCAGGCTCATCAAAATTGAAACTGCGACTGGCATAAGGATCTATTAAGTGAATCATGTTAACAGAACTAAAGATTAATTCTTCTTCTGATGAAGACTCTGCCTGATTAGCTAGTTTAGGTTGTTCTGTTTGGTAGGGCGGTGCCTGTTGCTTTGAAGTAGATGGCATAAAATCTGCCAGAGTCAAAGACAACTTGGGCTTTGACACGATTTCATCTTCTTCTGATTGCTCTTCTTTCTTTGAATTATGCTGCCCCTTTGAGGATTTTTCTTTTGATGAAGAAGGTTTGGTTGTGGAATTCATAGTAGAAGACACAATTGGTTTATTCAATTGCGTTCGCAAAATGGCATGAGTTCGATTAATCATTTTTCTGATCATCCAATCGTTATATTTCTGTGCATTTTTGCTTTTGACTTCTTGCCACTTGCCTTCTTCCTCTGGATTTGTAGTAGTAACACATGCTACTTGAGCTTAATAACCTTTCAATTTGACTTTTCCCAAGTCGACCATTTTTTGATAGAGGTCCTTGAAGACAAAACACTCCTGAATGGGATGCCCTAAGATATAATGAAATGGGAAATAGTTGGGACGATCTTCATCTCCTTCCTTGTTCGGCCTTTTGGGACTTGTCAATTAAACCAAATTATTTTCCAGAGCCGAAATGAAGTAACCAGGAACTTGTTCATTTCGAAAAGAGTAAAATTTTCTTTTCAAGTCCTCAAATTGTTTTCGTATTTGATTTTTTTGATCATATTGACGAAATGACCTTTGTTTTTGATGCTCATGAGGTGGAGCCCTTTGTAAAGATGAAGGTTTTGAAGTGGAATCAGGTACAGGTGCTTGTTTAAGCGTAACTATAGTAGTTTCTGCTTTACCCATTCTCCTTTTTGAAGCTGATGGAATTACACGAGCTTTATCCTTAGTCTTAGTAAGAGAGTATTCAATATTTTGAGCGATTGAAGTAAGGTCTCGAAACCCTCCTGTGTATTTCATAGGGATCAATGGTGTGCGCAACTCATCACGAAAATTTTCCACACATATTGGCAACAGTTCCTCTTTAGGGAGTGCTAAGTTTAGGGAATATGTTAATCCCTTCCATCGAGCAATGAAATATGAAACCCTTTCATTTTCCCTTTGCTTAAAATTTGTAAGATAAAAAACTATTGTCTTTGGAAAAGTTGAGATGAATTGAAGAAGGAATCTTTGGCGGAGATCCTCCTATCCGGTAATTTACCGGGATTGAAATCTTGTATACCACACAAAGGCAGGCCCTTGTAATGACTGTACAAAACTCCTAAGCTTAACTGCTTCCTGTTGCTGAGTGGTTCCCATCATGGGATTGCAACGAGAAACAAAATGTGTTAAGTGTTGTTCTGTATCTCCCGAACCATTAAATATTGGGAATGTGGTACTTGAAAAATTTGATGGGGGGGAATCGCATCAACCCATTCAGGGTAAGCTCTCTTTTCTGGTTGAATTTGAGATCGTTTTCCCTCAATATCTTCCAACTAAGATGTTAATGACTCAATAGTAGTTATTAACTTTTGAGAAACATCCGGTTGAGCTTGGACCTGAGCAGGTGCAATAACTGGAGTTTGGATAGATGTGGTGGTTGGTACTGAAACTGATGATAACACCACCGGTTGTTGTTGTACCTGACCTGTAGGATTAGACCTGTGAGGGTGTACTGATAAAAGAGGATACTCTTGATCCATCTCAGTAGCTGCAACAAACTCCTTTGGCTGACTGACTCTAGAATGCTTAGGAGGAAGACTACCCTGAAGTAGTTCTGCATTCAACCTCCTCAATTCCTTCATTTCTTACTTCTGTTGTGAAAATATTTGCTCTAGTGAGAGATATTGGCCTTCTCTAGAGGAAGGGTATGTAACCTGATTCTTTCCTTTCCCCTTTTTGGATCCCTTTCATAGAGGGGGAAGTTGGTTACTTGAAGGAACACCCAGATTCTGGGTAAGCCTTTGATTTCATGTATGCACACCTTCTTCATTTGTGTCTGTTCATACAACTTCTTGAGTAGGAACCTATTCATATGATCCCTATGAGTGAGCCTCATGTTCTGTAGGATCAGCAACAACATCATTGATGACATTAATTGATGCATAATGCATTGAATCCCTTCTATCATCATTTCTGCGATATTTTCTTCTTCCATGTCCCTGATGAGACATTTCCTTTTGTCGATTTGATCCCTAAGGAACTTCTTGATGAACCGTAATTTGGAGGGAATATACTGATAATTTGGATCTTCTTTCCTCTTGGGGATTCTTCCCTAATCGAGAGAAGACTGACTTTCTCTGAGTAAGAGATTGAGGATTTGAATAAATCCCCAGTCCGGTGGACTAGGGCTGTTCCTGCTCAACTCCTCAAATCCTATTTGTTGATTCTGAGGGTTGGGTTAAAAGAGTCCCCAATCTGGAAATCTAGGGTGGTTCTTGACATGTTATATCTGAGACTTTCTTAAAATATCTCCTGATCTTGCGGACTTTAGTCTGGAAATTGGCTGGATGCATCAACCTTCATCCACTTTTATCACCCAACTCAAATGAAAACTGGATGATTTCTGACACTTTTGTCACTTGATGATGTGCTTGCTCTAAACAAGAAGCCTGTTCAATATTATTGTTTGCTTGGTGTAGGATTAATTCAACAACTTTTTCTCTGTATGCCTGACTTTGAGAAGAACTAGTTGATGCATGTTCCTGAGCGAGCCTTTGATTACAAACAAATCCAATTGGCTGTGGCTAGCCATGGGAAATAACATTTCATGAAACCATTTTCGGAGAGCTTTGCTGACTGGAGGGTATAGTGAAATGCAGTGTTCCATTAACACCCCATCCTTTGATATGAATACCAGATGGGGCATTGGAAATTAACTGGCGCAATCTTCTTAGTGCGCCAAGGCATGAACGCTGAAGGGCTCTCTGCTGCTTTTCAACATTCAGATATTGAGAAACTGAGAGAGATTCCAAGTCAATTTGGTGTTGTAACCCTTCTATTATCTTGACATGATTTTCATATTCATTATAAGATAATATTTTCTTTTTCAACTGAAAAAGAGTTTTCTATAAGTTGAGATGAATATTATGAATTCTATATTCCATCAGCATCTCTGGAATGTCATACTGAGAGTCATCCAAAGGAAAAAACATGACTGGCACTTCACCTTTCGCCAGTTGTTTTCTCATATTCAGTATTTCATCTTTATCATTCAATGAATATTCTTCTACCTGATTAGACCAGAGCTGGTGCTTCCTTGTTGCTTCATCGGATTCAACAAGATTTATAGAGAATTCACTGATCAAACTAGAAGATGAACGACCCAGGGTTGGTTCAGAGAATGACCTACACCCTGGGCTATCTTCTGATTGAGAAAGTATTTCACTCACTAATGGTAAAGCATCAGACATGACTGGCCTCACATTTTCAAGTGCCTCAAGATAAGAGGGCTTTATTGTCACTACATTGTCCATTGGAGCATTTTCCAGGCAATGTGAATTACTACTGTGGAGAGGAATTTTGCAGCTAAATTCATCATCATGGGGAGGACCACCATGATGGGTTACAGTAAAAGATGAAACATTTTGCTCCTTGGTCTTCTGGCCACACAGAGGGTTCTTGTGGCTCTCATCTGAAGATGAAACTTCGAGATCAACCGAATTGTCATGAAGCAATCCTTCTTGAGGAAGTGTCTGTTGAAGAACTTTAGAATTAATGTTCCCACTACTGGGAAATGAGAGATTAGAATCTTGAATTCCAAAAGAGAATTGTCTGAGGGATTCAAGAACACCAGCATCGATCAAGGTCTTATTACAAATCAGGTCTTGATTTCTTGACTGTTCTGGGTGGGTATTCTTCTTAGACGCCTTCTTATTCACTTTAGGAACCACTTTTTGACAAAAGTGGTTACTCTAAAAAGGTATATGTGACTGCTCATGAGAGATGGCCAGGTTAGGCTGATGATCTTTATTCAAATCAGGTGTATGTGCCTGACTTGATTGTCTGTATGACATGGGGGAGTATGCCCCATGACCCTCTTGGACTGGAACAGAGGTGTGTGTTTGATCCGGAGTGATATGATGATGTGTCACTCCACTGGTATGGATATATTTATGTGTCTTCCACTGAGATGCTGCTGAAGCTGTTATAATATCCTGGAAGGCATCCAGAATATGAGCAGGGATTTGCCTATGCTCTTTCACCATTGAAAAAATATTCTTGGTGACTTTAGCTGCCAGAACAGGAATATAAGTCCATTCCATGATTGTAGTAGGTGTGTATTCCTACTCCTTTCCTCCTTTTCCTGTCAGTGAATTCTGACAGTACTCAAGTGTGGGGGCAGGGAGTTGAGTATGCCTCCTGTTTGTCGTTGGGGCTTTCCAACTGACTTCTCCGGGTGCTACCAAACGAGACTGTTGGTAGGCTTGATCAATAATAGCAAGTGTATGTGCCTTCTGATTGCACTCCGCTGAATATGGTTGATGATATTCCTTCAATACTGACAGATGAGGCTGCTGGCAGTATTGATGAGTGTAAGCAGGTGTATGTGCATGTTTACCAGTTCTCAACACATTGGGTTGGCGGGCTCCATCATATGTAGTCAGATGAGACTTCTTACTAGCTGATGACTTATAAAAAGTTGTATGTTCCTGTTTATAGTAGTCCACCGGAATTGCCTGGTGGGATTGGCGTGTTGCTTCCAGACGAGTCTGCTGGACAATAGAATTAAAACGGCCGGGTGTGTGTGCCCACTCATTACATGCCACCAAGTTAGGTTGGTGGACTTCTCCGGAAATGGCAGAGATAAGAACCTGGTCACTGTTGACTGGTTGTTGCCTCTGGTGGTTTGTCTTACCTTCTCGGGTTCAAGGAACCTAAGCTGAACGCCTAGAGATGACACCCTCATCATGTTGAGGGCGTACTTCCGCATGAGTATGGCGGAAATTGTTGTTGGGAGCCCTCAGGAAGGTCTCTTGTTTCCTTGAATTAAGGCCTTCAGTGTCCTTCTCATTCACCTCCCCAGAATATGGGAGGGACTGGGGATTGAGTTCCAGAGATAACGACCCGAAACGGTTGGAAACGGTGGTTGGCACCACCTGCTTCTTGATTGCTGGTCATCGCTGTCCAGACAACCAGGGTGAATTATTGACTTATAGGGCTTGTCGAGTAGCCTCCAACGTCAGAATGGTACCGTGTTGATGGTATTCCTTAACCAGTGCATTTGATACCCATCGTTGAAGACGCTGAGTAGGTGATGTCATCCTCAGAGTGGATGACGATCCAGCAGGAGTAGCAGCAGAGGTATTCACAGCAGAGGTATTCATAGGTGAGAACTTAAGCAAAGCCATTTCTGTAATGCAGAAGATCTTGGAAAAGAGTTCATGTTTGATATAATAGACATAATCAAGATAAGTTCGGCCACTACATCTTTTGGATGAGCACATATGTTATTGATTGTTTTGTTATCCCTCTCATTGAGTTTAAATAGAGGCTTAACAAATAAGTAAAACATCATTTTAACTTGGTTAAGGATTCACGTCGGGTTCACCATTTTTTGTTTCGGATGGAATTGGGGATGACCTTGTTTAATTAAGGTTCAAACGTTCCAATCGGTTTCTAACGGGTTTATTCATAGAACCGGAAACATCCAAGGATTATACATCCATTTGGACATACTTTCCAAAGGTAGGTGCTCATGAGTTGTGGAGTGATGAGGCTTAATAATTTTCATTGGTCGAGAGGATGAGAGGTCGGAATCATCACACATTTTTTAAAGGAATTATTGTCTACTCTGGGACTCTCTTTATAGATTTGAGTTATGTTCGTGAATCCTTATTACATTACCAAGTATGAAAAATGATCTTTCCTTTAGATCTAAAAATCAATGATTGATATGTATGAGTTTAGAGAATATTTTGTATGAATTTGAGGTTCTTCATCGATAGAGAATCATCTGTATTTTTTATAGATTCTTAGTCAATGGTATCCTTCTACACATTATATATAAATATCTTGGTCATTATGATGACCAAACTAGTTTTAAATCCACTCAGTGGGGCACTTGAAGTTTATTGTCATTCAGAAGGACATGGATTATTTCAGAGTTGGGATCGTACCCACATATGGGATACCTACATATCCTTGTTTAAAAAAGGAATGAGAACCCATATAGTTCGAGTAAGGGAGTATGAGGTTTATGCATGATTGATGGCTCAAAGAAAGATGTCATAATTACTTTTAAACTCTAAGATCACGTGAGTCATGCTCGGTGTGAGAAACAAGAGGTATTGGTAAAACCAGACAATTGTGCCATGAAATATGCAATCATAAGAAATAATGGGGGGATTATGTATGTATGACTGCCCGGATAGATGAGTATTGGGTTTTACTTCGGGGAAGAAACCCAGAAACAAGGTCCATAAAGGCATATGTGATTTATGTAGATTTGGATACATAACTTAGGGCTTACTCCTGAGAAGGATGCCCGAATTATAGGGGACTTATGATTGGGTTTTACTCCTGAAAAGGAAGACCAAATCAAAAGTAAATTAAGACTAGTTAAGAGAAATTATGACTGGGTCTTATTCCTGAGAAGGAGACCCAGGTTAAATGGAATTATGCCTGGGGATTATTCCTGAGAAGGAGGCCCAGGTTAATGATATTTGGGAACTTGGGGATTACTCTTAAGGAGGAGTCCTAGGTTAAAGGGAATTAAGACTATGGCTTACTTCTGAAAAGGATGCCCAGGTTAAGGAGACCTGAGACTTAGGGCTTATTCCTAAGAAGGAGGCCTAGGTTAAAGGAAATTATGATTGGATCTTACTCCTGAAAAGGAGGCCCAAATTGGGGAACTTGGGGCTTACTCCTAAGGAGGATTCCCAAATTAAGAGGATTTGAGATTGGGACTTACTCTTGAGAAGGAGGCCTAGGTTAATGATATTTGGGAACTTGGGGCTTACTCCTAAGGAGGAGGCTCAGATTAAAGGGAATTAAGACTGGGGCTTACTCTTAAAAAGGAGGCCCAGGTTAAGGAGACCTGAGACTTAGGTCTTATTCCTAAGAAGGAGTCCTAAGTTAAAGGAAATTATGATTGGGGATTACTACTGAAAAGGAGGCCCAAATTGGGGAACTTGGGGCTTACTCTTAAGGAGGATTCCCATATTAAGAGGATTTGAGATTGGGACTTACTCCTGAGAAGGAGACCCATGAATAAGTGACTTGGGGCTTAATCCTAAGGAGGATGCCCAGGTTAAGAGAACTTGGACTGGGGATTATTCCTGAAAAGGAGGCCTGGTTAGGGATCCTATCATCTTAAAGGATGAGTTTGAATGAATGAAATCTCTAACCTTAGTGACATAAAGATATGTAAATCGCTAGGTTTTGAGAGATGTTCCACAGAATTCCTTTCAGATAAGGAATCTGACCAAGAAATCATGCCATGAATGGATTTGAAGAGAGTTCTTAAGGATTAATCTTGAAGAGGAGAGGTGGATTTGAATAAGAGAGATAAAATAGGCAGGAAGGGCACCCAAAAATAGAGAGGAACGGAAGTCCTGCATAGGCGTACAGGTTCTGGTCGCACAGGTATACCTGCACGACACATGGGTACTTTCTCAATGGTCAACCCATGGTGTAATACTTGGGCGAGACTTGGCTCAAGCCCTTAGTACTACCCCTAGAGGCTTACAAAAGGGCGGTGTGCAAGTTCTAGTGAAGGGATTAGGTGGCGCGTAGGTGTCTTCATTTTCCCGTAAGTGTTAGACACTTAGGTGCAGAGGTGTTGATGAATTTCAACACTTAGGCCTTGTTTCCCCTATTTAGATCTTCCATTCTAGGTAAGAAATTACCTTAGAAGTGTTCGGAAGACTTCCAGAAGAGACTAGGGCGTCGGGAGCTCGAATGTGAGTTTTTGAATTTTTCCGTCCTGAAATGGGGGGCCCACTGAGGGTATTTATAGGCTGCTGAAGAACCTGAGCGAGAATCAAAGAGGGCGCGCAAGTCACCTGCACGACCACTAGGCGGCGCATAAGTATACTTGCACGCCCATGATGAAACTTGCGCAACCCAAGTGGGAAGGAATCCTTGTTCATGCCTTTTTCAATTTTTGATGTTTCTTCAAAGTATGAATCACCTTGGGCTAAGGTATTCCCTTTTTTCAATTGTTTAGACTTTGTGATGAAAAGGAGCATCATCAAAAGTCCCCCATTAGAGTTGGATCTGAAGTAAATGAGGATGTGACTCTGAGGTAAATAAGAAAACCAAAGACCATGCGGCGCGCAAGTGTTGAGTGCGCAAATGGCGGCGCGCAAGGGTAGGCCGCGCAGGCTTCGGCACACAGAGGTGTGGCCTTGCCTATATATATGCGGTCATTCCTTGTGCAAAGCACTGAATCTAAATGCTTCCGAGCTCTCATCGCGCAAGTTGCCTTCGTCGTGCATGTTACTCAGTTTTCCAATGCTTCCTTTTGTGTCGCGCTACTGTAGAGGTATTTGGACTTGCACGGTGATACCTGCGGGCCAAAACTTTTTCGACACACTTATACTTGCACGCCAATTTTGGGACTTGCGCGCCTTAATGACTTATCCATTTTTTCCACTTTTATTCACAAATTTTATGAAAAATAAACTTACTTAAGAGTTAATTATTCAACCTTTGTGCAGATTAAATGGCTCCTGGGAGAATCGGAAGGGCTGACGAACTGGATAGCAAGCGAATTGATGATATGATGAGCATCGTTGGCCATGATTATTATACTATCCATGAAAACACTCTTCCAAATTTGGCCAAGTACTTGAAGAAGTATCATCTTGATTTTCCACAAAGCATTTATCTGCCTCTATACAGCTATGGTCATCTGCGAGAAGTCATCATTCCAGAGTCAAATAACTATCTCCCAATTTCTTGGTTTCAGAATTACACCAATTTTGCTTCAGAAAATATCTCAAGTGGAGGAGCATTTATAAATAATGGAACAGTGGATAAGGCCTACATAATGCATCATATCCCATGTACCTTAGATCTGAAACCTCACAAGCCTGAGCTGCAACCACATTGTTATCCCTCAATTTTCTGAAACTCTCAGATGGATCAATCCAAAGGCTGGAAGAGGAGTTGGGAATTTCGTCCTAGAGGAGGTGTGAATCCAACTTGGATGTGGGCATACTGGGTGCGACAAACCTGCGCAGAGTTTGTCAAATGGGCCTAAGTGGACTAATCCCTCTAATCGACTGAATGGGCCTAATGCGACTAACGAGCCTAAGTGGCCTAAGTGTCTAAAGTGTATTAATCATCCTAATCAAGTGAATGGGGATAATGGGCCTAAGCGGCCTAATGGGCCTAATTCCTAAGTGGCCTAAGTAGACCAATGGGACCAATGGGCCTAATGGGCCTAATGGGCATAATGCACCTAAGTGGCCTAAGTGTTCTAATCAGCCGAATCGGCTGAATGGGATTAATGGGCCTAAGTGGCCTAATGGGCCTAATGGGCCTAATGGGCCTAAGTGGCCTAATGGTACTGATGGTCCAAAGTGGCCTAATCTACCTAATCGACCGAATGGGGCACAGTGGCCTAATGGGTCTAAAGGTCCTAATGCGCCTAAGTGGGCTAATCGAGCTAATTAACCAAATGGGCCTAAGTGGACGAATCATCCTAATTGACCAAATGGGCCTATGTGGCCAAATGGGCCTAATGGGCTAAGTGGACTGATCGGCCTAATCGACCGAATGGGCCTAAGTGGCCTATTGGGTATAATGGGCCTAATGGGTCTGAGTAGCCTAATTGTCTTAATCGGCCTAATCTACCGAATGAGACTAATGGTCCTTATGGGCCTAAGTGGTCGATTGCGCCTAATGGGCTTACGTTTCCGAATGGGCCTAATGGGCCAAATTGGCCGAATGGGCCTAATGGTCCTAATGGGCCTAATGGGCCTAAATTTTCTAATGGGCTTAAGGGGTATAATGGGCCTAATGGGCCTAAGTGGCCTAATTGGAATAGTGGTCATAAGTGGCTGAATGAGCCTAATGGTCCTAATGTGCCTATGGGGCCAAATGGTCTTAATGGGCCGAATGGGCCTATTGGGCCTAATGGGCCATAGTGGCCTAATGGTCCAATGGGCCTAAGTGGCCTAATGGGTCTAATGGGTCTAATGGGACTAAGTAGCCTAAGTGGAATAATTGGCTTAATCGAACGAATGGGCCTAATGGGCCTAAGTGGCATAATGGGCCTAATATGCCTTAGTGGTCGAATAGGCCTAATGGGCACGGTGGACTGAAGTGGCCTAGTGGGACTCATGGGCCTATGTGGCTTAATAGACCTCGTGGGCCAAAGTGGCCTAAGGGGCCTAATGGGCCTCATGATCCCAAGTGGCCTATTGTGCCTCATGGGCCTTAGTGGCCTTATGGGCCTAATGGGCCCAAGGGGCCTAAGTGGCCAAACATACCTAATGGGATTAATGGGCTTAACGGGCCTAGGTGCCAAATTTTCCAAATGGGCCAAAGTGGCCTAAGGGGCCTAATGGGACTAGGTGGCCTAATGGGCTTAATGGGCTTAACAGGTCTAGGGGCTAAATGGGCCTAATGGGACGAATGAGCCTAATTGGCCTAAGTGGCCTAATGGGCCTCAGTGTCCTAACGGGCCAATGCTTCCTAATCATCCTAATGGGCTTAATGGGCTAAATGGTCCTAATGTGCCTAATGGGTCTAAGTGGTTTAATGGGCCTAATGGGCCAAATGTACATAATTGGCCTAAGTGGTCTAATGAGCCTAATGGTCCAAAATGGCATAATGGTCCAAAGTTGCCTAATCGACCTAATGGGCTTAATGGGATTAATGGGCCTAGTGGGCCTAAGTGACCTAGTTTTCATAATGGGATTAATGGGCCTAGTGAGCCTAAATTACCTAATGGGGCTGAGTGGCCTAATCGGCCTAATGGGCCTAAGTGGCCTCATGTGCTTAATGGGTTTAACGGTCCTAGGGGCCAAATGGGCCAAATGGGACAAATGGGCTGAATGGGCCTAATGGGCTGAATGTGCCTAGTAAGCCTAAGTTCCCTAATGAGCCTCATGGGCCTATGTGGCCTAATGGGATTAATGGGCCTGAGGGTCATAATGGGCATAATTGGCCCAATGGGCCTAAGTGGCCTAATCGACCTAATGGGCTTAATGGGCCCACTGGGCCTAAGTGGTCGAATGGGACTAAGTGGCCCAATTAGCCTAATGGGCCTAAGTGGTCTGATAGTCCTAAGTGGACCAATGGGCCGAATGGGAATAATGGGCCTAATGGGACTAAGTGGGATAATGGGCCTAAGTAGAGGAATGGGTCTAAGTGGTCCAGTGTGCCTAATGGGCCTAAGTGGACTGATGGGCCTAATGGGACTCAGTGACCTCATGGGCCTAAAGAGCCTTAGTGGCCTCATGGGGCAAATGGGACTAGTGGGCCTAAATACCCTAAGTGGCATAATGGGCCTAATGGGAAAATGGGCCAAATGGGCCTAAGTAACCGAATGAGTAGAATGGGCATAAGTTGCCCAATGGGCCTAATGAGTTGAATGGGCCTAGTGGCCTAATGTTCTTAAGGGGTCGAATGGGCCTAAGTTTCATAATGGGTGTAATGGGCCTAATGGCCTAATGGTCTTAAGGGGCCTTAGTGGCCAAAGGGGCCTAGTTGGTGTAAGTGGCCTAAGTGGCCAAATGGGACTAATAGGCCAAGGGGCCTAAGTGGCCTAACGCCTAATGGGACTATGGGGTTTAAGTCGACTAATGGGCCCAATGGGTCGACGTCGTCAAATGGGCCTAATGGACCTAAGTGGCCTAATAGGCCTAGTGGCCTAATTGTCCTAATCAACCGAATGGGCCTAATGGGCCTAAGTGGTCAAATGGGCATAATGGGACAAATTGGACTAGTGAGGGTTATGGGCCTAATGGGCCTAATTGGATGAATGGGATTAAGTGGCATAATGGCCCTAATGGGCCTAATGGGCGTAAGTGGCCTAAAGGGCATAAGTGGCTTAATGGGCCAAATTGGACTAAGTGGTGGATTTGGCCTAATGCGCCATATTCTCCAAATGGGCCTAATGGGCGTAAGTGGCCTCATGGGCCTAATTGTCCTAAGTGTACTATTGGGCCTATGGGCCTAAGTGACCAAATGGGCCTAATGGGCCTAATGTGCCTAATGGGCCTAATGGGCCTAAGTGGCCATATGTGCCTAATGGGTCTAATAGGCCTAATGGGTATAATGGACCTAATATACCTGATGGGCCTAATGGGCCTAATGTGACTAAGTGGCCTAATAGACCTAGGTGTCTAAATCGGCCTAATTGGCTTAATGGGCCTAGTGGTCCTAAGTGGCGGAATGGGCCTAAGTGGCCCAATCGACCGAATGGGCCTAAGTGGCCTAATAGGCCTAAGTGTCCCAATGGGACCAATGGGCATAATGGGACTAAGGGGTCGAATTGGCCTAATGGTCCTAAGTGGCCTAATGGGCCTAATGGGCCTAAGTGGCCTAATGGTCCAAATGGGCCTAATGTGCCTAACGGGCCAAATGGGACTAAGTGGACTAATCAGCCTAAGTGGCCTAATGGGCCTTATGGGATTAATGGGCCTAGTGGGCCTAAGTTTCCTAATAGTCCTAATGGGCTTTAGTGAGAAAATCGGCCTAATGGGACTAAGTGTCCTAATGGGCTTAATAGGCTTAACGTTCCTAGGTTCCAAATGGGCCTAATGGGATGAATGGACCTAATGGGCCTAATGGGTCAAATGAGCCTAATTAGCCTAAGTGGCCTAATGGGCCAAATGGTCCTAATGGGGCCTAGGTGGCCTAATGGGCCTAAGTTACGTAATAGGCCTAATGAGCTTAATGGGCCTAAGGGGCCTAATGGGCCTAAGTGGCTTAATGGGCCTAAGTGGTCTAATGGGATAAGTGGCTGAATAGGCCTAAGTGGACCAATGGGTTTATTGGGCCTAAGTGGCTTAATGGGCCTAATGGGCGTAAGTGGCCAAATAGGCCTAATGCGCCTAAGTGGACCAATGGCCCTATGGGCCTAATGGGCGTAAGTGGACTGATGGGCCTAATGCTCCTCAGTGGCCTCATGGGCCTTAGTGGCCTAATTGGCCTCAGTGGTCTCATGGGCCTAATGGGCCTCCTGGGCCTAAAGGGACTAAGTGGACTAATGGGCCTAATGTGCCTTATGGAATGAATATGCATAATGGGATTAGTGAGCCTAATGGGCCAAAGTTGATGAATGAGCTTAAGTGGCCCAATGGGCGAATGAGACAAATGGGTCGAGTGGCCAAATGGGCCTAATGGGCCTAATTTGCCTAATGGGAATAATGGGCCTAAGTGGCCTAGTGGGCCAAAGTGCCCTAATGGGCCTAATGGACATCAGTGGCCTAAGCGGCCTAATGGGCCGAATGGGCCAAAGGGGCCTAATGGGCCTAATGGCTCGAAGTGGCCTAATGGGCCTAAGTAGCCTAATGGGCCTAGTGGGCCTAATGCACCTAAGTAGTTGAATGGGCCTAATGGGTCTAAGTTTCCTAATGGGCCGAATGGTCCTAATATGCCTAGTGGGGCTAATGGGCCTAAGTGGCATAATGAGCCAAATAGGTCCAAGTGGCCTAATGGGCTGAATGGGCCTAATGTGCCTAGTGGGCCTAATGTGGCTAAGTGGCCGAATATGACTAATGGGCCTAAGTGGATTAAGTGTCCTAATGGTTCAAATGGGCCTAAGTTTCCTAATGGTACTTAGTGGCCTAATGGGACTAATGGTCATAATGGGCCTAAGTGGCCTAATGGATCGAATGGGTATAATTGGCCTAAGTGGCATAATAGCCCTAATTGGCTTAATGGGACTAATGGTACTAATGGGTGTAAGTGGCCAAATGGTCCTACTGGGTCTAAGTGTCCTAATGGACCTAAGGGGCCTAATGGTCCTCATGGGCCTAAGTGGCCTCATGGGCCTCATGGTCCTAAGTGGCCAAAAGGACCTACTGGGCTTAATAGGCCTAGTGGGATGAGTGGGATTAACAAACCTTAGTCCAAATGGTCCTAATGGGTTGAATGGACCGAATGGACCGAATGGGCCTAATGGGCCTAAGTGGCCTAATGGGCCTAATGGGCCTAAGTGGCCTAATCGACCTAATTGGTTTAATGGGCCTAAGGGGCGCAATGGACCTAAGTGGCCTAAGGGTAATAATGGTCCAAAGTGGCCTAATGGGCCTAGGTTGACTAATGGGATTAATGGAATTTACGAGCCTAGGGTCCAAATGGGCCGAATGGGCCTAATTAGCATAAGTGGCTAAATTGGCCTATGTGGCCCAATGGGCCAAATTTGCCTGATCGGCCTAATGGGATTAATAGGCCTAATGGGCCTAATTATCCTAAGTGACCTATTGGGACTTATGTTCCTAATGGGCCTAAGGGGCCTAATGGGCCAAAGTTGCCTAATCGACCTAATGGGCATAATTGGCCTAATGGGCCTAATGAACCGAATGGGCCAAATGGGCCTAAGTGGCATAATCAGCCTAATGCGCTTAATAGTCCAAGTGGACCTAAGTGCCGTAATGGGCCTAATGTGCCTTAGTGGCCTAATCGACCTAATGTTCCAAAGTGGCCTAATAGGCCTAAGTGGACTAATGGGCTTAGTTGGCATAACGGGCCTAGGGGCCAAATGGGCCTAATGGACCGAATGAGCCTAATGAGCTGAATGAGCCTAATTAACCTAAGTGGCCTAATGAGCCTAAGGGTCATAATGGTCCTAATGGGCCCAATTGGCCTAAGTGGCCCAATGGGCCTATGTTTCCTAATCGATGTAATGGGCTTAGTGGTGGTAATGGGCCTAATGGGCATAATGGGCATAATGGGCCTAAGTGTCCTCATCAGCCTAATGGGATTAATGGACCAAGTGGGCCTAAGTGGTCGAATGGGTCTAATGAGCCTCAGTGGCATAATCGTCCTAATGGTACGAAGTTGTCTAAGTGGTCGAATGAGCTAAGTTGCCTAATGGGCCTAAGTGACCTAATGGGCCTAAGTGGCCTAATGGGCCTAATGGAACTAATGGGATTAAGTTTCCTAATGGGCCTAAGTGTCATAATGGGCCTAATGGGCCTAAGTTTCCTAATGGGGCGATGTGGTCGAACGAGCCCAGTGGACATAATGGGGAAAAATGGCCAACGTGTCTTAATGGGCCTAAGTGGCCTATGTTGCCTAACACGCCTAATGGGTCTAAGTGGCCTAATGGGTCCAATGGGCATCAATGGCCTAATGGGTCTAAGTGGTCCAATGGGCCTATGTGGCCTAATGGTCCTAATGAGACTCAGTGGCCTAATGGGCCTAATGGGGCTAATGGGGCTAATGGGCCTAAGTGGCCTAATGGGCCTGAGTGGCCTAATGGGCCTAATGGGCCTAATGTGCCTTAGTGACCTTATGGTCCTAATTGACTAAAGTGGCCTAATGGGTCTAATCACATTAATGGGCCTAGGTGTCCAAATGAGTCGAATGGGCCTAAGTGGCCAAATGGGCCTAATGGGCCACAGTGGCCTAATAGGCCTAATGTGCCTAAGTGTCCTAATGCACCTAATGGTCCTAAGTGTCATAATGATTCATATAGGCCCAAGTTTCCTAATGTGACTAACGGGCCTAAGTGGCTTAATGGGTCTGATGGGCCTAATGGGCCTAAGTGTCTTAATGAGTCGAATAGGTCTTAGTGGTCGAATGGGCCTGATGGGCCTAATGGGCCTAAGTGGCCTAATGAGCCGATTGGGCCTAAGTGGAATATTCGTCCTGATGGGCCTAATGGGCCTAAGTGGCCTAATGGGGCTGATGGGCATGATGGGGCTAATGGGCCTAAGTGGCCTAATTAGCCGGCTGGGCCTAAGTGGCATGATGGGCCTGATGGGCCAAATGGGTTGAATGGGTCTAGGTGGCACAATGGGCCTGATGGGCCTGATGGGTTGAATGAGCCTAAGTAGCCTATTGATTTGAATTAGCCTAAGTGGACTAATGGGCCTATGGGGACTCATGGGACAAATGGGCCTCAGTTTCCTAATGGGCCTGATGGACCTGATGGGTGAAACAGACCGAATGGGCCTCAGTGGCCTCATGGGTCTGATGACATAATGTGCCTAATGATCCTCAAGTACCTAAGTGTCCTAATGGTCCTAATGGGCATTAGTGGCCTAATGGACCTAATGCGCCTAATGGGCCTAAGTGGCCTAATGGGCCTAATGGTCCTTAGTGGCTTAGTGGGCTGAAGTGGCCTAAGTGGCCTAATGGGATTGGTGGGATTAAGTGGCTTAATGATCTGAATGGGCCTAAGTGGAATAATGGGCCTATATCCCGAATGGGCCTACGTGGCCTGATGGGCATGATGGGCCTTAGTGTCCTAATGGGCCTGATGGGCCTAATGGGCCTGATAGGCCTAATGGGCCAAAGTAGACAAAGTATCTGAATGAGGATATTGGTCCTAAGTGGACTAATGGGCCTGATAGGCCTGATGGGCCTAATGGTCCTTAGTGGCCCAATTGGCCTCATGGGCCTAATGGGCCTTAGTGGCCCAATGGGGCTAATGGACCTAAGTGGCCTAATGGGCCTAAGTGGCCTCATAGTCCAGATGGGATTCATGGGTCTAATGGGAATCAATGGTCTAAGTGTCCTAATGGGCTTGATGGGCCTAAGTGTCCTAATGGGTTGTCGAATGGGCCTGATTTGCCTGATGGGCCCAATGGGACTCAGTGGTAGAATGTGCCCAATGAGATTAATGGGCCTGGTAGGCCTAATGGGAGTAATGGACCAAGTAGCCCAATGGTCCTAATGGGTGTAAGTGTCCTAATGGCCCTAATGGGCCTAAGTGGCCTACTAGGCCTAATGGGCCTAATGGGTCGAATGGACCTAAGTGGCCTAAGTGTCCTAATGGGCATAATGGGATTAAGTGGTCGAATGGGCCTGAAGAACCTGAGTGACAGAATGGGCCTAATGGGCCTAAGTGGCATAATGTTCCTAAGTCTCCTCATGAGTCTAATGGGCCTATGTGGACTGATGGGCCTAATGGACCTAATGGGCCTAATTGGCCTAATGAGCCTAAGTGGACTAATGGGCCTAATGGGTTTAAGTGGCCAAATGGGCCGAATGGGCCTAATGTTCCTAGTGGGATTAAGTGACCAATGGGCCTAATGGGCCTAATGGGCCTAAGTGGCCTAATTGGTCTATTCGAACAATTGGGCCTATTGGCCCTAAGTTGCATAATGGGATAAATTGGCCTACGTGGCCGAATGGGGCTAAGTATCCCCCATGGCCTAATTTTCCTTCGTGTTTGAATGGGCCTAATGGGCCTGATAGGCCTAATTGGCCTAATGGGTCAAATCAGCCGAGGTGGCCCAATGGGTCTAAGTAGCCCGTATGGCCTAATTTGCCTTTGTGGCCGAATGGGCCTGATGGGTCTGATAGGCCTAAGTGGCCTAATGGGACGAATAGGCCTCAGGGGAATAAGTGTCCTAATTGTCGAATGGGCCAAACTGGCCTAATGGGCCTAATGGACCCGAGGGGCCTAATGGGATTAATGGGCTAATTGGGCCTAGGTTCCAAATGGGTCTAATGGGCCAATTGGGCCTAATGGGCTTAAGTGGCCTTATGGGTGTAATGGTCCTTGTGGCTAAATCAATCTAATGGGATTAATGGTACAAATGGGCCTAATGGTATTAATGGGCCTTAGTTGATTAATGGTCCTAAGGAGCCTAATGGGCCAAAGTGGCCTAATGGGTCTGGGTGGCCCAATGGGCTTAATGGTCTTAATGGGCCTAGGGGAAAAAAGGGCCTAATGGGATGAATGGTTCCCAGTGGCCTAATGGGCCTAAGAGGCCTAATGGGCCTAAGTGGCCTAATCAACCTAATTGGTGTAATGGTCATAATGGGCTTAATGGTCCTTATGGGCCTAAGGGGCCCAATGGGCCTATGTGGCCTAATGGGCCTAGATAGACTAATTGGATTAAAGGTCTTAACGAGCCTAGGCTCCAAATAGGCCTAATTGGCCTCAGTGGCCTAATGGGCCTAATGGGTCGAAGTGGCTTAATGGGGAAAAGTTTCCTAATTGACTTAATGGTTATAATGAGCCCAATGGACTGAGTGGGCCAAAGGGGCCTAAGTGGCCAAATGGGACTAATGGGCTAAATAGGCCTAATTGGCCTAAGTGGACTAATAAGCTTATGTGGAATAATGGGACTAATGGGATTAATGGGCCTAATGGGCCTAAGTGGCCTAATCGACCTAATGGGATTAAGGGGCGTAATGTGCCTAAGTGGCCTAATGGGCCTTAGTAGCCTAATTGGCCAAATAGGCATAAGTGGACCAATGGGCTTAATGGTATTAAAGGGCCTAGGGGCCCAATGGGTCTAATGGGCCTAATGGGATTGAGTGGCCTAATAGGCCTAATGGGCCTAAGTGGCCTCATGGACCTAAAGGGACTTAGTGGCATAATGGGCCTAAGTGGCCTCATGGGCCTAATAGGCCTAATGGTCTTAATGGGCCTAAGTTCCCTATGTGTCCAAATGGGTCTAATGGGCCTAATGGTCCTAATGGGCCAAATGGGCCAAATGGGTTTAATGGACCAAAGTGGCCTAATGGGCCTAATGGGCATAATGGGATGAGGTGGCCTAATGGGCGTAATGAGCCTAAGTTTCCAAATGTGCCCAATGGGCCTTAGTGGCTTAATGGGTGGAATGGGATTAATGGGCCGAATGGGCCTAAGTGGCCTAATCGGCCAAAAGGGCCTAATGTACCAAAGTGGCCTAATGGACCTAAGTGGCCTAGTGGGATAATGAGCCTAAGTGGCCTAATGGGCCTAAGTGGCCTAATGGGGAAAATGGGCCTAAGTGGCCGAATTGGCCTAAAGGACCGAATGTGCCAAAGTGGCCTAATGGACCTAAGTGGTCGAATTGGCCTAAGTGGCCTAATGGGGCTAATGGGCCTAAGTGGCCGAATGGGTGGCCTAATGGCACTAATGGGCCTAAGCAGCGGAATGAGCTTAAGTGGCCTAATGGACCTAATGGGTGTTAGGGGCCTTATTGTCCTAATGGGATGAAGTGGCCCAATGGGCTTAATGTGCCTAAGTGGCTGAATGAAGCAAATGGGGCTAATTGGCCCAACTGGCCCATTGTGACGAATGGGCCGAATGGGCCTAATGGGTCGAATGGGCCTAAGTGGCCTAATGGGATTAATGGGCCTAAGTGGCATGATGGGACTCATGGGCCTAAGTGGCCTAAGTAGCCTAATTGGCCTAATCAACCGAATGGGCTTAATGGGCCTAAGTGGCCTAAAAGGCCTCATGGGCCCAAGTTTCCAAATGGGTCTATTTGGCCTTAGTGGCCTAGTGGGCCTAATTTTCCTAAGTGACCTCATGATCCTAATGGGATGGATGAGATGAATGGGATTAATGAAACTAATTGATCTAATGGGGCCAAGTGGCCTAATGGGCCTAAGTGGCATAATGAGCCTAAGTGGCCTAAATGGGCTAATGGCCCGAATGGGTCAAATGGTCTAAATGGGCCTAATGTGCCTTATGGGCCTAATGGGCTAAAGTGGGCTAAAGGGCCTAATGGACCAAATGAGCCTAATGGGCTGAATTGGCCTAATGGGCCTAAGTGGCCTAACAGACCTAATGGTCCGAATGAGCCTAATAGGCCGAATGGACCTAATGGACTAAAGTTGCCTAAGGGGTGTAATGGGCCAAACGGGCTTAACGAGTCTAAGGAGCCTAATGAGCCTAATGGGATGAACTGGTCTAATGGGCCTAAGTGGCCTAATGGACGTAATGGGCCTAAGTGGCCTAATGGGTCTAGTGGCCCTAAGTGGCCTAATCAACCTAATGGGATTAATGGACCTAATTGGTCTAATGGGCCAAAGTGGCCTAATCAGCCTAATGGGCTTAAGTGGCCTAATGGGCCTAAGTGGCCTAATGGTTCTAATGGGCCTAAGTGTCCTACTGTGCCTATGCGGCCTAATAGGCCTAAATGGACTAATAAGTATAATGGGCATAATGGGCATAATGGGCCTAATGGGCCTAATGGGCCAAAGTGGCCCAATCGGCCTAATGGGCTTAAGTGGTCGAATGGGCTGAAGTTGCTGAATGGGACAAAGTGACCCAATGGGTCTAAGTGGCCCAATGGGCCTAAGTGGACAAATAGTCCTAATGAGCCTAAGTGGCCCAATAGGCCTAAGTGACCTAATGGTCCTAATGGGATGAATGGGCCTAATGGGCCTTGTGGTCCTAAGTGGCCTAAGGGGATTAATGGGCCGAATAGGCCTGAGTGGCCTAATCAACCTAAGGGGCTTAGTGGGATGAAGTGGACTAATTGGCCTAATGGGCCAAAGTGGCTGAAGTGGCCTAATGAGCCTAGTGGGCCAAAGTGGCCCAATGGTACTAAGTGGCCCAATGGGCCTAAGTGGCCTAATGTGCCTAATAGGCCTAATGGGCCGAAGTGGTGTAATCGATCTAATGGACTTAATAGGCCTAAATTGCCTAATGGGCCTAATGGGCCAAAGTGTCCTAATGGACCTTATAGGCCAAAGTGGCCTAATCGACCTAATGGGCCTAAGTGGAATAAGGGGCCTAATGGGCCTAAGTGGCCAAATGGGCCTAATGTGAATAAGTGGCATGATAGGCCTGATGGGACTAAGTGGCTAATGGTCCTAAAGGTCTTAAGTGGATTCATGGGATTCTTGGGCTTCAGTGGTCTCATGGGCCTAATGGGCATAAAGGGACTAAGTGGCCTAATGGGCCTAATCAGCCTAATGGACCCAAGTAGCCTGTTGGGCCTAATGGGATAAAGTTATCTAATGGGCCTAATAGGAATAATGGGCATAAGTGGCCTAATGGGACTAAGTGACCTAATCATCCTAATGAGCATAATGGGTTTAAGTGGTTGAATGGGCCTAAGGGTCCTAATGCATTGACTCGGCTTAAGTGGCCTAATGGGCCTAAGTGACCTAATCGGCATAATGGATCTAATAGGCATAATGGGCCTAAGTGGCTGAATGGACCTAATTGGCCGAATGGTCCTAATGTGATTAGTGAACCTTATGGGCCTAAGTGGCTGAGTGGGCCTAATGGGCCTAATGGGCCTAATGTGCCTAAGTGGCAGAATGGGCCTAATGGGATGGATGGTCTGAATGGGCCTAATGTGTCTAGTGGTCCAAATGGGCTTAAGTGGCTGAATGGTCCTAATGGTCCTAAGTGGAAAAATGGGACAAATGGGCCTAAGTGGCTAATGGGACTAATAGTCCAAATGTGCCTAGTGGGCCTAAGTGGACTAATGGGCCTACTAGGTCGAATGGGCCTAAGTGGCCAAATGGGCCGAATGGGCCGAATGGGCGTAAGTGGCCAAATGGATGTGAGTGGCCTAGTGAACCTAATGGGCCCAATTGGCCTAAGTGGCCTAATGAACCTAAGTGACCTAATGGGATTAATGGGCCTAATGGTCCTAATGGGTATAATTGACCTAAGTGGGCTAAGTGGCCTAATACGCCTAAAGGGCCAAGTGGGCCTAAGTGGCCTAATTTGCCCAATGGGATAAGTAGACTAATCTACCCAACGAGCCTAATGGGCGTAATGGGATGAAGTGTCCGAATGGGCCTGATGGACCTAATGGGCCTAATGAGCCTCAATGGACTAATTGGCCTAATGAGCATAATGGGCCTAAGGGGCCTAATGTGCATAAAGGGCCTAATGGGACTTAGTGGCTAAATGAGCCTAATGAGACTTAGGTTTCCAATTGGCCTAATGTTCCTAATGGGTCTAATGGGACTAATGGGCCTAAGGGGCCTAATGAGCCGACTGGGCTTAAGTGGCCTAATGGGCCTAATGGACCTAAGTTTCCTAATAAGCTTAAGTGACCTAATCAGCCAAATGGCCTTAATGGGCGTAATGGGACTAAGTGGTTGAATGGGCCTAATTGGACGAATGGGCCTAATGTGTCTAGTGGGCCTAATGGGCCTAAGTGTCCGAATGGGCATAATGGGACAAATGTGCCTAAGTATCCCAATGGTCTTGATGGGACCAATTGGACTAATGGGACTATGTGGCCTCATGGGCCTAAGTGTCCAAACGGGTCGAAGTGGCCAAATGGGCTTGATGGGCCTAATGGGTCTCATGGGCCTTAGTGGCCTAATGGGCCTAATGGGCATAATTGTTGAATGGGCCTAGTAGGTTTAAAGGGAATAATGGGACCAGTGGGACTAATTGGCATGATGGGACAAATTGGCCTAAGTTACCTCATGGTCCCAATGGCTATAATGGGCATAATGGGCCTTAGTGGACTAAGTGGGCCTAAAGGGCTTAATGGGTCTAATGGGACTAAGTGGCCTAATGGACCTAATGGACGCAATAGGCCTCATGGTCTAAATGGGCCTATGGGTCCTAATGGGACGAGTGGGCCAAATGATCCAAACGGGCCGAATGGGATGAATGTGCCTAGTGGGCCTAATGGGACTAAAGGGCCTAAGTGGCCAAAATGGCCAAGTGTGTCTAATGGGTTTAATGGGCCCAAGTGGCCTGATGGGTCTAATGGGCCTCATGGGACTAATGAGACTAAGTGGCATCATGGGCCTAATGGGCCTCATTGTCCTAATGGGCCTGATGGGCTTCATGTGTGTGATGGGCCTCATGGGCCTCATGGGCCTCGTGGGTGGAATGCATCTCATGGGCCCATGGGCCCGAAATGAGATATAGATTATTTTTCTAAAGTATCAAAAAATATTATTATGTTTTCTTAGTTTTGAGTATGGGATGTCTGTTTTGAACTAGAATATAAATTATAAACTAAAAACATATCGTTCCATTCATACCTTTTGAGTGCATGATCATAGTACAAGAGTGAATTTTCCTTGTTGAAGAATTAATTTATTCCTAGAAAAAATTAACCATCGGTGTAAACCCATAAAAATTCATTAATTGAGCTAAAATAAATATTTACATATGAGTATTTATGGAATATAATAAAATCTATCTTACCCTTTCACAATCAAAGAGAGTAGAAACTCAGTGATAAACCATTTACCTTCTTTGATGGAAAAAACTTTAGTGTGACCCATTATGTATTTTCAAAAGACACTAAACTCTATTATAATTTTTTACCCCTTTTTTACATTATTAAACATCAATGTATCCCTTTATAGCATTCAAATGACACTGAAATATAGGGAATCCATTTATTCTTCTTGCATTGTGCTATAGATAAGTATATCCTTTTCTATATTCTGAGTGATTATAAACTCTAACATAACATCATAATTATTTGTTCATAAAAATGGGAATATCCCTATTTTCAAGTATTTTTTTATTGAGAATAATGATGATTTTTTTATTAATGATCTTGTGAACATGGATTATTTTACATAATGAATGTGAACATGCATAATGAATTTTACTTTTATGGATTTCACAAGAATTTTTGATATTATATCATGCATCTAATTTATGATTGAATATCCAAAATAATTCCACCACCCACAAAAGTGAAACCAATATATTGTTCATTTCTAAAAATTCATGATTCAGTTGTTGAAATTTTGTATTTATTTTTTTAGAGTTTTTGGATCAATCTACTAGTTTCTTTTTCAAAGGGGTCATAATTTGTATATTTGGTACTTTATGATTACATTTGAAGTTGGTTTTTCATTTTCAGAGATTTCTTCATAAGTTAGATTCTTTTCATTTGATGTCATGTTTCCTTTGACACCATCCCACCTTTATGACCATGATCTCTCAAAGTTGGTTGTCCTCCAATAGTTCTATCATACATCTTCTAGATTCAATGGTTGATTACACATATATTTATTCAAATATTTGAGTTAGATTTTATACATGTTTGATGATTTGATTAATGTTATATGACTCTTAAGTGACTATTGGCTCCACTACTAAGACCTTTTCTTTGTAGTGTAGAGAATTCATGGGCAAGAAACTGCATCTTGTTTTTTCCATTTTTTTTGGTGAGGGTTTGCTTTCACACTTAATTAATATTTGATAGTACTTGGAATATTCTATTATAAATTTTTTTCTATGATAATCTGTTTGAAAAAATAAGTAGTGTTTGTTTTGTTTCTAAAAAAATCCTCCACTTAAATTTCTATATAAAATCACTTAAACAAGTGGTGAAAAACGTATTTTCAATAATCCACCTGAAATACTTGAACAATGGATCTTATCTTAAGTTATAATTTTTCTACACACTTTTCAATAATTGTACTAAAAAACAACCATGGTATGATTTTAATTTGACTCCGTTGCCCAAAAATTTTATTATTTTCAAGCATGGGCTTCGTCTCCTCCTGTGCCTCAGTCTCCACCTATGCCTCCTCCTCCACCTCATTCTCAAACTATAACTCTCACTCCACCTCAGCCTCTGCCTACGCCTCTACCTTTTCCTCTTCCTCTTCCTCCACTATTGCCCAATAATTTTATTGTTTGCAGGTCAAGGCTTCTAAACAAATTTATTTACTCCATTATACTTCTCCTTGTGAAAGGGACCAAAAATAATATATAAGCATTCTAACACTAATGATTCACACCCCAAATATATTTCTAAGTTCATATCTTGTACTAGATCACAAACATAGCAGCAAATCACCTAAATTTGATGTTATAAAACATTTTTAAAACATGTATGAGCCCACTCATCTCTAAAAAAATTTAATTCATCTTTTGAGTACAAAGGTTTTCATCAATCCTAATAGTACTGAGAAAATATAAACAAACAAATTATTAAGAAATACATTTAATGAAATTTTAATTACCTTAAAAAATTACATGTTTGGGGATGTTGGTCTTTTCATGCTTTAGGATCTCTCTCATAAATTTTCAAACATAATATCCATAATCGGTTCCATTATCTTTCTTTAGACACTGCAAAAACATTGACCAAAATAAGTAAAAAAAATTGAAATATTTTTTGATAGTTAAATCTTTCTATATATACCTTAATCAGTTTCCATTTATAGTAATCCACAGGCTTTATCCATTCAAACACTGACTACATGCCATGATTTATCTTATATTTAGCGATCGCCATATTATAACAAAATTCTTGTTAAAACACAGACTGAAACATATAATTTTAATTTTATCTATAAAATGTTGATTTTAGTGTATTAAAAATTCACAATACACATCATGTGTGGTTAGTTTGTTGGATATTCATGCATTGGATCCAAAAAAATAAATATTTGGGGTATCTAGATTAACTGTGATCAGCATCCAGTACTTCCTAAAAAACGTATTGAAAAAAATAAAAATATATTTTATGTGATTATATTTTAGAGTTTTACATTTTCATTGTAGGCATCAAAAAGAGTCTTTTTTTGATATTTTTTTTCTAAATTCTTTGAGTAACTCATCTTTTTTCTTCTTAATTTATTCATTATCCAAAATAAGCTTTTCCATAGAAATGATAAAAGTATTAATGAATCCAAATCGTGTTTCACATGGTTTTAACTTTATATAGTAGTAATATAAATTCCTGTAGAAAATATGAATTGTTATTAACTTTAATAAAAATATTAGATCACTATTTAGATAGACATATTATAAAAATGTACCTTATGTATATATTCACAACTGAGACTCCCAACCATTCATTCTTGATATTCTCATTTATAGTCTGAAGACCAATTACGTCTATCAGAAAAGTTCCATATATTTATTTTTTATATGGAATTTAAGTCATTTTTTCATATTTAAATGTGGTCTCTACATGTAGTTGTAATGATAATAAATATTTCTCTAGAACTGGAGGAGATAAGGTGCTTTCTAAAGGTCGTTTTGATTTCTTGGTCAATTCACTAGACTTTCTTGATCTGACCTTCTATTTCCCCATCGCTTTATCAATATATAATATCAACTATTACATGTTTTTCATATGAAAAAAATTGTTAAATACATACCCCATGTATCTTTATAAGATTAGATGGGCATTCTATGAATGTTCAAATAGAATCATTGATCGTTTTAATATATGGATCATCAAGTGGAATAGGAAACTCAGAAGTCTTCTCATGAGCTACCTCAATCCCTACTCTCATGTGATATTTTGTGAGGACTTTATGGTGTATCTTTTATTATAGGATATTATACACCTTACCTCAATCACATTGGTTCAATTAGTGGCCTAATGGTCTTAAGTGGACAAATGGACCTAATGCGCCTAATGGTTTTAATGGGCCCAATTGAACCAATGGGCCTAATGGGCCTAAGTGGCTGAATGGGCCTAATGGGCCTAAGTGGAATAATGGGGCTAATGGGCCTAAGTGGTCTAATGGGCCTAAGTGGCTGAATGGGACGAATGGGATGAATGGGTCGAGTGGGCCTAAGGGGCATAAGTGGCCTAATGGGCCTAAGTGTCCTAATGGGCCCAATGGGCCTAATGGGGTCCTAATGGGCCTAAGTGGACTAATGGGCCTAAGTCTCCTAATGGATAGAATGGGCCTAAGTTGCATAATGGTCCTGAGGGGCCTAAGTGGCCTAATGGGCCAAAGTGGACGAATGGCCTAATGGGCATAATGGGCATCTGTGTCCAAATCAGCCTAATGGGCATAATGGTCCAAAGTGTCCTAATGGGCCTAATGGGCCTATGTTGACCAAATGGACTAATGAGCCTAATGGACCTAATGGATTAAGTGGGCCTACTGGGCCTATTTGGCCTAATGGGACTACTGGGCTTAATGGTCCTACTGAGCCTAATGGGACTACTAGGCTTACTGGGCCTAATGGTCCTAAGTGGAATAATGGGCCTAAGTGACCTAATGGGAATAAGTTTCCTAATGGGTCTAATGGGTCTAAGTTTCCTAATGGGTCTAATGGGCCTAATGGACCTAAGTGGCCTAATGGGCCAAAGTGGATGAATGGGCCTAATGGGATTAATGAGCATAATGGGCTGAAGTGGCCAAATGGAACTAAGTGGCCTAATGGGCCTAATGGGCTTAAGTGGCCTAATGAGCTGAATGGGATTAAGTTTCCTAATGGGCCTAATGGGACTAATTGGCCTAAGTGGCCAAATGGGACTAAGTATCCTAATGGGCCTAATGGGCCAAATGGACCTAAGTGGCCTAATGGGACAAAGTGGACAAATAGGCCTAATGGAATAATGGGTATAATGGGCCCAATGGGCCTAAGTGTTATAATGGGACTAATGGGCCTAAGTGGTCTAATGGGCCTAATAGGCCAAATGGGACTAAGTGGACTAATCGGCCCAAGTGGCCTAATGGGCCTATGTGTCCTAATGGGCCTAAGTGGTTGAATGGGCCTAAGTCGCCTAAGGGGACCAATGGGACTAATGGTCCAAAGGGGATGGATGTGACTAATGGGCCTAAGTCGCCTAAGGGGACTAACGGGCCTAATGGTCCTGAGTGACTAAATGGGACTAATGGGCCTAAGTGGCACAATGGGTCTAATGGGCCTAAGTGGGTGAGTGGGACTAAGTGGGTGAATGGGCCTAAGTGGCATAATGGGCCTAATAGGCCTAACTGGCCTAATGTGTCTAATGGGCCTAAGTGGCATAATGGGCCTAATGGGATAATGGGGCTAATGATCCTAAGTGGCGGAATGGGCCAAATGGCCCTAAGTGGCATAATTGTCCAAATGGTCCAAATGGGCCTAAGTGGCTTAATGGGTCTACGTTACCTAATGGGACTAATAGGACTAAGTTTCCTAATGCTTCTAAGTGGAGTAATGGTCCTATGTTTTCTGATGGGCCTGATGGGCCGAAGTGGTGTATGGGTTTAAGTGGCAGAATATGCCTAATGGGCCTAAGTGGAGAAGTTAGCCTAATGCGTCGAGGTGGCCTAATAGGCCTAATGGGCATAAATGGACAAATGGGCCTAATGGGACTAATGGTCCTAATTGGCATAATGGGCCTAAGTGGCCTAATGGGCCTAAGTGGCCTAATAGGCAGAATGGGCCTCAATTGCCTAATGGCCCTAATGGATATAATGGGTCGAATGGGCCTAAGTGACCTAATAGGACTAGGTGGCCCGATGGGCCTAATGGGCATAAGTGGCATAATGTGCCTAAGTGGTCTGATGGATCCAATGGGCCTAGTGAGCTGAAGTGGCCTAAGTGGCCTAATGGGCCTAAGTGTCCGAATGGGCCTATTAGGTATGAGTGGTCGAATTGGCCTAATGGGATTAAATGTATTAATGGGACAAAGTGGCCTAATGGGCCTAATGGGTTAATGGTAATAACGGGCCTAATATGACTAATGGGCCTTAGTGGCTTAATGTGACTAATGGGATTGAGTGGCCTAATGGGCCGAATGGGCCTAAGTAGCCTAATGGGATTAATGGGCCTAAGTGGCCCAATGAGCTGAATGGACCTCAATGGCCTAATGGTCCTAATGGGCCTAAGTGGATTAATGGGCCTATTGGGATGAATGGTCCTAAAGGGATGAATGGTCATAATGGGCCTAATGGTCCTAATGGGCATAATGGGTATAAGTGGCCTAATGGACCTAATGGGCCTAAGTGGCCTAATAGGCATAATGGGCCTCAATGGCCTAATGGCCCTAATGGACATAATGGGTCGAATGGGCCTAAGTGACCAATGGGACTAGATGGCCTGATGGGCCTAATGGGCATAAGTGGCATAATGTGCCTAAGTGGCCTAATGGACCTAATGATCCTAATGAGCTGAAGTGGCATGAGTGGCCTAATGGGCCTAATGGGCCTAAGTGGCCAAATGGGCCTAAGTGGTCGAATTGGCCTAATGGGAAAAAAATTCCTAATGGGCCTAATCAATTAATGGTAATAGTGGGCCTAATATGACTAATGGGCCTTAGTGGCTTAATGGGACTAATGGGACTGAGTGGCCTAATGGACCGAATGGGCCTAAGTGGCCTAATTGAACTAATGGGCCTAAGTGGCCTAATGGGATGAATGGGCCTCAATGGCCTAATGGTCCTAATAATCTTAAGTGGATTAATGGGACTAATGGGATGAATGATCTTAATGGTCCTAATGGGCCTAAGTGGCTTAATGGGCTTAATATGCCTAATGGGCCTAAGTGGAATAATTGGCCTAAGTGGCCTAATGAGCCTAATGGTCCCAATGGGCCTATGTGTCCTAATGGGTCTAAGTGGTCAAATGTGCCTAAGTCGCCTAAGGGGACTAATGGTACAAAGTGGCTGAATGGGACTAATGGGCCTAATGGGCTTAAGTCGCCTAAGGGGACTAATGGGCCTAATGGTATTAAGTTGCTGAATGGGACTAATGGGCCTAAGTGGAACAATGAGCCTAAGTGGGTAAGTGGGCCTAAGTGGGTGAATGGGACTAAGTGTCCTAATGGGCCTAATGGGACAAACTGGCCTAATGTACCTAATGGGCCTAAGTGGCATAATGGGCCTAATGGGATAATGGACGTATTGATCCTAAGTGGCTGAATGGGCCAAATGGCCCCAAGTGGAATAATTGTCCAAATGGGCCAAATGGGCCTAAGTGGCTTAATGGGTCTAAGTGACCTAATGGGCCTAATGGGACTAATTGGCCTAATGCATCTAAGTGTACTAATGGTCCTAAGTTCCCTGATGGGCCTAATGGGCTGAACTGGCATATGGGTTTAAGTGGCCGAATATGCCTAATGGGCCTAAGTGGAAGAGTTAGCTTAATGGGTCGAGGTGGCCTAATGGGCCCAATGGGCATAAATGGACCAATGGGACTAATGGGCCTAATGGTCCTAATGGACATAATGGGACTTAGTGGCCTAATGGGCCTAATGGGCCTAAGTGGCCTAATAGGCGGAATGGGCCTCAATGGCCTAATGGACCTAATGGACATAATGGGCCGAATGGTCCTAAGTGACCTAATGGGACTAGGTGACCTGATGGGCCTAATGGGCATAAGTGGCATAATGTGCCTAAGTGGCCTAATGGAACCAATGGGACTAATGAGCTGAAGTGGCCTAAGTGGCCTAATGGGACTAATGGACCTAAGTGGCCGAATGGGCCTAATGGGCCTAAGTGGTCGAATTGGCTTAATGGGCCGAAATTTCCTAATGGACCTAAGTGGACTAATGGGCCTAATGGGTTAATGGTAATAATGGTCCTAATATGACTAATGGTCCTTAGTGGCCTAATGGGACAAATGAGACTGAGTGGCCTAATGGGCCTAATGGGCCTAAGTGGCCTAATGGGACTAATGGGCCTAAGTGGCCTAATGGGATGAATGTGCCTCAATGGCCTAATGGTAATAATGGGCCTAAGTGGATTAATGGTCTTAATGGGATGAATGGACCTAATGGGATGAATGGGCCTAATGGGCCTAAGTGGACTACTAGGCCTTATGGCCTCAGTGGACTAATGGGCCAAATGGGCTTATGTGGCCTAAAGGGTCTAATGGGCCTAAGTTTCCTAATGGACCTAATGGAATGAATGAGCCTAAGTGGAATAATGGGACAAAGTGGACTAATGGTCCTAAGTGTCCTAATGGGCCAAAGTAGCCTGATGGGCCTGATGGGCCTAATGGGCCTTAGTGGCCTAAGGGACCGAGGTGGACTATTGGGCCTAAAGGTCCTGATGGGCCTGATGAGCCTAATGGGCCTTAGTGGCCTAAGGGACTGAAGTGGACTATGGGGCCTAAGTGGACTAATGCTCCTAAGTGGACTAATGTGCCTAATGGGCCTAAGTGGCCTAATGGGCCTAAGGGGACTAAGTAGTCGAAGGAGCCTAAGTGGCCTAATGGGTCTAATGGGACTTAGCGGCCTAATGGGCCTAATGGATCTAATGGGCCTAATGGGCTTAAAGGACCTGAGTAGCCTAATGGGCCCAATGGGTATAATGGGCCCAACTGGCCTAATTGACCTAATGGGACCAATGGGCCTAACTAGCATAAGTGTTGGCCCAATAGGCCTAATGGGTTGAACTGGACTAAGTTGCCTAACTGGCCTAATGGGACCAATGAGCCTAATAGGCCTAACTGGCCAAATGGGTCCAATGGGCCTAACTGGCATAATGGGCCGAATGGGATTAACTAGTTGAACTCACCTAAGGGGCCCAAGGGGCCTAATGGGATTAATGGGTCTAATGGGTCTAACTGGACAAAGTGGCCTAATGGGCCTAGTGAGCCAAATGGGCCTAACCGGAAAAAGTGGTCCAATGGGCCTAACTAGCCTAAGTGGACTAATGGGCCTAATGGGATGAACAGACATAAATGGCTAAATGGGCCTAATGAGCCTAATGGGCCTAACTAAACAAAGTGTCCTAATGGGCCTAACTGGCCAAAGTGGCCTAATGGGCCTAACTAGCCTAAGTGGCCCAATGGGCCTAATGGGTGGAATGGGCCTAAGTGGTGTAATGGTATGAATGAGCCTAAGTAGCCCAATGGGCTGAATGGCCCTAAGTGGCCCAATGGGCCTAATGGGATGAATATTCTTAATGGGCCTAATGGGCATGAGTGTCTAAATGGGACTAAGTGGCCTAATGGGCCTAAGGGGCATAATGGGCCTAAGTGGCCTAATGGGCCTAGGGGTCCTTAGCAGCCTAATGGACCTAAGTGGCCTAAGTGACCTAAGTGGCCTAATAGCCCTAATGGGCCTAAGTAGCATAATGGTCCTAATGGGCCTAAGTAGCCTAATGGGGCTAAGTGACCTAATGGGCCTAATAAGCCTAATGGGCCTAATAAGCCTAATCGGCCTAAGTGGCCTAAGTGGCATAATGGGCCTAATGGGCCTAAGTGGCCTAATAGGACTAAGTGGCATAAGTGGCCTAATGGGTCAAAGTGGCCTAAGTGGCCTAATGGGCCTAATGGGACTAAGTGGACTAATTGGCCAAATGGGCCTAATGGGCATTAGTGGCCTGATGGGCTTAAGTGGCTGAAGTGGCCTAATGGGCATAAGTGGTCGAATGGGCCCAATGTGCCTAAGTGGCCTAATGGGCCTAAGTGACATAATGGGCCTAATGGGCCTAAGTGGCCTAATGGGCATAATGGGCATGATGGGCCTAAGCGGTTGAAGTGGCCTAATGGGCCTAATGAGCCTAAGTGGCCTAAGTGGCCTAATAGGCTTAATAGGCCTAAGTGTCCTAATGGGAATCAGTGGTCGAATGGGCCTAATGGGATTGAGTGGCCTAATGGGCCTAATGGGATTAAGTGGCCTAATAGGCCTAATGGGTCCAGGTGTCTTAAGAGGTATAATAGGCCTAATAGTCCTAAGTGGCCTAATGACCTAAATGGGCCTAAGGGGACTAATGGGCCTCAGTGGCCTAATTGGCCTCATGGGCCTAAGGGGTCAAAGTGGCCTAATTGGCGTAATGGACCTAAGTTGCCTAATGGGCCATAGTGGACTAATGGGCCTAAGGGCCCTAATGGGCCTAAGTGGCCTAACGAGCCTAAGTGGCCGAATGGGCATAATGTGCATAATGAGCCAAAGTGGCCAAAGTAGCCTAATGGTCTAAATGAGCCTAAGTGGCCTAATGGGCCTAAGTTGCATAATGGGCCTCAGGGGCCCAATGGGCCTAAGTTTCCTAATGGGCCTAATTTTCCCAGTGATCCTTCGTGGCCTAATGGGCCTAAGTGGCCTAATGGGACTCAGTGGCCTAATGGGCCTAATGGGCCTCAGTGGCCTAAGTGGCATAATGTGCCTAGTGGGCCTAAGTGTCCTAATGGGCCTAATGGGTTGAAGTGGCCTAATGGGCCTGATGGGATGGATGGTCCTCAATGGAATAATGGGCCTAATGAGCCTAATAGGCATGATCATCGTGAGGATTATAATGGGCCTTAGAGGCCCAATGGGCCTAGGTGGCCCAATGGGCCTTAATGACCCAATGGGCCTACATGGCCTAATGGGCCTTAATGGATGAATGGGCCTAAGTGGACTAATGGGCCTTAGTGGATGAATGGGACTAATGGGATTGATAGGGCCAATGGGAACAATAAGGTGAAGTGGCTAATGGGCCTCATGGGCCAAAGTGACCAATTGGGCCAAAGTGGCCACATGGGCCTGATGGGATGAATGGACCTCATCGACCTAATGGGCCTAAGTGGCCTAAGTGTCCTAATGGGTCTCATGGGCCTAAGTGGATGAATGGGACTTGTGGGCCTAAGGGGCTTGATACGCCAGATGGGAATAATGGGCCTAATGTGCCTAATGTGCCTAACTAGCCTAAGTAGCCAAATGGATCTAATGGGCCTTATGGCCTTAATGGGCCTAAGTGGAGAAATGTGCCTAAGTGGCAGAATGGGCCTAAGTGGTGGAATGGGGTGAATAGGCCTAAGTGTCCTAATGGGCCTAAGTGGCCGGATGAGATTGATGGGCCTAATGGGACTCAAGGGATGAATCAGCCTCATGGGAAAAATGGGCCTAAGTGGCCTCATGGGCCCAATGGGCCTAATGGACATAAGTGGCCTAATGGGCATAATGGGCCAAATGGGACTAATGGGACTAAGTGGCCTAATGGGCCTAGTGGGCCAAATAGGTCAAATGGACCTCCTAGGCCTAAGTGGTATAATGGGACTAGTGGGTCGAATGGGCTTAAGTGGATCAAGTGGCCTAATGGGCCTATGTGGAAAAATGGCCCCAGGGGGCCTAAAGGGATGAATTGGCATAATGTGTCTAAGTGGCCCGATGGGCTTAATGGGCCTCATAGTCCTAATGGGCCTCATGGTCCTAATGGGAACGATGGTCCTAATGGGACGAATGGGCCTAGTGGGTCGAAGTGGCATCATGGGCCCAATATGCCTAATGTGCCTAATGAGCATAATGTGCCTATTGAGTCTAAGTGGATGAATGGGCCTTATGGGCCTAATGGGGAACATGGGGCCCAAGGACCTAAGTGGCCTAAAGTGTCATGATGGGCCCAATGGGACTAGTGGGCCTAATGGGCCTAATGGGTTGAATATTCCTAATTAGCATTATGGGCCTAATGGGCCTCATGGTCCTAAGTTGTCACATGGGCCCAATGGACATAATGGTTCGAATAGGGCCTAAGTGGCCTAAGTGGGCCCAATGGTCCGAATGGGCCTAAATGGCCTAAAGTGCCTAATGGACCTAATTGGCCTCATGAGCCTAAGGGGCCTAATGGTTTGAGTGTGCCTAATGGACCTGATGGGCCCAATGGGCCTAATGGAATGGATGGGCCTAGTGGTCCCAATGGGACTAATGGGCCTAAGTGGCCTAATGGGCCTAAGTGGGATAAAGGGCCTAGTGGTCCTAATGGGAACAAGTTTCCTGATGGGTTTAATGGGCCTAATGGGCCTAAGTGGCCTCATGGGCCTAATGGGCCTAATGGGGGTAAGTTTTCTAGTGGGCCTTAGGGGCCTCATGGGCCTAATGGGACTCAAAGGTCACATGGTGAGAATGTGCATCATGGGCCTAATGGGCATAATGGGCCTAATGTAACTAATGATCCTAAGTAGCTGAATTGGCCTAAGTGCCCTGATGGGACTAGTGGGACTAATGGGCCTAATGGTCCTAATAGACCTAATTGGCCTAAGTGGCCTAAGAGGCCTAATTGGGCTAATTGACCGAATGTGCATAATTGGAATAAGTGGCTGAGTGGATTAACGGGATTAATGGGCCTAGTGGGACTAATTGGTTTACCAAGCCTAATGGGACTAAGTGTCATAATGGGCCTACGTGGCCTAATGGACCTGAGTGGCCTAATCGGGCTAATTGACCGAATAGGCCTAATGGGCCTAAGTGTCCTAAGTGGCTTAACGAGACTAATGGGCCCAATGGGACTAATGGATTTAATGGGAATAATGATCCTAAATGGCCTAATGGGCCTAATGGGTTGATGTGGCCTAATGGTCCTGGTGGGCCTAAGTGGCCCAATGGGCCAAATGGGCCCAATGGGACGAATTGGTTTAATGGGCCTAATGGATTTAAGTGGCCAAATGGACCAAATGGGCCTAATGGGACTAAGTGGCCTAAGTGTCCTAATCGACCTAATTGGCCGAATGGGACTAATGGGCTCAATGGGACTTAGTGTCCTAATGGGCCTAATGGTTCTAATGAGCCTAATGGGACTAATGGGACTAATGGTCCTAATGCCTAAGTGGAATAAGTGGCATAATGGGCCTAATGGGAATAATGGGCCTAAGTGGCCTAAGTGATCAAATCAGCCTAATCAGCTGAATGGGCCTAATGAGCCTAAGTGGCCTAATGGGCCTAATGTGTCTATGTAGACTAATGGGCCGAAAGGGCTTAATGGTCCAATGTTTATAAATGGACCTAAATGGATGAATGGGCCTTAGTGGCCGAATGGGGCTAATGGGCCTATGTGGTCGAATGGGCTTAAGTGGCCGAATGAGGCTAATGGTCCTAAGTGGGGGAATGGGCTTAAGTGGCCCAATGGGTCTAATGAGCCTAATGGGTTTAAGTGGCCTAATGGGAATAATTGTCTTAATGGTCCAAAGTGTCCTAATGGGATTAATGGGAGCAAGAGGCCGAATGAGCCAAATGGGCCTAAGTGACCCAACTAGCCTAATGGGCTTAATGGACTGAATGGGTCGAATGGGCCTAAGTGGCGTAATGAGACTAGTGGGACTAAGTGGCCTAATGGGCATAATGGGTTTATGGGCCTAAGTGGCCTAAGTGTCCTAATCGGCCTAATCAACTGAATGGGACTAATGAGCCTAATGGTCCAAAGTGGCCTAATGGGCCTAGTTGGCCTAATGGGTCTAATGTTTAAGAGGCATAAGTGGCATAATGGGCCTAATGGGCATAATGGGCCTAAGTGGCCTAAGTGGTCTAGTCAACCCAATCAGTTGAATGGGACTAGCGGGCCTAGGTGTCCTAATGGGCCTAATGGGACTATGTGGGCTAATGGGACTAATGGTCCTATCTAGCCTAAACGGCCTAATCAGTCGAATGGGCCTAATGGGCCTAATGATCCTAAGTGGCCTAATGGGCCTAATGGTCCTAATGGGTCTAAGTGGCCGAATATTCCAAATCGAACGAATGGGGATAAATAGCCTAATGGGCCTAAGTGGCCTAATATTCCTAATCAACCGAATGGGCGTAATGGGCCTAAGTAGCCTAATGGGCCTAAGTGGCCGAATCGGTCTAATAAACCGAATGGGCCTAAGTGGCCTAATCATCCTAATCGATCGAATGGGCCGAATGGGCATAATGGGACTAGGTGGCCTAATTGACCTAATCGATTAAATGGGACTAAATGACATAATGGTCTTAAGTGGCCTAATGGGCCTAATGGAACTAAGTGGCCTAAGTGGCCAAATCATCTTAATCGATCGAATGGGCCTAATGGGCATTAGTGGGAAAATGGACCTGATGGGCCTAATGGAACTAAGTAGCCTAAGTGACCTAATCGACATAGTCAATCGAATGTGCCTAATGGGCCATATGGGGTTAAGCGGATGATTGGGACGAATTGGCCTAAGTGGCTAAATGGGCCTAATGTGCTAAATTGTCCAAATGGGGTTAATGGGACTAATGGGCCTAACTGGACGAATGGGATTAAGTGGAATATTGGGCCTAATGGGCCTAATGGGCATAAGTGGCCTAATGGTCTTAATGGGGCGAAGTGGCCTAATGGGTATAAGTGGTTGAATGGGTCTAAGTGGACGAATGGGTCTAAGGGGCCTAATGCGCCTAATTGGCCTAATGGGCCCAATGTGCCTAATGGGCATAAGTTTCCTAATGGGCCTAAATGGCCTACAGGGGTGAGTGGGCCTAAGTAGCCTAATGGGCCGAATGGGCTGAATGGGCCTAATGGGCCTAATGGGCCTAATGGGACCAATGGACCTAATGGGCCTAATTTTCATAATGGTCCTAATCAGCCTAATGGTACAATGGGCCTAAGTGGCCTAATGGGCCTAATAGGCCTAATGGGCCTAAGTGGACTAAGTGGAAAAATCAGATTAATCGAATGAATTAGACTAATGGACCAAATGGGTCTAAGTGGCATAATGGGCCTAATTGGCCTAAGTGCCTGAATGAGCTTGATGGGCCTGATGGCCCGAATTGGCCTATTGGGCCTCATGTGCCTAAGTGGCCTAATGGGATTCATGGGCCTAAGTGGCCTAAGGGGCCTAATGGGCCTCATGGGCCTAAGTGGCCTTATGGTCCTAATGGGCCCAAGGAGACTAAGTGGCTTAATGGGCCTAATGGGCTTAATGAGCTTAACAGGCCTAGGTGCTAGATGGTTCAAATGGGCCAAATGGGTCTAAGTGGTCTAATGGGCCTAATGGGACAAATGGGACTAATTGGGCTAAGTTTCCTAATTGGTCTAAGTGGCCTAATGGGCCAGATTTTCTTAATCGGCCTAATGAGCTTAATGGGCCTAATCAGCCTAAGTGGATAATGGACCTATGGGCCCAATGAGCCAAATTGACTTAAGTTGCCTAATGGGGATAATGGGCCAAAATGGACTAAATGGGCCAAAGTTTCCTAATCGACATAATGGGCTTAATTTTCCTAATGGGTCTAATGGGCCTAATTGGCCTAATAGGATTAATGGGCCTAGTGGTCCTAAGTGTGCTAATGGGACTAATGGGTCTTAGTGGCCTAATCGGACTAATGGGACTAAGTGTCATAATGGTCCAAAGTGGCCCAATGGTCCTAAGTAGCCTAATAGGCTTAATAGGCTTAACAGGCTTAGGAGACAAATACGCCTGATGGGATGAATGGGACGAATGGGCATAATGGGCTGAATGGGCTTAATTAGCGTAACTGACCTAATCGGGTGAATGATCCTAATGTGATTAAGTTTCCTAATCATCCTAATGGGATTGATGGGCCTAATGGGCCTAATGGGCCTAATGGGACTAAGTGGCCTAATGGGCCTAATGGGCCTAATGGGTCTAAGTGGCCTAAGTGGTCTAATCGACCTAATCGATTAAATGGGCCTAATCGACTGAATGGTCCTAATGAGCCAAAGTGACCTAATGGGCCTAATGGGCCTAATGAGCCTAAAGGGCCTAATAGTCCTAATGGGTCAAAGTGGCCTAAGTGGCCTAATCGTCCTAATTGATCGAATTGGCCTAATGGGCCATATGGGGAAAAGTGGTCAATTGGGACTAAGTTATCGAATGGGTATAATGGTAAAATGGGGAGTAAGTGGCCTAATTAGCCCAATGGGACTAAGTGGCCTAATGGGATGAACATGCCTAACAGGCCTAAGTGGCCTAAGGGGATGAAGTGGCCTAATGGGCCCAACGGGCTTAGGTGGACTAATGAGCCCGATGTGCCTAATGGGACATAGTGGCCTAATGGGACATAGTGGCCTAATGGGCCTACTGTGCCTAAGGGGCCAAATGTGCCTAAGGGGCCTAATGGGCCAGCCTAATGGGCCTTAGTGGCTGAATGGTCCTAATGGGCATAAGGGGCCCAAAGGGCCTAATGGGCCTAATGGGACTAATTGGATTAAGGGGCCTAATGATCCGAATGGGATTAAGTGGCATAATGGGACTAAGTTTCCTAATAGGCTTAAGTGACCTAATCAGCCTAATGGCCCTAATAGGTGTATTAGGCCTAAGTGGTCGAATGGGCCTAATTGGCCGAATGTGCCTAGTGGGCCTAAGTGTTCGAATGGGTATAATGGAATGAATGGGCCTAAGTGGCCTAATATGCCTAATGGTACTAATGGGCCTAATGGGACTAAGTGGCCTCATGGGCCTAAGTGTCCAAATGGGCCTATGTGGCAAAATGGGCTCGATGGGCCTAATGGGCCTAAGTGGCCTAATGGGCCTGATGGGTATAATGGGACTAAGTGGCCTCATGGGCCTAAGTTTCCAAATGTGCCTATGTGGTAAAATGGTCCTGATTGGCCTAATGGGCCTCAATGGCCTAATATGCCTCATGGGCATAAGTGTCGAATGTGCCTAGTGAGCTTAAAGGGTGTTATGGGACTAATGGGACTAACTGGAATGATGAGCCTAATGGGCCTAAGTTACCTCATGGGAATAATGGCTATAATGGGATTAATGGGCCTTAGTGGACAAAGTGGGACTAAAGGGCCTAATGGGTTGAATGGGCCTAAGTGGCCTAATGGGTCGAATGGGCCCAATAGGCCTCATGGGATGAATGGGCCTAAAGGTCCTAATGGGACGAGTGGGCCAAATGGTCCCAATGGGTCTAATGGGATGAAGTGACCAATGGGCCTAATGGGACTAATGGGACTAATGGGCCTAAGTGGCCTAATGGGCCTAAGTGGACTAATGGGTCAAGTGGGTCTAATGGGTTTAATGGGCCCAAGTGGCCTGATGGGTCGAATGGGCCTCATGGGCCTAATGGGCCTAAGAGGCCTCATGGGACCAATGGGCCTAATGGGCCCTAGTGTCCTAATTGGCCTGATGGGCCTCTTGGGTGTGATGGTCCTCATGGGTGTGATGGGCCTCATGGGCCTAATGGGCCTCACAGGAGGAATTTTCCTCAAGGGCCCCAAGGGCCAAATGGGCCTAATGGTCCTAATGGTTCAAAGTTTCCTAGTTGTCCTAATGGGCCTAAGTTCCCTAATGGGCTTAATGGGCCTAATTGGAATAGTGGGGCTAATGGACCTAATGGGCCTAAGTGGCCTAAGTGGGGTAAATGGGATAATCGACTGAATGGGGATAATGGTCCTAAGTGGACTAAGTGGCTTAATGGACCTAATGGGCCTAATGTGACTAATGGGTTTAATGGGCCTAATGTTCCTAAGCATCCTAATGGACCTAATGGGACTAGGTGTCCTAATGGGCTTAATGGGACTAAGTGGCCAAATTGGTCTAATCGACTGAATGGACCTAATGGGCCTTAGTTGACTAAGTGGATTAATGGTCCTAATGGGACTAATGGGTTTAATTAGCCTAACGGGCCTAAGTGGCTTAATGGTCCAAATGGGCCTATGTGGCCTAAGTGGCCTAATGGGACTAACTGACCTAATGGGACTAATGGGCATAATGGGAATAATGGGCTTAGTGGGCATAATGGGCCTAAGTGGCCTAATGGGCCTAATGGACCTAATGGTACTAACTGGCATAATGGGCCTAAGTTTACTAACGGACCTAATAGGCCTAATGGGCCTAAGTGGACTAATCCCTCTAATCGACTGAATGGGCCTAATGCGACTAATGGGCCTAAGTGGCCAAAGTGGCCAAAGTGGACTAATCGGCCTAATCGAGTGAGTGGGACTAATGGGTCTAAGCGGCCTAATGGGCCTAATGGACCTAATGCCTAAGTGGCCTAAGTAGACTAATGGTCCTAATTGGCCCAATGGGCCTAATGGGCATAATGCACCTAAGTGGCCTAAGTGGTCTAATTAGCCTAATCGGCTAAATGGGCTTAATGGGCCTAAGTGACCTAATGGGCCTAATGGACCTAAGTGGCCTAATTGGCCTAATTGGCCTAATGGGCCTAAGTGGCCTAATGGTACTGATGGGCTAAAGTGGCTTAATCTGCCTAATCGATCGAATGGCCCTCATTGGCCTAATGGGCCTAAAGGTCCTAATGTGCCTAAGTGGGCTAATCAGGATAATCAACCGAATGGGCCTAAGTGGTCGAATCGGCCTAATCGACCAAATGGGCCTATGTGGCCAAATGGGCCTAATGGGATAAGTGTCCTGATCGCCATAATTGACCGAATGGGCTTAAGTGGCCTATTGGGTATAATGGGTCTAATGGGTCTAAGTAGCCTAAGTGGCTTAATCAGCCTAATCAAGCGAATGGGACTAATGGTCCTTATGGTCCTAAGTGGTCGATTGGGCCTAATGGGCTTACGTGGCTGAATGGGCCTACTGGTCCAAATTGACCGAATGGACCTAATGGGCCTAATGGGTCTAAGTTTTCTAATGGGATTAAGTGGCATAATGGGCCTAATGGCCCTAAGTGGCCTAATGGGCCCAGTGGTCGTAAGTGGTCGAATGAGCCTAATGGGCCTAATGTGCCTATTGGGCCAAATGGGCCTAATGGTCTTATTGGGCTTAATGGGTCGTAGTGGCCTAATGGTCCAATGGGCCTAAGTGGCCTAATGGGTCTAATGGGACTAAGTGGCCTAAGTGGTATAATCGGCCTAATCGAAAGAATGGGCCTAATGGGCCTAAGTACCGTAATGGGCCTAATATACCTTAGTGGTCGAATGGGCCTAATGGGCATGGTGGACTGAAGTGGCCTAGTGGGACTCATGGGCTTATGTGGCCTAATGGTCCTCATGGGCCTAAGTTGCCTAAGGGGCCTAATGGGCCTAATGGGCCTCCTGAGCCTAAGTGGCCTATTATGCCACATGGGCCTAAGTGGCCTTATGGGCCTAATGGGACCAAGGGGCCTAAATGGCCAAATGGACCTAATGGGATTAATGGGCTTAACAGGCCTAGGTGCCAAATTTTCCAAATGGTCCAAAGTGGCCTAATGGGGCTAGGTGGCCTAATGGGCTTAATGGGCTTAACGGGTCAAGGGGCCAAATGGGCCTAATGGGGTGAATGAGCCTAATTGGACTAAGTGGACTAATGGGCCTTAGTGTCCTAACGGGCCAATGTTTCCTAATCGGCATAATGGGCTTAACGGGCTAAATGGTCCTAATGGGCCTAATGGGTCTAAGTGGTGTAATGGGCCTAATGGGCTGAATGGGCATAATTGCCCTAAGTGGTCTAATGGGCCTAATGGGCCAAAATTGCCTAATGGTCCAAATTTGCCTAATCAGCCCAATGGGCTTAATGGGATTAATGGGCCTAGTGGCCTAAGAGGCCTAATGGGCCTAAGTGGCCTAATTTTCATAATGGGATTAATGGGCCTAGTGAGCCTAAATTACCTATCGGGGCTGAGTGGCCTAATCGGCCTAATGGGCCTAAGTGGCCTCATGTGCTTAATGGCCTTAACAGTCCTAGGGGCTAAATGGGCCAAATGGGCCAAATGGGCCAAATGGGCCGAATGGGCCTAATTGGCTGAATGGGCCTAGTAAGCCTAAGTTCTCTAATGGGCCGAATAGGCCTCATGGGCCTATGTGGCCTAGTGGGATTAATGGACATGAGGTTCATAATGATCATAATTGGCCTAATGGGACTAGGTGGCCTAATCAACCTAATGGGCTTAATGAGCCCACTAGGCCTAAGTGGCCAAATGAGCCTAAGTGGCCCAATCAACCTAATGTGCCTAAGTGGCCAGATAGGCCTAAGTGGACCAGTGGTCCGAATGGGAATAATAGTCCTAATGGGACTAAATGGGCTAATGGGACCAAGTAGCCGAATGGGCCTAAGTGGTCCAATGGGCCTAATGGGTATAAGTGGACTGATGGGCCTAATGGGTCTCAGTGGCCTAATGGGACTAAAGGTCCCTAGTGGAATCATGGGCCTAATGGGACTAATGGGATTAAATAACCTAAGTGGCATAATGAGACTAATGGGCATAATGGGCCAAATGGGCCAAATGGGTCTAAGTATCCAAATGAGAAGAATGGGCCTAAGTGGCCCAATGGGCCTAATGGGTCGAATGGGCTTAGTGTCCTAATGGGATTAATGGGTCTAATAGGCCTAAGTTGCCTAATGGGTGTAATTTGCCTAAGTGGCCTAATGGGCCTAAGGGGCCTTAGTGGCCAAAGGGGCCTAGTTGGTGTAAGTGGCCTAAGTGGCCAAATGGGCCTAATAGGCCTAATGGGCCTAAGTGGCCTAATGGGACGATTAGGACTGTGGGGTGTAACTAGACTAATGGGCCTAATGGGCCGACATCTTTTAATGGGCCTAATGGACCTAAGTGGCCTAATAGGTCTAGTGGGCCTAATGAGCCTAAGTGGTCGAATGGGCCTAATGGACATAATGGACTGAATGTGCCTAAGTGTTCTAATGGGCCTAATGGACCTAATTGACCTAATGGTTCTAATAGATCGAAGTGGCCTAATCGTCCTAATCGACCGAATGGGCCTAATGGGCCTAAGTGGTCGATTGAGCCTAAGTGGTCGAATGGGCATAATGGGCCAAATTGGACTAGTGAGGGTAATGGGACTAATGGGCATAAGTGAATGAATGGGATTAAGTGGCATAATGGGCCTAATGGGCCTAATGGGTGTAAGTGGCCTAAAGGGAATAAGCGGCTTAATTGGCCTAATTGGATTAAGTGGTGGATTGGGCCTAATGCGCCATATTCTCCAAATCGGCCTAATGGGCGTAAGTGTCCTCATCGGCCTAATTGTCCTAGGTGGACTAATGGCCCTAGTGGACCTAAGTGACCGAATGGGCCTAATGGGCCTAAAGTTCCTAATGGGCCTAAGTGGCCTTATGGGCCTAATGGGTCTAATAGGACTAATGGGCATAATGGACCTAATCAGCCTAATGGGCCTAATGGGACTAATGTGCCTAAGTGGCATAATGGACCTAGGTGTATGAATCGGCCTAATGGGCTTAATGGGCCTAGTGGGCCTAAGTGGCGGAATGGACCTAAGTGGCCCAATCGACCGAATGGGCCTAAGTGGCCTAATAGACCTAAGTGGCCCAATAGGCCCAATGGACACAATGGGACTAAGGGGTCTAACTGGCCTAATGGGCCTAAGTGGCCTAATGGGCCTAATGGGCCTAATGTGCCTAAGTGGCCTAGGTGGCCTAATGGGCCAAATGAGCCTAATGTGCCTAGTGGGCCTAATGGGCCTAAGTGGCCTAATCAGTCTAAGTGGCCTACTGGGCCTTATGGGCTTAATGGGTCTAGTGGGCCTAAGTTTCCTAATAGGCCTAATGGGATTTAGCGGGAAAATCTTCCTAATGGGCCTAAGTGGACTAATGGGCCTAAGTGGCCTGATGGGATTAATGGGCTTAACGGGCATAGGTTCCAAATGGGCCTAATGGGATGAATGGACCTAATGGGCCTAATGGGTTAAATGAGCCTAATTATCCTAAGTGGACTAATGGGTCGAATGGGCCTAATTGGGCCTAAGTGGCCTAATGGGCCTAAGTTGCCTAATCGGCCTAATGGGATTAATGGGCCTAAGGGACCTAAGGGGCCAAATGGGACTAAGTAGCCTAATGGGCCTAAGTGTCCTGATGGGCTAAGTGGATGAATAGCCTTAATTGGCCCGATGGGTTTATTGGGCCTAAGTGGCTTAATGGGCCTAATGGGTGTAAGTGGCCAAATAGGCCTAATGGGCCTAATTGGACTAATGGCCCTAATGGGCCTAATGGGCGTAAGTGGAATTATGGGCCTAATGTGCCTTAGTGGCCTCATGGGCCTTAGTGGGGGCCTCAATGGCCTCATGGGCCTAATGGGCCTAAAGGGACTAAGTGGACCAATGGGCCTAATGAGCCTAATGGGACGAATATGCATAATGGGCCTAGTGAACCTAATGGGCCTAAGTTGGTGAATGAGCTTAAGTGGCCCAATGGGGTGAATGAGATGAATGGGTCTAGTGGCCAAATGGGCCTAATGGGCCTAAGTTGCCTAATGGGCATAATGGGCCTAAGTGGCCTAGTGGGCCAAAGATCCCTAATGGGCCTAATAGACCTCAGTGGCCTAAGCGGCCTAATGGGTCGAATGGTCCAAAGGGGCCTATTGGCTCGAAGTGGACTAATGGGCCTAAGTAGCCTAATGGGCCTAGTGGGCCTAATGCGCCTAAGTGGCCGAATGGGCCTAATGGGTCTAAGTGGCCTAATGGGTCGAATGGGCCTAATATGCCTAGTGGACCTAATGGGCCTAAGTGGCCTAATGAGCCAAATAGGTCTAAGTGGCCTAATGGGATGAATGGGCCTAATGTGCCTAGTGGGCCTACTCGGGCTAAGTGGCATAATGGGCCTAATGGGCCTAAGTGGATTAAGTGGCCTAATGGTTCAAATGGGCGTAAGTGTCCTAATGGGCCTTAGTGGCATAATGGGACTAAAGGTCATAATGGGCCTAAGTGGCCTAATGGTTTGAATGGGCATAATTGGCCTAAGTGGCATAATGGGCCTAATTGGCTTAATGGGCCTAATGGTCCTAATGGGCCTAAGTGGACGAATGGTCCTATTGGGTCTAAGTGTCCTATGGACCAAAGGGTCCTAAGGGGCCTAATGGGCCTAACGGGCCTCATGGGCCTAAGTGGCCTCATGGGCCTCATGGGGTTAAGTGGACAATTGGGCCTAATGGGCTTAATAGGCCTAGTGGATGAATGGGCTTAACAAGCCTTAGTCCAAATGGGCCTAATGGGTCGAATGGACCTAATGGGATGAATGGGCCTAATGGGCTTGAGTGTCCTAATGGGCCTAATGGGTCTAAGTGGCCTTATGGGCCTAAGTGTCCTAATCGACCTAATTGGCTTAATGGGCCTAAGGGGCGCAATTAACCTAAGTGGCCTAAGGGGACTAATGGTCCTAAGTGGCCTAATGGGCCTAGGTTGCCTGATGTGCTTAATGGAATTTACGAGCCTAGGGGAAAATGGGTCGAATGGGCCTAATTAGCATAAGTGGCTGAATTGGCCTGTGTGGCTCAATGGGCGAAAGTTGCCTGATCGGCCTAATGGGATTAAAAGTCCTAATATGCCTAAGTATCCTAATGGGCCTAATTAGCCTAAGTAGACTATTGGGACTTATGGTCCTAATGGGCCTAAGGGGCCTAATGGGCCAAAGTTGCCTAATCGACCTAATGGGCATAATTGGCCTAATGGGCCTAATGAACCGAATGGGCCAAATGGGCCTAAGTAGCCTAATCAGCCTAATGGACTTAATGTTCCAAGTGGACCTAAGTGCCCTAATGGGCCTAATGGGACTTAGTGGCCTAATCGGCCTGATGTGCTAAAGTGGCCTAATAGGCCTAAGTAGACTAATGGGCATAATTGGCATAATAGGCCTAGGGGCCAAATGGGCCTAATGGGCCGAATGGGCCTAATGAGCTGAATGAGTCTAATTAAACTAAGTGGAATAATGAGCCTAATGGGCCTAATGGACTTAATGCTCCTAAGTGGCCCAATGGGCCTATGTTTCCTAATCGGTGTAATGGGCTTAATGGGCCTAATGGGCCTAATGGACCTAATGGGGCCTAATGGGCCTAATGGGCCTAAGTGGCCTCGTCAGCCTAATGGGATTAATGGACCAAGTTGGCCTAAGTGGTCGAATGAGTCTAATGGACCTCAGTAGTGTAATCAGCCTAATGGGACAAAGTTGTCGAAGTGGTCGAATGAGCTAAGTTTCCTAATGGGCTTATGTGGCCTAATTGGGCTAAGTGGCCTAATGGGCCTAATGGTCCAAAGTGGCCTAATAGGGTGATATAGCCTAACGAGCCCAATGGACATAATGCGAAAAAATGGTCAAAGTGTCTTAATGGGCCTACGTGGCCTATGTTGCCTAATGCGCCTAATGGGCCTAAGTGGCCTAATGGACCTAATGGGCCTCAGTGGCCTAATGGGTCTAAGTGATCCAATGGTCCTAAGTGGCCTAATGGTCCTAATGAGACTCGGTGGCCTAATGGGCCTGATGAGGCTAATGGGGCTAATGGGCCTAGTGGCCTAATGGGCCTGAGTGACCTAATGGGCTTAATGGGCCTAATGCACCTTAGTGTCATAATGGTCCTAATCAAATAATGTTTCCTAATGGGTCTAATCAAATTAATGGTCCTAGGTGTCCAAATGATTTGAATGGGCCTAAGTGGCCTAATGGGCCTAATGGGCCACAGTGGCCTAATGGGCCTAATGTGCCTAAGTGTTCTAATGTTCCTAATGGGCCTAAGTGGCCTAATGAGTCATATAGTTCTAAGTGTACTAATAGGACTAATGGGTCTAAGTGTATTAATGGGCCTGATGGGCCTAATGGTCCTAAGTGGCTTAATGAGTTGATAGGCCTTAGTGGCCTAATGGGCCTAATGGGCCTAATGGGCCTAAGTGGCCTAATGAGCAGAATAGACCTAAGTGGCATATTGGGCCTAATGAGAATAATGGGAATAAGTGGCCCAATGGTCCTAATGGGCCTAAATGGCCTAATTAGCTGATTGGGCCTAAGTGGCATGATGGGCCGGATGGGCCTAATGGGTTGAATGAATCGAGGTGGCCTAATGAGCCTTATGGGCCTGATGGGTCGAATGATCCTAAGTAGCCTAATGATTCGAATTAGCCTAAGTGGACTAATGGGCCTATGGGGACTCATAGGCCTAATGGGCCTCAGTGGCCTAATGGGCCTGATGGGCCTGATGGGCCCAATGGACCAAACGGGCCTCAGTGGCCTCATGGGCCTGATGACCTAATGTTCCTAATTATCCTCAAGGAACTAAGTGGCCTAATTGGCCTAATGGGCATCCGTGACCAAATGGACCTAATGCGCCTAATGGGCCTAATGGTCCTTAGTGGCTTGGTGGGTTGAAGTGGCCTACGTGGCCTAATGGGCCTAGTGGGATTAAGTGTCCAAATGAGATGAATAATACTAAGTTTCATAATGGTCCTAAGTGGCCTAATGGGCCTATATCCCTAATGGGACTACATGGCCTAATGGGCGTGATGGGCCTTTGTGTCCTAATGGGCCTGATGGGACTAATGGGCCTAAGTAGACAAAGTAGCCGAATGAAGCTAATGGTCCTAAGTGGACCAATGGGACTAATAGGTCTGATGGTCTTAATGGGCCTCAGTGGCCTAATTGGCCTCATGGGATTAATGGGCCTTAGTGGCCCAATGGGCCTAATGGACCCAAGTGGCCTAATGGGCCTCAATGGTCTAAGTGGCCTAATGGGCCTGATGGGCCTAAGTGTCCTAATGGGCTGAGTGAGCCTCATGAGCCTAAGGGGCCGAATGGGCCTGATTTGCTTGATGGGCCCAATGGGCCTCAGTGGTCGAATGTTCCCAATGGGATTAATGGGCATGGTGGGCCCAATGGGAGTAATGGACCAAGTTTCCCAATGGTCATAATGGGTCTAAGTGGCCTAATGGTCCTAATGGGGCTAAGTGGCCTAATGGCCCTAATGGGCCTAAGTGGCCTAATGGGCCTAATGGTCCTAATGGGGTGAATGGACCTAAGTGGCCTAAGTGTCCTAATGGGCATAATAGGATTAAGTGACCAAATGGGCCTAAAGGACCTGAGTGACAGAATGCGCCTAATGGTCCTAAGTGGCCTAATGGTCCTAAGTCTCCTCATGAGTCTATTGGGCCTATGTGGACTGATGGGCCGAATGGACCTAATGGGCCTAATTGGCCTAATGAGCATAAGTGGCCTAATGGACCTAATGGGTTTAAGTGGCCAAATGGGCTGAATGGGCCTAATGTTCCTAGGGGGCCTAAGTGGCCAATGGGCCCAATGGGCCTAATTGGCCTAAGTGGCCTAATCGGTCTAATCAAACAATTGGGCCAAATGGCCCTAAGTTGCCTAATGGGATAAATCGGGCTACGCGGTCAAATGGGCCTAGGTAGCCCACATGGACTAATTTTACAAAGTGGCCGAATTGGCCTAATGGGCCTGATAGGCCCAATTGGCCTAATGGGCCAAATCGGCCTAGGTGGATGAATGGGCCTTAGTATCCCATAGGGCGTAATTTTCCTTTGTGACTGAATGTGCCTAATGGGCCTAATAGGCCTAAGTGGCCTAATGGGCCTAATAGGCCTTAGGGGACTAAGTGTCCTAATTGCCGAATGGTCCAAACTGGACAAATGAGCCTAATGGACCCAAGGGACCTAATGGGATTAATGGGCTTATTGGGCCTAGGTTCCAAATGGGTCTAATGGGCCGATTGCGCCTAATGGGCTTAAATGGCCTAATGGGCGTAATGGTCCTAGTGGCCAAATCGACCTAATGGGATTAATGGTATAAATGGGCCTAATGGTCTTAATGGGCCTAAGTGGATTAATGGTCCTAAGGAGCCTAATGGTCCTAGGGGGCCTAATGGGTCTGGGTGGCCCAATGGGCTTAATGGGCTTAACGGGCCTAGGGGCAAAAAGGGCCAAATGAGATGAATGGTTCCGAGTGGCCTATTAGGCCTAAGCGGACTAATGAGCCTAGGTGGCCAAATCAACCTAATGGGCATAATGGTCATAATGGGCCTAATGGGCCTTATAGGCCTAAGGGGCTGAAGGGGCCCAATGGGCCTAAGTGGCCTAATGAGCCTAGCTGGCCTAATGAGCTTAAAGGGATTTACGAGCCTAGGCTCCAAATAGGCCTAATTGGCCTCAGTGGCCTAACAGGCCTAATGGGTTGAAGTGTCTTAATAGGCCAAAGTTTCCTAATCGACCTAATGGTTATAATGAGCCCAATGGACTAAATGGACCAAAGGGGCCTAAGTGGATAAATGGGACTAATGGGCCAAATGGGCCTAATTGGCCTAAGTGGACTAATGGTATTAAGTGGAATAATGGGCCTAATTGTCTTAATGGGCCTAATGGGCACAATGGGCCTAAGTGGCCTAATAGACCTAATGGGCCTAAGGGGCCTAGTGGGCTTAAGTGGCCTAATGGGCCTTAGTCGCCTAATCGGCCAAATTGGGATAAGTGGCCCAATGGGATTAATGGGCTTAAAGGGCCTAGGGGCCTAATGGTTCTAATGGGCCTAAGTGGCCTCATGGGCCTAAAGGGCCTTAGTTCCATAATGGGCCTAAGTGGCCTCATGGGCCTAATAGGACTAATGGTCCTAAGGGGCCTAAGTGGCCTATGTGGACTAATGGGTATAATGGGCCTAATGGTCCTAATGGGCCAAATGGGCCAAGTGGATGAATGGGCCTAATGGGTTTAATGGGCCAAAGTGGCTTAATTGGCCCAATGGGTATAATGGGCCGAAGTGGCCTAATGGGTGTAATGAGCCTAAGTTGCATAATGTGCCCAATGGGCTTCAGTGTCTTAATGGGTGGAATGGGATGAATGTGTCGAATGTGCCTAAGTGGCCTAATCGACCAAAAGGGCCTAATGTGCAAAAGTGGCCTAATGGACCTAAGTGGTCGAATGAGCCTAAGTGGCCTAATGTGGCTAATGGGCCTAAGTGGTCGAATGGGCCTAAGTGGCCTAATGGGGAGAATGGGCCTAAGTGGCCTAATCGGCCTAAAGGGAAGAATGTGCCAAAGTAGCCTAATGGACCTAACTCGGTGAATGGGCCTAAATGGTCTAATGGGGCTAATGGGACTAAGTGGCTGAATGGGCCTAAGTGGCCTAATGACGCTAATGGACCTAAGTGGCGGAATGGGCTTAAGTGGCATAATTGGCCTAATGGGTGTAAAGGGCCTTATTGTCCTAATGGGATGAAGTGGCCCAATGGGCTTAATGGGCCTAAGTGGCCCAATGAGCCAAATTAGGCAAAGTGGCCCAACTGGCCCATTGTGACGAATGGGCCTAATGGGTCGAATGGGCCTAAGTGCCCTAATGGGCCTAATGGGCCTAAGTGGCATGATGGGCCTCAAGGGCCTAAGTGGCCTAAGTTTCCTAATCAACCAAATGGGCTTAATGGGCCTAAGTAGCCTAAAAGGCCTCATAGGCCCAAGTTTCCAAATGGGCCTATTTGGCCTTAGTGTCCTAGTGGGCCTAATTTTCCTAAGTAGCCTCATGATTCTAATGGGACGAATGAGATGAATGAGATTAATGAAACTAATTGGGCTAATGGGGCTAAGTGGCCTAATGGGCCTAAGTGGCATAATGAGCCTAAGTGGCCGGAATGGGTCTAATGGTCCGAATGGGCCTAATGGTCTAAATGGGCCTAATGTGCCTAATGGGCCTAATGGGATGAAGTGGACTAAAGGCCTTAATGTACCAAATGGGCCTAATGGGCCGAAGTGGCCTAATGGGCCTAAGTGGCCTAATCGTCCTAATGGTCCGAATGGGCCTAATGGGCCGAATGGGCCTAATGGGCCGAATGGGCCTAATGAACTAAAGTGGCCTAAGGGGTCTAATGGGCCAAACGGGCTTAACAGTCTAAGGAGCCTAATGGGCATAATGGGATGAACGGGCCTAGTGGGCCTAAGTAGACTAATGGACTTAATGTTCCTAAGTGGCCTAATGGACTTAATGGGCCTAAGTGGCATAATGGCCCTAATGGGCCTAAGTGGAATAATCAGCCTAATGGGATTAATTGGCCTAATTGGCCTAATGGGCCAAATTGGCCTAATCAGCCTAATGGGATTAAGTTGCCTAATGGGCCGAAGTGTCCTAATGGGCCTAAGTGGCCTAATGCTTCTAGTGGGCCGAAGTGGCCTACTGTGCCTATATGGCCTAATGGGCCTAAGTGGCCTAATAAGCCTAATGGGCCTAATGGGCATAATGGGCCTAATGGGACTAATGGGCCAAAGTGGCCTAACCGGCCTAATGGGCCTAAGTGGTCGAATGGGCCTAAGTTTCTGAATAGGACAAAGTGACCCAATGGGTATAAGTGGCCCAATGGGCCTAAGTGGCTGAATGGTCCCAATGGGACTAAGTGGATAAATGGGCCTAAGTGTCATAATGGGCCTAACGGGCCTAAGTGTCCTAATGGGCCTAAGTGGCCTCATGGGCATAATGGGCCTAAGTGGACTAATGGGCCTAATGGGCCTAATGGGATGAATGGGCCAAATGGGCCTAATGGGCCTAATGGGACTAGTGGTCCTAAGTGGCCTAAGGGGATTAATGGGATGAATAGGCCTGAGTGGCCTAGTCAACCTAAGGGGCTTAATGGGACGAAGTGGACTAAGTGGCCTAATGGGCCTAAGTGGGCTAAGTGGCCTAATGACTCTAATGGGCCAAAGTGTCCCAATGGGCCTAAGTGGCCGAATGGGCCTAATGGGTCAAAGTGGTGTAATCATCCTAATGGACTTAATGGGCCTAAATTTCCTTATTGGCCTATTGGGCCAAAGTGGCCTAATTGAACTAATGGACCTAATGGCCCAAAGTGGCCTAATCGACCTAATGGGCCTAAGTGGAATAATGGGCCTAATGAGCCTAAGTGTCCAAATGGGCCTAATGTGCATAAGTGTCATGATGGGCCTAATGGGACCAAGTGGCCTAATGGGCCTAAAGGGCTTAAGTAGCTTCATGGGCCTCTTGGGCTTCAGTGGCCTCATGGGCCTAATGGGCCTAAAGGGACTAAGTGGACTAAGTGGCCTAATGGGCCTAATTAGCCTAATGGGCCTAAGTAGCCTATTGGGCCTAATGGGCTAAAGTTGTCTAATGGGCCTAATAGGACTAATGGGCCTAATGGGCCTAAGTGGCCTAATGAGACTAAGTGACCTAATCATCCTAATGACTATAATGGGATTAAGTGGTTGAATGGGCCTAAGGGTCCTAATGCACCGACTTAGCTTAAGTTTCCTAATGGGACTAATGGGCCTAAGTGACCTAATCGACATAATGGGTCTAATGGGCGTAATGGGCCTAAGTGGCCGAATGGACCTAATTGGTCGAATGGTCCTAATGTGCTTAGTGGAACTTATGGGCCTAAGTGGTCGAGTGGGCCTAATGGGCCTAATGGGCCTAAGTGGCATAATGGGCCTAATGGGATGAATGGTCCGAATGGGCCTAATGTGACTAGTGGGCCTAATGGATCTAAGTGGATGAATGGGCCTAACGGGCCTAATGGTCCTAAGTGGAAAAATGGGATAAATGGGTCTAAGTGGCTAATGGGCCTAAGGGGCCAAATGTGCCTATTGGGCCTAATGGGCCAAATGTGCCTATTGGGCCTAATGGGCCAAATGTGCCTATTGGGCCTAAGTGGATGAATGGGCCTAAGTGGATGAATGGGCCTAAGTGGATGAATGGGCCTAAGTGGATGAATGGGCCTAAGTGGGCTAAGTGGCCTAATGACTCTAATGGGCCAAAGTGTCCCAATGGGCCTAAGTGGCCGAATGGGCCTAAGTGGACTAATGGTCCTAATGGGCCTAATGGGTCAAAGTGGTGTAATCATCCTAATGGACTTAATGGGCCTAAATTTCCTTATTGGCCTATTGGGCCAAAGTGGCCTAATTGAACTAATGGACCTAATGGCCCAAAGTGGCCTAATCGACCTAATGGGCCTAAGTGGAATAATGGGCCTAATGAGCCTAAGTGTCCAAATGGGCCTAATGTGCATAAGTGTCATGATGGGCCTAATGGGACCAAGTGGCCTAATGGGCCTAAAGGGCTTAAGTAGCTTCATGGGCCTCTTGGGCTTCAGTGGCCTCATGGGCCTAATGGGCCTAAAGGGACTAAGTGGACTAAGTGGCCTAATGGGCCTAATTAGCCTAATGGGCCTAAGTAGCCTATTGGGCCTAATGGGCTAAAGTTGTCTAATGGGCCTAATAGGACTAATGGGCCTAATGGGCCTAAGTGGCCTAATGAGACTAAGTGACCTAATCATCCTAATGACTATAATGGGATTAAGTGGTTGAATGGGCCTAAGGGTCCTAATGCACCGACTTAGCTTAAGTTTCCTAATGGGACTAATGGGCCTAAGTGACCTAATCGACATAATGGGTCTAATGGGCGTAATGGGCCTAAGTGGCCGAATGGACCTAATTGGTCGAATGGTCCTAATGTGCTTAGTGGAACTTATGGGCCTAAGTGGTCGAGTGGGCCTAATGGGCCTAATGGGCCTAAGTGGCATAATGGGCCTAATGGGATGAATGGTCCGAATGGGCCTAATGTGACTAGTGGGCCTAATGGGTCTAAGTGGATGAATGGGCCTAACGGGCCTAATGGTCCTAAGTGGAAAAATGGGATAAATGGGTCTAAGTGGCTAATGGGCCTAATGGGCCAAATGTGCCTATTGGGCCTAATGGGCCAAATGTGCCTATTGGGCCTAATGGGCCAAATGTGCCTATTGGGCCTAAGTGGATGAATGGGCCTACTAGGTCAAATGGGCCTAAGTGGACAACTGGGCCAAATGGGCCGAATGGGTGTTAGTGGCCTGATGGACATGAGTGGCCTAGTGAGCCTAATGGGACCAATTTTCCCTAGTGTCCTAATGGAACTAAGTGACCTAATGGGATTAATGGTCCTAATTGTCCTGATGGGTATAATGGTCCACGTGGGTAAGTGGCCTAATAGGCCTAAAGGGCCGAGTGGGCCTAAGTGGCCTAATTTTCCCAATGGGCTAAGTAGCCTAATCTGCCGAACGAGCCGAATGGACCTAAGTGGCCTAATGGGCCTAATGGTCCAAATGGGACTAAGTGACCTAATTAGTCCAACAGGCCTAAGTGGGCTAATGGTTTGAATGAGCCTAATGGGCCTAAGTGGCCTAAGGGGCTGAAGTGGCCTAATGGGTTCAACGGGCCTAAGTGGCCTAATGAGCCTGATGGACCTAATGGGCCTAATGGGACTCAATGGACTAATAGGACTAATGGGCATAATGGGCCTAATGTGCCTATGGGGTCTAATGAGCCAAATGGGACTTAGTGACCGAATGAGCCTAATGGGCCTTAGGTGTCTAACTGGCCTAATTTGCCTAATGGGTTCAATGGGACTAATGGGCCTAAGGGGCCTAATGAGCCGAATGGGTTTTTAAGTGGCCTAATAGGCCTAATGGGCCTAATGGGCCTAAGTTACCTAATAGTCTTAAGTTACCTAATTAGCTTAATGGCCCAAATGGGCGTAATGGGCCTAAGTTGTCGAATGGGCCTAATTGGACGAATGGGCCTAATGTGCCTAGTGGGCATAATGGGCCTAAGTGTCGGAATGGGCATAATGGGACAAATGGATCTAAGTGGCCCAATGGGCTAGATGGGACTAATGGGCCTAATGGGAATATGTGACCTCATGGGCCTAAGTGTCCAAATGGGCCGAAGTGGCCAAATGGGCTTGATTGGCTTACTGGGTCTCATGGGCCTTAGTGGTCGAATGGGCATCATGGGCATAAGCGTCCAATGGGCCTAGTGGGCTTAAAGGGCGTAATGGGACCAATGGGACTAATTGGAATGATGGGACAAATGGGCCTAAGTTTCTTCATGGGCCCAATGGCTATAATGGGCCTAATGGGCCTTAATGGACTAAGTGGGCCTAAAGGGATTAATGGGTCGAATGGGCCTAAGTGTCCTAATGGGACTCATGGGCTGAATGGGCCTAAGTGGCCTAATGGGATGAGTGGTCCAAATGGGCCTAATGGGATGAATGTGCCCAGTGGGCCTAATGGGACCAATGAGCCTAAGTGGCCTAAAGGGCCAAGTGGGTCTAATGGGTTTAATGGGCCCAAGTGGCCTGATGGGTCTAATGGGCCTCATGGGACTAATGGAACTAAGTGGCATCATGGGCCTAATGGGACTTAGTGTCCTAATGGGCCTGATGGGCCTCAAGGGTGTGATGGGCCTCATGGGCCTAATGGGCCTCATGGGTGGAATGCGTCTCAGGGGGCCATGGGATAGATGGGCCTAATGGTCCAAAGTGGCCTAGTGGGCCAAAGTTCCCTAAGGAGCCTAATGTGCCTAATTGGCCTAATGGGGATAATGGGAATAATGGAGCTAATGGGCCTAAGTGGCCTAAGTGTCCTAATAGGGATAATAGACCAAATAGGGTAATGGTATGAAGTGGCCTCAGAGGCTTAATGTACCTAATGGACCTAATGGGACTAATGGGTGTAATGGGCCTAATGTTCCTAAGCATCCTAATGGGCCTAATGGTCCTGGGTGGTCTAATGGGACTAGTGGACCTAAGTGGCCTAATTGGGATAATCGACTAAATGGGCCTAATGGGCCTTAGTGGCCTAAGTGGATTAATTGGCCTAATGGGCCTAATGGGACTAATGGGTTTAATTATACTAATGGGCCTAAGTGGCTTAATGGTCCAAATGGGCCTATGTGGCCTAAGGGGCCCAATGGGACTAAGTGACATAATGGTACTAATGTGCATAATGGGAATAATGGGTTTAGTGGGCATAATGGGCCTAAGTGGCCTAATGGGCCTAATGGGCCTAATGGACCTAATGGTCTTTAACTAGCATAATGGGCCTAAGTGGACTAATGGACCTAATGTGCCTAATATCCCTAAGTGTCCTAATCCTCATAATTGACTGAATGGGTCTAATGGGACTAATGGTCCTAAGTAGCCTAAGTGGCCAAAGTGGCATAATCGACCTAATCGAGTGAATGTGACTAATGGGCCTAAGCAACCTAATGGGCATAATGCCTAAGTGGCCTAGTGGGCCCAATGGGCATAATGGTCCTAATGGAAATAATGGACCTAAGTGGCCTAAGTGGTCTAATCATCCTAATCGACTGAATGGGATTAATGGGCCTAAGTGGACTAATGGGCCTAATGGGCCTAATGGGCCTTAGTGGCCTAAGTGGCCTAATCGGCCTAATCGGCTGAATGAGCCTAATGGGCCTAAGTGGCCTAATGGTCCTAATGGTCCAAAGTGGCCTAATCCGCCTAATCGACCGAATGGGCCTCAGTGGCCTAATGAGCCTAAAGGTCATAATGGGCCTAAGTGGGCTAATTGAGGTAATCGATCGAATGGGCCTAATCGACCAAATGGGCCTAATAAGCATAAGTGGAAAAATGGACCTAATGGGATAAGTGGCCTAATCGACCTAATCGGCCAAATGGGCCGAATGGGCCTAGGTGGCCTAATGGGTCTAATGGGCCAATGGGTCTAAGTGGCCTAAGTGGCTTAATCGTCCTAATTGACCGAATGGGACTAATGGCCATTATGGGCCTAAGTGGAAGATTGGGCCTAATGGGATTACGTGGCCGAATGGGCCTAATGGGCCAAATTGGCCAAATGGGGCTAATAGGCATAATGAGTCTAAGTTGTCGAATGTGCTTAAGTGGCATAATGGGCCTAATGGACCTAAGTGGCCTAATGGGACTAGTGGCCCTAAGTGGCCGAATGAGCCTAATGGGCCTAATGTTCCTATGGGGCCAAATGGGGCTAATGGGACAATGGGTCTATTGGGCCGAATGGGCCATAGTGGCCTAATGGTCCAATGGGCCTAAGTGGCCTAATGGGCATAATGAGCCTAAGTGGACTAAGTGGTATAATCATCCCAATAGAATGAATGGTCCTAACGGGCCTAATTAGCCTTAGTGTTCGAATGGGCCTAATGGGCATGATGGGTTGAAGTGGCCTAGTGGGACTCATGGGCCTATGTGGCCTAATAGACCTCATGGTCCTAAGTGGCCTAATGGGACTAATGGGCCTCATGAGGCTAAGTGGTCTATTGTGCCTCATGTGCCTAATGAGCCTAAGTGGCATAAGTGGCCTAATGGGCCTAATGGGATTAATGGGCTTAACGGGCCGAGATGCCAAATTTTCCAAATGGGACAAAGTGTCCTAAGGGGCCTAATGGGCCTAAGTGGGCTAATGGTACTAGGTACCCTAATGGGATTAATGGGATTAACAGGTCTTGATTCCAAATGAGCCTAATGGGCATAATGAGCCTAATTGTCCTAAGTGGCCTAATGGGCCTCAGTGTCCTAATGGGACAATGTTGCCTAATCAGCCTAATGGGCTTAATGGGATTAATGGGCTAAATGTTCCTAATGGTCCTAATGGGTTTAAGTGGCCTAATGGGCCTAATGGGATGAATGAGTATAATTGGCCTAAGTGGTCTAATGGGCCTAATGGGCCTATTGGGCCAAAATGGCCTAATGGTCCAAAGTTGCCTAATCATACCAATGGACTTCATAGGCCTAATGGGCCTAGTAGGCCTAATGGGACTGAGTGGCATAATGGGTCCAAGTTTCCTAATTGGTATAATGGGATTAATGGGACAATTGGGCCTAATTTTCCTAATGGGGCTTGGTGGCCTAATCTGCCTAATGGGCCTAAGTGGAATCATGTGCTTAATGGGATTAACAGGCTTTGGGGCCAAATGGTCTTAATGGGCCAAATGGGCCGAATGGGCCAAGTTGGCCTAAGTTACCTAATGGGCCAAATGGGCCTCATGGGGCTAAGTGTACTAATGGGATTAATGGGCCTAATGGGCATAATTGGCCTAACGGGCCTAAGTTGTCTAATCGGCCTAATGGGCTTAATGGCCCCAATGGGCCTAAGTGGTAAAATTGGCCTAATGGGCCTAAGTGGACCAATTAGACTAATGGGCCTCAGTGTTCTGATAGGCCTAAGTGGCCTAATGTGTTGAATGGGAATAATGAGCCTAAGTGTGCTAATGGTCCTAAGTAGCCGAATGGGCCTAAGTGGCCTAATGGGCCTAATCGGCCTAAGTGGACTAATGGGCCTAATGGGTCTTAGTAGCCTCATAGGCCTAAAGGGACTTAGTGGCCTCATGGGACTAATGGGACTGATGGGCCTAAATTCCCTAAGTGGAATAATGGGCCTAATGGGCCTAATGGGCATAATGGGACAAATGGGACAAATGGTCCTAAGTAGACAAATGAGACGAATGTGCCTAATTGGCCCAATGGGGATAATGGTCGAATGGGCCTAGTGTCCAAATGAGTTTAATGGGTCAAATGAGCCTAAGTTTCCTAATGTTCGTAATGGGCCTAAGTGGCCTAATGGGCCTAATGGGACTTAGTGGCCTAAGGGGCCTAGTTGGTGTTAGTGGCCTAAGTGTCCAAATGGGCCTAATAAACCTAAGGGGCCTAAGTGGCCTAACATGCCTAATGGGACTAAGGGGACAAAGTGGCCTAATGGGCCTAATGTGTCGACATCATCTAATGGGCCTAATAGACCTATGTGGCCTAATAGGCCTAGTGGGCCTAATGAGCCTAAGTGAATGAATGGGTCTAAGTGGCCTAATGGTCCTAATGTGCCTAGTGGGCCTAATGGGACTAAGTGGCCTAATGGGCCTACTGGACCTACTGGTCCTAATGGCCCCAAGTGGCTTAAGTGTCCTAATGGGACTAATGGGCCTAATGGGCCTAATGGGCCAATTGGTCCTCAGGGGGCTAATATGCCTAATGGTCCTAATGGGCCTAAGTGACCTAATAGGCCTAATAGGCCTAATGGGACTAAGTGTACTAATGGTCCTAAGTGGCCTAATGGGCCTAATGGTCCTAATTGGCCTTAGTGGCCTAATGGGCCTAATTGGATTAATGAGCCTCATGGGCTTAATGGGTCTAAGTGGCCTATTGGGCCTAAGTGGTCTGATGGAGAAAATGGGCCTCATGGGCCTAAGTGGCCTCATGGGCCTCATGGGCCGAAGTGGCCTAATGGGCCTAATGAGACTAAGGGGCTAATGGGCCTAATGGGCCCAATTGGATGAATGGGCTTAATGGGCCTTAGTTCCAAATGGTCCTAATGGGCTTAATGGGCCTATGGAGCTTGATCAGATTAAGCATACTAATGGGCCTAAGGGGCCTAATGTGCCTAAGTGTCCTAATGGGCCTAGGTGGACTAATGGGCCTAATGGGATGAATGGGCCTAAGTGGACTAAGTGACCTAAGTGGCCTAAGAGTTCTAAGTTTCCTAATGGGTGTAATGGACCTAATGGGTCTAATGGGCCTAATGGACCTAATGGGCCTATTAGGCCCAAGTGGCCTAATGGTCCTAAGTGGTCTAAAGGGCCGAATTGGCCTAAGGGGACTAAGTGGACTAATGTGGTGAATGAGCCTAAGTGTCCTAATGGGCGTAAGTGGCCTAATGGGCCTAAGTTTCCTAATCGGTCTAAGGGGCGTAATGGGCCTAAGTGGCCTAATGGGACTAAGGGGACTAATGGTCCTAGGGGGTCTAATGGGACTCTATGGCCTAATGTGCTTAATGGGCTTAACAAGACTAGGGGCCAAATGGGCCTAATTGGCCTAATGGGCCAAAGTTGTATAATTGGATTAATGGTATTAATGGGCCTAATGGGCCGAATGGGCCTCAGTGGCCTAATGGGTGGAATGGGCCTAATTAGCTGAAGTGTCCTAATGTGCCTAATGGGCCGAAGGGGCCTAATGAGACAAAGTTTTCCAATATACCTGATGGGATTAAATGCCCGAATAGGACTCATGGGCCACATGGGCATAATGGCCCAAATGGGATGAATGAGCCTAAGTGGACTAATCGGCCTAATGGTCTTAATGGGCCTAGTGAGCTATGGTGGCCTAATGGGCCTAATTGGCCTTAGTGGACTCATAGGCCTAATGTGCCTAAGTGGCCTAATGGGCCTAAGTGGCCTAATGGGGCCAAGTGGCCTAATTGGTTTAATGGGCTTAATGAGCCAAGGGGAAAAAAATGGGCCAAATGGGCATAATGGGATGAATGGACCAAATTAACCTAAGTAGCCTAATGGGAATAATGGTCCTAATAGGCCTAAGTGGGCCTAATGGGCGTAATAGGACTAAGAGGCCTAATGGGCCGAAGTAGACCTAATGGCCTAATGGGATTAGGTGACTGAATGAGCCTAGGTGTCCAAATGGGCCTAGGTGGACAAATGGGACTAGGTGGCCTAATGGGACTAATGATCCTAATGGGATGAAGTGTCCTAATGGGACTAAAGGGCCTAATGGGCCTAAGTGGCATAATCGTAACTGAATGGGCCTAAGTGGCCTAATGAGCCTAATGGGCCTAATTGGGCCTAATTGGCCTAATGGGACTAATGGAGCTAATTGGCCTAATGGGGCTAATGGGACTAATGGATCTAATGGGTCTAAGTGTCCTAAGTGGCCTAATAGGGATAATCGCCCGAATAGGGTAATGGTCTGAAGTGGCCTTAGTGGCTTAATGGACCTAATGGACCTAATGGGGCTAATGGGTGTAATGGGCCTAATGTTACTAAGCATCCTAATAGGCCTAATGGGCCTAGGTGTCCTAATGGGACTAATGGGCCTAAGTGGCCTAATTGGGATAATCGAGTGAATGGGCCTAATGGGCTTTAGTGGCCTAAGTGGCTTAATGGGCCTAATGGGCCTAATGGGCCTAATGGGACTAATAGTTTTAATTATACTAATGGGCCTAAGTGGCTTAATGGGCCAAATGGGTATATGTGGCCTAAGGTTCTTAATGGGACTAAGTGACCTAATGGGACTAATGGGCAGAATGGGAATAATGGGTTTAGTGGGCATAATGGGCCTAAGTGGCCTAATGGGCCTAATGGGCCTAATGGACCTAATGGTCCTAACTGGCATAATGGGTCTAAGTGGCCAAATGGGCTGAATGGGCCTAATGGACCTAATGGGTTTAAGTGGCCAAATGGGCTGAATGGGCCTAATGTTCCTAGGGGGCCTAAGTGGCCAATGGGCCCAATGGGCCTAATTGGCCTAAGTGGCCTAATCGGTCTAATCAAACAATTGGGCCAAATGGCCCTAAGTTGCCTAATGGGATAAATCGGGCTACGCGGTCAAATGGGCCTAGGTAGCCCACATGGACTAATTTTACAAAGTGGCCGAATTGGCCTAATGGGCCTGATAGGCCCAATTGGCCTAATGGGCCAAATCGGCCTAGGTGGATGAATGGGCCTTAGTATCCCATAGGGCGTAATTTTCCTTTGTGACTGAATGTGCCTAATGGGCCTAATAGGCCTAAGTGGCCTAATGGGCCTAATAGGCCTTAGGGGACTAAGTGTCCTAATTGCCTAATGGTCCAAACTGGACAAATGGGCCTAATGGACCCAAGGGACCTAATGGGATTAATGGGCTTATTGGGCCTAGGTTCCAAATGGGTCTAATGGGCCGATAGCGCCTAATGGGCTTAAATGGCCTAATGGGCGTAATGGTCCTAGTGGCCAAATCGACCTAATGGGATTAATGGTATAAATGGGCCTAATGGTCTTAATGGGCCTAAGTGGATTAATGGTCCTAAGGAGCCTAATGGTCCTAGGGGGCCTAATGGGTCTGGGTGGCCCAATGGGCTTAATGGGCTTAACGGGCCTAGGGGCAAAAAGGGCCAAATGAGATGAATGGTTCCGAGTGGCCTAATGGGCCTAAGCGGACTAATGAGCCTAGGTGGCCAAATCAACCTAATGGGCATAATGGTCATAATGGGCCTAATGGGCCTTATAGGCCTAAGGGGCTGAAGGGGCCCAATGGGCCTAAGTGGCCTAATGAGCCTAGCTGGCCTAATGAGCTTAAAGGGATTTACGAGCCTAGGCTCCAAATAGGCCTAATTGGCCTCAGTGGCCTAACAGGCCTAATGGGTTGAAGTGTCTTAATAGGCCAAAGTTTCCTAATCGACCTAATGGTTATAATGAGCCCAATGGACTAAATGGACCAAAGGGGCCTAAGTGGATAAATGGGACTAATGGGCCAAATGGGCCTAATTGGCCTAAGTGGACTAATGGTATTAAGTGGAATAATGGGCCTAATTGTCTTAATGGGCCTAATGGGCACAATGGGCCTAAGTGGCCTAATAGACCTAATGGGCCTAAGGGGCCTAGTGGGCTTAAGTGGCCTAATGGGCCTTAGTCGCCTAATCGGCCAAATTGGGATAAGTGGCCCAATGGGATTAATGGGCTTAAAGGGCCTAGGGGCCTAATGGTTCTAATGGGCCTAAGTGGCCTCATGGGCCTAAAGGGCCTTAGTGCCATAATGGGCCTAAGTGGCCTCATGGGCCTAATAGGACTAATGGTCCTAAGGGGCCTAAGTGGCCTATGTGGACTAATGGGTATAATGGGCCTAATGGTCCTAATGGGCCAAATGGGCCAAGTGGATGAATGGGCCTAATGGGTTTAATGGGCCAAAGTGGCTTAATTGGCCCAATGGGCATAATGGGCCGAAGTGGCCTAATGGGTGTAATGAGCCTAAGTTGCATAATGTGCCCAATGGGCTTCAGTGTCTTAATGGGTGGAATGGGATGAATGGGTCGAATGTGCCTAAGTGGCCTAATCGACCAAAAGGGCCTAATGTGCAAAAGTGGCCTAATGGACCTAAGTGGTCGAATGAGCCTAAGTGGCCTAATGTGGCTAATGGGCCTAAGTGGTCGAATGGGCCTAAGTGGCCTAATGGGGAGAATGGGCCTAAGTGGCCTAATCGGCCTAAAGGGAAGAATGTGCCAAAGTAGCCTAATGGACCTAACTCGGTGAATGGGCCTAAATGGTCTAATGGGGCTAATGGGACTAAGTGGCTGAATGGGCCTAAGTGGCCTAATGACGCTAATGGACCTAAGTGGCGGAATGGGCTTAAGTGGCATAATTGGCCTAATGGGTGTAAAGGGCCTTATTGTCCTAATGGGATGAAGTGGCCCAATGGGCTTAATGGGCCTAAGTGGCCCAATGAGCCAAATTAGGCAAAGTGGCCCAACTGGCCCATTGTGACGAATGGGCCTAATGGGTCGAATGGGCCTAAGTGCCCTAATGGGCCTAATGGGCCTAAGTGGCATGATGGGCCTCAAGGGCCTAAGTGGCCTAAGTTTCCTAATCAACCAAATGGGCTTAATGGGCCTAAGTAGCCTAAAAGGCCTCATAGGCCCAAGTTTCCAAATGGGCCTATTTGGCCTTAGTGTCCTAGTGGGCCTAATTTTCCTAAGTAGCCTCATGATTCTAATGGGACGAATGAGATGAATGAGATTAATGAAACTAATTGGGCTAATGGGGCTAAGTGGCCTAATGGGCCTAAGTGGCATAATGAGCCTAAGTGGCCGGAATGGGTCTAATGGTCCGAATGGGCCTAATGGTCTAAATGGGCCTAATGTGCCTAATGGGCCTAATGGGATGAAGTGGCCTAAAGGCCTTAATGTACCAAATGGGCCTAATGGGCCGAAGTGGCCTAATGGGCCTAAGTGGCCTAATCGTCCTAATGGTCCGAATGGGCCTAATGGGCCGAATGGGCCTAATGGGCCGAATGGGCCTAATGAACTAAAGTGGCCTAAGGGGTCTAATGGGCCAAACGGGCTTAACAGTCTAAGGAGCCTAATGGGCATAATGGGATGAACGAGCCTAGTGGGCCTAAGTAGACTAATGGACTTAATGTTCCTAAGTGGCCTAATGGACTTAATGGGCCTAAGTGGCATAATGACCCTAATGGACCTAAGTGGAATAATCAGCCTAATGGGATTAATTGGCCTAATTGGCCTAATGGGCCAAATTGGCCTAATCAGCCTAATGGGATTAAGTTGCCTAATGGGCCGAAGTGTCCTAATGGGCCTAAGTGGCCTAATGCTTCTAGTGGGCCGAAGTGGCCTACTGTGCCTATATGGCCTAATGGGCCTAAGTGGCCTAATAAGCCTAATGGGCCTAATGGGCATAATGGGCCTAATGGGACTAATGGGCCAAAGTGGCCTAACCGGCCTAATGGGCCTAAGTGGTCGAATGGGCCTAAGTTTCTGAATAGGACAAAGTGACCCAATGGGTATAAGTGGCCCAATGGGCCTAAGTGGCTGAATGGTCCCAATGGGCCTAAGTGGATAAATGGGCCTAAGTGTCATAATGGGCCTAACGGGCCTAAGTGTCCTAATGGGCCTAAGTGGCCTCATGGGCATAATGGGCCTAAGTGGACTAATGGGCCTAATGGGCCTAATGGGATGAATGGGCCAAATGGGCCTAATGGGCCTAATGGGACTAGTGGTCCTAAGTGGCCTAAGGGGATTAATGGGCTGAATAGGCCTGAGTGGCCTAGTCAACCTAAGGGGCTTAATGGGACGAAGTGGACTAAGTGGCCTAATGGGCCTAAGTGGGCTAAGTGGCCTAATGACTCTAATGGGCCAAAGTGTCCCAATGGGCCTAAGTGGCCGAATGGGCCTAAGTGGACTAATGGTCCTAATGGGCCTAATGGGTCAAAGTGGTGTAATCATCCTAATGGACTTAATGGGCCTAAATTTCCTTATTGGCCTATTGGGCCAAAGTGGCCTAATTGAACTAATGGACCTAATGGCCCAAAGTGGCCTAATCGACCTAATGGGCCTAAGTGGAATAATGGGCCTAATGAGCCTAAGTGTCCAAATGGGCCTAATGTGCATAAGTGTCATGATGGGCCTAATGGGACCAAGTGGCCTAATGGGCCTAAAGGGCTTAAGTAGCTTCATGGGCCTCTTGGGCTTCAGTGGCCTCATGGGCCTAATGGGCCTAAAGGGACTAAGTGGACTAAGTGGCCTAATGGGCCTAATTAGCCTAATGGGCCTAAGTAGCCTATTGGGCCTAATGGGCTAAAGTTGTCTAATGGGCCTAATAGGACTAATGGGCCTAATGGGCCTAAGTGGCCTAATGAGACTAAGTGACCTAATCATCCTAATGACTATAATGGGATTAAGTGGTTGAATGGGCCTAAGGGTCCTAATGCACCGACTTAGCTTAAGTTTCCTAATGGGACTAATGGGCCTAAGTGACCTAATCGACATAATGGGTCTAATGGGCGTAATGGGCCTAAGTGGCCGAATGGACCTAATTGGTCGAATGGTCCTAATGTGCTTAGTGGAACTTATGGGCCTAAGTGGTCGAGTGGGCCTAATGGGCCTAATGGGCCTAAGTGGCATAATGGGCCTAATGGGATGAATGGTCCGAATGGGCCTAATGTGACTAGTGGGCCTAATGGGTCTAAGTGGATGAATGGGCCTAACGGGCCTAATGGTCCTAAGTGGAAAAATGGGATAAATGGGTCTAAGTGGCTAATGGGCCTAATGGGCCAAATGTGCCTATTGGGCCTAATGGGCCAAATGTGCCTATTGGGCCTAATGGGCCAAATGTGCCTATTGGGCCTAAGTGGATGAATGGGCCTACTAGGTCAAATGGGCCTAAGTGGACAACTGGGCCAAATGGGCCGAATGGGTGTTAGTGGCCTGATGGACATGAGTGGCCTAGTGAGCCTAATGGGACCAATTTTCCCTAGTGTCCTAATGGAACTAAGTGACCTAATGGGATTAATGGTCCTAATTGTCCTGATGGGTATAATGGTCCACGTGGGTAAGTGGCCTAATAGGCCTAAAGGGCCGAGTGGGCCTAAGTGGCCTAATTTTCCCAATGGGCTAAGTAGCCTAATCTGCCGAACGAGCCGAATGGACCTAAGTGGCCTAATGGGCCTAATGGTCCAAATGGGACTAAGTGACCTAATTAGTCCAACAGGCCTAAGTGGGCTAATGGTTTGAATGAGCCTAATGGGCCTAAGTGGCCTAAGGGGCTGAAGTGGCCTAATGGGTTCAACGGGCCTAAGTGGCCTAATGAGCCTGATGGACCTAATGGGCCTAATGGGACTCAATGGACTAATAGGACTAATGGGCATAATGGGCCTAATGTGCCTATGGGGTCTAATGAGCCAAATGGGACTTAGTGACCGAATGAGCCTAATGGGCCTTAGGTGTCTAACTGGCCTAATTTGCCTAATGGGTTCAATGGGACTAATGGGCCTAAGGGGCCTAATGAGCCGAATGGGTTTTTAAGTGGCCTAATAGGCCTAATGGGCCTAATGGGCCTAAGTTACCTAATAGTCTTAAGTTACCTAATTAGCTTAATGGCCCAAATGGGCGTAATGGGCCTAAGTTGTCGAATGGGCCTAATTGGACGAATGGGCCTAATGTGCCTAGTGGGCATAATGGGCCTAAGTGTCGGAATGGGCATAATGGGACAAATGGATCTAAGTGGCCCAATGGGCTAGATGGGACTAATGGGCCTAATGGGAATATGTGACCTCATGGGCCTAAGTGTCCAAATGGGCCGAAGTGGCCAAATGGGCTTGATTGGCTTACTGGGTCTCATGGGCCTTAGTGGTCGAATGGGCATCATGGGCATAAGCGTCCAATGGGCCTAGTGGGCTTAAAGGGCGTAATGGGACCAATGGGACTAATTGGAATGATGGGACAAATGGGCCTAAGTTTCTTCATGGGCCCAATGGCTATAATGGGCCTAATGGGCCTTAATGGACTAAGTGGGCCTAAAGGGATTAATGGGTCGAATGGGCCTAAGTGTCCTAATGGGACTCATGGGCTGAATGGGCCTAAGTGGCCTAATGGGATGAGTGGTCCAAATGGGCCTAATGGGATGAATGTGCCCAGTGGGCCTAATGGGACCAATGAGCCTAAGTGGCCTAAAGGGCCAAGTGGGTCTAATGGGTTTAATGGGCCCAAGTGGCCTGATGGGTCTAATGGGCCTCATGGGCCTAATGGGACTAAGTGGCATCATGGGCCTAATGGGACTTAGTGTCCTAATGGGCCTGATGGGCCTCAAGGGTGTGATGGGCCTCATGGGCCTAATGGGCCTCATGGGTGGAATGCGTCTCAGGGGGCCATGGGATAGATGGGCCTAATGGTCCAAAGTGGCCTAGTGGGCCAAAGTTCCCTAAGGAGCCTAATGTGCCTAATTGGCCTAATGGGGATAATGGGAATAATGGAGCTAATGGGCCTAAGTGGCCTAAGTGTCCTAATAGGGATAATAGACCAAATAGGGTAATGGTATGAAGTGGCCTCAGAGGCTTAATGTACCTAATGGACCTAATGGGACTAATGGGTGTAATGGGCCTAATGTTCCTAAGCATCCTAATGGGCCTAATGGTCCTGGGTGGTCTAATGGGACTAGTGGACCTAAGTGGCCTAATTGGGATAATCGACTAAATGGGCCTAATGGGCCTTAGTGGCCTAAGTGGATTAATTGGCCTAATGGGCCTAATGGGCCTAATGGGTTTAATTATACTAATGGGCCTAAGTGGCTTAATGGTCCAAATGGGCCTATGTGGCCTAAGGGGCCCAATGGGACTAAGTGACATAATGGTACTAATGTGCATAATGGGAATAATGGGTTTAGTGGGCATAATGGACCTAAGTGGCCTAATGGGCCTAATGGGCCTAATGGACCTAATGGTCTTTAACTAGCATAATGGGCCTAAGTGGACTAATGGACCTAATGTGCCTAATATCCCTAAGTGTCTTAATCCTCATAATTGACTGAATGGGTCTAATGGGACTAATGGTCCTAAGTAGCCTAAGTGGCCAAAGTGGCATAATCGACCTAATCGAGTGAATGTGACTAATGGGCCTAAGCAACCTAATGGGCATAATGCCTAAGTGGCCTAGTGGGCCCAATGGGCATAATGGTCCTAATGGGAATAATGGACCTAAGTGGCCTAAGTGGTCTAATCATCCTAATCGACTGAATGGGATTAATGGGCCTAAGTGGACTAATGGGCCTAATGGGCCTAATGGGCCTTAGTGGCCTAAGTGGCCTAATCGGCCTAATCGGCTGAATGAGCCTAATGGGCCTAAGTGGCCTAATGGTCCTAATGGTCCAAAGTGGCCTAATCCGCCTAATCGACCGAATGGGCCTCAGTGGCCTAATGAGCCTAAAGGTCATAATGGGCCTAAGTGGGCTAATTGAGGTAATCGATCGAATGGGCCTAATCGACCAAATGGGCCTAATAAGAATAAGTGGAAAAATGGACCTAATGGGATAAGTGGCCTAATCGACCTAATCGGCCAAATGGGCCGAATGGGCCTAGGTGGCCTAATGGGTCTAATGGGCCAATGGGTCTAAGTGGCCTAAGTGGCTTAATCGTCCTAATTGACCGAATGGGACTAATGGCCATTATGGGCCTAAGTGGAAGATTGGGCCTAATGGGCTTACGTGGCCGAATGGGCCTAATGGGCCAAATTGGCCAAATGGGGTTAATAGGCATAATGAGTCTAAGTTGTCGAATGTGCTTAAGTGGCATAATGGGCCTAATGGCCCTAAGTGGCCTAATGGGACTAGTGGCCCTAAGTGGCCGAATGAGCCTAATGGGCCTAATGTTCCTATGGGGCCAAATGGGGCTAATGGGACAATGGGTCTATTGGGCCGAATGGGCCATAGTGGCCTAATGGTCCAATGGGCCTAAGTGGCCTAATGGGCATAATGAGCCTAAGTGGACTAAGTGGTATAATCATCCCAATAGAATGAATGGTCCTAACGGGCCTAATTAGCCTTAGTGTTCGAATGGGCCTAATGGGCATGATGGGTTGAAGTGGCCTAGTGGGACTCATGGGCCTATGTGGCCTAATAGACCTCATGGTCCTAAGTGGCCTAATGGGACTAATGGGCCTCATGAGGCTAAGTGGTCTATTGTGCCTCATGTGCCTAATGAGCCTAAGTGGCATAAGTGGCCTAATGGGCCTAATGGGATTAATGGGCTTAACGGGCCGAGATGCCAAATTTTCCAAATGGGACAAAGTGTCCTAAGGGGCCTAATGGGCCTAAGTGGGCTAATGGTACTAGGTACCCTAATGGGATTAATGGGATTAACAGGTCTTGATTCCAAATGAGCCTAATGGGCATAATGAGCCTAATTGTCCTAAGTGGCCTAATGGGCCTCAGTGTCCTAATGGGACAATGTTGCCTAATCAGCCTAATGGGCTTAATGGGATTAATGGGCTAAATGTTCCTAATGGTCCTAATGGGTTTAAGTGGCCTAATGGGCCTAATGGGATGAATGAGTATAATTGGCCTAAGTGGTCTAATGGGCCTAATGGGCCTATTGGGCCAAAATGGCCTAATGGTCCAAAGTTGCCTAATCATACCAATGGACTTCATAGGCCTAATGGGCCTAGTAGGCCTAATGGGACTGAGTGGCATAATGGGTCCAAGTTTCCTAATTGGTATAATGGGATTAATGGGACAATTGGGCCTAATTTTCCTAATGGGGCTTGGTGGCCTAATCTGCCTAATGGGCCTAAGTGGAATCATGTGCTTAATGGGATTAACAGGCTTTGGGGCCAAATGGTCTTAATGGGCCAAATGGGCCGAATGGGCCAAGTTGGCCTAAGTTACCTAATGGGCCAAATGGGCCTCATGGGGCTAAGTGTACTAATGGGATTAATGGGCCTAATGGGCATAATTGGCCTAACGGGCCTAAGTTGTCTAATCGGCCTAATGGGCTTAATGGCCCCAATGGGCCTAAGTGGTAAAATTGGCCTAATGGGCCTAAGTGGACCAATTAGACTAATGGGCCTCAGTGTTCTGATAGGCCTAAGTGGCCTAATGTGTTGAATGGGAATAATGAGCCTAAGTGTGCTAATGGTCCTAAGTAGCCGAATGGGCCTAAGTGGCCTAATGGGCCTAATCGGCCTAAGTGGACTAATGGGCCTAATGGGTCTTAGTAGCCTCATAGGCCTAAAGGGACTTAGTGGCCTCATGGGACTAATGGGACTGATGGGCCTAAATTCCCTAAGTGGAATAATGGGCCTAATGGGCCTAATGGGCATAATGGGACAAATGGGACAAATGGTCCTAAGTAGACAAATGAGACGAATGTGCCTAATTGGCCCAATGGGGATAATGGTCGAATGGGCCTAGTGTCCAAATGAGTTTAATGGGTCAAATGAGCCTAAGTTTCCTAATGTTCGTAATGGGCCTAAGTGGCCTAATGGGCCTAATGGGACTTAGTGGCCTAAGGGGCCTAGTTGGTGTTAGTGGCCTAAGTGTCCAAATGGGCCTAATAAACCTAAGGGGCCTAAGTGGCCTAACATGCCTAATGGGACTAAGGGGACAAAGTGGCCTAATGGGCCTAATGTGTCGACATCATCTAATGGGCCTAATAGACCTATGTGGCCTAATAGGCCTAGTGGGCCTAATGAGCCTAAGTGAATGAATGGGTCTAAGTGGCCTAATGGTCCTAATGTGCCTAGTGGGCCTAATGGGACTAAGTGGCCTAATGGGCCTACTGGACCTACTGGTCCTAATGGCCCCAAGTGGCTTAAGTGTCCTAATGGGACTAATGGGCCTAATGGGCCTAATGGGCCAATTGGTCCTGAGGGGGCTAATATGCCTAATGGTCCTAATGGGCCTAAGTGGCCTAATAGGCCTAATAGGCCTAATGGGACTAAGTGTACTAATGGTCCTAAGTGGCCTAATGGGCCTAATGGTCCTAATTGGCCTTAGTGGCCTAATGGGCCTAATTGGATTAATGAGCCTCATGGGCTTAATGGGTCTAAGTGGCCTATTGGGCCTAAGTGGTCTGATGGAGAAAATGGGCCTCATGGGCCTAAGTGGCCTCATGGGCCTCATGGGCCGAAGTGGCCTAATGGGCCTAATGAGACTAAGGGGCTAATGGGCCTAATGGGCCCAATTGGATGAATGGGCTTAATGGGCCTTAGTTCCAAATGGTCCTAATGGGCTTAATGGGCCTATGGAGCTTGATCAGATTAAGCATACTAATGGGCCTAAGGGGCCTAATGTGCCTAAGTGTCCTAATGGGCCTAGGTGGACTAATGGGCCTAATGGGATGAATGGGCCTAAGTGGACTAAGTGACCTAAGTGGCCTAAGAGTTCTAAGTTTCCTAATGGGTGTAATGGGCCTAATGGGTCTAATGGGCCTAATGGACCTAATGGGCCTATTAGGCCCAAGTGGCCTAATGGTCCTAAGTGGTCTAAAGGGCCGAATTGGCCTAAGGGGACTAAGTGGACTAATGTGGTGAATGAGCCTAAGTGTCCTAATGGGCGTAAGTGGCCTAATGGGCCTAAGTTTCCTAATCGGTCTAAGGGGCGTAATGGGCCTAAGTGGCCTAATGGGACTAAGGGGACTAATGGTCCTAGGGGGTCTAATGGGACTCTATGGCCTAATGTGCTTAATGGGCTTAACAAGACTAGGGGCCAAATGGGCCTAATTGGCCTAATGGGCCAAAGTTGTATAATTGGATTAATGGTATTAATGGGCCTAATGGGCCGAATGGGCCTCAGTGGCCTAATGGGTGGAATGGGCCTAATTAGCTGAAGTGTCCTAATGTGCCTAATGGGCCGAAGGGGCCTAATGAGACAAAGTTTTCCAATATACCTGATGGGATTAAATGCCCGAATAGGACTCATGGGCCACATGGGCATAATGGCCCAAATGGGATGAATGAGCCTAAGTGGACTAATCGGCCTAATGGTCTTAATGGGCCTAGTGAGCTATGGTGGCCTAATGGGCCTAATTGGCCTTAGTGGACTCATAGGCCTAATGTGCCTAAGTGGCCTAATGGGCCTAAGTGGCCTAATGGGGCCAAGTGGCCTAATTGGTTTAATGGGCTTAATGAGCCAAGGGGAAAAAATGGGCCAAATGGGCATAATGGGATGAATGGACCAAATTAACCTAAGTAGCCTAATGGGAATAATGGTCCTAATAGGCCTAAGTGGGCCTAATGGGCGTAATAGGACTAAGAGGCCTAATGGGCCGAAGTAGACCTAATGGCCTAATGGGATTAGGTGACTGAATGAGCCTAGGTGTCCAAATGGGCCTAGGTGGACAAATGGGACTAGGTGGCCTAATGGGACTAATGATCCTAATGGGATGAAGTGTCCTAATGGGACTAAAGGGCCTAATGGGCCTAAGTGGCATAATCGTAACTGAATGGGCCTAAGTGGCCTAATGAGCCTAATGGGCCTAATTGGGCCTAATTGGCCTAATGGGACTAATGGAGCTAATTGGCCTAATGGGGCTAATGGGACTAATGGATCTAATGTGTCTAAGTGTCCTAAGTGGCCTAATAGGGATAATCGCCCGAATAGGGTAATGGTCTGAAGTGGCCTTAGTGGCTTAATGGACCTAATGGACCTAATGGGGCTAATGGGTGTAATGGGCCTAATGTTACTAAGCATCCTAATAGGCCTAATGGGCCTAGGTGTCCTAATGGGACTAATGGGCCTAAGTGGCCTAATTGGGATAATCGAGTGAATGGGCCTAATGGGCTTTAGTGGCCTAAGTGGCTTAATGGGCCTAATGGGCCTAATGGGCCTAATGGGACTAATAGTTTTAATTATACTAATGGGCCTAAGTGGCTTAATGGGCCAAATGGGTATATGTGGCCTAAGGTTCTTAATGGGACTAAGTGACCTAATGAGACTAATGGGCAGAATGGGAATAATGGGTTTAGTGGGCATAATGGGCCTAAGTGGCCTAATGGGCCTAATGGGCCTAATGGACCTAATGGTCCTAACTGGCATAATGGGTCTAAGTGGACTAGTGTACCTAATGGGCCTAATGGACCTAAGTGGCATAATCCTCCTAATCGACAGAATGAGCCTAATGGGACTAATGATCCTAAGTGGCCTAAGTGGCTAAAGTGGCCTAATCGACTTAATCGAGTGAATGTGACTAATGGGACTAAGCGGCTTAATGGGACTAGTGGGACTAATGCCTAAGTGACCTAATGGTCCTAATGGGCCTAATTGGAATAATGGACCTAAGTGGACTAAGTGGTCTAATCAGCCAAATCGGCTAAATGGGCTTAATGGGCCTAAATGGACTAATGGGCCAAATGGGCCTAAGCGGCCTAAGTGGCCTAATCAGACTAATCAAATGAATGGGCCTAATGGGCCTAATGGGCCTAAGTGGACTAATGGACCTAATGGTCCAAAGTGGCATAATCCGCCTAATCGACTGAATGGGCCTCAGTGGCCTAATGAGCCTAAAGGTCCTAATGGGCCTAAGTGGGCTAATCGGGATAATCGACCGAATGGGCCTAAGTGGTCGATTCATCCTAATCGACCAAATGGGCCTAATGAGACTAAGTTGAGAAATGGACCTAATGGGTTAAGTTTCCTAATCGTCCTAATTGACCAAATGGGCCGAATGGGCCTAGGTAGCCTAATGAGTCTAATGGGCCTAATGGGTCTAATTGGCCTAAGTGGCTTAATTGTCCTAATTGAACGAATGGAACTAATGGTCCTTATGGGCCTAAGTGGCAGATTGGTACTAATGGTATTACGTGGTCGAATGGGCCTAATCATCCAAATTTTCCAAATGGGGCTAATGGGCATAATGAGCCTAAGTTGTCGAATGGGCTTAAGTGGCATAATGGGCCTAATGGCCCTAATTGGCATAATGGGCCTAGTGGCCCTAAGTGGACGAATGAGCCTAATGGGCCTAATTTTCCTATGGGGAAAATGGGGCTAATGGTCCGAATGGGTCTATTGGGCCAAATGGGCCATAGTGGCCTAATGGTCCAATGGGCCTAAGTGGCCTAATGGGCCAAATGGGCCTAAGTGACCTAAGTGGCATAACTATCTCAATCGAGTGAATGGTCCTAATGGTCCTAAGTGAAATAACGGGCCTAATTAGCCTTAGTGTTTAAATTTTCCTAATGGGCATGATGGGTTGAAGTGGCCTAGTGGGCCTCATGGACCTATGTGTCCTAATAGACCTCATGGTCCTAAGTGGCCTTAGGGGCCTAATGGGCCTAATGGCCCTCATGAGACTAAGTGGTCTATTATGACTCATGTGCCTAATGGGGCTAAGTGGCCTAAGTGGACTAATGGGATTAATGGGATTAATGGGCTTAATGAGCCAAGATGCCAAATTTTCCAAATGGGCCAAAGTGGCCTAATGGGCCTAATGGGCCTAAGTGGCCTAATGGGCCTAGGTGACATAATGGGATTAATGGTCTTAACGGGTCTTGGGGCCAAATGAGCCTAATGGGCCTAATGAGCCTAATTGGCCTAAGTGGCCTAATGGGCCTCAGTGCCCTAATGGGACAATGTTGCCTAATCGGCCTAATGGGCTTAATGGGCTAAATGTTCCTAATGGGACCAGTGGGTCTAAGTGGCCTAATGGGACTAATGGGATGAATGGGAATAATTGGCCTAAGTGGTCTGATGGGCCTAATGGGCCTAATGGGTCAAAATGGCCTAATGTTCCAAAGTTTCCTAATCATCCCAATGGACTTAATGGGCCTAATGGGCCTAGTGGGCCTAATGGGCCTAAGTGGCATAATGTGCCTAAGTGGCCTAATTGGCATAATGTGATTAATGGGCCTAGTGGGCCTAAATTTCTTAATGGGGCTTGGTGGCCTAATTGGCCTAATAGGCCTTAGTGGACTCATGTGCTTAATGGGATTAAGGGGCCTAGGGGCCAAATGGGCCTAATGGTCCAAATGGGATGAATGGGCCTAGTTAGCCTAAGTTCCCTAATGGGTTGAATGGGCCTCATGGGAATAAGTTTCCTAATGGGATTAATGGGCCTAAAGGGCATAATGGGCATAATTGGCCTAATGGGCCCAAGTGGCCTAATCGGCCTAATGGGCTTAATGGGCCAAATGGGCCTAAGTGATCAAATGGGCCTAATGGGCCTAAGTGTCCCAATTAGCCTAATGGGCCTAAGTGGTCTCATAGGCCAAAGTGGCCCAATGGGATGAATGGGCATAATGGACCTAAGTGTGCTAATGGTCCCAAGTAGCCGAATGGGCCTAAGTGGCCCAATGGGCCTAAGTGGACTGATGGGCCTAATGGGTCTCAGTGGCCTCATAGGCCTAAAGGGCCTTAGTGGCCTCATGAGTCTAATGGTACTGATGGGCCTAAATTCCCTAAGTGGCATAATGGGCATAATGGGCCTAATGGGCATAATGGGACAAATGGGCATAAGTAGCCGAATGAGACGAATGGGCCTAATTGGCCCAATGGGGATAATGGGTCGAATGGGCCTAGTGTCCTAATGGGATTAATGGATCAAATGAGCCTAAGTTTCCTAATGGGTGTAATGGGCCTAAGTGGCCTAATAGGCCTAATGGGCCTTAGTGTCCTAAGGGGCCTAAGGGGCCTAGTTGGTGTTAGTGGCCTAAGTGGCCAAATGGGCCTAATAGGCCTAAGGGGCCTAAGTGGCCTAATGGGACTAAGGGGCCTAAGCTGCCTAATAGGACAAATGGGTCGACGTCATCTAATGGGCCTAATGGACCTATGTTGCCTAATAGACCTAGTGGGCCTAATGAGCCTAAGTGGCCGAATGGGTCTAAGTGGCCTAATGGTCCTGATGTGTCTAGTGGGCTTAATGGGCCGAAGTGGCCTAATGGGCCTACTGTACCTACCGATCCTAATGGGCCTAAGTGGCTTAAGTGGCCTAATGGGACTAATGGGCCTAATGTGCCTAATGGGCCAACTGGTCCTAAGGGGGCTAATATTCCTAATGGTCCTAATGGGCCTAAGTGGCCTAATAGGCCTAATGGGCCTAATGGGACTAAGTTTCCTAATGGTCCTAAGTGGCCTAATGGGTCTAATGGGCCTAATTGGCCTAAGGGGCCTAAGGTGCCTAATTGGATTAATGGGCCTCATGGGCTTAATGAGTTTAAGTGGCCTAATGTACCTAAGTGGTCTGATGGGGAAAATGGGCCTCATGAGCCTAAGTGGCCTCATGGGCCTCATGGGCCGAAGTGGCCTAATGGGCCTAATGAGACCAAGAGGCTAATGGGCCCAAGGGGCTAATGGGCCTAATGAGCCAAATTGGATGGATGGGATTAATGGGCCTTGGTTCCAAATGGTCCTAATGGGATTAATGGGCCTAAGGGGCTTGATCAGATTAAGTAGCCTAATGGGCCTGATGTGCCTAAGTGTCCTAATGGGCCTAGGTGGACTAATGGGCCTAATGGGATGAATGGGATTAAGTGGCCTAAGAGGCCTAAGTGGCATAAGAGGCCTAAGTGTCCTAATGGGCCTAATGGGACTAATGGGCCTAATGAGCCTAATGGACCTAATGGGACTATTGGGCCCAAGTGGCCTAATGCTCCTAAGAGGCCTAAAGGGCCTAATTGGCCTAAGGGGACTAAGTGGACTAATGGGGCGAATGGGCCTAAGTGTCCTAATGGGTGTAAGTGGCCTAATGGGCCTAAGTTTCCTAATTGGTCTAAAGGGTGTAATGGACCTAAGTGGCCTTAAGGGACTAAGGGGACTAATGGGCTTAGGGGGCCCAATAGGCCTCTATGGCCTAATGTTCTTAATGGGATTAACAGGACTAGGGGCCAAATGGGTCTAAGTGGCCTAATGGGACAAAGTTTTATAATTGGATTAATGGTATTAATGAGCCTAATGGGCCGAATGGGCCTGAGTGGCCTAATGGGTGGAATGGGCCTAATTGTCCAAAGTGGCCTAATGAGCCTAATGGGTCGAAGGGGCCTAATGAGACAAAGTTTCACAATCAACCTAATGTAATTAATTGACCAAATAGGCCTCATGGGATAAATGGGCCTAATGGGCCGAATGGGCCGAATGGGCCTAAGTGGCCTAATCGGCCTAATGGGCTTAATGGGCCTAGTGAGATGAGGTGGCCTAATGGGCCTAATTGGACTTAGTGGCCTCATCAGCCTAATGTGCCTAAGTATCCTAATGGGCCTAAGTGGCCTAATGGGGCCAAGTGGACTAATTGGTATAATGGGCTTAATGATCCAAGGGGACAAATGGGTGAAATGGGCATAATGGGTTGAATGAGCCAAATTAACCTAAGTAGCCTAATGGGCGTAATGATCCTAATGGGCCTAAGTGGCCTAATGGTTCTAATTTTCCTAATAAGCCTAATGGGCCTAAGGGGCCTAAGGGGCCTAATGGGCCTAAGTGGGCCTAATGGGCGTAATGGGCCTAAGTGGCCTAATGGGCCGAAGTGGAATAATGGCCTAATGGGCCTAGGTGGCTGAATGAGCCTAGGTGGCCAAATGGGCCTATGTGGCCAAATGGGCCTAGGTTGACTAATGGTCCTAATGAGCCTAATGGGATGAAGTGTCCTAATGGGACTAAAGGGCCTAATGGGCCAATGTGTCCTAATTGGCCTAAGTGGCATAATCGTAACTGAATGGGCCTAAGTGGACTAATGGTCCTAGTGGGCCTAAGTACCAAATGGGCCTAGGTGGTTTAATGGGTCAAATGGGCTATATGGGTCGAATGATCCTAATGGGCCTAAGTGGCCGAATTGGTATAAAGGTCCTAATGGGACATAGTGGCCTAATATGCCTAAGTGGATGAATAGGACTAAGGGGCCTAATGGGGCTCATGGGACTAAGTTTCCAAATGAGCCGAAGTAGCCTAATTGTCCTAATGTGATGAAGGGGCATAATGGGCCTCATGGGCCTAAGTGGCCTAATGGGCCAAATGGCACTAAGTGGCTTAATGGGCCTGATGGTCCTGATGAGTCTCATGGGCCTAAGTATCCTAATGGTCCTATTAGGCCCAAGTGTCCAAATGGACCTATGGGGACTTAGTGTCCCAATCAACATAATTTACCTAACTGACCTAATGGGCCTAATGGTACGAATGGAACGAATGTGCCTAATAGGACTAAGTGGCCTAATGGGCATAAGTGGCCTAATGGGCCTAATGGGATGGATGGGCCTAATAATCCTAAGTGGCCTAATGGGACTAATGAGCCTAAGTGGCCTAATCATGCTAATGGGATTAATGGACCTAATGGGCCTAAGTTTCCTAATGGGCCTAAGTGGACTAATGGTCCTAAGTGGCCTAATGCACCAAATGGACCAAAGTGGACAGATGGGCCTAATGCGCCTAAGTGACCTAATATGCCTAATGTGCCTAAGTGACCTAATGGGTCAAAGTGGTCAAAGGGGCCTAAGTGGACTAATGGGCCTTATAGGGCTAAGTGGCCTAATGAGCCTAAGTGACCTAATGGGCGTAAGTGGCTTAATGGGCCTAATAGTCCCAAGTGACCTAATGGTTCTAATGGGTTGAATGGACCTAATGGGCCTAATGAGCTTAATGGGACGAATGGGATTAATGGGCCTAATGGGCCTCAGTGTCCTAATCCACCTAATGGGATTAATGGGCCTAAGTGTCTTAATGGACCTAATGGGCCTAATGGGCTCAAGTGGCCTAATGGGCCAAAGTGGCCTAGTGGGCCTAATGGGCCTAAGTTGTCTAATGGGTCTAAGTGGACTAATGGGCGTAATGGACCTAAGTGTCCTAATGGGCCTAAGTGGCCTAAGTGTCCTAATGGGCCTAATGGTACATAGTGGCCTAATGGGACTAATGGGCCTAAGTGGCCTAGTGGGCCTAAGTAGCCTAGTGGGCCAATGTGGCCTAATGGGTCTAATGGGCCTAAGTGGTGTAATGGTCCTAATTGGTTAATGGAAATAATGGGCCTAATGGGACTTAGTGGTCTAATGGGCCTTAGTTACCTAATTGGACTTAGTGGCATAATGAGAATAATGGTCCTAAGTGGTCTAATGGGTTGATTGGGCCTCACTGGCCTAATGGCCTAAGTGGCCTAATAGGTTGAATGGGAATATGTGGATGAATGGGCCAAATGGTCCTCAGTGGCCTAAGTGGCCTAATGGGACAAATGGTCTAAATTGGCCTTGGTGGCCTCTTGGGGCTAATGGGCCTCAGTAGCCTAATGGGCCTAATACGCCGAATGGGCCTCAGTGGACTAATGGGCCTAAGTATCCGAATGACCCTAAGTGTCCTAATGGGCCTAATGGTCCTCAATTACATAATGGTCCTAAGTTTTCTAAAAGGCCTAATTAGCCTAAGGGGACTAAGTGGACTAATGGGCCTAATGGGCCTAAGCATCCTAATGGGCCTAAGTGGCCTAATGGGCCTAAGGGGACTAAGTGGCCTAAGGGACCTAAGTGGAATAATGTGCCTAATTGGCCTAATGATCCTAATGGTCCTAAGTGTCCTAATGGCCCTTAGTGGCCTAATGATCCTAATGCACAAAATGGGATTAAGTGGCATAATGGGGTCAATGGGCCTAATGGCCCTAACAGGTATAATGGACCTAAGTATCCAAATGGGCCTAAGGGGCCTAAGTGGCCTAACAGGCCTAAGGGGCATAAGTGGACTAAGTGGCCTAATGGTCCTAAGGGAACTAATGGGACTAACGAGCCTAAGTGTCCTAATGGGCCTCTATGGCATAATGGGCCTAATGTGCCTAATGCGCCTAAGTGGCTCAATAGGCCTTAGTGGCCTAATGGGCCCAAGTGGCCTAATGGGTCTAAGTGGACAAATGGGCCTAAGTGGCATAATGAGTTTAATGGGCCTAATGGGACTAATTGGGAAAATTGTCCTAATGGGCCTAATGGACCATATGGGCCTAAGTGGCCTAATGGTCCTTATCTAATGGGCATATTGGGATGAATGGGCCTAATGGGCCTAATTGTCCTAATGAGCCTAAGTACCCTGATTGGCCTAATGTGCCTCATGGTCCTAATTGACTTAAAGGGCCTAAGTGGACTAATGGGTCTAATGGGCCTAATGGGACTAAGTTTCCTAATGGGACTAATCTAATGGGATTAATGGTCCAAATGGGGCTCAGTGGCCTAATGGACCGAATAAGCTTAATGGTCCAAAGTACCCTAATGGTCCTAATGGGCCTAAGTGGACGAATGGGCCTAACTGGCGTAATAGATTAAATAGATCTAGTGGGCCTAATGGTCCTAAGTGGCCAAATTTTCCTAATGATCCTAATGAATGAACTTGATGGCTCTGCACTCTTCTAGATCTCGATTCTCCTCCTACCTCCTCTTCCCCACCCATGGTTTTGAGGGTTTTCTTGATGGTGATGGTGCCACATCCCCTGATCCATCATATAACTTATCCTGATTTTTTTCTTCCCTCTCAACTGATGTGGCTTCCTGGTGTGGTCATCACATGCCACTCACCACCCCTCTTTTGATCTATCCCTGCATATCGGACCCCCATTCTGGGTCTGTGTGTACTGGTGCTTTTGATGTCTTAGGGTGTCTCTGGTGAGTGCACCTGATGCCTTCTTTCTCCTCTACCTGTGATGGCCTACCCATCACCTTTGACTCCACTTTGGTCGTACTCGATTCAGGATCTGGATCTACTTGGGATGGTGCTGGAGTAGGGATGACAGTGGTCTCAACTCCGATTCATTCCTCTATTTGGATCCTTCTTTATTTTTCATATCCAGATTGAGGTCTCATAGGGTGATTTTTTTGGGATTGATTTTGTTTCTATGTTATTGGTTCTCTATTTCATTGTATCGATGCGGTTTTCGGCTTGGACCCCTACCAAGGCCTCCATCTTCTCATCCTTGCTATGATCCTTTCCCTATCTGTCCAGTGTGCGGGTCTTCATAGAGGTTCTTGGAGGTGAGGATCGAGTATCTTAGGGTCTCCGGGAGGGAGAATGGCCCATCTTTTAAGGTTCGAATGGTTGTGATGTTCTGTTTTGATAGTTTTTTGGTGGTGAAGTTGAAGTTTTATAGCTATGATATGAAGACATCAGTGGTGATTAGTGGACATCCTGGTTTGTTTTTCTCAGGTTCTCTACTCTAACGATGATGGTCGACGATAATGAAGGTGGTGTTTCCATTAGCGATGTGGTGACTCTGGCAGTAATGGTTATGACGATGATGTTCCAAGTGGACGACAACGAGGTGATAATGACAATGATGATGGTGAAATATTCTTCGATGTGCTATCTTCGATGCAGCAGCTGCATGATTTGTGGGATCTATTGCCGACGTGACAGTTCCCAAGGTGATGATACTCATTTCAAATTTTAAATATTTGGACTGTTTTTGAAATTTTGATATGTGTCATGTTGTACGGTGTAAGGTTCCAACATTTTCCGCAAATTGGCTTTTATGAAAATTAAAAAAATGATTTGGAGGCCCTAATGGGCCTAATGGCTTAATATACCTAATGGTCCTAATGGGCCGAAGTGGCCTAATGGGTCAAACTGGCCTAATGGGCCTAAATGGACTAATGCACCCACTAAGAGACCGAATGGGCCGAATGGGCCTAAGTGTCCTAATGGGCCTAATGGATAATAGGAATAATGGCCCTAATAGGCCTAATGGTTCTAAGCCGCTTAAGTGGAAAAAAGGGCCTAATGGGCCTAAGTGGCTGAGTGGGCCTAAGTGTCCTAATAAGCCCAATGGGCCTAATGGTTATAAGAGTCCTAATGGTCATAAGTGGACTAATGAGACTAATGAGACTTAGTGGCCTAATAGGCCTAAGTGGACTAATGGGCCTAAGTGGCCTAATGGGTCCAATGGATAATGGGACATATGGGCCAAAGTGGCCTAAGTGGCCTTATGGGCCTAATGGGCCGAAGTGGCCTAGTGGTACTGATGTGCTCAATAGGACTAAGTGGAATAGTGGGACTAAGTGACCTAATGGGCCTAATGGGCCCAAGTAGCCTAAGTGACCTAAGGGTCCTAATGGGCCTAATGGGATCAATGGGGCTACGTGGCCTAATGGGCCTAAGCGGCCTAATCAGCCTAAGCAGCCTAAGGGGCATAAGTGGCCTAAGTGGCCTAAGGGTAAAAATGTGCCTAATGGGTCCAATGGTCCTAAGAGGCCTAATGGGCCTAAGTGGCCTAAGTAGCCTAATGGGCCTAAGTAGACCTAAGTGGGCCTAAGTGGCCAAATATGCCTAATGGGCCTAATGGGCCTAAAGGGCCTAAGTGGACTAATGAACCTAAGTGTCCTAATGGGCCTAAGTATCCGAATGGGCCCAATGGGCCTAAGGGGACGAATGGGCCTAATGGGCCTAAGTGGGCTAATAGGCCTAATGGCCCTAATCGGCCTAATGGGCCTAAGTGGCCTAAGTGGACTCATGGGCCAAATGAGATTAATGGGCCTAAGTCACCGGGTGGGCCTAAGTGTCCTAATGGGTCCAATGGGCCTAATGGGTACAAGTGACTAATGGGCCTAAGTGGTGTAATGGGCCTAATGAGACTTTGTGACCTAATGGGCCTAAGTGGACTAATGAGCCAAATGGCTAATGATTCTAATGGGACTAAGTGGCCTAAGTGTCCTAATGGGCCTAATGGGCCTAACTGGCCTAACTTTCCTAATGGGCCTGATGGGATAAATGGGACTAAGTGGCATAATGGGCCTAAGTGGCCTAAGTGTCCTAATGGGCCTAATGGGCCTAAGCGGCCTAGGTGTCCTAAGGGGCCTAATGGGATTTGTGGGCCTAAGTGGACTAAGTGGCCTAATGTACCTAAGAAGCCTAAGTGGACTAAGGGGACAAATGGGCCTAATGGGATCAATGGGTCTAAGCAACCTAATGGGCATAATGGACCCAATGGGCATAACCAGTTAAGTGGTCTAAGGGGACAAATAGGCCAAATGGGATCAATGGGACTAAGTGGACTAATGGGCCTAAGTGTCCAAATGGGCCTAAGTGGCCTAGTGGGCCTATGTGGCCTAAGTGGGATAATGGGACGAATGGGCCGAAGTAGCCTAATGGGCCTAATGAGTCTAAATGGTCTAATGGTCCTAATGGGTCTAATGGGGCTAATGGGGCTAATGTGCCTAATTGGACTAATGGGAAGAATGGGACTAATGGGCCTAGTGGGCATAATGGACCCCAGTGGCCAAATGGGACTAAGTGTCCTAATTAGCCTAATGGGTCCCAGTGGCCTAATTGGACTAAGTGGTCGAATCGACCTAATGCGCCGAATGTGCCTATTTGGCCTAATGGGTCTAATGGGACGAATGTGCCTAATGAGCCTAATGGGACTAAGTGGCCTAATGGTCCTAATGGGCTTAAGTGGACTAATGGGCCTTTATGGGCCTAAGTGGCCTAATGGGACTAAGTGGCCTAATCAACCTCATAGGGAAAAGTAGCCTAATGGGCCAAATGGGCCGAATGAGCCCAAGTGACCAAATCAGTGTAATGGGTCTAGTGGGCCTAAGAGGCCTAATCATCGTAACGAGCCTAATGGGCCTAAGTGGCCTAATGCTTCAAATGGGACTAATGGGTCGAGTGGGATGAATGGGATTAATGGCCCTATGTGGCCTAATGGGCCTAATGGTCCTAAGTGTCCTAATGAGCCTAATGGGCGTAAGTGGCCAAATCGTCCTAATGGGCCTAATGAGACTAAGTGGCCGAATAGGCATAATGGGCCCAAGTGGCCTCATGGGCCGAATGGGCCTAATGGGATGAAGTGACCTAATGGGATTAAGTGGCCTAATCAGCTTAATGGGCCTATTTAGGCATTAGGTATTAGTGTTCCAAATATAGTGTTTTGGGTCTACGTTTTTGAATTTTTTCGTTATAATTGGACTAAGTGACCAAATGGACAAATGACCAATGAGCCTAATGGCCCAATGAACTAATGGGATAATTACCTAATGACCTAAATCACCTAATTGGTCTAAATTGCCTAATGGCATAATTGGCAAAATGGCCAAATTGGCCCAAATTAACTAATTGGTCTAAATGGCTTAATTAGTCTAAATGGGTTAAATGGCCTTATGGAATTAAATTGTATAATTGGCCTAATTGGACTAATTTACCTAATTAGGCTAATTAGTCTAAATGGACAAATGGGTCTAAATGGACTAATTCGTCCAAATGGATTAAATGGTCTGATTGGATTAAATAGTCCAATTGACCTAATTAGTCTATTTAGCCTAATTGGCCTAAATTTGCGAAAATGGTCAAATCACCAAAGGACCAATTGGACTAATGGTGTAATGAACTAATGGGATAATGGACTAAGGGACAAATTGGTCTAAATATCCTAATGACCTAATTGGAATAAATGACCTAATTGTTTTAAATGGTCAAATTGGTCCAAATGGATTAAATGATCTAATTGTATTAAACGGTCTAATTAGACTAATTGGCATAATTGACCTTAATGGTCTAATTCGCCAAATTGGCCTAATTGGCTTAATGGACAAAATGGACTAATGGACTAATTGGCATAAATGGATTAAAGGCCTAAATTCCCAATGGCCTAATAACATAATTTTTCTAATGGACTAATTGTCCTAAAAGACATAATTGGCCTAAAGGGCCTAATTGGACTAAATGGTCTAATTAGCCTAATTGGCCTAATTGGCCTAATTCTCATAAATGGCCTAACTAGCCAATTAGCCAAGTATCCAAATGGTCAAATGATCAAAATTACCAAGTGACTAAATAACCAAATAAAACAACATAAATGGAATTATACCAAAATGAATAAACAAGTTGAATCCATACCATACACAGTTTTATCTTACTAATTAGTATGGATTTTTTATGTTATGTCACTAGTATTAAATTTATAATTAAATGTACATTTCGATGTTTCTTCATTTTATGTATTTCTTCAACATCTAGAATTTTAATTCATTCTAGGTTTATCACTTTTGTATTATTCAATAATGTTGTATTATACTAATCAATGTCATTTGCAGAAAGAAACATTTGTCATCAAAGGTTTTGTACCACAAACAAAATTATTTTCATTAACTAGGAAGAAAAATAATGGAAATGATGTAAATGTAAAAACACAAGAAAATATTGTAAGTTTTTTTAATGATAACTCAAATTTTTATATGTAATTCATAATTACATTTCTTGTTTATATTCTCAATAGTGTGTTCTGGAGGCCCTAAATGAGAAAGAAGATGGTAACTTCGGGCCAAATGATCATTTGAGACAAGTATTAGGTGAGGAGCACCATGGGAGATTATGTTGTCAACCCATGAAAAACATCATCCCCACTATGTATTGGACCTCATCGAGTGAATCTCAAAACTATCAGACCACCAAGCTGAAAAATGCTCATGAAGAAGTAGATGAGGCCAAAAAATAGCAATAAAAGAGCTTAAAAGAAATAAATTGGTCACCAAACACTTCCTAAAAGATATGTCAGTTATAAGTCCACCACTTCCATCAGATACTCTTATTACTTTTTATTCATGTATGACATCAATGTGATCTTTATATGATACCTAGATTTATTTAAATGACGGTTATAGTGGCGATCGATCTGATGGTGGTGGTGGTGGAGGGGGGGGGGGGTGGGGGTGGTGGTGGTAGTGTTTGTGACAAAGGCAGCGGCGGTGGTGGCGGTGGTGGTTTCGATCATAGTGGAAGCATGAAAATATGTACGGTATATTAAAATTTATTTTAATAATTCTTGCCTGAATCCAAGAGAGAGGGTCTTGCATGTCAAATTTAAAATTAATATATTTAATACTTAAATAAATAAATACCTATGCCTAGAAACTTTCTTTGTTAGTGAATGTTGATCATCTGAAAAGACCCTTTCAGATTACCATCATTGCACCGTGAGGATCTCGAGATAAAATCCCTCTAGTGGAAATCCATATGTACTCCTATGATCTCTGAGAAACACCACTCGATCTCTAGGTGTTAGTGCATCGATTCCAATGTCTTATGTTTTTTTCTTGATCACCCATTCTTTGGTCTTGAAGAAACCTTTATTTCAATTCTCATTATTGAGAGAGAGAGAGAATGAAGAGTTGAGAGAGAATTCGTTGTGCGCAACAATTCTCTATTCTAAATTTTTGGATGCTCTACCTAGTAGACATAGATGCCTATTTATAGAGTTGAGATTTAATTTAAAATATTATTTAATTGCATAACAGACAATAATAACATTAATTACCTTCAATAAATATCATACCACATAATATTACTAAATAATTATTATTTGTTAGCGCACGCTAACTTGCACAATAAAAAATATTATATAACAGTCTTGCTAATTAATATTTGTCAATGGACTCAGTATTGGTCCATTCAAACTCCTCAATTATTTATTAAACAACTGACTAAATGTTTTATTCATAAATAAATATTTTATTTACAATATGACGAATAAATATTTATTAAAATATTAAATAAATAAAATAAATATTTTATTCACATGTCGGAGAATAAATATTTATTTAATTTATGTGATCAATATAAATTGGATAAAATTATTTCTCAGACTTAAGAATGATATTTATTCCATTAATTAAACTCAAATAGAATTTAATCAAGATCAAAGGAAACACTTAGTGTGTGACCCTCTAGGATTCCTTATCATTGACATTAGGTGGACTTGCCTAAAGTATGAGATTACTATCTAGAAACGGATCAAAGCACCCAAGAGAAAGAAGTTGATGTCACAAGATCGAAAACTAGATACGAACACTCACTGTGTAATATAATCTCTTTGTCACAATATCTCATCAAGAAGGTTGCATATCTGTGTCACCAACCTATATGATAGATATGTCTTCCTTTAACTATCTGAAATAAACACATCATTACACCATGGACATGGAATTTAATGCGAGGGTTTTGTTCCAATCAAAGGGTTGAGATATCAGCTTCTTTAAATATTGAAGGGAAAAATCCTTCCTCGACTTATTCATTAATGACATGTCACTCATGACACACCCAAGGTATCCAACTTTTCCATGAGTTGTTATCTTCATGGCTTACGACATACATCTAAGTATGTGAGTTATGGCATGATTTAATAATAATAATAATCTCTAAGGACCATAACACACACTCATAGATAGGAATATCCAATGAAACCAAAACATCTGAAATTCCTACTAGCCGGTCTGTTCTCATAATCTCTCATCTTGCAGATTACCAAGTGCGAACTTCATGGGAAGAAGTCTCATCTGCTTATGATTACTTGAACCTGAAATTCTATGTAATTTTTGTCCCTTCATAGTATGTCATCTAAATGGCCTTAATGGTCTAAATGGCCTAATTGGCCTAAATTGGACTAAATGGCCAAAAATGGCCTATTTGGTCTAAATGGTATAAATTGGCCTAAATGGACCATTTGGCCTAAATTGCATAAATTAACTAATTGGATTAATTGTTCTATTTTTCCTAAATGGATTAAATTTTCCTAATGGTCCTAAATGGCCTAATTGGCCTAAATTACCTAAATTAACCTAATTGGCCTAATTGACCTAAATTGCTAAATTGTCTAATTGGTCTAATTGTCCTCAATGGTCTAATTGGCCTAAATGACCTAAATTTACCAAATCATCTTAAATGTAATAATTGTCCTAATTGAGATAAATGGAATAAATTGTCCTAAATGGACTAATTGAGTGAATTGGATTAAATGGTCTTAATTAGCCTAAATAGCCTAAATGACCTAAATTGGCCTAAATGGACTAATTGGTTTAAATAGCCCGAATTGGACTAAATGACCTAAATTTTATTATTGGGCTAATTTTACTAAATGACCTAAATAGACTAAATGACCTAATTGGCCTAAATGGTCTAAATGACCTAAATGAACAAATTGATTAATTGGCCTAAATGGCCTAAATTGGCCTAAATGGTCTAGCTAGCCGAATTGGCCTAAATGGAATAATTGGCCTAAATAGACTATATGGAATAATTGGAATAATTGGCCTAATTCAGCTAAATGGAATAAATGGAAAAAAATTGGCCTAATTGGTCTAAATGGCCTAAATTGGTCTAAATGGTCTAAATGGCCTAATTGGCCTAAATGACCTAAATCGCCTAAGTGGACTAATTGGCCTAAATGGTATAAATTACATAATTGGTCTAATTGGCCTAAGTGGCCTAAATTGACCTAAATGTCCTAAATTGTCCTAAATGGAATAAATTGGCCTAAATGGCCTAATCGGTCTAATTGGCAGGAATTGCCTAATTGGCCCATTTTTCCTAATTGGTCTAAATGAGGTAAATTTTCCTAGATGGCCTAATTGTACAAAATGGAATAAATGGCCAAATTTTTTCTATTGGGGATAATTGGTCTAAATGGACTAAATGGCATAATTGGGCTAAATTGCCTAAATTGTGTAATTGACCTAATTGGCCTAAATGGAATAATTGGGCTAAATTGCCTAAATTGTGTAATTGACCTAATTGGACTAAATTTCCTAAATTGGTCTAAATGGCCTAAATGGACAAAATTTTCCTAAATGGCCTAATTGTATTAAATTTCCTAAATTGCATAATTGGCCTAATTTGACCAAATGGTCAAAGTTGACCTAATCACTTTAAATTGCATAATCGACCTAATTGACCTAATTAGTCTAAATTGCCTAAATTGGCTTAAAGGGCATAATTGAATGAATTGGACTAAATGGTCTAAATTGTACTAAAAAGCCTAAATGATCTAAATTGGCCTAAATGGCCTTATTAGCCTAAATGTCCTAAATTGGCCTAAATGGTCTAAATGAACTAAATTTACTAATTTGCCTAATTGGAATAATTGTCCTAATTAACTTAATTGGCCTAAATTGGCCTAAATGGACTAAATATTTTAATTTTCCTAAATGCCCTAAAGGGAAAAAAATGGCCGAATTGGACTGAATTGGTCTCATTGGCCACATTGGCCTAAATGGCCTAAATTATCCTAAATTGCCAAAATGGCCTAATTGGCCAAAATGGCCAAAATGGCCTAATTTCCCTAATTGTCCTAAATGAACTAAATAGGCCTAAATTGTAAAGACCCGTAAATTTCAAGGAATTTTTTTTCTTAATTTTCTTTGGAATTTTACAAGAACGCAGTTTCTGACGGCGCCTGATTCCGAGGCCCGGTGTGCCCGGAATCATTTTCTGAAGTTTGGCTCGGGTACGTTCAGTGAACGACCAAGCGGGTTTTTCTAACTTTTGAACCGGTGCCCGGAATCGAATTCTGAGGGCACCGATGAAATCGCAGCGCCGGTATTCGCTTAGAAACGCCTCTTCCGGAGTTGCGTTTGCTCGGGTGTGGTTTTTAATTTTCGGGCTTAAAGTTAAGAAATAAAATAATTTTGCGACAGCTTTATTTTATTTCACTTAAGCCACTTGGAAGCCACTTGAAGCCGCTTAAAGGAGGCTTGAACTGAGTTGAACTGGATAGGATGCTATCCAGAAATATCCTACCCCCTTGGTAGGATATTTGTGAGGTGGGGCCCGCACGAGCCCCGCCGTTTCTTTCCGCTAAGAAACGCACCCGTGAAAACCCGTCTTAATGAAAGTCAACCGACGCGTTTTCTAAATTCTTAACAGACCATTTAATTGGGCGGTTTATTTCATGAATTAAATGGGCTGTTTCTTTCGTGAATTAAATGGGTTGTTTCCTTCGTGAATTAAATGGGTCGTTTCTTTCGTTGAATTAATTCAACGAATTGATGGATCTTTTCTTAACCAGTTTTTCAAATTCGTTGGCGTAATAATAAAATAAGACCAACGCTTAACCTCTGGTTATTTGCGCTTGAGAAGATTTGGGAGAACCCTCGCAACTTCTTCTCCCTCGCGAAGAACGCGAAGAACGCGAAGAACGCCGAACCCGGAAATCGACGACGCCTTCGCCTGAGACGCTCTTCCGATCTCCGATCTCCGATCTCCGATCACCGACCATTCGAGGTGAGTGCTTTCGGATTTCCTCTCAAGTTCTTTTCTTTGGTTTTAAACGAAACACAGATTTAAATATTAATAATTTAAATATGTTGTTCTTGATTCGTTGAGCTCGCCGACTCAACGCCGGAATCCGCGACAACGCGACGCCTCCCCGCGACGACGCGACGATCGATCTCTTCCGCGACGGTCTCTTCCGCGAAGAACGCCCGCGCACGACGATCATCAAGGTAGGGATTCATTTTGGAAAATTACCCCTTTTTAATTTTCTCATGAACGTTCTTGAAAATTAAAAAGCCGGTTTTCAATGAACAATTTTATTTTAATTAAAATTGTTGGATCATGTGTTGATCGTTTTTCTCCCGGTTGTTTATCTCTAACGCGGAGGGTGCGGGCCGAACGAACACGGCCCGACGACCCTCTGCCGTTCTTCGTTTTGTGCGGATTTGACGGTCGACGACGGAACGTGCCGCAGCGGACGGTTGATGATCCCGCAGTAAAGAACAGATCCCGGGAGGAGCAACGGTGCAGACGGGAAGGAAAACGGGCCACCGGAGCGACGCCGGCGGCCCGCGGAAGTTGCCGCGGCGGCGGCGGCCAAACGGACCCGCGGCGCGCGGGTCCGGTTCATCCGGGCGGACGCGGCTCAGCGCGTCCGCGGCTCGCCAGCGCGGCCCGCACGCGGGCCGCGGTCTTTCCTCAAGCCGCGGGTCAGCGCCCGCGGCTTCCACCCGCGCGGCTCGGCTAAGCCGGACCGGCCGAGCCGGGCCGGGTCGACCCGGTTCGGGTCGACCCGGTTCGGGTCGACCCGGTTCGGGTCGACCCGGTTCGGGCCGACCCAGGGGGGGGTCGGGCCGGGTCGGCCCGGGCCCGTACCCCCCATCTTCGGACGTTTTCGTTCAAACGCCCGTATCTTGAGCTTCGTGCCTCCAAACGACTCGCCGTCAGCGGCAACGCGATCCTTGGATCGAGACGGTCGTTTCGGTATATAGCACTCAAGGTTTCGGAATACTTTGAGTTCGGCCGGGTTGGTTCGTACACGAGACCAACCGGGCCCTCGGAGCGGAAACGCTCATATCTTGAGCTACGGACGTCCGATTGACGTGCCGTCAGCTTTGTTGAATTCCTCTAAGTGAGACGGATCTTTTGGCATACTCCGCCCGAGGTTTGGACGCAGGTGGAGTGCGGTCGGGTTGGTTTTGCCTTAAAAACCAACCGGGCCCCTGGGACGAAAATGCCAATATCTCTCAGACCGGGCGTCCGATTGACGCGCCGTCTGCGACGTTGAGTTCCTGTTGACGATACGGAACTTTTGGATACATCAACTTCGGACTTCGTGTCAGTTGATGTATCAGCCTCTCGGCTCGTGGAGCGGACCTTCCCGAACGAGCTTGCTGTGTGCGGGAACCCTAGTGCTGGCTGCGACTGCTACTTCGACAGCGACGACCGTGCAGAGATCCTCAGTGGACTGCGGCGACGACGGTGCAGAGATCCTCCGTGGACTCCGACGACGACCGTGCAGAGATCCTCAGTGGACTGTGGCGACGACTGTGCAGAGATCCTCAGCGGACTGCGACGACTACTGCACTCAGCGATCCTACGTGGATCAGTGCTGCCGGTCCTGTGTGGGCCCGATCCTGTGTGGGTCCGATCCTGCGTGGGTCAGCGCTCAATGGTTCTGTGTGAGCCAGCGCCTACAGGTCTTGTGTGGGCCCGGTCCTGTGTGGGCCCGATCCTGTGTGGGTCATCTCTCAGCGGTTCTGTGTGAGCCAACTTCTACAGGTCCTGCGTGGGCCCGATCCTGTGTGGGTCACTGCAAGGTTAGTACCTATCGATCCTTCGTGGGTCCGACGACTTAGATGGTTCAATGATCATCTTTATCGTCATCCGAAGAAGTATACCTGTGTGAGCTGAATCTTGTGTTACTCTCCTTTGTGGATTGTGTTGAGCTATCCTGTGTGGATTTACTGTTTACTCTCCTTTGTGGATTGTGTTGCTCTATCCTGCGTGGGTATACGTTTTGCTTTCCTGTGTGGACTGGGTTGTGCTTGGGCTCGGACGTTGGAGCCGAACGGGAATTGAAGACTTAGGTATATGTATGGGCATATACCTAAGTCGTGTCAGATGTTACTTCGTGATTGTATCTTTCCTTTGTGGATTATCCTTTGTGGATTTCAGGAGACCTTCGGGGGTCTCGGGGTCCCTACTGAGTAGCTTATACTCACCCCTGCACGGGCTATGCCCGCACTCCGTGGTGTTGGTTGCAGACGACGGACATCGCTGATCGTGGAGGAGGCGTGCGGAGCAGGACAGTACCTGGAGGTGGACCACTGGGCGGGACGTACTCGGAGCGGTTAGGTGGACCCGAGGAGCAGTGGAGGCTATCTGTACCCACCCTTCAGGTGGGACTTCCGGAGGACGGCTCGACGCTGCATTTTTCCCTTTTCAGTTGCTGTTTTTCCTTTCAGTTGTACTTTACAGTTGGGCTTGTATTTCCGGCCCCTTTTTACTTTCAGCACAGCTTGTACAGTTTTACTTAGTGTTTACTTTTCCGCTTGCTTGCTCTGTGGTGCTTGTTTACTTTTCAAAGGCAATGCCTTCCCTTTTTGTTGGGATTTACGCCTTGGTGCTAGTCGCCAGCCCCTGGCCTATGGAAGGCGGGCTTGGGGTAGTCACGACACGGGCCCGAGGACGGGTCGTGACAAATTGGTATCAGAGGTGGTCGGTTCTACCGCAGACTCTGATCTTTCTTCTATGTGAAGCAAAAGTGTTTAGTGTATTGAGTGTGGTTATCAGTCCAGGGAGTCCAGTGTTGGTGCGGCGACCGACGTATCCATACACCAGGACCCTGACTTCTGATTCCTTACTTAATGTACGAAAACATTGTTTGCATGTGTGTTTCAAGTTTTCTTTGTGATTACTTGTGTCAGCTCACCAGGTATACTGTTCTGACCGTGGCATACTTGTTTCCTTTTCAGGATGGCACGACGACATCAGCCAGCTAGGGTTCCCAGAGTAGGGCGCGACGACAGCCCGCCGAGCGACGAGGCCTCGGTACAGGGCCCGTTGACAGTAGAGGCACCAGCGGTACCTTTACCCGCCGAGCCCCCGATGCTTCCAGCACTGGCAGCTGACGACGCACGACGCCTCGGAGCTCTGCACGAGTTCCAGCGCCAGCGACCACCCAGGTTCCGTGGGGAGTCGGACCCCCAGGCAGCCGAGGACTGGCTGGAGGCGGTCGTCCGAGTTTTCAGGCTAGTGAGGACGCCAGCAGACCTCATGGTGATCCTCGCGGCGAGCTTACTGCACGCAGCAGCTGGACGCTGGTGGAGCCTGATGCTCCAGGTACACGATGAGGCCTCTCTCATCTGGACGGACTTCGAGAGCCTCTTCCGCTCAGAGTTTGTCCCGGCCACCCTCCGAGCGGTGCGCATCCAGGAGCTTCTTCAGCTGCGGCAGGGCAGCTTGACGGTCGCTCAGTACGCGGCGAGGTTCACCGACCTTTCTCGGTACTCGACAGACATGGTACGGGACCCCTTCTTCCGGGCCCGGACCTTCGAGCGGGGTTTGAGACACGAGATCAGGGCATCGCTGATCTCCCTCAGCATCCCGACCCAGGCAGGGGTACTGGAGCGAGCCCTCCTGATCGAGAGCTTCCTGGCTGAGTCCACAGCGAGACCCACCGCAGGGCGGCAGATAGCGGAGTCTTCGGCAGCTGGTAGCCAGCGGATGAATCAGGGTTCCAGGCGGACCAGACCTTCCGGCAGGCGACCTCGGGACGCTGGCTCAGCAGTGCAGGGCACCCGGCCCGGAGCCAGCCTTCCGAGAGGCAGACAGTGCTACGAGTGCGGCGGGCAGGGCCACATGGCTCGTGACTGCCCGACCCGTCGTACCGAGGGGCTGCAGACGGTGGAGGGGCCACCCAGGCAGAGGCAGAGGGTCGACCGTGGCGGTCCGCAGGGAGGAGGCGGACGAGGCAGAGGAGCTGGCCGAGCAGCAGGTGGTGGGCGACGCTTTGAGGCTCTGCCACCACCACCACCAGGAGGCCCGCCCCGACCACCGGGAGCTGGCGGGCAGAGATAGGCTCAGCTCCAGGCAGCGGAGGCCTACGACCACGGCGCGCTAGAGATGATTCGAGGTACGATCTGTGTCTATTCCACCCTTGCTGCAGTTCTGATAGACATAGGAGCGAGTCACTCTTTCATAGCAACTGCCCTTGTTCGGAGCTCGGAGATTCCGACAGAGCCGTTGGCTCGATCCTTGCGGCTAGAGACTCCTACGGGAGCAGACTCGACGATTACGCACCGGTGCCGGCAGTGTGAGCTTACTCTAGGAGGCGAGAGCTTCGGCTGGGATCTTCTTGTAGCAGCGTCGAGGCCTTACGACGTCATTTTGGGCATGGATTGGTTATCTACGGTCCATGCTCAGATTGACTGCTTTAGGCGCAAGGTGCGATGTGTGCGCACCGACGGGAGCAGGTCCACCTTCACCGGCGAGAAGGGAGCCTTAGCAGCACAGGATGGACTCACGCAGAGGAGAGGTCAACCCATCACTCATGAGTTGGCTAGCCTCATCCTGGGAGCAGTTGACGTGCGGAGTCCCAGTTTCCCTGCAGTGGTGGATCAGTACGTGGACGTCTTTCCCGACGACGTTCCAGGACTACCTCCTCGCAGAGAGGTAGACTTTTATATTGACCTGTACCCCGGGACAGCCCCGATATCCACTCCAGCATATCGGATGGCCCCCGCTGAGCTTCGAGAGCTGCGAGTACAGTTGGAGGACTTGCAGGGCAAGGGGTTCATCCGACCCAGTGTTTCGCCCTGGGCTTCCCCGATTCTGTTCGCCAAGAAGGCGGACGGGAGCTTGCGACTGTGTGTCGATTATCGTCGCCTGAATCAGGTGATAGTGAGGAACAAGTATCCGCTACCCAGGATTGATGATCTCTTCGACCAGCTCAAGGGAGCACGGTGGTTCTCGAAGATAGACCTCAGGTCAGGCTATCATCAACTTAGAGTTCGAGACGAGGATGTGCAGAAGACGACCTTCAGGTGTCGGTATGGCCACTTCGAGTTCTTGGTTATGCCTTTCGGCGTGACCAACGCTCCAGCAGTGTTCATGAGCCTCATGAACAGGATCTTCCAGCCATACCTCGATCGATTTGTCGTGGTCTTCATCGACGACATTTTGGTGTACTCGACGACGGAGGAGGAGCACGCCTACCACCTGCGTGTTGTACTAGACACACTCCGAGAGCACCAGCTTTATGGCAAGATCTCGAAGTGTCAGTTCTGGTTACGTGAGGTCCACTTCTTGGGGCACGTCATTTATGAGGCGGGAGTTGCAGTGGATCCCACGAAGATCGAGGCAGTGCTAGCTTGGGAGCCACCCAAGAGCGTGACAGAGGTGCAGAGTTTCTTGGGCCTAGCCGGATACTATCGGAGATTTGTGCCGGACTTCTCCAGAGTTGCGGCCCCACTCTCAGCGTTGACGAAGAAGGGGAAACCCTTCGTGTGGTCAGACAGATGTCAGCAGAGATTCCAGGAGCTGAGGCAGAGGTTGACCAGCGCACCTATCTTGAGGTTGCCTGAGGAGGGAGTTGGTTACGTAGTCTACTGCGATGCATCAGGGACCGGACTCGGGTGTGTCCTGATGCAGGAGCGGGCCGTGATTGCCTACGGATCACGTCAGTTGAGGCCTCATGAGCAGAACTACGCTACCCATGACTTGGAGTTGGAAGCAGTAGTCTTTGCCCTGAAGACATGGAGACACTATCTGATGGGCGAGCGCTTCACAGTCTTTTCTGACCACCAGAGTCTCAGGTACATCTTCTCTCAGAAGGACCTAAACCTGAGACAGCGGCGATGGCTCGAGTTCCTCCAGGACTATGACTTTGAAATAGTCTATACTCTTGGGAAGGGGAACGTGGTGGCTGATGCCCTCAGCAGGAGGACGGGCATCCAGCTACTTGAGGAGGCGACAGAGCAGCTAGCCGCTTTGCAGATATCCTTCGTGGATAGAGACGGAGTAGCCTTCCTTCAGTCTCTCACAGTCTCTCCTCCACTTCTTCAGCGGGTCAGAGAGGCACAACATGGGGATGTTGACTGTGAGACGCGGTGTGCACAGATATCCTCGGGACAGGCACCTGATGGTTTCTCCCTTGAAGCAGAGCACGATGTCCTTTTCAGAGGACGTACCTTGGTACCAGTCGCCTTACGAGAGGAGGTGCTGAGAGAGTTTCACACTTCTCCGTTGGTGGTACATCCTGGAGTGGCGAAGATGTACCAGGATCTCGGGCAACAGCACTGGTGGCCGGTCATGAAGAAGGCTGTGGCAGAGTTCGTTTCACGGTGCCTCACCTGCCAGCAGGTGAAGGCAGAGCATCAGGTACCAGCAGGCTTGGTACAGCCCTTGGAGGTCCCGGAGTGGAAGTGGGACGGGATATCTATGGACTTTGTGACTGGACTTCCACGCACTTCCAGAGGTCATGATTCCATATGGGTGATTGTTGACCGACTCACCAAGTCGGCACACTTCTTACCCATTCGAGAGCAGGGCACAGTGGAGAGCTTCGGCGTCTCTACGTTCAGGAGATTGTACGACTTCACGGTGTGCCATCGACCATCGTCTCTGATCGGGACACTCGTTTTACTTCCCAGCTTTGGAAGGGGTTGCAGGAGGCGTTCGGGACGCGACTACGTCTGAGCACCGCCTTTCACCCTCAGACGGATGGTCAGACGGAGAGGACCATTCAGACTCTCGAGGACATGCTCCGTGCATGTGTCCTCGACTTTGGTCGCAGCTGGGCGGACCACCTACCCTTGGTGGAGTTCGCGTACAACAACAGCTACCACTCCACCATCAGGATGACACCCTACGAGGCGTTGTACGGCAGGCCTTGCAGATCTCCTTTGTGCTGGACAGACCCTGGAGAGTCAGCACTTGTGGGACCAGAGATGGTCCGGGCCACGACAGAGAAGGTCCAGCTCATCCAGGAGCGGATGAGGACAGCACAGAGCCGGCAGAAGTCATATGCTGACAGGAGGCGGAGGCCACTAGAGTTCGAGGATGGTGACCACGTCTTCTTGCGGGTCTCACCTCGACGTGGTTTGAGGAGATTTGGCCGAGGCGGCAAGTTGTCTCCACGCTTCATCGGGCCTTTCCAGGTCCTCAACAGGATTGGCGAGGTGGCTTATCGCCTGGCTCTGCCACCTCAGTTGCACCGGGTGCACGATGTCTTCCACATATCCCAGCTGAGGAGATACGTGCACGACCCGACGCACATCATTGACTATGGGGAGCTAGACGTGGATGATGGAGCGACTTTTACCGGAGGTCCCAGTGGAGATAGAGGATCGACAGGAGCGGGTCCTATGTGGGCGATCGATTCCTCTTGTGTGCATCAGATGGCAGCACGGGAACCTCCAGGAGAGCACTTGGGAGCGGGAGGCTCAGATGCGTGCTCAGTACCCACATTTGTTTCCCTAGTTTTTGATGTATCTTTACGGGGACGTAAAGTCCTGAGGTGGGAGTAATGTAAAGACCCCTAAATTTCAAGGAAATTTTTTTCTTAATTTTCTTTTGAATTTTACAAGAACGCAGTTTCTGACGGCGCCTGATTCTGAGGCCCGGTGTGCCCGGAATCATTTTCTGAAGTTTGGCTCGGGTACGTTCAGTGAACGGACGAGCGGGTTTTTCTAACTTTTGAACCGGTGCCCGGAATCGAATTCTGAGGGCACCGATGAAATCGCAACACCGGTATTCGCTTAGAAACGCCTCTTCCGGAGTTGCGTTTGCTCGGGTGTGGTTTTTAATTTTCGGGCTTAAAGTTAAGAAATAAAATAATTTTGCGACAACTTTATTTTATTTCACTTAAGCCACTTGGAAGCCACTTGAAGCCGCTTAAAGGAGGCTTGAACTGAGTTGAACTGGATAGGATGCTATCCAAAAATATCCTACCCCCTTGTAGGATATTTGTGAGGTGGGGCCCGCACGAGCCCTGCCGTTTCTTTCCGCTAAGAAACGCACCCGTGAAAACCCGTCTTAATGAAAGTCAACTGACGCGTTTTCTAAATTCTTAACAGACCATTTAATTGGGCGGTTTATTTCATGAATTAAATGGGCTGTTTCTTTCATGAATTAAATGGGCTGTTTCCTTCGTGAATTAAAATGGGTCGTTTCTTTCGTTGAATTAATTCAACGAATTGATGGATCGTTTCTTAACCAGTTTTTCAAATTCGTTGGCGTAATAATAAAATAAGACCAACGCTTAACCTCTGGTTATTTGCGCTTGAGAAGATTTGGGAGAACCCTCGCAACTTCTTCTCCCTCGCGAAGAACGCGAAGAACGCGAAGAACGCGAAGAACGCGAAGAACGCGAAGAACGCCGAACCCGGAAATCGACGACGCCTTCGCCCGAGACGCTCTTCCGATCTCCGATCTCCGATCTCCGATCACCGACCATTCGAGGTGAGTGCTTTCGGATTTCCTCTCAAGTTCTTTTCTTTGGTTTTAAACGAAACACAGATTTAAATATTAATAATTTAAATCTGTTGTTCTTGATTCGTTGAGCTCGCCGACTCAACGCCGGAATCCGCGACGACGCGACGCCTCCCGGCGACGACTCGACGATCGATCTCTTCCGCGACGGTCTCTTCCGCGAAGAACGCCCGCGCACGACGATCATCAAGGTAGGGATTCATTTTGGAAAATTACCCCTTTTTAATTTTCTCATGAACGTTCTTGAAAATTAAAAAGCCGGTTTTCAATGAACAATTTTATTTTAATTAAAATTGTTGGATCATGTGTTGATCGTTTTTCTCCCGGTTGTTTATCTCTAACGCGGAGGGTGCGGGCCGAACGAACACGGCCCGACGACCCTCCGCCGTTCTTCGTTTTGTGCGGATTTGACGGTCGACGACGGATCGTGCCGCAGCGGACGGTTGACGATCCCGCAGTAAAGAACGGATCCCGGGAGGAGCAACGGTGCAGACGGGAAGGAAAAAGGGCCACCGGAGCGACGCCGGCGGCCCGCGGACGTTGCCGGCGGCGCGGGTCACCGGCGCGGCGGCGCCGGCGGCCGGAGGCGGCGGCGCCCCGGCGCGCCGCCGGACGAAATCCGCCGCGGCTTCAGGCGGCGGCCAAACGGACCCGCGGCGCGCGGGTCCGGTTCATCCGGGCGGACGCGGCTCAGCGCGTCTGCGGCTCGCCAGCGCGGCCCACACGCGGGCCGCGGTCTTTCCTCAAGCCGCGGGTCAGCGCCCGCGGCTTCCACCCGCGCGACTCGGCCAAGCCAAGCCGGCCGAGCCCGGCCGGGCCAGCTGGGTCGGACCCGGGTCAGGTCGACCCGGTTCGGGTCGACTCGGTTCGGGCCGACCCATGGGGGGGGTCGGGCCGGGTCGGCCCGGGCCCGTACCCCCCATCTTCGGACGTTTTCGTTCAAACGCCCGTATCATGAGCTTCGTGCCTCCAAACGACTCGCCGTCAATGGCAACGCGATCCTTGGATCGAGACGGTCGTTTCGGTATATCGCACTCAAGGTTTCGGAATACTTTGAGTTTGGCCGGGTTGGTTCGTACACGAGACCAACCGGGCCCTCGGAGCGGAAACACTCATATCTTGAGCTACGGACGTCCGATTGACGTGCCGTCAGCTTTGTTGAATTCCTCTAAGTGAGACAGATCTTTTGGCATACTCCGCCCGAGGTTTGGACGCAGGTGGAGTGCGGTCGGGTTGGTTTTGCCTTAAAAACCAACCGGGCCCCTGGGACAAAAATGCCAATATCTCTCAGACCGGGCGTCCGATTGACGCGCCGTCTGCGACGTTGAGTTCCTGTTGACGATACGGAACTTTTGGATACATCAACTTCGGACTTCGTGTCAGTTGATGTATCAGCCTCTCGGCTCGTGGAGCGGACCTTCCCGAACGAGCTTGCTGTGTGCGGGAACCCTAGTGCTGGCTGCGATTGCTACTTCGACAGCGACGACCGTGCAGAGATCCTCAGTGGACTGCGGCGACAACTGTGCAGAGATCCTCCGTGGACTCCGACGACGACCGTGCAGAGATCCTCAGTGGACTGCGGCGACGACTGTGCAGAGATCCTCAGCGGACTACGACGACTACTACACTCAGCGATCCTACGTGGATCAGTGCTGCCGGTCTTGTGTGAGCCCGATCCTGTGTGGGTCCGATCCTGCGTGGGTCAGCGCTCAGCGGTTCTGTGTGAGCCAGCGCCTACAGGTCCTGCATGGGCCCGGTCCTGTGTGGGCCCGATCCTGTGTGGGTCATCTCTCAGCGGTTCTGTGTGAGACAACTTCTACAGGTCCTGCGTGGGCCCGATCCTGTGTGGGTCACTGCAAGGTTAGTACCTATCGATCCTTCGTGGGTCCGACGACTTAGATGGTTCAATGATCATCTTTATCGTCATCCGAAGAAGTATACCTGTGTGAGCTGAATCTTGTGTTACTCTCCTTTGTGGATTGTGTTGAGCTATCCTGTGTGGATTTACTGTTTACTCTCCTTTGTGGATTGTGTTGCTCTATCCTGCATGGGTATACGTTTTGCTTTCCTGTGTGGACTGGGTTGTGCTTGGGCTCGGACGTTGGAGCCGAACGGGAATTGAAGACTTAGGTATATGTATGGGCATATACCTAAGCCGTGTCAGATGTTACTTCGTGATTGTATCTTTCCTTTGTGGATTATCCTTTGTGGATTTCGGGAGACCTTCGGGGGTCTCGGGGTCCCTACTGAGTAGCTTATACTCACCCCTGCACGGGCTATGCCCGCACTCCGTGGTGTTGGTTGCAGAAGACGGACAGCGCTGATCGTGGAGGAGGCGTGCGGAGCAGGACAGTACCTGGAGGTGGACCACTGGGCGGGACGTACTCGGAGCGGTTAGGTGGACCCGAGGAGCAGTGGAGGCTATATGTACCCACCCTTCAGGTGGGACTTCCGGAGGACGGCTCGACGCTGCATTTTTCCCTTTTCAGTTGCTGTTTTTCCTTTCAGTTGTACTTTACAGTTGGGCTTGTATTTCCGGCCCCTTTTTACTTTCAGCACAGCTTGTACAGTTTTACTTAGTGTTTACTTTTCCGCTTGCTTGCTCTGTGGTGCTTGTTTACTTTTCAAAGGCAATGCCTTCCCTTTTTGTTGGGATTTACGCCTTGGTGCTAGTCGCCAGCCCCTGGCCTATGGAAGGCGGGCTTGGGGTAGTCACGAAACGGGCCCGAGGACGGGTCGTGACATAAATGGCCTAATGGGCCTAATGGGCCTAAGGGTCGAATGGACCTTAGTGGACTAATGGGTCTAATGGGCTTAAGTGGCCAAATGGGCCAAATGGGTCTAATGGGCTTAAGTGGCCTAATGGGGCTAAGTGGCCTAATCGGCCTAATGAGCCAATTGGGACTAAGTGGCCTAATGGGTCTAATGGTAATAATGGGATTAATTTCCTAATTGTCCATATGGTCCTAATTGGAAATATGGGTCTAAATTAACCTAAATAGCCTAAATGTCTTAAATTGGCCTAAATGGCCTAATTGGCCTAAATGGCCTAAATTAGACCAAATGACTTAAATTTTATAATTAGCCTAATTGGAATAAATAAAATAAATGGAACAAATGGACTAATTGGACTAAATGGCATAAATGACCTAAATGAACAAATTGATTAATTGGCCTAAATGTCCAAAATGGCCTAAATTTGCCTAATTTGACTAAATGGATTAATTATCCTAAATGGACAAATTGGACTAAATGGAATAAATGGAATAATTTTACTAATTGTTCTAATTAGGCTAAATGACCTAAATTAGCCTAAATGGGCTAAATTGGCTTAACTGGTCTAAATGGCCTAAATTGGTCTAAATGGTCTAAATGGCCTAATTGGCCTAAATGACCTAAATGGACTAATTGATATAATTGGACTAAATGCCCTAAATGACCTAAATGACCTAAATTAACTAATCGGTCTAATTGGCCAAAGTGGCCTAAATTGACCTAAATGGCCTAAATTGACCTAAATGGCATAAATTGGCCTAAATGACCTAATTGGTCTAATTGGCGTGAATTACCTAATTGGCATAATATTCATAATTATACTAAATGATATAAATTGGCCTAAATGGCCTAATTTTCCTAAATGACATAAATGGTCAAAATTGGTCTAATTTTCCTAATTGGTCTAAATGACCTAAATTGGCCTAAATGGAATAATTGGGCTAAATTACCTAAATTCTGTAATTTACATAATTGGACTAATTGGACTAAATGGCCTAAATTGGTCTAAATGGCCTAAATGGACAAAAGTTTCCTCAATGGCCTAATTGGATTAAATTGCCTAAATTACATAATTGGCCTAATTGGGCCAAATGGTCAAAATTGGCCTAATCGGCATAAATGGCCTAATCGACGTAATTGACCTAATTGGTCTAAATTTCCTAAATGGCCTTAATGGAATAAATGTATGAATTGTCCTAAATGGTCTAAATTGGCCTAAATAGCCTAAAAGACCTAAATTAGCCTAAATGGAACAATTATCCTAAATGTCCAAAATTGCCTAATTGGCCTAATTGGCCTAATTCGACTAATTGAATTAATGTGCCTAAATTGACCTAAATAGCCTAAATCTTGTAATTGGCATAAAAACCCTAGAGGACCTAAATTGGCCTAATTGGCCTAAATTGGTCTCATTGGCCTCATTGGTCTAAATGACCTAAATTTGGCCTAAATGGCCTAATTTTCCAAAATAACCTAAATGGACCAATTGGCCTAATTGGCCTAAATGACCTAAATTGGCCTAAATGGACAAATGGGCCTAATGGGCCTAAGGGCCGAATGAGCCTAAGTGGCCTAGGTGGCCACATGGGTCTAATGGGTTTTAAGTTGGCAAGTGGGCCAAATGGGATTTAAGTGGACAAATGGGCCAAATTTTCCAATTGTTGTACTTGAGGTGGACCGATGTACTGTTTATGAGAGAGAAGCTCTGAGTTTTAGAGATAAGAATAAGTTTTACTATTCACTTTTGTTGAAGAAGTTTTAAAGGATTGAAGTGAAAGAGAAGAGACAAGGTCACAACGTTGTACTCAGTTGATCATCATACTTAGTGTTTATCGTACTCATCCAATTACCTTATTCGTCTTGTCAATCGCATTCGTCTGATCATCGTATCGAGCTTGATTAATCAAATTGGGATTTTCGTAATAGGTCTTTCAAACTGTGGAAGATGGAGAATTGAAGTGGTGTCGATTCATCTCTATCGTATTCTATCAAAGTTATATTTATCATACTAGGGAGAATCGTTCTGATAAGAATCGTATCAGGAAAATTGTACCAAGAAGAATCATATCAGGGAGAATCGTAATCAAAGGAATTAGACTGGGAAAATCATACTGGGAAAATCAGACTTGATTTTTTCTCTTAACAAAGTCCAGGAAGTTCTTACCATCTTCTGGGTAATAAATTGAAGAAGTGTTTTCAATTGAATACATTTTTGGAATTAAAAATAAATATAGGTAACATGAGTAGTTACACAATCATTGCATTACCCTATTTGTGCTAAGAGGGTGCACATGAACTATTGGATTTTTTACATGGTTCTACATGAGTGAAAGGGTATATCCTACTCATTGTAATCCAATGATTATTTTCTAGTGGATTGTGTGGTATTGGATCACTTCCATACCAAACCAAGGATGTAGCTATTCTTATTGAATAGTGAATCTTGTAAATACTTGTGTTCATGTGGATGTGTGTTTGAATTGTTTTCAGTAGGGAATATAATCTTTAACCAGAGGTGAAGGTTATTTCATTTGAAAAGAAATATAAGAGAAAAAAGTATCACTAATTCACCCCTCCCCCTCTCAGTGATACAATCATCCATTGGGCACTTTCAACTAGCCTACCAAGGGGCCTAATAGTCCTAATGGGCCTAACAGGCATAATGGGCCACATGGGGCTAAGTGGTCGAATGAGCTTAACTGGCCTAAGTGGCCTAATAGGATGAATGGGCCTGAGTGACCTAATGGTTTGAATGGGCCTAATGACCCTAATGGGCCTAAGTGGCCAAATGGACCCAATGGGATGAATGGTCACAACTAACCTAACTGGCCTAATTGCCCTAATGGGCCCAATGAGCCTCATGGGTCTAACTGGCCAAAGTGGCCTAATGGGCCTAACTAGCCTAAGTGGCCTAATGGACCTAATGGGATGAATGAGCCTAAGTGGCATAATGGGCCCAATGAGCCTAATGGGCCTAACTGGCCAAAGTGGCTTAATGGGCCTAACTGGCCTAACTGGCCTAATGGGCCTAATGGGCTGAACATGCCTAAGTGGTGTAATGAGCTGAATGAGCCTAAGTCGCCCATTGGGATGAATGGACCTCAGTGGCCCAATGGGCCTAATGTATTGAATGGGCCAAATGAGCCTAAATGTCCTAATGGGCCTAAGTGGCCTAATGGGCCTAAGTGGATGAATGGGCTAAATGGTCCTAAGGGGCATAATAGGCCTAATGGGCATAATGGGCATAATGGGCATAAGTGGCCTAATGGGCCTAATGGGCCTAAGTGGCCTAAGTGGTGTAATAGGCCAAATGGGCCTAAGTGGCCTAATGGGACTAAGTGACCTCATGGGCCTAATGGTCATAATGGGCCAAAGTGGCCAAAGTGGCCTAATGGGCCTAAGTGGCCTAATCGGCTTGAGTGGCTTAATCGGCCTAATTGGCCTAATGGGCGTAAGTGGCCTAAGTGGAATAATAGGCTTAATGGGCCTAAGTGGAAAAATGGTCCTATTGGGAATAATGGGCCTAATGGGCCTAAGTGGTTGAACTGGACGAATGGGCCTAAGTGGTCTAATGGGACCAATGGGCCTAAGTGGCCTAATGGGCCTAAGTGGCCTAATGGGCCTACGTGGCCTAATGGGCCTAATAGGCCTAAGTGATCTAATGGGCCTAAGTGACATAATGGTCCTAAGTGGGCTAATGGGCCTAATGGGGATAATGGGCCTAAGTGGCCTAATGTGTCTAATGGGCCTAAGTGGCCTAAGTGGTGTGATGGGCCTAATGGGCCTAAGTGTCCTAATGGGCCTAATGGGCCTAATGGACCTTAGTGGCCTAATTGGCCTAATGGGTCTGAGTGGCCTAATGGGCCTAATGAGCCTAAGTGGCCTAATGGGCCTAATGGGCCTTAGTAGCCTAATGGGCCTAAGTGGCCTAATGAGTCGAATGAGCCTGAGTGGCTGAATGAACCTAATGGGTCTCAGTGTCCTAATTGGTTGAATGGGCCAAAGTGGCTGAAGTGGCCTAATGGGATGAATGGGCCTAAGTGGACAAATGGGCCTAAGTGAAAAAATGGGCCTAATTGGCCTAAGTGGACTAATGGGTCTAAGTGGTCGAATGGGACCAATGGGCATAACGGGCCAAAGTGGCTTGAGTGGCCTAATGGGCCAAATGGGCCTAAGTGTGCTAATGGGCCTTAGTGTGCTCATGGGACTAAGTGGCCTAATGGGACTCATGGGCCTTAGTGGACTAATGGGCCTAATGGGCCTAAGTGGCCTAATGGGCCTAATTGGCCTAATGGTCCTAAGGGGCCTTAGTGGACTAATGGGCCTAATTGGCCTAATGGTCCTAATGGGCCTTAGTGGACCAATGAGCCTAAGGGGCCTAAGGGGCCTAATGTGCCTAATGTGCCTCAGCATCCTAACGAGACTAATGGATTGAGTGTCCTAATGGGAATAATGGGCCTTGGTGGCCTAATGGGACTAAGTGGACTAATGGGCCTAAGTGGCATAATGGGCTTAAGTGGCCTAAGTGGCCTAATGAGCCTAATTGGCCTAAGTGGCCAAATGGGCCAAATGGGATTAGTGGACTAATGAGACTAATGGGGCTTAGTGGCCTAATGGGTCTAATGGAACGAATGAGCCTAAGTGGCCTATGAGGCCTAATTGGTCTAATGGGCCTAAGTGGCCTAATGGGCCTTGAGGGACTCAGTGGCCTAATGGGCCTAAGTGGCCGAAGTGGCCAAATGGGCCTAATGGGTCTAAAGGGTTTAAAGGGCCTAAGTGGCCTAATGATATGAATGGGCCTAAGTGTCCTAATGGGTGTAATGGGACTTAGTGGCCTAATGGGACTGATGGGTCGAATGGGCCTAAGTGGCCTAAGTGGCTTAATGTGCCTAATTTTCCTAAATGGCCTAATGACCCGAATGTGACTAAGTGGCCTAATGGGCCTAATGGGGCTAATGGGACTACTGGGTTTAATTGGACTAATGGGCCTAAGTTTCCTAATGGGCCTTAGTGGCATGATGGGACAAATGGGGCTGATGGGGCTAAGCTGCCTAAGCAACTTAATGGGCCTAATGGGCTTAAGTGGCCTAATGAGCCTAATGGGCCTGATGGTCCCAATGGTCCTAAGTGGCCTAATGGGACTGATGGGCCTGATGGGACTAATGATATTAATGGGCCTCAGTGGCCTAATGATTTGAATGTACCTAAGTGGACTAATGGGCTTGATGGGCCTCATGGGCCTCATGGGCCTCATGGTCATAATGGGTCGAATGGGCCTAAGTGGCCTCATGGGCTTGATGGTCCTAATGGGAATGATGGGTTTAATGGGCCTAACTAGCCTAATGAGATGAATGAGCCTAAGTGGATTAATGGTCCTCATGGGCCTCATGGCCCTAATAGTCCTAAGTGGCCCAATAGGCCTTATGGGACAAATGGGATAAATGGGCCTCAGTGGCCTCATAGGACTCATGAGCCTAATGGGCCTAAGAGGCCTAAGTGACCTAATGTGTATAATGTATCTAATGACCCTGATGGGCGTAATGGGTCTAAATGGACTCCGTGGCCTAATGGGAATAATGGGCCTAAGTGGTTTAATGAACTAAATGGGCCTAATTGGACTTACAGGCCTAGTGGGCCTAAGTGGCCTAATGGGCCTAATGGGTCTAAGTGGCCTAATGGGATTGATGGGCCTAATGGGACTCAGTGGCCTTATGGTCCTAATGGGCCTAATGGGCCTCATGGGCCTAAGTTTCCTAAATAGTCGAATGGGCCTAATGGGCCTAATGGGCCTAATGGGTCTAATGGGCCTCATGGGCCTAATGGACCTAATGGGCCTAAGTGACTTAATGGACCGATGGGTATAATGGGCCTAATGGGATTCAATGGACCAATGGGCCTAATGGGCCTGATTAGCCTAATGGGCATAATGATCCTGAGTGGCCTAATGTGCCTAAGTGGCCTAATGGGCCAAATGAGCCTAAGTGGCCTAATGGGCCTCAATGGACGAATGGGCCGAATGTGCCAGATAGTCCAAATGGGCATAATGGGGAAAAGTGGCCCAATGGGCCTAAGTGGCCTAATGGTCCCAATGGGCCTAATGGTCCTAATGGTCCTAAGAGGCCTAAGTGTCCTCATGGGCCCAATGGGCCTAATGGGAATAAGTGGCCTTATGGGCATAATGGGCATAATGGGCCTCATGGGCCTAAGTGGACTCATGGGCCTGATGGGCCTAATGGGCCTCATGTTCCTAATTGTCCTAATGAGTCTCATGGGCCTAATGGGCATAATGGCCCTCCTAGGCTTTAGTGTCCCACTGGGCTTAGTGGGCCTAAGTGGCCTAAGTGGCCTAATGGACATAATGGGCCTCAGTGGACAAATGGTCCTAGTGTGCCTAAAGGGAAAAATGAGCCTAAGTGGACCGATGGTCCTAATGGGCCTCATGGCCCTAAAGGGCCGAAGGGGCCTCATGGGCCCAGTGGGCCTAATGGGCCTAAGCGGCTTAATGGGCCTAATCGGCCTAAGAGCACTAAATGGACTAAGTGCCCTAATGGGTCTAATGTGTTAATGGACCTAAGTGTCCTAATGGGCCTATGTGGCTTAATGTGCCTAAGTGGCCTAATCGAGCTAATCGACCGAATGGGCCTAATGGTCCAAAGCGGCTTAAGTGGCTTAACAGTCCCAATGGTCCTAATGGGACGAATGGGATGAATGGATTTAATGGTCATAATGGGTCTAAGTGGCTTAATGTGCCTACGTGGCCTAATGGGACTCAATGACCAAATGGGCCTAATGGGCCTAATGGGTTTAATAGGTCTAATGGGCCTAATGGGCCTAAGTGGTAAAATGGGCATAATGGGACTAAGTGGACTCATGGGCCTCATGGACCTAATGGGCCTAAGTGGAATAATGGGCCCATGTGTCCTAACCCCCCTAATTGACTGAATGGGCCTAATGGGCCTAAGTAGCCTAATGGGCCTAATGGGCCTAATGAGCCTAGTGGGACTAAGTGGCCTTAGTGGCCTAATCAGCCTACTCAAATGAATGGGACTAATGAGACTAATGGGCCTAAGTGGCCTAATAGGGCTAATGGGGCTAATGGGCCTAATGCTTAAGTTGACTAATGGACCCTATTGGCCTAATGGGCATAATGGGCCTAAGTGGCCTAAGTGGTCTAATTGTCATAGTCAACCAAATGATCCTAATGGGTCTAAGTGGCCTAATGGGATTAATTGTCCTAATGGTTCTAATGGGCCTAATGGGCCTCATGGGCCTATGTGGCCTAAGTAGCAGAATGGGACTCATGGGCCTAATGGGCCTAATGGGCCTAATGGTTCTAAGTGGCCTGATGGGCCTAATGGGCCTAATGGGCCTTAGGGTCCTAGTGGACCTAATTGGCCTCATGGCCATAATGGTCCTCAGTGGACCAATGTTCCTAAGTGGCCCAATGGGCCTCAGTGGTCGAATGGGCCTAAGTGGTCCAATGGGCCTAATGGGCCTGATAGGTTGAATGGGAACAATGGGGAAAAGTGGAAGAATGGGGCAAAGTGGAACAATGGGCCTAAGTGTCCTAATGGTCCTAACATGCCTAAGTGGCCTAATAGGCCTAAGTGACCTAATGGGCCTAAGTCACCTAATGGGCCTAAGTCGCCTAATGGGCCTAAGTGGCCTAATGGGTCTGATGGGCCAAATGGGCCTCATGGGTTGAATGGTCCTAAGTGTCCTAAGTGTCCTAATGGAATTCATGGGCCTAAGTTGCATAATGGTCCTTGTGGGATAATTGACCTAAGTGTCTGAATGGTCCTGATGGGCATAGTGGGCCTAATGGGCCTTCGTGGCCTAATAGGACTCATGGGCATAATAGGCCCAATGGGCAGAATGGGTCTCATTTTCCCAATGGGCCTAATGGGCCTAAGTGGCTTAATGGGCCCAATGAGCCTAATGGGCCTAATGGGACAAATGGTTCTAATGGGACTAAGTGGTGTAAGTGGCCTAATAAGCATAATGGGCATAAGTGGCCTAATGGTCCTAATGGGTCAAATGGGCCTAATGAGCTTTAGTGGTTGAATGGGCATGATAGGCCCTATGGGTATAATGGGACTAATGGGCCAAAGTGGCCAAAGTGGCCTAATGGGCCTAATGGGCCTAATGGGCTAAATTGGCTTAAGTGGCTTAAGGGGGCCAATGGGCCTAAGTTGCCGAATAGGCCTAATGGGCCTAAGTGGAGGAATGGACCTAATGGGCCTAAGTGGCGAAATGGGCCTAATAGGCATATGTGGCCTAATGGGCCTAAGTGGATGAATGGGCCAGATGGGCTAATGGCCCACAAGGCCCTCAAGCGCCAAATGAGCCTAAGTGGCCTCATGGGCCCAATGGGTATAAGTGGAATAATGGGCCTAATGGGCCTCATGGTCCTAATGGGCCTAAAGGGCCTCCTAGGATTAAGTGGTCGAGTGGGCCCAATGGGTCTAAGTGACTGAAGTGGCATGATGGACTTAATGGGCCCAAGTGGTCGAATGGGCCTAGTGGGCCTGATCGGACTAATGGGCCTAATGGGCCTCATGGTCCTAATAGGCCGAAAGGGCCTAGGTGGCATCATGGGCCCAATGGAACTAATGGACCGAAGTGGCCTAATGGGCCCAATGGGCCTAAGTGGCCTAAGTGGTCTAATGGACATGATGGACCTAATGGACCCCATGGGCCTCATTTCCCGAAGTGACCTAAGTGTCTTAATGGGCCTAAGTGTCCTAATGGGCCTTGTGGGCATAGAGGTCCTAATGAGCCTAATGGTATGAATGACCCTAATTGGCCTGATGGGCCTAGTGGACCTCATGGGCCTAATGGACCTAATGGGCATAAGTTTCCTCATGGGACCAATGGGCATAATGGGCCTAATAGGACTAAGTGGGCTAAGTGGGTCTAAGGGGACTAATGGGTTGAAGGGGCCAAGTGTCCTAATGGGTCCAATGGGCCCAATGGGCCTCATGGGGTTAAGGGGCTTAATGGGTTGAGTGGGCCCAATGGGGCGAATGGGGCCAATGGGCCTCATGGGAGAATGAGCCTAGTGGGCCCAATGGGCCTAACGATATTAATGGGCCTAATGGACATAATGGGCCCAAGTGGCCTGATGGGTCTAATGGGCCTCACAGACCTCATGGGACGAAGTGGACTCATGGGCCTAGAGGTCCTAATGGGCCTAAGTGTCCTAATGGGCCTGATGGTCCTCCTGGGCCTAATGGGCCTGAGGGGCCTCATCAATAGATTGCACCTCATGGGCCTAATGGGCCTAAAGGGCTTAATGGGATTAATGGTCATGAGTGGTCTAATGGGCCTAAGTTCCCTAATGGGCCTAATTGGACTAATGAACCTAAAGGACCTAATGGGCCTAAGTGGCCTAATAGGGATGGTCGACCGAATGGATCTAATGGGCCTAAGTGGCCTAAGTGAATTAATGGTTCTAATGGGACCAATGGGTTTAATGGGCATAATGGGTCTAAGTGTCCTAATGGGCCTAATGGGACAACATGTCCTAATGGTCCTATGTGGCCTAATCGGGATATTCGACCGAATGGGCCTAATGGGTCAAAGTGGCCAAAGTGGATTAACGGGCCTAATGGGCCTAATGTTACTAATGGGACTAATGGGTTTAATGAGAATAATGGGCCTAAGTGGCCTAATGGGCCTATGTGGAATAATGGGCCTAAGTGGCCAAATGGTCCAAATGGGACTAATGGGTTCAATGGGCCTAATGGGCCTAAGTGGATGAATGAGATTAATTGGCCTCATGGGCCTAACTGGCCTAATGGGCCTAATGGGACTAAGTGGTCTAAGGGGCCTATTGCACCCAGGTTTCCTAATCCCCTTAATTGACTAAATGGGCCTAAGTGGCCTAATGGGGCTAATGGGTCGAAGTGGCCTAATGGGCTTAATGGGCCTATTGGGCCTAATGGGCCAAAGTGGCCGAAGTGGCCTAATCGACCTCATCGAACGAGTAGTACTAATGGGACTAATGGGCCTAAGTGGACGAATGGGACTTAGTAACCTAATGAGACCAAGTGGATGAAATGGACCAATGGGCCTAAGTGGCCTAATGGGCCTCAGTGGCCTAATGGGACTAATCGACCTAATGCAGCCTAGTGGCCGAAATTGCCTAATGGGCCTAAGTGGCCTAATTGGCATGATGGGCCTAAGTGTTCTAATGGACCTAAGTTGTCTAATGGGCCTAAGTGAACGAATGGGCCCTAAGTGGCATAATGGTCCTAACTTTCCTAATGGGCCTGTGTGGGCTAATTGGCCTAATGGGCATAATGATCCTAAGTGGAATAAGTGGCCTAATGGGCCTAAGTGGACTAAGTGTCCTAATGGGCCTAAGTGGCCTAATGGACCTAATGGGTCTAATGGGCCTAAGTGGCCTAATGGGATTATGGGCCTCAGTGGCCTAATGGGCCCAAGTGTCCTAATGAGACTAATGGGCCTAATGGGCCTTAGTGGCCTAATGGGCCTAATGGTCCAAATGGTCCTAAGTGGCTTAATGTTTCTAATGGGTCTAATGGGCCTAAGTGGCCTCATGAGATGAATGGGCCTAAGTGGCCTAATGGGCCTAATGGGTCTAAGTGGCCTAAGGGGCCTGATGGGTCTAATGGGCCTAAGTGGCCTAATGCATTGAACATGCCTAAGTGGCCTAATGGGCCTAATTGGCCTGAGTGGCCTAATGGGCATGATGAGCCTAATGGGCCTAATGGGCCTAAGGAACGAAGTGTCCTAATGCGTTGAATGGGCCTAAGTGGCATGATGGGACATATGGGAATAATGTGTCGAATGGGCCAAAGTTACCTAATGGGCTTGATGGGCTTGATGGGTCTAATGGGCCTATGTGGCCTAATAAGATTAATGTACCTAAGTGGCCTAATGGGACAAATGGGCCTCATGGGCCTAATGGGCCTAAGTGGCATAATGGTTTTGATGGTCCTGATGGGCTAGATGGGCCTAATGGGACTCAGTGGCCTTAGTGGCCTTATGGACCTCATGGGCCTAATGGGCCTAATTGTCCTAAGTGGACAATGGGCCTATAGGTTCTAATGGGCGTTAGTGTCCGAATGTGCCAAATGGGGCTAATTGGCCTAATGGCCCTCATGGGCTAATGTGAGAAATGGGCCTATATTGCTTAATGGGCCTAACTGGCCTCACTGGCCTAGTGGGACTAAGGGGCCTAAGTGGCCTAATGAGTGGAATGGGCCAAAGTGGACTAATGGGCCTAATGGGCCTAAGTGGCATAATGGGCCGAGGTGGCCTAATTGGCCTTAGTTGACTAATGGTCTGAATGGGTCGGAGTGGCCTAATGGGCCTAATGGGCCTTAATGGCCAAATGTGATTGATGGGCCTAATGGGAATGAGTGGATGAAATGGCCTAATGGGCCTAATGGGTCACAATGGCCTAATGGGCCTAATCAGCATAATGGGCCTAAGTGGCCAAATTGGCATAATGGGCCTAAGTGGCCTCATGGGCCTAAGTGGATTGATGGGCATAAGTGTCCTTATGGGTCTAAGCAGACTAATGGGCCTAAGTGGCTTCATGGGTTTGATGGGCCTAATGGGACTAGTGGGCCTCAGTGGACACATGAGCCCAATTTTCCTAATGTGCCTAAGTAGCATAATGGGCCTAAGTGGCCTAAGTGGCCGAATTGGCCAAAGTGGACTAGTGGGTCTAATGGGACCTAGTGGCCGATTGGGCCAAATGAGCCTAAGTGGACTAAGTGACCTAATGTCCCTAATGGGCGTAAGTGGCCTAATGGTCCTAATGGGCCTAGTGGGCCTTAGTGGCCAAATGGTCCTAATGTACCTAAGTGGCCGAATGGGCCTAAGTGGGTTAATGAGCCAAATGAGCCTAAGTGGCCTAATGGGCCGAATGGGCCTCAGTGTCCTAATGGGACTCAATGGCCTAATGGGCCTAATGGGCATGAATGGTTTAAATGACCTAATGGGTCGTAATGGCCTAAGGGGCATAATCGACCTAAGTGGCTAGAAATGCCAAATGGGCCTAAGTGGCCTAATTGGCATAATGGGTCTAAGTGGCCTAATGGGCCTAAGTGGACTTATGGGCCTAATGGGCCTATGTGAATTAATGGGCCTAAGTGGGATAATGAGCCTAAGTGGCCTAATGGGATTAATGGGCCAAAGTGGCATAATGGGCCAAAGTGGCCTGATGGGCCCAATGGGCCATAGTGGCCTAATGGGCCTATGGGACTGAATGGGCTTAAGTGGCCAAATGGGCCAAATGGGCCAAATGGGCCTAAGTGGACTAATGAGACGAATGAGCCTAAGTGGCCCAATGGGCCTCAATGGCCTAATGTGCCTAATGGTCCCAAGTGGTCTAAGTGGCCTAATGGGCCTAATGGGCATAAGTGGCCTAATGAGCTGAATGGGTCTAATGGGCCTGATGGGCCTAATGAGAAAAATGTCCTAATGGTCCTGATGGGCCTAATGGGATAAATGGGATTAGTGGTCCTAAGTGTTCTAATGAGCTGAATGGGCCTAAGTGGCCTAATGTGCCTGATGAGCCTGATGGGCATAATGGGACGAATTGGCCTAAGAGGCCTCATGGGCTTGATGGGCCTGATGGGATTAAGTGGCCTAATGAGCTGAATGGGCCTAAGTGGCCTAATGGTCCTAATTGGCCTATTGGGCCTAATGGGCCTGATGGGCCAAATGGGATAGATGGGTCTCACTGGCCTCACGGGCCTAATGGGCCTAATGGGGCTAATGGCCCCGATGGTCCTAATATGTGTAATGGCCCCAAGTGGGTTAATGGGCCTAAGTGGCCTCAATGGCCTAATGGGCCTAATGGTCCTAAGTGGCCTAATGCACTGAATGGGCCTAAGTGGACTAATGGGATTGATGGGCTAAATGGGTCTTATTGGCCTTAGTGGCCCCATTGGCCTAATGGGCCTAATGGGCCTAAGTGGCTGAAGTAACAATGGGCCTCATGGGACTACTGGGACTAATGGGCCTAAGTGGGCCAATGGGATGGATAGGCCTAATGGGCCTCAGTGTCCTGATGGGCCTAATGGGCCTGATTGGCCTAATGGCCATAATGAGCCTTAGTGGCCCAATGAGCCTAATTGGCTTGATGGGCCTAATGGGTAGAATGGGCCTAATTCGCCCAATGGGCCCAATGGGCCTAAGAGTCCTAATGGGCCTAATGGGCATGATGAGCTTCATGGGCCTGATGGTCCTAATGGGAATAAGTGGCCTAAGTGGGATAAAGGGTGTAATGGGCCTTAGTGGCCTGATGGGCCTAACGGGACTAATGGAACTCAGGGGCCTAATGGGCCTGATAGGCTTAATGGGAAAAATGAGTCTGATGGGCTTGATGGGCCTAAGAGGCCTAAGTGGCCTAATGGGCCAAATTTTCTTAATGGGCCTAAGTGTCTTAATGAGACCAATGGGCCTAAGTGTCTTGATGGGCCTAATGGGCGTAAGTGGCTTGATGGGCCGAATGGGCCTAAGTGGTGGAATGGGCATATGTGGTGGAATTGTCCGAATGGGCCTAATGGGCCGTAAGGTCTAAATGGGCATCATGGGCCAAATGGGCCTAAGTGGCCTAATGGGCCTAATGGGCCTAATGGGAATAAGTGGACTAATGGGCATAATGGACCTAATGGGCCTCATGGGACTAAGTGGATTCATGTGCCTAATGGGGTTAATGGGCCTAATGGGCCTCCTAGGCTGAAGAGGCCTAATTTGCCTAGTGGGCTTAATGGGCCTAAGTGGCCTAAGTGGTCTAATGGTATTAATGGTAATATGTGCCTGAATGGGCCTAGTAGGCCTAAAGGGCCTAATAGACCTAATTAGCCAAAGTGGCCTGATGGGCCTATTGGGCCTAATGGGCGTAAGTGGCCTCATGGGACCAATGGGCCTAATGGGACTAAGTGGACTAATGGGGCTAATGGGCCTAATGGACATAATGAGCCTAAGTGGCCTGATGGGCCTGCTAATCCTAATGGGATTCATGGCCTTAAGGACCTAAGTGACATAATGGGACTAATGGGCCTAAGTGGCCCAATGGGCCTAGTGGGACTAAAGGCCCAAATGGTCCTAATTGGCCTGATCAGCCTCATGGGCCTAAGTTGCCTCGTGTGTCGAATGGACATAATGTGCCTAATGGGCCTAAGTGGTCGAAGTGGGCCTAAAGGGCCTAATGGTTCTAATGGGCCTAAGTGGCCTAATGGGCCTCATGGGCCTAAGGGGCCTACTAGGTTGAGTGGGACAAATGGGATGAATGAGCCTAGTGGTCCCAATGGACCAAAGTGTCCTAATGGGCCTAAGTGGCCTAAAGGGCCTAGTGGGCCTAATGGGATTAATGGGCCTAATGGGTCAAATGGGCCTAAGTGGCATGATGGGTCTAATGTGCCTCATGGGTCTCATGGGCATAAGTGGACTCATGGGCCTAATGGTCGGAATGAGCCTAAGTGACATAATGGGCCTGATGGGCCTGATGGGCCTTATGGGCAGAATGGGCATATTGAGCCTCATGGGCCTCATGGTCCTAATGGGACTCAGGGTCATAAGAGGCCTAATGGGATGAAGTGACCTAATGGGCCTAGTGGGCATGATGGGCTTGATGGGCCTAATGGGCCTAATGGGATAGATGGACCAAATTGGCCTAAGTGGCATAGGTGGCCTAATCGGGCTAATCAACTGAATGGGCTTAATGGGCCCAAGTGGCCTATGTAGATTAACGTGCCTTATGGGACTAGTGGGACTAATGGGTTTAATGGGCCTAATGGGACTATGTTTCCTAATGGGCCTACATTTCCTAATGGGCCCAATGAGCCTAGGTGGCCTAATCGAGCTAACTGACTGAATGAGCCTAATGGGCCTAAGTGGCCTAATTGGATTAATGGGCCTAATGGGACAAATGGGTTTAATGGGTCTAATGGGTCTTAGTGGCCTAATGGACCTAATGGGACTAAGTGTCCTAATGGGCCTAAGGAGACCAAGTGTCCTAATTCCCCTAATGGACAGAATGGGCCTAATGGGCCTAATTGTCCAAAGTGGCCTACTGGGACTAATGGGCCTAAGTGGCTTAATCGGTCTTATGGTCAAAATCATCCTAAGTGGACTAAGTGGCTTAATCAGCCTAATCAACCGAATGTTCCTATTGGGCCTAATTGGTCTAATGGGACTAATGGGCCTAATGGGTCTAAGTGGCCTAATCTGCCTAATCGATCGAATGGGCCTAAGTGGCCTAATGGGCCTAAAGGGTCTAATGGGCCTAAGTGGCCTAATTAGGCTAATCGACCGAATGGGACAAAGTGGTCAAATCGGGATAATCGATTGAATGGGCCTAATGGGACTAATGGGCCTAAGTGGCCTAATGGGGCTAATGGACCGAATGGGTATAAGTGGCCTAAGTGGCCTAATCGGCCTAATCGACCGAATGGGCCTAATGAGCCTAAGTGGCATAAAGGGCCTAATGGGTCTAAGTGTCCTTAGTGGCCTAATCAATCTAATCCATGGAATGGGCCTTATGGGCTGAAGTATCCAATTGGGACTAATGGGACTTAGCGGCTGAATGGGCCTAATGGGCCAAATTTGCCTAATAAGGTTAATGGGCATAATGTTCTTAAGTTGAAAAATGGGATAAGTGGCATAATGGACCTAATGAGCCTAATGGGTGTTAGTGGCCTAATGGGCCTAATGGGATGAAGTGGCCCAATGGGCCTAAGTGGCTGAATGGGCCTATTGGGCCTAAGTGGCAGAATGGGCGCAATGGACCTAATGCGCCTAATTGGCCTAATGGGCCCAATGGGTGTAAGTGGCCTAATGGGCCTAAGTGGACGAATGGGCCTAGTGTTCTTATGTTTCCTAATGTGCCTAAGTGGCCTAATGGGCCTAAGTGGCCTAATGGGCCTAGGTGGACTAATGGGCCTAGTGGGACTGTGTGGTTGAGTGGACCTATTGGGCCTAATTGGTCTAATGGGTCCAATGGGTCCAATGGGCGTAAGTGTCCTAATGGGTCTAAGTGTATTAAAGGGATGAGTGGCCTGATGGGATTAATGTACATAATGAGCCTAATGGGCCCAAGTGGCTTGATGGGTCTAATGGGCCTCATGGTCCTCATGGGCCTAAGTGGCCTCATGGCCCCAATGTGCCTAATGGGACTAAGTGTCCTAATGGGCCTAATTGGCCTCATGGGTGGAATGCGCCTCATGTGCCTAATGTGCCTAATGGGTCTAATGGGGCTAATGGACCTAATTGGCCTAAGTGACCTAATTGGGCTAATCGACCGAATGGGCCTAATGGGCCTATGTGGCCTAAGTAGATTAATTGTCCTAGTGGGACTAATGGGTTTAATGGGCCTAATGGGCCTACTTGGCCTAATGGGCCAATGTGGCCCAATCAAGTTAATCGAGTGAATGTGCTTAATGGGCCTACTTGGAAAAAGTGGATTAACGGGACTAATGAGCTTAATGGGACTAATGGGTTTAATGGTCCTAATTGGCCTAATGGGCCTACTTGGCCTAATGGGCTTACGTGGCTTAATGGGCTTAATGGGACTAAGTGAAAAATTGGGCCTAATGGGCCTAATGAGAGTAATGGGTTTAATGGGCCTAAGTGGGGTAATGGGTCTGATGGGATATTGGGCCTAAGGGCCCTAATGGGCCTAGGTGGCCTAATCCCCCTAATCGACTGAATGGGCCTAATGAACCGAATGGGCCTAAGTGGCCTAATGGACCTAATGAGACTAATGGGCCTAATCGGCCTAAGTGGCCTAATTGGCCTAATAGGCCTAATCGAATGATGGGACAAATGGGCCTAATGGGACTTATAGGCAGAATGCCTAAGTGGCCTAATTGGCCAAAGAGGAATAATGGGCCTAAGTGGCCTAAGTGGTCTAATCGGCCTAATCAGCCTAATGGGCCTAATGGCCCTTTGTGGCCTAATGGGCCTAAGTGGATTAATGGGTATAATGGGCCTAAGTGGCCTAATGGTCCTAATGGGCCTTTGTGGCCTAATCAGCCTAATCAACCGAATGGGCCTAGTGGGCATAAAGGCCTAAGTTTCCTAATAGGCCTAATGGGTATAAGTGGCATAATATGCCTAATCGACCGAATGGGTCAAATGGGCCTAAGTGGTCTAATGGGCATAAATGGCCTAATGGGCCTAAGTGGCCTAATTGGGCGAATCGACCGAATGGGTCTAAGTGGCCTAATTAGCCTAATCAATCGAATGGGTCCTATGGGCCCAAGAGGCCTAATGGGCCTAATGGGCCTAATGGGTCTAAGTGCCCTAATCTGCCTAATCGACCAAATGGTCCTAATGGGCCTAAGTGGCCTGATGGCCCTAATGGTACTAATTCATCTAAGTGGCCTAAGTGGCCTAATTTTCCTAATCGATCGAATGGAACTAATGGGCCTTATGGGCCTAAGTGTCCGATCAGGACTGATGGGCCTAAGTGGCCGAATGGGCCTAATGGACCAAATTGGCCTAATGAGGTTAATGGACCTAATGGGACTAAGTGGACGAATGGGATTAAGTGGCATAATGGGCCTAATGAGCATATGTGGACTAATGGGCCTAATGGGCTGAAGTTCCCTAATGGGTCTAAGTTTCCTAATGGGCCTAGTGGGCCTAAGTGGCTGAATCGGCCTAATGGGTCTAATGGGCGTAAGTGGCCTAATGGGTCTAATGGGCGTAAGTGGCCTAATGGGTCTAAGTGGCCTAATAGGCCTAGTGGTCCGAAGTTGCCTAATGTGCCTAAGAGACCTAATGGGCCTAGTGGACCTAAGTGGCCAAATGGTCATAATGGGCCTAATGTGCCTAATTTTCCTAATGGGCCTAATGGGCCTAATGGGCTTAAGTGGCCAAATGGGACGAAGTGGACTAATGGGACTAGTGGGCCTAAGTGGTTGAATGGGCCTAATGCGCCAAATGGGCCGAATGGGCCTAATGGGTCGAATGGGCCTAATGGGCCTAGTGGACCAAATGGTCCCAATGGGTATAAGTGGCCATATGGGCCTAATGGGCTGAATGGTGATAATGAGCCAACTGGGCCTAATGGGACCAATGGGCCTAATGGGCCTAAGTGGTCGAATGGGCTTAATGGGAAGAATAGGCCTAAGGGGCTCAATGGGCCTAAGTGGCCTTATGTTTCTAATGGGCTTAATGGACCTAAGTGGCCAAATGGGGAAATGGGCCTATGTGTCATAATGGGCCTAATGGGCCTAAGGGGCCTTAGGGGCCTAATCGGCCTAATCACATAGTGTATGGGTTTTATGTGAGACTAATTCCTATGCATAAAAAATGAATTATGAATCATTTTCCTAAATTATCAAGATAATATAAGTGTGTTTTCTTTATTTTTAGTGAGTGACACTTTTTGAACTAAAATATCAATTTTAAATTGAAAACGGACGCTTTGAGTCATACTGAGCACATTGTGTATCAGATTGAGGTGAGGATGATTACTACACATAAAAATTGACTTATTAATAGTTTTCATAAATTATAAAAATAATAAAAATGTGTTTCTTGGTTTTGAGTATGTCAGTTGTTCTTTTTAGTAAAATTAATGTCAATTTTAAATAAAAAGATGCACTTGGAGTCATATTGGTCACACCGTGTGTCGGATTGAGGTGAGGTTAATTCCTAAACATCCCAAATGACTTATGGATCATTTTACTAAATTATTAAAACAATACTAATGTGTTTCATAAATTTTTGAGTACGCCAATTTTTTTTTACAAAAATGTCATTTTGAACTGGAAACACGCACTTTGAGTCATGCCTGTCACATTGTGTGTGGGTTTGATATGAGACTAATTCTTACACATCATAAATAAATTATGAATATTTTTCATAAATTATAAAGACAATATGATCACGTTTTCTTGGTTTTAAGGGAGTGACGCTTTTTTGTACTAAAGTGGAAATTTTAAACTGATAATAGAAACTTTGATCCATATCAGGAACATCGTGTATCAAATTGTGGTGAGACTGATTCCTACACATCAAAAATGACTTATGGATCATTTTACAAAATTATAAAAACAATATGAATTCGTTATATCAGTTTTGAGCAAGTTAGTTGTCTTTTTTTAGTAAAATTAATGTAAATTTTAAATATAAAAGACGCACTTGGAATCATACTGGTCACATTGTGCATTAGATTGACGTACGACTGATTCCTAAACATCCCAAATGACTTATCAATAATTTTCCTAAAGTATCAAAAAAAAGAATGTTTTTACTTAGTTTTTAGTATTCTAGTTTTTTTTTACCAAAATTTCATTTTAAATTGGAAACACACACTTTGAGTCATTCTGGTCACATCATATGTAGGTTTAACGTGAGCCTAATTCCTACACATCAAAAGTGAAATATGAATTTTTTTACTAAATTTTCAAGAAATTATGATCATTTTTTCTTGGTTTTCAGCGAGTGACACTTTTTTGTACTAAAATTTCAATTTTAAACTAATAACGGACACTTTGAATCATATCGGGAACATCTTGTATCAGAATAAGGTGAGGATGATTTATACACATCAAAAATGAATTATGGATCATTTTCCTAAAGTATAAAAACAATATTAAAGCATTATTTTGGTTTTGAGTATGTTAGTTGTCTTTTTAGTAACATTAATGTCAACTTCAAATAAAAAGACGCATTTGGAGTCATAATAGTCACATCGTGTTTCAGATTGAGGTGAGGATGATTCCTACACATCTCAAATGAATTATGGATATTTTTACTCAAGTATCAAAAAAATACAAATGTTTTTCCTTTGTTTTGATCACACCACTTGTGTTTTGACTAAAATGTAATTTTAAACTATAAACATGCACTTTGAGTAAAACCGATCACATCGTGTGTGGGTTTGATGTGAGACTGATTACTATACATAAAAAATGAATTATTAATCATTTCCTAAATTATCAATACAATCCAAGCTTGTTTTCTTAGTTTTTAGTGAGTGACTCTTTTTTAACTAAAATGTCAATTCTAAACTGATAACGGACACTTTGATTCATACTGGGAACATTGTGTATCGAATTGGGGTGAGGTTGATTCCTACATATCAAAAATGACTTATGTATTTTTTCCATAAAGTATCAAAACAATGAGAATGTTTTTTATTGGTTTTTAGTATGTTAGTTGTCTTTTTAATTAAAATTAATGTCAATTTTAAATAAAAAGACACACTTTGAGTCATACCAGTTACATTGTGAGTTAGATTTTAGTAAAGATGATTTTTACACATCCAAAATGACTTATGGATAATTTTACTAAATTATAAAAACAATATGAATGTTTTTTTATCATTTTTGAGTATGTGAATTGTCTTTTTTAGTAAAATTAATGTCAATTTTAAATAAAAAGACACACTTGGAGTCATACTAGTCACATCGTGCATCAGATTGAGGAAAGGATAATTATTAAATGTACCAAATGACTTATGGATCATTTTACTAATGTATTAAAATAATAAAAATGTGTTTTATTGATTTTGAGAACGTCTTTTGTGTTTTTTACTAAAATGTAATTTTAAACTGGAAACACACACTTTGATTCATACAGATCACATCGTCTATTGGTTTGATGTGAGACTATTTCCTATATTTCAAAAATGAATTATGAATAGTTTTCCTAAATTATAAATACAATATGATCAAATTTTTTCATTTTTCAGTGAGTGACACTTTTTGAACTATAATGTCAATTTTAAATTGATAGCAGACACTTTGAGTCATACCGAGCACATCGTATATCGGATTGTGGTGTAGTTAATTCCTACATGTCACAAATGAGATAAATATTATTTTCCTAAAGTATCAAAAAATATTATTATGTTTTCTTATTTTTGAGTATGGGATGTGTGTTTTGAACTACAATATAAATTATAAACTAAAAACATATCGTTCGAGTCATACCTTTTGAGTGAATGATCATAGTACAAGAGTGAATTGTCCTTGTTGAAGAAGTAATTTATTCCTAAAAAAATTAACCATTGGTGTAAACCTATCAAAATTCATTAATTGGATAAAATAAATATTTACATATGAGTATTTATGGATTTTAATAAAATCTATCTTACCCTTTCACAATCATAGAGAGTACAAAATCCATGATAAACCATTTACCTTCTTTGATGGAAAAAACTTCAGTGTGACCCATTATGTATTTTCAAAAGACACTAAACTCTATTATAAATTTTTTACCCCTTTTTTACATTATTAAACATCAATGTATCCCTTTATAGCATCCAAATGACACTGAAATCTAGGGAATCCATTAAGTCTTATTGAATTGTGCTATAGATAAGTATATCCTTTTCTATATTCTGAGTGATTATAAACTCTAACATAACATTATAATTATTTGTTCATAAAAATGGGAATATCCCTATTTTCAAGTATTTTTTATTGATAATAATGATGATTTTTTTTATTAATGATCTTGTCAACATGGATCATTTTACATAATGAATGTGCACATGCATAACGAATTTTACTTGTATAGATTTCACCAGAATTTTTGATATTATATCATGCATCTAATTTATGATTGAATATATGAAATAATTCCACCACCCACCAAAGTGAAACCAATATATTTTTCTTTTCTAAAAATTCATGATTCAGTCGTTGAAATTTTGTATTTATTTTTTTAGAGTTTTTGGATCAATCTGCTGGTTTCTTTTTCAAAGGGGTCATAATTTTTATTTTTGGTACTTTATGATTTCATTTGAAGTTGGTTTTTCATTTTTAGAGATTTCTTCATAAGGTAGTTTCTTTTCATTTTATGTCTTGTTTCCTTTGAAACCATCCCACCTTGATGACCATGATCTCTCAATGTTGGTAGTCCTCCAATAGTTCTCTCATACATATTCTAGATTCGGTGGTTGATTACACATATATTTATTCAAATATTTGAGTTAGATTATATACATGTTTGATGATTGGATTAATGTTTTTTGACTCTTAAGTGACTATTGGCTCCACTACTAAGACCTTTTATTTGTAGTGTAGAGAAGTCATGGGAAAGAAACTGCATCCTTTTTTTCAATTTTTTTGGTGAGGGGTTTCTTTCACACTTCATTAATATTTGATAGTACTTGGAATATTCTAATATAAATTTTATCCTATGATAATCAGTTTGAAAAAATAAGTAGTGTTTTTTTGTTTCTAAAAAAGTCCTCCACTTAAACTTCTATATAAAATCACTTAAAAAGTGTTGAAAAACGTATTTTCAATAAGCCACCTAAAATACTTGAACAATGGATCTTATCTTAAGTTACAATTGTTTTATGCACTTTTCAATAATTGTACTCAAAACCAACCATGGTATGATTCTCATTCTACTCCACTTCCCAAATTTTTTATTATTTGCAAGTCAGTGCTTCGTCTCCTCCTCTGCCTCAGTCTCCACCTATGCCTCCTCCTCCACCTCATTCTCAAACTATAACTCTCACTCCACCTCAGCCTCTGCCTCCTCCTCTACCTTTTCCTCTTCCTCTACCTCCACCATTGCCCAATAATTTTATTTTTTTGCAGTTCAACACTTCTAAACCAATTTATTTACTCCATTATACTTCTCCTCATGAAAGAGACCAAAAATAATATATAAGAATTCTAACACTAATGATTCACACCCCAAATATATTTCTAAGTTCATATCTTGTACTAGATCACAAACATAGAAGTTAATCACCTAAATTTGATGTCATAAAACATTTTTAAAACATATATGAGCCCACTCATCTCTAAACAAATTTACTTCATCTTTTGAGTACAAAGGTTTTCATCAATCCTAATAGTACTGAGAAAATATAAACAAACAAATTATTAAGAAATAAATTTAATGAAATTTTAATTACCTTAAAAAATTACATGTTCAGGGATTTTGGTCTTTTCATGCTTTAGGATCTCTCTAATAAATTTGCAAACATAATATCCACAATCAGTTCCATTATCTTTCTTCAGACACTGCAGAAACATTGAAAAAAATAAGTAAAAAATTTTGAAATATTTTTTGATATTTAAAATCTTTCTATGTATACCTTAATCAGTTTCCATTTATAGTATTCCACAGGCTTTATCCATTCAAACACTGACTATATGCCATGATTTATCTTATATTTAGAGATCACTATATTATAACAAAATTCTTGTTAAAACACAGAATGAAACATATAATTTGAATTTTATCTATAAAATATTGATTTTAGTGTATTAAAAATTCACAATACACATAATGTGTGGTCAGTTTGTTGGATATTCATGCATTGGATCCAAAAAATAAATATTTGGGGTATCTAGATTAACTGTGATCAGCATCTAGTACTGCCTAAAAAAACAAAAAAAAAATAGGTAATGAAAAATATAAAAAAATATTTTGTGTGATTATATTTTAGAGTTTTACATTTTCATTGTAGGAATCAAAAAGAGTCTTTCGTTTGATATTTTTTGCTCAAATTCTTTGAGTAACTCATCTTTTTTCTTCTTAATTTCTTCATTATCCAAAATAAGCTTTTACATAGAAATGATAAAAGGGTTAATGAATCCAAATCGTGTTTCACATGGTTTTAACTTTATATAGAAGTAATATAAATTCCTATAGAAAATATAAATAGTTATTAACTTTAAAAAACATATTATATCACTATTTTTATAGACGTATTATGAAAATGTACCTTATGTATATATTCACAACTGAGACTCCAAACCATTCATGCTTGATAATCTCATTTATAGTCTCAAGGCCAATTATGTCTATCATAAAAGTTCCATATATTTATTTTTTATATGGAATGTAAGTCATTTTATCATATTTAAATGTGGTCTCTGCATGAAGTTGTAATGATAATAAATATTTCTCTAGAATTGGAGGGAAGAAGGTGCTTCCAAATGGTCATTTTGATTTCTTTATCAATTCACTAGACTGTCTTGATCTGACCTTCTATTTCCCCATCACTTTATCATATATAATACCAACTATTACAGGTTTTTCATATGAAAAAATTTGTTAAATACATACCCCATGTATCTTTATAAGATTAGACGGGCATGATATGAAATTTCTAATAGCATGATTGACCATTGTAATATATGGATCATCAAGTGGAATAGGAAACTTAGAAGTCTGCTCATGAGCTACCTCAATCCCTACTCTCATGTGATATTTTGTGAGGACTTTATGGTGTATCTTTTCTTCAAGGATATTATACACCTTACCCCTCAAAACAAGGCGGGGCATGGGTTTTGATAGATACAAATCACATATAACTATACCCTACAAAATTTTAGTAATATAAAGTTATTGGAAGTTATTTGATTAACATTTATGAGAAAGTGTAATGAAAAAAATTTATTACCTCAGGTAAGGTATGCGGTTGGGGGAATTCCTAGCCTCATATATAGTGGGGTCATTTGGTTTATGTGCAGATCTTTGTTCCACTGTCGTTTCTCTTTGATGCTTTCTTATACATTGTTGTGCCAAATCAGATTGGACAATAATATCTTATAATGAGTCTATTTGTGTCTGCAATCATATCACCATATTATATGTATATTCATATGGTTTTATCTTCTTGAAATATGTTCAAGGAGACGCTCCAAAACCTAATCCTCTAATGTGACCATATTGTTCTGGCCATATCAAAGCTACTGAAAGTAGATTTTTCTTTTGGTACGGTCACTACCGATTCTTATGTCTAAACCATATAAAAAAATATGAACATACATATATATTTTTATATAATACTATTATAAATCATAACAAATTACTATTACTTCATACTCACACATCTTTCCCATACTACTTTTTTGTTTTCATCAACTAGTTTACCCTCCTTATTTTTGTGAGACTCCTTCCATAGGACATGTTATTGGATGGAAGTGGCTTTAGATTTTGATTCATCAATCTGAATATAAAGAAAGGAACAAATTTTGTTTCATATCACATAAAACTGTTATTGTTGATTTAAAATACATACCAATTTCTCCTCTAATGAAGCGTACACCATCCTTTCTTCATGATAGGGGTACATTGGTTTTGATATATGTTCTTTATTTTCAGCACCCTTTTGTTATTTCATAAATTAAATTTTTTGAATCAAATTGGATAAAATGAAAGATTTAAAATAATATATTATCAACTCCAATGCACCTGAAAAGATTTATCAATGTGAATATTGATGAAAGCATTCCCTATTTCCTACTTTATAATGTGTTCATAACTAATTGGTGGGTGGTACTTTACTTTTACCTTAGCATCCCTTAGATGTAACTTTGTAATAAGAGTCCAAAATCATCTATGGGATTTTATAGTAGTCATTAAGAAAAATTTCTTCTGTAAATATTCTAAAAAAATTGAACTCTACAAGGAATAATGAAAAATAAATCATCATTTCATTATTTAATTTTTTGGTAAAATAGAGAAAGTATATCATAACATTAATGTTATATATTTCCAAAGGGTTTCCTTCTTTATAGGTCAAATGTGGTGCCATGAATCAATATCAATAATCACATTCATCCTCATTGTGACCCCAAAATAATTAATGAACATTGACTTATTGGGATTAATAGGTTGGTCGTGTTGATTCCAACCAACCTAAATTTTTATATTTTGATTTCTTACCTTGATAATTTTATTCAAAAATGTGATTCTGAATTGTTGTTTTTTTCATCAACATGTTGTTGATCCCATAATAATTATATATTTTCATAATCAATAGTATTTTCTTTCTTAGGATTGCTAACATCATCATGTTCAGAAGACATTGTCTTCATGAGTAGTCAAACATTTAATTTTTCTTGAATAATAACAATGTAAACACAGACAAAATATTTGAGAAGGGTAATATGTATTCTCTTTTGAAAACTTTATAAACCCTTTAACTCCATATACATACTCTTTTTTAAAATGATTAGTGTGTATTCATTTTTATGGAAATGGATAATTGAATTTAAGAAAATAATTACTCCACTATGACAGGTATTATCCTCTAAATTCATCTAAAGGTGAAAGTTACAGACAACTATCATCCTCATCAGATTCATCTCCCAAGCAGTTATTATTGAATTTTGTTACTTGAGACTCATCATCCATCTCTTTTTTACATGAACCTATGTTTCTTTAACTACTCTGAGCATTAGTCATCCCATACTGGGTACCAATGATCATTTTGGATGACTATTTCTCAGAGTAGTTCAAGAAACATAAAAGATATGGGGATGAGTGTCAAGAAAAAAAAATCAATAATAACTGCTCATGAGATGAAGTTGGTGAAGATGATAGTTTTCTCCTTAAAAAATTTTAAATTACCACATCTTGATTTAAAATTTCAAATCTCATATCAAAATGCTAAAATTTCCCTAGCACTACCATGAGAACATCAACTCATCCCCATTGAGGTGCACTGACTCTAATCTATGTTACTAGTCCTTTTTCCCTCACTTGTATCTCAAATATAAGATCTCTATATCCATTGAGGTTCATGTGTAGGATGTGATTATAAAAATATACAAGTAAATACTAATAGGGTCCCTAAAATTTAAAACACAATATATATTTGAGTATATTTTCAAAGAAGCAACAATAAATATACACATGTAATTAAATTCATTATCTACTAACCAGGACACTATGATAATCAAATGTATCGACTTCATTTAAAATATGTAAATTATAATAATCATACCATAAGTTTATACCATTTTTGTTCACTAGAATTTAAATCATTTCACTAATAAGAGGTAAACATTTTCATCATAGGATGAGCAAAAATTATTTATCTCCCTCTGGAAATAACCATATCACAGGTACCATGATATTCAACCTCAAACACCTGGAATTCAAGTCCACCCCTTAGGGATAACCATTACATGTACTTATTGCATCTAAATCATGAAATGGATATTTTATCACCCCCGATTTTAGGTATGTAACCCTTTATTTATGCCTTTTATGTATGGAAATTGGTTGGGTAATTTTTTGAAGAGTTTGAAATGTTTTTGGAAGGTTTTGGGGGGTTTTATAAGGGATAATAATTTAATCACATTTAGCGAAAATCATGCAACACTTGCAGGAAACCATGCACAATGTGATAGGGTCCAGGGATAAGGCACACAGTTGGCGCACGGTTTTCCAAACCGTGTGACCTCCCCATTTTATTCATGCAACATGGGATAGTGGGATTTTTCATGTTTGGTGCACAGTTTTTCTAACCAAGTAGACCAAACAATCAAGGAACCCTCTTGAGGCAGTAGCAGTCGCACGGTTAGCGCACATTTTTCCTAACCGTGCATAGTTTAAAAGTGGGTTTAAAAAAATAGACCTCATTCGTTCTTAACCCTAAACACCCCATTTTAGCCCCATTTCAACCCTAACTCATTATTTCCTTATCTCCAAGTCTAGGGAACCTGTATCCATCATTTTGTAAGTATTTAGAATGGTCTTCTTAGTGTTTTGAAGCTATATATTCCTTGGTAAGTCTTCTTTGTGGTGGTTTTCTTGGTTTTTCTTAGATCTACTTGTCTCTCTCTCTCGGTTTCTTAGATATAATCCTGTTGAAAATAGATCTAGGGTTTTTAATTTTAATAATTTTTATATTTGGCCTTTTTGATGTTATGGGAATGGATATATGGTATATTTTTGGAGTTTTCACCCAGATTTAGTTAGTGTTTGTGTCGTTGGTCATTTTTTCCAAAACCCTAAAGGAAGGTGTCACTCTTGAATCCTCTTGTAAGAACTAGATGAATTTGATTTAAAATTAATTTTTTTTCTTGAAATTGGTTTTGAAATTTATTTGAAAATATTGTGTGAAACCTATTTAGTGTTGTTTTATGGGTTTGGGGGGAAATGTGATGTTGTTGTGTAATATGATTCGTTGTTGGATTTTAAAATGATTATTTTAAAATCAGTTGCTTGGTTTGATTTATGGAAAGGGTTATGAGAATGGTTTTCAATAAAAAATTTGTCTTATTGAAATGATGTTTGGAATAAATGGGTGAAATGGGTTTTGTCATAATTTTTGGAAATGTTGTTTGTCTTAAAAGGTTGTTTTGGTTTGGAAATTGTGGGGTAGCATGGTTTTAGAAAATATATTGGTTGATATGATTTTGGTAAATATTGATTTTATGTTTTTTGTATTAAGTGGTTAATCATTAGTTGGATGGGATAAATATTGGGCATGAAGTACCACCATCAAAGGGTTGGAATGTGGTCATTGAGTACCAAAATAAAAAGGGGGTGGTGTTTGGATGTGAAGTTACACCGTCAATGGTAACACCAAACTTGGGTGGTTGTGTTGGGTTGTGTGTGTGATGAGGTTTATGTATTGGGTCATGTGAAATGAAATGGCTTATGTAAATATGGAATGAGAAAAATGGTTAATGACTTATTGATTTCTTTCCTTGAAAATGTGTTTGTTTGGGTAAACTATTTTGGTAAGGATGTGTTTGGATTTTTTGAAATTATAGAACTGATTAATGGTTTATCATTACACAAGTAAAGGTAAAGCATCTCATTTATTTAGTGGTTCATCTTGATACTTGGTAATTATTGTGGTGTTGGAGCATGGAGCTTGGTGTGTATATATGGAGGTTTATCTTGGAGTCCTTGAGTTTTTTCATTTAGGTTTTCCACTTTAGTGCTCTCATTATGGTTATATTTTTTGGTTATGGTGGTATGTTGGTATTGTTGAATTGTATTACATTTTTATCAAGCATCACATAGTTAAAGAAACATAGAAGATATGGGAGATGAGTCTCAAGAAACAAAATTCAATAATAACTGTTTAGGAGATGAAGTTGGTGAGTATGATAGTTTTCTCCTTAAACCATTTTAAATTACCACATATTAATTTAAATTTTATAATATCATCTCAAAATGATAAAATGCCCCTAAAACTACCATGATAACATTTAATCATCCCCGCTAAGGTTCACCGACTCTAATCTATGTTACTAGTTCTTTTCCCTCATTTGTATCTCAAATATAAGATCTATATATCCGCTGAGGTTCATATATAGTGTGTGAATATAAAAATAGACAAGTAAATACTAACAAGGCCCCAAAAATATAAAACACAACATATATTTGAGTATATGTTCAAAGTAGTAACACTAAAAATACATATGTAATTAAATTAATTGTGTACTAACCAGGACACCATTATAATCAAATGTATCGAATTCATTTAATATCAATGAATTATACTAATCATACCATAATTTTATACCAATGTTGTTCCATGGAATTCAAATCATTTCACTAATAAGAGGTTAACATTTGAATCATAGGAGGAGAAAAATTTATTTATCTCCCTATATAAATAACCACATCACGGGTACCATGAGATTCAACCTCAGACACCTAGCATCTAAGACCATCCCTCTGGGATAACCATCGCGTGTACTTATTGCATATAAATCATGAAATAGATATTGTAGCAACCCTAGTTTGAGATATTTAACCCTTTATTTTTGAATTTTATGTATGGAAATTGGTTGGGTAATTTTTTGAAGAGTTTGAAAGGTTTTTAGAAGGTTTTAGGGGATTTTATAAGGGTGAAAATTTTAAGCACAGTTAGTGAAAACCATGCAACACTTGCTGGAAACCATGCAATAGGTGACAACAACTAGGGATAAGGTGCACAATTGGTGTATAGATTTAAAAATTGTGTGACCTCCCCATTCTAGTCGTGTAACATGGGACAATGGGATTTTGCACAGTTAGTGCACAGTTTTTATAACCATGTGGGCCAACCAAGCGAGGAACCCTCTTGAGGCAATAGTAGGTGCATGGTTAATGCACGGTTTTCCTAACCCTTCATTTTTTAAAAGTGGGTTTTAAAAAATAGACCTCATGCTTTCTTAACCCTAAACACTCCATTTGAGCCCCATTTCAACCCTATCCCATTATTTCCTTCTCTTATATAACCTATCCCCATCATTTTTTAATCATTTCAAAGGGTTTTATTGGTGGTTTTTAAGGTAGATATTCCTTGGTAGGTCTTTTTTGTGGTAGTTTTCTTGTTTTTTCTTAGATCAATGCATATCTCTCTTATGGTTTCTTAGATATAATCCTGTTTCAAATAGATATAGGGTTTTTAATTCCAATCATGGTTATATTTTACCTTGTTTATGAATGTATATAAGGCATATTTTTGGAGTTGTCACCTAGATTTGGTGGGTGTTTGTGTCGTTGTTCGTTTTTTCCAAAACCCTAGAGGTAGGTGGCCTCACTCTTGACTCCTCTTGTTAGAACTAGAAGAATTTGATTTAAAATTAATTTTTTTATTGAAATTGTTTTTGATATTGATGTGAAAAGCTTGTTTGAAACCTCTTTAGTGTTGTTTATGGGTTTTTGGGGAAATGTGATGTTGTTGCGTAATATGCTTCTTTGTTGGATTTTAAAATGATGATTTTAAAATCAGTTGCTTGGTTTGATTTATGGAAATGGGTTATGAAAATGGTTTTCAATAAAAAATTTGTTTTATTGAAATGATTTTTGGAATAAATAGGTGAAATTGGTTTTGGCATAATTGTTGTAAGTGTTTTTTGGATTAAAAGGTTGTTTTGGTTTGGAAATTGTTGGGTAGAATGGTTTTGGAAAATATATTGGTTGATATGATTTTGGTAAATATTTATTTTATAGTCGTTTAATTAAGTGGTTAATCATGGGTTGGATGGGATATATAGTGGTCATGAAGTACCACCATCAAAGGGTTGGAATGTGGCCATGAAGTACCACAACAAAAAGGGGATGGGGTTTGGATGTGAAGTTACACCATCAATGGTAACACCAAGATTGGGTGGTTGTGTTGGGTTGTGTGTGTGATGAGGTGTATATATTGGGTCATGTGAAATGAAATGGTTTATGCCAATATGGAATGGTAAAAATGGTTAATGACTTGTTGATTTCTTTCCTTGAAAATTTGTTTGTTTGGGTAAACTATTTTGGTAAGGATGTGTTTGGATTTTTGAAAATTATTGAACTGATTAATGGTTTATATAAATTGTTTTATATAAATTTTATAACTTGATCTATCCTAGTGGCATGAGTATGGAATTAATTTGGGGAAATCCTATTGATTTTCATTACTCACCCCCTACTTTGGAAATTTTGTTCTTTTGTAGATGTTTTATTTTGAGACACAGGTAAAGGTAAAGCATATCATTTATTTTGTGGTTCATCATGATTATTGGGAGGTCTTGGGGTGTTGTATCATGGAGATTGGTGTGGATTTATGGAGATTTATCTTGGAGTACTTGAGTTTTGTTTTCGAGTTCTTCTACTATGGTACTCTGATTATGGTTATGTTGTTTAGTTATGGTGGTCTATTGGTATTGTTGAATTATATTACATTGTTATAATGCACCATATAGTAATTTTGGTTATGGTTTGTTTGCTTATGTTTCTTTATTTTGTAAAAGGGAAAATCATCCCCCAATTATTCATGAATCCCTTGGAATTTATTTCCAACCTTTGGATCCTTGGGAATGTCGCTTAAGGCCAACTAGAATCTCCACCTTGACTCAAGACGTTGAGGAGGGGCGAGACATTACAAGTGGTATCATTTTGTTGGGTCCTTTGGCATCCGTTGTCGATCTTGGAGTTGGAATTCATTCTCAGTTTATTCTTTGAGTTGGGATAGTAGAAAGGAGTATTATTTTTGGTAATTGAAATGTATATCATAAAAATATGTATCTAACCTTTTTATGATGAACTTTAAGTTACTAGGTAGTTGGGAACATAAGTGTTTTAGAGACACTTATAGGAGTGTAATATCATTGAAGTGGGTTTAGACAATGAGAAGAACATGACATTCATGTTATAAATGACTTCCCACTAGGATTTAATATCTCATTTGAGTAATTATTTATGTTATGATATTAATTTGTTAATTTTTGAAAAATCTAGAAAGTGTTTTCAAATGTGTGATTTTGAAAAGATAATGGTTCTGGTATTTTGAAAATGGGTCGATTTTCAAAACATGGTGGATATTTTTTCACAAATGATTGAACATGGGAAATGTTGGATTTTGTAAATCATTTTTATGATAGTTGAAATGTGATATAATTTGAAATTGTTAAGACTTTAATTGCTAGAGAGTGAGACTTATGGTGTTTCTCATGTGAACAGATAATGGAACCCAGTAGGAATTGTAGAAACTAACCAGAGGAATCCACTAAAAATGTGGTTGCACCTGAGCCCCAGCTGAACTAGCAGCTGGTACAGAGCATAGTGAAAGATTTTGAATCTCTTTATAGTGGGAATAAAATATATGAACCAAGGAATGTGGACCATTTGGTTTAGTTTACGAAGAAAAAACTACCCATCTTTTGGGGTGATTCAAAACAAAAAAGGGTGGAGGTGTGGCTAAATAGGTTGAATCAAATCTTTTATTTCCTAGGAAAATTGATGGAGTTCAAAGTCAAGTTAGTGATTTACATGTTGGAAGATCTTCCATGTCAGTGGTGGGAGTTAGCGATCTAGGCTAAAGTGAACCAAGGTATGGCATGGGAGGATTTAAAGGAATTATTCAACAAATAATTCTATCCTCACATGTTTAGAATTTAGAGAACGATGGTTTTCTTTAGATTGAAGCAGTAGAACCTTTTTATGATATAATATGTGGCTAAATTCATGAATTTAGTCTAGTTTTCACCTGATATTGCTATTAGTACATCTTTGAAGATGCACATTTTTTAATCTGGGATGAGGTAGGAAATTTGTTTGAAGATTTCGGTAATATGTATAACAGATTGTACAGATATGGTCAATAGGGAAACCATGGATGAAAGGGAAATCTTAGGGGTTATGGGTGGAGTAGATATCGTGACACCTATAGGAAATAGTGGAAACTATAATGTGGGGAGCAATTGGAAGTGGGAAAATTATTTCTAAGGTGAGAGTATGGCTCAGAATATGATGGAAGGATCAGTGAATCTTTCTATAAATCCTAAGAGTAGGTCTGGATATTTCCAATGTGGCGCTCTAAGACACATGAAGCGAGAATGTATATAACCACCTAGAGCATGCCATAATTGTAATCTGACGAACAATCTTCAGTGTTATTATCGCCATGCTCTAAGGTCGGGTGTTCAGGACACTTCTCAAGGTTCACAATCATCTTTTGCCTCAACGGGACGAGGACAACAGAATTCCCCTCATCATCAGAACAAAGTTAGTCATAGTGATTCTAGGAATACCATGACTCATTAGCATGAGAAATTTTAGATGGGGAATAAAGATAAAAGTGTGGTGAGTAAGCATGTATTTGGAGCTGAGCGGTTTATTGTGAATGGCCAACTTGTACCATTGATGGTGAGAGGTAAAATTCTTTTGAATTCTACCCCTATGCAAGAATTGTTTGATACAGGTGCATCTCATATTTCATTTCTTATCATGTTGTTGATTTGTTGGGTCTAAATGTGGAAATGATTCCTTTTGTTTTGAAACTTCAAACTCCTTTGGGTCAAAGAAAGTTTCAAGCCTTTCTGGGTAGAGCTTGTTGTATAGATGTCGGGTGACCGGTTTAGGGTTGACCCAGGTTAGTTCATGGTAGCCTAATTGGCCTAATTTTCCTAAATGACCTAAATTTTTCTAAATGGAATAAATTGGCCTAAATGGTATAATTGTCTGAAATGACCTAAATGGCCTAATTGGCCTAAATGAACTAATTTGCCTAATTAGACTAGTTGGACTAATTGGAATAAATGGAATAAATGGCCTAAATGGCCTAAATTGTCCTAAATGTCCTAAATGGCCTAATTGGGCTAAATGGACTGAATGAACTAAATGGTCGAAATTGATCTAATGGCCTAATTGGCCTAAATGGACTAAATTGGCCTAAATTGACTAATTGGCCTAAATGACCTAAATTTCCTAATTGGAATAATTGGAATAATTGGCCTAAATGTCCCAAATAGTCCTAAATGGACTAAATGGATTAATTGACCCAAATGGCCTAAATGGCCAAAATTTTCCTAAATGGATTAATTGGCCTAAATGGCCTAATTAGCCTAATTGACCTAAATGGCCAAAATTTTCCTAAATGATAAAAATGAACTAATTGGACTAATTTTCCTAAATGGATTAATTTTCCTAAATAGTCTAAATGGACTAATTTTCATAATTAGCATAAATGGGCTAAATGCACAAAATTAGCCTAAATGACCTAAATTGGCCTAATTGGTCTAAATGGTATAAATGTCTTAATTGGCCTAAATTAAGTAAAAGGACTAATTGTTCTAATTGGCCTAAGTGGAATAATTTTCCTAAATGGACTAAATTAGCATAATTGGAATAATTGGTATAAATGACCTAAATTAGTCTAAATGGCCTAAATGGCCAAAATGACCTAACTAGTCTAATTGTCCTAAATGGACTAATTTTCCTAAGTGGCATAAATAGTCTAATTGGTATAATTGGCATGAATGGCCTAAATGACCTAAATTGGCCTAAATGTCCTAATTGGCCTAAATGGACTAAATGGCCTAATTGGCCTAATTGGAATAATTGGACTAATTGTCCTAATTGGTCTAAATGACCTAAATTGGCCTAAATGGACTAAATATCATAATTGGCCTAATTGGAATAAATTTTCCTAAATGAAATAAATGGCCAAAATTGGCCAAAATTGGCCTAATTGGACTAATTGGTCCAAATGGTCTAAATTGGCCTAAATTGCATAAATTACCTTGTTGGCTTAATTGGCTTAATTGGCCTAAATGACGTAAATTTTCCTAAATGGAATAAATGGTATAATTGGCCTAAATGACCTCAGTTAGACTAATTTTCCTAATTCACCTAAATTTCCTAAATTGTCTAATTGGTCTAATTGTCCAAATTGGCCTAATCGGCCTAAATTGGCCAAATCAGCTTAAATGTCCTAATCATCCTAATTGTCCTAAATATACTAAATTGTCCTAAATGGAATAATTAGATGAATTAGATTAAATGGTCTAAATTAGCCTAAATAACCTAAATGATCTAAATTGGCCTAATTAGCCAAATTGGCCTAAATGGCCTAAATTGTCTAATTGGCCTAATTGGCCTAATTGATCTAAATGGCCTAAATAAACTAAATGGACTAAATTAACTAAATGGCCTAATTCCCTAATTGTCCTAAATGGCCCAAATGGCCTAAATTGGCCTAAGTGCTCTAATTTTCCTAATTGGCCTAAATGGATTAATTGGCCTAAGTGACCTAATTGACCTAATTGGCCTAAATGACCTAAATAAACTAATTGGCCTAATTGGCCTAATTAGGCTAAATGTTATAAATTATCCTAAATGACCTAAATTGGCCTAATTGGCCTAATTGGTCTAAATAGCCTAAATTTGTCTAAATGGTCTAAATGGATTAATTGGCCTAAATGACCTAAATGGCCTAATTGATATAATTGGCCTAAATGGCCTAATTGGCTTAAATGGCCTAAATGACCTAATTGGACTAAATTGACCTAAACAGCCTAAATTGGCCTAAATGGACTAAATTAGCCTAAATGGCCTAAATGGCCTAAATTGGCCTAAATGGACTAATTTTCCTAATTGGCCTGACTTGGTCTGAATTGCCTAATTGGCCTAATTTGTCTAATTTTACTAATTAGTCTAAATGAGCTAAATTGGCCTAAATGGCATAATTTTCCTAAATTTCCTAAATTGTATAATTGACCTAATTGTCCTAATTAACCTAAATGGCCTAAATTTACCTAAATGGCCAAAATGGAAAAAATTGGCCTAATTGGCCTAAATTGCCTAAATTGCATAATTGGCATAGTTGGCCTAAATGGTCTAAATTGGTCTAATCGGCTTAAATGGACTAATCGGCCTAATCGGCCTAATTGGTCTAAATTACCTAAATTGGCCTAAATGGCATAATTGGCCCAAATGGTCTAAATTGGCCTAAATAGCCTAAATAACCTAAATTGGCCTAAATTGACTAATTATCCTAAATGAACTAAATTATCCTAAATAGCCTAAATGAACTAAATTGACTAATTGGCCTAATTGGAATAATTGGCCTAATTGACTTAATTGGATTAAATTGGACTAAATGGCCAAAATCTTCTAATGGGCCTAAATGGTCTAAATGTCCTAAATTGGCCTAATTGGCCCGAATTGGTCTCATTGGACCTATTGGACTAAATGGCCTAAATTGGCTTAAATGACCTAAATGGCCTAATTGGCCTAAATGGACTAAATGGACTAATTGACCTAATTGGCCTAAATGATCAAAATTGGCATAAATGGCTTAATGGGCCTAAGGGCCGAATGAGCCTAAGTGGCCTAATGGGTCTAATGAGATTAAGTGGACTAATGGGCCTAATGGGCCTAATGGTTCTAATGGTATTAAGTGACCTAATATGACTAATGGGCCTAAGTGGCCTAATCGTCCTCATGGGTTGATTGGGCCTAAGTGGCCAAATGGGTCTAATGGGCCTAATGGGCTTAATGGGTCTAATGGTTCCACTGGTCCAAAGTGAGCTAATGGGCCTAAGTGGCCTAAGTGGACTAATGGGCTGAGTGGTCCAATTGTCTATAAGTGGCCTAATGGGACTAAGTGTCCAAATGGGCCCATTAAGTCCAATTCGGTCTAATGGGCCTAACAGGCTTAATGGGTTGAATGGACAAGTTGGGCCTAAGTGGTCTGATGGACCTAATGGGCCTAATGGGCCTATTGGGCCTATTGGGCCTATTGGGAATAAGTATCCTAATGGGACTAAGTGGCCTAATGGGCCTATTATGGTCAATTTGACCTAATAGTCTGAATGACCGAATTGACCTAATGGACATAATGGGCCTAATGGGCCCAATGGGACTAATGGGTCTAAGGGGCCTAATGGGCCTATGTGGATGAATGGGCCTAAGTGGCCTAAGTGTCTTAATGGGACTAATGGGCCTAATGGGACTAAGTGGCCAAAGGGACCCAATGGGCCTAATGGGTTTAAGCGGCCTAATGGGCCTAATTAGGCTAATGGACCTAAGTGGCCTAAGTGACCTAATAGGCCTAATCGACCTATTGGGCCTAAGTGACCTAATGGGACCAATGGACTAATTGGACTAATGGTTTTATGGGTCCCAATGGGCCCAATGGGTCTAATGGGTCTAAGGGGCCTAATGCGCCTAAGTGGCTTAATGGGCCTAAGTAGCCTAAGTGGCCTAGTAGGCCTAATGGGCAGATTGGTCCTATTAGGCCTAATGGTCCCATTATGGCCAATTCGACCTAATGTCCTAATTGTCCTAATGGGTATAATGGGTCTAAGGGGCCTAATGGGGATAAGTGGACTAATGGGCATATTGGGCTTATTGGGCCTAAGTGGTTTAATGGGGTTAATGGGCATGATGGGCCTAATGGGCCCATTATGGATAATTCAGCCTAATGGGTACAATGGGCCTAAGTGGACAAATAGGTCTAAGTGGTCCAAGTTGGCTAATGGGACTAATGGGTCCAATGGGTCTAAGTGGCCTAAGTTGCCTAATGGGCCTAATGGGTCCAATGGGTCTATGTGGCCTAATGTCCCAAAGTGGCCTAAGTTTCCTGATGGTCCTGATGGGCCTAATTGGTCCAATGGGCCTAATAAGTCCAATGGGTCTAAGTGTCCTGATGGGAATAAGTTTCCTAAGTTTCCTAATGGGCCTAATGGGTCCAATGGGTCTAAATGGTCGATTAATCCTAAGTGGCCTAAGTCACCTAATGAGCCCAACGAGCCTAATGGGTCTAATGGGTCTAATGAGGCTAAGTGGCCTAATCGGCCTAATGGGTCTAATGGGCCTAATGGGTCTAATGGGCCTAATGGGATGAATGGATTGAATGGTACTAAGTGACCTAATGGGCCTAAGTGGAAGAATGGGCTTAATGGGCCTAAGTGGCCTAATCGACTGAATGGGCCTAAGTGACCTAATGGGCCGAATAGGCCTAATGGGCCAAATGAGTTTAAGTGGCCTAAGTGGCTGAATGGGCCTAATCGACCTAATGGGCCTAATGGGCCTTATGGGCCTAAGTGGCCGATTGGGACTAATGGGACTAAGTGGCTGAATGGGCCTAATGGTCAAAATTGACCTAATGTGTCATAGTGGGCGTAATGGGCCAAAGTGGAAGAAAGGGCTCGAGTGGCATAATGGGCCTAATGGGCCGAATGAGAATAAGTAGCCTAATGGTCCTAAGTTTTCTAATGGGCCTAGTGGGCCTAAGTAGTCTAATGGGCCTAATGACCCTAATGCGCCTAATTAGCCAAATGGGCATAAGTGGCCTAATGGACCTAAGTGTCCTAATGGGCCTAGTGCGCCTAAGTGGACGAATGGGCCGAATGGGCCTAATGAGACTAATGGGACTAATGGGCCAAATGGGTCCAATAGACCTGAGTGGCCTTATGGGTCTAATGGGCTGAATGGGCCTAATCGACCTAATGGGCACAAGTGGCCTAATGAGAAAATGGTCCTTAGTGGCATAATGGACCTAATGGTCCTAATTAGACTAAGTGGACTAATCAGCCTAATCAAATGTATGGGTTTAATGGGCCTGATGGGCCTAAGTGGAATAATGGGCCAAGTTGGCCGAAGTGGCCGAGTGGGCCTGATCGTCTTAACAGGCCGAAGTGGCCTAAGGGGCCTAATGGGCCTCACGGGCCTGAGTTTCCTAATGGGACTCATGGGCCTAATGGGTCAAATGTGCCTAAGTGGCCTAATGGTCCTAATGGGCTTAATGGGCTTAATGGGATTAATAGGCCTATGTACCAAATTAGCCAAATGGGCCCAACTAGCCTGTGGGGCCTAATGGGACTAAGTGGCCTAATGGGCCTAGGTGGCCTAATGGGATTAATGGGTCTATGGGCCTAATGGTCCTAATGGGCCTAAGTGGCCGAATGGGCCTAATTGGCCTAAGTGGAATAATTGGCCAAGGTGGCCTAATGGGACAAAGTTTCCTAATCGGCCTAATGGGATTAATGGGTCTAATGGGACTAATGGGCCTAAGTGGCATAATGGTCCTAATGGGCCTAATGGGTCGAATGGGCCTAATTGGCCTAATGGGCCTAATGGGCCAACGTTACCTAATTGCCTTAATGGGCTTAATGGGCCTAATGGACCAATGGGCCGAATGGGCCGAATGGGCCTAAGTGGCCTATTGGGCCTAAGTGTAATAATTTTCCTAATGGGATTAATGTTCCCAGTGGGCCTAAGAGGCCGAATGGTCCTAATGGGCCATAGTGGCATAATCACCCTAATGTGCCTAATCGACCTAATGGGCCTAAGTGACCTAATGGTCTTAATGAGATTAATGTTCCTAGAGGCCAAATGGGCCTAATGGGTCGAATGGTCCTAATGGGCCTAAGTGGTCTAATGGGCTTAAGTTGCACAATCGACATAATGGGCTTAATCTGCCTAAGGGGCCTAATGGGCCTAATGTACCTAAGTGACATAATTGGCCTAATGGGCTTAATGTGCCCAGTGGGCCTAAGTGGCTGAATGGGCCCAATGGGCCTAAGCAGCCCAATCGTCCTAAGTGGCCAAATAGGCCTAAGTGGTCGAATGGGCCTAATGGGACTATGTGGCCTAAGTGGACGAATGAGACTAATGGGTGATACGCGATGCAAGACCCGCTAGGAATTGTCCTAGGAACCTTGTATAATGTTCGCGCGTTGAGCACCCGGATCGTCGCAAGAAAACAAGTGTATTTGGTGTGCGGATAGTGAAATGAGAAGGAAGGGGGAAATGGTCAAGGTAGAACCCAAAGAGAACTTGTCTCTAAGAACTCTAGCCACAAGACGCCACAAAGGATGACCAATCCTTTGATAAGTCAAGAATTAAGCAAGAACACAAAGGTTGCAAGCAAAACTCACCATAATAACATTACCTTCATTCATGATGCTTCAAGAGTACAAGGGGGTGGCTATTTATAGCCAAATAAACTTGAAATTCGAATTACACATGGGGTGGCTCTTTACATTAGTCTAATGGCTAGTTTTCCATAGTCAAAAAGCCTATAGGATGCTTTTGACAACTTTGGCACTTGACCAAGACTTTAGGAGACAAGTAGCACACCCTTTTGGAAAAGAAAAGACAAGTAGCCCACCACCTTTTGACTTTGAAGATTCCATGGTGGGTGGGCTTGAAATCTCGTAGCACCACTTGGGTTGGGTTTTTAAAAGCATGTTTGGGCCTTAATTAATGTAATTATAGGCCCGAATGCTTCCCCCAAGCAAAGGTGTTGGGCCTCCTCTTGGAATTCCATGATTAATCCATTTAAGGCCTCCTTCATTCTCTTGGTCCGCTCCCTTGTCATTGGGCCTCCAATTCCACGCAAAGGGTCTTGTCCACTTGTGTGCATTCCGCCTTCCTCATCATGTCCGCCTCCAACCCCGTGATGCCCATGTGTTCCATGATCCTCATCATCTCCTCCCTCCTCAAAAGGATTCGTCCTCGAATCTGAAAATTCAAAGGGAGAAAGATCAGCAACATTAAAGGTACCACTAACATTCCCATACCTGTCGGGTAAATCAATCTTGTAGGCATTATCATTGATCTTCTCTAAGACTTGGAAAGGACCATCTCCTCGTGGATGAAGTTTTGATTTTCGTTGCTCCGGAAACCTCTCCTTCCTCAAGTGTAGCCACACCCAATCTCCAGGTTGAAAAACCATTTTTCGCCGACCTTTGTTGGCGTGCTTCGCTACTTGTTCATTCTTCCGCTCAATGTTGGCCTTTACCTTTGCATGGAACTCCTGCACAAACTTTGCCTTCTTTTCACCTTCAAGATTCGAAAATTGATTAGTAGGAAAAGGTAAAATATCAAGTGGAGTTAATGGGTTAAAACCATACACAACTTCAAACGGTGAAGCATTAGTAGTGGAGTGAACCACTCGATTATAAGCAAACTCAATGTGAGGCAGACATCTTTCCCAATGTTTTAGATTTTTTCTAAGGATGGAACGCAATAATGTGGAAAGTGTTCTATTGACCACCTCCGTTTGACCATCTGTTTGTGGGTGTGCAGTGGTGGAGAACAAAAGTTTGGTTCCAAGTTTGTTCCACAATGTCCTCCAGAAGTGACTAAGGAATTTGACATCCCTATCACTCACAATGCTCTTGGGTAAGCCATGCAACCTAACAATTTCCCTGAAAAACAAATCAGCGATATGAGTTGCATCATTGGTTTTAGAACAAGCAATAAAATGAGCCATTTTACTAAACCTGTCCACCACCACAAAGATGCTATCCTTACCTGATTGTGATCTTGGCAAGCCGAGGACAAAATCCATTGATATGTCAACCCAAGGATGAGAAGCAGCAGGCAAAGGGGTGTATAAGCCATGTGGAAGCACTTTCGACTTTGCATGTTTACACACATTACAATTTCCACAAACACTTACCACATCCCTACGCATGTGAGGCCAATAAAAATGTTCACTCAATAAGGACAATGTTTTCTCAACCCCAAAATGCCCCATTAATCCACCACCATGTGTTTCTCTAACAAGCAATTCACGCATGGAACAAGATGGAACACACAATTTATTTTTCCGAAAAAGAAATCCATCATGTTTGTAAAAATCACTTTTGCCATGTTTTTCACACAACTTCCAAATTTCAGAAAAATCCACATCATTCTCATACATGCTTTTCAACATTTCAAAACCAAGTATTTTAGCATGCATTGAAGTAATAAGAGAATATCTCCTAGACAAAGCATCAGCGACAACATTTTCTTTTCCTTTTTTATGCTTAATGATGTAAGGAAATGTTTCAATGAATTCAAGCCATCTTGCATGCCGCCTATTCAACTTTCCTTGTGACTTAAGAAATTTTAGGCTTTCATGATCCGAATGAATCACAAATTCCCTTGGCCACAGGTAATGTTGCCAATTTTCTAAAGTTCTTTTGAGAGCATACAATTCCTTGTCATAGGTAGAGTAGTTCAATGCAGCCCCATTAAGCTTCTCACTAAAGTATGCGATAGGCTTAGAGTCTTGCATTAAAACAGCCCCAATTCCTATTCCAGAGGCATCACACTCAACCTCAAAAACTTTAGAAAAGTCAGGCAGAACTAAGAGAGGTGAATTGGTTAACTTACCTTTGAGTGTGGAGAAGGCTTCCTCTTGAGCTTTTCCCCACTTGAAACTCACCCCTTTCTTGACCAACTCATTCAATGGTGCCGCGATTGTTGAAAAGTCCCTCACGAACCTTCGGTAAAAACTCGCAAGTCCATGGAAGCTCCTCACCTCATTGGCATTCTTTGGTTGTGGCCAATCCCGAATCGCCTTCACCTTCTCTTCATCAACCCTCATGCCATCAGCTCCTACCACAAAACCAAGGAAAACAACCGAATTTAAACAAAATGTACATTTTTCCAAGTTTGCAAACAACCTATTTATCCTAAGAGTCTCAAAAACATGTTTCAAATGTTCATGATGTTCATCAAGGCTCTTAGAATAAACGAGGATGTCATCAAAATACACAACCACAAATTTCCCAATGAATGGACGGAAAACATGATTCATTAAGTTCATGAATGTACTAGGGGCATTAGTTAGTCCAAAAGGCATAACTAGCCATTCATACAATCCAAACTTAGTTTTAAATGCGGTTTTCCATTCATCTCCCTCTTTCATTCTAATTTGATGGTATCCACTCCTTAGGTCAATTTTAGTAAACAAGCATGCACCATGGAGTTCATCAAGCATATCATCCAAACGAGGTATGGGATAACGATACTTTACCGTGATTTTGTTGATAGCTCGACAATCAACACACATTCTCCACTTACCATCTTTTTTTGGGACAAGAATTACCGGCACCGCACAAGGACTCAAGCTCTCTCGGACAAATCCCTTCCTTAGCAATTCTTCCACTTGTCGTTGGATTTCTCGACTCTCCTCCGGGTTAGCCCGATAGGCCGGTCGATTGGGAAGTGTTGCTCCTGGGAGGAAGTCGATGTGGTGCTCGATACCCCGCAAGGGAGGTAAGCCATCGGGAATTTCCTCCGGAAACACATCACCAAATTCCTGCAAAAGAGACACAACACTAGAAGGCAATGATGGGTTAAGAGAGTTAGCCGTAAAACATTCTCCCTTGCATAAAAGCATGAGAGTTTCCTCCCCCTCTAATGCTCTCTCTATCTCTCTTTTTCCAGAAAATAGACTCACTTTTCCCTCAACACTCTTGTTTTCACTCTTATTTTCACTCTTGTTTTCAACTCTTTTATTTCCCTCATTTCTTTTGATTTCACTCATCACTCCTTTTTCACTCTTGATTTTTCCACTCTTCTCAATCTCTCTATTTTTTTCTCTCTTTTCTTTTTCTCTCTTCTCACAATCTCTCTCAATCCTCACTTGGTCTTCATAAGCTTGCAAAGGTCTCAATGGTGTAAGAATAACCGTCCTCCCATTATACTCAAAAGAATATCGATTGGTGTATCCATCATGTGTGACCCTCCTATCAAATTGCCACGGTCTTCCCAACAAAATATGACTAGCATGCATTGGAACAACATCACACATCACCTTGTCTTCATACTTCCCAATAGAAAATGGAACTTGTGCTTGCTTAGTCACTTTGACATCCCCGCTGTTATTTAACCATTGCAATCTATAAGGCCTAGGATGTCTAGTTGTACCCAATCCCAATTTATCAACCATCAAACCACTTGCTACGTTTGTACAACTACCCCCATCAATAATCATACTACATACCTTATCTTTGACGAGGCATCTAGTATGAAAAATGTGCTCCCTTTGCTCTTGATCATGTTCTCCTTCGGGTTGAGCACTCAAAGCACGCCTTGCCACAAGCATTTCTCCATGTACGGGGCTTTCTACTTCCACCTCCGAATCATCCTCAAGTGATGGCATTTCATCTTCGCTTGAGCTAGCACTAAGAACATCTCCATCATCCAAAATAATCATTGTTCTCTTGTTTGGGCATTGTGAGGCAATATGTCCAAATCCTTGACATTTAAAACATTTGATATCTCGTGATTTGGAAACAACCTTACCCTCCATTTTACCTTTAGATTCCGGAAATAATGGTTTTGGTTTGGGCAACTCCTTCGAATCAGTTTTGTGTTCCCTTACATGCTCTTGTGGTTTGGAATCCTTAAACTTGAATGAAGGTTTAGAATCCTTACCATAAGATGTAGGGCGCATCCTTCTTGCCTTTACTTGCCTCTCCGCTTTGGTGGACATGTGAAGTAGATCCTCCATGTCCAAGTAGTGGTGCATGTCCACTATGTCCCGAATGTCATGGTTGAGGCCGTTCACAAACCTTGCCATGGTGGCCTCTCGCTCCTCATCAATATTCGCTCGAATCATGATGATCTCCATCTCTTTGTGATACTCCTCAACACTCATGACCCCTTGTTTCAAACCCTGCAACTTGAGGAACAAATCACGATAATAGTGGCTAGAAATGAACCTCTTACGCATTACCACTTTCATCTCCTCCCAAGTGTGGATGGGTCTTTCTCCACTTCGCCGTCGACTCACTTGTAGTTGGTCCCACCAAATACTAGCATAATCGGTGAACTCCACGGCCGCCAACTTCACTTTGTTTTCCTCCGAATAGGTGTGACAACCAAAAACATGTTCGACCTTTCTTTCCCATTCCAAGTAAGTTTCAGGATCATTCTTACCTTGGAATGAAGGGATCCTCAACTTCACTCCTCCAAGATCATTGGCTTGCCTCCATGGTGGTTGATTTCTCCGAATTGGTGACTCGTGAAAATCGGATAACTCCTCCTCTTCTTCAACAACTCGCCTCCTTGGTGGTGCTCTAGAATTGGAAGGGGATTGAAGTTCATCCATCCTCGCATTCAACCTTTGGAATTGTTCTTGTACAGCCCTCATGAACATCTTAATGTCCGCTTCACTGGTGTTACTCGACTCCGCCATTTACGTATCCTGTGAGAAAAATGAAAGGGAAAGGAAAAATGGACCTCACACACTCCCTCACTTGTTTACACTCAAAACAATTTGTTCGCTCGTGTTTCACTCAGTTTTGGCTTTTATCAAAATGTAACACTCTTGCCTTTTACCACTCAACTTGCTTCCTATAGCGTTCTTACCCAATTTCAACAAATCGAAAGGATCTTTGAAATGTGGCAATCCCGAACTAGAATTCAAAGATAAAATTCAAATTGGATTCAAGATGAAAAATTTGGGAAGAGGAAGAAAAGGGAAGAAGAAGAATGAAAATGGGACGTAGAATTCAAAATGTTGCAATTTTTTTTTGAGCCTTTAATTTTTTTTTTCTGATTTTTTTTTGTTTTTTTTTTGGCTCTTTTTTTTTTTGGTAGATGCAGTGGCAACAAGATGAATTTTTTTCAATATTTAAATGCAGGAGAAGCAATAATTTGTAACATCAAATGGAATCAACGTGAGATTTGCGTGGTTTTAAAATTGCAGAATTTTTTGCAAAATTTGAACCCGCTGTATCTCGCTATGTATAGCTCTGATTTTAATGATTCCAAATGGAGAAGAAAGATGAGCTTCTCAACTACAAGAAGGATATACTGTACGTCCGAAACGACGAAGAAATGACGTCTGTAGGGGAAGAAGAAAATGGACCAGAATTGTTGTTGGCCCGATTTGAAGAGAAATGAAAATGGAAGAAAGGATAAGAAAGAAAGAACCTGATTTCTTGCAAATGGGCTCTGATACCAAATGATACGCGATGCAAGACCCGCTAGGAATTGTCCTAGGAACCTTGTATAATGTTCGCGCGTTGAGCACCCGGATCGTCGCAAGAAAACAAGTGTATTTGGTGTGCGGATAGTGAAATGAGAAGGAAGGGGGAAATGGTCAAGGTAGAACCCAAAGAGAACTTGTCTCTAAGAACTCTAGCCACAAGACGCCACAAAGGATGACCAATCCTTTGATAAGTCAAGAATTAAGCAAGAACACAAAGGTTGCAAGCAAAACTCACCATAATAACATTACCTTCATTCATGATGCTTCAAGAGTACAAGGGGGTGGCTATTTATAGCCAAATAAACTTGAAATTCGAATTACACATGGGGTGGCTCTTTACATTAGTCTAATGGCTAGTTTTCCATAGTCAAAAAGCCTATAGGATGCTTTTGACAACTTTGGCACTTGACCAAGACTTTAGGAGACAAGTAGCACACCCTTTTGGAAAAGAAAAGACAAGTAGCCCACCACCTTTTGACTTTGAAGATTCCATGGTGGGTGGGCTTGAAATCTCGTAGCACCACTTGGGTTGGGTTTTTAAAAGCATGTTTGGGCCTTAATTAATGTAATTATAGGCCCGAATGCTTCCCCCAAGCAAAGGTGTTGGGCCTCCTCTTGGAATTCCATGATTAATCCATTTAAGGCCTCCTTCATTCTCTTGGTCCGCTCCCTTGTCATTGGGCCTCCAATTCCACGCAAAGGGTCTTGTCCACTTGTGTGCATTCCGCCTTCCTCATCATGTCCGCCTCCAACCCCGTGATGCCCATGTGTTCCATGATCCTCATCAATGGGACTAAGTGGCCAAATGGCCCAATGGGCCAAAGTGGCCCAATGGGCCTAATGGACCTAAGCTTCCTAATGTGCATAATGAGCCTAAGGGGCCTAATGGGCCTAAGTGGCCTAATCCACCTGATGGGTGTAATGGGCCTAAGTGGCCTAATGAGACTAATGGACCTATGTGGCCTAATGGGCCTAATGGGCCGAAGTGGCCTAATAGACCTAATGGGTCAAAGAGGCCAAATGGGCCAAATGGGCCTAATGGGCCTAATGAGCCGAAGTGGCTGAATGGGCCTAATGGGTCGAAGTGTCATAATGGGCTAAATGGGCCTAATGGGCCTAGTGAGCCTAATGGTCCTAAGTGGCCTAATGGGCCTAATGGGCCAAAGTGGCTTACGTGGCCTAATGGGCCAAATAGGCCAAAGTGGCCTAATGAGCCAAATGGGCCTAAGTGCCCTAATGGGCCTAATGTGCCTAATGGGCATAATTGGCCTAAGTGGCCTAATGAGCCTAATTGGCTTATTGGGCCTAATGGTCCTAATGAGCCTAAGTGGCCTAATGGGCCTATTGGGTCGAAGTGGCATAATGGGCCTAACAGGCCTTATGGGCCTCATGGGCCTAAGTGGCCTCATGGGCCTCGTTGACCTAAGTGGCCTAATGGGCTTAATGGGCCCAAGGGGCTTAATGGGTTTAAGGGGCCTAACAGGATAAATGGGATTAACTGGCCTAAGTGCCAAATGGGCCTAAATGAGAATAAGTGGGATAATGGGCCTAATAAGCCTAAGTGGCTTAATCGACTTAATGGGATTAATGGGATTAATGGGCCTAAGGGAATAATTGGCCTAAATGGCCTAATGGGCCTAAGAAGGATAATGGGCCTAAGTGACCTAATGGACCTGGGCAGCCTAATGGGATTAATGGGATTAACGGGCTTAGGGGCCAAATGAGAATAATGGGCCTAATGGGGAAAATAGGCCTAAGTGTCCTAATGGGTCCAATGGGCCTAAGTGGACTGATGGGCCTAGGTAGCCTAATCGGCCTAATGGGCCTAAGTGGCCTAATGGTCCAAATGGGACAAAGTGGCCTAATGGGACTAGGTGGCATAATGGTCTTAATGGGATTAACATGACTAGGGCCTAAATGGGCCTAATAGGTTGAATTGGGTTAGGTGGCCAAATGAGCCTAAGTGGTCGAATGGGCCAAAGTTTCCTAATCGGCCTAATGGGATTAATAAGCCTAACGGGAGTAATGGGCCTAAGTGACCTAATGGTCTGAATGGGCCTAATTTTCCTAATGGGCCTAATAAACCTAGTGGGCCTAAGGGGCCTAATGGGCCAAAGCTGCCTAATCAGTCTAATGGGATTTATTGGCCTAATGAGCCTAATGGATCTAATGGGGGGAATGGGCCTAAGTGACCTAATGGGCCTAAGTGGCCTAATCTACCTAATGTGATTAATGGAATTAGTGGAACTAAGTGGCCTAATGGGCCTTAGTGTCCTAATCGGCCTAATGTGCCTAAGTGGATTAATGGGCCTCAGTGGCCTAATGGGCTTAATGGTCATAACGGGCCTAATAGCCAAATGGTCCTAATGGGATAAATGGTCCTAATGAGTTGAATGGGACTAATTAACATAAGTGTCCCAATGGGCCTAATGGGCCTAAGTGGCCTAATGGGTCTAAGTTCCCTAATCGGCCTACTGGGCTTAATGGGTCTAATGGGACTAATGGGCCTAATGGGCCTAAGTGGCCTAATGGTCTGAATGGCCTCATCGGCCTAATGGAATTAATGGGCCAATGGGGGCTAAGTAGCCGAATGGGGCTCAGTGGCCCAATGGGCCTAATGGGTCAAAGTGGTCGAAGTGGCCTAATGGGCCTAAGTGGCCTAATGTCCCTAATGGGCCTAAGTGGCCTAATGGGCCTTAGTGGACTAATTGGACTAATGGGACTAAGTGTCCTAATGATCCTAATGGGCCTAATGGACTTAAGTGGATTAATGGGCCTAATGGTTCTAAGTGGCCTAATGGGCTGAAGTAGTCGAATGGGCCTAATGGGTATAAGTGGCCCAATGGGCTTGATTGGCCTAATGGTCTTGATGGGCCTAATGGACCTCATGGGCCTAAGTGGCCTAATAAGACAAATAGTCCTCAATGGCCTGATGGGCCTGATGGGCCAAAGTGGCCTAATGAGCCGAATGGGCCAAAGTGGCCAAATGGGCCTAATGAGCCTATTGGACCGAAGTGGCCTAATGAGACTGATGGGAATGATGGGAATGATGGGACTAATGGGCCTAAGTGTCCTAATGAACTGAATGGACCTAAGTGGCCTAATGGGCCTAATGGGCTTGATGGTTCGAATTTGCTGAATGGGTCTAAGTGGTTGAATGATCCTAATGGGTGGAATAGGCCCAAGTGGCCTAATGAGCCGAATTATCCTAAGTCGTGTAATGTGCCAAATGGACCCAAGTGGTCGAATGTTCATAATGAGACTTATGGTCCTGATGGGCCCAATGGGATTAATGGGCCTCAGTGGCTTCATGGGCTTGATGTCTTAATGGGCCTCATGTGCCTAAGTGGCTTAATGGGCCTAATGGGACTTAGTGGCCTAATGGGCCTAATGCGGTAATGAGCCTAAGTAGCCTAACGTATCTAATGGTCCTTAGTGTCTTAATGATCCTAGTCGGCCTAAGTGTCTTAATGAGCTGATTGGGCCTAAGTGGTCTAATGGGCCTAATATGCCTAATGGGACTAAGTGGCCTAATGGGCATGATGGGCCTTAGTGGCCTCATGGTCCTAATGGGCCAAATGGGACTAAGTGTCCTAAGTATCCAAATGGTCCTAATGGGCCTAAGTGTCCTAATGGGCATGATGGGCCTAATGGGTCTAAGTGTCCTAATGGGTCGAATGGGCCTAAGTGGCCTAATGGGTCAGATGGGACTGATGGGCCTAATGGCCCTAATGGGCCTCACTGGTCTAAGTCGTCCAATGGGCCTCATGGAGCTTAGTGTTCTAATGGGATGAGTGAGCCTAATGGGACTAAGGGGCCTAATGGACCTAATTTTCCTAATGGGGCTCAATGGCTGAATGTGCCTAATGAGCATAATGGGCCTGGTAGGCCCAATGGTCATAATGGGCCTAAGTGGCCCAATGGGCCTAATGGGCCTAAGTGTCCTAATGGGCCTAAGTGGACAAATGGGACTGATGGTTCTAATAGGGAAAATGGTCTTAAGTGGCCTAAGTGGCCTAATGGTCATAATGGGCCTAAGTGGCCTAATGAGCCTAGGTGGCCTCATGGACCTGATGGGACTAATGGGACGAATGGGCCTCAATGTCCTAATGGGACAAATAGTCCTGATAAGCCTAATTGGAATAATGGGCATAATGGTAAGAATGGTCCTAAATGGATTAATGGGCCCAATGAGCCTAAGTGGCCAAATGGGCCTAATGGGCCTAAGTGGCTGAATGGGTCTAATGGATCTAAGTGAAAAAATGGGCCTAATGGGCCTAAGTAACCTAATGGTCCTAAGTGGCCACATGTTCCTAATGGGACTAAGTGGATGGATGGACCTATTGGGCCTCATGGGACCAATGGGCCTCTGGGGCCTAAGTGGCCTAACGGTCCTAGTGGGCCTAATGAGACTAAGTCGCCAAATGGGACTAATGGGTTTTTAGTTGCATAATGGGATGAATGGACCTAATGTGACTAGTGGACCTAAGTGGACAATGGGACTAGTGGGCATAATGGGCCTAATGGGCCTAAGTGGCCTAAGTGGCCCAATCAGCCTAATCGAACAATTGTGGCTAATGGGCCTAAGTGGCCTAATGGACAAATCGGCCTAGGTGGTTGAATGGGCCTAAGTGGCCCATTGGGCCTAACTTGATTGGGTGGTCGAATGGGCCTAATGGGTCTGATAGGCCTAAGTGGCTGGCCTAATGGTATGGATAGGCCTAAGTGTCCTAATAGGCCTAATGGGCCTCATAGGCCTACGTGGCCCTCATGGGCCTATCGGCCTAAGTGGCCTAATGTTCCGAATGGGGCTAAGTGGCCAAATGGGAATAATGGGCCCAATGGGCCTAATTGGATTAACAGACCTAGGTGCCAAATGGGTTGAATGGGCTTAATGGGCCTAATGGGCTGAATGGGCCCAATGGGCCTAAGTGGACAAATGTGCCTAAATGGCCTAAGTGGTCTAATTGGCATAATGGGATTAATTGTCCTAATGGGCCTAATGGTCTTAATGTGCCTAAGTGGCATAATGGACCTAAGGGTTATAATGGGCCTAAGGGGCCTAATGGGCTTGGGTGGCCTACTGGGCATAATGGGATTAATGGGCCTAGGGGAAAAGTGGTCATGATGGGATGAATGGACCTCAGCGGGCTAATGGGCTTAAGCAACCTAATGGGCCTAAGTGGCCTAAATGGACTACTGGTCATAGTGGGTCTAAAGGGCAAAATGGGCCTAATGGGCATTAGTTGTCTAATGGACCTAGGTGGCCTAATGGGCTTAATGGGCTTAACAGGCCCAGGGTCCAAATGGGCCAAATGGGCCTAATGGGTCGAAGTGGCCTAATGGACCAAAGTTTCCTAATCGACCTAATGGGCATAATGGACCCAATGGACCCAATTGGCCAAATGGACCAAAGTGGCCTAATGGGACTAATGGGCCGAATTAGCCTAATTGGCCTAAGTGGACTAATGGGCCAAAGTTACCTAATCGGCCTAATGGGATTAAGGGGCCTAATGGGCCTAAGTGGCCTAAGTGGCCTAATGGGCCTAATTGGCCAAATCGGACTAATGGTATTAATGGGCCTAGTAGGCCTAAGTGGCCTAATGGGCCTTAGTCACCTAATCAGCCTAATGGGGCTAAGTGGCATAATGAGACTAAGTGTCCTGATGAGCTTAATGGGCTTAATGGTCCTAGGGGCCTAATGGGCCTAATGGGATGAATGTTCCTAATTAGACTAAGTGGATTAATGCACCTAATGGGAAAAAGTGGCCTAATGGGCCTAAGTTGCCGAATCGGTGTAATGGGGTTAATGGGCCTTAGGGGCATAATGGGACTAATGGGCCTACTTTGCCTAATGGGACTAAGTGCACTATTGAGCCTAAGTGGCATAATTGACCTAATGGGATTAATGGTTTTAGTGGGCCTAGGTTCCCTAATGGGCCTAGGTGGCTTGATCGGTCGAATGGGACTAAGTCGCCAAATTGGCCTAAGTGGCCCAATGGGCGTAATGGGCCTAAGTGGCCTAATGGGCCTAGTTGGACTAAGTGGATGAATGGGCTGAATTGGCCTAAGTAGCCCAATGGGCCTAATGGGCATAAGTGACCAAATGGTTCTAATGGGCCTAAGTGGCCTGATGGGCCTAATTGGCCTAAGTGGCCTCATGGGCCTAAAGGACCTTAGTGGCCTAATGGGCCTCAGTGGCCTAGTGGTCCAAATAGGCCTAATGGGCCTAATAGGACTAATGGTCCTAATGGGCCTAAGTGGCCTATGTGGTCCAATGATCCTAATGGGCATAATGGGCCTAATGGGTCATATGGGCCAAATTGGCCTAATGGCCTAATGGGACTAAGTGGCTGAATGGGCCGAATGGATTTAAAGGGCATAAGTGGCCTAATGGTCCTAGTGGGCCTAATGAGCCCAATGGACCGAAGTGGCCTAATGGGTCAAATGGGATGAATGAGCTAAATGGGATGAATGGGCCTAAGTGGACCGATCGGCTTAAAGGGCCTAATAGGCCAAAGTGGCCTAATGGACTGAAGTGGACGAATGGGCCTAAGTGGCTTAATGGGGTTAATGGGCCTAAGTGGCCTAATGGGGCTAATGAGCCGAAGTGGATGAATGGGATTAAGTGGCCCAATGGGTCTAATGGGCCCAATGGGTGTAAGTGGCCCAGTGGGGCTAATTGTCTTAATGGGTCGAAGTGGCTTAATGTGATTAATGGGACCAAGTGGCGGAATGAGTCGAATGGTCCTAAGTGGCCCAACTGGCTGAATAGGCCTAATGGGACTAATGGGCCTAATAGTTCTAAGTGGCATGCTGGGCCTAAGTGGCCTCATGGGACTAATGGGCCTAAGTGGCCTAATGGGCCTAATGGGACCAAGTTTCCAAATGGTTCGATTGGGCCTTAGTGGCCGAGTGGGCCTAATTTTCCTAAGTTGCCTAATGGGCTAATGGGATGAATGTGCCTAATGGGACTAAGTGGCCTAATGGGCCTAATTGGTCTAATGGGCCTAAGTGGCATTGTGGGTCTAAGTGGCATAACGAGCCTAAGTGGCCCAAATGGGCCTAATGGCCCGAATGCGCCTAATGGATCGAATGGGACTAAGGGCCTAAATTGGCCTAACATGCTGCTTGGGCCTAATGGTCCAAAGTGTCCTAATGGGCCTAATGGACCGAATGGGCCTAATGGGCCTAACTGGTCTAAGGTGCCTCATGGGCCTAATGGCCTGAATTGGCTTAATGGTCCAAATGGGCCAAAGAGGCCTAATCAGCCTAATGGGCCTAAGTGGCCTATGGGCCTAAGTGGCCTAATGCAAAAAAGTGGCCTAATGGGCCTAAGTGGCATAATGGGCCTAATGGAACTAAGTGGTCGAATGGGCCTAACAGGACTAAGGGGTATAATGGGCATAATGGGCCTAAGCGGTCTAAGTGGCCTAATGGGCCTAATGGGCCTAAGTCGCCTAATAGGGATAAGTAACCTAATGGGCCTAATTGGCCTCATGGGCGTAATGGGCCTAAGTGGCCTAATGTGCCTAATGGGCTGAATGGGCCTAATGTGCCCAATGGGATGAATTGGCCTAATTGGCCTGAGTGGCCTAATGGGCCTAAGTGGTCTAATGGGCCGAAGTGGTCTCATCAGCATACTGGGCCTAAGTGGTTGAATGGTCTGAATGGGCCTAATGAGCCTAATGGACCTAATGGTTCTAAGTGGCCTGAGGGGATTAATGGGCCTAAGTGGCCTAACCGACCTAATGGGTTTAATGGGATGAGGTGGCCTAATGGGCATAATGGGCCAAAGTGGCCAAAGTGGCCTAATAAGCCTAATAGGCCAAAGTGGCCTAATGGGACTAAGTTGCCTATTAGGCCTAATGGGCCTAAGTAGAATAATCATCCTAATGGGATTAATGGGCCTAAATGGACTAATGGTCACAATGGGATGAAGTGGCCGAAGTGGCCTAATGGGCCTAATGGTCCAAAGTAGCCTAATCAACCTAATGGTCCTAAGTGGCCTAATGGGTATAAGTGGCATAACGAGCCTAAAGGGCCTAAGTGGATTAATGGGCCTAATAGACCTAAGTGGCCCGATGGGCCTAATAGGCCTAAGTGGCCTCATGGGCCTAAAGGGCCTAAGTGGCCTCATGGGCCTAATGGGCCTCACTAGCCTCGTGGGACTAAAGGGCTTAAGGGGACTAAGTGGCATAATGGGCATAATGGGCCTAATCAGCCTAATGGAGCTAAGCACATGAGCCTTAGCCCAGTTGGTAAGGACTCCGTAAGTACATCCAAGCGACCCAAGATCAAATCCAGGCGGAGGCATCATTTCCGAGGTTACTGTAGCAGTATTGTAGCGGGACTGTAGCAGACACTGTTTGGTACTGTAGCAGCTGGGAATATGCCTCCGTTTGGGATTTCGGGCCACCTCAAGGCTTTTGGACCACCTTAAGTGCAGATGCAAATCAAACAACCTACAAGGAACAAGTTCTACAAGGAGGATGGGCAAGGAGCTTTCACCACAAGTAGAAGCTAACGGATTGCATGAATGATAGGGTATGACACCTACCATCGGGACAAGCCTGTACATGCACGGGAATGCCTAGCTGAACAACCACGCGTATGTGGAGAGCTGATTTCATGATGAAGATGCTAGGGAGGAGTAGTTCCAAGTAGTTAGTCTAGGTTGTATTTAATGTTTGAAGCCTACAGGCAATGAATTCCTCTAAGGCCTATGGGCCATGTATTACTTACACCTACGGTCCTTATAAGGGTTCCACCTCACCCCTTTAAAGGTTTATTATCAAAATAAATAAAAAATGAAGGCCTTCGGGCCATTGGAGGAGCCTAATGGAGCTAAGAAGCCTAATCGGCCTAATGGGCTTAAGTTGTCTAATGGGACCAATAGGACTAATGGGCCTAATGGGTCTAAGTGGTTTAATGGGCCTATGTGACCTAATAAACCTAATGGGCCTAATGGGAGTAATGGGCTTAAGTGGTCGAATGGGCCTAAGGGGCCTAATGTGCTGAATGGTATTAAGTGGCCTAATGGGCCTAATGGGCCTAAGTGTCCTATTGGGCCTAAGTGATCTAATCATCCTAATGGACCTAATGGGCGTAATGGGACTAAGTGGTCTAATGGGCCTTATTGGTCAAATGGGCCTAATGTGCCTAGTTATCCTAATGGTTATAATGGGCCTAAGTGGCCGAATTGGCCTATTGGGCCTTATGGACCTAAGTGGCCTACTGGACCCAATGGGCATAAGTAGCCAAATGGTCCAAATGGGCCTAATGGGACAAATGTTCCTAGTGGGCCTAATGGGCCTAAGGGGCCTACTGGGCCAAAGCAGCCTAATGGGACTATGTGACCCAATGGGCACAATGGGCCTAAGTAGCCTAATGGCCCTAAGTGGCCTAATGGGATTAATGGGCCTAATGGATCTAATGGGTATAATGGTCCCAAGTGGCCAAAGTGGACTAATGGGCCTAATGGGCCTAAATGGCCTAATGGGACAAATGGGCCTAACAGACCTAAGTGGCCTAATGGTCCCAATTGGCCTAAGTGGCCTAAAGGGACTAATGGGCCTAATGAGACTATGGGCCTAGGTGGCTTAATGGGCCTAAATGGCCAAATGGGCCTAAGTGGACTAATGGGCCTAAAGATCCTAATCAGCCAAAGGGACCTAATGGAACCAAGTGTTATAATCATTGCCTAATGGGTTTAATGGGCATAATGGGCCTAAGTGGCCAAATGGGCCAAATGGGCTTAAGTGGCATAATGGGCCGAATGGGCCAAGTGGCCTAATCGATCTAAAGGGCCTAATGGTCCAATGAAGCCTAATGGGCCTAAGTGGAATAATCGACCTAATGGGCCTAAGCGGCCTAATGGTCCTAAAGGGCTTAATAGGAAAAAGTGGAATAATGGACCTAAGTGGCACAATCGTAACCAAATTGGCCTAAGTGGCCAAATGGGCCAAATGGGCCTAAGTGGCCTAATCAGCCTAAAGGTACAAATGGGCCAAAGTAGCCTAATGAGACTAAGTGGCATAATCGGCCTAATGGGCCTATTGGCCAAAGTGGCCTAATGGGCCTAATGGGACTAAGTGACCTAATTGGCTAATCGACCAAAGGGGCGTAATTGGACTAAGTGGTCGAAGGGGCTATATCAAATGAATTGGACTAATGGACTGAATGGGCCTTAGTGACTTAATGGGATGAATGTGCCTAAGTGGCCTAATGTTCCTAATGGGCCTAATGGGCCTAAGTGGCCTAATGACCCTAATGTGATGAATGGGCCTAATGGTCCCAATTGGCCTAAGTTTCCTAATGGGCCTAAATTGCCTAATGGGCCAAATGGGCCTAAGTGGCCTAATGGGCATAATAGGTCAATTAGGCCTAAGTGATGTAATGGGCCTAATGATCTGAATGAGAGTAAGTTGTCTAATGGGCCTAATGGGCTAAATGGGATGAAGTTGTGGAATGGGCCTAATGGGTCGAAACATCTTAATGGGTCGAATGAGCCTAATGATCCTAATGGACCTAAGTGGCCTAGCAGTCCTAATGGGCCTAGGTGGCCTAATGGGCCTTAGTGGCCCATTGGGTCTAATGGGGATAATGGGTTGAATGTACCCAATGGGCTGAAGTGGACTAGTGGGGCGAATTGGCCGAATGGGCCTAATTGGTTGAAGTGGTCTAATGGGCATAATGGGCCTAATGGGCCTACTGGACCAAAGTGGCCTAATGGGATGAATGGGAATCAAGGGTCCAATGTGTTTAATGGTTTGAATGGGAAAAATGGGACTAAAGGTTCTAATGGGGATAATGGGCCTAATTAGCTGAATGGGTCGGATGGGTCTAATGGGCCTTGTGGGTCAAAGTGGCTTAATGGACCTACTAGTCCTAATGGACCTACTAGGCCTAATGGACCTAATAGGCCTTAGTGTCCTAATGGTCTTAAGTGAAAAAATGGACCTAATGCGCCTAATGGTTGTAATGGGCCTAAGTGAACCGATGGGCCTAATGGGCCTAAGTGGCTGAATGGGCCTAATGGGCCTAAGTGGACCAATGGGCCTAAGTGGTCTAATGGTCCTAAGTGGCTGAATGGAACAAATGGGATGAATGGGTCGAATTGGCCAATTGGGTCAAATGGGCCTAAGGGGCCTAAGTAGGTTAATGGGCCTAAGTGTCCTAATGGGCCCAATGGGCCTAATGGTCCTAATGGGCCTAAGTGTCCTAATGGACATAATGGACCTAAGTTTCATAATGGGCCTAAGGGACCTAAGTGGACTAATGGGACAAAGTGAACGAATGGGCCTAATGGGTATAATGGGCCTCAGTGGCCAAATCGGCCTAATGGGCATAATGAGACTAAGTGTCCTAATGGACCTAATGGGCCTAAGTTGACCAAATGGACTAATGAGACTAATGGGACTAATGAGACTAATGGGACTAATGGGATTAACTGGGCCTACTGGGCCTATTGGGCCTAATGGGCCTACTGGGCTTAATGGGCCTACTGGGCCTAATGGGACTATTAGGCTTTCTGTGCCTAATGGTCCTAAGTGGAATAATGGGCCTAAGTGACCTAATGGGCATAAGTTACCTAATGGGTCTAATGGGTATGAGTTTCCTAATGGGTCTAATGGGCCTAATGGACCTAAGTGGCCAAATGGGCCAAAGTGGACGAATGGGCCTAATGGGATTAATGGGCATAATGGGCTGAAGTGGCCAAATGGGACTAAGTGGCCTAACGTGCCTAATGGGATTAAGTGGCCTAATGGACCAAATGGGTTTAAGTGGCCTAATGGGCCTAATGGGACTAATGGGCCTAAGTGGCCAAATGGGACTAAGTAGCCTAATGGGCCAAATGGGCCTAAGTGGCCTAATGGGACAAAGTGGAAGAATGAGCCTAATGGGCATAATGGGTATAATGGGCATAAGTGGTTTAATGGACCTAATGGGCCTAAGTGGCTTAACGGGCCTAATAGTCCTAATGGGCCTAAGTGGACGAATGGGCCTAAGTGGCCTAATGGGCCTCATGGGCCTAATGGGATTAATGGACCTATGTTTCCTAATGGGCCTAAGTGGTCGAATGGGCCTAAGTCGCCTAAGGGGACTAATGGGCCTAATGGTCCAAAGTGGCTGAATGGGACTAATGGGCTTAATGGGCCTAAGTCGCCTAAGGGGACTAACGAGCCTAATGGTCCGAAGTGTTTGAATGGGTCTAATGGGCCTAAGTGGCACAACAGGCCTAATGGGCCTAATGGGCCTATGTGGGTGAGTGGGCCTAAGTGGGTGAATGGGTATAAGTGGCATAATGGGCCTAGAGGTCCTAACTGACCTAATGTGCCTAATGGGCCTAAGTGGCATAATGTGCCTAATGGACTAATGGTCCTAATGATCCTAAGTGGCTGAATTGGCCAAATGGCCCTAAGTGGAAAAATTGTTCAAATGGTCCAAATGGGCCAAATGGGCCTAAGTGGCTTAATGGGTCTAAGTGACATAATTGGCCTAATGGTAATAAGTTTAATAATGCATCTAATTGGACTAATGGGCCTAATGGGCCTAAGTGGCGTATGGGTTTAAGTGGCAGAATATGCCTAATGGGCCTAAGTGGAGGAGTTATCCTAATGGGTCGAGGTGGCCTAATGGGACTAATGGGAATAAATGGACCAATGAGAATAATGGGCCTAATGGTCCTAATGGGAATAATGGACCTAAGTTTCCTAATGAGCCTAATGGGCCTAAGTGGCCTAATAGGCGGAATGAGCCTCAATGGCCTAATGGCCCTAATGGACATAATGGGTCGAATGGGCCTAAGTGACGTAATGGGACTAGGTGGCCTGATGGGCCTAATGGGAATAAGTGGCATAATGTGCCTAAGTGGCCTAATGGACCCAATGAGCCTAATGAACTGAAGTGGCCTAATGGGCCTAAGTGGCGGAATGGGCCTAATGGGCCTAAGTGGTTGAATTGGCCTAATGGGCCGAAATGTCCTAATGGGACTAAGTGGCCTAATGGTTCTAATGGGTTAATGGTAATTATGGGCCTAATATGACTAATTGGCCTTAGTGGCCTAATGGGACTAATGGGATTGAGTGGCCTAATGGGCCGAATGGGCCTAAGTGGTCTAATGGGACTAATGGGCCTAAGTGACCTAATGGGATGAATGCGCCTCAATGGACTAATGGTCCTAATGGGCCTAAGTGGATTAATGGGACGAATGGGTTGGATGGTCATAATGGGATGAATGGTCCTAATGGGCCTAAGTGGCCTATTGGGCCTCAGTGGCCGAAGTGTCCTGATGGGCCAAATGGGCTTACATGGCCTAAAGGGCCTAATGGGCCTAAGTTTCCTAATGGGCCTAATGGAATGAATGGTCCTAAGTGAGATAATGGTACAAAGTGGCATAATGGTCCTAAGTTACCTAATGGGCCAAAGTTTCCTAATGGGCCTGATGGGCCTAGTGGGCCTTAGTGGCCTAAGGGGTCGAAGTGGCCTATTGGGCCTAATGGTCCTGATGGGCCTAATGAGCCTAATGGGCCTTAGTGGCCTAATGGGCCTAAGTTTCCTAATGTGCCTAAGTGGCCTAATGGTCCAAAGTGGACTAATGGTCCTAATGGGACTAAGTGGCCTAATGGGCCTAAGAGGACTAAGTGGCCTAAGGGGGAACAATGGCCTAATGGGCCTAATGGGACTTAGTGGCCTAATGGGCCTAATGAATTGAATGGGATTAAGTTGCATAATGGGATTAATGGTCCTAATGGGCCTAAGTAGCCGAATGGGCCTAAGCAGCCTAATGGTCCTAAGGGGCCTAATGGCCTAATGGGCCTAATGGGCCTAAGTGACCTAAGGGTCCTAATGGGACCAATGGGAATAATGGACCTAAGTGGCCTAATGGGCCTTAGTGGCCTAATGGGCCTAAGTGGTCTAATGGGCCTAAGTGGCCTGATGGGTTTTGTGGGCCTAATGGACACAATGGAACTAATTGGGCCAATTGGCCTAATGGGCCATATGGGCCTAAGTGGCCTAATGGGACTAATCTAATGGCCTTAATGGGCCAAATGGGCCTAAGTGGACTAATGGGACGAATGGTCCTAAGTGGCCTAATGGGCCTAAGTGTCCTAGTTAGCCTAATGTGCCTCATGGGCCTAAGTTTCCTAAAGGGATTTAGTGGCCAAATGGGTCTAATGGGACTAATGGGTTGAATGAACCTAAGTGGACTAATGGGAATAATGGGCCTAAGTGGCCTAATGGTCCTAATCTAATGGACTTAGTGGGCCAAATGGACCTAAGTGGCCTAATAGGCTGAATGGGCCTAATGGGACGAAGTGGCCCAATGGGCCTAATTGGCTGAATGGGCCTAATGGGAGTAATTGGACAAATGGGTCAAATGATACTAATGGGCCTAATGGAACTAAGTGGCATAATAGGCCTAATGAGCCTAATGAATGAACTTGATGGCTCTTCACTCTCCTGGATCCCAATTCCCCCCCTGCCTTCTCTTCCCCTCCTAGGGCTTTGAGGGTCTTCTTGATGGTGATGGTGCCGCTTAACCTAGTACATCTTCATCCTTATCTTGCTTTCTTTTTATTCCCTCTCGAATGATGTGGATTTCTTGTGTGGTCATTGCATGCCACTCACCACCCCTCTTTCGGTCTATCCCTGCACATTGGACCCCCATTCTGGGTTTGTGTGTGTGGGTGCTTTAGACGACTTGGGTCAGTGCTGGTGATTGTATCTAGTGCCTTATTTCTCTTCTCCCCATGATGGCGTACCCATCACGTTTGAATACACTTTGGTCAGGCTCGATTCGGGATCTAGGCCTACTTGGGATGGTGTTGGAGTAGGGTTGGCAGTGGTTTCAGCTCGGGTTCATTCCTCTGTTTGGATCCTTCTCTATTTTGGGGATGCAGATTGAGGTATCATATGGTGTTTTTTTTGGGATTTATTTTTTTCTCTGTTATTGGTTCTCTATTTTGTTGGACCGATATGGTTTCCACATTGTTCCCCTACTGAGGCCTCCATCTTCTCATCCTTCCTATGCTCATTTCCCTGTTAGTCCAGTGCGCAGGTCTTAATTGAGGTTCTAGGAGGCGTGGATCGAGCGGATTAGGGTCTCCGGGAGGGCGAATGGGCCATATTTTAAGGTTTGAATGATTGTGATGTTCTGTTTTGATGGTTTTTTGGTGGTGATGTTAGAGTTTTATAGTGGTGATATGAAGACATCAGTGGTGATTAGTTGATGTCCTGGTTCATTTTTCTCTGGTTCTCAGCTCCGAAGATGATAATCGATGATGATGAAGGTGGTGTTCCCTACAGGGATGTGGTGACTCTGGAGATGATGGTTACGACGATGATGTTCGGAGTGGATGAAAACTAGGTGATGATGATGGAGACAACTTCTTTGACATGATATATTTAATGTAGTGGATTTTATGAAAATTTATAAAATGATTTAGAGGGAATAATGGGAATAAGTGGCCTAATATGCCTAATGTGTTGGGACCAAGTTGGATAGAGAAGGAAGCAATAAGAGTTTTCTGTTACAAAGTGTTGTCTTTTATTGTCAAAGAAGATAAATCAATTCACTTTGTAAAGGACTTGAAAACTAGACGATGATTTGTTGAATTATATTTCACAAATATCATAAGTTAGGAGAACTTGTGATGAAATCCTTGTGATGGAAAGGGGGAGCAAAGGTACTGCTAGTCGTATTCAGTTTTGATTGGAAGGAAAGATGCTAGTGGAAGACATGGAAGGTTCAGTACTTTCTACTGAAAATCTGACGATGCTAAAGGTGTTTGATCAAAGACTATATATCAATATAGATATAGTTTGTGATAAAAGTAGTTGTTTGTTGAATATTCCAGATGATAATGAAGAATCATTGGTGTTATGGAAAAGGAGGGGATTTCTTGAAAGATTGGTTTTTGCGCACAAGATTGAAGGGAGTTTGGAATGTTGCGGGCAAGGCATTATTTGAGGCCAAAACTCCGAAAAATGGCAAAGGCATGAAGTGCCAAAAAGATTCAAGAACTCGCGAAAGATGAGGATGGCGCAAAACTGACTTACACGCCCAATGTGACGTCAAATGGGGTTTTGTGTTATGTGTTAGGATCTTGCGCGACACATAGGTTTTTTGCGTGTGGGGGCCGACGAGGTCTATAAATAAGAAGTGACCCCCTCGAATTTGATGAGCTCGACCCTTAGAGAAATCCCAAGCTCTAAGGCATGAAATAATTTTAATAAAAGGGAAGTGCATGAAAGAAATAGAGTTATGCGCAAGAAGGTGAAAATGCGCATAAGAAGAGAGTTGCACGCAAGATTGAGTTGCGCGAAAGAGGTGTTTCACGACAAAAGTTGCATCTTGAATGCATGGCATAAAATTTGCATGCAAGACGCCTAAAAGGGTGCGTGAAAGATTTGGGTTCTTCACACGTATTTTGTTGTGTGTATGATAGTTCTTACCGACTTCTGGGTAGGAAAGTGAAGATTTGTACATCAGAGAATACACCTGCTCAATTTTAAAGAAGCACTAAAATACTGTAATTTCCATTTGTGCTAAGAGGGTGAACACACACTTGAAGATTGTTTTCCAAGTGCTACACAAGTGTAAGGGCATATCCTACTCATTGTATTCCACATCAAAGGATTGTTTTCTATTGGATTGTGTAGTACTAGACTGTTTTCGTACCATACCAAGGATGTAGCTACTCTTGTTGAGTAGTGAACCATGTAAATCTTGTGTTCAGGTGGGTATGTGTGTTCAGTAGGGAAGAAACTCTTTAACAATATATTAATGTTGTTTTAAAAAGAATGAAACAGAAAAAAGAAAAAGATATCACTGATTCACCCCCTCCCCCTCTCAGTGATACGTGGATCCTGACTGGGAAACTTCATAATGGGCCTAATTGTCCTAAGTGGCCTAATAGGCCTAATGAGCCTAAGTGGACTAATGGGCTGAAGTGGGCCAATGGGCCCAATGGGCCTAAGGGTCCAAATGGGCCTAAGTGGCCTAATGGTCTTAGTGTCTAATGGTCCTAATGGGCCTAAACGAACTAAGTGGCCTAAAGGGCCTAATGGGACTAATTGGCCTTAGTGGATGGGTGGGATTAAGTGGCTTAATGGGCCTAAGTGAACTAATGGGCCTAATGTTCCTTAGTGGCCTAAGGGTCCTAAGTGGAATAATGGGCATAAGTGGGCTAATGGGCCCAATGGATAATGGGCCTAATTGGACTAAGTGACCTAAGTGGCCTAATGGGCATAATGGGCCTAAGTGTCCTAAGTTGACTAATGGGAGCAATGGGCCTAAGTGGAATAATGCGCCTAAGTGGCCTAAGTAGCCTAATGGGCCTAATTTCCTCAACGGCATAAGTTACCTAAGGGGCATAATGGGCCTAAGGGGCCTAAGTGGCCTAATGGGCCTAAGCGACAAAAGTGGCCTAAGGGGATAAATGGGCCAAATGGGATCAATGGGCCTAAGTGGCCTAATGGGCCTAAGTGGCCTAATGGGCCTAAGTGGTCTAAGTGGCCTAATGGGCCTAATGGGGTTAAGCGGCTTAAGCGGCCTAAGTGTCCTAATGGACCAAATGGGACTAATGGGTTCAATGATCCTAAGTGGACTAATGGGCCTAAGTGTCCGATAGGGCCTAAGTGGCCTAAGTGACCTAATGGGCCTAATGGGCCTAAGTGGCCTAATGAGACTAATGGGGATAATGGGGATAATTGACCTAATTGGACTAATGGGATGAATGGGCCCAATGGGCCAAGTGGGACTAATAGGCCTCAGTGGTCTAATGGTCGTAAGTGGCCTAATTGGCCCAATGGGCCTAGGTGGCCTAATGGGCCTAATATGCTTAATTGGTCGAATGAGCCTAAGTGGCATAATGGTCCTAATGGTTTTAATGCACCTAATGATCCTAATGGACCTAAGTGTCCTAATGGGACTAATGGGCCTAAGTGGCCTAATGGGCCTTTTGGGCCTAAGTGGACCAATGGGCCTAAGTGGCCTAATCATCCTAATGGGATTAAGTGGACTAATGGGCCTAATGGTCCAATTGGGCCTAAGTGACCTAATGAGCCTAATGGGCCTAATGGAACTAATGATCCTAAGTGTCTTAATTAGTGTAATGGGACTAATGGGACTAAGTGGCCTAATCGTCGTAATGGGACTAATGGGCCTAAGTGGAATAATGAGCCAATGGGCCTAAGTGGCCTAATGGGCCAAATGGGCCGAATGGGACTAATGAGACTAAGTGAACCTAATGGGTCTAAGTGACCAGATGAGCCTAAGTGGCCTAATCATTCTAATGGGCCTATTTTGGCCTTAGGTATTAGTGTTTCAGTTATAGTGTTTTGGGTCTAGGTTTTAGGATTTTTTTGTTCTAATTGGCCTAAATTGGTCTAAATTGGCCTAATTTACCAAATGGAAAAATGAAAAATTATCCTAATGGACCAATGAACTAATGGGATATTTTATTAATGACCTAAATGACCTAATTAGTCTAAATAGCCTAATGGACCAATAGCCTAAGGGCCTAATTTTCATAATAGCCTAATTGGCATAAATTAACTAATTGGTCTAAATAGCCTATTTAGTCAAAATGGATTAAATTTTCTAATTAGATTAAATGGACTAATTGGCCTAATTGGTCAAATTGACCTAATTGGCCTAATTGGTCTAAATTGACCTAAATGGCCAAATGGGTCTAAATGGTCTAATTGCTCCAAATAGACTAAATGGTCTAATTGGACTAAATGGTTTAGTTGGCCTAATTATTCTAATTGGACTAATTGGATAAATTGGCATAAATAGTCAAATATAAAAATAAAAAGTTGGCCTAATGGTGTAATGAACTAATGGGATATTGTTCTAAATAGCATAATGGCCTAATCGGCAGAAATGACCTAATTGGTCGAGTTGGCCTAATTTTTCTAAATGGATTAAATGATATAATTGGATTAAATAGTCTAATTAGAATAATTTTCCTAATTTACCTAAATGGTTTAATTGTCCTAATTGTCCTAAATGGCCTAATAGACTAAATGGCCTAATGGACTAATTGGCCTAAATGGATTAAAGGCCTAAATTGCCTATATCCCAATGACCTAATTGGACCAATGGACTAATTGGACTAAATGACCTAATTTTCCTAAACAACCTAATTGTAATAATAGACCTAATTGGCCTAATTCGCCTAATTCTCCTAATTCACCTAAATGGCCTAATTGAATAATTAGAAAAATAGCCAAATGGACAAATGATTAAAATTACCAAGTGACCGAATAACCAATTAACACAACAAAAATGGAATTAGACCGAAATGAACATACAAGAGGAATCCATACCATACACATTTTTATTAGGCTAATTAGTATGTATTGTTTATGTTGGGTCACTAGTATTAAATTTCTAATTAAATTTATTTTTAGATGCTTCTTAATTTTATGGATTTCTTCTACAGCTACAATTTTAATTCATTCTAGGTTTATCACTTTTATATTATTCTATAATGTAGTATTATACTAATAAATTTCATTTACAACAAGTGACATTTGGCATCAAAGGTAGTGTGCCTTGAGAAAAATTAGTTTCCTTGAATAGGAAGTAAAATAATGGAAGTGTTGTAAATGTAAAAACACAAGAAAAGATTGTAATTTTTTTATTGATATTTCAAATTTTGATACATAATTCATAACTAAATATCTTGTTTATATTTTCAATAGTGTGTCTTGGAGGCCCTCGATGAGAAAGAAGATGACAACTTCAGGCTAAATGATTATTTGAGACAAGTATTATGTGAGGAGCGACATGGGAGAGTCTAATGTCGAACCATGAAAAACATTGTCCCCACTAGATATTGGCCCTCATTGTTTGCCTCTCCAACCTATCAAACCACTGAGATGGAAAAATCTCATGAAGAAGTTGATGATGCCAAAAAAAATAGCTATATAGGAGCGTGAAATAAGTAAATTGGTCATCGAACACTTCCTAAAAGATATATCAGTTATAAGTCCACCACTTCCATTAGATACTGCTATTAATTTTGATTCGTGTATGACATCAATGTGCTCTTTATATGATACCTCGAGTGATTTCAATGAGGGTCCTAGTGGTGGTCGAGCTAATGGTGGTTACAGTGGAGGTGGTGGGGGGGGAGGGTGGCGGTGGTGGTTTCAGGCATAATGGGTCTAATGGGACTAATGGTTCTAATAGTTTTAAGTGGCCTAATGGGCCTAAGTAGCCTACGTTTCCTAATGTGCCTAATGGGCCTAATCGGCCCAATGGTTCTAAGTGGCTCAATGGGCCTGAGTGGCATAAGTTGCCTAATGGACCTAATGAGATTAATGTGTCTAATGGGTCTAAGTGGCCTAATATGCCTAACGGTTCTAATGGTACTAATGGTTCTAATGAGCCTAAGTGGCCTAATGGGTCGAATTGGTTGAATGGGAATAACATTACTGGAAAAAGGGCTTTTTGGGACAATGCATTTATGATGGGATCCTATCGCAAATGGACCGTTGCAGAAAAGTGCATCGCAAATATTATCTTTTATGGAAGTCCATCGCAAAAGGTTATTATTTGTGATGGGTAGTGGCACTGTCACAAATAGGTTTAGTGTTTTTTTAAAACTCTATTGTGACGGGTTGACCACCCGTCGCAAATCGTGTTCCCGTTTTTTTTTAAAATTTTTTGAAATGAACCATCACAATTAGTATTTGTGACGGTCCATCACAAATATTTTGGAAAATACAAAAAAAAACCCTTTTGCGACAGGCCCATTGCAAATAGTTGAAAAAATAAAATAAAAATAAATAAAATAAAATAATATTAATAAAAATATAATATTAATATAAATGAAATCGTAATATTAATATTATTACAATAAAATTATTTATAAAATAATATTATTATTAATAATAATATAATATTAATATGAATGAAATAATAATATTAATATTCATAAAATAAAATTAATTATAAAATAATTAAATAATATAATAATATTATTATTAATATTAATAAAATAATATTATTAATATTATTAATATTATTAATATAATAAAAAACTCAGTATTCACAAAAATATAAAAATATATTAATTAATAAAATAATAAATAAATAATAAAAACTGTAATATTCAAGAAAATATAAAAAATGCACTATTTAAAACTTTAAATAGTTAATATTACAAAAAAAATACATTAAAATGTTTCATTATAAAATAAAAGTACATCATTGAGGGGGAGGGTCGTCTAGAGGAGTTTTAGGAGATGGGGGGGGGGGGAACTCCATCCCTAAACTGCGAGTCAGACATCGCATGTACTCCATCTTCTCCTGATCCTACTGATGTCACCATCAACACATCTCATCATGCATCTCCTATTGTTTCTACTACTATTGTTATAGGAACTTTTTCTACTGTTGTTGCTAACACTGACGCATTTAATCTTGCTTCCTACACATAGTCTCTATAAGCTCACTCTAAGCTTGCAGCTTCTCCTCATATTGTTCATGAGATGATGATGACTCTCCGTGAGATCCTCTTGAGCTAGACGCTGACATCGTAGAGGTGCCATAAAAACCTCTAGGGGTCAATTGAGTGCTAATAGAAATAATTTGGTCTTTCTCGAAGGCATACCGGGTTGCCTGCATCCATGATGCCACATCAAATCAGGGGCACTAGTCTGACCATCGATCTCAGCCTGACTCTCACTATGTGTCTGAGACATCACAACCTCATATGACTCCTTCAATTGAAATTTAAAATTAAAATAGTTAAAATATTATTTGTAGTTAAATTTAATACTCAAAAATAAATTATACTGACCACAATCCGATGCTGGCGAGCACCTCTAATCTCTCTAGTAGATGGATCACTATACATCCTCCTATAAACGCCATAATCTGTAATATCAGGCTGTTCAACTGCCTATATGAATATAAAATAAAGCGTTTACATTTAAAGTTATATACAATATTTAAAGAAAATGTACTGACCATATGCTCCCTATGCATACTGAATGTACGACTACCAGCTCGATTGGTCACCTCCTGTCTCCCCTGATTTTTCCAACCTGCTGAGGATCAACTCTGAAAACTCATACTCAACCAGTGTGTACATAATCTATCCCAAACCTGAGATGAAATATAATCAGGTCAGTGGACACAAAATATCGCATCAAACTATGTAACTTCTACTTTATCCATTGTTTTCCTTTTCAAATTGTGCAAAAATTGAGTGCAACCTGGATGCATAGCTCCCTTCCATTCATTCCAGATAGCTTCTTGCATGCTCTCATCAATGGATACCATAAACCCAACAAATAATTTATTATATCAATTTATTAATTAAATTAATTTCAAAATAAATATTATTTATTTACGTACCAAACAATTATCAAACATGAAGTGATCTACATCAACGAGAATATGATCTCATGACACCCATGCATCAGAAAAATAATTGTGTAATATAGCGCTCCCCTATCCAACAGCTATATACGTAAAGCTGTGAAAAAAACAATTAATCAAACAATTAGAATATACATAAATTAATTAAAACTAACTAAAATACACAGGTAAACATACCTCTACGCGCATGGATCAAACCCAAGATGTGGATGTCTCTTGGGGATAGGGTTTGGAATCATCAGTTGGGCAAGACCACGCCCCCTACGAGTACCCCCTGAACTGCTGGTAGTCTGAGGGTAAGATGATCTGACATCCTACTCATCCAAACAGACGATACAGATCCTCTTCCCCCTGAAACATGAAATGATTTTTGTTAGAAAATAGTTGAAAACAACTATTATATATAGATATATGTTATATATGATTATAAATATCATTTAACTGTGTCAATGTTCATCCTTATCCTCATCTTCATAGCTATCGATGTCAATGTCTTCATCTTCCTCCTCAGCATCATAAATTTCCATATTAGTTTCAATTTCATCATCTCTTGTCATTTCAAATTAAGTTGTAATGTCATTAACATCATCATCACCATCGGCCCTTAACTGTGGGGTGTCATCAATGATATTCATGTCTCTTAGTGAAAAAGATGGATTCAGAGCAGTCTCTTGAAAAATTTCAATTCCTTGCACTTTAGAGAAACCATATTCACTTTCAGTAAACTGATTATCTCAAGATTTAATTTTTATTATACTCAACCAATCACACAACTCCCTTGAAGTAGAATATTTTTTTCTTAATAAATTTGATGTGCCTAATGAGCTAATAAAAATGGTTCATTTTCTGTAATAAGGCTTTTATATTGAATATCAATGATTCCATGGATTGGATGAACACACAAGCCTCTCTCATTATCCAAGCACTAACATTTAAACATCATTATGTAATGTTTTCCCAAATAACATGGTTCAATGATTTCTTCTAGCATGCTGTAAAAGTCAACTTTAGTTTCTAAATAATGAGATCCTATCAAGAAAACACCACTATTAATTTTTTTGATTCCCCATATGCATGTGTATGAAATCGAAAACCATTCACCACATATGCATTATAATATTTAATCATTTTGGATGGTGGGTTACTCAATACACACAATCGATTATTAATTTTATCAGCATGTTGAGACACCTGAAAATTTGTAAAATAATTATCACTATAAAAAGTATTAATTTTATTTTTTATGTGAAATAAAAAATTATTTATGTTACATGTTTTTGAAACCAGTGGGAGTTTTTTTTGACAAAGTTCTTCAAAAGAAGCTGCTGTAATTTATGGAAACTATTTCTTGATATGATTATCATATAACCTATAAATTAAATAAGATTAATTTACTATTATAAAAATTATAGAATAATTTATAGGAGCACTCACAGTACAAATGGTTTCATTTCTTCATAGTTGAGAAGAATATATGTATGAGCTTTGTGATGTTTATTATCCGAAAGCCATCATTTATGAACTCTATCTAAGCCAAGTTCGAGCTGATTGAAAAATGATAATTGACAGCTCATGACATCATCAATATTTCCCTCAATATGGATCAAGTGATTGTGTTTTAAGGGACATTAAGATTGAAATTAACGAGAGCATAAAAAAGAAATTTCCTCTTGAAAATAAGCTTCTGCAATTAAGCCTTCAAATGATGCTTTGTTATGTACTTTTTTTTCAATTTCTACATGAATATCTCAAATGGGTATATCCATCAGAACTATACCGGACCTCCACATTTTGTTTCATGCAGAAAATGTAATATCAAATGTTCCATTGAGTCAAAAAATTCCAACGAGAATATTTTTTCCAATTTACATAAAATTAAAACAAAATCTTCATACAGTTTTCTTACTGCATCGTAGTCTATTTTTGATGCACAAATCTCTCGAAAAAAATATGATCTGTTTGTTAGCACATCCCAAATCATAGGATTTAACAAACCTCTTTATCTAATCAACATAATTATTTCTATTAAAACATGATAATCGTGACTTTTCAATCCGGTAATATGACCATTTCTGACACATCTGCCCAACTTGGAATAATAACCATATGGAAGTCTCAAATATGCAATCCACTAACAAAATAATAAGTTCCTCTATTTGGACAGTGTATAAGATTATTTTGGATTCATTAACTTTTGTGATATGATATTTTCAAATGGTTAAAGTTTTGGTCACTTTCAAATTTGGGAAAAATCTAATTGTGCCTTTACATTATCTTTGGTCTTACCTAGTGTATTCAAAAATATATGAAATAAATTATCAAAATAGTTCTTCCCAATATGAATCACATCCAACATATGACGGACCAAAAAATCTGACCAATATGAAAAATCACAAAAAATGATTCGTTTTATCCAATTATGCTCTTTTCCGAACCCATTAATTTTTTTGGTTTATTATTGGTCCAAATTTTATGGGAGGTAATGAAGAGACAATTTAATTTAACTCTATACCTAAGATCATTATTGGAGGCCCATCTTTTTCAACTATTCCTTTTCTAAAATGATATTTGTTTCTTTGAAAATGATGATTGGCTGGAAGAAATCTATGATGACTGTCAAATAAATAAGGTTTTTTTGTTATTGATGAGCATAAACACTTTATTGTCTCTCATAGAGTATGGAAATGATTTTGGACCATGTGTACTCCAGCCAAATAACATTTCTTATGATGGGAAGTCACTAATTTTCCACATCAATGCATCTTTCTGTAGGAATTTTTATTTCGAGAAACATTATATGTACGAACACCATTACTCCATAGTGAATTTAACTCATCAATCAATGGTTTCAAATAAACATCAATATTGGTTTTCAGATGACCTAGAATTAATAAGATCAAAGAATATATGGATCCTTCATCAACATCCATTGAGGTAAATTATACGAAGTTATAAAGACAGGACAACTTGAATACTAACTACCATAAGAACCAAATGGACAGAAACTATCAGTAAAAAGACCCAATCACATGATTCGGGCTTCTAAAGAAAAAGATAGATGCACCTGGTCAAAATGTTTCCATTAATCACCATTATAGGGATAGTTTAAAATTTTACTGGTTGAAATGTTGGTTTTGTGCCATGACATCAATAATGATGTGTTTTGAGACATAAATAAATGCTGCAATCTGGGTGTGAGCAGGAAATATATCAATTGTTTTACAAGAATAAATCTAGACTTCCCTGATTGAGGTTCTTTATACCTTGATTGTCCACATATAGGTCAACTATCCAATGACTCATTTTCACCATAATATAAGATGCAGTCATTTGAGCATGCATGAATCTTCTGATAACTAAGACTCAGATTACGAACCAGCCTCTTACTCTCATAGAAATTTACAGGCAGCCCATTTTCTTTAGGTAGCAGTGTTTTTAACAAAGAGAATATATGATCAAAACAACTATTTGACATTCCATTATCTGATTTAATATCCATAAATTTAGAAAAAAATTTAAACTTTCTTATCTTACAACCAAGATATAATAAATCTTCATCAGACCTCAACAACTCATATAAATTAAATGCTTCCAACTCAGGAGTTAAATCAATATCATCCTAAGTTTCAGTTTGTTGAAAAGACGGACCTGCCACATCATGTACTAAATTTTGAAACCGTGCTGGATTTGGAACCAAATTATTATTATATTCTATGAAACTGTGTTCACCATGTTGATACCAAAAAACATGATCTCGTTGAAAACCAAAATGTAATAAATGACTGCTAAAATTGTAAAATGTGTCATACGTCCTCAAAGCACATTTTTTACAAGGACACTTAATTTTCTCTTCTAAAACAAATTTTGGTTGTGATGATGCAAATGATAATAAATCTTGAACACCCTCAATATATACAGGATTTAAACCAGAACCATTTGGATTCATATGCTGATTTATCCAAGCATGATCATTTAATAATGATGGTTGTCGACTTCCTTGTTCCATATTTTTCTAAAAAATATGAATAATTAGTTATTTTGTATAATTAGATATAGGATAAACACTATCCAAAAAAGGTAAGACAATTAAATTCACTTTTCTAGAAATTTATAATAATTTCTATTATTTTATAGTTATTTATACTTTTTTTTAGATTTTATACCAATCTGAACTCATTTATAAAAAATTATACTAATTACCACTAATTATTATTAATTATAGGTATTTTGTACTAATTATTGTAAATTACTGGTGGCACAACTTCCAATGGATTGGCGACAACACTTTTGCCCGATGACTCATCCCCTTGCAACTTTATGCGACTAAAATCACTATGAAAAGTTTGCTCTAACATACGAATATCCATTTTTATATGCACGATGATGGAGATCAAGGAGGCCTCTTCGTGCTTCTCTCCATTCTCATGCATACGAAAATTGATATTTTTACATCGAAGCATAATTTGCATAGTAATTTCAGTTGGAGAAGTTCCAAGGAGATGAGTCACCAGGAAGAAGAGCCTCTTTTGTCTGACAACTCGCCTCCTTGCAAATTTCTCCGACTTAAATCACTATGAAAAATCTACTTTGACTGATTTCAGTGGGAGAAAGTTGCAAGGAGCTGAGTCCTTGATCAAAAGGAATCTCTTCAATCCACTGGAAAATTTTCCAGTTTATCAATGTACTCAAATTTATTCCAATTTATTACTAACTAATCCTAATTTTTACTAATTAATCTTAATTATTACTAATTAATCCTAATTATTACTAATTAATCCCAATTGTTACTAATTCTTACTAATTGTTACTAATTAATCCTAATTCTTATTAATTGTTACTAATTGTTACTAATTGTTACTAATTGTTACTAATTGTTACTAATTAATAATAATTAATCCTAATTAATCCTAATTAAATCTAATTATTACAAATTAATCCGAATTATTACTAATTAATCTTAATTAGTACTAATTAATCCTAATTATTACCAATTAATCCTAATTATTACTAATTTATCCTAATTATTACTAATTATTACTAATGTATCCTAATTATTACTAATTAATCCAAATTATTACTAATTAATCCAAATTATTACTAATTAATTCTAATTATTACTACTTATTTCAATTTTTTACAATTTATCACAATTTATTACACATTATTACTAATTATTTCTAATTATTACAATTTTTTACTAATTATTACTGATTATTACAATATATTACTAATTATTGATAATTATTACTGATTAATCCTAATTATTGATAATTATTACTAATTAATCATAATTATGGATAATTATTACTAATTATTACTAAATAATTCTAATTATTATAAATTATTACTAATTATTACAAATTATTAAAAATTATTTCTAATTAATTCTAATTAATCCAAATTATTACTAATTATTACTAATTATAATTAATTTTTACAATTTATTACTATTTATTACAATTTATTACTAATTATTACAATTTATTACTAATTATTACAATTTATTTCTAATTAACATAATTTATTTCTAATTATCACAATTTATTACTAATTATTACTAATTATTACTAATTATTAAAATTATTACTAATTATTACAATTTATTACTAATTAATACTAATTAATACAAATTATTTCTAATTATTTCTAATTATTTCTAATTATTTCTAATTATTATTAATTATTACAATTTATTACAATTTATTGCAATTTATTGCTAATTAGTGCTAATTATTTCTAATTATTTATAATTATTACTAATTATTACAAATTATGACAAATTATTTCAAATTATTTCAAATTATTACAAATTATTACAAATTATTACAAATTATTACAAATAATTTCTAATTATTACTAATTATTAAAATTTATTACTAATTATTACAAATTATTACAAACTATTACAATTTATTACCATTTATTACTAATTATTACAATATATTACTAATTATTACTAATTATTAAAAATTATTACTAATTATTACAATTTATTACTAATTATTACAATTTATTACTAACTAATACTAAGTAATACTAATTAATACTAACTAATACTAATTATTTCTAATTATTCCTAATTATTACTAATTATTACTAGTTATTGCTAATTATTACTTATTATTACTAATTATTTGTAATTGTTACTAATTATTGTAAGGGTTGGTGTCCTCAGAACCAACTGTTTTGTACTTTGATTACATGAATGTTCACTTATTATATATTGTTTATTGTTCTGCATGACTATAATATAATAATGTCCTGGAATATTTGTTGCATTAATAAGGTCATAGCAGATCCCCGCTATGATGAGAACCTTGAAATGTTATAACAATATTCTTAAATAAAGTTCTGTGGTTGGATGACATACTATGATAGGACACATAGTATACAGACCGTCATGTGCGAGTACTCGTAAGAAGACGAGACTCTCTCTCATGGTGTTCGCACTTGGTAATCTCCAAGATGGGAGATTATGAGAACAAACCCGCTAATAGCAATTCTGCATGTCTTGGTGTCATCGGACATCGCTATCTATGAGCGTGTGTAATGGTCCTTAGACTGGAAGATTATCATTAACTTATGTCATGACTCGCGCACTTAGATTTACTGACGAAAACCGTCAAGCAGATAGTTGGCGGGAAGTAGGGTACGTTGGGTGCGTCACGAGTGACATGTTGTTAATGGATAAGTCGAGGAAGGATTTGTCCCTTCCATTTATGGAAGTTAATATCTCGGCCCTTTGATTGAAATAGAACTGTCGCATTAAATTCCATGGCCATGGTGTGAACGACGAGTTTATTTCAGGTAGTCAAAGAACGACGGATCAAGCATATAGGTTTATGACACTGCCATGAAACCTGCTTGATGAGATATCGAGACAAAGGGATTAAATTACACAGTAAGCATTCATATGAGGTGATACGTCAATGCGACATCAGCTTCTTTCTCTTGGGTGCCTTGACCCGTTGCTAGACAGTAATCTTGGACTTTAGGCAAGCCTGCCTAATGCCAACGAGAAAGAGGCCTAGAGGGTCACACACTAAGTGTATCCAAGTATCTCAAGTTGAATAAAGATTATTCCCGTACGTGGTTTAATAATTATTCAAGGAATCCTAAGTTGTTTTAAATGATGGAGGAAAAATAAAATAAAACAAGTACACATCGTATATTATTAAATGTACACGCTGTGTAGTTTTATTTTGGAAAGGAAATGAATAAATGAAAACAAGATATACACGCCGTGTACATTTAATGTACACGCTCTGTAGTTTTCAATGAAAAACAAGTACACGCCGTGTATTTATTATTACATGCCGTGTAGTTTTTCCAGTCGGGATTTTGAGGATATAATATCATTTTATTAAATGATATTTATTATAATCAGCGTGAGCGCATGTCAATGAATTAATTATTCGACATGGGGGTTTTCAATAAGAGTTAATGAAACAAATGAAACGCGTAACGCGTTTATTTATTGTCATAACTCTACAACCTCAAACTCGATTATAAATATCCTCACAACCCAACTCTTTTCCAACAGACAAGAGAATCATTGTGCACAACATCTCTGGAGAATTATTTCAAGGCCGAAAGAACCTCTTCCTCCAAGAACGCTCTCAAGACCGAGAGAGATCCTCTTCCATCAGATCAAGATGATCTAAGGCGGACAACGCAAGCAAAGGCTTCTCCACGCTAGCACCCGGAGAATCCTTTGGTGACGTCCAGAGATACGAGGTACACGTATGGATCACCGCTAGAGGGAGTCTACACTTGGCTTCTACGAGGCAACGACGGATCACATCGACAACGTGATCAAGAACATCAACAAAGAAAGAACACCCAAAAGGTATTTCTTTATAATTAATTAAATTAATTATAATAAACCTGTAATGATCCTTGTTTGTGGTTCCGGGACAAACCATCTTCTTTGTCTCTTTCTGTGATTCGATCCATGGAGACTGGCGTTTATCGTCATATTGATCCCGGATTGAACATTGGTAATGACAAAAAGCCAAGTGTGCACATCCACCCACGCACTTCCGCTGTGCCTGGAACCTTCATTTATTACTAATTACTTCTAATTATTACAAATTATTACTAATTATTACTAATTATTACTAATTATTACTGATTATTACTAATTATTACAATTTATTAAAATTCATTACAATTTATTTCTAATTATTTCAATTAATTACCAGTTAATACTAATTATAACTAATTAATCCTAATTATTACAATTTATTACTAATTATTACAATTTATTACTAATTATTTCAATTTATTACTAATTATTTCAATTTATTACTATTTATTTCAATTTATTACTAATGATTTTAATTTATTACTAATTATTTTAATTTATTACTAATTATTTCAATTAATTAATAATTACTAAAATTTATTACTAATTATTAAAATTTATCACTAATTATTACAATTTGTTACTAATTATTACAATTTCTTACTAATTATTACAATTTATTACAAATTATTACAATTTATTACTAATTATTACAATTTATTACTAATTATTACAATTTATTACTAATTATTTATAATTAACACTTAGACACAATTATTCATAAAAATAAATACTGAAAAAACAAATATCAAATTCTAATTTAATTTAATAGCATTTAACTAAAAAAATTATAAATAACTTAAAATAAAATAAATGAACTAAACAATAAAAAATAGACAAATACCTTGAAACTGAAGTTTTTGGAGTATAAAAGTCACAAATTATGTTCCAATTTAAAAGTTTAAACTATGAAAAATTGTAGAATTTTTTTTTTCTGAAGAGAGAGAGAGAAGTTGAGGAAGAAGTAGAATGAGAGCACAAAAACGGATGGGGGTATATGTAGGTTAGATTATTTGTGACGGGTTGCGTCACAAATGCCCACTGCCCGCATTAATTAAAGTCAGATGGAAAAAATTATTTGCAACGGGACCCGTGGCAAATGGGTGCCTCTCGACATATTATTTGTGGCAGGACAAGTATCCCATCACAAATACTAAAAACTGTCACCGAGTATTTTGAGATGGGAATTGGAACCCGTCGCAACTACCCGTTCCCACGGGTTAACGTACATTTGGCACCAAACCTTTTGTGATAGGTCATAACCCCCCGTACCCAGTCGCAAATAAATATTATTTGCGATGGGCCGATTATTGCGTCGCAAATAACCCCTTAGGACGGGTTATTTGCGACAGGCCCCTGACCCGTTGCAAATAAGCCGTCGCAAATTGTCATTTTTCCCGTAGTGTAATGGGCCTAATGCGCCTAATGGGTCTAATTGGTCTAAAGGCCCTGATGGGCCTAATGGGCGTAATGTGCCGAAGTGGCTTAATAGGCTTAAGTGGACTCAGTGGCCTAATGGGGCTAATGGGCGTACGTAGCCCAATACGCTGAATTGGTCTAAGTGGCCCAATGGACCTAATGGGCATAAGTGGCCTAATGGGCCTAATGAGCCTATGTGGCCAAATGGGATTGATGGGCCTAATTGGTCTAATGGGCCTCAATGGGCTCATGGGCCTAATGGGCCTAAGTTGACTAAGTGGCCCAATGGGCCTAATGAGCCTAAGTGCACTAATGGGCCTCACTGGCCCAATGGGACCAATGGGTCTAATGAGTCTAAGTGGCCTAAGTGACCTAATGGGCCTAATTCGACTAATGGGCCTTAGTGGCCTAATGGGCCTAATGGGCATAAGTGGCCTATTGGGCATAATGGGCCTAATTGGCCTAAGTGGACCAATGAGTTGAATGGGCCTAAGTGACCTAATGGCCCTAATGTGCCTAATGGGCCAGAGTGGCCAAAATGGCCTAATGGGCCTAAGTGGCCTAATGGGCCTAATGGGCCACAATGACCTAATGGGCCTCAGTGGTCGAAATAACCTAAAGGGACTAATTAGACTAATGGGCCTAAGTGGCTTAATGGGCCTAATGGGCCTAAGTGGCATAATGAGCTTAAGTGGCCTAATGGGATTAAAGGGCATATGGGCCTAAGTGGCCTAAGTGGCCTAAGGGGCCTAAGTGGCCTAATGAGCCTAAGTGGCATAATGGACCTAATGGGCATAAGGGGCCGAATGGGCCTCAGTAGCCTAATGGGATAAAGAGGCCTAATGGGCCTAATGGGCCTTAGTGGCCTACTAGCCCTAATGGGCTTAATGGGCCTATGTTGCCTAATGGACCTAATGTGCCTAATGGGCCTAAGTGGCCTAATTAGACGAATGGGCCTAAGTGACATAATGGGTCGAATGTACCTCAATGGCCTAATGGGATGAATGAGCCTAATGAGAATAAGTGGCGTAACTAGCCTAATGGGCCTAAGTGGACTAATGAGTCGAACGATCCTAAGGGGCCTAATGGGCCTGGTGGGCCTATGTGGCCTAATGGGCTCGATGGGCCTAATATTCTTAATGGGCCTGAGTTTCCTAATTAGTTGAATGGGCCTAAGTGGCCGGATGGGCTTGATGGGCCTGATAGGCATAATGGGAATAATGGGCATAGCGGGCCACATGGGCCTAAGTGGCCTCATGGGCTTGATGGGCCTGATGGTCCTAATGGGTCTAATGGGCTTATTTGGCCTAATGAGCTGAATGAACCTAGGTGGACTCATGGTCCTAATGGGCCTAATGGGCCTAAGCGGCCCAATGGGCCTGATGGTCCTGATGGACCAAATGGGCCTTAGTGTCCTAATGGGCCTCATGGGCCTAATGGGACAATTTGGCCTAATGGGCCTAAGTGGCCTAATGGGCCTATTGGGTCTAATGGGCCTTAGTGGCCTAATGGGCCTAATGGCCCTGATGGGATTAGTGGGCGTAATGGTCCTAAGTGGATTAATGGGCTTAAGTGCTCTTAGTGGCCTATGGGCCTAATGGGCCTAAGTGGCCTAATGAGCTGAATGGGCCTAAATGGCCTAATGGGCCAAATGGGCATAAGTGGCCTAATGGACCTAAGTGGCCTAATGAGATTGATGGGCCAAATGGGTCAAATAGGCCTCAGTGGCCTCATGGTCCTAATGGGCCTAAGTGGCCTAAGTAAGCTAATGGGCCTCATGGGCCTAATTGGCCTAATGTGCTTAGGTGGCCTAATGGGCCTGATTGGCCTAATGGGCCTCAGTGGCCTAATGGGCCTAATGGGCCCGATTGACCTAATTTCCAAAATGGACCTCAGTGGCCCAATGGGCCTCAGTGCTGCAATGGGATTAATTGGCCTAAGTGGCCTAATGGGCCTTAGTGGCCAAATGGACCAAATGTCCCCAGTAGGCCTAATAGGCCTGATGGTCACAATGGGGCGAAGTGGACTAATGGGCCTCATGGGTCTAAGTGGCATAATGGGCCGAATGGGCCTCATGGGCCTAAGTGGCCTAGGTGTCCTAAATGGGCCTCATGGGCTAAAGTGGACTAATGGGCCTATTGGGCCTAATGGGCCTAATGGGCATAATGGTCCTATTGGGTCTCAATGGCCTAATGGGCCTAATGGGCCTGATAGGCCCAATGGGTAGAATGAGCCTAATTGGACCAATGGGCCTAATGAGCCTAATGAGCCTAAGTGGCCTAATGGGACTAATGGGACAAATGGTCCTCATGGGCCTAATGGTCCTAATGGGCCTAAGTGGCCTACTGTGCATAATGGGGCAAAATGGCCTAATGGACTTTTATGGCCTAATGGGCCTCATAGGCATGATGGGCCTAATGGGCCTAATTGGCATAATGGGCCTAAGGCCTAATGGACCTAATGGGACTAATGGTCTTAATGAGCCTTAGTGGATTAATGGGCCCAATGGGCCTGAGGGGATGAATGGGCCTAATGGGCCTAAGTGGCAGAATGAGCCTAATGGGCTTAAGCAGTAGAATGGGCCCAATAGGCCTAAGTGGCCTAGTGGACCTAATGGTCCTAAGTGGTCAAATGGGTCTAATGGGCCTAATGGTCCTAATGGGTCTCAAGGACCTTGAGGGTCGAATGGGATTCATGGGCCAAATGTGTCTAAGTGTCCTCATTGGCCCAATGGGCCTAATTGGCATAAGTGGCGTAATAGGCATAATTGGCCAAATGGGCCTCATGGGACTTAGTGGCCTCATGGGCTTGATGAGTCGAATGGTCTTAATGGGCCTATTGGGCCTAATGGTCATCATCGGCCTAAGAGTCCTAATGGGCCCAGTGGGCCTAATGGGCCTAAGTGGCCAAATGGGCCTATGTTGTTGAATGGGCCTAGTGGGCCTAAAGATCCTAATGAGCCTAATGGGACAAAGGAACTCATGGTCCTAATGGGACAAATGGGCCTAAGTGTCCTCATGGGCCCAATGGGCCTAAGTGACCTAATGGGCATAATGGGCCTAATGGTCCTAAGTGGCCGAATGGGCCTGATGGGCCTAATGGACCTCATGGGCCTTAAGGACCTACGTGGCCTAATGGGACTAAGTGGGCTAATGGGCCTAGTGGTCCTGATGGGCCTAATGGGCCGAATGGTAAAATTGGTCTGATGGGCTTAATGGGCCTAATGGGATTAATGGGCCTAAGATGCCTCATGGGCCCAATGGACATAATGGGTCTAATGGACCTAAGTTTTCTTAGTGTGACTAAAGGGCCTAATGGTTCGAATGGGCCTAAGTGGCTTAATGGGCCTAATGGGCTCAATGGCCTCCTAGGCCTAAGGGGCTTAATGAGTTGAGTGGGCCTAATGGGCCTAATGGGATGAATGATCCCAGTGGTCCCAATGGGCCTAATGGTCCTAAGTGTCCTAATGGTCCTAAGTGGCCTAAAGGGCCTAGTGAACCTAATGGAATTAATGGGCATAATGGACCTAATGGGCCTAAGTGGCCTAATGGGTCTAATGGGTCTCATGGGCCACGTGGGCCTAAGTGGCCTAATGGGCCTAATGGGCCTAATGGGTCTAAGTGTCCTAATGGGAATAATGAGACTCATGGTCCTAATGGGCCTCATGGGCCTCATGGGCGGAATGCACCTCATGGGCCTAATGGGCCTAATGGGCCTAATGGGCCTAATGGCCTTAAGTGGCCTAATGGGTTGAATTGGCCCAAGTTCCCTCATGGGCCTAGTGGTCCTAATGGGTGTAGTGGGGTTAATGGGACCAATGGTCCTAATAGGCCCAGTGGTCCTAATGAGATTAATGGGCCTAATGGGTCCAAGTGGCCTGATGGGTATAATGGGCCTCATGGGCCTCATTGGCCTAAGTGTCCCCATGGGCCTAATGGGCCAAATGGGCTTAAGTGTCCTCATAGGTCTGATGGGCCTCATGGTCCTAATGGGCCTCATGTGTAGAATGCGCCCCATGGGCCTAATGGGCCTCATGGGCCTCATGGGCCTCATGGACCAAATGGTCCTAAGATGACCTAATGGGTCGAATGGGCCTAATTCCCCAATGGGCCTAATGGGCTTAATGTGGATAATGAGCCTAATGGACCTAATTGGCCTAAGTGGCCTAATCGGGCTAATCCACCAAATGGGTCAAATGGGCCTAAGTGGCCTAAGTGGATTAACAGACCTAATGGGCCTATTGGGACTAATGGGTTTATTGGGCCTAATGGGCCTATGTGTCCTAATGGTCTTAATGGGTCTACATGGACTAATGGGATTAATGGGCCTAAGTGGAACATGTGGCTTAATGGGTCTAATGGGCCTAATGGGACTAATGGGTTTAATGGGTCAAATGGCCCTAATGGGATTAAGTGGCCAAATGGGCTAAATAGTCCTAATGGGACTAATGGGTTTAATGCGCCTAATGGGCCTAAGTGGCCTAATGGGCTTAATGGGAATAAGTGTCCTAAGCCCTCTAATTGACTCAATGGGCCTTATAGGCCTAAGTGGCCTAATCGGCCAAAGTGGCCTAATTATCCTAATAAACCAAATGGGACTAATGGGCCTAATGTGCTTAATTCCTAAGTGGATTAAGTGGCCTAATGGGTCTAATGGGCCTGATGGCCATATCAGGCCTACATAAGTGGGTGAATCTGCCTAATTGACTGAATGAGCCTAATGGTCCTAATGGGGCGATGTGGCCTAATCAGCCTAATCGACCGAATAGGCATAATGGATGTAGTGGACCTAAGTGGCCAAATGGTCTTAATGGGCCTAATGGGTCTAAGTGGACAAATCTTCTTAATCGACTGAATGGGCCTAAAGTGCCTAATGGACCTAAGTGTTTTAATCGGGCTAATCGACCAAATGGGCCTAGGTGGCCAAATCGGCCTAATCGATCGAATGGGCCTAATGATCCTAGGTGTCCTAATAGGTCTAATGATCCTAATGGGTCTAAGTGGACGAAGTGTCCTAATCGGCCTAATCAGATGAATGGGCCTGATGGGCCTAAGTGGCCTAATGGACCTAATGGGTCGAAGTGGCCTAATAAACCTAATCAATTGAATGGGCCTAATGGGACTAAGTGGCTGATTGGGACTAATGGGACTAAGTGGATGAATGAGCCTAATGGTCCAAATTGGACTAATGCGGTTATTTGGCCTAATGGGCCTAAGTGGATGAATGGGATTAAGTGGCCTAATGGGCCTAATGGTTGTAAGTGGCCTAATGGGCCTCATGTCCTAATGGGGCAAAATGGACTAATGGGCCCAGTGGGCCTAAGTGGCCGAATGGGCCTAATGGGCCTAATGTGCCCAATTGGCCTAATGGGCCTATTGGGCCTAATGGGCGTAAGTGACATAATGGGTCTAAGTGGCCTAATGGGACTAAGTGGACTGATGGGTCTAGTGGGCCTAATGGGCTTAATGTGACTAATTTTCCTAATGGGCCTACTGGGTATAAGTGGACTAATGGGACCAAGTGGCCTAATGTGGCTAAGTGGCCGAATGGGCCTAATGGGCATAATGTTCCTAATAGTCCTAATGTTCTGAATGGGACTAATGGTCCCAATGGGCCTTAGTGGCTATATGGGCCTAATGGGCCTAATGGGACCAATGGGATGAATGAGCCTAATGGACCTAAGTGAAAAAATGGGCCTAGTGGTCTCATTATCGTGGGTTTAGAAAATGATAAGAGCATGATATGCATGGTATAAATGACTACCCACTAGGATTTCATATCTCACTTGGAGTAATGATTTATGTTGTGATATGAATTTGTTGATTTTTGAAAATTTTGGAAATTGTTTTCAAATTTTTAATTTTTAAAAGAGAATGGTTGTGGTATTTTGAAAATGGGTCGATGTTTAAAACATGGTGGATGTTTTTTAAAAAATGATTGAACATAGGAAATGTTGGTTTTTTTAAATCATGGTTATGATAGTTGAAATATGATAGAATTTGAAATTGTTAAGCCTTCCATTGCTAGAGAGTGATACATATGGTGTTTCTCATGTGAACAGAGAATGGAACCTAGTAGGCATCATAGAAACAAACCTAAAGAAGCTATTAAAAATGTGGTTGCATCTAAGCCCCAGGTGAACCAGTAGCTGGCACATATCATAGTGAAGGCTTTTGAAGTTTTCGATAGTGGGAATAAAAGAGATGAATCATGGCATGTGGACCATTTGGTTTAGTTTTAGAAGCAAAAGCCACCCATATTTTGGGGTGATTCAGAACCAGAAAGGGTGGAGGTGTGGATAAATAGGATGAATCGAATCTTTGATTTATTAGTAACACTAATGGAGTTCAAAGTCAAGTTAGTGACGTACATGTTGGAAGATCTTCCATGTCATTGGTGGGATTTTGCAATCTAGGCTAAAGTGGACCAAGGTATGGCATGGGAGGATTTCAAGGAATTGTTCAACAAATAATTCTATCATCACATGTTTAGAATTCAGAGAAAAATGGATTTCTTTAGCTTGAAGTAGTAGAACCTTTTTTTGATATAATATGTGGCTAAATTCATGAATTTAGTCTAATTTTCACCTGAGGTTGCTGCTAGTGAATCTTTAGAGACACATATTTTTTAATTTGGGATGAGTTAGGAAATTTTTTTGAAGGTTGCATTAATATGTATAAAATATTGTACAGAGATAGTCAATAAGGAAACCATGAATTAAAGGGACATATTAGGGGTGATTGGTGGAGGAGATATCATGGTACCTATGGGAGATGTTGGAAACTATAATGCAGGGAGAAAGTGAAAGGGGAAAACTTATTTCCAAGGTGGGATTATGGCTCAAAATATGATGTAAGGATCATTGAATCTTCCTATGAAGCTTAAGAGAAAGTTGGGATGTTTCCAATGTGGCGCTCTAAGACACATGAAGCGAGAATGTACATCACCACCTGGAGCATTCCATAATTGTAATTAGACGGGGAATCTTCAGTGTTATTGTTTCCATGCTCCAAGGTGGGGTGTTCGGGACACTTCTCAAGGTTCACAGTCGTCTTATGCCTCAACGGGATGAGGAAAACATAATACCCCTCATTAGCAGAACAAAGTTAGTCACGGTGATTCTAGGAATACCATGAATCCTTAGCATGGGTAATTTCAGCAGGGGAAAAAAGATAAAAGTGTGGTGAGTAAGCAGGTATTTGGAGCTGAGCGGGTTATTGTGAATGGGAAAATTGTACCATCGATGGTGAGAGGTACAATTCTTTTGAATTCTACCCTTATTCAAGAATTGTTTGATACGGGTGTATCTCATATTTCATTGATTCTCATGTTGTTGATTTGTTGGGTCTAAATGTGGAAATGATGCCTTCTATTTTAAAACTTCAAAATCCTCTAGGTCAAATAAAGTGTCGAGCCTTTCTGTATCGAGATTGTTATATAGCTGTCGGGTGACTGACGCACGACTGTCACGGGGCGTGGACAAAAACAATTATATATTTTTTTCCTAGTGCAGCACAATGGCTGACCAGGGTCATATCTCTTGAGGAGCCTTCTCAATGTAGTTCACTTTATTATAATTCACCTAAAATATATATTTTTGTTGTTTTGTTTTTAAATGAAAGCGATTAAAATCTTTTTTTGGGTTTTTGATTTAAAAATATAAACAATCATGCAATTAAAACAAAATAAGTTAAGAAGAAAGTACTTGATTTTAGGGTTTAGTCTTGTATTAAATCATTATTCTCTTTTATATATTGATTTTAGTCTAATAATCCAAACATGAAATCTCATGTTTTAATCACTAATCTTTTCAAGAATAGAAATAGTTTGAGTTTCATGTCATTGGGGGTCATCACCCAATTGGGGACATTCGCCTCACCAATGCATGATACTCAAATCTACCACAAACAATAAAACAAACTTTAAATAAAATTCATGAATATCTTGACCTCCCCCCAATGCAAGTCTCGAGTTAGCCTCTCGTTTCTCAGAGTATGAGATTACTTGGTGGATTGGGTGTAGGAATATAGAGATATTGAGAGAGATAGAGAGAAAAAAAAGAAGAAAAGTGGATGGAGAAACAAAGATGCATGGATTAATAAAACTAAAAATAAAATAAATTACAATTGAAAATGAAACTAAATGAAAAATAAAATGAAAATAAAAATAAAAGAAGAAATGAGGGGGGAGGAGAGGATCAGCAGTGGCCCGTGCCCTGATGGGATCCCTCCTTGGCTGTTGGTGTCGAGCTGATGATTTGAGAAGGAGGCGAGGGCCTCCTTTTGTAGGAATCATTTTGTAACCCAAAAGTTTGCGCGTTTTTGGACCATTAAATGGCAGATTAACATGTGGACCCCTTCTTCAATGTTGTTCATAAATGTGTTGAACGTTCACCCTAAAAAATATCAGTGCATTTGGACCCATGATTAAGGAGTTATGTAATTTTTATTTAATAGGACTTTTTCTGAACGAAATTTCCCAGAAGCTTCCTTTAAATTTATAACGATAAATATCCACCTTAAGGGTTTCAAAACTCCATGTAATTTAATGGGTTAGGGTGCCTATGAGTAATATTCCATATACTGGTAGAATAACTAAAATTGTAGCTTTGGAGACCGAATTGTGCATCCGCTATGATGGTGGTGTCCACGTTGTCTGCCCGAACAAATTTCCAACTTCAATGAATTTTTAGGCCCTTTAAATGGCAGAATCAGCTCCTAGTTCAACAGACAAAATTGGAGGAAATAAAATCAGGATTCTAATAAAATTTTAATCACAAAGTTTGGACATATATTTTATGAGAAATGTCAAAAATACCCTTGTGTTCAAAATCTGTCCAAAATCCAGAATTATGCACTTTTCTCTATTATGCTCATTTTCATTATAATATTCAAATTATCCATTATTTTAATAAAACATGTAAATACATGGGGTTTATAATTGAAAAAAAGTAAAAAATACTCATTATTTTATCAAAAATATACACGTAAATTTGCTCTGTCAGTGACCGATTCAGGGTCGACCCGGGTTGGTTCGTGGCAGCCTAATTGACCTAATATCCCTAAATGACCTAAATTGTTCTAAATGGCCTAAATTGGCCTAAATGGCCTAATTGGACTAAATTAACTAAATGGAATAATTTAACTAAATGGCCTAAATGACCTAATTGGACTAATTAGCCTAATTTGACTAAATGGACTAAATGGCCCAAATGGCCTAAATTGTCCTAAATGGCCTAAATGGACTAATTGGCCTAAATGGACTAAATGACCTAAATTGTCGAAATTGACCTGATGGTATAATTGTCCTAAATGGTCTAAATTGTCCTAAATGGTCTAAATTCCCCTAAATTGACTAATTGGCCTAAATGAACTAAATTTCTTAATTGAACTAATTGACATAATTGGCCTAAATGTCTGAAATTGGCCTAAATGGGCTAAATGGCTTAATTGACCTAAATGGCCTAAATTGCCAAAATTAGACTAAATAGACTAATCAATCCAATTAGGAAATTTTTCCCAATTAGACCATTTAGGAAAATTAGACCAATTAGACAATTTAGGAAATTTAGGTCAATGAGACCAATTAGGTTAATTTAGGTCATTTATGCCAACTAGACCATTTAGGCCATTTAGGAAATTTAGGACAATTTAGGCCATTTAGGCCAATTAGGAAAATTAATCAAATTAGTTAATTTATGAAATGTAATATAATTAGGCCATTTAGGAAAATTTAGACCATTTAGACCAATTAAGCCAATTAGGCCAATTTTGGTCATTTAGGCCAATTTAGGCAATTTAGGACAATTCAGCCATTTAGTCCATTTGGATAATGTACTATTAAGGGACACACAATATATAGAATTTTAGGTATGAGTACTCATAAGTAGATGAGGCTTCTCCTCATGAAGTTCGCACTTGGTAATCTCTAAGACTGGAGATTATGAGAACAAACTCGTCAGTAGGAATTCTGCATGTTTTGGTGTCATCGAATATTCCTATCTATGAGTGTGTGTGATGGTACTTAGACTTTAATATTATTATTAAAGCATGTCACAACTTTCATACTTATGTGTATGTCATAAATCATGACAATAATAGCTCATCGGGAAGTTGGATACGTTGGGTGTGTCACGAGTGATATGTCATTAATGAATAAGCTGAGGAAAGATTTGTCCCTTCCAGATTTATAGAAGTTGATATTTCAACCCTTTGATTGGAATAAAACCATCGCATTAAATTCCATGGCCAAGGTGTAACCGTGTGTTTATTTCAGATAGTCAAAGGAAGACATATTGAACATACAGGTTACTGACATGGATTTGCAACCTTCTTGATGAGATATTGTGATAAAGAGATTATATTACATAGTGAGTGTTCATATGTGATTTGTGATGTTGTGACATCAACTTATTTTTCTTGGATGCCTTGACCCATTGCTAGATAGTAATCTTGGAATTTAGGCAAGTCTGCCTAATGTTAATGAGAAGGAATCCTAGAGGGTCACACACTAAGTGTTTCCATTTATCTTGATTAAATTATATTTGAGTTTAATTAATAGAATAAATATTATTCTCAAGTCTCAGGAATAATTTTATTCAATTTATATTGATTGCATAAAGTAAATAAATATTTATTCACCGACATGTGAATAAAATATTTATTTTATTTATTGAATATTTTAATAAATATTTATTAGCTATATTGTAAATAAAATATTTATTTATAAATTAAATATTTATTCAATTGTTCAATAAAACGATAGAGGAGTTTGAATGGACCAAGACTGATTCCATTGAAAAATATTAATTAACAATACCATTATATAAATTTTGTTATTGCACAAGTTGGCGTGTGCCAAAAAATAATAATTATATAATTATTATTATGCGGTATGAGATTTATTGAAGGTAATTAATGTTATTTAATATAAAATATTCAATTAAATAATATTTTAACTTAAATATCAACTATATAAATAGGTGGTTATCCCTATTGTGTATAGCATCCAAAAATTTATAATAGAAAATTGTTGTGCACAATGAATTCTCTCTCAACTCCTCCTCTCCCTCTCTCAAGAATGAGAAGTGCAGGAAATATTTCTTGAAGAATAAAGAACAAGTGATCAAGAACAAACAACATAAGACATTGGACTCACCGCACTAGCACCTGGAGATCGAGTGGTGTTTCTCAGAGATCATAGGAGCACATGTGGATCTCTTCTATATGGATTTTATCCTAGGATCCTCATAGTGAAATGATGGTAAAATGAAAGGGTATTTTCAGATGATCAAAATTAACTAATGAAGAAAGTCCCTAAGAACATGTATTTGTTTCTTTAAATATTAAATAAATTAAATTTAAACTTGACATGAAATATCCTCACTCTTGGTTTCGGGCAATGATTTTTTAAAAAAAAATTAATACATCATCCATCTTTTCACACTTCTGTTATGCCTGAAACCACCACCACCACCACTACTACTACTGCCACAACCTTCGTCACCCCCCACCCCTTCGCCACCTCCACTGCCACCGTCATCAGCTCAACCACCACCAGTACCCTCATTGAAATCACTAGAGGTATCATATAAGGAGCGCATTGATGTCATAAATGAATCAAAAGTAGTAGTAGTCTATGATTAAAGTGGTGGACTTATAACTGACATGCCTTTCAGGAAGTGTTTGGTGACCAATTTACTTCTCTAACACTCCCTTATATCTATTTTTTTGGCATCATCTACTTCTTCATGAGCATTTTTTAGTTTGGGGTTATGATATGTTTGAGAGGCACTCAATGAGGTCCAATACCTAGTGGGGATGATGTTTTTCATGGGTTGACATCAGAATCTCCTATGGCGCTCATCACCTAACACTTGTCTCAAATGATCATTTTACCTGAAGTTTCTATCTTCTTTCTCATCAAGGGCCTCCAGGATACACTATTGAAAATGAAAACAAGATATTTAATTATTAATTACGTATCAACATTTGAAATATTAATAAAAAAACTTACAATCTTATCTTGGGTTTGTGCATTTATAGCTCTTCTATAATTTTTCTTCCTAGTCAAGGAAAATATTTTTTCTCGAGGCACACAACCTTCGATACCAAATTCCTCTTGATGAAAATGAAATTTATTAGTATAATACTACATTATTGAATAATATGAAAGTGATAAACCATGAATGAATTAAAATTGTAGATGTTGAAGAAATCCCTAAAATGAATAAGCATATAAATATACATTTAATTAGAAATTTAATACTAGTGACATAACATAAACAATACATACTAATTAGCATGATAAAAATGTGTATGCTATGGATTCCTCTTGTATATTCATTTCACTCTAATTCCATTCATGTTGTGTAATTTGGTTATTCGGTCAGTTGGTAATTTTGATCATTTGTACATTTGTCTATTTGGCTAATTGGACAATTAGCCCATTTAGAAAAATTAGTCAAATTAGGAAAATTAGTCTAATTAGGTCATTTAGGCCAATTAGTCCATTTAGAAAAATTAGGTCGTTTAGGCCAAATAGGCCATTAGGCCAATTGGGTCATTATGCCATAGAAAATTTAAGACTTTTAATCCATTTAGGACAATTAGTCCATTAGGCCATTTAGGCCATTAGGTCATTTAGTCCAATTAGGCAAATTAGAACATTTAGGCTAATTAGACCATTTAGGTAAATTAGTACAATTAGGATAATTAGACCATTTAATCTAATTAGATCATTTAATCCATTTAGACCAATTAGGGCATTTAGACCAATTAGGTCATTTATGCCAATTAGGCCATTAGACTATTTAAACCAATTTGGACATTATTCCATTATCCTATTAGTTTATTACACCATTAGGCCAATTGGTCATTTGGCAATTTGACCATTTATGCCAATTTAGGCCAATTGGGCCAATTAGGCTAATTAAGACAATTAGACCATTTGATCCAATTGAACCATTTAATTCAATTTTACTAATTAGAACATTTAGAACCATTTGGAATTTTAGGCCAATTTAGGCCAATTAGGTCAATTAGGCCAATTAGACATTTTAATCCAATAATACCATCTAATCCATTTAGACTAATTAGGCCATTTAGACCAATTAGTTTATTTATGTTAATTAGGAAATTATGCCGATTATGCCATTAAGCTATTAGGGAATTAGTCTATTTAGACCAATTATGTCATTTAGGTCATTATTCCATTATCCCATTAGTTCAGTGGGCCATTAGGCTAATTAATAATTTGGTCATTTGGTCATTTAGACCAATTTAGACCAATTTAGGCCAATTAGAACAAAAAAAATCCTAAAACCTAGAACCAAAACACTATATCTAATACACTAATAGCTAAGGGATAATGAGGCCCATTAGGCCGATTAGGCCACTTAGGCCCATTAGGCTACTTAGGCCCATTCGCCCCATTCGTCCCAATAGGCCACTTAGGCCCATTATTCCTGTAACGACCCGAAATTTTGAATAAATCTTATTTCCAAATTTTATGTGTCATTTTATTTTATTTTTTATACTCAACAAAAATGTTTCATTTGATAACGTGATTATAATTAAAATGAGACCTTTGGGTTTTGACTGTTATATGACCATTGGTCAATATGATCGCTAGAAACTAAACGTTTCGATTATTGTCTCTAAATACAAGTAATCTTGGTTAATTGTTATAGAAAGAAGATTCGATGGTCTCACCCAGTAGTCTTGGACCGATCAAAGCACATCTAACAGAACTTGGGAAAGAGGTAGCACCACTGGGCTTTGCTCTAGACCAAACCCAAGCCGAACTTCATCGTGTGAAACTAGAACGGAATCGTCTTTGTGAGAAGTTCAAACTAATAGAAATTACTACTCGTGCGATGTTGGCCGAGCCTCCCTCAGATTCTCTCACCTTAGCACACCTTACACTTAGGTCCTATGCTGGTGTGATAAGGGGCTATGTAAGGAGACCATAACTGAGTTATGTAATCCTTTGTTTTAAATAAAAATTGGGATTTCTTCTTATGAAGTTTATGAATTTTCAAATGTCCGGATAAATATAGTATGCATATTTTTGGTGAATTTTAGAGAAAGGATATTTTAAAAAATGTTTATGTAAACCTTAAATAATTAAAAATGTGTAATGATTTTCAAAAAATGGTCTTCTACAATTATGTTCAGTACGGAATTTAGAGTCTAATAAGATCAACTTGATTTTTGATGAATAGTAAATTATGAATAGTGATTTTACGCTTAGGATTAGTAATGTGACCAAATGGATTAGTAATCTCACTTAAAGAAAGTTTTAAAATAATCTAGGCACCTTGATTAAGTAATGTGATTCAATAAAATGGTTAAATAACGGTTTCATAAATTATTATTCAAGTATTAGTTTTTTTGGGTGAATAGTGTTTTTTTAATTAAAAATTAAATTAAAAATATTTAGAAATTTATTTTTATAAAATGGATTTCATTTTTGAACTCAGAGCATCGATATTATGTTAAGGTAATTTTTTGGGTTTTTTCTGAAAAAAATGAATTTTCAGTGAATAGTGTATTTATTTAAAAATAAAATTAAAAATATTTAGAAAATTATTCTTATAAAATGGAGTTCATTTTTGAAATCAGAGCATTGATATTTGGGTAATGTGAAATTTTGGGATTTTTCTTAGAAAGTTGAATTTTCAGTGAATAGTAAAAATACAGTTTTAGGGTTTCGGTATGTTTTGTGACATCATAACTGTGTCATGGTGATGTCATGAGATATTTTAAGGGTTGGCCAACCTAAGGTGATGGATATTTGTATTGGGGGCCCCATGTGGCCAAACTTAATGGGAAATATCATGGGAGAGCACATGGTTTTGAGAAAAGCACATGTGAGGTGTCCCTTGGCCATTAATGCCTTGTCCCCTCACTTTCCCTATAAATACCAAGCTCTCCTCTCATCCTTTCGACTCCAAAACCATCCTCAATGAAGTTCTGGTCTCCTTACCTCCCAAGGAGTCCTCCCAAGGTGCCCCCAAGCCCTCAAGGTCCAAACCTTTGAGTTTTAAGAGTTACGTTTTAAGGTAAGGGATCCGATCTTTCTCTTTCTTTTCAAGAAATCTCTTTTATGTAATTTATTTTATGCTCCATGTTCTTATGTGGGAGGATGTTCTTTTATATTCCTCTTACTACCCTTTTCATGTTTATATTATGAGAGATCCCCTCTTACTCTCATCATTTCGTTTTATGAAGTTTTAAGTGGCGCTGTTAGGCTGTCGAAATTTTTGTAACTGATTCTTTCTCCCTTCTCATTTTTCAAGATATATTCTCATGTAAAGTATTTCAAGTTCCTTTTTATTATGTTGGGACATGATCTCTAAATTTATCATACTGATCTTTTATGATCATATTATGAGAGACCCCATTTGATCTCTTCAATTCAGTATTTTGAAGTTTTAAGTGATGCCGTTAGGCTGCCGAATTTTTAAGTGGTTCTTCACCCTTCTCGTTTTGAAGTTCTACTTTCATGTCAATTATTTCAAGTTCCTTTTATTATGTTTTGGTATGATCTCTAAATCTATCATACTGATATTTTATGCTCATATTATGAGATACCCTATTTGATCTCGTCAATTCATTTTTATTGATGTTTAAGTGCCGCCATTAGGCTGCCAAATTTTCATAAGAGAAATCTTATTTTGTCTTCATTTCATGTTCTTCATTTCATATGGTAAATCTTTAAAATTTCATTACCATGTTCATATATCCTTCATATTCTGTCCCTATACTGTTTTATGGGTCATTTATTAATGTTTGACCCATGTCTCCTCTCTTTTCAATGTTTTCTAAAACCCCAAAACGTAGCTGTTATGCTGCAGGATTTTCGTCCCAAAATGCCTCTCTATTTTCTCAAAATTATTTTATGTTATTAAGTGAATACTCAAAGATATTATTTCTACAGGGGTATTCACATATATATCAAAATGTTCTATTTTAAATTCTGGGATTTACATACATGAAACACGCTCTCCCTTTCCGTGGGTTTAAAGTGACATAAAGATCATGTCTTTAAAGTAGTTTTTAAAACGTTATGATTATGAAATGAAACCCATTTCTTTTATGATATATGGGTTGTTTATGAAATGATTTATGATCATATATATGGCTCACATGATAATAAAGACATTTCAAGGGTGCGCCCAGATAGCGCTCCAATGCATTGGGTAAAGACTTAATCTCTAGAGATGACTTTTTAGACCGATACCTTGGTGAATAACCTTGGTAATTTTTAATGACACCTTGGGGATGGACCTTGGTGAAACGAAATTATTATCAATATTAAATATTGCAGCCACATCTTCAAGTTATGAAAAATGTTATTTTTATTATTATATATCTCATGATTTATTTCTCATGCCTTAAAGTTCTTTTCATGACCTTATTGAAGTATCTCATGTTCACATGTAAAATGTTTCTCTTGTTTCCCTTACTGGGCCTTCTGCTCACCCTTTCTTTTGATGTATGTCCCCAGGTTATGATATGCAGTTTTGAACCTAGGATGAACATGAGGAGAAGCCTTTCAAGTGTCTAAGAAGAATGTTTTATGTTTTCATGTTTTAAGTTCCCGGTTTCCAAGACACTAAACCTTAAAGATCCTCGGTTTTGTAAAATGTAATGAAATTTTATGTGATAAAAAGGCGGGATTCTATAATTCCCATTTGCCCACTTAGGCCCATTAAGCCCATTAGGGCAATTTAGACACATAGGCCCATTATGCTCATCAGGCCACTTAGGCCCATTAGGCCCATTAGGCCACTTAGGACCATGAGGTTAATTCATTCCACTTGACCCATTAGGCCCATTCAAACCATTAGGCCAATTAGTCCCATTAGGCCCATTACGACAGTTAGGCCACTTAGGCCTATTAGGCTCATTATGACAATTTGGCCAATTATGCTCATTATGCCCATTAGACCCATTAGGCCACTTAGGCCCAATTGGACCATTAGACCCATTAGTCCAGTTAATCCCATTAGGCTGATTAGGCCACTTAGTCTCATTGGTCCACTTAGGCCCATAAAGGCCCATTAGCTACATTAGGCCCATTAGGCCACTTAGGCCCATTAGGCTCATTAGGTGTTTTAGGCCCATTAGGCCCAAAAGTCCACTTAGGCCCATTTAGACCATTAGGTCCATTATGCTGATTAGGCCACCTGGTTCCATTAGCCCAACTAGGCCACTTAGGCCCATTAGGCCACTAAGGCCCATTAGGCCCATTAGGCACATTAATCCCACTAGGGAAATTAACCCCATTATCACCATTAGGCCCATTTGGCCACTTAGGCCCATCCAAACACTTAGGCCCATTTTCCCACTTTGGTCCATTGAGACCATTTGGCCCATTTGACCCCGTAGGCTACTTAGTCCCATTTGGCCCATTAGGCCTCTTAGGACACTTAGTCCCATTAGGCCACTTAGGCCCATTGATCCCATTAGGACCGTTTGGCCCCTTATGCCACTTAGGATGGTTAGGCCCATTAGGCCACTTAGGCCCCTTAGGCCCATTAGGCCACTTAGGCCCATTGAGTCCATTAGGCCCATTAGGCCCCTTAGGTCACTTATGTCGCTTAGGCCCATTAGGCCCATTTTGACACTTAGGCCCATTATTCCACTTAGTCCCATTAAGCCCCTTAGTCTACTTAGGCTGCTTAGTCCCATCAATCCCACTATGCCACTTTGGCCCATTATACCCATTAGCCATTGGGCCCATTAGGCCTCATAGGCCCATTGGGACACTTAGGCCCATTAGGTCACTAAGGCCCATTAGCCCACTTAGGCCCATTAGGCCACTTATGTCCATTAATACCATTGGGCCCAATAGGGCACTTAGACCCACACAGCCACTTAGGCTCATTAGACCCATTAGGCCCTATAGGCCACTTAGGACGCTTATGCCCATTAGGCTGATTCGGCCCATTAGGCCCATTGGCAATAGGGCCTATTAGGACCATTCGGCCCCTTAGTCCCACTAAGCTCATTATGCCACATCGGCTCATTAGCCCACTTAGGCCAATTAGGCCCATTAGGCCACTTAGGTCCATTAGCCACATTATTTATATTAGGCCACTTTGGCCCATTAGGCCCTCCAAATCATTTTTTAAATTTTTCATAAAATCCACTTTGAGGAAAAAGTGTGATCTATACACCATACAACATGACACATATCCAAATTTCAAAAATAGTCCACATATTTAAATTTTGAATGAGTATCATCACCACGAGAACCGTCATATCAGTGACAGATCTTGTGAATCACACAGCCACTACATCGAAGATAACATGTCGAAGAAGTTGTCACCATCATCATCACCACATTGTTGTCCACTAAAAACATCATTTTCATAACCATTATCACCAGAGTCACCACATCGCTGGAGGGAACACCACCTTTGTCGTCATTGACCATCATCGTCGAAGCCGAGAACCAGAGCAAAACGTACCAGGATGCCCACTAATCACCACTGATGTCTTCATATCACTGCCATCGAACTCCAACATCACTGCCAAAAAACCATCAAAACAGAACATCAAAACAATTCAACCATTAAAGATGGTCTATTCGCCCTCCCAGAGATCCTATGCCTCTTGATCCGCACCTCCCATAACCTCCGTGAAGACCCGTGCACCAGACTGACAGGGAAAGAAGCATAGAAGGATGAGTATATGGAGGCCTAGGTAGAGGATCAAGCCAGAAACCACATCAGTCAAATAAAATAGAGAACCAAAAACAGAGAAACAAAATCGATCCCAAACAAAATCACCATACGAGACCTTAATCTACATCTGAAAAATAGAGAAGGATACAAACAGAGTAATGAACCTGAGCTGAGGCCACTATTAGCGCTACTCTAGCACCATCCCAAGTAGGCCTAGATCCCGAATCAAGATCGACCAAAGTGGAGTCCAAGGTGATGGGTATACCAGCATTGGTAGAGGAGAAAGAAGGCATCAGACACACTCACCAGTTCTGACCCAAGCCGTCTAAAGCACCCACACACACATACCCAGAATGGGGATCTGATGTATAGGGATAGATCAAAAGAGGGGTGGTGATAGAAGCACGATGACCACACCAAAAAAATCCACATTAGTCAAGAAGGAAGAAAAAGAAAGAAAGAGAAAGAAGGGGATGGACCAGGTGAAGCGGCACCATCATCATCGAGCAGACCCTCAAAACCCTAGGAGGGGAAGAGGAGGCAGTTGGAGAATTAGGATCCAGGAGTTTGTGGGTCCATTAGGCTCATTCATTAGGATCATTAGTCCCATTTGGAAAATTAGGCCCATTAGACCCATTTGGCCCATTACACCCATTAGGCTCATTCGACCACTTAGAACCATTAGTCCCGTTAGGCCACTTTGGACCACTAGGCCCATTCAACCCATTAGGCCAATTAGGGCCATTTGGCCCATTAAACCAATTATATTAGGCCCATTAGGCCACTTAGGCCCATATAGACCATTATACCCATTCGGCTAATTAGACCCATTAGGCCACTTTAGGCCCATTCGTCCCATTAGGCCCATTAAACCCATTATCCACTTAAGCCCTTTATGCCACTTTGGAACATAAGGCACATTAGGCCAATTAGGCCACTTAAGACCATTCGTCCTATTGGGTCACTTAGGCCCATTATGCCAATTTTTCCCATTAATCCCATTGGATTAGGCCCACTAGGCCACTTAGGCCCATATGGTCCATTAGGCCCATTAAAAAAATTATCCCAATTAGGCCCATTATGAACATTAGTCTCACTAAACCCATTAGGCCACTTAGGCCCATTAGGCCACTTAGGCCCATTAGGCCACTTAGGACCATTAGGCCACTTAGGAACATTAGGTCACTTAGGCCTCTTATGCCCATTATGCCACTTAGTCCCATTCAGGGCATTAGGTCCATTAGGCCACTAAGGCCCATTAGTCCACCTAGTCCCATTAGACCCATTAGTCCCATTAGGGCCATTAGGACCATTAGGCTACTTAGGCCCCTTAGGCCACTTAGGCCCATTAGACCCATTAGGCCCCTTAGCCCCTAACACCCATTAGTCTGCTTAGGCCGATTAGGACACTTAGGCCCATTCAGTCCATTAATCCCAATATGCCACTTAGGACCATTTGGCGCATTAGGCCCATTAGACCACTAAGGCCCATTAGACCCATTAGTCCCATTAGGCCACTTAGGCCCCTTAGCCCACTTAGTCCCCTTAGACCCATTAGGCCACTTATGTCCATTAGGCCAATTATTCCACTTAGGCCCCATAGGACACTTAGGACCATTAGGCCACCTAGGCCCATGAGGCCCATGAGGCTCATCTGGCCCAATAGGCCCATCTTGCCCATTAGTCCCATTAGGCCACTTAGGCCTATTCAGCCCATCAAGCCCATTAGGACACTTAGGCCCATTAGGCTACTAAGGCCCATTAGTCTACTTAGATCCATTCGGCCCATTATGCCCATTAGGCCACTTAGGCCCATTAGGTCCATGAGTCCACTTAGGACCATTTGGCCCATTTGGCCCATCAGGCCACTTCATCCATTGAGGCCCATTAAGCTCATTAGGCCACTTGCGCCCATTAGACCCATTCAGTCCATTAGTCCCATTAGGCCACTTATGCCCATTAGGCCCATTAGGATAGTGAGGTCCATTCAAACCATTAGGCCACTTAGCCTAATTAGCCCACTTAGTCCCATTAGGCCCATTAGACCACTAAGGCCCATTAGTCCCATTAGGCCACTGAGGCCCATTAGGCCCAATAGGCCCATTAGAACCATTAGGCCCATAATGACCATTAACCCATTAGGTCCATTAGGCCACTTAGGCCCATTAATCCACTTCATCCAATTAGGATAATTCATCCACTTTGGCCCATTAGGCCCATTCGGCCACTTAGGCTCATTCGGCCCATTAGGCCACTTAGGCCCATTAGGCCCACCAGGCCACTTTGGCCACTTTGTCCCATTAAGACACCTAGGCCCATTTGGACCATTAGGCCCATTAGGCCACTTAGTCACATTAGGCCACTTAGGCCCATTAGGCCACTTTGTCCCATTTGGCCCATTTGGCCACTTCATCCCATTAGACCCATTAATCATATTCGCCCCATTAGGCCCATTCATTCACTTAGTTCCATTAGTCCAATTAGTCCCATTTGTAACATTATGCCACTTAGGGCCAATAAGCCCATTAGGCCACTTAGGCCCATTAGTCCGATTTTCCCACTTTGACCCATTAGGCCCATTATGCCCATTATGCCCATTCATTTATTTTGTCCCATTAAGACCATTAGACCCATTAGGCCACTTAGGACCATTAGGTTCATTAGGCCCATTTGTCCACTACGGCCCATTAGACCCATTCATCCACTTTGACCCATTAGGACACTTAGGCCCATTAGGCCCATTTGGCCACTTCGGGCCATTATGCCCATTATGCCCATTTGACCGATTCGTCCACTTTATCTTATTAGGACACTTAGGTCCATTAGACCCATTAGGACACTTAGTCCCATTAGACCCATTAGGAAACTTATTCTCATTGGTCCCCTTAAGCCAATTATTCCACTTCGACCCATTAGTCCCATTGGGCCCATTAGTAATAGTAGGCCCATTAGGCCCAGTAGGCCCATTAGGACCATTCGGCCTAGTAGGACCATTAGGACTAGTAGACCCACTTGGTCCCATTAGGTCCATTATGCCCATTGGTCCACTTAGGACCATTAGGCCCATTATTCCACTTAGGCCCTTTATGACCATTCAGCCACTTAGTCCCATTAGGCCCATTCTGCCCATTAGGTCCATTATGCCACCTTAGACCCGTTAGGCTCATTAGGCCCATTCGAACCATTCGACCCATTAGGCTCATTCGTCCCATTAGGCCCATTTGGTCCATTGGTCCCATTAGGACCATTGGCCTTAATCCCATTAGGTTACTTTAGCACATTAGGTTCATTCAGCACATTATGCCCATTCGACCATTAGGGCAATCGGGCCATTAGGCCCATTCAGGCCACTTAGGCTCATTCGGCCACTTAGACCCATTAGGCCACTCAGGCCCATTAGGCCACTTAGTCCCATTATCCCAATTAGGCCTATTAGGACACTTAATCCCACTTGGTCCATCCATCTCGTTCGTCCCATTAGGAACATTAGGCCACTTTGGTAATTTAGGCCCACTGGGCCACTAAGGCCCAATAGGCCCATTTAGAAACTTGGGCCTATTATGAAACTTAGTCCCATTAGGCCCATTTGGTTGATTATACCGATTAGGCCACTTAGGACACTTAGTCCCATTAGTCCCATGAGTCCACTTAGGCCCATTCGGCCCATCAGGCCACTTAGGCCGATTCGGCCCATTAGGCCACTTAGGCACATTCGTCCCATTCATCCCATTAGGCCAATTGGTCCACTTAGGCCTATTTGGATCATTTGGCCACATGGACCCATTAATCCCATTAGTCCACTTCATCCCATTAGTACAATTAGGCACATTAGGCCACTTACACCCATTAGGCCCATTGGGCCACTTAAGACCATTCAGCCACTTAGACCCATTAGTCCCATTAGTCCACTTAGACCCATTTAGCCACTTAGGCCAGTTCACCCCATTAGACCACTTAGTCCCATTTATCCACTTAGGCCCATTAGGCCACTTCGGCCCATTAGGCCCTTTAGGACGATTAGGCCACTTAGGCCCATTCGGCCCATTCGACCCATTAATCCACTTAGGCCCACTGGGCCCATTAGGACACCTCAGCCCATTATTCCCATTTGTCCACTTCATCCCATTATTCCCAATAGGCCACCTAGGCCCATTGAACCCATTAGACCCATTGGGCCACTTAACCCATTAGGCTCATCCGTCCACTTAGGCCCATTAGGCCCATTAGGCCTATTAGGCTTGTGAGTCCACTGAGTCCCATTTGGCCACTAAGGCCCATGATGACACTTAGGCCTATTATTCCCATCAAGAAACTTAGGCCCATTCGACCCATTAGTCCACTTACGCCCATTAGCCCCATTAGGCCCATTGGGCCACTTATTCCCATTCGGCCCATTCGACCACTTAGGCCAATTCATCTCATTAGGCCACTTAGGCCATTTAGGACCATTAGAACCATTGGGAAACTTATTCCTATTAGGAAACTTAGGCCCATTAGGTTGATTAAGCCGCTTAGGACCATTAGGCACATTAGGCCACTTAGGGCCACCAGGCCCATTAAGCCTATTATGCCGATTGGGCCACTTAGGAACATTAGGCGCACTAGGAACATTTGGATAATTAGGCCCCTTAGGACCATTAATCCCATTAGGCAGATTAGGTAACTTAGGCCTATTAGGAAACTTAGGTCTATTAGGCACATTTGGCCACTTAGGGTAATTAGGCCCATTCATCCAATTAGGCCCATTAGGCCCATCAAACCCCTAGACCCGTTAAGCCCAGTAATCCCATTAGGCCACTTAGGCCCATTTGGCCACCTAACCTCATTAGGCAGATTAGGCGACTAAGGCCCATTAGGCCACTTAGGCCCACTAGGCCCATTAATTCCATTTGGCTAATCAGGGCACTTAGGGCCATTAAGCCACTTAGGCCAATTAGGCCCATTAGGCTCATTAATCCCATTTGGCCAATTAGGAAACTTTGTCCCATTAGGCCACTTTGGACCATTAGTCAACTTAGGCAATTAGGTCTATTAGGCCCATTAGGCCACCCAGACCCATTTGGCCTATTCGGCCCATAAGGCCCATTATGCCCATTAGGCCGATTAGGAAGCTTTGGATCATTAGGCCACTTCGAACCATTAGGCACATTATACCCATTAGGCCACTGAGGCTAATTTGGCATATTAGGCCCATTTGGACCCTAGGCCCGTTAATCCCATTAAACCCATTAGGCCACCTAGGCCCATTATTCCCCTTAGGGCCATTAGGCCCCTTAGACCCATTACACTCATTATGCCCATTACACCCATTATTCCCATTAGGCCACTTAGGCCCATTAGGACGCTTAGGCTAATTAGGCCACTTAGACCCATTAGTCACATTAGACCACTTAGGCTAATTAGGCCAATTCCTACCATTAGGCCCATTAGGCCCCTAGGTTCGTTAAGCCCCTTAAGCCCATTAGGCCACTTAGGCCCATTAGGCCACTGAGCCCTATTAGGCTGATTAGTCAACTAAGGCCCTTTAGGCCACTTGGGCCCACTAGCCCCACTAAGCCCACTAGGCCGATTAGGCAACTTAGGCCCATTAGTCCAATTAGGAACATTAAGACCATTATGACCATTAATCCCATTAGGTATATTAGGAAAATTTGTCCCATTAGGCCACTTTGGACCATTAGTCCACTTACGCCAATTAGGCCCATTCAGCCCATTAGGCCACCTTGGCCCATTTGGCCCATTCGGCCCATTATGCCCATTAGGCAGATTAGGTAACTTTTTCCCATTAGGCCACTTCGACTCATTAGGCCCATTAGACCCATTAGGCCACTGAGGCCAATTAGGCCCATTTGGACCCTAGGCCCGTTAATCCCATTAAGCCCATTAGGCCACCTAGGCCCATTAGGCATCTTAGTCCCATTAGGCACCTTATGCCCACTAGGCCCCTTAGTCCCATTAGGCCCCTTACACCCATTACACCCATTACGCCCATTATGCCCATTAGGCCACTTAGGCCCATTAGACCGCTTAGGACCATTAGGCCGCTGAGGCCAATTCATCCCATTAGGCCCATTTTTCCCTAAGCTCCTTAAGCCCATTAAGCCACCCTATCCCATTAGGCCACTTAGGCCCATTAGGCCCCTTAGGTCCATATGCCACTTAGGCCAATTAAGTCCATTAGGCCCATTAGGACCATCAAGCCCATTAGGTCGATTAGGCCACTTAGGCCCATCAGGCCACTTAGGCCCATTAGGCTCATTTGGTCACTTAGTCCCATTAGGACCATAAGGCCCATTAGGCCAAATAATCCCATTTGGTACCTAGTCCCGTTAATGCCATTAATCCCATTAGGCCCATTAGGCCCACTAGGAACCTTGGGACCATTTGGACCATTAGGCCACTTAGGCCCATTCGGACCATTAGTCCACTTAGGCCCATGAGGCCCATTAGGACCCTTAGGTATATCCAGCCTATTCGGCCCATTCACCCACCTAGGCAAATTCGGCCCATTTGGCCACCTAGGCCGATTTTCCCCAATTGTTTGATTAGGCGGATTAGGCCACTTAGGCTCATTAGTCACATTAGTCTCACTGTCCACTTAGGCCCAGAGGTACATTAGGCTCATTCGGCGAATTAGGGAAATTAAACCCATTTTTCCCATTTTTCCACTTAAGATCATTAGGCCCACTAGGACCATTAGGACACTTTGACCCCTAAGGCCCATTAGGAACATCTGTCCACTTAGGTCTATTAGGCTCATGAGTCCACTTAGGACCATTAGGCCACTTGGCCCATTAGGCCCATTCTTCCACTAAGGTCCATTAGGACCATTAGGACAATTGGGCCCTTTCATCCACTTAGGTCCATTCGGCCCATTCGGCCCTTTATGACCATTGGGACTATTATACCCATTGGTCCCATTAGTCCACTGAGGCCCATTCAGACCATTATGTCCATCAGGTCCATTAGGCCACTTAGGCCCGCTAGGCCACTTAGGCCCACTAGGCCACTTATGCCCATTATTCCCATTAGGCCACTTAGGCCACTTAGGTTAATTTTCCCCATTAGGCCCATCATCCCCATTAGGCCACTTAGGACTATTAGGGCCATTAGGCCCATTCGGCCCATTGGCCCACTTATGCCCATTATGCCCATTGGGCCTACCAGACCCATCGGGCCCATTGGACACAATCGACCATTAATGTCCACTAGGCCCATTAGGCCCCTTAGTCCCATTAGGCTCACTCAGCCCATTAGGAAACCTAGGCCCATTGGTCCACTTAGACTAGTGAGGCCCATTAGGCCCATCGGGTCCATTAGGTCACTTAGGCACATTAGCCCAATTAGGCCACTGACTCCCATTGGGCCAATTAGGCCAATTAGGACCATGAGGTCAATTAGGACACCAAGGTCCATGAGGCCCGTTAGGCCCATGAGTCCCATTAGGCCACCTATTCCCATTAGGCCCATGAGGCCCATGAGGCCCATTAGGCCCATTAAGCCACTTAGGCCAATTCGGTTCATTATTCCACTTAGGCCTATTCAACCCATCAGGCCCATCAGGCACATCGGTCCACTTAGGCCCATTAAGCCTATTAGGCCCATTAGGCCAATTAGGTCCATTCGGGTCATTAGTCCACTTAGTCCCATTTGGCCCTTGGGTCCCATTAGGTCCATTAGGCCACTTAGGTCAATTTAGCTCATTAGGCCAATTGGGCCATTTAGGTCCATTTTTCTCATTAGGCCACTTAGGCCCATTAGGCCCATTGGTCCCATTGGGCCACATAGGCCCATTAGGCCCATTTGGAAACTTTGGCCCATTCGGCCCATTAGGCCACTTATGCTAATTAGGACCATTAGTCCACTTATGCCCATTAGGCCCATTAGTCCACTTAGGCCCATTGGCTCATTTATCCACTTAGGCTCATTAATCCCATTAGGCCACTTAGGCCACATAGGCCGTTTAGGCCCATTAAGCCACTGAGGCCCATTAGGCCACTCAGGCCCATTAGGACACTTAGGAAACTTAGGCCCATTAGACCCATTAGGCCACTAAGGCCCATTAGGACACTTCAACCCATTAGGCCACTTAGGCCCATTAGGCCGATTAGGCCACTGAGGCCCATTAAACCCATTAGCCACTTAGGCCCATTAATCCCATTAGGCCGATTAGGTAACTTAGGTCTATTAGGACACTCATGCCCATTTGGCCCATTTGGACCAATTGGCCACTTGGGATAATTAGGTCCACTAGGCCAATTCGACCCATTATGCCCATTTGGCCCCTAGGCCCGTTAAGCTCACTAATCCCATTAGGCTACTTAGGCTAATTAGGCCGATTAGGCCACTAAAGCCCATTAGGCTACTTAGGACCACTAGACCCATTAAGCCCATTAGGCCAATTAGGCCTCTTAGGCCCATTAGGCCACTTAGGCCCATTAGGCCCATTCCACCCATTAGGTTGATTAGGCAACTTTGGTCCATTAGGACACTTAGGCCCATTAGGACACTTAGGACAATTAGGCCCATTCAACCCATTCAGCCCATAGAACAGTTAAGCCCATTAATCCCATTCAGCCACTTAGGTCCATTAGGCCACCTAGGCCCATTAGGCCCCTTAGGCTAGTTAGGCCCATTCAGAACCTTGGCATGTTAAGCCCATTAATCCCATTCATCCCATTAGGCCCATTAAGCCACTTAGGCTCCTTGGGCCCATTAGGCTCAAAATTCCACTAGATACCATGAGGCCCATTAGGCCACTTAGGCCCATGAGGCCCGTTAGGCCCATGAGTCCCCTTAGGCCACTTAGGCCCATGAAGACCATTATGCCACTTTGGCCCATTAGGCCCATTAGGCCACTTCAGCCTATGAGGCCCATTAGGACCATTCTGCCACTTGGGCCCATTCAGCCCATTATGTCACTTAGGCCCATTAGTTCAATTATGCCGATTAGGCCCCTTAGGCCCATTAGTCCAATTATTCCAATTAGGACCATTAGCTCATTTGGCCAATTAGGCCCATTAGACCCATTAGGACCATTAGTACCATTAGGCACATTAAGTCCATTGAGAACATTAGGCCCATAAGGCCACTTAGGCCCATTGGGGCCCTTAGGCCCATTCAGCTCGTTAAGCCCATTTAGACACTTAGGCTCATTAAACCACTTAGGCCCATTGGTCACATTAGGACCATTGGTCCCATTAGTCCCATATGGCCACTTAGGCCCATTGGGCCCATTGGGCCCATTAGGCCCATTCAGCCCATTTGGCGCATTAGGCCCATTAGGCCCATTCGACCACTTAGGCCCACTAGGCCCATTAGTCCACTTAGGCCCGTTAGGACACTTACGCCCATTAGGAGCATTAATCCCATTAGGCAAATTAGGCCCATTAGGACCATTCAGCCACTTAGGCCCACTAGGCCCATTAGGCCACTTCGGCCCACTAGGCCCATTAGGCCACTTATCCCCATTAGGCCACTTACACCCACTAGACCCATTAGACCAATTAGATGCATTAGGCCCATTAGTCCCATTCAACCACTTAAGCCCATTAGGCCCATTAGGCCACTTAGACCCATTAGGGAACTTTAGCCCATTAGGCACATTAGGCCACTTACGCACATTAGGCTCATTAGGACCATTATGCCACTTAAGCCCATTCGTCCACTTTGGCCAATTAGGTCCATTGACCCCATTAAGCCAATTTGGACCATTAGGCCCATTCAGCCACTTAGGCCCATTAGTCCTAATCTGCCACTTAGGCCCATGAGGCCCATTAGTCCCATTCAATCAATTATTCCAATTAGTACACTTAGGGAACTTAGACCCATTAGTCCCATTAGGGCCATCAGGCCACTTAGGCCCATGAGTCCCATTTGGTATATTAGGCTGATTAGGGCACTTAGACCCATTAGGCCCATTAGGCATCTTAGGGCCATTAGGCCCATTCATTCGATTATCCCGATTAGGCCACTTAGGCCCATTAGTCCATTTAGGCCCATTAGACCACTTAGGACCATTTGGCACATTCAGTCGATTAGGCATATTAGGCCACTTATACCTGTTATGCCCATTAGACCACTTAAACCTGTTATGCCCATTTGGCCCATTCAATTGACTAGGATGATTATGCCATATAGTCCCATTAGGCCCATTTGGACACTTAGACCCATTAGGCTCATTCGGCCGATTAGGCCGATTAGACCACTCAGGCCACTTAGGCCCATTATACCCCTTAGGCCAATTAGGCCACTTAGGCCACTTAGGCAACTTAGGCATTAGGCCCATTAGGACACTTAGGCCTATTAGGCCACTTAGGACCATTTGGACCATTTTTCCCATCATTCGATTAGGCCGATTAGGCCGATTAGGCCAATTAGGTCACTTAGGCCGATTAGGCCCATTAGGCCCATTAGGCACATTAGGCCACTTAGGACCATTAGGCCCATTAGTCCTATTTAGTTGATTAGAGGGATTAAGCCACTTAGGTCCATTAAGCCCCTTAGGCCCATTATCCCATTAGGCCCATTAACCCACTTAGGCCCATTAAACCCATTATTCCCATTGGGCCCATTTGGCCCATTTGGCCACTTAGGCCCATTAGGCCACGTAGGGCCATTAGACCAACTAGGCCCATTGAACCCATTAGTCCCATTAGTCCCATTAATCCCATTAGGCCCATAATCCACTTAGGCCACTTAGGCCCATTAGGCCCATTCGGTCGATTATCTCGATTAGGCCACCTTTTCCCATTAGGCCATGTAGGACCATTAGGCCCATTAAATCCATTAGTCCCACTAGGCCCACTAAAACCGTTAATCCACTTAGGCCACATAGGCCCATTAGGCCCCTTCGGTTGATTATCCCAATTAGGCCACTTAGGCCACTTAGGCCAATTAGTTCCATTAGCACCATTAGACCCATTAGGCCCATTAGGTTCACTAAGCCTATTAGGGAACTTAGGCTCATTAATCCCATTAGGCCACTTAGGACCATTCGGGCTGTCAAGCCCATTAGGCCATGAGGCACATTCCACCCATGAGGCCACTTAGGCCCATGAGGTCCATTAGAATCATCAGGCCACTTGGGCCCATTAGGCCCATTAGGTCCATTAATCCCATAAGGCCCACTATGCCCATTAGTCCACTTAGTCTCATTAGGAAACTTACACCCATTAAACCCATTAGGCCCATTAGGCCAATTAGGCCCAGTAGGCCCACCCTGCCACTTAGTCCCACTAGGCCCATTAGGCCACCTAGGCCCATTAGGTCACTTAGGCACACTAGTCCCATACCTCCACTTAGGCCCATCAGGCTACTTATTCCCCTTAGGCCCACTAGTCCAACTAGGCGCATTAGGTCCATTACACCCATTCGACCACTTAATCCCACTAGGCCCATTCGGCCACTTAGGCCCATTCAGCCAGTTAGGACAATTAGGACACTTCATCCCATTAGGCCCATTATGATACTTATACCCATTAGAGCCATTAGGGACATTATGCCAGTTAATCCCATTTTCCCACTTAGGCTCATTTGGACCATTAACCCTATGAGGACAATTTGGCCCATTCGACCATTAGGTCCATTAGTCCCAATCGACCACTTAGTCCCATAAGGCTGATTCGGTGGATTAGGCCTATTAGGCCACTTAGACCCATTAGGCTCATTATGACCATTAGTCCACTTAGGCTCATTAGGCCCATTCAGCCGATTGGGCTTATTAGGTCGATTAGGCCTATTAGGCCACTTATACCAATTTGGCCCATTATGCCCATTAGGCCTCTTAGGCCCATTAGGCCCATTCAATCGATTATCCCGATTTGGCTACTTTGGCCCATTCAGTCGATTACCCTAATTAGGCCACTTAGTCCCATTAGGCCCTTTAGGCCCATTAGTCCCATTAGGCCACTTAGGCCCACTAGGCCCATTAGAACCATTCAGTTGACTAGGCTGATTAGGCCACATATTCCCATTAGGCCCATTAGACCACTTAGGCCCGTTAGGCCCATTCAGCTGATTAGGTTGATTTGACCACTTTGGCTACTTAGACCCATTATGCCCATTATGACCATTAGGACCTTTAGGCCCATTAGGACACTTAGTCCACTTAATCATTAGGCCCATTAGGCCACCAAGGGCCATTTTTTCAATCAGTTGATTAGGATGATTATGCCACTCAGGCCACTTAGGCTGATTAGACCCATTACGCCCATTAATCCAGTTAGGCCCATTAGTCCCATTAGGCCACTTAGGACCATTAGGACCATTAGGACCATTCAGTCGATTAGGGGAATTAGGCCACTTTGTCTCATTACACCCATTAGAACACTTAGGACCATTAGTCTCATTAGTCCACTTTGGCCCATTAGACCCATTAAACCCATTAGTCCTATTAGTCCAGTTAAGACACTTAGGCCACTTAGGCCCCTTAGACGCATTCAGTCGATTAGCTCGATTAGGCCACCTAGGCCCATTGGGCCCATTATGTAATGTAGGCCCATTAGGTTCATTTGGAAACATAGGCCCATTAGGCCCATTAAATCCATTAGTCCCACTAGGCCCATTAGGACCTTTAATCCACTTAGGCCACTTAGGCCCCTTAGGCCCATTCAGTCGATTAGCCCAATTAGGCCACTTAGGCCAATTTGGTCCATCTATCCCATTATCCCCATTAGGCCCATCAGACTCATTAGGCCCACAAGACCCATTAGGGCACTTATGCCCATTAGGACTCTTATGACGAGGAGGTCCATTAGGCCCATCAGTCCCATTAGGCCCATGAGGTGCATTTTACCCATGAGGCCCATCAGGCCCATTATGTCACTAAAGCCCACTCAGCCCATTAGGCCCATGAGACATATGAGGTGCATTAGACCCATCATGCCACTTAGGCCCATTAGGCCCATTAGGCCCATTAATCCCATTAGGCCCACTAGACCCTCTATTCCACTTAGGCCTATTTGGAAACTTAGGCCCATTAGGCCCATTGGGCCCACTAGGCCCGTTCATCCCATTCAGCCAACTCAACCTAGTAGGCCCCTTATGCCCATGAGGCCCATTGGACCCATTAGGCCACTTAGGCCCATTCATACCATTAGGCCCTTTAGGCCTACTTCGACCACTTAGGCCCATTAGCCACATTATTTCCATTGGACCCATGAGGCAACTTAGGCCCATGAGACCCATCAGGCCAATTAGGACTATTCGGCTGATTAGTCCCATTATACCCTTTAGGCCCACTAGGTCCATTAGGCCACCTATGCCCATTAGGCCCATTAGGGCACTTAGGTCCTTGAGACTATGAGGCCCATTAGTATCATTAGTCCCATCAGGCCACTTAGGCAAATTAGTTCCATTAGGCCCATTATGCCCATTATGACACTTAGGCCCAATATGCCCATTGGGCCCATGAGGTCACTTCGGCCCATTAGGCCCATCAGGCCACTTCTTCCCATTAGGCCAATTTGGCCCATTCAGGAACATAGGCCTACTAGGCCTATTAGGTCACTTAGGCTCCTTAGGCCCACTAGGACCATTAGGCCACTTTGACCTTGGCAGCCCATTAGACCCATTAATTCCATTAGGCCCATGAAGCCACTAAGTCTCATGAGGACCATTAGGCCCATTAAGTCTATTAGGTCACTTATGCCCATTAGGCCCATTAGGCACATGAGGCCACTTAGGCCCATTTGGCCCATGAGGCCCATTCAGACCTTGAGGCCCATTTGGCCCATTTAGCCCATTCCACCACATAAACCAATTCCACTTAAGCCCATTCAGCCCATCAAGCCACTTAGGCCCATTGGGACCATCAAGCCACATAGTCCCATTGGGCCCATTAAGCCACTTAATCCATTTAAGAACATTAGGCCCATTACACCCATTAGCCCACTTAGGCTAGTTAGGCCCATTAGGGCCATGAGGCTCATCAGGCCCATTCGGTACATTAGGCCACTTAGGCCTATTGGGCCCATTGGGCCAATTAGGCCCATTCTTCCCATTGGGCCTATAATCCAATTAGACCCATTAGGCCACTAAGGATCATTTTGTCCATTAGGCCGATTAGGCCCATTAGTCAACTAAGGCCCATTAGGCTCATTAGGTCCATTAGGCCACTTCGGCCCATCAGGCCCATCAGGCCCATTAGGCCCATTAAGCCCATTAGGCTAATGAGACCACTAAGGCCCATTTGGACCATCAATCTCATTAAGCCACTTAGGCCCATTAGACCCATTTCACCCATTAGCTAACTTAGGCCCATTCAGCGCATTAGGCCACTTAGGCCCATTAGTCCCATTTGGCCATTAAGTTCATTTAGGACCATTAAGCCACTTGGGTCCATTACACCAATTAGGCCCATCAAGGTCATTAGGCCCATCAGGCCCATTAGGCCCATTAGGCCACCAAGGCCCATTTGTCCCATTAGGCCACTTAGTCCACTTAGGACCATGAGGCCAGTGAGGCCCATTTGGACCATTGGGACCATCAGACCCATCAGGACCATTGGACCACTTAGGCCCATCAGGCCAATTAGGACCATTAGGCCACTTAGACCCATTCAGCTCATTAGGCCACTAAATCCCATCAGGCCCATCAGGCCCATCAAGCCCATGAGGCCACTTAGGCCCATTCGACCCATTATGACCATGAGGCACATCAGGAACATTAGGCCACTTAGGCCCATTCTGCTCATTAGGCCACTTAGGACCATTAAGCCAGTCCGACCCATTAGTCCCATCAGGGCCATTAGGCCACTTAGGCCCATTAGGCCCATCAGGACCATTAGGCCCCTTAGGCCCATTCATCTCAATAGTAAAATTAGGCCCATTATGCCCATTAGGCCACCTTGGACATTTGGGCCCATTAGGCCCATTAGGCCACTAAGGCCCGTTAGGCCACCTCGGACAATTCGTCTCATTAGGCCACTTAGGCCCATTAGGACCATTAGGCCCATTATTCCACTTAGGCCTTTTCATCCCACTCATCCCATTATGCAACTTAGGCCCATTGGACCCATCAGGCCACTTTGGCCCATTATGCCAGTTTTTCCATTAAGCCCATTAGTCCACTTAGGCCCATTATCCCACTTAGGACTATTAGGACCATGAAGCCACTTAGACCCATTACTCCCATCAGTCTACTTATTCCCATTAGGCCACTTACGACCATTATGACAATTAGACCACTTAGAACCATTTGGCAATTCCAACCACTTAGGTCGATTAGGCCCATTAGGCCATTGCGGCCTATTAGGCCATTTTGGCCACTCAGGCCCATTAGGACCATTAGTCCACTTAGGACCATTAGGCCCATTAGTCCATTGAGGCCCATTAAGCCCATTAATCCATTTAGGCCCATCCGACTCATTAGTCCACTTAGGCCCATTAGGCCCATTCGTCCACTTAGGCACATTATGAACATTCGGCCCATTTGGCCACTAAGGCTCACTAGACCCATTTGCCCCATTAGGCCACTTATGCCCATTAGGGCCATTAGGTCACTTTGGCCACTTAGGCTCATTTGGCCCATTAGTCCACTGAGTCCCATTAGGCTGACTAGTCCACTTTGGCCAATTAGGGCACTTAGGCCACTTAGGCCCATTAGGCTACTTAGGCCCATTAGTCCCATTGGGCCCATGTGTTCACTGAGACCCACTAGGACCATTAGTCCCATCAAACCCATGAAGCCACTTAGGCCCATTAGTCCCCTTAGGCCCATTACGCCCATTAGGCCACTTAGGCCCATGAGGCCACTTAGGCCCATGAGGTCACTAAGGCCCATTATGCTAATCTGTACACTTAGGCCCATTAGGCTGACTAGACCCATTAGGCCAATGCGACCCATTAGGCCCGTCAGGACCATTAGACCCATCAGGCCCATTAACCCATTTCAGCCACTCAGGCCCATTGCTCCCATTAGGCCACTACGGCCCATTAGGCCAATTAGGCCATTGAGGCCCATTCAACCCATTATTCCACTAAGGCAAATTAGGCCACTTAGGCCACTTAGGCACATTAGGCCACTTAGGTCCATTAGGCTACTTAGGCCCATTAGGCCACTTAGGCCCATGTGTCCACTGAGGCCCATCAAGCCCATGAGGCCACTCAGGCCCATTAGGCCCATTAGGACACTTCATCCCATTAGGACCATTAGTCCACATAGGCCCATTCCACTCATTAGGCCACTTAGGCCCCTTAGGCCACTTAGGCCCATTAAGCCACATAGGCCCATTTCTCCCATTAATCATATCAGGGCCATTAGGCTAATTAAGACCATTCAATGAATTAGTCCCACTAGGCCACTGGTGCCCATTAGGCCCTATAATCCAATTATGCCACTTAGGCCCATTAGGCCCATGAGGCCCATGACACCACTAAGGCCACTGAGTTCCATTAGGCCCATTTGGCCCATCAGGCCCATTAGACACATGAGGCCACTTAGGCCCATCAGGACAATGAGGCCCATTTTCCCCATTAGGCCACTTAGGCACATTGATCTCATTAGGCCACATAGGTCCATTAGACACATCAGGCCCATCAAGCCCATTTGGCCGCTTTGGCCCATTCGACACATTATGCCCATATAGCCCATCAGGCCACTTCGGCCCATTCAGTGAATTGGACCACACCGGTCCATTAGAACCATTACGCCCCTTAGGATCATCATGCCCATTAGGCCACTTAGGTCTATTAGGCCCATTAGGCCACTTAGGCCTATTCAATACATTAGGCCACTTAGGCCCATCAGGCCCATTAGACCCCTCAGGCCACTTAGGCCCATTATTCCCATTAGGCCACTAAGGCCCATTAGGACCATTAGGTCACTTAGGCAGATTCGTCTCATTTGGCCACGTAGGCCCATTAGGCCCATTAGGCCCATTTGTCCACTTAGGTCCATTTGGCCCATTAGGCCACTGATGACCATTATGCCCATTAGTCCCATTAGGAAACTTAGGCCAATTAGGCCACTGAGGACCATTAATCCCATTAGGCCACTCAGGCACCTTAGACCCATTAGGCCACATTAGGCCACTTAGGCCCATTAGACCACTTGGGCCCATTATGCCCATTAGGACCATTAGGCCACTTAGTCCACTTAATCTCATTATGCCCATTGGGCCAATTAGGCTGCTTAGGCTGCTTAGGTCGATTAGGCCAGTTAGGCCCATTAGGCCACTTAGGCGACTTAGACCCATTAGGCCACTTAGGCCCATTAGGCAACTTAGGCCCATTAGGAAACTTGGGCCCATTATGCCAATTAGGCCACTTAGTCCCAATAGCCAATTTCAGCCACTAAGCCCTATTAGGTCGATTAGTCCCATTAGGCCACTGAGGCCCATTAGGCCACTTAGGCCCATTAGGACCATTAGGCCACTAAGTCCCATTAATCCACTTAGGCCCATTAGGCCCATTAGTCCCATTAGTCCCACTCAGTTGATGAGGCTGATTAGGCCACTTCAGTCCATTAGGCCCATTAGGCCACTTCGGCCCATTAGGCACATTAGGCCACATAGGCCCATTAGGCCCATTTAGTTGATTAGGGGGATTAGGAAACTTGGGCCCATTAGGCCCCTTAGGCCCCTTAGGCCTATTAGTCCCATTAGGCCCCTTACGCTAGTTGGGCCCATTAGGCCCATTCACCCACTTAGGCCCATTAAACCCATTAGTCCCATTAGGCCCATTTGGCCCAATTGGCCTATTTGGCCACTGAGGCCCATTTGGCCACTTAGGGCCCATTTGGCCACGTAGGCCCATTAGGCCACTTGGTCCCATTAGGCCCATTAGTCTCATTAGTCCCATTAGACCCATTAGGCCTGTTAAACCACTTAGGTCACTTAGGCTCATTCAGTTAATTAGCCCGATTAGGCCACATAGGCCCATTAGGCCGCGTCGGCCCATTAGGCCCATTAGAACACTTTGGCCCATTAGGCTCATTAAACCCATTAGTCCCATTAGGCCCATTATGACTGTTAATACACTTAGGCCCATTACACCCATTCGGTCGATCATCCCGACTAGGCCACTTAGGCCACTTAGGCCCATTTGGTCCATTAGGCCCATTAGACCCATTATACCCATTAGTCCTATTAGGCCCACTAGGCCCATTAGGGAACTTATTCCCATTAGGAAACTGATGACCATTAGGCCCTTTAGGCCCATTAGACCCATGTGGCACATTCCGTCGATGAGGCCCATGAGCCCCATTATGCCCAGGAGGACCACTAGGTCCATTAGGACACTTAGACCCATTAGGCCCTTTGGGCCCATGAGTCCACTTAAGACCATGAGGCCCATTAGACCCATATGGCCACTTGGGACCATTAGGCACATTAGGCCCATTAATCACATTAGGCCCACTAGACACTTTAGGCCACTTAGGCCCATTAGGTCCATTGGGAACACTAGGCCCATTCATCCCATGAGGCCCATTGGGTCCATTCATCCCATTAGGCCCACTCAACCCATTAGGCCCCTTAGCCCTATGAGTCCCATTAGGCCCATTCATCCCATTAGGCAACTTGGCACCTTCGGCCCATTAATCCCCTTGAACCCACTTATCCCACTTAGGCCTATTAGGCCCATTATACCCATGGGGTTAATGAGGCAACTTAGGCCCATTAGGTCCACTAGGACTATGAGGCCCACAAGGCCCATCATTCCAATTAGAAACATTCGACCCATTAGGCCCATTGGGCCCATGAGGCCCATTATGCTACTTACGCCACTTAGGCCAATGAGGCCCATTAGTCCCATTAGAACCATTAGTCCACTGAGGCCCATTAGGCCCATTAATCCCATTAGGCCACCTAGTCCTATTAGGTCCATTAGGTCCATTAGGCCTCTTAGGATCATTAGGACACTTAGGCCCATTTGGTCGATTATGCCAATTATACCACTTAGGCCACTTAGGCCAATTATTCCCATTATTCCCATTATGTCCATTAGTCCACTTAGGCCCTTTAGTCCCATTAGGTCGATTCAGCCGCTTAGGCCCATTAGGCCCATGAGGTCCCTTAAACCCATGAGGCCCATGAGGTCCTTTTGAACCATGAGGCCCATTAGGCCCATCGAGCCACTTAAGCACATTAGGCACTTTAGGCAGACTGGGCCCATTTTTTCACTAAGGCCCATGGGCCCATTAGGCCACTTAGGCCTAAGAGGCCCATGAGGCCCATGAGGCCCGTTAGGTCCATAAGACCCATGACTCCACTTAGGCCCATAAGGCCCATTTGGCCCATTATACCCATTAGGCCACTTATGCCCATTGGGCCCATGTGACCACTTAGGCCACTTAGGCCCATTGGTCCACTTTTCCCCATTGTGCCCATTTGGCCTATCTAGCCCATTTGTCCCATTCGGCCATTGAGGCCCATTAGGCCACTTAGGCCCATTAGGCAATTTAGGACACTTAGGCCCATGAGGCCCACTAGGCCCATTAGGACCATGAGACCACTAAGGCCTGTTAGGCCCATTAGGCCCATCAATACCATTAGGCCACTTAGACCCATTTGGACCACTAGTCCACTTAGGCCCACTAGGCCCATAAGGCCAATTCGGCTCATTTATCTCATTAAGCCACTTAGGCCCATTATGCCCATTAGGCAAAGGAGGTGATTTAGACCGATTACGCCCATTAGGCCCATCAGGGCCATTAGGCCCATTAGGTTCATTAGGACACTTAGGACCATTAGTCCCATTAGGCCCATGAGTTCCATGAGGCCACTGAGGCCCATTTTTCCCATTTGTCCCATCAGGCCTATTAGGCCACTTGAGCCAATTAGGGCCATGAGTCTCGTGAGGACCATTAGGCCACTTAGGATCATTCGGCTCATTTGGCCACTTAGGCCCATTAAACCCATCAAGTCCATTAGGCCCATCAAGCCCATGAGTCCACTTAAGCCCATTCAGACCATTATGTCCATCAAGCCCATGAGGCCCATCAAGCCCATCAAGCCCATTAGGCCACTGAGGCTCATTAATCCCATTAGTGCCATCAGGCCCATTGGTCCCATTATGCCACTTAGGACCATTTGTACCATTAGTCCCATTTGGCCACTTAGGCCCATTCGACTCATTAGGGCACTTAGGCCCATTTGGAACATTAAGCCCATTAAGCCACTCAGGCCGCTTAGGCCCATTAGGCCCATTTAGCCCATGAGTCCACTAAGTCCCATTAGGCCACTTAGGCCCACTATGCCAATTAAACCCATTAGTCCCATTATGCCCATTAGGCAACTTAGGCACATTCGATTCATTAGGACAGTTAGGCCCATTAGGCCCATTAGGCAACTTAGGCCCATTCGTCCCATCATGACCATCAGGCCACTGAGTCCCATTAGACCCATCATGACACTTTGGCCCATTCGGTTTATTAGGACACTTAGTCCCTTTAGGGCTATTAGGCCCATTAGGCCACTTAGGCCCATTAGGCCACTTAGTCCCACTAGGCCCATTAGGCCACTTAGGTGCATTTGACCCATTAGGCCACATAGGCCACTTAGGCTCATTTAGCCCATTAGACCCATTAGAACACTAAGGCCCATTAGGCCCATTAGTCCTCTTAGCCCCATTTTTCCCATTTGGCCACTTAAGCCAATTAGGCCCATTAGGCTACTTAGGCAACTTAAGCCCTTTTTTCCACTTAGGCCCATTAGGACACTTAGGCTCATAAGGCCACCTAGGCCCATTATGCCCATTAGGCCACTCAGGCCACTCAGGCCCATTAGTCCCATTAGGCCACTGAGGCCCATTAGGAACATTAGGTCCATTAGTCCCCTTAGGCCCATTAGGCCAATCAGGTAACTGAGTCCCATTAGGTCAATTAGGCCCATTAGGTCACTAAGGCCCATGAGGCCCATTATCCCACTTAGGCCCACTAGGCTCATTAGGCCATATAGACCCATTAGGCCACTTAAGCCCATTTGGCCCATTAGGCCACTCAGGACACTTTGGCCCATTATGCCCATTGGGCCCATTCATCCACTTAGGCCCATTAGGACACTTATGCCAATTAGAACCATTTGTCCACTTAGGCCCATTAGGCCCATTAGTCCACCTAGGAAAATTCATCCCATTAGGCCACTTTATCCACTTAGGCCCTTTCGGACAATTAGGGCACTAAGGCCCATTAGGTCCACTCGACCACTTAAGCTCATTCAACTCATTAGGCCACTTAGGCCTGTTAGGCCCATTAGGCTACTAAGGCCCATTAGGACCATTAGTCCACTTAGTCCCATTAAGCTCATTAGGCCACTTAGGAACATTAGTCCCATTAGGCCACTAAGGCCCATTAGGTCCATTAAGACACTTAGGCTCATTAGGCCCATTACACCACTTAGGCCACTTAGGCCCATTAGGCCACTTATGCCCATTAGGCTCATTAGGCCACTTAGGCCACTTAAGCTCACTATTCCCATTAGGCCCATTAGGCCCATTAGCCCACTTAGTCCTAATAGTCCACTTAGGCCCATTAGGGAACTTAGGTCCATTAGTATCATTAGGCCCATTAGGCCACTTCGATCACTTAGGCCCATTAGGCCCATTATGCCCATTAGGCCCATTTGGAAACTTAGGCCCATTAGGCCCATTCATCCCATTAGGCCACTTAGTCCACTTAGGACCATTAGGCCACTTAGGTCACTTAGGCCGATTAGGCCACTTAGGCCGATTAGACCACTTAAGACCATTAGGCCACTTAGGTCACTTAGGCCCATTATGACCATTAGGCCCATGAGTCCACTTATGCCCATTAGGTCACTTGGGCCCATTTGGCCCATTACGCCACTTAGGCCCATTGGGCCACCTAGTTCACTTAGGCCACTTAGGACCATTAGGCCACTTAGGTCCATTAGGCCCATTAGGCCACTTATGCCCATTATGCCCATTATGCAGATTAGGCCCATTAGGCCCATTTTTTTCACTTAGGCCCATTATTCCCCTTAGAACCATTTAGCCCATTTGTCCACTTAGGCCAATTATGCCTATTTGGCCCATTAGGCCACTTAGGCCCATTAGGCCATTTAGGCCATTTAGGACCATTTAGCCCATTTGGCCCATTAGGCCCATTAGGCTAGTGAGGACCATTCAGCCTATTGGTCTACTTAGGCTCATTCATCCCATTATACCACTTAGGCTTGTTCAGTTAATTAGGCCAATTAGGCCGCTTAGGACAGTTAAGCCCATTAAGCCACTTTGGCCAGTTAGGCCCATTAGGCTCATTGGGCCCATTACACCACTTAGGCCCATTCAGCCCATTAGGCCCATTAGGCCACTTAGGATAGTTAGGCCCATTAGGCCACTTTGTCCAGTTCGACCCTTGAGGCTCATTGGGCTCATTAGGACCATTAGGCCAGTTTGGCTAGTTGTACCCATTTAGCCCATTGGGTCCATTTGGCCACTTAGGCCTGTTAGGCCCATTAGGTCCATTCGACCCATTAGGCCACTCATGCCCATTCATCCTATTAGGCCACTTAGACCAGTTAGGCCCAGTTGGCCCATTAGGACCCTTAGGCTAGTTAGGCTCACTAAGTCCATTAGGCCCATTATTCCCATTAGGCCACTTAGGCCAGCTAATCCCATTTGACCACTTAGGTCCATTATGCCCATTAGTCCAATTAGGCCCACTAGGCCAGTTAGGCCCATTAGGCCTATTAGGCCCCTTGGTAGGCCACTTGAAAGTGACCAATGGATGATTGTATCACTGATAGGGAGAGGGGTGAATCAGTGATACTTTTTTCTCTTATATTTCTTTTCAAATGAAACAACCTTCGCCTCTTGTTAAAGATTATATTCCCTACTAAAAACAATTCTAACACACATCCACATGAACACAAGTATTTACAAGATTCATTATTCAATAAGAATAACCACTTCCTTGGTTTGGTATGGAAGTGATCCAATACCACACAATCCACTAGAAAACAATCATTGGATTACAATGAGTTCGATATACCCATTCACCCACGTAGCACTATGTAAAAAATCCAATAGTTCATGTTCACCCTCTTAGCACAAATAGGGTAATGCAATGATTGTGTAACTACTCATGTTATCTATGCTTATTTTCAATTCCAAAAATGTATTCAATTGAAAACACCTCTTCAATTTCTTACCCAGAAGATGGTAAGAAATCCCTAGACCTTGTTAAGAAAAAAAAGCAAGTTACATTTTCCCAGCCTGATTCCTCCAAGTATGATTCTCCCTGATATGATTCTTCCTGATATGATTTTCCTGATACAATTTTTCTCAGTACGATTCTCCCCAGTACAAAAAATATAACTTTTATAGAATGCGATAGAGATGAATTGACACCACTTCAATTCTCCATCTTCCACAGTCCAGAATACCTATTATGAAAATTCTGATTTGATTAATCCAGCTTGATATAATGATTAGGCTAATACGATTGGAGAGACAAATAAGGTAATTAATTGATTACGATAAACACTGAGTACGATGATCAACTGAATACAACATTGTGATCTTGTCTCTTCTCTTTCACTTCAATCCATCAAAACTTCTTCAACAAAAGTGAATAGGGAAACTTCTTCTTCTCTCTAAAATTTAGATCTTCTCTCTAATGAATATTACATCAGTCCAACTCAAGTACAATGTTTGGACCATTTGGCCCATTTGGAAACTTAAATCCCATTTGGCCCACTTGGCCACTTAAATCCCATTAGACCCATTAGGCCACCTATGCCACTTAGGCTCATTTGACCCTTAGTACCATTAGGCCAATTAGTCCATTTAGGCCAATTTAGTTCATTTAGTCCAATTAGTCCAATTATTTTATTTAGGATATTTTGGAAAATTAGTCCATTTAGTCTATTTAGGTCAATTTAGATCATTTAGCCCAACGAGGCTAATGAGACCAATTTTGGACAATTAAGCTAATTTTGGTCCTTGGGGGAATTTAGTCCAATTACAAGATTTAGGCCATTTAGGCCAATTTAGGCCAATTAATTCAATTAGTCCAATTAGTCAATTTAGTTCATTTAGGCCATTTAGGCCAATTAAGGACATTTAGGCTAATTGGGACATTTATGCCAATTTAAGTAATTTAGCCTATTTAGTCCAATTTAGACCATTTAGGTCAATTCAGCCAATTATTCCACTTAGTCTGATTTAGGCAATTTAGACCAATTATTTCAATTAGGTCGATTAGTCCATTTAAGTCGATTAGGCCAATTTTGACCATTTGGGCCAATTAGGCCAATTATGCAATTTAGGCAATTTAGTCCAATTAGGCCATTTAGTAAAAAAAATTCCATTTAGACCAATTTAGTCCTTTTAGTCCAATTAGGTCAATAACACAATTTAGTCAATTTAGCCCAATTATTTCATTTAGGTCAATTTAGGCCATTTAGACCAATTAGACCAATTTTGTCCATTTAGGAAAATTAGGCCATTTAGGCCAATTTAGCTCATTTAGACCAATTAGGAAAATTAGTCCAATTATTCAATTCATGCCAATTAGACCAATTAGGCCATTTAGGCCAATTTATGCCATTTAGGGCAATTTAGGCAATTTAGGTCAATTTAGGTCACTTAGGCCAATTAGACCAATTAGTTCATTTAGGCCATTTAGTCCAATTATATCAATTAGGGAATTTAGGTCATTTAGGCCAATTAAACCATTTACACTATTTAGACCAAATTAGGCCATTTAGACCAGTTAAGCCAATTTAGGCCATTTAGGATAATTTAGGCCATTTAGCCTAATTCGACCAATTAGGCCAATTAGTCCATTTAGGACACTTAGTCCAATTAGTCCATTTAGTCTTATTAATCCATTTGGTCCAATTAGGCCAATTAGACCATTTAGGCCAACTTAGGCCAATTAGTCCATTTAGGGCAATTAATCAATTTGTTCATTTAGGTCATTTAGGACAATTAGGCCATTTAGGCCATTTAGTTCATTTATTCCAATTAGGACAATTAGACAATTTAAGTCATTTGGTCCAATTTAGGCCAATTAGGCCAATTAGGCCATTTAGGCCAATGTGGGACATTTAGGCTATTTAGGCTAATTTAGACCCATATGGACAATTAGGCCGATATGGCCAATTAGGACCATATGGACAATTAGGCTATTAATACCATTATTCCCATTAGACCCATTATGCCACTTAGGCCCAATTGGCTCATTATGCCAATTAGGCCCAATTGGCTCATTAGGCCAATTAGTCCACTTAGGCCCATTAGGACACTTAATCCCATTAGACCCATTTGAACCATTTGGACACTTAATCCCATTAGACCTATTAGGCCACTTAGGCCCATTCGGCCCTTAGGCCCATTAGACCATTTAGGCTAATTTATGTCATTTAGGTCAATTAGGCCAATTAGGCCATTTTGGAAAATTAGGTCATTAGGCCATTTAGGCCAATTTATGCCATTTAGGCCAATGATTCCAATGAGACCAATTCAGTCTAATTAGGCCAATTTAGGACAACTAGAAGATTTAGGTCGTTTAGTCCAATTTAGGCCAATTAAGACAATTACGCCAATTACGCCAATTACACCAATTATGTCAATTATTCCAATTAGAAAATTTAGTTCATTTAGACCATTTTGGACATTTAGGCTAATAATGCCATTTAGGCCAATTTAGATCATTTGGTCCATTTAGGCCAATTCGGTCAATTATGCCCTTTAGGCCAATTTAGGCAATTTAGAGCAATTAGGTCAATTAGGTCGATTATGCCATTTAAACTGATTAGGCCAAATTTGACCATTTGGTCAAATTTGGCCAATTATTCAATTTAGGAAATTTATTCCAATTCATCCATTTAGAAAATTTTTGTCCATTTAGACCAATTTAGGTGATTTAGTCCAATTAGGCCAATTAGGTCAATTACACAATTTAGGAAATTTAGCCCAATTATGCCATTTAGGCCATTTAGACCAATTAGGCTGGTTAGAAAAATTTTGACCATTTAGTCCATTTAGGACAATTAGGCCATTTAGGCCAATTCAGCTCATTTAGACCAATTAGGAAAATTAGGCCAATTAGGTAATTCAGGCCAATTAGACCAATTAGGCCATTTAGGTCAATTTAGGCCATTTAGGCCAATTTAGTCCATTTAGGTCAATTTAGGCCACTTAGGTTAATTAGACCAATTAGGTCATTTAGGCTATTTAGGCCAATTAGTCTATTTAGGCAATTTAGGTAATTTAGGCCAATTCGGCCATTTAGACCATTTATACCAATTTATGCCATTTAGACCAATTAGGCCAATTTAGGCCATTTAGTCTAATTAGGACAACTATGCCAATTAGTCCATTTAGGTTATTTAGGCCAATTAGGACAATTAGGCCATTTAGTCAAATTAATCCATTTAGGCCAATTCGTCCAATTAGACCATTTAGGCCAATTTAGGCCATTTAGGCCATTTAGGCCAATTAATCAATTTGTTCATTTAGGTCATTTAGACCATTTAGTCCAATTAGTCCATTTTAGTCCATTTAGGTTATTTAGACCAATTAGTCCAATTAGAAAATTTAGTTCATTTAGCCCAATTTAGTCCATTTATACCAATTAGTCCATTTAGGCCAATTTAGGCCATTTAGGCTATTTAGGCTAATTTAGACCATTTAAGCCAATTCAGCCAATTAGTCCGTTTAGGCCAATTTAGGATGATTAGGCCAATATGGATAATTAGGACATTTAAGCTGATTTGGGAAATTTATGTCATTTAGGCCAATTAGGCCATTGAGGAAAAATAGACCAATTAGACAATTTAGCCAATTTAGGTCAATTAGGCCAATTAGGTTAATTTAGGTAATTTAGGAAAATTAGGTCATTTAGGCCAATTAGGCCATTTAGGCCAATTAGGAAAATTTAATCCATTTAGGTCAATTAATACAATTAAGACAATTAGGTAATTTATGAAATTTAGGCCAATTGGGTCATTTAGGGCAATTTAGACCATTTAGACCAATTAGGCCAATTAGGCGAATTTTGGCCATTTAGGCAAATTTAGGCCAATTAGGCCAATTAGGCCATTTAGGCCATTTAGATAATGTACTATGAAGGGACACACGATACATAAACTGTCAGGTATGAGTAATCATAAGCAGATGAGGCTTCTTCTCATGAAGTTCGCACTTGGTAATCTCCAAGACGGGAGATTATGAGAACAGACCTGTCGGTAGGAATTCTGGATGTTTTGGTATCATCGGATATTCCTATCTATGAGTGTGTGTGAGGTTCCTTAGACTTTAAGATTATTATTAAAGCATGTCACAACTCGTATACTTAGATGTATGTCGTAAACCACGACGATAAAATCTCATGGCGAAGTTGGATACATTGGGTACGTCACTAGTGACATGTCATTAATGAATAAGTTGAGGAAGGATTTTTCCCTCCCATATTTAGATAAGCTGATATCTCGACCCTTTGATTGGAATAAAACCATCACATTAAATTCCATGTCCATGGTATAACGATGTGTTTATTTCAGATAGTCAAAGGAAGACATATCTATCATATAGGTTGGTGACACCGATGTGCAACCTTCTTGATGAGATATTGTGAAAAAATGATTATATTATAGAGTGAGTGTTGGTATTTGGTTTTCAATGCGGCAACATCAAGTTCTTTCTTTTGTGTTCTTTAACTCGTTGCTAGAGAGTAATCTTAGACTTTAGGCAAGTCCGCCTAATTTCAATGATAAGGAATCCTAGAGTGTCACACACTAAGTGTTTTCTTTGATCTCTATTAAATTATATTTTAGTTTAATTAATGGAATAAAAATTATTCTCAAGTCTGAGGAATAATTTTATTCAATTTATATTGATCATATAAATTAAATAAATATTTATTTTCCAACATGTAAATAAAATATTCATTTTATTTATTTAAATTTTTTAATAAATATTTATTTATTAGATTGTAAATAAAATATTTATTTATGAATAAAACATTTATTCGGTTGTTCAATAATTAATAGAGTAGTTTGAATGGACCAAGAATGAGTCCATTGAAAAATATTAATTAACAAGACCATTATATAATATTTGTTATTACGCAAGTTTGTGTGCACCAAAAAATAATAATCATATAATAAAATTATGTGGTTTGAGATTTATTGAAGATAAATAATGTTATTTAATGCCTGGTATAAAATTAAATAATATTTTAACTTAAATCTCAACTCTATAAATATGCATCTTTTTTTATCGTGTAGAGCATCCAAAAATTGAGAATAAAAAATTGTTGCGCACAACGAATTCTCTCTCAACTCCTTCTTCTCTCTCTCTTAAGAATGAGAAGTGCAAGAAATATTTCTTCAAGACCAAAGAATGAGTAATCGAGAACTAATAACATAATACATTGGATTCACCACACTAGCACCTAATGATCGAGTGGTGTTTCTTAGAGATCGTAGGAGCACATGTGGATTACCACTAGAGGGATTTTATCTTGGGATCCTCACAGTGAAATGATGTTAATCTGAAAGGGTCTTTTAGGATGATCAACATTCACTAATTAATAAATTTCCTAAGCATATTTATTTATTTATTTAAATATTAAATATATTAATTTTAAATTTGACGTGCAAGATCCTCTCTCTTGGTTTCAGGAAACGATTATTAAAATAAATTTTAATATACCGTACATCTTTTCATGCTTCCTCTATGCTTGAAACAACCACCACTACCACAACTGTCACCACCTTCATCACCAATACCTCCACCACCACCACCACCGCCACCCCCCCCCCCCTCCACCACCACCACCGCCACCGCCATCAGCTCGACTGCCACTAGGACCCTCATTGAAATCAATCAAGGTATCATATAAAGAGTTCATTGATGTCATAAATTAATCAAAAGTAATAGTAGTCTTTGATGGAAGTGGTGGACTTATAACTGATAGATCTTTCAGGAAGTGTTTAGTGACCAATTTACTTCTTTCACGCTCCTTTATAGTTATTTTTTTGGCCTTATCTGCTTCCACATGAGCATTTTTCATCTTGGTGGTCTGATAGGTTTTAGAGGAACTAGATGAGTGCCAATACCTAGTGGGGATGATTTTTTTTCATGGGTCGACATCATACTCTCCCATGGCGCTCTTCACCTAATACTTGTCTCAAATGATCAGTTGGCCTAAAGTTGTCATCTTCTTTCTCATCGAGGGCCTCCAGGACACACTGTTGAAAATATAAACAAGATATTTAATTATGAATTACTTATCTAACTTTGAAATATCAATAAAAAAACTTACAATCTTTTCTTGTGTTTGTGCATTTACATCACTTCCATTATTTTTCTTCCTAGTTAAGGAAAATAATTTTGCTCAAGTCACACAACCTTTGATACCAAATGCTGCTAGCTTCAAATGACATTGATTAGTATAATACTACATTATTGAATAATATGAATGTGATAAACCTAGAATGAATTAAAATTGTAGCTGTTGAAGAAATTCATAAAATGAAGAAACATCTAAATGTACATTTAATTATAAATTTAATACTAGTGACATAACAAAAACAATCCATACTAATTAGCAAGATAAACATGTGTATGGTATGGATTCCTTTTGTCTATTCATTTCGGTCTAATTCTATTTATGTTGTGTTATTTGGTTATTCGTTCATTTGGTAATTTTGATCATTTTTTCATTTGGATACTTGGCTAATTGGCCAATTAGGACATTTATGTGAATTAGTCCAATTAGTACAATTAGGCCAATTAGGCCAATTAGGCCAATTAGACCATATAGACCAATTAGTCCCTTTAGGCCAATTATGTCCTTTAGGACAATTAGGACATTAGGCTAATTAGGTCATTAGGCCATAGGGAATTTAGGCCTTTAAACTATTTAGGCCAATTAGGCCATTCAGTCCATTAATCCATTTAGGTCAATTAGGATAATTAGACCATTTAGTTCAATTAGTCCAATTAGGATAATTAGACCATTTAATCCAATTAGATCATTTAAGCCATTTGGACCAATTATGCCATTTAGAACAGTTAGGTCATTTATCCCAATTAGCTCATTAGGCTTATTGACCAATTTGTCGATTAGGCCATTATCCCATTAGTTCATTACATCATTAGGCCAATTGGTCATTTGGTTATTTGACCATTTACGCTAATTTAGGCCAATTAGACCATTTAATCCAATTGTACCATTTAATCCATTTGGACCAATTATGTCATTTAGACCCATTTTTCCATTTAGGATAATTTGGATAATTAGGTAAATTAGGTAAATTAGTCTAATTAGACAATTTAATCCCATAATACCATTTAATCCATTTAGGCTAATTAGGTCATTTTGACCAATTAGTTCATTTATGTCAATTAGGCCATTATGCCAATTATGCCATTAGGCTATTTAGACCAATTAGTTCATTTAGGTCATTATTCCATTATAACATTAGTTAATTGGGCCATTAGGCTCACTGGACATTTGGACATTTGGTCATTTAGGACAATTTAGACCAATTTAGGCCAATTATAACAAAAAAACCCTAAAACCTAGACCCAAAACACTATATCTGGAACACTAATACCTAAGGCCTAAATAGGACCATTTGGATTATTAGGCCACTTAATCCTATTAGTTCACTTAGTCCCATTAAGCCCATTAGGCTCATTCATCCCATGAGTCCACTTAGGCCCATTATGCCCATTTGACCACTTAGGCCTATTAGGCCCATTAGGCTGATTTGGCCACTTTGACCCATTAGGCTCATTAGGCCACTTAGACCCATTAGTCCCATTAATCCACGTAGGATCATTAGGCCAATTCATCCCACTCAACCCATTTGTCCCATTAGAACCATTAGGACACTTAGGCCCATTGTATCATTAGGCCACTTAGGCCCATTACGATGATTTGGCTTCTTAGGCCCATTAGACACATTACACTGATTAGGACACTTAGTCTCATTATACCCATTTAGCCCATTAGTCCACTTAGGCTGAATTGTCCCATTAGGGACCATTAGGCCACTTTGGCCTATTAGGTTGATTAGGCCACTTAGTCCCATTGGTCCACTTAGTCTCATAAAGGTCTATTAGGCCACTTAGGCCCATTAGGCCACTTAGTCCCATTATGCTCATTAGAAAGATTCGGCCCATTATTACCATTAGGCCAAATAGGCCCATTCGTCCCATTAGGTCGATTCAGCCACTTAGGCCAATTAGGCCACCTAGGCCCATTAGGATAATTAAGACACTTAGGCCCATTAGCCCACTAAGGTTCATTACGCCCACTAGGCCCATTAGTACCATTCCACCCATTAATCCAATTAGGATCATTAGCCCCATTAGACCCATTAGGACCATTAGACCATTTAAGCCCATTAGGCCCATTAGGCCACTTCGACGCATTAGGCCCATTAGCCCACTTAGGCCACATAGGCCCATTCAAACACTTAGGCCCATTATGCCACTTAGAACCATTGACCCCATTTGGCCTATTTGGCCCCTTAGACCACTTAGGCCGCTTAGGCCCATTAGGCCCATTAGGCCACTTAGGCTGCTTAGGCCACTTAGGTCCATTAGGCTGCTTAGGCCCATTAATCCCATTAGGCCCATTTGGATCCTTAGTCCACTTAGGCTACTTAGGATCATGAGGCCACCTAGGCCACTTAGGCCCACTAAGCCCATTAGACCCATTAGGCCACTTAGGCCGCTTAGGCCCATTAGGCCACTTTGGCCGCTTAAGCCCATTAGATCCATTATCCATTAGGATCATGAGGCCACGTAGGCCCATTAGGTAACTAAGACCCATTAAGACCATTAATCCACTTAGGCCCATTAGTCCACTTGTGTCCATTAGGCCCATTGGGCCCATTATGCCACTTAGGCCCACTCAGCGACTTAGTATAATTAAACCCAATAGGCACATGAGGCCACATAAGCCGCTTAGGCCCATTACACTGATTAGGATGATTAGGCCCATTAGGCCACTTAGACTCATTCATCCCCTTAGTCCCATTGGGCCCATTAGACTACTTAGGCCCATTGGGACACTTTGGCCCATTAGGCCCATTAGGTCCATTAGACCCATTAGACCCATTAGGCATATCAGGCCACTTAAACCACTTAGGCCCACTTATTCCCATTTGGATACTTAGGCCACTTAGGCCCATTGAGCCCATTAGGGCCATTTTTTCCCTTAGGCCACTTAGGCTGCTTATGCCCATTAGGACACTTAGGCTGCTTAGGCCCATTAGGCCACTTAGGGCCATTGATTCCATTAGGCCCATTAGGCCCCTTTTGTCACTTAATTTGCTTAGTCCCATTAGGAACATTAGGTCACTTAGGCCACTTAGGCCCATTATTCCACTTAGGTCTATTGATAACATTAGTCTCATTAGGCTACATTGGCTGCTTAGGCCCATTAGGCCCATAAGACCACTTAGGCCAATATGGCCCATTAGCCATTTCACCCATTAGGCCACTTAGGCCCATTAGGCCACTTAGGACCATTAGGCCACTAAGGCCCATTAGTCCCATTAGGCCCATTCGGCCAATTAGTCCCATTAGGCCACTTAGGCCCATTAGGCCACTTATGCCCATTAGGACCATTGGGCCTATTAGGAAACGTAGGCCCACTCATCCACTTAGGCCCATTAGGCCACTTATTCCCACTAATCACATTGGGCCTATTAGGACACTTAGTCTCACTCATCCACTTAGACCCATTAAGCCCTTTATTCCACTTAAGCCTCTTAAGCCCATTAGGCCCATTAGTTATTCGTCCCATTAGGCCACTTAGGTCCATTCGACCCCTTAGGACCATTGGACGCATTAGGCCACTTAGTCCCATTAGTCCAGTTAGGTCCATTAGGATCATTAGGCCACTGAGGCCCATTAATCCTATTAGGATCATTAGGATTTTTAGGAATATTAGTCCACTTAGGCCCATTAGGCCCTCCAAATCATTTTTTTTAATTTTCATAAAATCCACTTTGAGTAAAAAGTGGGAACCGTACACCGTAAAACATGACACATATCAAAATTTCAAAAACATTTCAAAGATTTAAAATTTGAAATGAGTATCATCACCATGGGAACCATCACATCAGTGACAGATCCCAAAAATCTTGTAGTCACTGCATCGAAGATGGCACATTGAAGAAGTTGTCTCCATCATCATAACCCATTGTCATTATCACCTCATTGTCATCCACTCAGAAAATCATCGTCGTAACCATCAATTCCAGAGTCACCACATCACTGGCAGGAACACCACCTTCATTATCATCGGCCATCATCATTGGAGCTGAGAACCAGAGAAAAATTAACCAGGATGTCCACTAATCACCTCTGATGTATTCATATCACCACTATAAAACTTTAACTTCACCATAAAAAATACCATCAAAACAGAACATAAAAACCATTCAAACCATCAAATATGGGCCATTCTCCCTCTAAGAGACCCTAATACCTTCGATCCACACCTCCCAGAACCTCCATTAAGACCCGCACACTGGACATATAGGGAAAGGATCATAGTAAGGATGAGAAGATGGAGGCCTCAATAAGGGTACCAAGCTGGAAAACACATTGGTCAAATAAAACAGAGAACCAATAATAGAGAAACAAAATCAATCCCAAAAAAATCACCATACGAGACCTCAATCCGCATATGAAAAATAGATAAGGATCCAAATAGAGGAATGAACCTGAGATGAGACCACTTCTATCCCTACTCCAGCACCATCCCAAGTAGTCTCAGATCCCGAATAGAGTACGACCAAAGTGGAGTAAAATGTGATGGGTAGGCCATCATAGGTAGAGGGGAAAGAAGGCACCAGGTGCACTCACCAGAGCTAACCCAAGACGTCTAAAACACCCGCACACATAGACCCAGAATGAGGGTTTGATGAGTAGGGAAAGATCAAAAGAGGGGAGGTGATCGACATGTGATGACCACACCAGCAAGCCACATTGGTTGAGAGGGAATAAAAAGAAAGCAAGAGAAGGAAGATGGTGGATTAGGTGAAGTGGCACCATCACTATCAAGAAGACCCTCAAAACCATAGGAGGGGAAGAAGAGGCAGTGGGATCATCAATATCCAGGAGAGTGCAGAGCCATCAAGTTCATTTATTGGGGCCATTAGGCCAATTGGTCCACTTAGGACCATTAGGAAATTAGCCCCACTAGACTTATTTGGCCCATTATGCCAGTTAGTCCCATTCGGCCAATTAGGACCATTAGTACCATTGGTCCACTTCATCTCATTAATCCCATTCAGTCCATTAGGCCACTAAGGCCAATTTGGCCCATAAAATCCCATTATATTAGGCCCATGAGGCCACTTATCCCCATATGGACCATTATTCCCATTAGGCCAATTAGACCCATTAGGCCACTTATGCCCATTAGGCTAATTAGGACCATTATACCCATTATGCCACTTAGTCCCTTTAGGCCAATTAGGCCCATGAGGCACATTAGGCTAATTAGGGTACTTAGGCTCATTAGGCCAATTAGGCCCATTCGGCCCATTAGGCCACTTAGGCCCATCATGCCCATTCGGCCCAATATGCTCATTAGAGATGGTCCATTAGGCCACTTAGTCCCACATGGTCTATTATCCCCATTAGGAAAATTTTCCCAATTAGGCCCATCAGGCCCATTAAAAGCATTATGCCACTTAGGACCATTTGGCCACTTATGCCCATTAGGACACTTGGACCCATTAGGCCACTAAGGCACACTATGACACTTAGGTGCATTTGGCACATTAGGCCTATTATTCCATAATGTCCCATTAGGCCACTTAGGCCCATTAGGCCACTTAGGTCCCTTAGGCCCATTAGGCCACTTAGGCCCATTATGCCACTTAGTCCCATTAGGCCCATTGAGGCCATTATGCCACTTAATCCCATTCTGTGAATTAGGCCCATTTGGCTACTAAGACCCATTAGGCCATTTAGGCCCATTAGTCACATTAGGCCAATTAGGCACATTAGGCCACTTAGGCCCCTTATACCACATAGTCCCCTTAGGCCCATTAGGCCACTTAGGCCCATTAGGCCACTTAGGACCATTAGGACACTTAGGCCTATTAGGCCACTTAGTCCCATTAGGCTCAATAGTCCACTTAGTTCCTTTAGGCCAATTAGGCCTTTTAGGCCACTTAGTCCTATTAGGCCACTTAGGCCCATTAGGCCCATTAGGACCATTAGGCCACTTAGGCCCCTTAAGCCACCTAGTCCCATTAGGCCCATTAGGCCCATTAGGCCCATTAGTCCACTTAGGTCCATTAGGACACTTAGGGTCATTAGGCCACTTAGGGTTATTAGGCCACTGAGGCCCATTCGGCGTATTAGGCCCATTAGGCCACTAAGGCCCATTAAGCCACTGAGGCCACTGAGGCCCATTAGGCCACATACGCCCATTAGGACCATTTGGATCATTAGGCCATTTAGTCCCATTAAGCCCATTAGGCCAGTGAGGCCCATTCAACCCATTAGGCAACTTAGGCCCATTATGCCTGTTAGGCCACTTAGGCCCATTAGGCCCATTAGGCAACTAAGGCCCATTAGGCCACTAAGTACCATTAGTCCCATTATGCCCATTAACCCATTAGTCCCATTACTCCACTTAGGCCCATTAGACCCATTAGGCCACTTAGTCTCATTAGGCCACTTAGGCCAATTGGGCCCATTAGGCCACTTTGGCCCATTAGGCCCATTAGGACACTTAGGCCACTTAGGCCCATTAGTCCCATTAGGCCACTTAGGCCCATTACCCCCACTAGGCCGATTAGGCCACTTAGGGTCATTAGGCCACTTAGACCCATTAGGCCACTTAGGCCCATTGGGCCACTTAGACCCATTAGGCCCATTCGGCCACTTTGGCCCATTGGTCCCATTAGCCCAATTAAGACCATTAGGACCATTAGGTCCATTAAGCAACTTAGTCCCATCAATCCCATTGGGTATATTAGGCCACAGAGGCCCGTTAGGCCCATTCAACCCATTTTTCCCATTAGGCTCATTAGGCCCATTATGTACATTCAACCCATTAGTCCCATTAGGCCACTTGGGACCATTAGACCCATTATGCCACTTACACCCATTAGGCAACTTAGGCACGTTAGTCCACTTGTCCCCATTAGGACCATTAGGCCACTTAGGCCTCTTTAGCCACTTTGGCCCATTAAGCCACTTAGGCGCATTAGGCCAATCTGGCCACTTTGGACCATTAGGTCCATTTGTCCACTTTGGTCCATTAGGTGCATTAGGCCACTTAGGCCCATTAGTCCACTTAGGCCCATTAGGCCACTTACGTCCATTAGGCCCATTAAGCCCATTAGGATTATTAGGCCACTTAGGCACATTAGGCCCATTAGGCCACTTAGGATTGTTAGGCCCATTCATCCCATTAGGCCCATTAGGCCCATTAGGACACGTAGGCCCATTAGGCCACTTAGACCTATAAGGTACATTCTTCCCCTTCATCCCATTAGGCCCATTAGGCCACTTAGGAAAATTATGCACATTGGGTCACTAAGGCCCCATAGGCCCATTTGGCCACTTGGGCCCATTACGACACTTATTTTGTCCCATTAGGACCATTAGGCAACATAGGAAAATTATACACATTGGGGCACTAAGGCCCCATAGGCCCATTTGGACACTTGGGCCCATTAGTCCTATTAGGCTACTTAGGCCCATGAGCCCAATCATGCCCATTATTCAACTTAGTCCCATTGGACTATTTGGTCACTTAGGCTCATGAGGCACATTATGCCCATTCAGCCCATTAGGCCACTTAGGTCCATTTGGCCACTTATGCCCATGAGCCCCATTAGGCCCCTTAGGCCCATTCGACCACTTAGGCCTATTAGGCCACTTTGAACCATTTGGACCTTTAAGCCAATTCATAAACTTAGGCTCATTAGGCTCATTCGACCCATACAACCCATTTGACCCATCAGTCCACCTAGACCCATTGAGTCACTTTGGCCCACTAGGCCCATTAGGCCACTTAGTCACATTCAGATATGATTATTCCACTTAGGCCCATTAAGCTACATTATCCCATTAGGCCCTTTAGTCCCATTAGGACACTTCATCCCATTAGGATCATTAGGACCTTTAGGCCACCTATGCCCATTTGGCAACATAGGCCCATTAGGCCACCTAGGCCCTTTCGGCCACCTAGGCCCATTAGGGCATTAGTCCCACTTAGGCCCATTAGGCCACTTAGTCCTATTAGTCCCATTAGGCCCACTTAGGCCCATTAGACACCTTAGGCCCACTTAGGTCCATCAGACTGATTAGGAAACTTAGGCCCATTAAGTGACTTAGGCCCATTAGTCCACTTAGGCACATTAGGCCCATTACGCCCATTAGGCTACTTAGGTTAATTAAGCCCATTCGGCCGATTAGGCCCATTAGCCCTATTAGGCCCATTTGTCCCCTAGGCTCATTAAGCCCATTAAGCCAATTAGGCGACTTATCCCTATTAGGCCACTTAGTCCCATTAGTCCACTTAGGTACATTAGGCCGATGAGTCCACTAAGGCCCATTAGGTCGTTTAGCCCACTTCGACCCACTAGGCTCATTAATCCCATTAGGCTGATTAGCCCACTTAGGCCCATTTTCTCCATTTGGCCCATTTGGCCCATTTGGACCATTAGGACCATAAGGCCCATTCATCCAATTAAGCCCATTAGGCCGATTTTGAAACTTTGTCTCATTAGGCCCCTTTGGGCCATTATGCCCATTAGGCCACTTCATCCAATTAGGCACATTCGCCCTTTTAGGCCACTAAGGCCAATTAGGCCCATTAATACCATTAGGCCAATCATGAAACCTTAGCCCATTAGGCCACTTAGGAGCATTTGGCCACTTAGGCCAATTGGGACCATTCAGGCTATTAAGACCATTTAGTCCCTAGGCCCGTTAAGACCATTAAGCCCATTAGGACACCTAGGCCCATTATTCCCCTTAGGCCCATTAGGCCCCTTAGTCCCATTAGACCACTTAGTCCCATTATGCCCCTTAGACCGATTAGGAAACTTAGGCCCATTAGGTCACTTAGGCCCATTAGTCCACTTAGTCCCATTCGGCCCATTAGTCCACTTAGTCCCCTTAGGACAATTAGACCCTTTAGGCCACATAGGCCAATTAGGCCACTTAGGCCCATTAGGCCCCTTAGGACCATTAGGCTACTTAGGCCTCTTAGGCTAACTAGGCCCATTAGGTCCATTAGCCCATTATTCCACCTAGACTCATTATAACACTTAGTCCCATTAGGCCCCTTAGGACCATTAGGCTACTTAATCCCATTAATCCCCTTAGGCCCATTAAGCCCATTATGTCCATTTTTCACCAAGGTCTGTTAAGCCCATTCATCCAATTTGTCCCATTAGGCCCATTCGCCCCTTGGTCCAATTAGCCCCTTGGTCTCATTAGGCCCATTAGGAAACTTTGGCCCATGAGGCCCATTACACCCATCAGGCCACTTAGGCCCATTTGGCCACTTATACCCAATATGACCATTAGGCCACTTAGGCCCATTAAGACCACGAAGCCCCCATTAATCCAATTAGACCCATTAAACCACTTAGGAAAATTAGGCCCATTATGCCCATTAGGCTCATTAGGCCACTTAGGCCCATTAGGCCTATTAGGACACTTAGGCACATTAGGACTATTAGGCTTATTAGGCCCCTTAGGACTAGTTGTCCCATTAGGCACATTTGGCCCACTAGTACCTTTAGGCCACTTAAGCCACATGGGCCCATTTGGCCCACTAGACCCATTATACCCATTAGGCACATTAGGCCCATTAGGCCACTTCAACCCATTAGGCCCATTTGGACACTTAGCCTCATTATGCCCATTAGGCCTATTAGGCCACTTAGGACCATTAGGCACATTAGACGACATCGATCCATTAGAACCATTAGGCCACTTAGGCCCCTTAGGCACATTAGGCCCGTTAGGCCAGTTAGTCCCCTTAGGCCAATTAGGTCCATTTGGACACTTAGGTCACTTACACCCACTAGGCCCCTTAGGCCCCTTAAGCCACTATGGCACATTAGGCCACTTAGGCCCATTACGCCCATTAGGCAACTTAAGCCCATTCGACCCATAATCCCATTAGGCCACTAGGCCCTTATGCCCCTTATGCCCCTTAGCCTCATTAGGTCCATTATGACCATTAAACCCATTCGGCTGATTAGGACACTTAGGCCCATTAGGCCGCTTATGCCCACTTGGCCGCTGAGGCCCATTCAGCCCATTAGGGCTTTTTCCGCTAGGTCCGTTAAGCCCATTATGCCCATTAGGCCACCCATACCAATTAGGCTACTTAGGCCCATTAGGCTCCTTAGGCACACTAAGCCACTTAGGCCCATTAGGCCCATTAGGCTCATTTTTACCATTAATACCATTAGGCCGATTAGGCCACTTAAGTCCATTAGGCCACTTAGGCCCATTACGCCCATTAGGCCACTTAGGCCCATTAGGCCCATTAGGCCCATTTGACCCATTTGGAACCTAGGCCCAATAATCCCATTAATCCCATTAGGCCCCTTGGGCCCATTAGGTCATTTAGTACAATTAGGCCCCTTAGTCCAGTTAGGACCATTCATCCCATTGGGCCACTTAGGTCCATTAGGTCCCTTAGGCCCATTAGGCCACTTAGGCCTATCAGGCCCATTATGACCATTCAGCCACCAAGGAAAATTAGGCCATGTGGAACACTTAGTCCCACTCTTGCACCTAGTTCGATTTGTCCCAATAGGCCAATTAGGCCCATCAGGCCCATAGGCCCATTCGACCACCAAAGCAAATTAGGCCCTGTGGGCCACTTAGGCCCATTCAGCCACCAAGGCCGATTTTCCCCATTATGAAACTTAGGCCAATTAGGACCAATTGTTCGATTAGAAGGATTAGGCCACATAGGCCACTTAGTCCCATTAGGACCATCGACCACTTAGGCCCACTAGGCACATTAGGCACATTCGGCCCATTTGGCCACTTAAACCCATTAGGGCCATTAGACCACTTAGGCTCATTAGGCTCACTAAGCCCATTAGGCCACTTAGGCCTCTCAGTCCCAATATGCCTATGAGGCCAATTAGACCAATCAGTCCACATAGGCTATTAGGATCATGAGGCCACTTAGAACCATTAGACTACTTAGGCCCATTAGGCTCATTCTGTCACTCAGGTCCTTTAGTCCCATTCAACCACTTAGGCACATTAGGATCATTCATACACTTAGGCCCATTATTACCATTAGGACACTTAGGCCACTTCACCCCATTAGGACCATTAGGCTCATTATGCCACTTAGGACCATTAGGGCCATTAGGCCCATTAGACCACTTAAGCCCATTTGGTCCGTTGAGATATTTGGGCCCATTAATCCCATTGGGCCTACCAGGACCATTAACCCCATTAGGCACATTCAGCCACTGAGTCCCATTGGGACCATTAAGCAAATTAAGCCCATTCAGAACTTAGTCCTATGAGGCTCACTCAGCCCATTAGGAAACTTAGGCCCATTAGGCCCATTGGGCCACTTAGACCAGTGAGGCCCATTAGGCCCATGAATCCTATCAGTCCCATGAGGCCAGTTAGAACCATTAGTCCCATTAGTTCACTTAGGTCCATTAGGCCCATTGGGCCACTGAGGCCCATTAGGACCATGAGACAAATGCAGCCACTAAGGCCCATTAGGCCCATCATGCTTATAAGGCCCATTAGAACACTTAGGACTATTAGGCCCATTAGTTCCAACATGCTACTTTGTCTACCTAGGCCAATTAGGCCCATGAGGGCATTAAGGCCCATCACGCCCATTAGGCCACATAGGCACATTAGGGCTATTAAACCCATTAGGCCACTTAGGACCATTCATCTCATTAGGACACTTAAACCCACTAGGCTCATTAGGCCACTTAGGCCACTTCGGCCCATTGTGCCATTATGGACCATTAGGCCAATTAGGCCACTTAGGCCCATTAGGTGCATTAGGTCCATTAGGGCACTGAGGCCCATTAGTCCCATTAGGCCACTTAGGCCCATGAGGATCATTAGGCACATTAGACCATTAGGCCCATGAATCCACTTAATCCCATTAGGACCATTGGTCCCATCAGCCTCATTAGGCCACTGAGGCCCATTATGCCCATTAGGCCACTTAGACCAATTCAGATCATTAGGACACTTAGGCCCATTCAACCCATGAGGCCCATCTGGCCCATTAGGCCACTTTGACCCATTTATCCCATTAGGCCCATCAAGTCCATCATGCCACTTAGGCCCATTTAGCACATTAGGCCACCTAGGCCCATTAGGCCCATTGGGCCCATCAGCCCCATTCGGCCACTTAGGTCCATTAGGCTCATTAGGCCCATTAGGCCACATAGTCTGATTCGGCTCATTAGGCCACTTAGGCCCATTATTCTCATCAATACCATTAAGACACTTAGGCCCATTATGATCATTAGGCCCATTAGTCCACTTAGGCCTATACGAATCATTAGGCTACTTGGGCCCATTAGGCAAATGAGGACACTTAGGCCATTAGGCCCATTCGACCACTATTGCCCATTAGGACCATTAGGCCACTTAGGCCCATTTGACTCATTTGGCCACTAAGTCCCATCAAGCTGATTAGGCCCATTATTCCACTTAGGTCGATTAGGCCCATTAGGCCATTGAGGCTCATTAGGCCACTTAGTCCCATTAGGCCCATTAGACCACTGAGGCTCATTAGGTTCATTAGGCCACTTACACCCATTGGACCAATTAGGCCCATTACGTCATTGAGGCCCATTAGGCCCATAAGTACACTTAGGGCCATTAGGCCCATTAGGAAACTTTGGCCACTTAGGCCCATTAAGCCACTTAGGCCAATTATGCCCATTAGGTCCATTCCGCCACATCGTCCCATTAGGCCACTTAGAACCATTAGGACACTTAGGCCCATTAGTCCCATTAGGCCACTTAGGTGTATTAGGCCCATTAGGCCACTTAACCGCATTAGGCCACTTAGTCTGATTAGGCCGCTTAACCCATTCGGCCAATTTGGCTACTTCAACCCATTAGGCCAATTAGGCCACTGAGGTTCATTAGGCCCATTCATCCACTTAGGACCACTTGATTCATTAATCCCATTAGGTCGATGAGGCCACTTAGACCAATGAGGCCCATTAGGCCCATTAGGCCCCTTAGGCCCATTAATCCCATTAGGTCGATTAGACAACTTAGGCCCATTAGGATCATTAGGCCCATTAGGCTCATTAGGCCACTTAGGTTAATTAGGCCCATTCAGCTCATTAGGCCCATTCGTCCCATTAGGCCCATTTGGACCCTAGGCCCGTTATGCCCATTATGCCCATTAGTCCACTTAGGCCCATTAGGCCACATAGGCACATTAGGCAGATTAGGCCACTAAGGCACATTAGGCCCATTAGGGAACTTAGGTCCACTAGGTCCATTAAGCCCATTAGACAGATTACACCACTTAGGCCCATTCAACCCATTAGACCCATTAGGCCAATTACACCCTTTAGGTCAATTAGAAAACTTTGGCCCATTAGGCCCCTTAGGCCCATTAGGACCATGTGGCCTAATAGGACACTTAGGACAATTAGGACCATTTGGCCCATTAGGCCACTTAGGCCTATTAGGACCATTAGGCCTATTAATCCCATTAGACCGATCAGGCAACTTTGGCCCATTGGGCCACTTAGGCTAATTAGGCCCATTGGGACCATTTGGACCCTAGGCTTATAAACCCCATTAATCGCATTAGGCCACCTAGGACCATTAGGGAACTTAAGCCCATTAGGCCCCTTAGGCCCATTAGTCCACTTTAGTGCATTACACCCCTTAGGCACACTAGGACCATTAATCCAATTAGGTCGATTATGCCACTTAGGTCCATTAGCCCCATTAGGCCACTTAGGACCATTAGTCCCATTCGACCCATTAGGTCCATTCGACCCATTAGGCCCATTTGGCACGAAATCCCATTAATCCCATTAATCCCACTAGGCCAATTAAGTCCATTAGGTTCATTTGGACACTTAGGCCCATAAGTCCCATGAGGCCCGTTATGCCCATCAGGCCCCTTAGGCCACTTAGACCCATTAGGAAACTTAGAACAAATAGTCCCATTCATCCACCTAGGTCCATTAGGACCATTAGGCCAATTACACCAATTCGGCCCATTAGGCCACTTTGTCCAATTACACTCATTCGGCCCGTTAGACCACTTAGGCCCATTATTCCCATTATGCTCATTAGGACACTTAGTCCCATTAGGAAACGTATTCCCATTTGTCCAATTAGGCCACTTAAGCCACTTAGGCCCACTAGGACACTTAGGCCCGTTAGGCCCACTAAGTGCATTAGGCCCATTCAGTCCATTAGGCCACATAGACCCATTTGACCCATTAGGCCACTTAGGCCCATTAGTCCACTAAGGCCCATTAGGCCCACAGGGAACAATAGGTCCATTCATCCCATTAGGCTACTTATACCAATTAGGCCCATTCTGCCACTTAGGCGCATTAGGCCCACTCGGCCCATTAGGCAACTTAGGCCCATTAGGCCTATTAGGCCACTTCGAGCCATTAGGTCCATTAGGCCCCTTTGTCCCATTCAGCACATTAGGCCACTTTGGCCCATTCGGCTCATTAAGCCTCTTAGACCACTGAGGCCCATTAGGTCACTTTGGACCATTAGGCCACTTAGGCCCATTACGCCCATTAGGCAACTTAGGCCCAATTGTCCACTAGAATCATTCATCCAATTAGCATCATTGGTCTACTTAGGCTCATTCAACAACTTATGCCCATTAGTCTCACTAGGCCCATTATGCACATTGGTCCCATTAGGCCCATTAGGACCATTAGTCCACTTAGTCCATTTAGGTCCATGAGGCCCATTAATCCCATGAGGCCATTGAGGCCCATTAGGCCACTAAGGCCCTTTAGGCCCATGAGGCCATTGAGGCGCATTAGGCCCATCAGTCCACTTAGGCCCATTAAGTCCATTAGGCCCATTGGTCCACTTAGGCACATTAGGCCCATTCATCCACTTACGCCCATTAGGCCCATTAGGCCACTTAGACCACTTAGGCCCATTAGACCCATTGGGCCACTTAGGCCTATTTGGCCACTTAGCCCATTAGGCCACTTAGGCCCATTAGGACACTTAGGACCATTAGACCCCTTAGGCCCATTAAGCCCATTAGGCCGATTTGGAAACTTAGGCACATTGGGCCACTTAGGCACCATTAGGCCCATTCGGCCCATTAGACCACGTAGGCTAATTAGGCCCATTCGACCCATTCATCCCATTAGGTCTATTCATCTCATTAGTCCCATTTGGAACCTAGGCCTGTTAATCCCATTAATCCCCTTAAGGCCATTAATCCCATTAGGCCACTTAGGCCCATTAGGTCACTTAGGCCCATTAGGCCGATTTGCCCGCTAAATCCCATTAGGCCTATTAGCCCACTTAGGCCCACTAGGCCCATTAAGCCCATAAGTACCATTAGGCCACTTAGGCTCATTATTCCACTTAGGCCCATTAATCCCACTAGGCACATTAGGCCCATTTGGACCATTAGGCCACTTACGCCACTAACACCCATTAGTCCCATTAGGCCCATTAGACCACATAGTCCCATTAGGCCACTTAGGCCACTTAGACCCATTATGAACATTGGGACAATTGGGCCACTTAGGCCTATTAGGACACTTAGGCCCACTAGGCCTATTGAGCCACTTAGGTCCATTCCACCACTTAGGCCCACTAGGCCCATTAAGCCCATTAGGCCGATTCGACCACCTAGGCCCATTAGGCCACTTAGGCCCATTAGGAACATTAGGATCATTAGGCCCATTGGGACCAGAAAGACACTTAGTACCATTATGCCCATTAGGCCCATTAGGTGCATTAGGCCCATTAGGCCCATTCCGTCACTTAGGACCACTAGTCCCATTAGGCCACTTAGACCCATTAGGCCCATTAGGCCACTTACGCCAATTAGGCTCATTAGGCGAATTAGGCTCATTAGGCTCATTTGATCACTTAGGCCAACTAGGCCCATTATGACACTTAGGCCCATTATGCCACTTACGCCCATTAGGCCCATTATGCCACTTTAGCCCATATATCCACTTAGTCCCCTTAGGCCCATTACCCTCACTAGGATAACTTCTCCCATTATTCCCATTCGACCACTTGGTCCCATAAGGCACATTAGGCCCATTCGGTCGATTATGACGATTAGGCCACTTAGGCCACTTCGACCAATTAGGCCCATTAGCCCCATTAATCCCATTAGGTCCATTAGGCCCATTAGAACCATTCAGTCGATTAGGCCCATTTGGTCAATTAGGGTTATTAGGCCACTTTGGCCACTTTGGCCCATTAGGCCCATTAATCCCATTTGGTTGATTAGGCAACTTATGCCCATTATGCCCATTCATCTGATTAGGAAACTTAGGCTAATTAGGCCCATTCGGCCCATTATACCCATTCATCCCATTAGGCCCATTCATCCCATTAGGCACATTTTTCCCCTAGGCCCATTAATCCCATTAAGACCATTAGGCCACTTAGGCCCATTAGGCCACTTAGACCCATTAGTCCGATTAGGCCACAAATCCCCATTAGGCCTATTAGCACACTTAGGACCACTTGTCCCATTAATCCCATTAGGCCACTGAGGCCCATTAGGAAAATTAAGCTCATTAGGCTGATTAGGAAACAATGGCCCATTAGGCCATTTTGGTCCATTGTCCCCATAGGCAACTTAGGCCAATTTGGCCCATTGGGCCCATTAGGTCCATTAGGCCACTTAGGACGATGAGGCCCATTAAGCTCATTAAGATGATTAGGAAACTCTATCCCATTAGGCTACTTAGGCCAATTAGGACACTTAGGCCAATTGGGCCCATTCGGCCCATTAGGCCACTTAGGCCCATTTGGCCCTTTTTACCCATCTAGCACGTAGGCCCGTTAAGCTCATTAATCCCATTAGGCCCATTATGACCATTAGTCCACTTAGTCCCCTTGGGACCATTAGGCCCATAAGGCCACTTAGGCCCATGAGACCCATTAAGCAACTTAGGCCCCTAAGGCCCATTAGGCCCATTATGCCCCTTAGGCCACTTAGGCCCATGAACCTCATTAGGCCACTTAGGCCCATGAGGACCAATAGTCCAATTCGGCCCATCAAGATCATTAAGCCACTTAGGCCTATTAGGCTCATTATGCCACTTAGGTCCATTAGGTCCATTAGTCTCATTCGTTCAATTAGTCCGATTTGGCCACTTAAGCTACTTAGGCCCATTAGGCCCATTAGGCTCATTAGGCCACTTAATCCCATTGGCCCATTAGGCAAGTTAGGTTCATTAGTAAAATTAGGCCCATTATTCTCATTAGGGCCATTAGGCCCTTTAGGCCCATTCGACCCTTTCAGCCCATTCGGCCCATTAGGCCCATTCGACCCATTCGACTACTTAAGACCACTGGGACCATTAGGCCACATAGGGCCATTAGGAAACTTACAACCATTAGGCCACTTATTCCCATTAGGAAACTTACGCCCATTAGGCCCATTAGGCCCATTAGTCCAATTAGTCCCATTAGGCCCATTTGGCCACTTAGGCCAAATCAATCACTTAGGCTCATTAGGCCACTTTGGCCCATTAATCCCTTTAGGCCACTTACACCCATTAGGACCACTAGGAAAATTATGCCACTTAATCTCATTAGTCCACTTATGCCCATTAGGCCCATTAACCCCAGTAGGCCAATTTAGCACATTAGGCCCATTCGGCCACTTAGGCCAATTAGTCCCAATCATCCACTTAGCCCCATAAGGCCCATTAAGCCCATTTGATCAATTATTCAAATTAGGAAACTTAGACCCATTAGGCCCACTAGTCCCATTTTGTCCATTAGGCCCATTCGCCCACTAAGGCCCATTAGGCCCATTCGATCGATTAAGACAATTTGGACACCTTGGCCACTTATACCCATTAGGCCCATTGGTCCACTTAGGCCCATTATTCCCATTAGGTCCATTTGATTGATTAGGCCAATTAGGCCACTTAGGCCCATTCGATCGATTAGACCAATTAGGCTACTTAGGCTCATTCGGTCGATTAGGTAGACTAGGACACTTAGACCCATTAGGACCATTAGGCCACTTAGGCCCATTAGGCCCATTAGACCCATTCGTTTGATTATGCTAATTAGGCCACGTAGCCCCATTAGGTCCCTTAAGCCACATAGGCCCATTATGCCACTTAGGCTCATTGTGCCAATTCATCCGATTAGACTGATTAGACCACTTAGGCCACTTAGGCCCATTATGCCCATTAGGCTCATTATGCCACTTACACCACTTAGTCATTAGGCCCATTAGGCCCATTAGGCCACTTAGTCCCATTAGTCCCATTAGTCTCATTCAGTTTATTAGGCCGATTAGGACACTTAGGCCACATAGGCCCATTAGGACCATTAGATTCATTAGGCCACTTAGGCCCATCGGGCCCATTTGGCCACTTAGGCCCACTCAGCCCATTAGGCCAGTTGGGCCACTTAAGCCCATTTGGATCATTCGGACACTTGGTCCCAATAAGCCCATGAAGCCACTTCATCCCATTAGAAAAATTATTCCCATTAGGCCACTTACACCCATTATGCCCATTTGACCCATTGGGCCACTTAAGCCCATTTTGTCACTTAGGCCCATTAGCCCCATTTGGCCACTTAGGCCCATTAGGCCACTTAGGCCCATTAGCCCAATTAGGCCACTTAGGCTCATTCATCCAATTTGGTCCATTAGTCCACTTTAGCCCATTAGGCCCTTTAGGACCATTAGGCCACATAGGTCCATTAGGCCCATTAGGCCATTTAGGCCAATTAGAAACATTCGACCGATTTTTTTAATTAGAGCACTTAGGATACTTAGGCCCATTATGCTCATTAGGCTCATTAGGCCACTTACACCACTTAGGACTTAGGACCATTAGACCCATTAAGCCCATTAGGACAATTAGGACCATTAGGAAACTTAGGCCCATTAGGCTCATTAGTCCCATTCGGCCAATTGAGCTGATTGGGACACTTAGGCCACTTAGGCCCATTAGGCCCATTAGTCCCATCAGGCCACTTAGGCCCATTAGTCCTGTTAGTCCACTTAGGCCCATTAGGCTCATTAAGCCACTTAGGCCACTTAGGCCCATTAGGCCCATTCGGTCAATTAGCCTGATTAGGCCACTCAGGTCCATTAGGCCATGTAGGCCCATTAGGCCCATGAGGACACTTAGTCCCATTAGGCCCGTTAAACCCATTAGTCCTACTAGGCCCATTAGTCCCATTAATTCACTTAGGCCACTTAGGCCCATTAGGTCCATTTGGTCGATTAGCATAATTGGGCCACTTAGGTCACTTAGGTCAATTGGGTCCATTAGGCCCATTAGCCCCATTAGGCCCACTAGGCCCATTAGGGAACTTAGGAAAATTTGGCTACATAGGACCATTAGTCCCATTAGGCCCATCGGGACCCTTGGACCCATCAGGCCCATTAGGCCCATTAGTCCCATGAGGCAATTTCTCCCATGAGGCCTATGAGGCCCATTAGACCCATTAGACCCCTGAGGACCATTAGGAATCTTTGGCCCATTCAGCCCACTGGGTCCATGAGGTAACTTAGGCCCATGAGGCCCATGAGGCCCATTAGACCCATCAGGAAACTTGGGCCCATTAGTCTCTTTAGCCTCATTAATCCCATTAGGCCCACTTAGGCCCATTAGGACACTTAGTCCCATTTGTCCCATTGGGACCACTAGTCCCATCCATCCCATTAATCCATTTAGTTCCATCAGGACCACTCAACCCATTAGGCCCCTTAGGCCCATGAGTCCAATTGGGTCCATTTTGACCATTAGGCCACTTAGGCCCATTCTAACCATTAGCCACACTTAGGCCACTTAGGCCCACTAGGCCCATTATGACCATTGGGCCCATGCGGGAACTTAGGACCATGAGTCCCATTAGGCCCATCAGGCCCATCAGGCCCATCATGCCAATTAGGCCTATTCAGAACATTAGGCCTATTAGGCCCTTTAGGCCCATTAGGCCCTTTAGGCCCTTTAGGCCCATTAGGCCCAGTAGGCCCATTAGTCCACTTAGGCCCATTAATCCACTTAGAGCACTTGGTTCTTTGGCCCCATAAGGCCCATTAGGCCCATAAGGCCCATTCGACCACTTAAAATCACTATGCACATTAGGCCCATTAGACCCATATGGCCTATTAGGCCCATGAGGCCACTTCGGTCAACTAGGCCCATTCATCCCATTAGGACCAAGAGGCCCATTAATCCCATCGGTCCACTTAGGCCCACTAGTCCAATTAGGCCTATTTGTCCCATTCGGCCCTTTAGGCCCACTGGGTCTCTTTAGCCACATAGGCCCATTAGGCCACTTAAGCCACTTAAGCCCATTCATCCCACTCGACCCATTAGGCCACTTAGGCTTAGGAGGCCCAATAGGCCCATTAGTCCCATTAGGCCCATTAGGCCCATTAGGCCACTTATGATGATTATTCCCATTGGGCCCATGAGGCCACTTAGACCCATTGGGACCATGAGTCTGATTCGTCCCTTGAGGCCCTTGAATCCCATTAAGCTCATTAGGCTCATTCAACCACTTAGGCCCATTAGGCCTATTCGCCCCATTCCGCCGCTTCGGCCCATTCCTCCACTTAGTCCCATTAGTCCCATTCATCCACTTAGGCCCATTGGGCCCATTTAGCCACATAGGCCCATTAACACCATTAGGACCATTAGGCCCACTAGGCCACTTAGGCCAGTTAGGCACATTAGGCCCATTAAGACCATTACGCCAATCTGGAGTATCAGGCCCACTATGCCCATTAGTCCACTTAGGCCATGAGGCCCATTAGGTCACTTAGGCCACTTAGGCCCATTAGGTCCATGAGGCCCATGAGGCCTATTAGGCCACTTAGGCCCATTATACCCATTTTGCCACTTTGGTCCATGAGGCCCATTAAGCCACTTCGCCTCATTATGCCCATTGTCCCTATTAGGCCCATTATGCCCCTTAGGCCCATTTGAACAATGAGGCCCACCACTGAGGCCCATTATGATCCCAGGGCTGATCCTGCCCATTAGGCCCATTAGGCTCATTAGGCACTAGGGCCCATTCGGCCCATCAGACTCATTAGGCCACTTCGACCCATTAGGGCCATTAGGCCACTTAGGCCCACTAGGCACATTATGCCACTTAGGCCACTAAGGCCCATTAGGCCACTTAGGCCGATTAGGCCACTTAGACCCATTAGGCCTATTAGGACCATTAGTCCACTTAGGCCCATTAGGCCCATTAGGCCCATTAGGCTCATTAGGCCACTGAGGCCCATTAGGCCACTTAGGCCCATTTGGACACTTAGGCTCATTTGGCCCATTTGGCCACTTTGGCCACTTTGGCCCAATATGCCCACTAGACCCATTCGGCCACTTAGGCCCATTAGGCCACTTAGTCCCATTAGGGCACTTGGGCCCATTAGTCCACTTAGGCTCACTAGGCCACTTAGGTCCATTAGTCCCATTAGGCCACTTCGGCCCCGTAGGACCATGAGGCCGATTAGGCCCCTGAGGCCCATTAGGCCCATTAGGCCCCTTATGCCCATTCGGGTCATTAGGCCACTTAGGCCCATTAGGCCTATTAGGCCTCTTAATCCACTTGGTCCCATTAGGCCCATTAGGACCATTAGGCCACTTAGACCCATTAGGCCCATTAGGCCACTCACGCCCATTAGGTCCATTCAGCCACAGATGCCCATTAGGACACATAGGCCCATTAGGCCACTTAAGCCACTTAAGCCCATTCAACCCACTAGGCCCATTAGGCCACTTAGGCTTAGGAGGCCCATTAGGCCCATTAGTCCCATTATGCCCATTAGGCCCATTAGGCCACTTATACTGATTAGGCCCATTGGGCCCATGAGGCCACTAAGGCCCCTTTGGACCATGAGGCCGATTCATCCCTTGAGGCCCTTGAATCCCATTAGGCCCATCAGGCCCATTCAGCCACTTAGTCCCATTAGGCCTATTCGCCTCATTCCGCCACTTAGGCCCATTCTTCCACTTAGGCCCATTAGTCTCATTCTATCACTTAGGCCCATTGGGCCCATTTAGCCACTTAGGCCCATTAACACCATTAGGACCATTAGGCCCACTATGCCACTTAGGCCACTTAGGCATATTAGTCCCATTAGGCGCATTATACCCAACTAGAATATCAATCCCATTAGGCCCACTAGGCCCATTAGTCTACTTAGGCCATGAGGCTCATTAGGTCACTTAGGCCAATTAGGCCCATTAGGCCCATGAGACCCACTCGGCCCAAGAGGCCTATTAGTCCACTTAGGCCCATTATGCCCATTTCACCACTTTGACCCTTGAGTCCCATTGGGCCACTTCGCCTCATTATGCCCATTGTCCCTATTAGGACCATTTTGGCCCCTTAGGCCCATTCGACCATTGAGGCCCATTGGGCCACTGACTCCCATTAGGCCACTTAGGCCCATTGGGCCACTGAGACCCATTATGATCCTTAGGTTGATAATGTCCATTAGGCCCATCAGTCCCATTAAGCACTAGGGCCCATTCGGCCCATCAGACCCATTCGGCCACTTCGACCCATTAGGCTCATTAGGCCACTTAGACCCACTAGGAACATTATACCACTTAGGCCACTGAGGCTCATTAGGCCACTTAGGCCAATTAGGCCACTTAGGCCCATTAGGCCCATTAGGCCAATTAGGCACAGTAGTCCACTAAATCCCATTAGGCCCATTAGGCCCATTAGGCCACTAAGGCCCATTAGGCCACTTATGCCCATTTTGGCCACTTAGGCTCATTTGAACCATTTGGCCACTTAGGCCCATTAGGACCCTTAGGCCCATTAGTCCACTTAGGATCATTAGGCCACTTAGGTCCATTAGTCCTATTAGACCACTTCGACCCCTTAAGCCCATGAGGCCAATTAGGCCCCTAAGGCCCATTAGGCCCATTAGGCCCCTTAGGCCCATTTGGGTCATTAGGCCACTTAGTCCCATTAGGTATATTATGCCTCTTAATCCACTTGGGCCCATTAGGCCACTTAGGCCCATTAGGCCCGTTAGGCCCATTAGTCCACTCACACCCATTAGGCCTATTTAGCCACTAATTCCCATTAGGACACATAGGCCCATTAGTCCACTTAAGCCAATTAGGCCCATTAGGGAGCTTTGACCACAAAGGCCCATTTTTTCCATTATGCCCTTTAGGCCACTTAGGCCCATTAGACCAATAATAACATTTGTCCCATTAGTTAATTTAGGCCCATTTGGCCACTTAGGCCCATTAGGCCACTTAGGCACATTGGGCCCATTAGGGTACTTAGGCCCATTAGGCCACTTCGGCCACTTCGGCCCATTAGGCCACTATGGACCATTAGGCCCATTAGGCCACTTAGGCTCATTAGGCCCATTAGGCCACTTAGACCCATTATGCCACTTAGGCCCATTAGGCCCATTAGGCCACTTAGGCCACTTATGCCCATTATGACCATTAGGCTCATTAGGCCACTTAGTCCCATTAGGACACTCAGGCCCACTAGGACCATTATGATACTTCATCCCATTAGGCCTATTGGGCCACTTAGGTCACTTAGGCCACTGGGGCCCGTTAGGTTACTAAGACCCATTAGGCCCATTAGGCCACTTAGTCCCATTATTCCCCCATTAAGCCCATTAGGCCACTTAGACCCATTTTTTCACTCAAACCCATTAGGCCCATTCATCCCATTAAACCTATTAGGACCATTGGGCTACTTAGGCCCATTCAGCCCATTGGGCTACTTAGGCTCATTCAGCCCAGTATGCCACTTTGGCCTGTTCAGCCCATTTGGACCATTAAGCCACTTAAGACAGTTAGGCGCATTAGTCCACTTAGGCCAGTTAGGCTCATTAGGCCACTTTGGCCAGTTAGGCTCATTAGGCTCATTAGGCCCATTATGCCACTTAGGCATGTTCAGCCCATTAGACCCATTAGGCCACTTAGGTCAGTTAGGCCCATTAGGCCACTTTGGACAGTTAATCTCATTAGGCCCACTGGGCCCATTAGGCCACTTTGGATAGTTAGACCCATTAGACCCATTAGGTCCATTAGGACCCTTGGGCCCCTTATGCGAGTTAGACCAGTTAATCTCATTCGGCCCATTAGGCCAATTTGAGCCCATTCAGCTAGTTAGGCCCATTAGGCTCATTGGTCCCATTGGGCCAGTTAGGCCACTTAGTCCAGTTTGACCCATTAGGCCCATTGGGCCAACACTTATGCTAGTTGGGCCCATTATCCCACTTAGGCCCATTGGGCCCATTAGGCCAGTTAGGACAGTTAGGCTAGTTGGGCCCATTCTACCCATTGGTCCCATTAGTCCACTTAGCCCCATTAGGTCCATTAGGACACTTAGGCCTGTTAGGCCCATTCGATCCATTAGGCCACTTATGCCTATTAGGCCCATTAAGCCCATTCGATCCATTAGGCCACTTGGCCCATTCAGTCTATTAGTCCACTTAGTCCATTTATGCATAGTTAGCCCATTGGGCCCATTAGGCCCCTTAGGATAGTTAGGCCATTAGGTCCATTAGGCCCATTAGGCCACTTAGGTCAGTTAAGACCATTCGACCACTTAGGCCCATTAGGCCAATTGGGACCATTAGGCCCATTATGCCACTTGAAATTCCCAACAGATGATTGTATCACTGAGAAGGGGAGGGGGTGAATTAGTGATAATTTTTTCTCTTATGTTTCTTCTCAAATGAAACAACCTTTTCCTCCTATTAAAGATTATATTTCCTACGAAAAACAATATAAACACACAACCACAGAAACAAAATTAAGATTCACTATTCAATAAGAATAGATATGTCCTTGGTATGGTATGTAAGTGATCCAACACCACACATTCCACTATAAAACAATCATTGGATTACAATGAGTAGGATATACCCTTCCACTCGTGAAGTACAATGTAAACAATCTAATTGTGGGTGTGCACCCTCTTAACACAAATAGAGAAATGCAATGATTTTGTAAAAACTCATGTTACCAGTGATTCATTTCAATTCCACAAATGTATTCAATTGAAAAGACTTCTTTAATTTCTTACCTAGAAGATGGTAAAAACTTCCTGGACTTTGTTGAGAAAAAAACCGAGTCTGATTTTCCGAGTACGATTTTCCCAGTCCAATTCCTCCAAGTATGATTCCCCCTAATACGATTCTTCCCGATACGGTTTTCCTGATACAATTCTGCTTGGTATGATTCTCCCCAATGCGTAAAATTTAAATTTTATAGAATTTGATAGAGATTAATCAACACCACTTAAATTATCCATCTTCCTCAGTTCAAAAGACCCAGTACGGAAATCCCAATTTGATTTAATCCAGCCCGATATGATGATCAACCGAATACATTTGACAAGACGAATATGGTAATCAGCTGAGTACGATAAACACTAAGTATGAAGATCATCTGAATACAACTTTGGGATCTTGTCTCTTCCCTTTCAATTAAATCCATAAAAAATTCTTCAACAAAAGTGAAAACAAAAACTTCTTCTTCTATCTAAAACTTGAAGATTCTCTCACATGATCAGTACATCGTTCCACCTCAAGTACAATGTACTTTTCATCTTTTATAGGTGACCCTCAAGATGCTTTGGTAGGAATCCCTAAAATTTTCCCTCTTAATCAAATTCACCCTAATCTCAATTTCCCCTAAAATCTAGGATGTATTTTGACTTCATCAACTCTTCTCAAAGCTTCTCAATTCTTCTAAAACCTTAAATTCTCCTTCTAAATGCTGAATATGATAATTTTTTTGAATGTCTATCTCCCCCTTAACTGCACATCTAGAAAACTTTACTTTCAAACCACTTTTACTTCTTCACTTCTTCTCTTGACCCACTTGAAAATATAAAACAATTCCACTCTGATATAATGAATCTTGACCCAATTGAAACCTATAAAGTAATTAAAACCTTTTGAAATGGTTTACTACATTGTTTATCTCATTACTTTCTTCTCTTTTCAATCATCGGCCTCAATAAATTCATTCTCTAAATATGATTGTCTAGAGTACGATCTTTCTAAGAATGGTTGGCCTGAATACAATCATACTCGGTATGATCTTTTTCTCCCTGAGCCTGAGTATGATCATCCTGGGTACAAAAGTTTTCTTATGTATACGATGGATAATCAGATGATAAATTACGTGAAAATGATCATTCAGGGTAAGATCATTCTGATTACGATCCTCCATACCTTCTTTCATTCCTTCTCATCTTGAATATTATTTCACTGGGTACAATTCCTTTTTGATTGACATCATCACTTTCTTCTCTTCCACATAGATATGATAAATCTAGATACGATTTGGAATACCACTTTTCCACTTTCTTCCATCAATCTTGCATCATAATTTATCCAATCAACTTATGCTTTATTAAATATGAATAAGTAAAGCATAGTCACATTTAATTTTATCATAGTCATCAAACTCTAATTATTTATCAAAACAAACACTTCTTTCATACCGAATCCACTTAGGCCCATTGAAACCATCAGTACCATGAGGAAACATAGGTCACTTAGTCCCATTCAACCCATTTGACCCATAATTCTACCTAGGATCATTAAATCCATTAGGCCCATTAGACCCATTAGTCTGATTAGGCCACTAAGGCCCATTAGACCAATTAATCCCATTAGGCCCATTAGGCCCATTAGGAAACTTAAGCCACTCAGGCCCATTGATCCACCTATAACCATTGGACCCATTAATCCCATTAGGCCCATTAGTAAACATAGGTTACATAGGCCCATTAGGCCACTTAGACCTATTAGACCCATTAGGAAAATTAGGCTCATTATACCCATTAGGACCATTAGGCCCATTAGGCCCATTAGGCCCATTAGTCAACTTAAAACACTTAGGCCCATTAGGCCACTTAGGCCCATTAGGCCACTTAGTCCCATTAGGTCCATTAGTCCACTTAGACCCATTAGGCAACTTAGTCCACTTAGGCCCATTCGACACATTAGGCCAATTAGGCTACTTAACCCCAATAGGCCCATTAGGACACTTAGGAACATTAATCCCATTAGGCCACTTTGGCCCATTAGGCAATTTAGGACACTTAGTCCCATTGGACCCATTAGGCCCATTGGGCCCATTAGTCAACTTTGGTAACTTAGGCCCATTAGGCCACTTAGGCCCGTTGGACACATCAGTCCCATTAGGAAACTTAGGCCACTTAGACCCATTATGCCACTTAGGCCCATTAGGCCACTTAGTCCCATTAGACCCATTCAGCCCATTGGGCCACTTAGTCCCATTCAACCCATTCATCCCATTAGGCCTATTAGACCCATTAGGCCAATTAGGCCACTTAGGCCCATTAGACCCATTAGACCCATTTGGCCCATTTGTCTCATTAGAAAAGTTAGCCCACTTAGGCCCATTCAACCACTTAGACCTATTGGAACCATTAGGCCCATTAGGCAACTTAGGCCACTTAGTCCCATTAGGCCACTTAGACCTATTGGATCCATTTTGACCATTAGGAAACTTAGGCCACTTAGGACCATTAGGCCACTTAGACCCATTAGAACTGTTAGACCCATTAGGCCCATTAGAAAACTTGGTCCACTTCAACCCATTAGGCCACTTAGGCCCATTAGACCCATTAGTCTGAATTATCCATAATGGGACCATTAGGCCCATCAGGACCATTGGGCCCATTGGACCACTTAGGACCAATAAGCTGAATATGCTCATTCGACCACTTTGTCCCATTATCCCACTTAGGCCTATTAGGCCCCTTAGACCCATTGGTCCCACTAGGTCCATTGGGCCCATTGGGCCCTTAGGCCCATTAGGTCACTTAGACCTAATAGGCCCAATATGCCTATTGGAACCATTGGACCCATTAGACCAATTAGGCTAATAGGTCCATTTTTTCCATTAGTTCACTTAGGACCAACAGGCCCATTAGGCCTACTAGGTCACTTATGCCACTTAGGCCCATTAGGCCACTTAGGTCCATTAGGCCCCTTAAACCCATTAGGCCCATTGGATGTCTTAGGACCATTGGGCCTATTAGGCCACTTAGGCCTATTCAGCACATTAGGCCACTTATGCCACTTAGGGCCATTCATCCACTTAGGCCCATTAGGCCCCTTAGACCCATTCGGCCCATTGGGCCCATTAGGCCTATTAGGTCCACTAGTCCAATTTAGCCATTCGCCCGAATTAACCATAATGGGCTCATTAGGCCACTTAGGCCCATTAGGCCCATTAGGCTCATCAGGCCACTTAGACCCAACTGGTCCATTCAGCCCTTTAATCCCATTAGGCACATTAGGTCGAATTGGACTTAATGGGCCCATTAGTACACTTAGGCCCAATAGTCCCATTATGCCACTTAGGCCCAATAGTACCATTCATCCCATTAGGCCTATTAATCCCATTAGGCCCATTAGACCCATTAGGCCACTTAGGCCCAATTTGTCCATTAGGACAATTAGGTCACTTAGGCCCATTAGGCCCATTAGACCACTTAATCATATTAGACCCATTAGGACCATTAGGCCATTAGGCCACTTCGTCCCATTCGGCCCTTAGGCCCATTAGGCAATTTAGCCCAATTTAGGTCATTTAGGCCAATTTGGCCAATTTGGTCATTTAGACTAATTAGGCCATTTTGGTCATTTTGTCCAATTTTTTCCATTGAGTCTAATGAGACCAATTCAGACCAATTAGGCTAATTTAGGAACTTAAGGCCCTTTGGGCCAATTAGAAGATTTAGGCCAATTTGGGCCAATTAATCCAATTTGGCCAATTTGGCCAATTGTTCCAATTGGTCCAATTTTACAATTAGGAAATTTAGTTCATTTATGTCATTTAGTCCCATTTAGTTCATCTAGGATAATTAGTTCATTTAGGCCAATTTAGGCCAATTATTGCATTTAGGCCAATTTTGGCAATTTAGATCAATTAGGCCAACTAGGATGATTAGAACATTTAGGCTGATTAGGAAAATTTAGACCATTTGGCCAATTAGGCCCATTATGCAATTTAAGAATTTTAGTCCCATTAGTCCATTTGGCCAATTTAGGTCATTCATGATTTTTTTTTTCATTCAGGATATTTAGTCCAATTTAGGAAATTTAGGCCAATTTAGGCCATTTAGACCAATTAGGCTAATTTTGGCAATTTGGGTCATTTAGGCCAATTTAGGCCATTTACGCCAATTAGGCTATTTAGGCCACATTATCTGATTTAGACCAATTAAGAAAATTAGGCTAATTAGACCAATTAGTCCAATTAAGCAATTCAAGTCAATTAATCCAATTAGGCCTTTTAGGCCAATTTAATCCATTTAGGTCAATTTAGACCATTTAGGCCAATTAGACCAATTAGGGCATTTAGGTCATTTAGTCTAATTAGCCCATTTATAAAATTATATCAATTAGGCTATTTAGTTCATTCAGACCAATTTGGCCATTTAGACCATTTAGACCAATTTAGGCCATTTAGACCAATTAGGTCAATTAGGCCAATTTAGGCCATTTAGGCTAATTTAGGCCATTTGTCCCAATTTGGACAATCAGGTCAATTATTCCATTTAGTCCAATTAATTCCATATTTTCCAATTAATCCATTTAGGCCAATTAATCCACTTAGGCCCATTAGAGCATTTAGGCCACTTATGTTATATAGTCCACTTATGCCACTTAGACCACTTAGGCCACTTAGTAACTTAGGCCCATTAGACCACTTAGGCCCCTTAGGACCATTATGGAAATTAGGCCCATTATCCCCCTTAGCCCCTTAGGCCACTTAGGCCCATTAGGCCACTTAGGCATGTTAGGCCCATTAGGCCCATTAGTCCACTTAGGCCTGTTATGCCACTTAGGCCCATTAGGACACTAAGGTCCATTAGCCCATTATGAACATTAGGCCACCTAGACCACTTTGGTCTATTAGGCCACTTAGGTCCATTAGGCCACTTAGGCCTATTAGGCCACTTAGGCCCGTTAGGCCCGCTAGGCCACTTAGACCACTTAGGTCATTTAGGCCACTTAGGCCCATTATGCCCATTAGTCCCACTAGGTCACTTAGTCTCATTAGGACACTTAGGCCCATTAGGACCATTACGCTACTTAGGAATGTTAGGCCCATTATGCACATTAGGCCCATTAGGACCATTTTTTCACTTAGGCCCATTAGGACCATTAAGCCCTTTCATCCACTTTGTCCCATTAGTCCCATTAGTCCACTTAGGCCCATTTGACCACTCAGTCCCATTATTCCATTTTGGCCCATTAATCCCATTCGGTCCATTGGGCCAATTAGACCCATTCAACCCATTGGGATACTTAGGCTCATTCGGTCCATTATACCACTTTGGATCGTTCATCCCATTAGGCCAGTTAGGTCAGTTAGGCACATTAGGCCACTTTGGCTAGTTAGGCCCATTAGGCTCATTAGGCCCATTTTTTCACTTAGGCCCATTCAACCCATTAGGCTCATTAGGCCACTTAGTCCAGTTAGGCCTATTATTCCACTTTGTCCAGTTAGGCCCATTAGGCTCACGAGGTCCATTAGGGCACTTTGGCCAGTTGGGCCCATTAGGCAACTATGGCTAGTTAGACCCATTGGGCCCATTTGTACCATTGGTCCCATTAGTTCCATTAGTCCCCTTGGGCCCCTTTTTCAAGTTAGGCCAGTTAGACCCATTTAGCCCATTCATCCAATTAGGTATATTAGGCCCATTGGTCCCATTGGGCCAGTTAGGCCACTTTAGCTAATTAGACCCATTAAGTCCATTGGACAGGTAATTATGCCAGTTTGGCCCATTCGGACACTTATGCCCCTTAGGCCCAATGGGCCCATTAGGATAGTTAGGTAAGTTAAGCTAGTTGGTCCCATTCCACCCATTGTACCCATTATGCCACTTAGGATCATTAGTCCCATTATGCTCATTCGAACCATGAGGACACTTAGGCCCATTTGGCCTATTAGGCCACTTAGGCTAGTTATGCACAGTTGGCCCATTGGGCCCAATACGCCCCTTAGGCCAGTTAGGCCCATTAGGTCCATTAGGCCCATTAGTCCACTTAGGCCAATTAATCCCATTCGACCACTTAGACCCGTTAGGCCCATTATGCCAGTTAGGACCATTAGGCACATTAGCTCCCTTGGGTCCACTAGCCCACTTGAAAGTGGCCAACGAATGATTGTATCACTGAGAGGGGGAGGGGTGAATCAGTGATACTTTTTTCTCTTATGTTTCTTTTCAAATGAAACAACCTTTTCCACCTATTAAATATTTTATTCCCTAATAAGAACAATTCAAACACATCCACAAAAACAAAAGCAAGATTCACTTTCAATAATAATATCTACGTCCTTGGTAAGTTATGGAAGTGATCCAATACCACACATTCCACTAGAAAACGATCATTGGATTACAATGAGTAGTATATACCCTTTCACTCGTGTAACACTATGTAAACAATCCAATAGTGCATGTGCACCCTCTTAGCACAAATAGGTTAATGCAATTATTGTGTAACAACTCATGTTACCTGTGATTCTTTTCAATTCCACAAATGTACTCAATTGAAAACACATCTTCAATTTCTTACCTAGAAGATGGTAAGAACTTTCTAGACTTTTTTGAGAAAAAAAACCAAGTCTGATTTTCCCAGTCTAATTCCTCCAAGTATGATTATTCCAGATATGATTCTTCCCAACACAATTTTCCAAATATTATTATGCTCGGTATGATATTCCCCAGTATCAAAAGTATAGCTATGATAGAATGTGATAGAGATGAATCGACACTACTTAAATTCTCCATATTCCTCAGTTTGGAAGTCCCAGTATAGAAATAAAGATCTGATTAATCTATCCCAATATGATGGTCAACCAGATACAATTGACAAGACAAATACAGTAATCAGTTGAGTACAAAAAACACTGAGTGTGATGATCATCTAAATACAATGTTGTGATATTGTCTCTTCTATTTCACTTCAATTCGTCAAAACTTCTTCAAAAAAAAGTGAATACAGAAATTTCTTCTTCTCTCTAAAACCATGAGCTTCCCTATCATGAACATTACATTGTTCCAACTCAAGTACAATATACTATTCTCCTTTTATAGGTGACCCTCGAATACTTTTCCGGAAATCCCAAATATTTTCCCGCTCAATCAAATTCACACTAATCTCAATTTCCCCTAAAATTTGGGGTGCATTTTGACTTCATCAACTCTTCTTGAAGCTTCTTGATTATTATAAAACTTTCACTTCTCCTTTTGAATGCTGAATATGACAAATATTTTGAATGTGGAGCTCCCCCCTCAATTTCACATCCAACAAACTTTGCTTTCAAACCACTTTTACTTATTCACTTCTTCTCTTGACCCACTTGAAAATATAAAAAAATTACACTCTGATACAATGAATCTTGACCTAATTGAAACCTACAAAGTAATTAAAACCTTTTTAAATGGTTGAATACATTTTTGATCTCATTATATCCTTCTCTTTTCAATCATCAGCCTCAAGAAATTCCTTCTCTGAATATGATTGTCCAGAGTACGATCTTTCTCAGAATGGTTGGAATGAATACGATCATACTGGGTATGATCTTTTTCTTCCGGATCTTGAGTACAATAATCCTTATGAAAGTTTTCTTATGCATACGATGGATAATAGGATTCTAAAGTACCTGATAGTGATCATTATAGGTAAGGCCATTTTGATTATGATCCTCAGTGCCTTATTTATTTCCTTATCATCCCAAATCTGATTGCACTGGGTACGATTCCTTTTCAATTGGCTTCATCTATTTATTCTCTTCCACCTAGATATAATAAATTTGCATATGATTTTTAATACCACATTTCACATTTCTTTCATCAATCTTGCATTGTAAGTTCTCCAATTAACTTATGATTTATGAAATACGAATCAGTAAAGCATAGTCACATTTAATTTTATCATAGTCAGCAAACTCCAATACTTCATCAAAATAAACAATTCCTTCATACCAGATCCACTTAGGCCCATTTTAATAATGAGACCTATTAGTAAACTTTGGAAACTTAGGCCCATTAGGCCACATAGTTCCATTCAACCCATTCGACCCATTAGGCCACTTAGGATCATTCAACCCATTAGGCCCATTAGACCCATCATGTTGATTAGGCCACTTAGGCACATTTGACCAATTAATCACATTAGTCCCATTAGGTAATTTAGGTCACTCGATTCCATTGAGCCAGCTAGAACCATTTGACCCATTAGACCCATTAGGCCCATTAGGAAACTTAGTCTACTTAGGCCCATTAGGAAACTTAGGCCTATTAGACCCATTATTCCCATTATTCTCATTATACTTATTAGGACCATTAGCCAACTTAGGCCACTTAGGCCCATTAGGCCCATTTGAAAAATTAGGACCATTAGCACCATCAGGACACTTAGGACCATTAGGAAACTTATTCCACTTAGGCACATTAGACCCACTAGGCCAATTAAGCCACTTAGGCCCATTAGGCCCATTCGGACACTTAAAACCATTAAGCCCATTAGGACACTCTGGACCATTAGGAAACTTATACCACTTAGGAAAATTGGACCCATTAGTCCCATTAGACCCATTGGGCCCATTAGGAAACTTAGGCTACTTAGGACCATTATGCCACTTAGGCCCATTATGCCACTTAGGACCATTGGACCCATCAGAACCATCAGGCCCGTTAGGAAACATTGGCCACTTAGGCCCATTAGTCCACTTAAGACATTAGGAAACTTAGGCCCATTATACCCATTTAGACCATTAATCCACTTAGTCCCATTCCATGCATTCATCCAATTAGGACTGTTAGACCCAGTAGGCCGATTGGGCCACTTAGGCCCATTAAAACTGTTAGACCCATTATTCCCATTAGGATCATTAGGAAACTTAGGCCACTTAGTCCCATTAGACCACTTAGACCCATTGGACCCATTAGGCCCATTAGGAAAATTAGTCCACTTAATCCCATTAGGCCACTTAGACCTATTGGACCCATTACGCCCATTAGTCAACTTAGGCCACTTAGGTCCATTAGGCCACTTATATCCATTAGACCCATTAGGTCCATTAGGAAACTTAGTCCACTTAGATCAATTCGACCCATTAGGCCCATTAGTCCCATTAGGCAACTTGGGCTACTTTGACCCATTAGTCCACTTAGGCCAATTGGACCCATTAGGCTGAATTATCCACAATGGGCCGATTAGGCCCATCAAGACCATTGGTACCATTGGACCACTTAGGCCAAATGGGATCAATATTCCTATTAGGTCACATAGTCCATTAGGAAACTTAGGCCCATTAGGCCCCTTAAAACCATTAGGACCATTGGGCCCATTAGGCCCCTTAGGCCCATTTGGCCAATTAATCCATTATGTCCACTAGGTCACTTAGGACCAATAGGCCCATTCGACCTATTAGGTCACTTAGGCTACATAAGGCCCTTAGTCCACTCAGGCCCATCAGGCCCCTTAGACCCAATAGACCCATTGAGACCCTTAGGCTCATTAGGCCAATTAGATCAATAGGCCCATTAGGCCCATTATTTCACTTAGGCCTAATAGGCCCATTAGGCCAATAAGGTCACTTAGGCCAAAGAGGACCATTAGTCCCCTTAGACCCATTAGGCTCATTGGTCCCCTTAGGCCCATTATTCCCATTAGGACACTTAGGCCCATTAGGTGCATTATGCCACTTAGTCTCATTCATCCACTTAGGCCCATTGGGCCCCTTAGACCCATTAGGCCTATTTGGCCTATTAGGCACATTAGGTCCATTAGGTCAATTCATCCATTAGGATGAATTAACCATAATGGGCCCATTAGGCCACTTAGTCCCATTATGCCCATTATGACCATTAGGCCCATCAGGCCACTTAGGCCCAACTAGTCTATTCGAACCATTAATCCCATTAGGCCTATTAGGCCGAATTGGACTTAATGGGACAATTATTACACTAAGGACCAATAGGCCCATTAGGACACTTAGGCCCAATAGGCCCATTCAACCCATTATCCCACTTAGGCCCATTAGGCCACTTAGGACAATTAGGCCACTTTGGACCAATGGACCCATTATGCCTATTAAGCCCATTGGGCCCATTAGACCCATTAGGCCACTTGGGCCAAATTAGCCAATTAGGCCAATTGGTCCACTTATGCCCATTAGTCCCATTAGTCCACTTAATCTCATTAGACCCATTAGTCCCATTCGGGCACTTAGGCCACTTAGGCCCATTTGACCCATAGGCCCATTAGGTAATTTAGGCCAATTTAGGTCATTTAGGATAATTTTTCCAATTAGGAAATTTAGTCTATTTAAACTAATTAGTCCATTTAGGACAATCTATGCCATTTAGGCCAATGTGACCAATTCAGACTAATTAGGACAATTTAGGCTCTTAAGCCATTTAGGCCAATTAGAAGATTTAGGCCATTTAGGCCAATTTAGGCCAATTAATCCAATTAGGACAATTAAACCAATTTTACAACTAGGAAATTTAATTCATTTATTCCAATTAGTCCAATTTAGGTCATTTAGACTAATTAGGCAATTTTGGCCAATTTAGTTCATTTAGGCTATTTAGGCCAATTTAGACCATTTAGGACAATTATGTAAATTATTCCATTTATGCCAATTTAGGGAATTTATACCAATTTGGAAAATTAGTATGATTAGGCCATTTAAGCCGATTAGGCCAATTTAGACCATTTAGGCCAATTAGACCAATTATGCAATTTAGGCATTTTAGGCCAATTAGGCCATTCAAACCAATTTTGGCCATTTAGTCCAATTTAAGTCATTTAGACCATTTAGTTCAATTAGTTCAGTTAGGAAATTTAGGCAATTTAGTCCAATTAGTCCATTTAGTCCAATTTAGACCATTTAAACCAATTAGGACAATTTTAGCCATTTAGATCATTTAGGCCAATTTAGGCCATTTAGGCCAATTAGGCAATTTAGGACAATTTAGATCATTTAGAACAATTAGGAAAATTAGGCCAGTTATACCAATTAGGTAATTCAATCCAATTAGGTAAATTAGGCTATTTAGGCGAATTCAGGCCATTTAGGTCAATTTATGTCATTTAGGCCAATTAGACCAATTAGGTCATTTAGGTCATTTAGGCCAATTAGGTCATTTAGACCAATTATATAAATTAGGTCTTTTAGGTCATTTAGGCCAATTAGGTCATTTAGACCATTTAGACCAATTTAGGCAATTTAAACTAATTAGGTCAACTGGGCCCATAGGCCACTTTGGCTAGTTAGGCCCATTAGACACATTAGTCCCATTAGGCCCCATGGACCCCTTATGCGAGTTAGGAAAGTTAGGCCCATTTGGCCCATTAGTCCAATTAGGCCCATTGGGCCCATTAGGTCAATTAAACCAATTAGGCCCATTAGACTCATTGGTCTCATTGCGACAGTTAGGTCACTTAGGCCAATTAGACCCACTAAGCCCATTGGGCCAACACTTAAGCCAGTTAGGCCCATTAGGCCACTTAGGCCTCTCAGGCCAATTGGGCCCATTTGGATAGTTAGGCTAGTTAGGATAGTTGGTCCCATTTGACCCATTAGGCCCATTAGGTCACTTAGGCCTGTTATTCCCATTAGACCCACTTGACCCATTAGGCCACTTAGGCCCATTCGGCCTATTAGGCCAGTTAGGCATAGTTGGACCATTGGGACCATTAGGCCCCTCAGGCCAGTTAGTCCCATTAGGTCCATTAGGTCCATTAGGCCACTTAGGCCAGTTAATCCCATTCAACCACTTAGGCCCATCATTCCCACTATGACAGTTAGGACCATTAGGCCTATTAGGCCCCTTAGGCCCATTAGGCCACTTGAAAGTGCCCAATAGATGATTGTATCCCTAAGAGGGGGAGGGGGTAAATCAGTGATAATTTTTTCTCTTATGTTTATTTTCAAATTAAACAACCTTTACCTCATATTAAATATTTTATTCCCTACTTAAAACAATTCAAACACAAATCCACAGGAATACAAGTATTTACAAGATTCACTATTCAATAAGAATATATACGTCCTTGGTATGGTATGAAAGTGATACAATACCACACAATACACTAGAAAACAATCATTGGATTACAAAAATTAGTATATACCCTTTAACTTATGTAGAACTATGTAAACAATCTAATAGTGTGTGTGCAACCTCTTAGCACAAATAGGGCAACCCAATGATTGTGTAAAAACTCATGTTACATGTTCTTCTGTTTAAAACCACAAATGCATTCAATTAAAAACACTTATTCAATTTCTTAACTAGAAGATGGTAAGAACTTCCTAGACTTTGTTCAGAAAAAAAACCAAGTACGACTTTCCCAGTCCGATTCCTCCGAGTACGATTCTCCCGGATACGATTCTTCCCGATACGATTTTCCCAATATGATTCTACTCGGTATGATTCTCCCTATTCGGCTCATTAGGCCACTTTGGACCATTAGTCTCATTAGGACACTTAGGACCATTAGGCTCATTAGGCCAATGAGGCCCATTAGGCCCATTTGGCCACTTAGGCCCATTCGTCTCATTTGGGAATATAGGCCCATTAAGCCCATTGGGCCCATTCGGCCACTTAGGCCAATTGGGAAAATTAGGCCCATTAGGCCACTGAGTCCCATTAGGCCCATTAGGTCACTCAATCCCATTAGGCCGCTTAGGCCACTTAGGCCCATTAGGCCACTGAGGCCCATTGGGCCCATTAGACCACTAAGGCCCATTATCCCACTTAGGCCCATTAGTCCCATTAGGACACTTATGCCACCTAGGCCCATTAGGCCACTTAGGCCCATTAGGACCATTAAGCCACTTAGGACACATAGGCCCATTATGTCCATTACGCCCATTTGGACACTCTGGCCCATTCGGCCACTTAGACCCATTCGACCCATTAGGCCACTTAGGCCCATTAGGCCCATTAGGCCACTTAGGTACAATAATCCACTTAGGCCTATTGGGACACTTAGGCCCATTAGGCCAATCAGGCCACTTCGACCCATTAGGTCCATTAGGCCAGTAAGGCCCGTTAGGCCATTGAGGCCCTTTAGGCCCAATCATCTTTTGAGGCCCATTAGGCCCATTAGGCCAATTAATCCCATTAGGTCGATTAGTAAACTTTGGCCCATTAGGCCCCTTAGGCCAATTAGGTCCATTAGGCCTATTTGAATACTTAGGCCAATTAGGCCCATTCAGCCCATTAGGCCACTTTGGCCCATTAGGCCCATTCGGCCTATTAATCCCTTTAGGCCGATTAGACAACTTTGGCCCATTAGGAAACTTAGGATCATTTGGCCACTTAGGCCAATTAGGCCCATTTGGCCCACTAGACCCATTCGTCCATTCGACCCATTAGGCCCATTAAGCCACTTTGACCCATTTGGCCCATTAGGCCACTTAAACCACATAGGTCCATTATGCCACTTAGACCCATTAGGCCCATTCAGCCACATAGGCTTATTCGGCCCACTCAACCAATTAGTCCACTTAGGTCCACTAGGCCCATTAGGCCACTTCAACCCACTAGGCCCATTAGACCACTTCGACCCATTAGGCCCATTAGGACACTTAGGCCCATTGAACCCATTAGGCCCATTAGGCCCATTAGGCCCCTTAATCCCCTTAGGTCCATTAGGCAGTTGGGTCCACTTAGGCCTATTAGGCCCATTATGGCACTTAGGCCCATTAGGCCCATTATGCCACTTAGGCTCATTACACCCATTAGGCAACTTAGGCCCATTAGGCCAAGTTGGATCATTTGGGCACTAGGCACATTCTCCCCATTAGGCCCATTGGGCCACTTGGTCCCATTCGGTTACTTAGGCCCATTAGGCCCACTAGACCCATTATTCTCATTCGTCCCATAAGGAACATTAAACCCATTAGTCCACTTAGTCAATTTAGTCCCATTAGACCCATTAGTCCCATGAGGCCACTGAGGCCCATTAGGCCACTAAGGCCCTTTAGGCCCATGAGGCCACTAACGCCCATTGGGCCCATCAGTCCACTTAGTCCCATTAGGCCCATTAGTCCCATTGGGCCACTTAGACCCATTCGACCAATTTGGACACTTATTCCTTTTAGGCCCATTAGGCCACTTAGGCCACTTAGGACCATTAGGCCCATTGGGAAACTTAGGCATAATAGGGCCCTTAGGCCCATTAGGCTGATTAGGCCACTTAGGCCCATTAGGTCCACTCAGCCACTTAGGCCCACTAGGCCGATTAGGCCACTTCGACCCATTATGCCCATTAGGCCCATAAAAACCCATTAGGACCATTGGGACCATTAGACCCATAAGGCCCACTGGGACCATTAGGTCCATTAGTCCCATAAGGCCACTTAGGCCCATTGTGAAAATTGGGCCCATTCTTCCCATTCGGTCCATTGGGCCCATTAGGTCCATTAGGCGCATTAGGCCCATTCGGCCAGTTTGGCCCACTAGGCACATTAGGCCACTTAGGCTGATTAGGACACTTATTCCAATTAGGCTCATTAGTGATGCAAACCATGTTTAAGGCACCGAGCCGATTACCCAAGTGGAGGAGTTGGATTTGCAAGGCCCGATGACGCGAGGGAGATTAAAGAGGTTGAATGCAACAATGGGTGCCCATCTTGCTTCATTAAAGGCCCAATGGATCTTGCCTTGCATGGATGGAGCAAATGGGCCTATTATCTCACTTATTCAAGCCCAAACATGATGTTTAAATATTGGCCCACATGGTTGCACGAATTTGGATGCCTTGCCCACATGGAGAATTCTAGAAATGACATATTTGGTCACCAAAGTCAAATCTGGTGGGCTATGCACTCAAAGTCAAGTCCGATGGGCTATAGTTGGAAAGTTGTGTGCTACTTTTCCAAAAGTCTTTTTTAGACTTTATCTTTTTGACTTTTAAGGGGACAAGGTTGGTTTATCCTTTATGACTTTAGGGTATAGACCCTTGACCATTGTATCATCCCCTTAGCTATAAATAGCCACCCCATGGCCTTGTATTTTCATACAAGATTTAATTGAGAGCTTATGATTTGTTTCTCTCCATTGTGTGAGAATTGTTCCAAATTTCCCCCTTGATCTTTTGAATTCTTGCCTTGTCAATATATAAGTTAGATTGGTGATCCAAGATCACAAATCCCCCAATTCTGTGCCTCAACCCAAGTCTGCTGTTGTGTGGATTGGCTATCACATCCCTCTCTTGAGTGTTTTGTCTCAGTAGTAGTTCGCACTTCATATAGCGTTGATTGAATACTTCCATCCGCTATCCATACCCATCATCTGCCACTTAGCCCCAAACTGCATCCTACATCCACCGCCCTACGTCGTGAAGATCGGCCCACCCCGTGCATCTCACATCAATTAGGCCAATTAGGCACATTAGACCCATTAGGCCCATTCGGCCACTTAGGCCCACTAGGCCCATTAAACCACTTAGGCCCATTCAACCACTTAATCCCATTATCCCAACTAGGCCAATTTGGACTAATAGGCCCATTCAGCCACTTAGGCCCAATCGGCCACTTATGCCCATAAGGCCCTTTAGGCCTATTCGATTGATTAGAATGATTAGGCCACTTGGGCCACTTCGACCAGTTAGGCCCATTAGGAACTTTATGACCATTAGGCCACTTATTCCCATTTGGATCATTCAGTCGATTAGGTAGATTCAACCACTCCCCGTTAGACCCATTCAACCCATTAGGCCCATTAATCCACTTATGCCACTTAGTCCCATTACATCCATTAGGTCCATTCAGTCACTTAGACCCATTAGACCCATTAGGCCACTTTGGCACATTAATCCCATTAGGCCACTTTGGCCCATTAGACCCAATAGGCCCATTAGGCCAATTAAGCAACATACTCCACTTAGGCCCATTATTTCCATTAGGCCCATTTTTTCACTTCGTCCCATTAAACCCATTAGGACAATTAGGCTCATTAGGCCACTTAGGCCCATTTGGTCCATTCGGTCGATTAGATCGATTAGGCCACTTAGACCCATCAATCCCATTATGACCATTTGGCCACTTAGGTGCTTTAGGCCCATTAATCCCATTAGGCTGATTATGTAGCTTAGGCCCATTAGACCACTTAGGCTCATTTGGACCATTAGTCCACTTATGATAATTAGACCCATTCAACCCATTATGCCCATTCGGCCCATTTAGCCCCTAGGCCCATTAATCCCATTAATCCCATTAGTCCACTTAGGCCCATTCGAAAAATTAGTCCACTAAGGTCCTTTAAGTCCATTGGTCCACTTAGGCCAAATAGGCCCATTAATACCATTTGACTAATTAGGACACTTAGGCCCATTATGCCCGTTAGGCCCATTCATTCGATTAGGTCGATTAGGACACTTAGGACACTTAGTCCCATTAGGCCCATTTGGCCCATTAGGCCACTTAGGCCCATTAGGCCACTTAGGCCCATTATTCCACTTAGGCTCATTCATCCCATTAGGCTCATTAGGCCACTTAGGCCCATTAGGCCACTTAGGCTCTTTAGGCCACTTAGGTCCATTGTCCCATTAGTCCACTTAGGCCCATTAGGCCCATTTAGCCCATTCGGCCCATTGGTCTGATTCACCCCACTAGGCCTATTTGTCCCATTAGGCCCATATGGCCAATTAGGCCCATTAGTCCCATTATTCCCATTGGGCCCATTAGGCCCATTCAGCACATTAGGCCCATTAGGCGTATTATTCCCATTAGACTCATTCGACCACTTAGGCATGTTCGTCCACTTAGGCCCAATAGGCCCATTAGGCCCATTAGGCCCATTAGTCCAATTAGACACATTAGGACCATTAGGCCCATTTGGATACTTAGGCCCAATATGCTCATTAGGACACTTAGGCCCATTAGTCCACTTAGGCCCACTAGGCCCATTAGGCCACTTAGCCCATTATGCCACTTACGCCCATTAGGCCCATTAGGCACATTAGGCCAATTAGGCGCAATAGGCCCATTAGGCCCATTCATACACTTAGGCTCACTATTCCTATTAGACCACTTAGTCCCATTAGTCTATTTCATCCCATTAGGCCCATGAGGCCAATTAGGCCACTTACGCCCATTAGGCCTATTATGCCACTTAAGCCCATTCATCTACTTAGGCCCTTTAGACCCATTAACCTCATTAGGATAATTTGTCCCATTAGGTGCATTCGTCCACTTAGTGCCATTATTCCCAATCATCCACTTAGGCCCATTAGGCCCATTCAGTCAATTATACTGATTAGGCCACTTAGACCCATTGGGCCCATTGGGCCTATTAGGCCACTTAGGACACTTTGACCCATTAGTCCCATTTGTCCACCTAGGCCCATTCGATCGACTAGGCTGATTAGACCACTTAGGCCCATTTGGTTGATTAGTGTGATTAAGCCACTTAGGCCCATTAGTCCCTTTAGGCCCATTAGGCCCTTTAGGCCCATTAGGCCACTTAGGCCCATTATTTTGGGTTTGTGTGTGCGAGTGATTTAGACGACTTGGGTTGGCACTGGTGAGTGTGTCTGGTGCCTTCTTTCTCCTCTACCCATGTTGTCTTACCCATCGCGTTTGACTCCACTTTGGTCTGGCTCGATTCAGGATCCAGGCCTACTTGGGATGGTGTTGGAGTAGGGATAGGAGTGGTCTCAGCTCTGGTTCATTCCTCTTTTTGGATCCTTCTCTATTTTGGGTATGTGGATTGAGGTCTCATTTGGTGGTTTTGTTTGGGATTGATTTTCTTTCTCTGTTATTGGTTCTCTATTTTGTTGGACTGATGCGATTTCCATCTTGGTCCCCTGCCAAGGCCTCCACCTGCTCATCCTTCTTGTGCTTCTTTCCCTGTCATTCTGGTGCGTGGGTCTTCATGGAGGTTCTGGGAGGTGCATATTGAGTGGCTTAGGGTCTTCGGGAGGGCTAATGGACCATCTTTTAAGGTTCGAATAGTTGTGATGTTCTATTTTGATGGTTTTTTGTGGTGATGTTGGAGTTATATGATGGCGATATGAAGACATCAGTGGTGATTAGTGGACATCTTTTTTCGTTTTTCTCTGGTTCTCAGCTCCAATGATAATGGTCAATGATAAAAAAGGTGGTGTTCCCACCAGCGATGTGGTGACTCTAGAGATGATGATAATGACTATGATGTTCGGAGTGGATGACAATGAGGTGATGATGATAACGAGTGATGATGATGGCGAAAACTTATTTGACGTGCTATCTTCGATGCAATGGATTTTATGAAAATTTAAAAAATGATTTCAAGGGCATAATGGGCCTAATCGGCCTAAGTGTCCTAATGGGCCTAAGTGGCCAAATGGGCCGAAATGGCTTAATGGGCCTAAGGGGTCGAATGAGCCTAAGTGGATTAATGGGCCTAATGGGCCTAAGAGTTCTAAGTGGGCTAAAGGGCCAAATGGTACTAATGGTCCTAAGTGGTCGAGTGGGCCTAAGTGGCCTAATGGCCCAATGGGCCCAATTGTCATAAGTGGCCTAATGGGCCTAATGGGCCTTAGTGGACTAAGGGGATTAAGTGTCCCAATGGGCCTAAGTGGCACAATGAGCCTAAGTGGCCTAATGGGCTCAATGGATAATGTTTCTAAGGGGATTAAGTGACCTAAGTGGCCTAATGTGGCTAAGGGGCCTAAGTAGCCTAAGTGGCCTAATAGGCTCAACGGGCCTAAGTGGCATAAAGGGCCTAAGTGGAATAAGTGGCCTAATAGGACTAATTGACCTAAGTGACACAAGTGACCTAAGGGGAGTAATGGGACTAATGGGATCAATGGGCCCAAGTGGCATAATGGTCCTAAGGGGCCTAAGTGCCCAAATGGGCCTAAGCGGCTGAAGTGGCCTAAGGGGCCAAATGGGCCAAATGGGATCAATGGGCCTGAGCGGCCTAAGTGGCCTAAAGGACCTAATGGGCCTAAGTGGCCTAAGTGGCCTAAGGATCCAAATGGGTCAAATTGGCTCAATGGGACTAAGTGGCCTAATGGGGCTAAGTGTCTGAATGGGCCTAAGTGGCCTAATGGGCCTAAGTGGCCTAGTGGACCTAATGGTCCTAATGTGGATAATTGGGGATAATGGGCCTAATTGGCCTAATGGGATGAATGGGCCCAATGGGCCAAATGGGCCGAATAGGCCTTAGTGGTCTAATGGGACTAAGTGGCCTAATTGGATCAATGGGCCCAGGTGTCCTAATCGGCCTAATGGGTCGAATGGGTATAAGTGGCCTAAAGGGCCTAATAGGTCGAATGCGCCTAATGAGCCTAATGTTCCTAAGTGGCCTAATGGGGATAATGGTACTAATAGACCTAAGTGGCCTAATGGGCCTTTATGGGACTAAGTGGACTAATGGGCCTAAGTGGCCTAATTAGCCTAATGGGCCTAAGTGGACTAATGGGCCTAATGGGCCTATTAGGCCTAAGTGGCTTAATGGGACTAATGATCCTAATGATCCTAAGTGTCCTAATCAGAGTAATGGTCCTAATAGACCTAAGTGTATAATCATTTTAATGGGACTAATGGCCCTAAGTGGAATAATGGTCCAATGGGACTAAGTGGCCTAATGGTTTGAATGGACCTAATGGGCTGAGTGGGATGAATTGGCCTAATGGTCTTGAGTGTCCTAATGGGCCCAAGTGGCCTAATGATCCTAATGGATTTTAGTGGCCAAATCGGCCTAATGGGACTAAGTGGATTAATGGGCCTAATGGGCCTAAGTGGCTTAATGGGTCGAATGGTCCTAAGTGACCTAATGGGCCTAAGTGGCCTAATCAGCATAATGGACCTAATTAGGCCTTTGGTATTAGTGTTTTAGATATAGTGTTTTGGGTCTAGGTTTTAGGATTTTTTTGGTTCTAATTGGCCTAAATTGACCTAAATTGGCCTAATTGACCAAATGGCCAAATGACCAATTAGCCCAATAGACCAATGAACTAATGGGCTAATGGCCTAATGACCTAAATGACCTAATTGTTCAAAATAGCCTAATGTCCCAATAGCCTAGTGGCCTAATTGGTATAATGGCCTAATTATCATAAATTAACTAATTGTTCTAAATGGATTAATAAGTCTAAATGGATTAAATGGTCTAATTGGATTAAATGGACTAATTGGCCTAATTGGTCTAATTGACCTAATTGGCCTAAATTGGCCTAAATGGCCAAATGGGTCTAAGTGGTCTAATTGGTCCAAATGGACTAAATGGTTTAATTGGATTAAATGGTCTAATTGGACTAATTATCATAATTGGCCTAATTAGCCTAAATTGGAATAAATGGTCAAATAGCCAAATAAAAAATTAGGCTAATAGTGTAATGAACTTATCAGATAATGGTTTAATGGCCAAATTGGTATAAATAACCTAATGGCCTAATTGAAAAAAAATGACCTAATTAGTCTTAATGGACTAATTTGGTCCAAATGGATTAAATGATCTAATTGGATTAAATGGTATAATTAGCATAATTGTACTAATTGACCTAAATGGTCTAACTGGACTAATTGTCCTAAATGTCCTAATGGACTAAATTCTCTGAATGGATTAAAGGCCTAAATTGCCTATGGCCTAATGACTTAATTGGCCTAAAGGACCTAATTTTCCTAAATGAACTAATTTATCTAACTGACCTAATTAGTCTAATTGAACTAATTGGCATAATTCGCCTAAATGGACTAATTGGCCAATTAGCCAAATAGACAAATGTACAAATGATCAAAATTACCTAGTGACTAAATAATGAAATAATACAACATAAATGGAATTAGACCGAAATGAACATACAAGAGGAATCCATACTATACACATGTTTATCATGCTAATTAGTATGTATTGTTTATGTTATGTCACTAGTATTAAATTTCTAATTAAATTTATTTTAAAATGCTTCTTCATTTTATGGATTTCTTCAATAGCTGCAATTTTAATTCATTCTAGGTTTATCACTTTCATATTATTCAATAATGTAGTATTATACTAATCAATGTCATTTACAGATAGCGGAATTTGGCATTGAAGGTCGTGTGCCTCGAGAAAAATTATTTTCCTTGACTAGTAAATAAAATAATGGAAGTGCTATAAATGTACAAACACAAGAAAATATTGTAAGTTTTTTTATTGATATTTCAAATTTTGATACATAATTCATAATTAAATATCTTTTTTGTATTTTCAAAAGTGTGTCATGGAGGCCCTTGATGAGAAATAATATGACAACGTCGGGCTAAATGATCATTTGAGACAAGTATTAGGTGAGCAACGCCATGGAATAGTCTAATGTCTAACCATGAAAAACATCATCCCCACTAGGTATTGGCCCTCATTGGGTGCCTCTCAAACCTATCAAACCACAAAGCTGAAAAAATATCACACAGAAGAAGATGATGCCAGAAAATAGTTATACAGGAGCGTGAAAGAAGTAAATTGGTCACCGAAAACTTCCTAAAAGATATGTAAGTTATAAGACCACAACTTCCATTAGAGACTGCTAGTAATTTTGATTCATGTATGACATCAATGCGCTCTTTATATGATACCTTGAGTTATTTAAATGAGGGTCCTAGTGGCAGTTGAGCTGATGGTGGTGGCAGTGGAGTTGAGGGGGGAGGTGGTGGTGGTGGCAGTAGTGGTGGTGGTGGTGACAATGAAGGTGGAAGTGGCGATAATAGTGGGGGTGGTGGTTTCGAGCATAACATAAGTGTGCGAAGATGGATGATATAGTTAAATTTATTTTAATAATAGTTTCCTAAAACCGAGAGTGAGGATCTTGCATTTCAAATTTAAAATTAATTTATTTAATATTTAAAGAAATAAATATATGTGCTTAGGAACTTTTTTTGTTAGTGAATGTTGATCATATGAAAACACCCATTAATATTACCGTCATTACATTGTGAGGATCCCAGGATAAAATCCCTCTAGCGGTGATCCACATGTGATCCTATGATCTTCGAGAAATACCACTCTACCTCCAGGTTTTAGTGTGGCAGTTTAATGTCTTATGTTGTTCGTTCTTGATCACTCGTTCTTCAGTCTTGAAGAAATCTTTCTTACACTTCTAGTTTTTGAGAGAGAGAAGAGCAGGAGGAGTTGAGAGAGAATTTGTTGTACGCAACAATTTTCTATTCTTAATTTTTGGATTCTCTACACAATATACATAGATGAATATTTTTAGAGTTGAGATTTAAGTTAAAATATTATTTAATTTCATACTAACCATTAAATAAATTGGCCTAAATTGTCTAATTGGCCTAAATTGCATAATTTACCTAACTGGATTAATTGGCCTAATTGGCTTAAATGGACTAAGTCGTCCCAAATGTCCTAAATGGCCTAATTGGCCTTAATGACCTAAATTATCCTAATTGGTTTAATTGACCTAAATTGCCTAAATTGTCTAATTCGTCTAATTGTCCTAATTGGCTTAATTGGCCTAAATGGCCTAAATTGGCCAAATCGGTTTAAATATCCTAATCGACCTAATTGGACTAAATGGCATAAATTGGACTAAATGGCCTAATTGGATGAATTGGCTTAAATGTTATAAATTATCCTAAATGGCCTTAATTGGCCTAAATGGCCAAAATGACCTAGTTGGCCCAAATTACCTAAATTGGCCTAAATGACCTAAATTGTCTAATTGTATTAATTGAACTAATTGGAATAAATGACCTAAATGGCCTAAATTTATTAATTGGCATAAATGACCTAAATAACTTAAATGACCTAATTTCCTAATTGGCCTAAATGACCTAAATGATCTAATTGGCCTAATTGGCCTAAATGGAATAATTGGACTATATGGAATAATTGGACTAATTGGCCTAAATTTCCTAAATGGACTAATTGGACTAATGGTCCTAATTGGGATAAATAGCCTAAATTAGCCTAAATGGCCTAAATTGGCCTAATTGACCAAATTGGTCTAAATTTCCTAAATTCGTCTAAATGGTCTAAATGGCTGAATTAGCCTAAATGATCTAAATGGAATAATTAATATAATTGACCTAAATTTTCTAATTAGCCTAAATGACCTAAATTACCTAATTGTTATAATTGGCCTAAATGGCCTAAATTGACCTAAATGTCCTAAATTGGACTAAATGGCCTAAATTGACCTAAATGGACTAATTTTCCTAATTGGCTTGAATTACCTAATTGGACTAATTGGACTAATTAAACTAATTTTAATAATTGGTATAAATGATCTAAATTGGAATAAATGGCCTAAATTGGCCTACATGACCTAAGTGGCCAAAATTGGCCTAATTGGTCTAAACAGCCTAAATTGGTCTAAATAGCCTAATTGGCCTAAATTGCCTAAATTGTATAATTGACCTAATTGGCCTAAATGGCCTAAATTGGCCTAAATGTACTAAATGGACAAAATTGTCCTGAATGGCATAAATTGGCCTAAATAGCCTAATTGGCCTAAATTGTCTAAATTGCATAATTGGCTTAATTGGAAAAAATGGTCTAAATTGGCCTAATCAGCTTAAATGGCCTAATCGGGATAATTGGCCTAATTGGTCTAAATTTACTAAATTGTCCTAAATGGCATAATTTTCCTAATTGTTCTAAACAATCTAAATTGTCCTAAATAGCCTAAATGGCCTAAATTGGCCTAAATGGCCTAATTATCATAAATGACATAAATTGGCCTAAATGGCTTAAATGAACTAAATTTCCTAATTGTAAAATTGGCCTAATTGGATTAATTGGACTAAAGTGGACTAAATGGACTAAATCTTCTAATGGGCCTAAATGGCCTTAAGAGCCTGAATTGGCCTAATTAGTCTGAATTGGTCTCATTGGTCTAAATGGCCTAAATTGGACTAAATGCCCTAAATGGACTAATTTGTATAAATGTCCTAAATGTCCCAATTATCCTAATTGGTCTAAATGACCTAAATTGGCCTAAATTGCCTAATGGGCCTAGTGAGCCTAAGGGTCGAATGGGCCTAAGTGGCCTAATGAGTCTAATGGGCTTAAGTGGCCTAGTGGTCCTAAGTGGCCTAATCATCCTAATGGTCCAATTGGGCATAAGTGGCCTAATAGGTCGAACGGGAATAATGAGATTAATAGGGGTAATGGGTCCACTTGTCCAAAGTGGCGTAATGGGCCTAAGTGGCCTAAGTGGGCTAATGGGATGAATGGGCCTATTGGGCCTAAGTGGATGAATGAGCCTATTGGGTCTAAGTGTACTAATGGGACCATTAATTCCAATTCATCTTAATGGGCCTAATGGGATTAATTGGTCAAATGGACTAGTTGGACCTAAGTGGCCTGATGGGCCTAATGGGCCTAATGGGCTTAAGTGGCATAATGGACCCATTATGGTTAATTTAGCCTAATGGTCCTAAAGGAAAAAATTAGCCTAATGGACCTAATGGGAACAATGGGAACAATGAGCCTAATGAGTCTAAGGGGACTTATGGGCCTAAGTGGACGAATGGGCCTAAGTAGCCTAACTGGCCTAATGTGCTGAATGGGCCTAAGGGGCCTAATGGGCCTAAGGGGCCCAATGGGCCTAATGGGTCTAAGGGGCCTAATGGGCCAAAGTGGCCTAAGTGACCTAATAGGCCTATTGATCCTATTGGGCCTAAGGGAACTAATGGGGCTAATGGGCCTATTGGCTTAATTGGCCTAACGGGTTGAAGAGGCCAAAGGGTCCCATTGGGTTGAATGGGCCTTTTGGTTTTATTTGTCCTATTGGGCCTAAGTGACCAAATAAGCCTAATGGCCTAATTTTCTTAATGGTCGCAATGAGCCTAATGGGTCTAAGGGTCCTAATAAGCCTAAGTTTCCCAATGGGCCTAAGTGGCCTAATGGGCCTATTGGGTCTAAGTGGTCCAATGGGCCCAATGGTCCTAATAGGCCTAATTGGCACATTATGGGTAATTCAACCTAATGGGTCCAATGGTCCTAAGTGTCCTAATAGGTCGAGGTGGCCTAAGTTTTCTAACGGGATTAATGGGTCCAATGGGTCTAAGTGGCCAAATTTTCCTAATGGACCTAATGGGTCTAATGGGTCTAAGTGGTTGAATGGTCCTAAATGGCCTAAGTTGTCGAATGGGACTATTGGGTACAATGGGTATAAGTGGCCTAATGGGCCTAAGTGGCCCAAGTTGCCTAATGAGCCTAATGGGTCCAATGTGTCTAAGTGGTCAAATGGGACTAAGTGGCCTAAGTTGCATAATGAGCTTAATGGGCCTAATGGGTCTAATGGGCCCAAGTGGCCTAATCGACCTAATGGGTCTAATTGGTCTAATGGGATGAATGGGTTGAATGGGCCTAAGTGGCCTAATGGGATGAATGGGTATAATGGGACTAGGTGACCTAATGGGCCTAAGTGGTCTAATGGGCCTAAGTGGCCTAAGTTGCCTAATGAGCCTGATGGGCCTAAGTGGCCTAAGTGGCTTAAGTGGCCTAATGGGACCAATAGTCCTAAGTGGCCAAAGTTACCTAATGGGCCCAATGGGTTGAATGGTCCCAAAGGAACCAATGGGCCAAATGGGTCTAATGAGCCTAAGTGGCCTAAGTTGCCTAATGGGCCGAAGTGGCCTAATGGGATTAATGGGCCTAAGTGTCTTAATGGGCCTAAGTGCCATAATTGGCCTAATGGGTCGAATGGGCATAAGTGGACTAAGTTGGCTAATGGGCCAAAGTGGCCAAATGGGCCAAATGGGCCTAATGGGACTAAGTGGCCTAAGTTGACTAATGTGCCTAATGGGTCTAATGGGCCTAATGGGTCTAATAGGTCTAAGTGGCCTAATGGGCCTAAGTAGCCTAAGTTTCCTAATGGGCCTAATGGGCTCAATGCTTCTAGGTGGCTCAATGGGCCTAAGTGGCCTAAGTTGCCTAACGCACCTAACGGGCCTAATGGGCTTAATGTGTCTAATGGGCCTAAGTGGCCTAATCTGCCTAATGGGTCTAATGGCCCTAATGGGTCAAATGATCCTAGGTGGCCTAATGGGTTAAATGGGTTGAATGAGACTAACATTACTTGAAAAAGGGATTTTTGCGACAATGTATTTGCAACGGGATCCCGTCACAAATGGCCCATTGAGGAAAAGGGCATCACAAATATTATCTTTTACGATGGTCTATCACAAAAGGTTATTATTTGGGATAGGTAGTGGCACCGTCGCAAATAGGTTCAGTGTTTTTTTTAAACTCTATTGCGACGGGCTGACCACCCATCGCAAATCATTTTCCTAATTTTTTTAAAAAACTTTTTACGATGGACCATCACAATTAGTATTTGTGGCGGTCCGTTGAAAATACTGTAGAAAATAAAAAAAAAATTCTTTTACGACGGGCCCATCGCAAATAGTTGAAAAATAAAATAAAAATAAATAAAATAAAATAACATTAATAATAATATAATATTAATATAAATTAAATAATAATATTAATATTAGAACAATAAAATTATTTATAAAATAATAATAATAATAATATAATATTAATATAAATGAAATAATAATATTAATATTCGTAAAATAAAATTAATTATAAAATAGTTAAATAATATAATATTATTATTAATAATATTAATGAAATAATAATATTAATATTAGTAATATAATAAAAACCTTAGTATTCACAAAAATATAAAAATATATTAATTAATAAAATAATAAATATAATAAAAAATAAATAAAATATAAAAAGTGTAATATTCGAGACAATATAAAAACGAACTATTTAGAACTTTAAGTAGTTAATATTACAAAAAAAATACATTCAAATGTTTCATTATAAAATAAAAATACATCACTGAGGGGGTGGGTCATCTGGAGGATGTGGAGAAGATGGTGGAGTGAACTCCATTCCTAAACTGCGAGTCAGACGTCAAATTTACTCCCTCTGATCCTACTCCTACTGATGCTGCCATCAACGCATCTCACCCAGCATCTCCTGTTGTTGCTTCTGCTACTATCATAGGAACTATTCCTGCTGTTGTTGCTATCACTGACACATCTCCTCCTGCTCACTACATATAGTCTCTATAATCTCACTCTAAGCTCACAGCTGCTCCTCATACTGTGCATGAGATGATGATGACTCTTCCTGAGATCCTCTCAGGATGGACACCGACATCACAGAGGTGCCATAAAAACCCCCGGGGGTCAATTGAGAGCGAATACCAATAACTCATACTTTTTCTAAGGCATACTAGATCACCTGCAACCATGTTGCCTCATGAAATCAGGGAGGTACTAGTCTAACCATCGGTCTCAACCTAAATCTCTCTATGTGTATGAGATGTTGTGACCTCATATGACTATTTCAATTGAAATTTAAAATTAAAATAGTTAAAATATTATTTTTAGTTAAATTTAAATCTCAAAAAGAAATAATACTGACCGCTATCTCACACTGGCGAGCACCTCTAATCTCTCTAGTGGATGGATCACTATACATCCTCTTATAAATGTCGTACTCTATAATATCAGGTTGTGTGACTGCCTATATGAATATAAAATAAACCATTTACATTTAAAGTTATATACAATATTTAAAGAAAATATACTTACCATATTCTCCCTATGCGTACTGAATGTACGACTACCAGCTCGATGGGTCACCTCCAGTCTCCCCCGATTTTGTTGACCTATTGATGATCTACTCTGAAAACACCTACTCAAACAATGTGTACATAATCCATACCAAACGTGAGATGAAATATAATCAGCTCGGTGGATGCGACATGTCTCATAAAACTCTCTCACTTCTGCTTTCTCCATTGCCTTCCATTTCAAATTGTGAAAAAAACAGAGAGCAATGCAGATACATAGATCCCTACCATTCCTTCCAGATAGCCTCATGTATTCTCTCATCAATGGGATACCATAAAACCTACAAATAATTTATTATATCAAGTTATTAATTAAATTAATTTCAAAATAAATATTATTTATTTACAAACCAGCAAATGCTCTAACATGTGGTGTTGTACATAAATGGGAATCTGATCCCATGACACTCATGCATTAGAAAAATAATTACGCAATATAGCGCTCTCCTGTCCAACAGTTATATGTGTAAAGCTGTGAAAAAAAATTAATCAAACAATTAGAATATAAATTAAATAATTATAACTAACTAAAATACACATGTAAACATACCTCTGCATGCGTGGGTCGAACCCAAGATGTGGACGCCGCTCAAGGATAGGGTCAGGAATCATCAGTCATGAAATACCACACCCCCTCCGTGCACCCCCTAAACTTCCAACATTTTGATGGTTAGATGATCCAACATCCTACTCATCCAAAGGTAGATCATCCTCCTTCAATAGACGATACAGATCCTCATCCTTATGAAATGAAAAATGATTATTCTTAGCAAACAGTTGAAAACAACTATTATATATAGATATATATTATATATGATTATAACCAGCATTTAACTATGTTGATGTCCATCCTCATCCTCATCTTCATAGCTATTGATGTCAATGTCTTCATATTCCTCCTCAACATCATAATTTCCATATTAGTTTCAGTTTCATCATATATTGTCATTTCAAATTTAGTTGTAACATCATTAACATCATTGTCACCATCAGCCATTAATTGTTGGGTGGCATTAATTATATTTATGTCTCTTTATGAAAAAATTGGATTTAGAGAAGTCTTTTGAAAAATTTCAATTCCTTGCACTTTAGTGGAACCACATTCTCTATCAATAAACTGATTCTCTCAAGATTTAATTTTTATTATGATCCACCAATCACCCAACTCCCTTGAAGTAGCATGGTTTTTGCATAATAAATTTTATGTGCCTGATGAGCCAATAAAAAAAAATTATTTACTGTAAGAATAATTTTATATTGAATATCAACGATTTCATATATCAGATGAACATGCAATACTATCTCAGTATCCAACCACTGACATTTAGACATCATTATATAATGTTGTTCCAGATAACACAGTGCAATGATTTTTTTCAACATGCTGTAAAAGTAAACTTCAGTTTCTCTATGATGATATCCTCTCAAGAAAACACCACCATTCATTTTTTTTGATTCCCCATATGCATGTGTATGAAATCAAAAACCATTCACCACATATTCATTATAATATTTAACCATTTTGGATGGTGGGTTATTCAATACACACAATCGATTATCAATTTTATCATCATGTTGAGATACCTGAAAATTTGTAAAACAATTATCACTATAAAAAGTATTAAATTGGGTTTTTATGTGAAATAAAAAATAATTTATGTTACCAGTTTCTGAAACCAGTAGGAAAATGTTTTTGACGAAGTTCTTGAAAAGCAGCTGCTTTAATTTGTGGAAACTATTTCTTTATATGATTATCATATAACCTATAAATAAAATAAGATTAGTGTACTGTTAAAAAATTATAGAATAAGTTATATGAGCACTCATAGTATAAATGGTGAAATTTCTTCACATTTGAGCAGAATATATGTATGAGCTCTGTGATGTTCACCATCTGAAATCTATCATTCATGAACTCCATTTAATCCAAGTTCGAGCTGATTGAAAAATGATAATTGATAGTTCATGACATCATCAACATTTCCCTCATTACGACTCATGTGGTTTTGTTTTGAGGGATATTCATATTCAAATTAATGAGAGTAGAAAAAAGAAATTTCATATTGCAAATATGGTTTTGCAAATGAGCCTTCATCTGATGCTTGTTACATACATTTTTTCACTTTTTTCATGCATCTCTCAAATGGGTATATCCATTATAACTGTACTAGACCTCCACAATTTGTTTCATGCGGCAAATGTGATATCAAATGTTCCATTGAGACAAACAAACCTGGTGGGAAGATTTTTTCCAGTTTACATATAATTAAAATGAAATCTTCTTGTAGTTTTCTTACTGATTCGTAGTCTATTTTAGAAGCAAAAATCTCTTGAAAAAAAATATGATATGTATGTTAGAACATACCAAATCATATAATTTAACAAATCTCTTTATATAATCGGCATAAGTCTTTCTATTAAAATGTGATAGTCATGAATTTTCAATCCGATAATATGACAATTTCTAACACATTTGACCAAATTGGAAGGATAACCATATGGAAGTCTCAAATATATCACTAACAAAATAATAAGCGAATCTCCTTGTATAGTGTATAAGATGCTTTTTTCATCATTAAATTCTGTGATCTGACATTTTCAAATAGTTCAAGTTCTGGTCGCTTAAAAATTTGGGAAAATTTAATTGTTCCTTTACACTATCTTTGGTCTTACCTAGTGTACTTAAAAATATATTAAATAAATTATCAAAATATATCTTCTCAATATCCATCAAATCCAACATGTGATAGACCAAAAAATCATATCAATATGGAAAATCAAAAAAATGCTCTGTTTTATCAAATTATTCTCTTTTACAAACCGATCAATTTTTTGTTGGTTTATTGTTGGTCCAAATGTGATGGGAGGTATTGAAGAGACAATTTATTTTAACTATGTACCTAAGATCATTATTTTAGGCCCATATTTTTCAACTGTTACTTTTCTGAAATGATATTTTTTTCTTCAAAAAGGATGATCGGTTGGAAAAAATCTGCGATGGCAGTTGAAAAACAAGGTTTTTTTCCATTGAAGAGCATAAATTATTTTATGTCTATCATACAGTATGAATATAATTTTTTGAACATGTTTACTTCATCTAGATAACATGTCATATGTTGGGAATTCACTAATTATCCACTCAATGTAGCTTTCGGTAGGAAGTTTTGTTTCACAGGAACATCATATGTACTGACACCATTAATCCATAGTGAATTTAACTCATCAATCTATGGTTTCAAATAAACATAAATATTATTTTTTGGATGACATGGAATTAATAAGTATAAAAATATATATGGCTCCTTTATCAACATCCCTGGAGGTAAATTATACGGAGTTATAAAGATAGTACAACATGAATACTGACTACCGTAAGAACCAAATGGATATAAACCGTCGGTAGAAAGACCCAATCACACATTTCGGGCTGCTAAAGAAAAATATGGATGCAGTTGGTCAAAATTCTTCCATGAATCACCATCAGAGGGATGATTCAAGCTTTTAATAGCTGAAATTTTGGTTTTGGACCATGAAATCAATGATGCTATGTTTTGAGGCATAAATAAATGGTGCAATCTCAGTGTGAGTGGGAAATATCACAATTTTTTTACAATAATAAATCCAGACTTCCCTGGTTGAGCTTCTTTATACCTTGATTGTCTACATGTAGGAAAACTATCCAACGACTCATTTTCACCATAATATAAGACGCATTCATTTGAACATGCATGAATCTTCTAATAACCAAGACCCAGATTATGAATCAGCCTCTTACTCTCATATAAATTTAGAGGCATCACATTTCCTTCAGGTTGCAGTGTTTTAAACAAAGAGAATATCTGATCAAAACAACTATTTGACATTCCATTATCTGATTTAATAGCCATACATTTAGAAACTTCTTTAAAATTTATTATCTTATAACTAAGATATTAATCATCCTCAATGGACTCAAAAAATCATATAAATGAGATGGTTCCAACACAGGAGTTAAATAAATATCATCCTAAGTTTCAGTTTGTTGAAAAGACAGACCTGCCACATCATGTACTAAATTTTGAAACCGTGTTGTATCTGGAACCAAATTATTAATATCTTCTTTGAAACTGCGTTCACCATGTTGATACCAAAAAACATGATCTGGGTGTAATCCAAAATGCAATAAATAACCACCAACATTGTCAAATGTTTCATACGTCCTCAGATCACATTTTTTACAAGGACAATTAATTGTCTCTTCTGAATCAAATTTTGGTTGTGATGATGTAAATTATAAGAAAGATTGAACACCCTCAATATATACAGGATTCAAACTAGAACCATTTAGATTTATGTGATGATTTATCCAAGCATGATAATCTAATAATGACTATTTTCAAATTCCTTAGTCCATATTTTTCTAAAAAAATTGAAATAATTAGTTATTTTTTATAATTAGATATAAGATAAACACTATCCGAAAAAGGGAAGACAATAAAATTATCTTTTATAGCAATTTATAATAATTTATATTATTTTATAGTTATTTATACTATTTTCTAAGCTTTTATACTAATCTACACTCATTTATAAAAATTTATACTAATTACCACTAATTATTATTAATTACAGGTATTTTGTAATAATTATTGTTAATTACCCATGACACAATTTCCAACAAATTGGCAGTAATTATTTTGACTGATGACTCATCCCCCTGTAACTTTCTATGACTAAAATCACTTTGAAAAGTCTGCTCTGACATACAAATATCCATTTTCATATGCACGATGATGGAGAGCAGGAAGGCCTCACCATGCTTCTCTCCATGCTCGTGCATACGAAAATTGATATCTATACGTCGAAGCATACTTTTCATAGTGATTTTAGTTGGATAAGTTCCAAGGAGATGAGTAATTGGGAAAAGAGACTCTTTTATCTGACAGATCACCTCCTTACAACTTTCTTTGACTTAAATCACTATGAAAAATCTGCTCTGATGTACGTTGGAACACATTTTTCATACTAATTTCAATGGGAGAAAGTTGCAAGGAGCTGACACGTCGATCAAAAGAAATGTCATCTATCCACAAGAAATTGTGTCAGCTTATCAATGTACTTGAATTTATTCTAATTTATTACTAATTAATCCTCATTGTTACTAATTCTTCCTAATGTTTACTAATTAATCCTAATTATTACTAATTATTACTAATTGTTACTAATTATTACTAATTGTTACTAATTGTTACAAATTAATCCTAATAAATAATAATTAATCCTAATTAATCCTAATTATTACATATTAATCCTAATTATTACTAATTAATCCTAATTAGTACTAATTAATCCTAATTATTACCAATTAATCCTAATTATTACTAATTAATACTAATTATTACTAATTATTACTAATTAATGCTAATTATAATTAATTATTACTAATTAATCCTAATTATTGCTAATTATTACTACTTTTTCAATTTAGTATAATTTAGTACTCATTATTACTAATTATTACTAATTATTACAAATTATTACAATATATTACTAATTATTGATAATTATTACTAATTAATCCTAATTATTGATAATTATTACTAATTAATCCTAATTATTGATAATTATTACTGATTATTACTAAATATTTCTAATTATTATAAATTATTACTAATTATTATAATTATTACAAATTATTTCTAATTAATCCTAATTAATCCTAATTATTACTAATTATTAAAATTTATTACTAATTATTATAATTTATCACTAATTATTAAAATTTATTACTAATTATTAAAATTTATTAATAATTATTGCAATTTATTAAAAATTATCACAATTTATTACCAATTATTTCTATTTATTTGTAATTATTACTAATTATTACAAATTATTTCTAATTACTACTAATTTTTATAATTTCTTACTAATTATTAATAATTATTACAAATTATTACAAATTATTACAAATTATTATAATTTATTTCCATTTATTACTAATTATTACAATTTATTACCAATTATTACCAATTATGACTAATTATTACTAATTGTTATAATTTATTACTAATTGTTACAATTTATTACTAATTATTACAAATTATTACTAAGTAATACTAATTAATACTAACTACTACTAATTATTACTAATTACTACTAATTATTTCTTATTATTACTAATTATTTCTAATTATTACTAATTATTACTAATTATTACTAATTATTACTAATTATATCTAATTATTTCTAATTATTTCTTATTATTTCTAATTATTCTAATTATTTCTAATTATTTCTAATTATTACAAATTATTACAAATTATTACTAATTATTACAAATTATTACAAATTATTACTAATGATTACTAATTATTACAATTTATTACTAATTATTACAATTTATCACTAATTATTTCAATTTATTAGTAATTATTACAAATTATTAAATTTTATTACTAATTATTACAATTTAATACTAATTATTACAATTTATTTCTAATTATTTCAATTTATTACTAATTATTTCTATTTATTACTAATTATTTCAATTTATTACCAATGATTTCAATTTATTACTAATTATTTCAATTTGTTATAATTATTTCAATTTATTACTAATTATTAAAATTTATTACTAATTATTACAATTTATTACTAATTATTACAATTTATTACTAATTATTACAATTTATTAGTAATTATTACAATTTATTACTAATTATTACTAATTATTTATAATTAACACTTAGACGTAATTATTCATAAAAATAAATACTAAAAAAACAAATATCTAATTATAATTTAATTTAATTCCATCTAACTAACAAAAATTATAAATAATTTAAAATAAAATAAATTAGCTAAACAATAAAAAATAGACAAATACCTTAAAACTGAAGCTTTTGGAGTATAAAAGCTGCGGATTATGCTCCGATTTAAAAGTTTAAACTATGAAAAAATTTAGAAGAAAATTTTTCAGAAGAGATAGAGAGAGAAGTTGAGAAAGAAGTAGAATGAGAGGAAAAATAGATGGGGGTATATATAGGTTAGATTATTTGTGACGGGCTTATTTTCGACGGGTCCCGTCGCAAATGCCCACTGCCCGCATTAATTAAAGTCGGACAAAAAAAATTATTTGTGACGGGACAAGTATCCCGTCGCAAATACTAAAAACCACCGCATGGTATTTACGATGGGAATTGGAACCCGTCACAAATACCCCTGCCCGCGGTTTGACGCGCATTTGGTGCCAAAACTTTTGCGATGGGTCCTAACCCCCCACCCCCTGTCGCAAATAACTATTATTTGCGATGAGCCGATTGTCCCGTCGCAAATAACACGACGCAAGTGGTCATATTTCCCATAGCGTAAGTGGCTTAATGGGCCCAAGTGGTCTAAGTTGCCTAATGGGCTTGATGGTTCCAATGGGACTAAGTAGATCTGGTATGAAAGAAGTGTTTCTTTTGATGAAGTATCAGAGTCTGCTAACTGTGATAAAATTAAATGTGACTATGCTTTACTGATTCGTATTTCATAAATCATAAGTTGATTGGAGAACTTATGATGCAAACTTCATGGAAGAAAGTGGAAAAGTGGTATTCCAAATTGTATCCAGATTTGTCGTATCTAAGTGGAAGAGAAGAAAGAGATGAGGCCAATCGAAAAGGAATCGTACCCAATGCAATCAGATTGGGGATGAGAAGGAAAGAAATAAGGCACTGAGGATCATGATCAGAATGATCACACCCAGAACGATCATTGTCAGGTACTTTAGCATTTGATTATTCATTGTATGCATAAGAAAACATTCGTACCCAGGATGATCGTACTCAGGCTCGGGAAGAAAAAGATCATACCAAGTATGATCGTATTCAAGCCAATCGTTCTCAGAAAGATCGCACTCTGGACAATCATATTTATAGAAAGAATTTCTTGAGGTCGATGATTGAAAAGAGAAGGAAATAATGAGATCAACATTGTAGCCAACCACTTCAAAAGGGTTGAATTACTTTGTAGTTTTCAATTGGGTCAAGAGTCATTGTATCAGATTGGAATTGTTTTATATTTTCAAGTGGTTCAAGAGAAGAAGTGAATAAGTACAAGTGGTTTGAAAGAAAAGTCTGTTGGATGTGAAATTGAGGGGGATATCGACATTCAAAAGAATTATCATATTCAGCATTCAGAAGGAGAAGTGAAGGTTCTAGAAGAATCGAGCAGCTTTGAGAAGGGTTGATGAAGTCAAAATACACCCTAGATTTTAGGGGAAATTGAGATTAGGGTGAATTTGATTAAGTGGTAAAAAAATTGGGATTCTCACCAAAGCATCTCGAAGGTCACCTATAAAAGGAGAAAAGTACGTTGTACTTGAGGTGGACCGATGTACTATTCATGAGAGAGAAGCTCCAAGTTTTAGAGAGAAGTAGAAGTTTCTGTATTCACTTTTTTTGAAGAAGTTTTTATGGATTGAAGTGAAAGAGAAGAGACAAGATCACAATATTTTATTCAGCTGATCCTCATACTCAGTGTTTATCGTACTCAGCTGGTTTCGATATTCATCTTGACAATCGTATTCGGCTGATCATCGTATTGGGCTGGATTAATCAGATCGAGATTTTCATACTGGGTCTTCCGGACTGAGGAAGATGTATAATTGAAGTGGTGTTGATTCATCTTTGTCGCATTCTATCAAATTTATATTTTTTGTACTGGGGAGAACCGTACCGAGCATAATTGTATTGGGAAAATCATATCGAGAAGAATCGTATAAGGGAGAATCGTATAAGGAGGAATCAGACTCGGAAAATTGTACTGGGAAAATAAGACGTGGTTTTTTTTCTCAACAAAGTCTAGGAATTTCTTACCATCTTTTGGGTAAGAAATTGAAGAAGTCTTTCCAATTGAATACATTTGTGGAATTGAAAAGAATCACAGGTAACATGAGTTATTGCACAATCATTGCATTACCCTATTTTTGCGAAGTGGGTGCACACGCACTATTATATTATTTACATACTACTACATGAGTGAAAGGGCATATCCTACTCATTGTAATCCAATGATTGTTTTCTAGTGGATTGTGTGGTATTGGATCACTTCCATACCATACCAAGGACGTAGTTATTATTATTGAATACTGAATCTTGTAAATTATTTTATTCTTGTGGATGTGTGTTTGAATTGTTTTCACTAGGGAATAGAATCTTTAACAGGAGGCAAAGGTTGTTTCATTTAAAAAGAAACATAAGTGAAAAAAGTATCACTGATTCAACCCCTCCCCCTCTCAGTGATACAATCATCTGTTGGGCACTTTCAAGTGGCCTAATGGGCCCAAGGGGCCAAGGGCCAAATGGTCCTAACTGGCCTAATGAGCATAATGGGCCTAAGTGGTCGAATGAGATTATCTGACCTAAGAGGCCTAATGGACTTAATGGAACTAATGGGCCTAACTAGACTAAGGGGGAAATGGGCCTAATGGGTCAACTGTGCCTAACTGGCCTAAGTGGCCTAATAGGCCAAATGAGCCTAAGTGGCCTAATAGGTCAAATGGGCCCAACTGTCCTAACTATCCTAACTATATTAATGGGTCTAATGGGCCTAAGGGACCTAAGTGGTATAATCAGCCTAACTGGCATAAGTGTTGGCCTAATGGGAATAATGGGTCTGATTAGCCTAAGTGGCCTAACTAACCCAATGGGACCAATGAGCCTAATGGGCCAAACAGGCCTAATGGGACCAATGGGCCTAACTGGCCTAATGGGAAGAATGGGCTTAACTGGCCTAACTCGTGTAAAGGGACCAAGGGGCCTAATGGGTGGGTCCAATGGGCCTAACTTGCCAAAGTGGCCTATTGGGCCTAACTGGCCTAAGTGGACCAATTGGCCTAATGGGTTGAACGAGCCTAAGTGGCGTAATGGGCCCAATGAGCCAAATGGGCCTAACTGGCCAAAGTGGCCTAATGGGACTAACTAGCCTAAGTGGCCTAAAGGGCCTAATGGGAAGAACGGACCTAAGTGGCGTAATTGGATGAATGAGCCTAAGTAGCCCAATGGGCTGAATGGGCCTATATGGCCCAATGGACCGAATGGGCTAAATGGGCCTACTGGGCCTGAGTGGCCAAATGTCCCTAAGTGGCCTAATGGGCTTAATGGGCCTAAGTGGATGAATGGGCATAATGGACCTAATGGGCCTAATGGGACTAAGTCCAAAATGGGCCTAGTGGACCTAATGGGCCTAATGGGCCTAAGTAGCGTAATGGACCTAATAGGCTTAAGTGGCCTAATGTGCCTAAGTGGTCCAATGGTCCTAATGGGAATAATGGGCCTAAGTGGCCTAATCGGCCTAAGTGGCCTAATCGGCCTAAGTGGCCTAAGTGGCCTAATGGGCATAAGTGGCCTAATGGGCCTAATGGTCCTAAGTGGCCTAATGAGCCTAGTGGGTCTCAATGGACAAATGGGCCTAATGGGCCTAAGTGGACGGAGTGGCCTAATGGGACTAATGGGCCTAATGGGCCTTAGTGGCATAATGGGTTTAAGTGGCCTAATGGGATGAATGGGCCTAAGTTTCCTAATGGGCCTAATGGGCCTCATTGGTCAAATGGGCCTAATGGGATTGAGGGGGAAAATGGTCCTAATGAGACTAAGTGGCCTAATGGGCCTAATGGGCCTTAGTGAAAAAATGGGCCTAATGAGCCCAAGTAGCCTAAGAGGCTTAGTGGGCCTAATAGGACTAAGTTGCCTATTGAGTTGAATGGGACTAAGGGGCCTAATGGGACTTAGTGGCCTAATTTTCCTAATGGGACTAAGTGGCTGAAGTGGCCTAATGGGCCAAATGGACCTAAGTGGCCCAATGGGCCTAAGTAGCCTAATTGGCCTAATGGGCCTAAGTGGACTAATGAGCCTAAGTGGCCTAATGGGCCTAATGGGCATAATGGGACAAAGTGAACTAAGTGACCTAATGGGCCAAATGGGCCTAAGTGGCCTAATGGGCCTAAGTCGCATAATGAGCCTAAGTGGCCTAATGGGCCTAAGTGGCCTAATGGGCCTAAGTGGCCTAATGGGCCTAATGGGCCTAAGTGGCCTAATGGGCCTAAGTGTCCTAATGGGCCTTAGTGGCCTAATGAGCCTAATGGGCCTAAGTGTTCTAAGTGGCGTAATGGGCCTAATGAAACTAATGGGCCTCATTGGCCTCAATGGCCTAATGGGCCTAATGGGCCTAAATGGCCTAATGGGCTGAATGAGCCTCAGTGGCCTAATGGGATCATTAGGATAAAGTGGACTAAGAGGCATAATGTGCCTAATGGAACTAAGTGGCTTAATGGGACTAGTGTGCCAAAGTGGCCTAATGGGCCTTAGTGGCCTAATGGGCAGAATGGACCTCAGTGGCATAATGGGCTCATTGGTCCAAAGTGGCCTAAGAGGCATAATGTGCCTAATGGACCTAAGTGGCTTAATGGGACAAGTGTGACTAAGTGGCCTAATGGGACTTAGTGGCCTAATGGGCCTAATGGGCCTAATGGGTATAATGGGGCTAAGTGGGCCTAGTGGCCTAATGGGCCTAAGTGGCCTAATGAGCCTAAGTGGTCTAATGGGCTTAATGAGAGTAATGGGCCTCAGTGGCCTAATGAGCCTAATGATATTAAGTAGACTAAGTTGCCTAGTGGGCCTAATACGCCTAATGGGGCTTGTGGGCCTCGATGGCCTAATGGGCCCAAGGGACCTAAGTGGCCTAATGGGCCTAACTAGCCTAAGTGGCTGAAATGGATTAATGGGCCTAAGGGGTCGAAGTGGCCTATTGGTCTTAATGTGCCTATGTGGCCTTATGGGCCTAAGTGGCCTAATGAGGCTAATGGGACTAATGGGCCAAATGGGCCTAAGTGGCCTAATGGGATTAATGGGCCTAATAGGTATAAGTGGATTAATGAGACGAATGGGCCTAAGTGGCCTAATGGACCTAATGGGCCTAAGTGGCCTAATGGGCCTAAGTGGCCTAAGGGTCCTAATGGATCTAATGGGATTAATGGGCCTATGTGGCCTAATGAGCCGAACGAGCCTAAGTGGCCCAATGAGCATAACATGCCTAAGTGGACCAATGGTCCTAATGGGCCTGATGGGCCTAATGGGCCTAATGGGATTGAGTGGCCTTATGAGATGAATGGGCCTAAGTGGCCTGATGGGACTGATGGGAATAATGGGCCAAATGGGCCTAATGGGATTGAGTGGCCTTATGAGCTGAATGGGCCTAAGTGGCTTGATGGGCCTAATGGGAATAATGGGCCAAATGGGCCTAAGTAGCCTAATGGTCTTGATGAACCTAATGGGACTAATGGTCTTAAGTGTCCTAATGAGCTGAATGGGTTTAAGTGGCCTAATGGGTCTAATGGGTCTAATGGGTCGTATGAGACCAATGGGCCTAAGTGGCCCAATGGGCCTAATGGGCCTGATGGGCCACATGGGCTTTAGTGGCCTCATGGGCCTAATGGGCCTAATGGGCCTATAGGGCTTAAGTGGCCCAAGTGGCCTAATGGGCCTATAGGGCCTAATGGGCTTAATGCGCCTAATTGGCCTAATGGCCTGATGGGCCTAATGGGCATAATGCTTCGAAGTGGCTTAATAGGCCTAAGTGGCCTCAGTGGCCTAATGGGACTAATGGGCCTAAGTGGCTTAATGCACTGAATAGTCCTAAGTGGCGTAATGGGCCTAAGTGGCCTAATGGGCCTAATGGGCCTATGTGACTTAATGGGGTTGATGTGCCTAATGGGTTGAATGGACCTCAATGGACTCATGGGCCTAAGTTGACTAAGTGGCCTAATGGGTCTAAGTGGACGAATGGGCCTAATGGGCCTTAGTGGCTCAACGGGCCCAATGGGCCTAAGGAGTCTAAGTGGCCTAAGTGACATAATGAGACTAATTCGCCTAATGGTCATAATGGGCCTAAGTGGCCTAATGGGATTAATGGGCCTAATGGGCTTAAGTGGCCTAATTATCTGAATGGGCCTAAGTGGCCTAATAGTCCTAATGGGCCTAATGGGCCTTAGTGACTGAAATGGCCTAATGGGCTCAAGTGGCCTAATGGGCCTAATGGGCCCCAACAGCCTAATGGGCCCCAGCGGTCGAAATGGCCTAAAGGGAATAAGTGGCCTAATTGGACTAATGGGCCTAATGGTCCTAAGTGGCCTAATGGGCCTAATGGGCCTAAGTGGCCTAATGGTCTTAAGTGGCTTAATGTGCTTAATGTGCATAATGGGCCTAAGTGGCCTAAGGGGCATAAGTGGCATAATGGGCCTAAGTGGACTAATGGACCTAATGGGCCTAAGGGGCCTAATGGGCCTTAGTAGCCGAATTCGCCAAAGTGGCCTAATGGGCCTAATGGGTCTGAGTGGCCTATTGGACCTAATTGTTATAATGGGCCTATGTTTCCTAATGGACCTAATGGGATTAATTGGCCTAAGTGACCTAATGAGTCAAATGGGCTTACGTGACCTAATGTGCTAAATGGGCCTCGGTGGCCTAATGGGATGAATGGGCCCAATGGGCCCAATGGACCTAAGTGGCCTAAGTGGCCTAATGGGCTTAAGTGGCCTAATGAGCCTAAGTGGCCTAATGAGCTGAATGGGCCTAAGGGGCCTAATGGGCCTGGTGGGCCTAATGGTCCCAATTGGAATAATAGGCTAAATGGGTCTAAGTGGCCTAATGAGTCAAATGGGCCTAAGTGGCCTAATGGGCCTGATGGGCCTGATGGGCATAATGGGCATAATGGGATGAATGGACCTAAGTGGACTTATTGTCTTGATGGGTCAGATGGGCCTAATGGGACTAATGGGCTTATGTGGCCTAATGAGGTGAATGGGCCTAAGTGGAGTCATGGGCCTAATGGGCCTGATGGTCATGATGGGCCAAATGGGTCTTAGTGTCCTAATGGGCCCAATGGGTCTAATTGGCCTAAGTGGCCTTATGGGCCTATTGGGAATAATGGGCCTCGGTGGCCTAATGGCCCTGATGGGCTTAATGGGCGTAATGGTCCTATGTGGCTTAATGGGCCTAAGTGGCCTCAGTGGCCTAGTGAGCTTAATGGGCCTAAGTGGCATAATGGGCCAAATGGGCATAAGTGGCCTAATGGGATTGATGGGCCTAATGGGTCTGATGGGCCTCAGTGGTCTCGTGGACCTAATGGGCCTAAGTGGCCTAAGTAGGCTAATGGGCCTCATGGGCCTAATTAGGATAATGGTCTTAAGTGGCCTAATGGGCCTGATGGGCCCGATGGCCCTTAGTGGCCTAATGAGTCTAATGGGCCTGATTGGCCTAATGGCCAAAATGGGCCTCAGTGGCCAAATGGGCCTAAGTGGCACAATGGGCCTCAATGTCTCAATGGTCCTAATGGGCCTAAGTGGTTTAATGGACTTCTGTGGCCAAATTGGCCAAGTGGGCCTAATAGACTCGATGGGTTCAATGGGGTGAAGTGGCCCAATGGGCCTCATGGTCATAATTGGCCTAATGTGCCTAATGGGCCTAATGGGCCTAAGTGGCCTAAGTGTCCTAAATGAGAATCATGGTCTAAAGTGGACTAATGGGCCTTGTGGGTTTGATGGGCGTAATGGGCCTGAGTGACCTAATGGTCCTGATAGGCCTAAGGGATAGAATGAGCCTAATTGGCCCAGTGGGCCAAATGGACCTAAGTGTCCTAATGGTCATAATGTGATTGATTGGACTCATGGTCCTAATGGTCCTAATGGGCCTAAGTGGCCTAATGGGAATAATGGGCCAAAGTTGCCTAATGGACCTTAGTGGCCGAATGGGCCTGATAGGCACGATGGGTCTAATGGGCCTAATGGGTCTAATTGGCCTAATGGGCCTAAGTGGACGAATGGACCTAATGGGCCTAATGGTTTTAATGGGCCTAAGTGGATTAATGGCCAAAATGGGCCTAATGAGCCTAAGTGGCCTAAGTGGCCAAATGGGATTAAGAGGCGGAATGGGTCTAATGGGCTTAAGCTAGATAATTGTCCTAATAGGACTAAGTGACAAAATGGTCCTAATGGCCCTAAGTGGTCGAATGGGCCTGATGGGCCTAATTGGTCTCAAGGGCCTCAAGGGATGAAGGGGCTTCATGTTCGAAATGGGTCTAAGTGTCCTCATGGGCCCAATGGGCCTAATTGGCATAAGGGCCCTAATATACATAATGGTCCTAATGGGCCAAATGGGACTTAGTGGCCTCATGGGCCTGATGGGACAAATGGTACTAATGGGCCTATTGGGCCTAATGGGCCTCATTGGCCTAAGAGTCATAATGGGACCAGTGGGCATAATGGGCCTAAGGGGCATATGTGGCCAATGATCCGATGTGGATGAATGGGCGTAGTGGGCCTAAAGGGCCTAATGTGCCTAAGCGGCCCAATGGACCTAAGTGGCCCAATGGGCCTAAGGGTCTCATGGTCCTAATGAGCCAATGGGCCAAACTAGTCTGAGTGGCCTCATGGGCCCAATGGACCTAATGGGAATAAGTGACCTAATGAACATAATGGGCCTAATGGGCCTAAGATTCCTCATGGTCCCAATGGCCATAATGGGGCTAAGTTTCCTAAGTGGGCCTAAAGGGACTAATGGTTCGAATGGGTATAAATGGATTAATCGGCATAATGGGCCTAATGGGCCTCATGGGCCTAAGGTGCCTAATGATTTGAGTTGGCCTAATGTGCCTAATAGGCCCAATGGGCCTAATGGGATGAATGGTACTTGTGGTCCCAATGGGCCTACTGGTCCTAAGTGTCTTAATGGTCCTTAGTGTCCTAAAGGGCCTAGTAAGCCTAATGGGATTAATGGACCTAATGGGCCCAAGTGGCCTGATGGGTCTATTTGACCTCATGGGACTCATGGGACTAAGTGGCCTCATGGGCCTAATGGGCTTAATGGTCCTAAGTGTCCTAATGGACCTAATGAGCCTCATGGACCTAATGTGTCTCATGGGACTCATGGGCGGAATGTGCCTCATGGGCCTAATGTGCATGATGGGCCTAATGGTTCTAAGTGGCCTAATGGGTTGAAAGGTCCCAAGTACCCTAATGGGCCTAGTGGGCCTAATGATCCTAATGGGGATAATGGGACCAATGGTCCTGATGGTCCTAGTGAGCCTAATGGGATTAATGGGCCTCATGGGCCTAAGTGTCCTCATGGGTGTGATGGGCCTCATGGTCCTAATGGGCCTCATGGGAGGAATGCGCCTTATAAGCCAAATGGGATTGATGGGCCTCATGGGCCTAATGGTCCTAAGTGGCCTAATGGTATGAATGTGCCTAAGTTCCTTAATGGGCCTAATGGGGATAATGAGTATAATGGACCTAATTTGCCTAAGTGGTCGAAGTGGCTTAATCGGGCTAATCCAAAAATGGGCCTAATGGGCCTAAGTGACCTAAGTTGATTAAGGGGCCTAATGGGCATAGTGGGACTAATGGGTTTAATGGGCCTAATGGTCCTAAATGTCCTAATGGTCCTAATGGGTCTACGTGTCCTAATGGGACTAAGTGGAATACATGGATTAAAAGGCCTAATGGGTCTAATGGGACTAATGGGCCAAATGGCTCTAATGGGCCTAAGTGTCCAAATGGGATAAATGAGACTAATGGGAATAGTGGGTTTAATGAGCCTAATGGGCCTAGGTGTCCTAATGTGTCTAATGGGCCTAATGTGCCTAAGTGGAATGGACTTAATGGGAGTAAGTGGCATAATCCCTATAATTGACTGAATGGGCCTAATGGGCCTAAGTGTCCTAATGAACCTAAGTGGCCTAATGTGCCTAATGTGCCTAATTGGAAAAAGTGGTATAATTATCCTAATCAACCGAATGGGAATAATGGGCTAATGGGCCTAATTCCTTAGTGGCCTAAGTGGCCCAATGGGCCTGATGGGCATAATGGGCCCGATGGGCATAATAGGCCTAAGTGGCCTAAGTGGGCAAATCAGCCTAATCGACTGCATAGGCCTAATGGGCCTAATGGGGCGATGTCGCCTAATCAATCTAATCAACCGAATAGTCCTAATGGACCTAGTGGGTCTAAGTGGCCAAATGGTCCTAATGGGCCTAATGGGTCTAAGTGGACTAATCTTTATAATCGACTGAAGGGGCCTAATGGGACTAAGTGACCTAATGGGCCTAAAGGGACTAATGGGCCTAAGTGGCTTAATCAGGGTAATCTACTGAATGGGCCTAAGTGGCCTAATCTTCCTAATCTATCGAATGGTCATAATGGGCCTAGGTGGCCTAATGGGCCTAATGAGCCTAATGGGTATAAGTGGCCTAAGTGGCCTAATCGACCTAATCGACTGAATGGACCTAAGTGGCCTAATGGGCCTAATGGGTCTAAGTGGCATAATCGGCATAATCGATCGAATGGCCCTAATGGGCCTAAGTGGCCGATTGGGACTAATGGGACTTAGTAGAAGAATGGTCCAAATTGGCTAAATTGTTATAATGGGGTTAATGTGCCTAATGGGCCTAAGTGAACGAATGGGCTTAAGTGGAATAATGGGCCTATTGGGCCTAATGGGTGTAAGTGGCCTAATGGGCCTCATGGTCTTAATGAGGCGAAATGTCCTAATGGGACTAAGTGGCCTAATGGGCCTAGTGGGTCTAAGTGGTTGAATGGGCCTAATGTTCCCAATTAGCATAATGGGCCTAATTGGCCAAACGGACGTAAGTGGCCTAATGGGTCTAAGTGTCCTAATGGGCTTAGTGATTCTAAGTGGCCTAATGGGCCTAAGTGGACTAATGGATTTAAGTGGCCTTATGGGTCTAGTGGTCCACATGGATCCAATGCACCTAATTGGTATAATGGGCCTAATGGGCATAAGTGGTATAATGGGCCTAAGTGGCCTAATGGGATTAAGTGGTCGAATAGACCTTATGGGCATAATGCACCTTATGGGCCTAATGTTCCAAATGGGACCAAAGGGACTAAGTGGATATATGGGACTAATTGGATGAATGGGCCTAATGGGCCTAATGGGACCAATGGGCCGAATGAGCCTAATGGGCCTAATGGGCCTAAGTGGCCTAATGGCCCTAGTGGTCTCATTGTCGCGGGTTTAGAAAATGATAAGATCATGACTTTCATGGTATAAATGACTTCCCACTATCATTTCATATATAATTTGGAGTAAGGATTTATGTTGTGATATGAATTTGTTTGTTTTTAAAAATTCTGGAAAGTGTTTTCAAATGTCTGATTTGAAAAGAGAATGGTTGTGGTATTTTGAAAATGGGTCGATTTTCAAAACCTGGTGGATTTTTTTTTAAAAATTATTGAACATGGGAAATATTGGATTTTGTAAATCTTTTTTATGATAGTTGAAATGTGATAGAATTTGAAATTGTTAAGACTTTCATTGCAGAGGGTGAGACTTATGGTGTTTCTCATGTGAACAGAGAATGGAACCCAGTATGCATTATAGAAACCAACTTGAGAAATCTATTAAAAATGTGGTTGCACCTGAGCCCTAGGTGAACCAGTAGCTGGTGCAGAGCATATTGAAAGCTTTTGAAGCTGTTGATAGTGGGAATAAAAGTGATGAACCATGGAATGTGGACAATTTGGTTTAGTTTTAGAATCAAAATCCACCCATCTTATGGGGTGATTCATAACTAAAAAGGGTGGAGGCGTGGCTAAATAGGATGAATCAAATATTTGATTTCCTAGGCACACTAATGGAGTTCAAAGTCAAGTTAGTGATGTAAATGTTGTAAGATCTTCCATGTTAGTGGTGGGTGTTTGCGATCTAGGATAAAGTGTACCAAGGTATGGCATGAGAAAATTTTGAGGAATTATTCAACAAGAAATTCTATCCTCGCATGTTTATAATTCAGAGAACGATGGATTTCTTTAGCATGAAGTATTATAACCTTTCTGTGATAGAATATCTGGCTAAATTCATGAATTTAGTCCAGTTGTCACCTGAGGTTGCTGCTAGTGCATCTTTAAAGATGCAGATTTTTTAATCTGGGATGAGGTAGGAAATTTTTTTGAAGATTGCGGTAATCTTTATAACAGATTGTAAGGAGATGGTCAATAGGGAAACCATGGATGAAAGATACATCTTATGGGTGATGAGTGGAGGAGATATTGTGATACCTATGAAAATTTTTGGAAACTATAATGCGGGGAGAAAGTGGAAGAGGGACACTTGTTTCCAAGGGGGGAGTATGGCTCAAAATCTGATTGAAGGATCAGTGAATCTTCCTATGATGCTTAAGAGCAAGTCGAGATGTTTCTAATGTGGTGCTCTAAGAAACATGAAGAAAGAATGTATATCACCACCTAGTGCATTCCATAATTGTAATTAGATAGGGAATCTTCATTATTATTATCACCATGCTCCAAGGTCGGGTGTTCGAGATACTTCTCAAGGTTTAGAGTCGTATTATGCCTCAACAGGACGAGGAAATAAAAATACCCCTTGTTAGTATAACAGAGTTAGTCATGGTGATTCCAGGAATACCATGAATCCTCAGCATGGGAAATTTCAATAGGGGAATAAAGATAAAAGTGTGGTGAGTAAGTAGGTATTTGGAGCTGAGTGGTTTATTGTGAATGGACAACCTGTACCATCGATGGTGATAGGTACAATTCTTTTGAATTCTACCCTTATGAAAGCATTTTTTTATACGAGTGCATCTCATATTTCATTGCTTCTCATGTTGTTAATTTGTTGGGTCTAAATGTGGAAATTATTCCTTCTGTTTTGAAACTTCAAAGTCCTCTGGGCCAAAGAAAGTTTCGAGCCTTTCTGTGCAGAGATTGTTATATAGTTGTCGAGTGACTGGTTCAGGGTTGACCCGGGTTGGTTCGTGGCAGCCTTATTGGCCTAATTTTCCTAAATGACCTAAATTGTTCTAAATGAGCTAAATGGTACTAATTGTCCTAATTAGGCTAAATGACCTAAATGGCCTAAATGACATAAATGTCCTAATTTGTCTAATTAGACTAATTGACCTAATTGGACTAAATGGATTATATGGCCTAAATGACCTAAATTGGCCTAAATGGGCTAAATGGATTAATTGGAATTAATGGACTAAATTACCTAAATAGTCGAATTTGACCTAATGGTCTAATTGGCCTAAATGGTCTAAATCGTCCTAAATTGACTAATTGAAATAAATTATCTAAATTTCCTAATTGGCCTAATTGGACTAATTGGCCTAAATCTCCCAAATTATCCTAAATGGCCTAAATGGATTAATTGACCTAAATGGCCTAAATGGCCAAAAGTATCCTAAATGGATTAATTGGCCTAAATGGCCTAATCATCATAATTGACCTAAATGGCCTAAATTCACCTAAATGACCAAAATGACCTAATTGTCCTAATTGGTCTAAATGTATTAATTGAACTAAATGGTATAAATGGCCTAATTTTCCTAATTAGCATAAATGGTCTAACTGGTCTAATTGGCCTAAATGGACTAAATTAGCCTAAATGTCCTAAATTGGCATAATTGGTCTAAATGACCAAAATGGCCCAATTGGTCTAAATGGATAAAATGGACTAATTGGACAAATTGGCCTAAATGGAATAATTTTCCCAAATGTTCTAAATGACCTAAATTGGCATAATTGGCCTAATTGGTCTAAATTGGTCTAAATGGACTAAATTGGTCTAAATGGAATAAATGGCCTAAATGGCCTAAATGACATAACTGGTCTAATTGTACTAAATGGACTAATTTTAGTAAATGGCCTAAATGGTCAAATTGTTCTAATTTCCCTAAATGATCTAAATGACCTAAATTGGGCTAAATGGCCTAATTGGCCTAAATGGACTAAATGGACTAATTGGACTAATTGGCCTAATTGGTCTAAATGGCCTAAATTGGACTAAATGTCCTAAATAGCCTAATTGGACTAAATTGAACTAAAACTTACAAATGGCCAAAATTTTCTTAATTGGACTAATTGGTCTAAATGGTCTAAATTGGCCTAAATGGCATAATTGGCCTAAATTGCATAAATTACCTAATTGGATTAATTGGAATAATTGGCCTAAATGGCCTAAATTGTTTTAAATGGATTAAATGGACTAATTAGCCTAAATGACTTCAATTTTCCTAATTGACCTAATTTGACTAAATTGTCTAATTGGACTAATTGTCCTAATTGGCCTAAATGGCATAAATTGGCCAAATCGGCTTAAATGTACTAATCGGACTAATTGGCCTAAATGGAATGATCGGATAAATTGGCCTAAATTGTCTAAATTAGCCTAAATAGCCTAAATGACCTAAATTTGCCTAAATGGCCTAATTGGCCTAAATGACCTAAATTGTCTAATTGGCATAATTGGCCTAATTGACCTAAATGACCTAAATGGCCTAAATGGATAATTGTCCTAATTGTCCTAAATATACTAAATGAACTAAATGACCTAATTACCTAATTGGCCTTAATGGCCTAAATGACCTAAATGGCTTAAATTGACCTAAATGGTCTAATTGGCCTAATTGGCCTAAATGGATTAACTGGACTAAACGGCCTAATTGGACAAATTAGCCTAAATGAAATAATTGGATTAATTGGATTAATTAGGCTAAATGGCCTAAATTATCCTAAATGGCCTAAATTGGCTTAATTGGCCTAATTGGTCTAAATGGCCTAAATTTGTCTAAAGAGTCTAAATGGTCTAATTGGCCTAAATGACATAAATGGACTAATTGATATAATTTTCCTAAATTACCTAATTGGCCTAAATGTCCTAAATTACCTAATTGGCCTAAATTTACCTTAATATCCTAAATTGACCTTAATAGCCAAAATTGGCCTAAATGCCCTAAATTAGCCTAAATTGCCTAATTGGCCTAATGGGCATGAATTGCCTAATTGGTCTAATTTTAATAATTGGTATAAATGAGCTAAATTGGCATAAATTACCTAAATTATCTAATTGACTTAATTGGCCTCATTTTCCTAAATGGCCAAAATGGACAAATTGCCCTAAATGACCTAAATTGGCCTAATTGGCCTAAATGGTCTAAATTGGCATAATCAGCTTAAATGGACTAATCGGCCTAATGGTCCTAATTGGTCTAAATTACCTAAATTAGACTAAATGGAATAATTGAACTAATTGGACTAAATGGTCTAAATTGTCCTAAATATCCTAAATGACCTAAATTGGCCTAAATAAACTAATTAGCCTAAATGAACTAAATTGGACTAAATTGCCTAAATGAATTAAATTGCCTAATTGGCCTAATTGAAATAATTGTCCTAATTGGCATAATTGTCCTAATTAGCCTAAATTGGCCTAAATGGCCTAAATCTTCTAATTGTCCTAAATGGTCTAAAGGGCCTAAATTGGCCTAAATTGGTCTCATTGGCCTCATTGGTCTAAATGGCCTAAATTGGCTTAAATGACCTAAATAACCTAATTAGCCTAAATGGCCTCAATGGCCTAATTGGACTAACTGTCCTAAATAACCAAAATTGGCCTAAATGGACTAATGGGCCTAATGGGACTATAGGTCGAATGGGCCTAAGTGTCCTAATGGACCTATCACTACCATAAAACTGGGTTTCTGCAGCACCACCCTTTAACAGCGCTAAAAAAAGCGCTGATAAAGGGGGTATTTATCAGTGATAAAAAAACTCTAATAAAGTTACCCCCTTTATCATAAATTTTTTTGTGCTATTAAAGGGTCCTCCCTTTATCAGCACTTTTTTTAGTAGTGCGGATAAAGGGGGGCTTTATCGGTGTTTTTTCCCTAGCACTGATAAAGTGTATATTTAAAAAAAAAATATTTCATAAAAAATAATATATTGATATACAAGTATATTTATATTTATATAAATATAATATATATTTTTTAAATATGTTTTAGATTTATTTGATATCTGGTAGAGGCAAAACGGACACCCAGAGCAGAAGTTATGGAAAAACGGACACCTGGAGCAGAACTTATGACCGTTGGGAGGAATTATGGGCCTTTTTGGACTTGATGAATGTGATTAGGGGTTATAATGGTCACCATAGTGTAGATATTTTCAAAATATTCTATTTGATATGCGGTAGAGAAAAAACATACATCCGGAACAAAAGTTATGATTGTTTGAAATTGAGCAACCCTCCTACGCCTAAAAACCTAAGAAGCCTATAACTCAATAAAACAGCCATAACTTCTTCTTTGGGTGTCAGTTTGAGAACTAAGACTATTAAAATAAAATCTCATGAGATGAGTGAGAACCACATCCAATATAAACCACGATAAGATCAAAGAAGCGGAAGATATATCAGTTATACACCACTCTAAAAAAACTCCAACTTCAAACAACCATAACTTTCGCTCTGGGTGTCCGTTTGGGCTCTACCACATATCAAATCAAAGTAAGCAAAGAGATATATGTAGAAGGATGACTTGAAAAAAGATAAAATCGTGTCTTGGACCCTAAAACCCCAAAAAACCATCAGAAGGCCTTTAAAACTCGGTTTCCGTGTCCGATGCCCAGTCAAATTTTTCTTAAAATGGTAATAAATCTCGATCCGTGTGTCTATTTGAAATCCTCTACCAGTTATATTGAAGTTCATTCCATGATATTTGGTTTGAATGGTCACAAAGATGAAATAGACACCCATATCAGAAGTTATGCCTGTTTTAGTGACTCTGTGGTTTGTTAGGTTTTTCAAGCCCCCATTTCTAGCACTTTTGTCCTGTCTACTATTTTTTCATACAACTCTAACATATGATCTGCCTATCCGTTCGGCCTCAACCCCCAATAATATCAAAGATTGTTCGATGATCTTCGATTTGACTGGTCACTGATCTGGAACGGACTCTCAGATCATAATTTTTCGTCATTACCCTAAGTTTAGGCATTATTTGACTTTCTCACCGTATTTACAGGTTTTGAAGGTTTCTCCATTTTTACCTATTTTTTAGGTTTTTAGGCTTGTTATCATTTTTCATAATGTACTGTTATTTATAATCAATTATATAACAATATATACATATTTTTTATAAATTCAGAAAAAAAAAATTAATTTTATAAATAAATAATTAATCATATTTACATATAAAATATATTTCGTAATATATAAGCCTTATCTAAATAAAAAACTGATATCCATTTTATTTAAAAATATATATATGAATATTTATATACCTATATAATGTGTATTTTTATATATATATAGCTGTGTGTGTGCATCTGTATTGACAAACCGATATATATTATCTATATATTCTAAACATATGTATATACATATTAATATATAATATTTGTATATATATATATAAATATGTATAATTATACTTACAGATACACATATTATATATATATATCTGTGTGTGTGTGTGTGTGTGTATGTTTTATATATGTATTTATTTATTTATAAACACACACAAAAAAGCATATTATATAAATGTATTTAAAACTGATCTTATAAATATATATTAATATATGAATAAATATATTAATATATAAATATAACTATATATATATTAATATATGGATATATATATTAATATAATAATAATAATATATATTAATATAACTATATATATTAATATAATGATATATATATATATATATTAATATAACTATATATATATATATGTTAATATAAATATATATTAATATATGAGTAAATATAACTAAATATATATATATATATATAAATAAATAGATATATTAATAAATGAAGAGCAAAGTAATATGGTGGAGTGGTAAAAGCTTAGATACGCAAGCAACAGGTCCCGAGTTTGAATCCAGGGGAGACAGGTCACACACGTGGGTGGAATAAGGGCTAGTGATGTTAAAGGCTGGGTGGGGGTGCTGTTAATGGCTAGGGGGTGGCTGGGGCATGCGGGTTGGGGTGCGGGGGTACTGTTGAATGGGGGGTTCAAACTCCGTTGAATCCCCTCCCTAATTTGAAGTTTTTTCAATGTTTTTTTAACTTTTATCAGTTCTTTTTTAGCACTTATAAAAGGGCCCCCCTTTTATCTTTGCTGAGATTAACAACGCTTTTTCACGTTGATAAAGGCCTTTTTTAACACTGATAAAAGCCTATTGTTTGGTAGTGTAATGAGTGTACTGGGATTAAGTGGCCTAATGGGCCTAATGAGCCTAATGGGTCTAATGGGCTTAAGTGACCTAACGGGCCTAATGGGCATAATGGGCCTAAGTGGCCTAATTGACCTAATCGGCCAATTGGGCCTAAGTGGCCTAATGAGTCTAATGGGTCCACTGGGACAAAGTGAGTGAATGAGCCTAAGTGGCCTAAGTGGCCTAATGGGATGAATGGGAATATTGGGCCGAAGTGGCCCAATTGGCCTAAGTGTCCTAATGGGCCCATTAAGTGCAATTCAGCCTAATGGGCCTAATGGACTTAATGGGTCGAATAAACCTATTGGGACTAAGTGGCATGATGGGCCTAATGGGGCTAATGGTCTTAATGGAATGATTTGGCCTAAGTGGCCTAATGGGCCTAAGTGGCCTAATTGGCCTAAGTGGCCTAATGGGCCTAAGTGGTCTAATTGACCTAAGTGGCCTAATGGGCCCATTATGGTTAATTCGACCTAATGAGACAAATGGATGAATTGGCCTAATGGACCTAATGGGCCTAATGGGTCTAAGGGGCCTAATGGGCCTAAGTGGACGAATGGGCTTAAGTGGTATAAGTTTCCTAATGGGCCTAATGGACCTAAGTGGCCTAAGGGGCCCAATGGGCCCAATGGGTCTAAGGGGCCTAATGGGTCTAAGTTGCATAATGGACCTAAGTGGCCTAAGTGACCTAATAGGCCTAATGGGCCTATTGGGCCTAAGGGACCTAATAGGCCTAATGGGCCCAATGGCCTAATTGGATTAATGGGCCTAAGGGTCCCAATAGGTCTAATGGGTCTCATGGGTGTAAGAGACCTAATGGATCTAAGTGGTCTAATGGGCCTAAGTGGCCTAAGTGGCCTAATCAGCCTAATGGGCCCATTATGGCCAATTCGGCCTAATGGTCTAATTGGTCGAATGGGCCTAGGGGCCCAATGGGGCTAATGGGTCTAAGGGACCTAAGTGTCCAAATGGGCCTAAGTGGACTAATTGGAATATTGGGCATATTGGGCCTAAGTGGTCTAATGGGGCCAATGGGCCTGATGGTCCTAATGGCCCATTATGGATTGTTAATCCTAATGGGCCTAAGTGGCTTAATGGGTCGAAGTGTCCCAAGTTGGATAATGGGTCTAATGGGTCCAATGGGTCTAAGTGGTCTAAGTTGCCTAATGGGACTAATAGGTCCAGTGGGCCTAATGGGCCCAATGGGTCTAAGTGGCCTAATGGCCCTAAGTGGCCTAAGTTGCCTAATGGGCCTAATGCGCCTAATGTGTCCAATGAGACTAATGCATACAATGGGTCTAAGTGGACTAATGGGCCTAGTTGGCCTAATTTTCCTAATGGGCGTAATGGGTACAATGGGTCTAAGTGCTCAAATTGGCCAAAGTGGCCTAAGTTTACTAATGAGACTAATGGGCCTAATGGATAAAATCGGTCTAATGGGCCTAAGTGGTATAATCGTCCTAATGAGTCTAATGGACCTAATGGACTGAATGGATTGAATGGAACTAAGTGGCCTAATGGGATGAATGAGTCTAATGGACCTAAGTGGCCTAATGGGCCTAAGTGGCCTAAGTTGCCTAATGGGCATGATGGGTCCAATGGTCCTGAGTGGCCTAATGGTCCTAAGTGGCCTAAGTTTTCTAATGGTACAAATGGGCCTAATGGGTCCAATGGACCCAAGTGTCCAAAGTTACCTAATGGGCCCAATAGGTCAAATGGGCCTAATGGGCCTAATAGGTCCAATGGACCTAAGTGGCCTAAGTTGCCTAATGGGATGAAGTGGTCAAATGGTCTTAAGGGGCCTAAGTTTCCTAATGGGCCTAAGTGGCTTAATGGGTACAATGGGCCTAAGTGGCCTAAGTTGCTTAATGGGCCAAAGTGACCTAATCGGTCCAATGGCCCTAAGTGGATTAAGTTGCCTAATGGTCCTAAGTGGCCTAATGGGTCCAATGGGCCTAAGTGGCCTAAGTTTCCTAATGGGCCAAAGTGGCCTAATGGGCCTAAGTGGGATAATTTGACTAATGGGCCTGGCCTAATGGGTTTAATGGGACTAATGGGTCTAATAGGTTGAAGTGGCATAATGGGCCTCAGTGGCCTAAGTTGCCTAATGATCATAATGGGCCTAAGTGGCCTTAGTTTTCTAATGGTAATAATGGGCCTAATGGGACTAATTCGTCTAATGGGACTAAGTGGCCTAATCGGCCTAACTGTCTAATGGGCCTAATAGGTCGAATGGGTCGAATGGGACTAAGTGGCCTAATGGGCCTAAGTGGCCTAAGTTTCCTAATGGGACTGATGGTTCCAATGGGCCTAAGTGGACTAATGGGCCCAAGTGGCCTAAGTTTCCTAATAGGCCCAATGTAATGAATGGTCCTAATGGGCCGAATGGGATGAATCCGCTGAATGGGCCTAATGGGTCCAATGGGCCTAAGTGTCCTAAGTTACCTAATGGGTTAAAGTGGCCTAATGGGCCTCATAATGGGCCTAATGTGCAGAAGTGGCCTCATGGGCCTCATGGGTCTAAGTGGCCTAATGGGACCAATGGGCCCAATGGTCCTAATGGACCTAAGTGGTCTAACGAGCCTAATAGGATAATGGGCATAATGGGATTAAGTGTCCTAAGTGGCCTAATTGTCCTAATGGGAATAAGTATCCTAATAGGCCTAATGGGCCTAAGTGGCCTAATGGGACTAATTGGCTAATGGGACTAATGGGCCTAAGTTCAGTGATTTATGAAACTTAGTTGACAACAAAATTTAAAGGGGAGATTGTTATGGCCAAGATAATGAGGAAGGCGTTTGTTTTCATGTGTTGTATTTTTTGTCAAGGAAATATTTTGAAGAAATAAAATCACCTCACTTTGTATTTGGTGGAACTCATAATGGCCATTGTTTTTAAAAGAATCGGACTCACTTTGTCCATCATAACGAGGCAAAGTTGTTTGAAAGAAAAGGCCTTGACCAGACTTGTCTTGGGTCCGATATGTGAAAATATCATAATGAGGAATTGATCATTATCTGGAAAGAGAGAATAGGTCGCATGGAGAATTCATCTTGCTGGAAGTAAATGGTCATTATATTCACATTACATCTGGTATGAAAGAAGTGCTTGTTTCGATGTATTATTAGAGTCTGCTAACTATAATAAAATTGAATGTGAATATGCTTTGCTGATTCGTATTTCATAAATCATATTTTTATTGGAGAACTTATGATGTAAGCTTGATGGAAGAAAAGGAAAAATAGGTATTCCAAATCATATCAAGATTTATCATATCTAGGTGGAAGAAAAGAAAGATATGATGCCAATCGAAAATGAATTGTACCCAGTGCAATCAGATTCGAGGAAATTGAGATTAGGGTGAATTTAAATATGTGGGATTTTTTTTGGATTCCTACCAAAGCATCTCAAGGGTCACCTATAAAAAGAGAAAGGTAAGTTGTACTTGAGGTGGACCGATAGACTGTTCATGAGAGAGAAGCTCCCAGTTTTAGAGAGAAGAAAAAGTTTCTATATTCACTTTTGTTAAAGATGTTTTGATGGATTTAAGTGAAAGAGAAGAAACAAGATCACGTCATTGTATTCAGATGATCATTGTACTCAGTGTTTATCATACTCTGCTGATTATTGTATCTGTATTTTCAATCGTATTCAACTGATCATCATATCAGGCTGGATTAATCAGATCATGATTTCCATACTGGGTCTTCTAGACTGAAGAAGATGGAGAATTAAAGTAGTGTTGATTCATCTCTATCTCATTCTATCATATTTATACTTTTCATACTGGAGAATATCCTACCGAGCATAATCATATCGGGAAGAATTGTATCAGGGGGAATCGTACTCAAAGGAATCAGACTAGGAAAATCAGACTTGGTTGTTTTCTTAACAAATTCCAGAAAGTTCTTACCATCTTCTGGGTAATAAATTGAAGAAGTGTTTTCAATTGAATAAACTTTTTTAATTGAAAATCACTGGTAACATGAGTCGTTACACAATCATTGCATTACCCTATTTATGCTAAGAGGGTGCACATGCACTATTGGATTATTCACATAGTGCTACACAAGTGAAAGTTTATATCCTACTCATTGTAATCTAATGATTTTTTTTCTAGTGGATTGGGTGGTATTGAAACACTTCCATACCATACCAAGGATGTAGCTATTCTTATTGAATAGTGAATCTTGTAAATACTTGTGTTCCTCTGGGTGTGTGTTTGAATTGTTTTCAATAGGGAATAGAATCTTTAACAGGAGGTGAATGTTGTTTCATTTGAAAATAAACATAGGAGAAAAAAGTATCACTGATTCACCCCCTCCTCCTCTCAGTGTTACAATCATCTATTGGGAACTTTCAAGTGGCTTAATGGGCCCAAGGGGCCTAATGGAGCTAATGGTCCTAAATGGCCTAATGGGACTAAGTGGTCGAATGGGTTTAACTAGACTAAGTGGCCTAATGGGGCCAATGGGTAATGGACCTAATGGGCCTAATTGGTCAAAGGGGCCTAATGGGACCCATGGGACAATTGGGCATAACTGGCCTAAGTGGCCTAATAAGCCGAAGGGGCCTAAGTGACCTAATAGGCCTAATGAGCCTAAGTGGCCTAATGGCCCCAATGGGCTGAATGGGACCAACTTTCCTAACCGGCCTAACTATCCTAATGGGCCCAATGGGCCTAAGTGATCTAATGGGCCTAACTTGCATAAGTGTCGACCCAATGGGCCTAATGGGTCGAAGTGGCCTAAGTGTCCTAACTAGCCCAATGGGCCTAACAAGCCTAATGGGCTCAATGGTCCTAACTAGCCTGATGGTCCAAATTTACCAAACTGTCCTAACTCGTATAAGGGGCCCAAGGGCCCTAAGGGTCTAATGGGTCCAATGGGCCTAACTAGCCAAAGTGGCCTAATGGGACCAATGAGCCTAATCGGCATAACTAGGCAAAGTGGCCTAATGTGACTAACTGGCCTAAGTGGTCTAATGGGATGAATGGGCCTAAGTGACATAATGGGCCCAATGATCCCAATGGGCATAACTGGTCAAAGTGGACTAATGGGCCTAACTGGCCAAAGTGTCCTAATGGGCCTAACTGGCCTAAGTGTCCTAATGGGACTAACGGGCTGAACGAGCCTAAGTGGCGTAATGGGATGAATGAGATGAAGTAGCATAATGGGATGAATGGGCTTAAGTGACCTAATGGTCCTCATGGGCCTAATGGGACGAATGTGCCTAATGAGCCTAAGTGGCCTAATGGGCCTAAGTGCCTAGTGGACCTAAGTGGACTAATGGTCCTAATGGGCCTAAGTGAAAAAATGGTCCTAATGGGCCTAAGGGGCCTAATGGGACTACGTGTAATAATGGGCCTAATGGGCCTAAGAGTCCAAATGGGCCTTGGCCTAATGAGTCTAAGTGGCGTAATGGGCGTAATGGGCCTAAGTGGCCTCATGGGCCTAATGGGCCTAATGGGCCTAAGTGGCCTATGTGGCCTAATGGGCCAAATGGGACAAAGTGGCTTAATAGGCCTAAGTGGCCTAACAGGCCTAAGTGGCCTAACAGGCCTAAGTGGCCTAACAGGCCTAAGTGGCCTCATGGGCCGAAGTGGACTAAGTGACCTAATCAGACAAATGGGCCTAAGTGACCTAATGGGCCTCAGTGGCCTAATGGACCTAATAGGCCTAAGTGGATGAAGTGGCATAATGGGCCTAAGTGGACGAATGGGCCTAAGTGAACTAATGAGCCTAAGTGTCATAATGGGACTAAGTGGCCTAATGGGCCTAATAGACGTAAGTGGCCTAATGTGTCTAAGTGGCCTAATGTGACTAAGTGACCTAATGGGCATAATGGGCATAATGGGCCTAAGTGGCCTAATGGCCCTAAGTGTCCTAATGATCCTAATGGGACTCAGTGGCCTAATGGGCCTCAGTGGGCTCATGGGCCTCAGTGGCCTAATGGGTCTAATGGGCCTGAGTGTCCTAAGTGGCCAAATGGGCCTAAGTGGCCTAATGGGCCTAATGGGCCTTAGTGGAATAAGGGCCTAATGGGTCTAATAGGCCTAAGTGGACTAATGGGCCTAAGTAGACTAATGGGCCTAAGGTCCTAAGTGTATTAATGAGACGAATGGGCCTAAGTGGCCAAATGGGCATCGGTGGAGTAATTAGCCTAATGAGCCTTAAGTTGTCGAAGTGGCCAAATGGGCATATTCGGAGAAAGTGTCCTAATAGGCCTAATGGGCCTAAGTGGCCTGATGAGACTTATAGGAATAATGGGCCAAAGTGGACGGAGTGGCATAAGGCCTAAATGTTCCTAAGTGGCCTAGTGGGCTTAAGTGGCCCAATGGACCTAAGTGGCCTAATGGGCCTAAGTGGGTGAATGGGCCTAATGGTCTTAAGTGGACTAATGGGCCTCATGTGCCTAATGGACCACAGTGGCCTAATGGGCCTAATGGGCCTAAGTGGATTAATATGCCTAATTTTCCTAATGGGCCTCTATGGCCTAATGGGATTAATGGGCCTAATTTACCTAATGAGCCTAATGGGCCTCGGTGGACTAAGTGGGATAATGTGCCTAATAGGCCTGATGGGCATAAGTGGTTTATGGGCCTAAGTGGCATAATGGGTCGACTGGGTGGAATGGGACTAAGTGGCCTAATGGGCCTAAGTGGCCTAAGTTTCCTAATGGGCCAAATGAACATAATGTGCCTAATGGGTCTGATGGGCCTAATGGGCCTGATGGGCCTGATGGCCTTAATGGGCCGAATGGGCCTAAGTGGACTCATGGGCTTGATGGGCTTGATGGGTCTAATGGACTTAAGTGTCCTAATGATCTCAATGGACCTAAGTGGCCTAATGGGCCTAATGGGCCGAATGGGCCAAAGTGCCCTAATGGGATCGATAACCCTGATGGGCCAAACGGGCCAAATGGGTCAAATGGGTCTCGGTGGCCTCACGGGCCTCATGGGCTTAATGGGACTAATGGGAATAATGGGCCTAAGTGTCCTAAGTGGCCTATTGTGCCTAATGGATCTCAGTGGCGCAATGGGCCTAATGGGCCTAATGGGCCTAATGGGCCTAATGGGTGTAATGGGCCTAAGTGGCTTAATGGGCCTAAGTGGCCTTAATGGCCTAATGAGATGAATGTCCGTAAGTGGCATAATGAGCCTAAGTGTCCTAATGGGCCTAAGTGGTCTAATGGGCCTAATTGGACTAATGAGATTGATGGGACTAATGGTCCTTAGTGGCCTCATGGGCCTAATGGGGTTAAGCGACATAAGTAGCCTCATGGGACTAATAGGAATAATCAGCCTCATGGGCCTAAGTTGCCTATGGGCTTGATGGACTTAATGGGCCTCCCTGACCTAATGGTCCTCATAGGCCTAATGGGCCTGATCGACCTAATGGGAATAATGGACCTTAATGACCCAATGGACCCAATGGGCCTAATCAGCCCAATGGCCATAATGGGCCTCAATGGCCTAATGGGCCTAAGTGGCCTGATGGACCTTAGTGGTAGAATGAGCCCAATGGGGGGAAGTGGCCTAATGGTTTTAATGGGCATAAGTGGGTAAATGGGCCTAATGGGCCTAAGTGGCCTAATTGGCTTGATGGGCCTAATGTGCATCATGGGATAAGTGGGCCTAAGTGGCCTAAGTGTCCTAATTGGGCCTAAGTGGCATAATGGTCCTAGTGGTCCCAATGGTCCTAAGTGACCTAATGGGCCTGATGAGCATAATGGGACTAATGGGACTTAGTGGCCTAATGGGCCTAATAGGCCCAATGGGCATAATAGGCCTCATTGGCCCAATTGTCCTAATGGATCAATGGGCCTGATGGGCCTCATGGTCCTATTGGGCCTAAGTGGCCTAAGTGGCCTAATTGGCCTAATGGGCCCAATGAGCTTAATGGGCCTAGTGGGCCTCAGTGACCGAATGGGTCTGATAGGCCCGATTGGCATATTGGGCCTAATGGGCGTAATGGGCCTAAGTGGCCTAAGTGGCCTAATGGGCCTAATGAGACTATTGGGACTATTGGTCTTAATGGGCCTAAGTGGATTAATTGACCCAATTGGCCTAAGTGGCCGAATGATCTGAATGGTCCTAGTGGGCCTAAGTGGTAGAATAGGCCTAATGGGCATAAGTGGTGGAATGGTCTAAATAGGCCTAAGTTGCCTAATGAGATTAATGGGCCTAAGTGGACTAATCGGCCTGATGGGCCTAATGGGACTAAGTGGCCTCATGGTCTTGATTGACCTAATGAGCCTCATGGTCCAATTGGGCCACCTAGGCCTAGGTGGCTGAATGGACCTAGTGGGCCTAATGGACCTAGTGGCCTAATGCGCCTAATGGACCTAAGTTGCCGAATAGGCCTAGTGGGACTAAAGGGCATAATGGGACCGAGTGGCCTGATGGACCTAATTGTCCTCATGGTCATAATGGTCCTAATGGGCCTAATGGGCCTAAGTGGACTCATGGGCCCAATGGGCTTAATGGTCCTTGGTGGCCTAATGGGCCTAATGTGGCTAAGTGTCCTAGTGGGCCTGATAAGCCTAATGGGCCTCATGGACCTAAGTGTCCTAAGTGGAAAAATGATCCTAAGTGGCCTAATGGGATGAGTGGGCCTAAAGGGCCAAATGGGATGGATGGGCCTGATTGGATGGATGGGTCTATTGGGCCTCATGGGCCAAATGGAACTTGTTGGACTAAGTTTCCTCATGGGGCCCAATGAGAATAATGGGCCTAATGGGCCTAAGTGGCATAAGTGGGCCTAAAGAGCTAAATGGGATGAATGGGATGAAGTTACCTAATGGGCCCAATGGTCCTCATGGGGCTAATGGGCCTAATGGGCCCAATGGACCCAATGGGATGAATGAGACTAGTGGGCCCAATGGGCCTATTGGGTCTAAGTGGCCTAAGGGGATTAGTGGGTCTGATGGATTTAACGGGCCTAATGGGCCTAATGGGCCAAAGTGGCATGATGGGGTGAATGGTCCTCATGGGCCTAAGTGGCCTCATTATCCTAATGGGCCTAATGGACCTAAGTGTCCTAATGGGCCTGATGGGAATCATGGGCCTAATGGGCATCATGGGTGGAATGCCCCTCATGGGCCCAATGGGCCTCATGGTCCTAAGTGGCCTAATGGTATGAATGGGCCTAAGTGCCCTAATGGGCCTAGTGGGATGAGTGGGCCTAATGGGCCTAATGGGAATAATGGGGATAATGGGCCTAATCGACCGAATGGGCCAAATGAGCCTAAGTGGCCTAAGTGGATTAACGTGCCTAATGGGCCTAGTGGGACTAATGGGTTTAATGGCCCTAATTGGCCTAAGTTTCCTAATGTGCCTGATGGCCCTACATGACCTAATGGGCCTAAGTGGCCTAATCGGGCTAATCGATTGAATGGGCCTAATAGGCCTATGTGGCTAAGGGGCCTAACATGCCTAATGGGACTAATGGTTTTAATGGGCCTAATGGGATTAAGTGGACTAATGGGACTATGTGGCCTAATCGACCTAAGCCAAATGGTCCAAATGGGCCTAATGGGACTAATGGGTTTAATGGGCCTAAGTGGCCAAATGGGCATAATGGGCCTAGGTGGCCTAATGGGACTAATGGGTTTAATGGGCCTAAGTGACCTAAAGGGTCTAATGAACCTAAGTGTACTAAGTGTCCTAATGGGTTGAATGGGCCTAATTGGCCTAATGGGCCTAATGGGCCTCAGTGTCCTAATGGGCCAAATGGGCCTAAGTGGCCTAATGGGCCTAATGTGCTTAAGTGGCCTAATCCCCCTAATTGACTAAATGGGCCTAACTGGCCTAATTGTCCTAATGGGACTAAGTGGCCTAATGTGTATAATGGGATTAATGGGCCTAAGTGGCCTAAGTTTCCTAATCGTCCTAATCGCCTGAATGGGACTAATGGGCATAATTTGCCTAAGTGGTATAATGGGCCTAATGGGCCTAATGCCTAAGTGGCCTAAGTGGACGAATTGGCCTAGTGGGCATAGTGGACCTAATGGTCATAATGAGCATAATGGGCCTAAGTGAACTAATCGGTCTAATCAGCCTAATCAGATGAATGGGCCTAATGGACCTAAGTGACCTCTAATGGGCCTAATGGGCCAAAGTGGCCTAATGGGCCTAATGGACCCAAGTGGCATAATCAGCCTCATCAACTAAATGGGCCTAATGGGCCAAAAGGGACTAAGTGGCCTAATGAGCCTAACTGACCTAATTTGCCTAATCGACTGAATGGGCCTAATGGGCCTAATGGGCCTAAGTGTCCTAATGGGCCTAAAGGGCCTAATGGGCCTAAGTGGCATAATCAGGTAATCGACCAAATGGGCCTCAGTGGCCTAGTCATCCTAATCGATCAAATTGTAATAATGGGCCTAATGGGCCTAAGTGACCTAATGGACCTAAGTGGCCTAATGGGCCTAATGGGTCTAAGTGATCTAAGTGGCCTAGTCATCCTAATCAACCGAATGGGCCTAATGAGCCTAAGTAACCTAATGGGATGAATGGTCCTAATCGGCCTAATGGGTCTAAGTGGCCTAAGTGGCTGATTCAGCCTAATCAATTGAATGGGCCTAATAGGCCTTATGGGCCTAAGTGGACGATTGAGACTAATGGGTTTAAGTGACTGAATGGGGCCCAATGGGTCAATTTGACATAATGTTGTTAATGTGCCTAATGGGACTAAGTTGAAGAATGGGCTTAAGTGGCATAATGGGCCTTATTGGCCAAATGAGCATAAGTGGCTGAATGGGCCTAATGGTCCTAAGTGGCCTAATGGGCCTAGTGGGGCTAAGTGGTTGAATGCACCGAATGGGCCTAGTGCGCCTCATTGTACTAATGGGCCTAATGGGTGTAAGTGGCCTAATGGGTCTAGTGGGCTTAAGTGCCCGAATGGGACTAATGGGCTTAATGCACCCAATGGGCCTAATGGGTTGAATGGGACTAATGGGTCCAATGGGCCTTAGTGTCCTTGTGGGCCTAATGGGAATAATGGGACTAATGGGCCTAATTGGACGAATGGTCCCAATGGGCCTAAGTGGCCAAATGGGCCAATGGGCCTAAGTGACCTAATGGGTCTAAGTGGACTAATGGGCCAAATGGGACGAATGGGCCAAATGGACATAAGTGGCCTTATGGGATGAATGGGATGAATGGGCCTAATGGGCCTAATTGGACTAATGGGATAATGGGCCTAAGTGGCTGAATGGGACAATGGGCCTAAGTGGTCCAATGGGCCTAATGGGCCTAAGTGTCCTAATCATCCTAATTGAACGAATGGTCTATCTTGATGGGACTGAGTGGAATAATGGGCCTAATATGCCGAAGTGGTTAAATGGGCCTAATGGTACTGATGGGTCGAAGTGGCTTAATGGGCCTCATGGGCCCAATGGGCCTAGGGGGCCTAAGAGGCCTAATGGGATTAATGTGATTAATGGTATTAATGGGCTTAATGTGCTTAACAGGCCTAGGTACCATATGGGCCAAATGGGCCAAATGGGCCTAACTGGCATATGGGGCCAAATGGGCCTAAGAAGCCTAATGGGCCTAGGTGGCCTAATGGGCTTAATGGGTTTAACAGGTCTAGGAGACAAATGGGCCTAGTGGGGCTAAGGGGCCGAATGGGCCTAATTGGTATAAGTGGCCTAATGGGCCTAGGTGGCCTAATGGGCCAAAGTTGCTTAATCAGCCTAATGGGCTTAATGGGCCTAGTGGGCCTAATGAGCCTAAGTGGACCAATGTGCCTAATGGGAAAAATTGTCCTAAGTGTCCAAATGGGCCTAATGGCCCTAAGTGGCCTAATTAGCCTAATGGACTTAATGTGCCAAGTGGTCCTAAGAGGCCTAATGGGCCTTAGTGGCCCAATTACCCTAATGTGCCTAGTGAGCCTAATGGGCCTAAGTGGCCCAATGGGATTAATGGGCTTAATGGGCCTGTGGTCCAAATGGGCATAATGGCCAGATGGGCCTAAGAGGATGAATGGGCCTAAGGGGCCGAATGGGCCTAAGGGGCTGAATGGGCCTAAGGGGCCGAATGGGCCTAATTAGCCTAAGTGGCCTAGTGGGTCGAATGGGCCTAAGTGGCCTAATTGGCCTAAGTTGCCTAATCGGCCAAATGGTCTTAATGGTCCTAAGGGGCCTTAATGGGCGTAATGGGTCTAATGTGCCTAAGTGGCCTAATCGGCCTAATGGGATAATGGGCTTAGTGGGATAATGGGCCTAATGTGTCTTGTGGGCCTAATGGGCCTAAGTGGCCTAATGGGCCTAACGGGCCTAAGTGGATTAAGTGGCCTAATGGTCGTAAGTCACCTAATGGGCCTAATGGACCTAATGGGCCTAATGGGCCTAAGTGTCCTAATGGGCCTAATGGGCCCAAGTGGCCTAATGAGCTTAATTGGCTAAATGGGCTTAATGGTTCTAACGGGCCTAAGTGGCCTAATGGGCCTATTGGGTCAAAGTGTCCTAATGGTCCTAATTGGTATAATGGGCATAATGGGCCACATGGAATTCATGGGCCTAACTGGCCTCATGAGCCTCATTGGCCTAAGTGGCCTAATGGGTTTAATGGGCCCAAGGGGTCTAATGAGTTTAAGGGGCCTAATGGGATGAATGGGATTAAATGGCCTGGGTGCCAAATGGGCCTAATGGGTTGAATGAACCTAATAGGCCAAATGGGCCTAATGGGATTAAGTAACCTAATGGGCCTAATCGTCCTAAGTGGCCTAATGGGAATAAGTGTCTTAATCAACCCAATGGGATTAATGGGCCTAATGAGCCTAAGGGGCGTAATGGGTCTAAGTTTCCTAATGGGCCTAAGGGACCTAATGGGCCTAAGTGACCAAATGGGCCTAGGTGGACTAACAGGATTAATGGACTTAACCGGCCTAGGGTCTAAATGGGCATTATGGGCCTAATGGGCCAAATGGGTCGAATGGGATTAAGTGGCCTAATGGGTCAAATGGGCCTAAGTGGCCTAATCGGCCTAATGGGCATAAGTGGCATAATGGGACAAATGGGCCTTTATGGCCTCATGGTCCTAGGTGGCCTAATGGACATAATGGGCTTAACGGGCCTAGCGGCCAAGTAAGCCTAATGGGCCAAATGGGCCTAATTGGCCGAAGTGGCCAAATGGGCCTAAGTGGCCTGATCGGCCAAAGTTTCCTAATAGGCCTAATGGGATTAATAGGCCTAATGGGACTAATGGGACTAATGGGACTAAGTGTCCAAATGGGTTGAATGGGCCTAATTGGCCTAATGGTCCCAATTGACCTAATGGGCCTAAGGGGTCTAATGGGCCAAAGTTGCCTAATCGACCTAATGGGTTTAATTCACCTAATGGGCCTAATTGGCCGAATGGGCCTAAGTGGCCTAATGGGACTAAGTGTCCTAATCATCCTAATGGGCTTAATGGGCCTAGTGGACCTAGGTGGCCTAGTGGACCTAATGGGCCTTAGTGTCCTAATCGACCTAATGTGCCCAAGTGGCCTAATGGGCATAAGTGGCCTAATGGGCTTACTGGGCATAAGAAGCATAGAGGAAAAATGGGACTAATGGGCCTAATGGGCCTAATGGGTTGAATGGGCCTAATTAACCTAATTGTGCCAATGGACCTAATGGGCCTATGTGGCCTAATGGGCCTGAGTTGCCTAATCGGCGTAATGGGTTTAGTGGGCCTAAGGGGCCTAATGGGACTAAGTGGCCTAATGGGCCTAAATGGCCTCATTGACCTAATTGGATTAATGGTCTAAAGGGTCCTAATTGGTTGAATGTGCCTCAATGGCCTAAAGGGCCTAACGGGCGGAAGTGGTCTAATGGGCCTAATGGGCCTAAGTGGCCTAATGGGCCTAATGGGCCTAAGTGGCCTAGTGGGGATAAGTAGCCTAATTGGATAAATGGGACTAAGTGGCCTAATGATGCAAATGGTCCTAATGGTCTTAAGTGGCATAATGGGCCTAATGGCCCTAAGTGGCCTAATGGGCCGAAGTGGCTGAATGGGCCTAATGGACAAAATGGGCCTATATAGCCTAAGTGGCTTAATGGACCTAATGGGACTAAGTGGCATATTGGGCCTAAGTGGACTAAGTGGCCGAATGAGCCTAATGGGCCTAAGTGTCCTAATGGGCCTCAGTGGCCTAATGTGCCTAAGTGGCTAATTGTCCCAGGTGGTCTAACGGGCCTAAGTGGACTAATGGGCCTAATGAGACTCAATGGACTAATGGGACTAATGGGCCTAAGTGGCCTAAATGGTCGGATGGGACTTAGTGGCCTAATGGGCATATTTGGCCTCAGTGGCCTAATGGCCTAAATTGCCCTAAGTGGCCTAAGTGGTCTAATGGGCCTAATCATCCTAAGTGGCCTAAGTGGACTAATGGGCCTAATGGGCCTAAGTGGCCTAATGGGTCGAATGGGCCTAGGTGGTCTAATGGGCCGAATGGGCCTAAGTGGCCTAATGGGCCTAATGGGCCTCAGTGGCCTAATGATCCCAATAGGCCTCAGTGGCCTAATGGGACTAATGGTCATGATGGGCCTAAGTGGCCTAATGAGATGAATGGGCCTAAGTGGCCAAATGGGCCTAATGAGCCTAATGGACCTAACTAGGCTAATGGGCCTAATGGGCCCAAGTGGCCTAATGAGTCGAATGGACATGAGTGGCCTAATGGGCTTGATGGGATTGATGGTCCGAATGGGCTGAATGAGTCTAAGTGGCTGAATGGGCCTAGTGGGCCGAATAGGCCTAAGTGGCCTAATGAGACAAATTTGCCTAAGTGGCCTAGTGTGAATAATGGGCCTAAGTGACATGATGGGCTAGATGAGGCCAATGGGACTAATGGGACTCATTGGCCTCATGGGCCTAATAGCCTAATGGGAATCATGGGCCTAAGTGGCCTAATGGACCTAATGGGCCTTAGTGGCTTAATGGGCCTATGTAACCTAATGGGCCTAATAGTCCTCAGTGGCTTAATGGGCTTAAGTGTCCTAATGTGCCTAGTGGGCCTAAGTGAACTAATGAGAGGAGTGGGCCTAATAGGCCTAATGATCCTAAGTGACCTAATGGGCTTGATGGGCCTCAGTGGACTCATGGGCCTTATGGGACTAATGGGCTTTAGTGGCCTAAGTAGCCTAATGGGCGTAATGGGCCTAAGTTGCTGAATGGTCATGATGGGCCTAATGGGACTAATGGGCCTTAGTGGCCTAGTTGGATTCATGGGCCTAAGTGGCCCGATAAGCCCAATGGGCATAATGGGTCTCAGTGGCCTAATGGGCCTGGTGGGTCTGATGGGCCTAATGGGCCTCACAGGTCTAAGTGGTTCAATGGGCCCTATGGGCCTTATTATTCTAATGGAATGAGTGAGCCTAATGGGTCTAAGGGGCCTAATGGGCCTGATTTGCCAAATGGGGCTTAGTGGCCGAATTTTCCTAATGAGCCTAATGGGCCTGGTAGGACCAATGGGAATAACGGGCCCAAGTGGCCCAATGGGACTAATGGGCCTAAGTGTCCTAATGGGCCTAGTGGGCCTAAGTGGCCTAATGGGTCTGATGAGCCTAATGTGGCGAATAGGCCTAAGTGTCCTAAGTGTCCTGATGGGCATAATGGGCCCCAGTGGCCTAATGTGCCTAATGGGCCTAAGTGGCATAATGGGACTGATGTGATTAATGGGTCAAATGAGCCTCAATGGACGAATGGGACTCATGGTCCTGATAGGACCAATGGGAATAATGGGACCAATGGGAAGAATGGGCCTTTGTGGCTTAATGGCCCAATAGGCCTAAGTGCCCGAATGTGCCTAATGGGTCTAAGTGGATGAATGGGCCTGGTGGAACTAAGTGGTAGAATGGGAATAGTGGGCCTAAGTGGCCTAATGGTCCTAAGTGTCCTCATGGTCCTAATTGGCCTAAGTGGATGGATGGTCCTAATGGGCCTTATGGGACCAATGGGCCTCCGGGGTCTAAGTGGCCTAACGAGCCTAGTGGGACTAATGAGCCTAAGTTTCCTAATGGACCTAATGGGTTTAAGTGGCCTAATGGGCCGAATGGGCCTAATGTGACTAGTGGGACTAAGTGGCCAATGTGCCTAATGGGCCTAAGTGGCCTAAAAGGCCAAATCAGCCTAATCGAAAAATTGGGCCTAATGGGCCAAAGTGGCCCACTGGGCCTAATTTTCCTGGGTGGCTGAATGGGCCTGATAGGCCTAAGTGTCTTTCCTAATGTGCTTGATAGGCCTAAGTAGTCTAATAGACCTAATGGGCATCATGGGCATAAGTTGACCTCTTGGGCCTCATGGGACTAAGTAGCCTAATGGACCCAAGTGGCCTAATGGGCCTAATGGGCCTAATGGGATTAATGGGATTAACATGCCTAGGTGCTAAATGGACTGAATGGGCTTAATAGGACTAAGTGGACTAATGGGCCTAAATGGACTAAGTGGCCTAATCGACCAAATGGGATTAATGGTCCTAATGGGCCTAATAGGCTTAATGGGCCTAAGTGGCCTAATTGACCTAAGGGGACTAATTGGCCTAAGTGGCTCAATGGGATTGGGTGGCCTAATGTGTTTAATGGTATTAATGGGCCTTGTAGAAAAATGGTCGTAATGGGATAAATGGGCCTCAGCGGCCTAATGGACCTAAGCAGCCTAATGGGCCTAAGTGGCCTAATAGGCGTAATGGTCATAGTGGGTTGAAAGGTCCAAATGGGCCTAAGGGGACTAATGGGCATAAGTTGTCTAATGGGCCTAGGTGGCCTAATGGGCTTGATGGGCTTAACAGGACTAGGGTCCAAATGGGCCAAATGGGCCTAATTGGCCTCAATAGCTTAATGGGCCTAATGGGCATAATGAGATTAATGGGTCGAATTAACCTAATGGACAAAGTTACCTAATTGGCCTAATGGGCATAATGTGGCCAATGGAATGAATGGGCCAAATGGGCCTAAGTGGACTAATGGGCCTAATGGGCCTAATTGGCCTAATTGGCCTAAGTGGACTAATGGTTCAAATTGGCCTAATGGGCCAAAGTTTCCTTATTTTCCTAATGGGATTAAGGTGCTTAATGGGACTAATTGTCCTAAGTGGCCTAATGGGACTAAGTGACCAAATCGACCTAATGGGCTTAATGGGATGAGTGGGCCAAAGTGGCCTAATCATCCTTAGTCGCCTAATCGGCCTAATGGGTCTAAGTGGGAAAATGGGCCTAAGTGTTCTAATGAGGTTATTGGGCTTAATGGGCCTAGGGGCCTAATGGGCCTAATGTGATGAATTGGCCTAATTAGCCTAAGTGGCCTAATGCGTCTAATGGGTCTCAGTTGCCTAATTGGTATATTGGGATTAATGGGCCTAAGGTGTCTAATGGTCCTAATGGGCCTAATGTGCTTAATGGGCCTAATGAGACTAGATGTACTAATGGGATTAAGTGGCCTAATCGGTCTAATTGGCTTAATGATCCTAGTGGGCCTAAGTGGCCTTATGGGCCTAATGGGTCTAAGTGGCTTGATCGGCCTAATGGGCCTAAGTGGCCTAATAGGCCTAAGTGGCCCAATGGGCATAATGGGCCTAAGTGGCCTAATGGGTCTAATTGGCCTAAGTGGCCGAATGAGCTGAATAGCCCTAATTAACCCAATGGACCTAATGGGCGTAAGTGGCCTAATAGGCCTAATGGGCCTAAATGGTGTGATGGGGCTAATGGGCCTAAGTGGCCTCATGGGCTTAAGGACCTTAGTGCCCTAAAGGGCCTCAGTGACCTCATGGGCCAAATAGGCTTAATAGTCCTAATGAGACTAATGGACTTAAGTGGCCTATGTGGTCCAATGGGCCTAATGGGCCTAAGTGGCCTATGTGCTCCAATGGGCCTGATTGGCCATATGGTCCAAATTTGTCGAATGGGACTAATGACACTAAGTGGTCAAGTGGGCCTAATGACCTAATGGGCCTAATGGGTTTAATGGGCCTAAATGGCCCAATGGGCCTAATGGGTTTAATGGGCCGAAGTGGCCAAATGGGCGCAATGAGCCGAGGTGGCCCAATGGGCCCAATGGGCCTGAGTGGATTAATGGTTCTAATGAGCCGAATGGGTCTAAGTGGTCCAATCGGTCTAAAGGGCCTAATGGGGAAAAGTGGCCTAATTTACCTAAGTGGCTGAATGGGACTAAGTGGTCGAATGGGACTAATGGGCCTAAGTGGTCGAATGGGACTAAGTGGCCGAATGAGACTAATGGGCCTAAGTAGCGGAATGGGATTAAGTGTCCCAATGGGTCTAATGGGCCTAATGGGTGTAAGTGGCCTAATGAGAATATTTTCCAAATGGGTCGTAGTGGCCTTATGGGATTAATGGGACCAAGTGGCTGAATGAGCCAAATGGGCCTAAGTGGCGAAACTATCCCAATGGGCCTAACTGGGCTAATGGGCCTAATAGAACTAAGTAGCCTAATGGGTCTAACGGACCTAAGTTGACTCATGGGCCTAATGGGCTTAAGTGGCATAAGTGGTCTAATCAACCTAATTGATCGAATAGGCCTAAGTGGCCTAATGGGTCCAATTTTTCAAAATGGGCCAATTGGGCCTTAGTTGCCCAATGTGCCTAATTTTCCTAAGTGGCCTAATGGGACGAATGGGATGAATGGGATGAATGGTCCTAATGGGACTAAGTGGATGAATGGGACTAATTGGTCTAATGGTCCTAAGTTTTATAATGGGCCTAAGTGGCCGAATGTGCCTAAGTGGCCCAAATGGGCCTAATGGACAGAATGGGGCTAAGGGCCCCGAATGGGCCTAATGTGCCGAATGGACCTAATGTGCTGAATGGGCCAAAGTGTCCTAATGAGCCTAATTTTCATAAGTTGACTAATGGGACAAATGGGACTAATGGGATGAAAGGGCGTAATGGGACTAAGTGGCATAATGGGCCAAATTAGTCTAATGGGCCTAAGTGTCATAATGTGCCTTAGTGGATGAATGAGCCTAAGTGGCCCAAATGGGCATAATGGACCGAATGGGGCTAAGGTCCCAAATGGGCCTAACGTGCCAAATGGGCCGATGTGGCTTAATGAGACTAATTGGCCTAATGGGCCTAATGGCCTGAATGGACCTAAGTGTCCCAATGGGACGAATGGGCCTAATGTGCCAAAGGTGACTAATGGGTCTAATGGGCCTAATGGATCTAAGGGACCTAATGGGCCAAACGACCCTAATGGGCCAAATGGGCCTAATCGGGCTAATGGGCCTAATCGGCCTAATGGGACTAAGTGGCCTAATGGGCCCAAGTTTCCTAATGGGAAAAAGTGGCCTAATGGGACTAATGGGCCTAAGTGTCATAATGGGCCTAAGTGGCCTAATGGGCCTAATGGACGTAAGTGGCCTAATGGACTGAAGTGGCCTAATGGGCCGAATGGGCCTACGTGGCCTCATGGGCATAGTGGGCCTAAGTGGCATAATGTGCCTAATGGCCATGATGGGCCTAATGGGATAAAGTGGCCTAATGGGCCTAATGGGACTAAGTGGCCTAATGGGCCTATGTTGTCTAATGGGCCTAAGTGGCCTCATGGGCGTAATGGGACTAAGTGGCCTAATGCATCAAATGGGCCTAATTGGCCTAATTGGCCTAACGGGTCTAAGTAGCCTAAGGGGACTAATGGGCCTAAGTGGCCTAATCGACATAATGGAATTAGTGGGTTGAAGTTTCCAAATGGGCCTAATGGTCCAAAGTGTCTTAATGGGCCTAATTGGAAAAAGTGTCATAATGGGCCTAAGTGGCCTATTTAGCATAATGGGCCTAAGTGGACTAATCAGCCTAATGGGATTAATGGGCCCAAATGGACTAATGCGCATAATGGGCCGAAGTGGACAAAGTGCCCTAATGGGCATAATGGTGCAAAGTGGCCTCATCAGCCTAATGGGCCTAAGTGGCCTAATGGGCCTAAGCGACAAAACGACTCTAAAGGGCCTAAGTGTCCTAATGGTTATAATGGGCCTAAGTGGCCTGATGGGCCTAATGGGCCTATGTGGCCTCATGTACCTAAAGGGCCTAGGTGGCCTCATGGGAATAATGGGCCTCAATGGCCTCATGAGCCTAATGGGCCTAAAGGGCTTGGGGTCCTAAGTCGCCTAATAGGCCTAATCAGCCTAATGGGCCTAAGTAGCCTAATGGGCCTAATGTGATTATGTTGTCTAATGGGCCCAATAGTACTAATGGGATGAATGGGCCTAATGGCCCTAATGGGTTTAATGGGCCTAAATTGCCTAATGGGCCTAATGGGTCGAAGTGGCCAAAATGGGTGTAATGAACCAAGGTGGCCCAATGGGCCTGAGTAGCTTAATGGGTCGTATGGGTTGAATGGGCCAAAGTGGCCTAATGGGACTAAGTGGGAGAATAGGCCTAAGTGGCCTAATGGGGCTAATGGGCCTAAGTGGATGAATGTGCCTAAGTGGCCGAATGGGGATAATGGGCCTAAGTAGCCGAATGGGCTTAAGTGGCCCAATGTATCTAATAGGCCTAATGGGTGTAAGTGGACTAATGGGCATAATTTTACAAATGGACCTAAGTGGTCTAATGGGATTAATGGGACCAAGTGGTCGATTGATCCAAATGGGCCTAAGTGGCCAAACTGGCCCAATGGGCCGAATGGGCCAAATGGGCTGAATGGGCCTAAGTGGCCTAATGGACCTAATGGGACTAAGTGGCCTAATGGGCCTAATGGACCTATGTGGCCTCATGGTCCTAAGGGGCATAAGTGGCATAAGTGGTCAAATCGACCTAATTGACCGAATGGGCCTAAGTGGCCTAATGGGCCTAAGTTTCCAAATGGGCCTATTGGGCCTTAGTGGCCTAATGGGCCTAATTTTTTGAAGTGTCCTAATGGGAATAATGGGACGAATGGGATGAATGGGCCTAATGGGACTAAGTGGATGAATGAGATTAATTGGTCTAATGGGCCTAAATTTTATAATGGGCCTAAGTGGCTGAATGCACCTAAGTGTCCCAAATGGGCCTGATGGCCCGAATGGGGCTAAGGGCCAGAATGGGCCTAACGTGCCAAATGGGCCTGACGTGCTGAATGGGATGAAGTGGCCTAATGGGCCTAATTTTTCTAAGTTTCCTAATGGGCCAAATGAGACGAATGGGATGAATGGGCGTAACGGGAATAAGTGGCCTAATGGGCCTAATTGGTCTAATGGGCCTAAGTGTCATAATGTGCCTAAGTGGATGAAAGATCCTAAGTGGCTCAAATGGGCCTAATGGCCCGAATGGGGCTAAGGGACCAAATGGGCCTAACATGCCGAATGGGCCGAAGTGGCTTAATGAGCCAAATTAGCCTAATGGGCCTAATGGCCCGAATGGTCCTAAGGGTCCCAATGTGAAGAATGGGCCTAATGGGCCAAAGTGGTCTAATGGGCCTAATGGGCCTAATGGATCTAAGGTGCCTAATGGGTCTAATGGGCCAAACGACCCTAATGGGCCTAATCGGCCCAATGGGCCTAAGTGGCCTAATTAGCCTAAGTTTCCTAATGGGAAAAAGTAGCCTAATGGGACTAATGGGCCTAAGTGGAATAATGGGCCTAAGTGGCCTAATGGGCCTAATGGACGTAAGTGTCCTAATGGGCCGAAGTGGCCTAATGGGCCTAATGGTCCTATGTGGCATCATGGGCGTAGTGGGGCTAAGTGGCATAATGGTCCTAATGGTTCTGATGCCTAATGGGAAGAAGTGGCCTAATGGGTCTAATGGGCCTTAGTGGCCTAATGGGCCTAAGTTGTCTAATGGGCCTAAGTTGCCTCATGGGCGTAATGGGACTAAGTGGTCTAATGCATTGAATGGGCCTAATTGGCTGAATGGGCCTAATGGATCTAAGTGGCCTAAGGGGCCTAGAGAGCCTAAGTGGCCTAATCGACATAATGGGCTTAGTGGGTCAAAGTTGCCTAATGGGCCTAATGGTCCAAAGTGGACTAATGGGCCTAATGGGTCAAAGTGGCCTAATGGACCTAAGTGGCCTATTGAGTCTAATGTGCCTAAGTGGACTAATCGGCCTAATGGGATTAATGGGCCTAAATGGACTAATGGGCATAATGGGCTAGAGTGGTCAAAGTGGCCTAATGGGCATAGTGGTCCAAAGTGGCCTCATCGGCCTAATGGGCCTAAGTGGCATAATGAGCCTAAATTTCCTAAGTGGCCTAATGGTTCTAATGGGCCTAAGTGGCCTGATGGGTCTAATGGGCCTAAGTGGCCTCATGGACCTAAAGGGCCTAGGTAGCCTCATGGGCATAATGGGGCTAAATGGCCTCATGAGCCTAATGGGACTAAAGGGCTTGGGGGCATAAGTGGCCTAATGGGCCTAATCAGCCTAATGTGCCTAAGTAGCCTAATGAGCCTAATGGGTTTAAGTTGTCTAATGGGCCCAATAGGACTAATGGGCCTAAGTGGTCTAATGGGCCTAAGTGACCTAATCAACCTGGTGGTCCTAATGGGTGTAATGGGATTAAGTGGTCAAATGGGCCTAATGGGCCTATGGGGCTAATGTGATGAATGGGATTAAGTGGCATAGTGGGTCTAATGGGAAAAATGTTCCTAGTGTGCCTAATGGGCCTAAATGACTTAATGGGCCTACTAGGCCTAAGTTGAATAATGGGCCTAAGTGGACTAGTGGGCCTGATGGGTCGAATGGGCTGACGTGACCTAATAGGACTAAGTGGCCTAATGGGATTAGTGGTCCTAATGGGCCCAATGGCTATAATGGGATTAAGTGGCCTAATGGGCCTAAAGGGACTAATGGGCATAAGTGGCCTAATTATCCCAACAGGCATAAGTGGCATAATGGGACAAACTGTCCTAACGGGCCTAAGTGGCCTAAGGGTCCTAACTGGCCTAATGGTCCTAATGGGCCTAAGTGGCCCAAAGGTACTAATTGGCCTAACCGGGCTAATGGGCCTAACAAGTTGAATGGTCCCATGTTGCCTAGTGGGCCTACATGTCCAAATGGGCCTAAGTGGACTAATAGGCCTAAAGAGCCTAATCAGCCAAAGGGGCCTAATGGGCCTAAGTGGCATAATCATAGCCTAATGGGCCTAAGTGGTCTAATGGGTCCAATGGGTGTAATTGGACTATATGGCCTAATGGGCATAATGGGACTAAGTGGCCTAATGGGCTGAATGGGATGAATCGGCCTAATGGGCCTAATGGGCCTAAGTGGCCTAATCGGCCTAAAGAGCCTAATGGCCCAAAGCAACCTAATGGGCCTAAGTGGCATAATCGGCCTAATGGGCCTAATGGTCCTAAGTGGACTAATGGGCCTAATGGACCTAATTGACCAAAGTGGCCTACTAGGCCTAAGTGACATAATTGTTACCAAATGGGCCTAAGTGTCCCAATGGGCCCAATGGACCTAAGTGTCCTGATGGGCCTAATGGGACTAAGTGGGCGAATGAGTCAAATGGACTGAATGGGCCTAATGGACTAAAAGGGCCTATGTGGCCTAATGGGATGAATGGGACTAAGTACCATAATGGGACAAATGGGCCTAATGGGCCTAAGTGGCTGAATGGACCTAATGAGCCGAATGTGCCTAATGGTTTCTAATTGGCCTAAGTTTCCTAGTGGGCCAAATCAGCCAAATGGGTCTAAGTGGCCTAATTGGCATGATAGGTCAATTAGGCCTAAGTAACGTAATGTGCCTAATGAAACGAATGAGATTAAGTTTCCCAATGGGCCTAATGGGATGAATGGGATGAAGTTTCCGAATGGGCCTAATGGGCCAAAAGGTGTTAATGGTATGAATGGGACAAATGATCTTAATGGGCCTAAGTGGCCTAATAGTCGTAATGGGCCTAAGTGGCCTAATGGACCTAAGTGGCCTAAACTTTCTAGTGGGCATAGTGGGTCGAATGGACCCAATGGGACAAAGTGGACTAGTGTGGTGAATTAGTCGAATGGGCCTAATTGTTCATAGTGGCCCCAATGGACTAACTAGACCAAAGTGGCCTATTGGACCGAATGGGCCTAAAGGGTCCAATGGGTGTAATGGTCTGAATTGGTCGAATGGGACTAAAGGATCCAATGGGATTAATTGGCCTAATTATCCAAATGTGTCAGATGGGTCTAATGGTCCAAGTGGGATGAAGTGTCTTAATGGACTTACTGGGCCTGATGGAACTATTGGGCCTAATGGACCTAATGGGCCTAAGTGGCCTAATGATCTTAAGTTCACAAATGTTCCTAATGAGACTAATGGGAGTAATGGGCGTAATGGGACTAAGTTATCCAATGGGACTAGTGGGGTTAAGTGGGCTAATGGTCCTAATGGGCCTAAGTGGACTAATGGGCCGAATGGGCCTAAGTGGTCTAATGGGCCCAAGTGGCTGAATTGGCCCAATGGGCCTAATGGGATGAATGGTCCTAATGAGTTGAATGGTCCTAATGGGAATAAGTGGACTAACAAGAAAAAATGGTCTAATGGTCCCGATGGACATAACGGGCCAAATTTTCCTAATGGGCCCAAAGGGCCAAATGGTCCAAATGGGCCTAAGTGGCCTAATGGGCCTAAGTTCCCTAATGGGTCAAAGTGGCATAATGGACACAATGGGCCTAAGTTTCATAATGGGCATGAGGGGCCTAAGTGACCTAATGGTCCAAAGTGGAAGAATGGTCTTAATGGGCATAATAGGCCTTAGTGGCCAAATCGACCTAATGGGCATAATGGGCCTAAGTTTATGAATAGTTCAAATTGGCCTAAGTGGACCAATGGTCCAAATGTTCCTAAGTTGAACAATGGGCCTAATGGGCCTAAGTGGACCTACTGGGTCTAATGGGCCTACTGGGCCTAATGGGCCTACTAGGCATAATAGGACTACTAGGACAACTGGGCCTAATGGGCCTAATGGGCCTAAGTGGCAGAATGTGCCTAAGTGGCCTAATGGGAATAAGTTTCTTAATGGGTCTAATGGGCCTAAGTTTCCTAATGGGTTTAATGGGCCTAATGGGACTATGTGGCATAATGGGCCAAAGTGGATGAATAGGCCTAATGGGATTAATGGGAATAATGGTCCGAAGTGGCCAAATGGGCCCAATGGGCCTAAGTTTCCACATGGGCCTAATGATCCCCAGTGGCCTAATGGGCCTAATGTGCCTATTGGGCCTAAGTGGCCTAATGGGCCAAAGTGGACGAATGTACATATAGGCCTAATGGGCATAATGGGCCTAATGGGCCTAATGGACCTAATGGGCCTAAGTGGAATAATGGACATAATGGTCCTAATGGGTCAAAGTGGACGAGTGGGCATAATGGGCCTAATGGGACAAAGTGACCAAATGGGCCTAATGCGTATAAGTGGCCTAATGGGCCTATTGGGCCTGATTGGCTTAATGGGCCTAATGGGCCAAATGAGCCTAAGTGGCCTAATGGGACAAAGTGGATGAATGTGCCTAATGGGATGAATAGGCATAATGGGCCTAATGGGCCAAAGTGGCCAAATGGGCCAAATGGGCCTAAGTGGCCTAATGGGCCTAATGGGACTAATGGGCCTAAGTGGGTACGATTGCACTTTTCGATTGCACTGGGTACCATTCCTTTTCAATTAGAATCATCTCTTTCTTCTCTTCCACCTAGATACAATAAATCTGGATACGATTTGGAATACCACTTTTTCCCTTTCTTCCATTAAGCTTTCATGATAAGTTCTTCAACCAACTTATGATTTATAAAATATGAATCAGAAAAGCATAGTCAAATTTAATTTTATTATAGTTATTAGACTTAGATACTTCATCAAAACAAACACTTCTTTCATACCAGATCAAGTGTGAATCTGATGACTATTTACTTCCAGCAAGTTGCATTCTCCATATGACCAATTTTCTCTTTCCATATAATGATCAATTCCTCATTATGATCCTTTCACATACTAGACCCAAGACAAGTCTAATTAGAGCCTTTTCTTTTAAGTATCTTTGCCTCATTATAATGGACAGAGTGAGTCTGATTCTTTTGAAAATAACGGCTAGTATGATTTCCACCAAATACAAAGTGATGTGATTTTCTTTCTTCAAAAGATTTCCTTGACACCAAAATACAACACATAAAAACAAACACCTTCCTCATCATCATGGTCCCAAAAATCCCCCCTTTGGATTTTTTTTGTAAACCAAGTTTCATAAATCATTGAACTTAGGCCCATTTTTCCCATTTGGTCCATTTCCCACTTAGTCCCATTAGGAAACCTAGGCCTATTAGGCCCATTAGGCCACATACACCCATTAGACTCATTAGGCCACTTTTGCCCATTATCCCATTTGACCCATTTGACCATTTAGTCATGTTAGTCCCATGAGGCCCATTAGGTCACATCGGCCCATTTGGCCACTTTGGCCCATTAGGCCCATTATCCTAAATAGGCACTTGAGGCCCATTAGGCCACTTCGGCCCATTAGGACACTTAGGCCCATTGGGTTAGGCCTATTAGGACCATTCGGCCCATTCAGACCATTGGGCCTATTATGTAACTTAGGCCACTTAGGCCCATTAGTCCACATACACCCATTACAACCATTAGGCCTATTAAGTAACTTAGGAAATTTAGGCCCATTAGGAAACTTAGTCTCAGTCGACCCATTAGACCAATTAAGACACTTATGCCCATTTAACCCATTAGGACCATTATGTATATTAGACCCATTAGACTGATTAGGCTACTTAGGCCCATTAGACCCATTAGGCCCATTAGGACCATTAGTAAACTTAGCCCACTTAGGGCCATTGAGCCACTTAGACCCATTGGACCCATTAGGGCCATTAGGAAACTTGAGAAATATATGACCATTAGTCCACTTAGACCTATTAAACCCATTATGCCCATTAATCCCATTACCCATTAGGCTCGTTAGGCCACTTATGCCCATTAGGCCCATTTAGCCACTTCGGGCAATTAGGCCCATTAGGACACTTAATCACATTAAGCTCTTTAGGTCACTTCGAACCATTAGGCAACTTAGGAAACTTAGGCCCATTGGACCCATTAGGCCCATTAGTTCCATTAGGCCCATTCATCCCATTAAGCGCATTAGGTAACATTGGCCACTTAAGCCAGTTGGACCCATTAGGCCCATTGGATCCATTAGGCCCATTAGGGAACTTAGGAAACTTAGGTCAATTAGGCCACTTAGGCCCATTGGACCCATCAGGCCAATTAGGCAACTTAGGATACTTAGTCCCATCAGGCCACTTAGGCCCACTTGGCCCATTCAGTCCATTAGGACACTTAGGCACATTCCCCCCATTTGGACCATTAGACCCATTAGGCCGATTAGCCCACTTAGGACCATTATACCCATTAGGACCATTATGAAACTTAGAACACTTAGGCCCATTCGACCACTTAGACCCATTGGACCCATTAGGTCCATTAGGCAACTTAGGCCACTAAGGACCATTAGGCCACTTAGACCCATTTGACCCATTAGGCACATTGGACCCATTATGCCCATTTGGCAACTTAGGCCACTTGAGTCATTAGACCACTTAGAACCAGTAGACCCATTAGGTCCATTAGGCAACTTAGGCCACTTACACCCATTGGAACCATTAGTCCCATTATGCTCATTAGGCAACTTAGGCCACTTCGACCCATTAGGCCAATTAGGCCCATTGGACACATTAGGCTAAATTATCCATAATGGTCCAATTAGGCCCATTAGGCCCATTGGCCCCATTAAACCACTTAAGACCTATATTCCCATTAGGCGACTTAGGCACATTAGGCTACTTAGGCCCATTAGGCCCCTTAGATCCATTAGGCCCATTGGGCCCCTTAAGCCCATTCGACCAATTAGGCCATTTGGCCCACTAGGTCGAATTGGCCATAATGGGCCCATTCATCCCATTAGGTCACTTAGGACTAACGGGTCCAATCGTCCCATTAGGCCTATTAGGTCACTTAGGCCACTTAGGCCCATTAGGACACTTAGGCCCATTAGGCCCCTTAGACCCATTAGACCAATTAGGCCGATTGGACCCCTTAGGCCCATTAGGCCAATTAGGCCTTTGGTCCCATTATTCCCACTAGGCCACTTAGGCCAAATAGGCCCAATACCCCCATTTAGTCTATTAGGTCACTTAGGCCACTTAGGCCCCTTAGGTCCAACATGCCCCTTATACCATTAGACCCATTGGGCCCCTTAGGCCCATTGATCCCATTTGGACCATTAGGTTCATTAGGCCACTTAGGCATACTCGTCCACTTTGGCTCATTAGCCCCCTTAGACCCATTAGGCCCATTGGAACCATTAAGCCCATTAGGTCCATTTGGGAAATTTGGCCATTAGCCCATTAGGTTGAATTGACCATAATGGGATCATTAGTCCACTCAGGCCCATTAGTCCATTATACCTATTAGAATGAATTGGTTATAGTGGACCCATTAGGCTACTTAGGCCCAATAGGTCCATTGATACCATTAGGCCCATTAGGCCAATCAGGCCACTTAGGGCCAACTGGTCCACTCGACCCATTAAGCCCATTGGGCCTATTAGGCTGAATGAGTCTTAATTGGCCCATTAGTACACTTAGGCCCAATAGGAACATTTGGACCATTAGGACACTTAGGCCACTCAGGCCCATTGGGCCAATTTGGCCCAATGGACCTATTAGGCCACTTAGGACCAATTGGTTGGTTTGGCCACTTAGGCCCATTTGGCCCCTTAGTCCACCAAATCCCATTGACCCATTTGTCCCATTAGGCCCATTTGGCCACTTAATCACATTAAACCCATTAGGCCACATAGGCCACTTAGGCCCATTCAATCCTTAGGCCCATCAGGCCATTTAGGTCAATTTAGGTCATTTAGGACAATTAGGCGAATTAGGCCATTTAGGTCATTTAGTCCAATTAGGTCATTTAGGCTGTTTAGGCCAATTTAGGCCATTTAGGCCAATGAGACCAATTCAATCCAATTAGGCCAATTTAGTCCCTTTAGGGCATTTAGGCCAATTAGAATATTTATTCCATTTAGGAAAATTTAGGTTAATTAAGCCAATTATTCCAATTAGTCCCATTAGTCCAATTAGTCCAATTAGAAAATTTAGTTCAATTAGGCCATTTAGGCCAATTTTGGCCATTTAGGATAATTAGGCCATTTAGGCCAATTTTGGTCATTTAGACTATTTAGGCCAATTTAGACCATTTAGGCCAATTCAGCCAATTATGCCATTTAGGCCAATTTAGATAATTTAGACCAATTAGTTCAATTAGTTTGATTAGGCCATTTAAGCCGATTATGCCAATTTTGACCATTTGGGCCAATTAGGATAATTATGCAATTTAGGAAATTTAATCCAATTAGTCCATTTAGGTGAATTTTATCCATTTTGTCCATTTAGACCAATTTAGGCCATTTAGGCCAATTTGGACAAATAGGTCAATTAGATAATTTAGGCAATTTAGGCCAATTATGCCATTCAGGCCAATTTAGGCCATTTAGACCAATTAGGCCAATTAGACCAATTTTTTCCATTTAGACCATTTAGCTCAATTAGCCCATTAAGGCCAATTTAGCTCATTTAGACAAATTATAAAAATTAGGCCAATTAGGCAATTCAGTCCAATTAGACCAATTAGGCCATTTAGGCCAATTTATTCCATTTAGGCCAATTTAGTCCATTTAGGTCAATTTAGTCCACTTAGGCCAATTAGACCAATCAGGTCATTTAGTCCATTTAGGCCAATTAGTCCATTTAGACCATTTAGAGCAATTTAGGTCATTTCAACCAATTAGGCCAATTTAGACCATTTAGGCCAATTTAGGCCAAATATCCCAATTAGTATAATTAGTCCATTTAGGCCATTTAAAACAATTAGTCCAATTAGGCCATTTAGTAAAATTAATCCATTTAGTCCAATTCGACCATTTAGGCCAATTTAGGCCATTTAGGCCAATTAATGAATTTGGTCATTTAGGTCATTTAGGATATTTAGGACAATTAGTCTATTTATGTCATTTAGGCCATTTAGACCAATTAGGCCAATTATACAATTTAGGTTATTTAGGCCAGTTTAGGTCATTTAGGACATTTTGACTAATTTAGGTCATTTAGGTTATTTAGGCTAATTTAGACCATTTAAGCCAATACATCCAATTAGTCCATTTAGGAAAATTTAGGCCATTTAGGCCAATTAGTCCAATTAGTACATTTAAGCTTATTTGTGAAATTTAGGCCATTTAGGACAATTAGGCAATTTAGGACAATTAGACCAATCAGATAATTTATGGAATTTAGGTCAATGAGGCCAATTAGGTTAATTTAGGTCATTTAAGCCAATTAGACCATTTAGTCCATTTATTCCATTTAGAAAAATTTAGTCCATTTAGTCCAATTATTCTACTAAATACAATTAGTTAATTTATGAAATTTAAGCCAATTAGGCCATTTAGGCCAATTTAGACCATTTAGACCAATTAAGCTAATTAGGTCAATTTTGTCCATTTAGGCTAATTTAGGCCAATTAGTCCAATTAGGCCATTTGGATAATGTAATATGAAGAGACGCACAATATATAGACTTTCAATTATAAGTACTCTTAAATAGATGAGTCTTCTTCTCATGATGTTCACACTTGGTAATCTCCAAGACGGGAGATTATGAGAACAGACTCGTCAGTAGGAATTCTGCATGTTTTAGTGTCATCGAATATTCCTATCCATGAGTGTGTGTCATGGTCCTTAGACTTTAATATTATTATTAATTAATTTCACAACATGCATACTTAGATGTATGTCGTAAACCATGACGATATAGCTCAAGGAGAAATTGGATACGTTGGGTGCGCCATGAGTGACATGTCATTAATGAATAAGTTGAGGAAGGATTTTTCCCTTACATATTTATAGAAGCTGATATCTCAACCCTGTGATTGGAATAAAACTGTCACATTAAATTCCATGGCCATGGTGTAACAGCGCGTTTATTTTAGATAGTCAAAGGAAGGCATATTGAAAATATAGGTTAGTGACATGGATGTGCAACCTTATTGATGAGATATTGTGACAAAGATATTATATTACACACTGAGCATTTGTATGTGGTTTTCAATGTTGCGACATCAAGTTCTTTCACTTTGGTGCCTTGAAACATTACTAGACAGTAATCTTGGACTTTAGGCAAGTCTGCCTAATGTCAATGAGAAGGAATCCTGGAGGGTCACACACTGAGTGTTTCCATTTATCTCGATTAAATTCTATTTGAGTTTAAATAATTGAATAAATATTATTCTCAAGTCTAAGGGATAATTTTATTCAATTTATATTAATCAAATAAAGTAAATAAATATTTATTCACCAATATGTGCATAAAATATTTATTTTATTTATTGAATATTTTAATAAATATTTATTTTCCATATTGTAAATAAAATACATATTTATGAATAAAATATTTATTCAGTTGTTCAATAAATGATAGAGGTGTGTGAACGGACCAAGATTGAGTCCATTGACAAATATTAATTAACAATACCGTTATATAATTTTTGTTATTGTACAAGTTGGCGTGCGCCACAAAATAATAATTATATAATTATTATTATACGTTATGAGATTTATTGAAGGTAATTAATCATATTTAATGGACAGTATGAAATTAAATAATATTTTATCTTAAATATCAACTCTATAAATAGGTGGTTGTGTCTATTGTGTAGAGCATCCAAAAATTGAGAATAGAAAATTCTTGCGCACAACGAATTCTATCTCAAATCCTTCTCTATCTCTCTCTCAAGAATGAGAAGTGCAAGAAATATTTCTTTGAGACCAAAGAAAGAGTGATCAAGAATGAACAACATAATACATTAGACTCACCGCACGACCACCTGGAGATCGAGTGGTGCTTCTCAGAGATCATAGGAGCATGTGTGGATTGCCGCTATAAGGATTTTATCCTGGGATCCTCATAGTGCAATGATAGTAACCTGAAAGGGTATTTTCAGATGATCAAGATTCACTAACAAATAAAATCCCTAAGCACATGTATTTATTTCTTTAAATATTAAATATATTAAATTTAAATTTGATGTGAAATATCCTCACTCTTGGTTTCGAGCAATGATTTTTAAAATAAATTTTAATACATCATCCATCTTCGCACACATTTGTTTATGCCTAAAACCACCACCACCACCACTGCCACCGCCGCTACCTTCATCACCCCCACCCAACTGCCATCGCCACCATCATCAGCTCGACCGCCACTATGAACCTCATTGAAATCACTCTAGGTATCATATAAGGAGGGAATTGATGTCATACATGATTCAAAAGTAATAGTAGTCTTTGATGGAAGTGGTGGACTTATAACTAACATGTCTTTCAGGAAGTGTTCAGCGGCCAATTTACTTCTTTCATACTCCCTTATATCTATTTTTTTGGCATCATCTACTTCTTCATGATAATTTTTCATCTTGGGGTTCTTATAGGTTTTAGAGGCACTAGATGAGGGCCAATACCTAGTGGGTATGATGTTTTTCATGGTTTGACATCAGAATCTCCCATGGAACTCATCACCTAATACTTATCTCAAATGATCATTTTTTCCGAAGTTTCCATCTTCTTTCTCATCGAGGGCCTCCAGGCTACACTGTTGAAAATATAAAGAAGATATTTAATAATGAATTACGTATCAAAATATAAGATATAAATAAAAAAACTTATAATATTTTCATGTGTTTGCATATTTATATCTCTTCTATTATTTTTCTTCCTAGTCAAGGAAAATAATTTTGCTTAAGGCACACGACCTTTGATGCCAAATTCCTCTCATTTCAAATGACATTGATTAGTATAATACAACATTATTGAATAATAGGAAAGTGATAAACCTAGAATGAATTAAAATTGTAGATGTTTAAGAAATCCATAAAATGAAGAAGCATCTAAATATACATTTAATTAGAAATTTAATACTAGTGACATAACATAAACAATTCATACTAATTAGCATGATAAAAATGTGTATGGTATGGATTCCTCTTGTATATTCATTTTAGTCTAATTCCATTTATGTTGTGTAATTTGGTCATTCGGTCACTTGGTAATGTTGATCATTTGTCCATTTGGCTATTTGGCTAATTGGCCAATTAGTCCATTTAGGAAAATTAGGCCAATTAGTCCAATTATGTCATTTATCCCAATTAATCCATTTAGAAAAATTTGGTCGTTTAGGCCAATTAAGTCATTATGCCATATGAAATTTAGGCCTTTAATTTATTTAGGCCAATTCGTCCATTAGTCCATTTAGGCCATTAGGCCAATTAGGCTAATTGGACCATTTAGGTCAATTAGGACAATTAGGCTAATTAGACCATTTAATCCAATTAGAACATTTAATCTATTTAGACCAATTAGGTCATTTATTCCAATTAGGCAATTAGACTATTTAGACCAATTTTTCCATTATTCCATTATCCCATTAGTTCATTACACCATTAGGCCAATTGGTCATTTGTCGATTTGAAAATTTATGCCAATTTAGTCCAATTAGGCCAATTGGGATAATTAGGCCAATTATACCATTTAATCCAATTGGACCATTTAATCCATTTAGAACAATTAGACCATTTAGTCCCATTTGGAAGTTTCGGCCAATTAAGTCCAATTAGGTCAATTTGGTCAATTATGCCAATTAGTCCAATTAGACCATTTAATCCAATAATACTATTCAATCCATTTAGACTAATTAGGCTGTTTAGACCAATTAGTTCATTTATGTCAATTAGGACATTATTCCAATTATGCCCTTAGTCCATTAGGCCATTAGGCTATTTAGACCAATTGGGCTATTTAGGTTATTGGGCCATTAACCCATTAGTTCAGTGGTCCATTAGGCTAATTGGTCATTTGGCCATTTGGTCATTTATGACAATTTAGACTAATTTAGGCCAATTAGAACCAAAAAAATCCTAAAACCTAGAACCAAAACACCATATATGAAACACTAATAGATAAGGCGTAATTAGGCCCATTATTCCAATTAGGCCACTTAGGCCCATTCTCCCCATTTGGCCCAATAGGCCACTTATGCCCATTTTCCCATTCGACCACTTAGGCCCAGTAGACCCATTAGGTCAATTTGTCTACTTAGGCCCATTAGAATTATTAGGCCACTTAGGCCCATTAGGCCCATTCATCCCACTCGACCCATTGGGTTCATTCAAACAATTAGGTCACTTAGGCCCATTACGCCCATTACAATGATTAGGCCGCTTAGGCCTATTAGGCTAATTATGCTGATTAGGCCACTTAGGCTAATTATGCCCATTAGGACACTTAGGGCCAATTGGACCATTAGGCCCATTAGTCCACTTAATCCCATTAGGCTGATTAGGCCACTTAGGCCCATTGGTCCACTTAGGCCCATAAAGGCCCATTAGGCCCATTAGGCCCATTAGGCTCATTAGGTGCATTCAGCCCATTAGGCCCATTAGGCCACTTAGGACCATTCAGACCATTAGGCCCATTAGGATGATTAGGCCACCTGGGCCAATTAGGCCCATTAGGTACATTAGGCCCATTAGGCTCATTAGGCGCATTCGGCCCATTAGGCCCATTAGGGAACTTAGGCCCATTCAGACCACTAGTCTCATTAGGCTGATTAGGTCACCTGGGCCCATTAGGCCAATTATGCCACTTAGTCCCATTATCCCACTTAGTCCCATTAGGCCCACTAGGCCCTTTAGGCCCATTAAGCCTAATAGGGAAATTAGGCCCATTAGCCCCATTACCACCATTAGGCCCATTAGGCTACTTAGGTCCATTAGGCTCATTAGGCCACCTAGGCCCATTATGCCCATTAGCCCACTTAGTCCACTTAGGCCCATTAGGACACTTAGGCCCATTCAGACACTTTGGCCCATTATCCCACTTTGGTCCATTTGGCCCATTTGGCCCCTTAGGCCACTTAGGCCCATTTGACCCATTAGGCCACTTAGGCCACTTAGGCCCATTAGGTCACTTAGGCCCATTGAGTCCATTAGAACCGTTTGACCCCTTAGGCCACTTAGGCCGCTTAGGCCCATTAGGCAACTTAGGCCCATTGGGCCCATTAGACCCCTTACGCCCATTAGGCCACTTAGGCCCATTAGGCCACTTAGGCCCATTCGACTACTTAGGCCCATTAGACCACTTAGGCACATTAGGCCACTTAGACCCCTTATGCCAATTATGCCACTTAGATACATTCAGGGCATTATCCCCATTAGGCCACTAAGGCCCATTAGTCCACCTAGTCCCATTAGGCACATTAGTCCCATTAGGCCCATTAGGACCATTAGGTCTCTTAAGCCACTTGGGCCCATTATGCCCATTAGGCCCAATAGACCCCTTATGCCCGTTAGGCCGCTTAGGCCGATTAGGACACTTAGGATCATTCGGACCATTAATCCCACTATGCCACTTAGGACCATTCGGTGCATTAGGCCCATTAGACCACTAAGGCCCATTAGACCCATTAGGCTCATTAGGCCACTAAGGCCCCTTAGGCCACTTAGTCCCCTTAGGCCCATTAGGACACTTATACCCATTAGGCCCATTAATCCACTTAGGTCCCTTAGGCCACTTAGGACCATTAGGCCACCTAGGTCCATGAGGCCTATTAGGCCCATCAGGCCTATTAGGACCATCTGGCCCATTAGTCCCATTAGGCAACTTAGGCCCCTTAGGCCAATTAGTCCTATTCGGCCCATCAATCCCATTAGGACATTAGGTCCAATAGTCCAATAAGGACAATTAGGCCACTTAGGCCCATTAGTCCACTTAGTCCCATTTGGACCATTAGGACCATTAGGCCACAAAGGCCCATTAGTCCCATGAGGCCACTTAGGACCATTTGGCCTATGAACCCACTTAGGCCACTAAGTCCCATTAAGCACATTAGTCCACTTATACCCATAAGGTTCATTCATCCCATTAAGCCCATTAGGCCACTTAGGCCCATTAGGCCAGTGAGGTCCATTTAGCTCATTAGGCCACTTAGGCCAATTAGCCCATTTAGGCCCATTAGGCCCATTAGGCCACCGAGGTCCATTAGTACCATTAGGCCATTGAGGCTCATTAGGACCATTAATAACATCATTCCCATTAACCCATTGGGTCCATTAGGCCACTTAGTCCCATTAGGCCACTTCAGACCATTAGGCTAATTCAGCCACTTAGTCCCATTAGGCCCATTTGACCACATAGACCCATTAAGACACTTAGACCCATTAGGCCCATTAGGCCACTAAGGAAACTTAGGACCATTAGGCCACCTAGGCTCTTTTTGACCATTATGTACAATAGGCCACTTAGTCCCATTAGGCCACTTAGGCCTATTAGGCCCATTAGGCCACTGAGGCCCATTTGGCCCATTTGGCCACTTCATCCCATTAGGCCCAATATTCTAATTCCCATTAGGTCCATTCATTCACTTAGTCCCTTTAGGCCAATTAGGCCCATTTGTCCCATTAATCCACTTAGGCCCAATAGGCCCATTAGGCCACTTAGGCCCATTAGGCTAATTTTCCCACTTTGACCCATAAGGGCTGTTATGCCCATTAGGCCCTTTATGCTCATTCATCCATTTTGTCCCATTTGGACCATTAGACCCATTAGGCCACTTAGGCCCATTAGGTCCATTAGGGCCATTTGGCCACAATGGCCCATTAGGCCCATTATTCCCATTATTACCATTAGGCCCATTCATCCACTTTGACCCATTAGGACACTTAGTCCCATTAGGCGCATTAAGGATCATTAGGCCAATGAGTCCCATTAGGCCCATTAGGCCACTTAGGCCCATTAGGCCCATTAGGCCACATAGACCCATTAGGACCATTTGGACACTTCGGACCATCATTCCCATTAATCCCATTAGGCACATTTGTCCACTTTATCCCATTAGGTCACTTAGGACCATTAGACCCATTAGGCCACTAAGGCCCATTAAACCTAGTAGGCAACTTATGCCCATTAGTCCACTTAGGCCAATTACGCCACTTAGGCCCATTAGTCCCATTAGGCCCATTAGGCATAGTAGGCCCATTAGGCCGAGTAGGCCCAGTAGGCCCATTAGGACCATTAGGCCTAGTAATCCCATTAAGACCACTTGGCCCACTTGGGCCCAATAGGCCCAATGGTCCAATTAGGCCCATTGGTGCACTTAAGCCCATTATGCCCATTAGGACACTTAGCCCCATTATTCCATTTCAGTCACTTAGTCCCATTAGCCCCATTAGGCCCATTAGGCCCATTAGGCCCCCTTAGACTCATTAGGACCATTAGGACACTTTGAACCATTAGGCTCATTCGAACCATTCGACCCATTAGGTCCATTCGACTCATTAGGCCCATTCGACCCACTAGGCCCATTCGACTCATTAGACCCATTTGGGCCATTAATCCCATTAGAACCATTAGGCCACTTAGGCCCATTAGGCCGCTTTAGCCAATTAGGCCCATTCAGCACATTATGCCCATTCGTCCATTAGGCCATTCGGTCCATTAGGCCCATTCAGGCCACTTAGGCTCATTCGACCACTTAGTCCCATTAGGCCACTTAGGCCCATTTGGCCCATTAGGCCACTTAAGCCAATTTGGCCCATTCATCTTGTTTGTCCCATTAGGAACATTAGGACACTTTGGTAAATTAGTCCCATTGAGCCACTAAGGCCCAATAGGCCCATTTGGAAACTTGGGCCCATTAGGACACTTAGGCCCATTAGTCCCATTCGGTTTATTAGTTCGATTAGGCCACTTAGGACACTCAGGCCCATTAGTACCATGAAACCACTTATGCCCATTAGGCCCATCAGGACACTTAGGCCCATGAGGCCCATCAGGCCACTTAGTCCCATTAGGAACATTAGGCCCATTAGGCCACTTAGGCCCATTCAGCTCATTCGGCCCATTGGCCTAGTTGGGCCACGTAGGCCCATATGGCCCATTTGGCCACTTGGGCCCATTAATCCCATTAGGCCACTTTTGCCCATTAGTAAAATTAGGCACATTAGACCACTTACACTCATTAGGCCCATTGGGCCACTTAAGACCATTCAGCCACTTAGGCCCATTAGCCGCATTAGTCCACTTAGGCCCATTTAGCCTCTTAGGCCAATTCTCCCCATTATGCCATGTAGGCCCATTTGTACACTTAGGTCCATTAGGCCAATTTAGACCATTAGTCCCTTTAGGCCAATTAGGCTACTTTGGGCCATTCATCCCATTCATCCCATTCGACCCATTCAGCCACTTAGGCCCATTGGGCCAATTAGGCCACCTCAACCCATTATGCCCATTTGGCCACTTTGTCTCATTACACCCATTAGGCCACTTAGGCCCATTGAACCCATTAGGCCCATTGGGCCACTTAGCCCATTAGGCTCATTCGTCCACTTAGGCTCATTCGGCCCATTAGCCCTATTAGGACCATGAGGCCATTGAGTCCCATTAGGCCACTAAGGACCATGAGGCCACTTAGGCCCATTAGACCCATCAGGCCACTTAGGCTCATTCGGCCCATTAGGCCACTTACACCCATTAGGACTATTAGGCACATTGGGCACTTACGCCCATCCGGCCCATTCGACCACTTAGGCCAATTAGTCCCACTAGGCCACTTAGGCCACTTAGACCAATTAGTCCCACTAGGCCACTTAGGTCCACTCGACCCATTAATCCAATTAGTCCGATTAGGCCACTTAGTCCCATTAGGCCCATTAGCCATACTAGGCCCATTAATCCCATTTGGACGATTAGGAAACTTAGGCCCATTAGGCGCATTAGGCCAATTTGGGTAATTAGGCTCATTCGTCCCGTTAGACCCATTAGGCCCATTAGTCCCCTACACCCGTTAAGCCAAGTAATCCCATTAATCCACTTAGGTTCATTAGGACACTTAGCCCCATTCGGCAGATTAGGTAACTAAGGCCCATTAGGCAACTTAGGCCCACTCGACCCATTAATCCCAATAGGCTGATTAGGCCACTTAGGCCAACTAGGCCCATTAGGCCCATTATACCCATTAATCCCATTTGGATGATTAGGAAACTTTGTCCCATTAGGACACTTGGGGCCATTAGTTCGCTTAGGCAATTATGCCCATTAGTCCCATTAGGCCACCCAGGCCCATTCAGCCCATTGGGCCAATTATGCCCATTACACTAATTAGGCAACTTTGGACCATTAGGTCACTTAAACCCATTAGGCCCATTAGACCCATTAGTACACTTAAGAAAAATAGGCCTATTGGGCCCATTTGGACCCTTGGCCTGTTAATCCCATTAAGCCCATTAGGCCACCTCGGCCCATTAGGCCACTTAGGCCAATTAGTCCCCTTAGGCCAATTAGGCCCCTTAGGCCCATTACACCCATTACGCCCATTACACCCATTACGCCCGTTAGGCCCATTAGGATGCTTAGGCCCATCAAAACACTTAGGCCCATTAGGCGCATTAGGTCACTTAGGCTAACAAGGCCCATTCATCCCATTAGGCCCATTAGGTTCTTAGGCTCATTAATCCCCTTAAGCTCATTATGCCAATTTTGCCCATTAGGCCACTTAGATCCATTAGGACAATTAGGAAACTAAGGCCCATTAGGCCAATTAGGCCACTTAGGCCCATTATTCCACTTATGCCAATTAGGCCCATTAGGCTCATTAGGCCCATTAATACCATTAGGCTGATTATGAAACTTTGTCCAATTAGGCCTCTTTGGACTATTAGTCCACTTACGCTAATTAGGCCCATTAGGCCCATTAGGCCACCAAGGCCCATTTGGCCCATTTGGTCCATTGGACCCATTAATCCCATTAGACCGATTAGGCAACTTTTTCCTATTTGGACACTTCGACCCATTAGGCCCATTAGACCCATTAGGCCACTGAGGCCAATTAGGCTCATTTGGCCCATTTGGACCCTAGGCCCGTTAATCCAATTAATCTCCATAGTCCACCTAGGCCCATTAGGACACTTAGGCCCATTAGGACCCTTTTCCCATTAGTCCCCTTAGGCCCATTAGTCCCCTTATAGCCATTACGACCATTACTCCCATTACGACCATTAGGCCACTTAGGCCCATTAGGCCTCTTAGGCCCATAAGGCCGTTGAGGCCCATTCAGCCCATTAGGCCCATTTTTTCCATAGGCTCGTTAAGCCCATTAACCTCATTAGGCCACCCATACCCATTAGGCCACTTAGGCCCATTAGGGCCCTTAGGTCCATTAGGAAACTTAGTCCCATTAATCCCATTAAGCTCATTAGGACCATTAAGCTCGTTAGGTCGATTAGGCCACTTAGGCCCATTAGTCCACTTAGACCCATTAGGATAATTAGGTCAGTTAGTCCCATTAGGACCATTAGGATCATTAGGACAAATATGCCCATTTGGTACCTAGGCCAGTTAAGCCCATTAACCCCATTAGGCCCACTAGGCCCCTTGGGTCCATTTAGCCCATTAGGCCACTTAGGCCCATTCGGCCCGTTAGACCACTTAGGATCATGAGGCCCATTAGGCCACTTATCCATATCCAACCTATTCGGCCCATTCACACACATAGGAAAATTAGGCCCATTCGTCTACCAAGGCTGATTTGGCCCATTCAGCCACCTAGTTTGATTTGGCCCATTATGCCACTTAGGCCCAATTGTTTGATTAGGCGAATTAGTCCACTTAGGCTCATTAGTCCCATTAGGGCCATTATCCACTAAGGCCCACTAGGCACATTTGGCACATTTGGCCAATTAGTCAACTTAAACCCATTTGGCCCATTTGGCCACTTAGTCACATTAGGACCACTAGTACCGTTAGGCCACTTAGTCCCATTCTGTCCATTAGTCTCATTCAGCCACTTCAGCCCATTCGATCACCTAGGCCCTTTAGGCTCATTAGGTCACTTAGGTCCATTAAGCCAATTATGCCCCTTAGTCCACTTAGGAGCATTAGGAACATTAGGCCACTTAGGCCCATTGGGCCACTTAGGCCCATTCGGCCCATTAGGCCCCTGAGGCCAATTAGGCCCATTAGGCTGATGAGGCCACTTAGGCCCATTAGGCCACTTAGGCCCATTATCCCCCTTAGGTCCATTAGTCCCCTTAGGCCCATTAATCCCATTAGGCCGATTAGGAAACTTTGGACCATTATGCCACTAAGGCTCATTAGGCCCATTAGGCCACTTAGGTTAATTAGGCCCATTCGGCCCATTTGGCTCCTAGGCCAGTTATGCCCATTAATTCTATTAGGACACTTAAACCAATTAGTCCACTTAGGAATATTAGGCTGATTACGGCACTAAGGCCCATTAGGCCACTTAGGTCCACTAGGCCCATTAAGTCCATTAGGTCAATAAGGCCACTTAGGCCCATTAGTAAACTTAGGCCCATTTGGCCCATTTGGCCCATTAGGCCAATTAATCCCATTAGGTCGATTAGGAAACTTTGGCCCATTAGGCCCCTTAAGCCCATTAGTTCTATTAGTTCTATTAGGCCACTTAGTCTAATTAGGTCCATTCAGCCCATTAGAACACTTAGGACCATTCAGGTGATTAGAACCATTTGTCCTATTAATCCCATTAAGGATATTCAGAAACTTTGGCCCATTAGGCCACTTAGGCCCATTTGCCCCATTCAGGCCATTTGGGCCATTAGGTGCATTTGGCTCGTTAGGCCACTTAAGCCACATAGGCCCATTAGACACATTGGACCCTTTAGGCCCATTAGGACACTTAGTCCCATTAGGCCCACTAGGCCCATTAGGCCCATTCGGCCCATTCGGCCCATTAGTCCCATTAAGCCACTTTGACCCATTAGACCCATTAGGCTCATTGGGCCCACTAGGCCCATTAGGCCACTTAGGCCCATTAGGACACTTCAACCCATTCGGCCACTTAAACCCATTAGCCCATTGGTCCCATTAGGCCACTTAGGCCCATTTGGGAAATTATTCCCATTAGTCACATTAGTCCACATAGGCACATTCAACCAATTAGGAAACTTTGGCCCTTTGGCCCATTTGGCCCATTTGTCCACTAGGCCCATTCGTCCAACTCGCCCATTAGGCCACTTAGTCTCATTTGTCCCACTTGGACCATTATTCCCATTCACCCCATTAGGCCCATTCGGCCCATTAGTCCCATCAGTCCACTTAGTCCATTTAGGACCATTAGGCCCCTAAGGCCCCTGAGGCGCATTAGGCCCGTTAGTCCACTTAGGCCCATCAACCCCATTGGGCCACTAAGGCCCATTCTGCAACTTAGTCTCACTAGGACATTAGACCACTTAGTCCACTATTCCCGTTAGGCCCATTGGGCCCATTGGGCCACATACGTCGATTACTTCACTTCGGCCCATTGGGCCCATTCGACCACTTAGGCCCAATAGGCCCATTAATTCCATTAGGCCGATGAGGCCACTTGGTCTCATTAGGCCCATTAGGTCCATTAGGTTCATAAGGCCCATTTGGCCCATTCGGCCCATATGGCCACTTAGGCCCATTTGGTCCATAGGACCATTAGGCCCACTGGTCCCATTGGACCCATTTGGCCACTTTTCCCATTAGGACCATTAGTCCAATTAAGTGCATTATGCCAATTTGGCTCATTCGGCCACTAAGGACCACTAGGCCCATTAAGACACTTATGCCCATTCATCCCATTAAGCCACTTACACCCATTAGGCCCATCAGGAGCATTATGCCACTTAAGCTCATTCGACCACTTAGGCCCATTAGGCCCATTCGACCCACTAGGCCAATTTGGCCCATTCGGCCCATTCAGCCACTTAGGACCAATCATCCACTTAGGCCCATAAGGCCCATTAGGCCCATTCAGTTGATTAGTCTGATTCAGCCACTTAGACTAATTGGGCCCATTAAGCCCATTAGGCCACTTAGGCCCATTATTTTATTTGGTTGATTAGTCCGATTAGGACACTTAGACCACTTAGACCCATTAGGCCCATTAGGCCCATTAGCCCACTTAGGCCCATTAGTCCCATTGGACCCCTTAGGCCCATTAAACCCATTAGTCCTATTAGGAAACTTAGGTCCATTAGGATACTTAGTCCCATTAGGCCCACTTGGCCACTTAGGATAATTAGGCCCATTTGGCCCCTAGTCATGTTAAGCCCATTAATCCCATTAGGCCACTTAGGCCAATTAGGCTGATTAGGCCACTAAGGCCCATTAGGACACTTAGGCCGACTCAACCCATTATTCCCATTAGACCAATTAGGTCACTTAGACCCATTAGGCCACTTAGGCCCAATAATACCATGAGGCCCATTAGTCCACTTAGGCTCATTAGGCCCATTACACCCATTAAGTCGATTAGGAAACTTTGTCCCAATAGGACACTTAGGCCCATTGGGCAACTTAGGACAATTAGGCCCATTCGGCCCATTTGGCCCATAGAACCGTTAATCCCATTAAGCTCATTCGGCCACTTAGCCCCATTAGGCCACTTAGGCCCATTAGGACCCTTAAGCCAGTTAGGCCCATTTGGACCATTTGGAACCTTGTCCTATTAATCCATCAATCCCATTAGGCCCATTAGGCCCATGATTCCACTAGGGACCATAAGACCCATTACGCCACTTAGGCCCATTAGGCCACTTAGGACCATGAGGCCCGTTAGTCCCATGATGCCCCTTATGCCACTTAGTCCCATGAATACCATTAGGCCACTTAGGCCCATGAGGCCCATTTGGCCACTTTAGCCCATGAGGCCTATTAGGCCCATTTAGCCACTTAGGCCTATTTGGACCATTATGTCACTTAGGCCCATTAGGCCACTTAGGCCTATTTATCCCATTATGTCACATTAGGTCCATTCGGACACTTAGGCCCATTAGTCCTAATCAGCCACTTAGGCCCATGAGTCCCATTAGTCTTGTTCAATCGATTAGGCCAATTAGGCCACTTAGACCCATTAGTCCCATTAGGGTCGTCATGACACTTAGGCCCATTAGGCCCATTCGACTGATTAGGGCACTTAGACCCATTAGGCCCATTACACCTCTTAGTTCTATTAGGCTCGTTCAATTTATTAGGACGATTCGGCAACTTAAGGCCAATTCGATCTATTAGCCCGATAAGGCCACTTAGGCCCATTAGGCCATTTAGGTCCATAAGACCACTTAGGCCCATTTGGAACATTCGTTCAATTAGGAATATTTGGCCACTTAGAACCATTAGGCCCATTAGACCACTTAGGCTTATTATGGCCATTAGGCCCATTCAGTTTATTAGGCCGATTAGGCCACATAGGCCCATTAGGCCCATTCGACCGATTAGAACACTTAGTCCACTTAGGCCCATTATTCCCCTTAGGACACTTAGGACACTTAGGACATTTAGGAATTAGGACCATTAGGACACTTAGGCCCCTTAGGCCAATTTTCCTATAATTTGATTAGGCCAATTAGGCCACTTAGTTCGATTAGGCCACTTAGGTCTATTAGGACCATTAGGCTCATTAGACCCATTAGGAAACTTAGGCCCATTAGGAACACTAGTCCCATTCATTCGATTAGGGGGAATAGGCCACTTAGGCCCATTAGTCCCCTTAGTTTGATTATCCCATTAGGCCCATTACCCCACTTAGGTCCATTAAACCAATTATTCCCATGAGGCCCATTAGGCCCATTTTTTCACTTAGGCCTATTAGGCCCAATAGGACACATAGGCCCATTAGTCCAAAATTTCCCATTGAAACCATTAATCCCATTAAACCCATTAGGCCCGTTAAGCCACTTAGGCCACTTAGGCCCATTAGGCCCATTCGGTCGATTAACTCGATTAGGTCACCTTGGCCCATTAGGCCACGTAAACCCATTAGGTCCATTAAGACCATTAAACCCATTAGTCCCATGAGGACCATTAATCCACTTAGGCCACATAGGCCCATTAGTCCCATAAGGTCGATTAGCACAATTAGGCCACTTAGGCCACTGAGGCCAATTAGGTCCATTAGCCCCATGAGACCGATTAGGACCATTAGGCCCACTAGTCCCATTAGGGAACTTAGGACCATTACTCCAATTAGGACCATTAGGCCCATCATTCCCATTAGGCCCATGAGGCACATTCCCCCCATGAGGTCAATCATGTCCATTAGGACACTTAGTCTCATTAGGCACATTGGGCCCATGAGGCCACTTAGGCCCATAAGGCCCATGAGGCCCATTAGACCCATCAGGCCACTTGGTCCCATTAGTCCCATTAGGTCTGTTAATCCCATTAGGCCCACTAGGCCCTTTAGTACACTTAGGCCCATTAGGCCACTTACACACATTAGACCCATTATGCTAATTAGGCCAATTAGGCCCAATAGACCCACTCAACCACTTCATCCCACCAGATCCATTAGGACACTTAGGCCCATTAGTCCACTTAGGAACACTAGGACCATTCTTCCAATTAGGCCCATTAGGACACTTACACCAATTAGGCCCATTAGGCCAATTAGGCACATTAGGTCCATTACGCCCATTTTGCCACTTAGGCCCACTAGGCCCATTCGACCACTTAGACCCATTAGGTCCATTAGGCCACGTACGCCCATTAGGCCCATTAGGGCCATTATACCACTTAAGCCCATTTTTTCACTTAGGCCCATTAACCCTATTAGTCCTATTTGGCCCATTAGGTCCATTCGACCACTTAGGCCCATTAGTCCCAATCAGCACTTAGGCCCATTAGGCTCATTCAATGGATTAGGCCGATTAGGCCACTTAGACCCATTAGGCCCATTAGGACACTTAGGCTCATTAGGCTCATTAGGCCGATTAGGCCGATTAGGCCACTTAGGCCACTTAGACCCATTATGCCCATTAGGCCACTTAGGCCCATTAGCCCCATTAGGCCCATTCGATTGATTAGCCTAATTTGGCCACTTTGGACCATTCGGTTGATTAGCCTGATTAGGCCACTTAGGCCCATTAGCCCCTTTAGGCCCAATAGGCCACTTAGCCCCATTCGGTCGATTAGGCAGATTAGGCCACTTAGACCCATTAGGTCCATTAGTCCCATTAGGCCACTTAGGCCCACTTAGACCCATTAGTCCCATTGTTCTTATGGATGTGTGTTTGAATTGTTTTTAGTATGGAATAGAATCTTTAATAGGTGGTGAAGGTTGTTTCATTTAAAAAGAAACATAAGATAAAAAAGTATCACTGATTCAACCCCTCCCCCTCTCAGTGATACAATCATCTGTTGGGCACTTTGAAGTGGCCTAATGGGACCAAGGGGCCAAATGGGCCTAATGGTCCAAACTGACCTAATGAACATAATGGGCCTAAGTGGTTGAATGGGATTAACTAGCCTAAGAGGCCTAATGGGAATAATGGGCCTAATGGGCCTAATTGGCCTAAGTTTCCTAATGGGACCAATGGGCCAATTGTTCATAACTAGCCTAAGTGGCCTAATAGGCCGAATGAGACTAAGTGGCCTAATGGGTTGAATGGGATTAATCGTCCTAATGGGCCTAAGTGGCCTAATGGACCCAATGGGTCAAATTGGCCCAACTGGCCTCACTGTCCTAATGGGTCCAATGGGCCTAAGTGGCATAATGAGCCTAACTCGCATAAGTGTCGGCCCAATGGGCATAATGGGTCTAATTGGCCTAAGTGGCCTAACTGAACTAATGGGACCAATGAGCCTAATGGGCCAAACATGCCAAATGGGACCAATGGGCCTAACAGGCCTAATGGACCTAATGGTCCTAACTGGCCTAACTCGCGTAAGGGGACCAAGGGGCCTAATGGGTGGGTCTAATGGTCCTAACTGGCCAATGTGGCATAATGAGCCCAATGGTCCTAATGGGCCTAACTAGCCAATGTGGTCTAATGGGCCTAACTAGCCTAAGTGGCCTAATTTTCCTAATGGACTGAACAAGCCTAAGTGGTGTAATGAGCCCAATGAGCCTAATGGCCCTAACTGGCCAAAGTGGCCCAATGGGCCTAACTAGCCTAAGTGGCCTAAAGGGCCTAATGGGCAGAACATGCCTGAGTGGTGTAATGGGATGAATGAGCCTAAGTATCCTTATGGGATGAATGGGCCTAGGTGGCCCAATGGGATGAATGGGCTAAATGGGCTTAATGGGATGAATGGGCCTACTGGGCCTGAGTGGCCAAATGGGCTTAAGTGGATTAAGGGGCCTAATGGGCCTAAGTGGATGAATGGGCCTAATGGGACTAAGTTGAAAATGGGCCTAATGGGACTAAGTGGCCTAATGAGTATAATGGGTCTCAATGGACTAATGGGCCTAAGTGGCCTAATGGGCCTAATAGGCCTAAGTAGCATAATGGGCCTAATGGGCCTAAGTGACCTAATGTGACTAAGTGACCTAATGGGCCTAATGGGCATAATGGGCCTAAGTGGCCTAATGGGCCTAAGTGGACTAAGTATCCTAATGAGCCTAAGTGGCATAATGGGCCTAATGGGCCTAAGTTGCCTAATGGGCCTAGTGGGTCTCAGTGGCCTAATGGTCCTAATGGGCCTAAGTGGCCGAAGTTTCCTAATGGGCCAAAGTGGCTTAATGGGTCTAGTGTGCCTAAGTGGCCTAATGGGCCTAATGGGTCTGAGTGGCCAAATGGGCCCCAGTGGCCTAATGGGCTCAAGTGGCCAAATGGGCATAATGAGTATAATGGGCCTTAGTGGCCTAAGTGGCCTAAGTGTCCTGATGGACATAATGGGCCTTAGTGGCCTAACGGGCCTAAGTGGCCTAATGGGCCGAATGGGCCTAAGTTTTCTAATGGTCCTAATGGGAATTAGTGGTCAAATGGGCCTAATGGGCTTGAGTGGGCAAATGGTCCTAATGAGACTAGGTGGCCTAATGATCCTAATGGGCCTTAGTGGCTGAATGGGCCTAATGGGTCTAATGGGCTCAAGTAGCCTAAGATTCCTAGTGCGCCTAATGGGCCTAAGTTGCCCAATGAGCCGAATGGGCCTAAGGGGCCTAATGGGCCTTAGTGGCCTAATTGGCCTAAGTGGTCGAAGTGGCCTCATGGGCCAAATGGACCTAAGTGGCCTAATGGGCCTAATGGGCCTAAGTGGACTAATGGGTCTAATTGGCCTAATGGGTCTAATGGGCCTAATGGGCCAAAGTGGCCTAAGTGTTCTAATGGTCCAAATGGGCCTAAGTTACCTAATGGGCCTAAGTGGCCTAATGGACCTAATATGATAAGTGCCTAATAGGCTTTAGTGGCCTAATGGGCCTAATGGACATAAGTGGTCCAATTGGCCTAATGAGCCTAATGGGACTAATGGGCCTCATGGGCCTCAATGGACTAATGGGCCAGATGGGTCTAAGTGGCCTAATAGGCCAAATGGGCCTCAGTGGCCTAATGGGCTCAATGGTACAAAGTGGCCTAGGAGGTATAATGTGCCTAATGGACCTAAATAGCTTAATGGGATTAATGGTCCTAAGTGGCCTAATGGGACTTAGTGGCCTAATGAGCATAATGGGTATAATGGGGCGAAGTGGCCCTAGTGTCATAATGGTCCTAAATGGCCTAATCTACCTAAGTGACCTAATGGGATTAATGGGACTAATGGGCCTCAGTGGCCTAATGAGCCTAATGATCTTAAGTGTCCTTAGTGGCCTAATAGGACGAATAGGCCTATTGGGTCTAGTGGGCCTCAGTGGCCCGATGGGCCTAAGGGGCCTAAGTGGCCTAATGGACCTAACGAACCTAAGTGGTTGAAATGGCCTAATGGGCCTAAGTGGTGTAACGGTCGTAATGGGTGTAATGGGACTCAGTGGCCTAATGGGCCTAATGGGCCTAAGTGGATGAAATTTCATAATGGGCCTAATGGACGTAATTGGAAGAATGTGACTAAGTGGCCTAATGGGCCTAAGTGGCCTAATGAGACTAAGTGGCTTAATGGACTAAGTGGCCTAAAGGGCCCGAGTTGCCTAATGGGCCTAAGTGGCCTAATGATCCTAATGTGCATTGTGATCCTAAGTGGCCTAAGTGGCCTAAGTGACCTAATGGGCCTAATGGGCCTCAGTGGCCTAATGGGCCTAAGTGGACTAATGAGCCTAAGGGGATGAAGTGGCCTATTGGACTTAATGTGCCTAAGTGGTGTAATGGGCATAAGTGGCCTAATGGGACTAATGGGCCTCAGTGGCCTAGTGGGCCAAATGGGCCAAATGGGCCTAAGTGGCCTAATGGGCTTAATGGGCCTAATAGGCCTAAGTGTCTTAATGAGATGAATGTGTTTAAGTGGCCTAATGGGCCTAATGGGCCTCAGTGGCCTAATGGGCCTAAGTGGCCTAAGGGGCCTAATGGGCCTAATGAGATTAATGAGCTTAAGTGGCCTAATGAGCCGAACAGGCCTAAGTGGCCTAATGGGCATAACAGGTCTAAGTGGATTAATGTGCCTGATGGGCCTAATGGGCCTAATGGGCCTGAGTGGCCTAATGAGTCGAATGGGCCTAAGTGGCCTGATGGGCCTGATGGGCATAATGGGCTGAATGGGCCTAAGCGGCCTAATGGGCTTAATGGGCCTAATGAGACCAATGGGCCTAAGTGGCCTAATGTGCTGAATGGGCTGAAGTGGCCTAATGGGCCGAATGGGCCTTAGTGGCCTGATAGGCTTGATGGGCCTGATGGGCCTCAGTGGCCACATGGGCCTCCTGGGCCTAATAGGCCTATTGGGCTTAAGCGACTCAAGTGGCCTAATGGGCCTATAGGGCCTAATGGGCCTAATGCGCCTAATGGGCCGAATTGGGCTAATGGCCCTAATGGACCTAATTGGAATAATGCACTGAAGTGGATTAATCGGCCTAAGTGGCCTCAGTGGTCTTATGGGCCTAATGGGCATAAGTGGCCTAATGGCTGAATAGGCATAAGTGGCATAATGGGCCTATTTTTCCTAATTGGACTCAGTGGCCTAATGGGCCTAATGGGCCTAAGTGGCATAATGGGCTTAATGGGCCTAATGAGTTTGGGTGACCTAATGAGCCGAATGGGCCTAAGTGGCCTAATGGGCCTAATGGGCCTAATGTGCCTGAGTGGCCGAAATGGACTAATGTGCCCAAGTGGCCTAATGAGCCTAATAGGCCCAAGCGGCCTAATGGGCCTCAGTGTCCGAAATGGCTTAAAGGGCCTAAGTGGTCTAACTGGACTAATGGGCCTATGTGGCCTAATGATCCTAAGTGGCCTAATGGGCTTGAGTGACTTAATGGGATTTATGGGCATAATGGGCCTAAGTGGCCCAAGTGGCCGAAGGGGCCAAAGTGGCCCAATGGGCCAAAGTGGCCTAATGACCTAATGGGCATAATGGGCCTAAGGGGCCTAGTGGGCCTTAGTAGCCTAATAGGCCATAGTGGGCTAATGGGCCTAATGGGACTGAGTGACCTACTGGACCTAATTGGATTAATGGGCCTTTGTTGCCTAATGGACCTAATGGGCCTAAGTGACCTAATGGGTCAAATGGGCCTCAGTGGCCTAATGGTATGAATGTGCCTAATGAGAATAAGTGTCCTCAGTGGCCTAATGGGCATAAGCGGCCTAATATGCCGAATGGGCCTAAGGGGCCTAATGGGTCTGGTGGACCTAAGTGGCCTAATGGGCCCAATGGGCATAATAGGCTAAATTGGCCTAAGTGACCTAATTAGTCGAATGTACCTAAGTGGCCTAATGGGCCTGATGGGCTTGATGGTCAAAATGGGCTTAAGTGGCCTAATGGGCTTGATGAAACTGATGGGCTTAATAGGTCTAATGGGCTTATGTGGCCTAATGAGCTTCATGGGCCTTAGTGGACTCATGGGCTAATGGGCCTAAGTGGCCTAATGGGCCTGATGAGCATGATGGGACAAATGTGCCTTAGTTTCCTAATGGGCCTCATGGGCCTAATGGGCCTAATTGGCCTAATGGGCCTAAGTGGCCTAATGGGCCTATTGGGCATAATGGGCCTCGGTGGCCTAACTGGCCTAATGGTCCAAATGGGGCTAAGTGGTCGAATGGGATTGATGTGACAAATGGGCCTAATGGGCCTTAGTGGCCTCAGGGGCCTAATGGGCTTAAGTGTCCTAAGTAGGCCACGGGGCCTCATGGGCCTAATTGGGCTAATGGGCTTAAGTGGCCAAATGGGCCTGACGGGCTTGATGGGCCTTAGTGGCCTAATGAGCCTATTGGGCTTGATTGGCCTAATGGCCAAAATGGGCCTCAGTGGCCCAATGGGCCTAAGTGGCACAATGGGCCTCAGTGGCCCAATGGGCCTAGTGGGCCTAAGTGGCCTAATGGACCTTAGTGGCCAAATAGGCCTAATGGGCCTAGTGGGCCTAATAGGCCTGATGGGGACAATGGGGCGAAGTGTCCCAATGGGCCTGATAGACACGATGGGCCTAATGGGCCTAATAGACATGATGGGCCTAATGGGCCCAATGGGTCGAATTGTCCTAATGGGCCTAAGTGGCCTAATGGACCCAATGAGCCCAATGGTCTTAATGGGACTAAGTGGATTAATGGGCCCAATGGGACTAATGGGCCGTAGTGGCCTAAGTGGCCTAATGGGCCTAATAGGCTTAAGTGGCGGAATGGGCCTTATAGGATTAAGTGCTAGAATGGGCCTAATAGGCCTAAGTCATCTAATGGGCCTAATGGCCCTAAGTGGTTGAATGGGACTTTGGGCCTAATGGGTCTCAAGGGCCTCAAGGGCCGAAGGGGCTTCATGGGCCAAATGGGTCTAAGTGTCCTCATGGGACCAATGGTCATAATTGGCATAAGTGGCGTAATATGCATAATGGGCCTCATGGGACTTAGTGGCCTCATGGGATTGATGGGCCTAATAGGACTAATGGTTCAATTGGTCCTAATGGGCCTCATTGGCCTAAGAGTCCTAATGGGACTAGTGGTCCTAATGGGCCTAAGGGGCCTAAGTGGCCTAATGGGATGATGTGGCCGAATGGGCCTTGTGGGCCTAAATGGCCTAATGGGCCTAAGCAGCCCAATGGGCCTAAGTTCCTCATGGTCTTAATGGGCCAAATGGGCCAAACTGGCCTAAGTGTCCTAATGGACCTAAGTGGCCTAATGAGCATAATGGGCATAATGGGCCTAATTTTCCTAATGGTTCTGATGGGCCTAATAAACCTCATGGGACTCAAGGACCTACATGTCCTAATGAGCCTAATGGTCCTAAGTTGCCTAATGGGCCTAGTTGGCCTAATGGGGCTAATGGGCTGAATGAGCCCAATTGGCCAGATGGGCCAAAGGGGCCTCATCGGCATAATGGGCCTAAGATGCCTCATGGTCCCAATGTCCATAATGGGCCTAATGGGACTAAGTTTCCAAAGTGGTCTTGAAGGGACTAATGGTTCGAATGGGTCTAAGTGGCTTAATGGGCCTACAATGGGCCTCATGGGCCTAAGGGGCCTAATGTGCCTAAGAGTCCCAATGGGCCTAATGGGATGAATGGGCCTAGTGGTCCAAATGATTCTAATGGTCCTAAGTTGCCTTATGGTCCTAAGTGGCCAAAAGGGCCTAGCGGGCCTCATGGGCCTAATGAACCCAAGTGGCCTGATGGGTCTAATGGGCCTCATGGGCCTAAGTGGCCTCATGGGCCTAATGGGGCTGATGAGCCTAATGTGCCTAATAGGCCTAAGTGTCCTAATGGGCCTAATGGGCCTCATGGTCCTAATGGACCTCATGGGACTCATGGACATAATGCACCTCATGGGCCCAATGGGCCTGATGGTCCTAATGGGACTAATGGTCCTAAGTGGCCTAATGGGTCAAATGTGCTCAAGTGCCCTAATGGGCCTAGTGGGCCTAATGTTCCTAATGGGGATAATGGGCCCAAGGGGCCCAATGGGACTATTGAGGCTAATGGGATTAATGGGATTAATGGGTCCAAGTGTCCTGATGGTTCTAATGGGCCTCATGGGCCTCATGGGCCAAAGTGGATTCATAGTCCCAATGGGCCTAATGGGCCTAAGTGTCCTCATGGGTCTGATGGGCCTCATGGTCCTAATGGGCCTCATGGGCGGAATGCACCTCATGGTCCAAATGTGCCTAATGGGCCTCATGGGTCTAATGGTCCTAAGTGGCCTAATTGCCCGAATGGGGATAAGTTCCCTAATGGTCCTAGGGGGGCTAATGGGGCTAATGAGTACAATGGACATAATTGGCCTTAGTGGACTAAGTGCCCTAATCAGGCCAATCCCCCAAATGGTCCTAATGGGCCTAAGTGGCCTATGTTGATTAAGGGGCCAAATGGGAATAGTGGGACTAATGGGTTTAATGGGCCTAATGGGACTAAGTGTCCTAATGGGCCTAATGGGTCTATGTGGCCTAATGGACCTAATGGGTCTAAGTGGCATACGTGGCTTAAGGGGCCTAATGGGCATAATGGGACTAATGGGTTTAATGGCCCAAATGGATCTAATGGGACTAAGTGGCCAAATTGACTAAATGTGCCTAATGAGACTAATGGGTTTAATGGGCCAAATGGGACTAAGTGGCCTAATGTGTCTAATGGGCCTAAGTGGCCTAATGTGGCTAATGAGCCTAAGTGGCCTAATCCCTCTAATAGACTAAATGGTCCTAATGGTCCTAAGTGGCCTAATTAACCTAAGTTGCCTAATGTGCCTAATGGGCCTAATTAGCCAAAGTGGCCTAATTAGCCTAATCAACTGAATGTGACTAATGGGCCTAATGGGCCCAATGCCTAAGTGGCCTAAGTTGCCTAATAGTCCTAATGGGCCTGATGGGCATAGTGGGCCTACTGGGAATAATGGTCCTAAGTGGCCTAAGTGGGTGAATCGGCCTAATTGACCAAATGGGCCTAATGGGGTGATGTGGCCTAATCAACCTAATCAGTCGAATAGGCCTAATGGACCTAGTGGGCCTAAGTGGACTAATGGTCATAATGGGCCTAATGGGTCTAAGTGGACTTATCTTCCTAATTGATTGAATGGGCCTAATGGGACTAAGTGACCTAATGGGCCTAAATGGCCTAATGGACCTAAGTGGCTTAATCAGGATAATCGACCGAATGGGCCTAAGTGTCCTAATCGGCCTAATCGATCGAATGGGAATAATTGGCCTAGGTGGATTAATGGGTCTAATGAGGCTAATGGGTCTAAGTTGAATAAGTGGCCTAATCGGCCTAATCGGTTGAAGGGGCCTAATGGGCCTAAGTGGCCTAATGGGCCTAATGGGTCTAAGTGTCATAATCGACACAATCAATCGAATGGGACTAATGGGCCTAAGTGGCCAATTGGGAATAATGGGACTAAGTGGATGAATGGTCCAAATTGGCCTAATGTGGTTAATGGGCCTAAGTGAATGAATGGGCTTGAGTGGCATAATGGGCCTACTGGTCCTAATGGGCGTAAGTGGCCTAATGGGAGTTATGGGACTAATGGGCCTAAGTGGCCTAATGGGATTAGTGGGACTAAGTTTCTGAATGGGCATAATGTTCCCAATTGGCCTAATGGGCCTAATGGGCATAAGTGGCCTAATGGGTCTAAGTGGCTTAATGTGCCTAGTGGGACTAAGTGGTCTAATGGGCCTAAGTGGCCTAATGGACATAGGTGTTCTAATGGGCCTAAGTGTCCTAATGGGTCTAGTGGGCCTAATAGGCCTAATTCGCTTTATTTGACTAATGGGACTAATGGGCATAAGTGCCCTACTGGGCCTAAGTGGCCAAATGGGCCTAAGTGGCTGAATGAGCCTAAGTGGCCGAATGGGTCTTATGGCCATAATGCGCCTAATGGGCCTAATGTTCTTAATGGGCCCAATGGGACTAATTGTCTATATGATCCTAATGGGATGAATGGTCCTAATGGGCCAGATGGGCCTAATGGGCCGAATGGGTTTAATGGGACTAAGTGGCCTAATGGGCATAGTGGTCTCATTGTTGTGGGTTTAAAAAATGAGAAGGTCATGACATACATGGTATAAATTACTTCCCACTAGGATTTCATATCTCATTTTGAGTAATTATTTATGTTGTGATATGAATTTTTTGATTTTTAAAAATTCTGGAAAGTGTTTTCAAATGTGTGATTTTGAAAAGAGAATGTGTGTGGTATTTTGAAAATGGGACGATTTTCAAAACATGGTGGATGTTTTTTCAAAAATTATCGAACATGGAAAATGTTAGATTTTTTAAATCATGGTTATGATAGTTCAAATGTGATAAAATTTGAAATTGTTAAGGCTTCCATTGCTAGAGAGTGATACTAATGGTGTTTCTCATGTGAACAGAGAATGAAACCCAGTAGGAATCGTAGAAACAAACCTGAGGAAGTTATTAAAAATGTGGTTGTACTTGAGCCTCAGGTGAACCAGCAACTGGTGCATAGCATAGTTAAAGATTTTTAAGCTATCGATAGTGGGAATAAAAGAGATGAACCAAGGCTTGTAGACAATTTGGTTCTATTTTAGAAGCAAAATCCACCTATCTTTTGGGGTGATTCAAAACCAGAAAGGATGGAGGTGTGGATAAATAGGATGAATTTAGTCCAGTTTTCACCTGAGTTTACTGCTAGTGCATCTTTGAAGATGCCAATTTTTTAATCTGGGATGAGGTAGGAAATTTGTTTGAAGATTCCGGTAATCTGTATAACATATTGTATGGAGATGGTCAACAGGGAAACCATGGATGAAAGGGACATCTTAGGGGTGATGGGTGGAGGAGATATCGTGATACCTATGGGAAATTTTGGAAACTATAATGCGGGGAGTAAGTGGAAGAGGGGAACTTATTTCCAAGGTGGGAGTGTGGCTTAAAATCATATGGAAGGATAATTGAATCTTCCTATGAATCTTAAGATCAATTCGGGATGTTTCCAATGTGGCGCTCTAAGACACCTGATGTGAGAATGTACACCCCCACCTAGAGAATGCCATAATTGTAATTAGACAGGGCATATTCATTGTTATTGTCTCCATGATCTAAGGTCGGGTGTTCAGGAAACTTCTTAAGGTTCACAGTCGTCTTATGCCTCAACAGGATGAGGAAAGCATAATACCCCTCGTTAGCTGAACAGAGTTAGTCATGGTGATTCCAGGAATACCATGAATCCTCGGCATGAGCAATTTCAGCAGGGGAATAAAGATAAAAGTGTGGTGAGTAAGTAGGTATTTGGAGCTGGTTGGGTTATTGTGAATTGACAACTTGTACCAGCAATAGTGAGAGGTAAAATTCTTTTGAATTCCGCCCTTATGAAAACATTGTTTGATATAGGTGCATCTCATATTTCATTGCTTCTCATGTTGTTGATTTTTTCGGTCTAAATGTGGAAATTATGCCTTCTGTTTTAAAACTTCAAACTCCTCTGGGTTAAAGAAAGTGTCGATCCTTTCTGTTTAGAGATTATTATATAGTTTTCAGGTGAACGGATTTGGGTCGACCCGGGTTGGTTTGTGGTAGCCTAATTGTCCTGATTTCCCTAAATGAACTAAATTATTATAAAGGGCCTAAATTGGCCCAAATGGCCTAATTGGGCTAAATGAACTAAATGGCCTAACTGACCTAATTGGCCTAATTAGACTAATTGGATTAATTTAACTAAATGGACTAAATGGCCTAAATGGCCTAAATGGGCCTAAATGGGCTAAATGGCCTAATTGGCCTAAATGAACTAAATGAACTAAATGGTCGAAATTGATCCAATGGCCTAATTGGCCTAAATGGTCTAAATTGGCCTAAATTGACTAATTGGCCTAAATGAACTAAATTTTCTAATTGGCCTAATTGACCTAATTGGCCTAAATGTTCCAAATTGGCCTAAATGGCATAAATAGCTTAATTGACCTAAATGGACTAAATGGCCAAAATTAGCCTAAATGGATTAATTGGCCTAAATGGCCTAATCATCCTAATTGACCTAAATGGTCTAAATTCGCCTAAATAACCAAAATGACCGAATTGGCCTAATTGGGCTAAATGGATTAATTGACCTAAATGGTCTAAATGGTTTAATTTTCCTAATTAGAATAAATGGGCTAACTATTCTAATTGGCCTAAATGAACTAAATTATCCTAAATGTCCTAAATTGGCCTAATTGGCCTAATTGGTCTAAATGACCTAACTGGCCTAATTGGTCTAAATGGACTAAATGGCCTAATTTGTCAAATTGGACTAAATGGAATAATTTTCCCAAATGGTCTAAATGACCTAAATTGGCATAATTGGCCTAATTGGTATAGATGACCTAAATTGGTCTAAATGGCCTAAATTGGTCTAAATGGCCTAAATGGCCTAAATGACCTAACTGATCTAATTGTCCTAAATGGAGTAATTTTTCTAAATGGCCTAAATGGTTTAATTGGTCTAATTGCCCTAAATGGCCTAAATTGGCCTAAATGGCCTAATTGGTCTGATTGGTGTAATTGAACTAATTGGACTAATTGGTCTAAATGACCTAAATTGGCCTAAATGTCCTAATATCCTAATTGGCCTAATTGGACTAAATTGTCCTAAATGTCCTAAATGACCAAAATTTTCCTTATTGGCCTAATTGGTCTAAATGGTCTAAATTGGCCTAAATGGCCAAATTGGCCTAAATTGCATAAATTACCTAATTGGATTAATCATTCTAATTGGCCTAAATGGCCTAAATTTTACTAAATAGATTAAATGTCCTAATTAGCCTAAATGACCTCAATTATCCTAATTGCCCTAATTGACCTAATTTTACTAAATTTTCTAATTGGTCTAATTGTCCTAATTGGCCTAATTGGCCTAAATGGCCTAAATTGGACAAATTGGCTTAAATTCCCTAATCGTCCTAATTGGCCTAAATGGATTGATTGGATAAATTTTCCTAAATGTTCTAAATTAGCTAAAATACCCTAAATGACCTAAATTGGCCCAAATGGCCTAAATGGCCTAAATTGGCCTAAATGACCTAAATTGTCTAATTGGCCTAATTGACCTAATTGACCTAAATGACCTAATTAGCCTAATTGGCCTAAATGGACTAAATGAACTAAGTGAACTAATTTCCTAATTGTCTTTAATGGCTTAAATGACCTAAATGGTCTAATTGTCCTAATTGGCCTAAATGGATTAATAGTCCTAAATGGCCTAATTTTTCTAATTAGACTAAATGAACTAATTGGACTAATTTTCCTAATTAGGATAAATGACCTAAATTATCCCAAATGGCCTAAATTGACCTAATTGGCCTAATTGTTCTAAATGGCCTAAATTTGTCTAAATGGTCAAATTGGCCTAAATGACCTAAATGGACTAATTGATATAATTGGACTAAATTACCTAATTGGACTAAATTACCTTAATGACCTAATTATCCTAAATTTACCTTAATAGTCTAAATTGTCCTAAATGGCCTAAATTAGCCTAAATGGCCTAAATTGTCCTAAATGGCCTAAATGGCCTAATTGGCCTAATGGGCATGAATTGACTAATTGGTCTAATTTTAATAATTGGTATAAATGATCTCAATTGGCCTAAATGGAAACCATGATAAGATCAAAGAATTATAATATCAAAGAAACCATGATAAGATCAAAGAAGTGGAAGATATATCAGTTATACCACTACAGAAAAAACTCCAACTACAAACGGCCATAACTTTCACTCCGAGTGTCCATTTGGGCTCTACCACATATAAAATCAAAGTCAGTAGAGAGATATACGTAGCAGGATGAATTGAAAAAATATCCAATCGTTTATTGGACCCTAAAATCCCAAAAAACAATAAGAAGACCTCCAAAACTCTGTTTCTGTGTCCGGTGCCCTGTCAAATTTTTCTTAAAACGGTAATAAATCCTGATATGTGTGTCTTCTTGGCCTCCTCTACCTGTTATATTGTATTTCCTTCTATAATATTCGGTTTTACTAGTCACTAAGCTGAAATAGACACCCAGATCATAATTTATGCCTGTTTCAGTGACTGCGGTTTGTTAAGTTTTTCAAGCCCCCATTTCTAGCACTTTTGTCCTGTCTGCTGTTTTTTCAAACAACTGTAACATATGATCTGCCTATCTATTCTTCCTCCAACACCTATCATATCAAATATCATTTGGTGATCTTCGATTTGACTGATCACATATTTGGAATGGAATCTCAGATCAAAAGTTTTCATTGTTATCGTGAGTTTAGGGTTTATTTGACTTTATGACTGTATTTACAGGTTTTGAAGGTTTCTCTATTTTTTACCTGTTTTTTAGGTTTTCAGGGCTTGTTATCTTTTATAATAATGTACTATTATTTATAATCAAATATATAATAATATATGCATATTTTTTTATATATTCACACAAAAAAAATTAATTTTATAAATAAATAATTAAACATATTTACATATAAAATATATTTTGCAGTATATAAGCCTTATCAAAATAAAAAACTAATATCCATTTTATTTAAAAAATATATATGAATATTTATATACCTATATAATGTGTATGTGTATATATGTGTGTGTGTGTGTGTGTGTGTCTGTATTGACAAATAGATATATATTATCTATATATTCTAAACATATGTATATACATATTAATATATAATATTTGTAAATATATATAAATATGTATAATTATACTTATAGAGACACATATAATATATATGTGTGTGTGTATGTGTGTGTTGTATATATGTATTTATTTATTTATAAACACACACAAAAAAGCATATTTTATAAATGTATTTAAAACCGATCCTATAAATATATATTAATATACGAATAAATATATTAATATATAAATATAACTATATATATATATATTAATATATGGATATATATATATAACTAAATATATATATAAATATATATATATATTAATATAACTATATATATTAATATAAATAAATAAATATATATGTTAATATAAATATATATTAATATATGAGTAAATATAACTATATATATATAAATAAATAAATATATATATATATTAATAAATGAATAGAAAAGCAATATGGTGGAGTGGTAAAGGCTTAGGTGCGCAGGAAACAGGTCCTGAGTTCAAATCCAGGGGGAGGCTGGTCGCACGCGCGGGTGGAATAAGGGCTGGTGCTGTTAAAGGCTGGGTGGGGGCACTGTTAAAGGCTGGGGGTGGGGGCTGCAGGCTGGGGTGGGGGATGTTGAAGGGGGGTTCAAGTGTTGTTGAATCCCCTCCCTAATTTTCATATTTTTTTAATGTTTTTTAACTTTTATCAGTTCTTTTTTTAGCACTGATAAAAGGAGCCCTTTTAAGCGATTTTCTAAGCGCTGATAAAAGGGACCCACTTTATATTTGTTGAGATTAACAACATTTTTTTTGCACTGATAAAGACCTTTTTTAGTGATGATAAAATCTTATTTTTTGGTAGTTTAATGAGTCTAATGGGATTAAGTGGCCTAATGCGCATAATGGGCCTAATGGGTATAATGGGCTTAAGTGACCTAATGGGCCTAATGGGCTTAATGTGCCTAAGTGGCCTAATCATCCTAATGAAACAATTGGACCTAAGTGGAATAATGGGTCTAATGGGCCTAATGGGCTTAATGGGTCTAATGGGTCCACTAGGCCAAAGTGAGTGAATGGGCCTAAGTGGCCTAAGTGGCCTAATGGACCAAATGGGACTATTGATCCTAAGTGGCCTAATGAGCCTAAATGTCCTAATTGGCCCATTAAGTCCAATTCAGCCTAATGGACCTAATGGGATTAATGGGTCGAATGAACCTGTTGGGCCTAAGTGACCTGATGGGCCTAATGGGCCTAATGGGCTTAATGGGTTGATTGGGCCTAAGTGGCCTAATGGGCCTAAGTGGCCTAATGGGCCCATTATGGTCAATTCGATCTAATGGTCCGAATGGCCAAATTGGCCTAATGGACCTAATGGGCCTAATGAGCCTAATGGATCTAAGGGGCCTAATGGTCCTAAGTGGATGAATGGGCCTAAGTGGCCCAAGTGTCCTAATGGGCCTAATGGACCTAATGTGCCTAAGAGGCATAATGGGACCAATGGGCCTAAAGGGCCCAATGGTCCCAATGGGTCTAAGGGGCTTAATGGGCCTAAGTGGCCGAATGGACCTGAGTAGCCTAAGTGACCTAATAGGCCTAATGGGCCTATTGGGCCTATGTGACCTAATAGGCCTAATGATCCCAATGGCCTAATTGGCCTAATGGGCCTAAGGGGCCCAATGGGTCTAATGGGTCTCATGGGTCTAAGGGACCTAATGGGCCAAAATAGACTAATGGGCCTAAGTGGCCTAAGTGACCTAATAGGCCTAATGGGCCTAATGGGCCCATTATGGCCAATTCAGATTAATGGGCCTAATGGTCTAATTGGCCTAATGGACCTAGGGGCCCAATGGGACTGATGGGTCTAAGGGGCCTAATGGGCCTAAGTGGCCTAATGGGCCTAAGTGGCCAATTAGGCATATTAGGCATATTGGGCCTAAGTGGTCTAATGGGGCCAATGGGCCTTTTTGGATAATTCAGCCTAATGGGCCTAAGTGGCCTAATGGGTCTAAGTGTCCCAAGTTGGATAATGGGACTAATGGGTCCAATGGATCTAAGTGGTCTAAGTTTCTAATGGGCCTAATGGGTCCAATGGGTCGAAGTGGCCTAATGGCCTAAGTGTCCTAAGTTACCTAATGGGCCTAATGGGCCTAATGGGTCCAATGGGCCTAATGCGTCCAATGGGTCTAAGTGGACTAATGGGCCCAAGTGTCCTAAGTTGCCTAATGAGCCTAATGGGTCCAATGGGTCTAAGTGATCAAATTGGCCTAAGTGGCCTAAGTTTCCTGATGAGCCTAATGGGTCTAATGGGTCTAATGGGCCTAAGTGGCCTAATCGGCCTAATGAGTCTAATGGGTCAAATGGGCTGAATGGATTGAATGAGACTAAGTGGACTAATGGGATGAATGGGTCTAATGGGCCTAAGTAGCCTAATGGGCCTAAGTGGCCTAAGTTGCCTAACGGGCATGATGGGTCCAATGGTCCTAAGTGGCCTAATGGGCCTAAGTGCCCTAAGTTTCCTAATGGCCCCCACAGGCCTAATGGGCCTAATGGGCCCAATGGACCTAAGTGTACAAAGTTACCTAATGGGACCAATAGGCTGAATGGGCCTAATAGGCCTAATAGGTCCAATGGACCTAAGTGGCCTAAGTTACCTAATGGGACGAAGTAACCTAATGGGCATAAGGGACTTAAGTGTCCTAATGGGTATAATGGGCCTAAGTGGCCTAATGGGTCCAATGGGCCTAAGTGTCCTAAGTTTACTAATGAGACAAAGTGTCCTAAGGGGCCTAAGTGGCATAATTTGACTAATGGGACTAATATTCCTAATGGGTCTAATGGGGATAATGGGTCTAATAGGTCTATGTGGCCTAATAATCCTCAGTAGCCTAAGTTTCCTAATGGGCCTAATGGGCCTAAGTGGACTATGTTTCTTAATGAGCCTAATGGGCCTAATGGGACTAATGTGTCCAATGGGCCTAAGTGTACTAAGTTGCCTAATGGGTTGAAGTGGACTAATGGGACTCATGTTCCTCAGTGGACTATTGGGCCTCATGGGCCTAAGTGGCTTAATGGGACTAATGGGTCCAATGGTCCTAATGGACCTAAGTAGTCCAACGGGCCTAATGGGATAATGGGCCCAATGGGATTAAGTGGCCTAATTGGCCTAATGGGCATAAGGAGACTAATGGGCCTAATAGGACTAAGTGGACTAATGGGACTAATTGCCTAATGGGACTAATGGGCCTAAGTTCATGATTTATGAAACTTGGTTGACAAAAAAATCCAAAGGGGGATTGTTAGGACCAATCCAATTAGGAAGGTGTTTGTTTTCATGTGTTGTTTGTCAAGGAAAGATTTTAAAGAAATAAAATCACCGCACTTTTTATTTGGTGGAACTCATACTAGCCATTATTTTCAAAAGAATCATACTCACACTGTCCATCATAATGAGGCAAAGTTGTTTGAAAGAAAAGGCAATGATCAGACTTGTCTTGGGTCTGATATGTGAAAATATCATAATGAGGAATTGATCTTCATTTGGAAAGAGAGAATAGGTTGTATGGAGAATTCATCTTGTTGGAAGTAAATGTTCATTAGATTCAGACTGAATATGGTATGAAATAAGTTCTTGTTTTGATTAATTATTAGAGTCTGCTGACTACGATAAAATTAAATGTGACTATGCTTTGCTGATTCATAGTTCATAAATCATAATTTTATTGGGGAACTTATGATGAAAGATTGATGGAAAAAGTGAAAAATAGGTATTCTAAATAATATCCATATTTATCATATCTAGGTGGAAAAGAAGAAAGAGATTATGCCAATCGAAAAGGAATTGTACCCAGTGCAATCAGATTTGGGCTAAGAATGAAAGAAAGAAGAAAGTGTGGATCATAATTAGAATGATCATACCCAAAATGATCATTATCTGGTACTGTAGCATCCTATTATCCATCATATGTATAAGAAAACCTTTGTACCTAGGATGATAATACTCAGGCTCAGGAAGAAAAATATCATACACAATATGATCGTATTTAGGCCAACCGTTCTCAGAAATATCATACTCTAGAAAATCATATTCAGAGAAGGAATTACTTGAGGCTGATGATTGAAAATAGAAGGAAATAATGAGATAAATATTGTAGTAAACCATTTCAAAATGGTTGAATTATGTTGTAGGTTTCAATTGGGTCAATGGTCATTGTATCAGAGTGGAATTGTGTTATATTTTCAAGTGGGTCAAGAGAAGAAGTGAAGAAGTAAAAGTGGTTTGAAAGAAAAGTTTTCTAGATGTGAAATTTAGGGGGAGATCGACATTCAAAATAATTATCATATTCAGCATTCAGAAGGAGAAGTGAAAGTTTTAGAAGAATCGAGAAGCTTCGAGAAGAGTTGATGGAGTCAAAATACACCCCATATTTTTGGGGAAATTGAGATTAGGGTGAATTTGATTAAACGGGATTTTTTTTGGATTCCTACCAAAGAATCTCAAGGGTCACCTATAAAATGGGAAAAGTATGTTGTACTTGAGGTGGACCGATGTACTGTTCATGAGAGAAAAGCTACCAGTTTTAGGGAGAATAAAACGTTTCTGTATTCACTTTTATTGAAGAAGTTTTGACGGATTGAAGTGAAAGAGAATAAACAAGATCACAACATTGTATTCAGCTGATCATCATACTAAGTGTTTATCATACTCAAATGATTATAGTATTAGTCTTGGTAATCATATTTGGTTGATCATCATATCGATATGGGTTAATCAGATCGTGATTTCCATACTGGGTCTTCCGGACTGAGGAAGATGGATAATTGAAGTAGTGTCGATTCATATCTATCTCATTCTATCAAAGTTATACTTTTCATACTGGGGAATATCTTACTGAGAATAATCATATCAGGAAGAATCATATCAGGGAGAATCATACTCAGAGGAATCAGACTGGGAAAATTGGACTTGGTTTTTTTTCTTAACAAAGTCCAAAAAGTCCTTACCATCTTTTGGGTGAGAAATTGAAGAAGTGTTTTCAACTGAATACATTTGTGTATTTGAAAAGAAGCACTGATAACACGAGTTGTTACACAATCATTGCATTACCCTATTTATGCTAAGAGGGTGAACTTGCACTATTGGATTGTTTACATAGTGCTACACAAGTGAAAGGGTATATCCCACTCGTTGTAATCCAATGATTGTTTTCTAGTGAATTGTGTGGTATTGAAACACTTCCATACCATACCAAGGATGTAGCTATTATTATTGAATAGTGAATCTTGTAAATACTTGTGTTCCTCTGGGTGTATGTTTGAATTGTTTTGAATAGGGAATATAATCTTTAATAGGAGGTGAATGTTGTTTCATTTGAAAAGAAACATAAGAGAAAAAAGTATCACTGATTCACCCCCTCCCCCACTCAGTGATACAATCATCCGTTGGGAACTTTCAAGTGGCCTAATGAACCCAATGGGCCTAATGGTCCTAATGGGCCTAACTGGCCTAACTGGACTAATGGGCCTAAGTGGTTGAATGGGCTTAATTAGACCAAGTGGCCTAATGGTCCCAATTGGTCTAATGGACCTAATGGGCCTAACTGGTCTAAGTTGCTTAATGGGCCCCATTGGCCAATTGGGCCTAACTGGCCTAAGTGGCCTAATTGTACGAATGGGCCTAAGTGACCTAATAGTCCTAACAGGCCTAAGTGGCCTAATGGGCCCAATGGGCTGAATGGGACCAATTTTCCTAACTTTCCTAACTATCCTAATGGGCCCAATGGGCATAAGGGGCCTAAGTGGCCTAATGGGCCTGACTCACATAAGTGTCAGCTCAATAGGCCTAATGGGTCGAAGTAGCCTAAGTGGCCTAACTAGCCCAATAGGCCTAACGAGCCTAATGGGCATAATAGGCCAAATGGGCCCAATGGACCTAACTGGATGAATGGGCCAAACTCTCCTAATTCGTATAAGGGGCCCAAGGGCCCTAGGGGTCTAATGGGTTCAATGGGCCTAGCTAGACAAAGTGTCCCAATGGTCCCAATGTGCCTAATGGGTCTAATTGGATAAAGTTTCCTAATGAGACTAATGGGCCTAAGTGGCCAAATGAGCCTCAGTGGAGTAATTGGCCTAATGGGCCTAAGCTGCTGAAGTGGCCTAATGGGCCTAATCGGTGTAAGTGGATTAATAGACCTAATGGGACTAAGTGGCCTAATGGGACTTATAGGCATAATGGGCCAAAGTGGCCTAAGTAGAATAATGGGCCAAATGGGCCTAAGTGGTGGAATGGGCCTAATGGGCGTAAGTGGCCTAATGGGCCTCATGAGCCTAATGGGCCTCGGTGGCCTAATGGGCCTAATGGGACTAATTGGCCTAATGGGCCTCTATGGCCTAATGGGCTTAATGGGCCTAAGGGGCCTAATGGACCTAATGAGCCTAATGGGACTCGGTGGCCTAATGGGCCTAGTGGGACTCAGTGGACTAAGTGGAATAATGTACCTAATATGCCTAACAGGCCTAATGGGCCTAAGTGGCCTGGTGGGCCTAAGTGGCGTAATGAGTCGAATGGGTCGAATGGGACTAAGTGACCTAATGGGCCTAAGTGGATGAAGTTTCCTAATGGGCCAATGGACATAATTGGCCTGATGGGAATGATTGACCTAATGGGCTTAATGGGCCTAAGTGGCCTAATGAGCCGAATGGGCCTAAGTGGCCTAATGGGCCTGATGGGCATGATGGCCTTAATGGGCCGAATGGGACTAAGTGGACTAATGGGATTGATGGGCCTGATGGGTCTAATGGACGTAAGTAGCCTAATGATATCAATGGGCATAAGTGGACTAATGGGCCTAATGGGCCAAACGGGCCTAAGTGGCCGAATGGGATCGATGGCCCTGATGAGCCAAATGGGCCAAATGGGTCTCATTGGCCTCACGGGCCTCATGGGCTTAATAGAACTAATGGGAATAATGGTCCTAAGTGGCCTATTATGCCTGATGGGCCTCAGTGGCCTAATGGGCCTAATGGCCCTGATGGTCCTAATGGGCATAATGGGCCTAAGTGGATTAATGGAACTAAGTGGCCTCGGTGGCCTAATGAGATGAATGAGCCTAAGTGGCCTAATGGGACTAAGTGGCCTAATGGGCCTAAGTGGCCTAATGGGCCTAAGTGGTCTATTGGGCCTAATAGGTCTAAGTGGCCTAATGGGATTGATAAGAATAATGGTCTTTAGTGGCCTCATGGGCCTAATTGTCCTAAGCGACACAAGTAGCCTCATGGGCCTAATGGGTATAATCAGCCTAATGGGCCTAAGTGGCCTAATGGGCTTGATGGGCTTAATGGGCCTTCTTTTCCTAATGGGCCTCATGGGCCTAATGGGCTTGATCGGCCTAATGGGCATAATGGGCCTCACTAGCACAATGGGCCTAATGGGACTCATGTCCCTAATGGGCATGATCGGCCTAATGGCCATAATGGGCCTCAGTGGCCTAATGGGGCCTAAGTGGCCTGATGGGCCTAAGTGGCCGAATGGGCCCAATGGGGCGAAGTGGCCCAATGGGACTAAGTGGTCCAATGGGTCTAATGGGAATAAGTGGTTGAATGGTCCTAATGGGACTAAGTGGGCTAATTGGCCTGATGGGCCTAATGTGCATCATGGGACGAATCGGCCTAAGTGGCCTAAGTGTCCTAATGGGCCTCATGGGCCAAGTGGCGTAATGGGCCTAGTGGGCCCAATGGGCCTAAGTGGACTAATGGGCATGATGGGTGTAATGGTACTAATGGGACTCAGTGGTCCAATGGGCCTGATAGGCCCAATGGGAATAATGGGCCTCATTGGCCCAATTTGCCCAATGGGCCTAATGGTTCAATGGGCCTCATGGGCCTCATGGTTCTAATGGGCCTAAGTGTCCTAAGTGTTTTAATGGGAATAATGGTCCTAAGTGGCCTAACGGGCCTAATGGGCCTGAGTGACCGAATGGGCCTGATAGGCCTAATGGGCATAAGTGGCCTAAGTGGCCTAATGGGCCTAGTGGGACTAATGGGCCTATTGGTATTAATGTACCTAACAAGATTAATTTACCCAATTTTCCTAAGTGGCTGAATGGGCTGAATGGTCCTAATGGGCCTAAGTGGTGGAATGGGCCTAAGTGGAGGAATGGTCCCAATAGGCCTAAGTTGCCTAATGGGACTAATGGGCCTAAGTGGTCGAATCATCCTGATGGGCCTAATGGGCCTAATGGGCCTAATTGGCCCCATGGGACTAAGTGGCCTCATGGTCTTGATGGGCCTAATGGGACTCATGGGCCTAATGGGTCGAATGGGCCTCCTTGGCCTAAGTGGCTGAATGGACCTAGTGGGCTTAATGAGCCTAAGTGACCAAATGCACCAAATGGGCCTAAGTTACCGAATGGGCCTAGTGGGCCTAATGGGACTAAGTGTCTTGATGGACCTAATGGGTCTCATGGTCCTAATGGGTCGAATGGGCCTAAGTGGCCTCATAGGCCCAATGGGCTTAATGGGCTTAATGGGTCTAGGTGGCCTAATGGGCCTAATTGGAAAGTGGCCTAATGGGCTTGATGGGCCTCATCAACCTAAGTGACCTAAGTGGAATAATGAGCCTAAGTGTCCTAATGGGCTGAGTGGGCCTAAAGGGCCTAATAGGACGGATGGGCCTATTGGGCCTAATGGGCCTCATTGGCCTAAGTTGCCTCATTGGCCCAATGGACATAATGTGACTAATGGGCCTAAGTGGCCTAAGTGGGCCTAAAGAGTTGAATGGGCCGAATGGGGTGATGTGGAATAATGGGACCAATGGGCCTTATGGGCCTAAGGGGCCTAATGGGCCCAATGGGCCTAATGGGACGAATGTTCCTAGTGGGTCCAATGGTCCAAATGGGTTTAAGTGGCCTAATTGGTTTAAGTGGCCTAAGGGGCTTAGTGGGACTGATGGAATTAATGGGCCTAATGGTCCCAGGTGGTCTGATGGGGAGAATGGGCCTCATGACCCTGAGTGGCCTCATGGGGCCAATGAGCCTAATGGGCCTAAGTGTCCTAATGGGCCTGATGGGCCTCATGGGCCTAATGGGCCTGATGGGCCTAATGCGTCTCATGGTCCTAAGTGGCATAATGGTCCGAATGGGCCTAAGTTCCCTAATGTGCCTAGTGGGCCTAGTGGGACTAGTGGACCTAATGGGTCTAATGGTCCTAATGGGCCTAATGGGGCTAATGGACCTAATGGACATAATTGGCCTAAGTTGCTGAATCGAGCTAATTGACCGAATGGGCCTAATGGGCCTAAGTGGCCTAAGTGGCTTAACAGGCCTAATGGGTCTAGTTGGACTAAGGGGTTTAATGGGCCTAATAGGCCTAAGTGTCCTAATGGGACTAATGGGCCTACATTGCCTAATGGTCCTAAGTGGCCTAATCGGGCTAATCGATCGAATGAGCCTAATGGGCCTACGTGGCCTAAGGGGCCTAACATGCCTAATGGGAGTAATGGGTTTAATGGTCCTAATGGGCCTAAGTGGACTAATGGGCCTACGAAGTATAATTGTCCTAATTCGCCAAATGCGCATAATGGGCTTAATAGGACTAATGGGTTTAATGGGCCTAAGTGGCCTAATGAACCTAATGGGCCTAAGTGGCCTAATGGGATTAATGGGTCTAAGTGGCCTAATGGGACTAATGGGCCTAATGGGCCTAAGTGGCCTAAGTGGTCTAATGGGTCTAATGGGCCTAATTGTCCTAATGGGCCTAATGGGCCTTAGTGGCCTAATGGGTCAAATTGGCCTAAGTGGACTAGTCCCCCTAGTCGACTAAATGGGCCCAATGGGCCTAATTAGCCTAATGGGACCAAGTGGCCTAATGTGCATAATGGGCCTAAGTGGCCTAAGTTTCCAAATCGGCCTAATCAACTGAATGGGACTAATGGGCCTAATTTGCCTAAGTGGGCTAATGGGCCTAATGCCTAAGTGGCCTATGTGTTCAAATGGGCCTAATGGTCCTAATGGATCTAATGGTCATAATGAGCATAATGGGCCTAAGTGGTCTAAGTGGTATAATCGGCCTAATCAGACGAATGGGGATAATGGGACTAAGTGACCTAATGGGTCTAATGGGACGAAGTGGACTAATGGGAATAATGGACCTTGGTGGCCAAATCAACCTAATCAACTGAATGGGCCTAATGGGACTAATAGGCCTAAGTGGCCTAATCTGCCTAATCGACTGAATGGGCCTTATTGTCCTAATGAGCCTAAAGGGCCTAATGGGACTAAGTTCCCTAATCAGGCTAATCAACCAAATAGGCCTAAGTGTCCTAGTTGGACTAATCGATCCAATGGGCCTAATGGGACTAATGGGCCTAAGTGGCCTAATGGGCCTAATGGGCCTAATGGGTGTAAGTGATCTGAGTGGCATAATCAGCCTAATCTATCGAATGGGCCTAATGGGCCTAAGTATCCTAATGGGATGAATGGGCCTAATCGGACTAATGGGTCTAAGTGGCCTAAGTGTATGAATCAACCTAATCGATGGAATGGGCCTTATGGGCCTTAGTGGCCGATTGAGACTAATGGGTCTAAGTGGATGAATGGGCCTAATGGGCCAATTTGGCATAATGTGGTTAATGAGACTAATGGGACTAAGTGGAAGAATGAGCTTAAGTGGTATAATGGGCCTATTTGGCCAAATGAGCATAAGTGTCTGAATGGGCCTAATGGGCCTAAGTTGCCTAATGGGCCTAAGTGTTCAAATGCGCCTAATGGGCCTAATGCGCCTCATTGGCCTAATGAGCCTAATGGGCATAAGTGGCCTAATGGGCCTAAGTGTCCTAATGGGCCTAGTGGTCTTAAGTGGCCGAATGGGCCTAATGGGACTAATGCGCCTAATGGGATAATGGGTTGAATGGGCCTAATGGGCCCAATGGGCCTATGTGGACTTATGGGCCTAATTGGATGAATGGGACTAATGAGCCTAATTAGTCTAATGGGACTAATGGGCCTAATGATCCTAAGTGGACTAATCGGCCGAATGGGATGAATGAGCCTAATGGACCTAAGTGGCCAAAGTGGTCGAATGGGATAATGGGTCTAAGTAACCAAATGGGCCTAATGGGCCTAAGTGGCCTAAGTCAGCTAATCTGTCTAATTGAAAGAATGGGCCTAATGGGCCTGATGGGCCTAAGTGAAATAATGGGCCTAATAGGCCAAAGTGGTCGTATGGGCCTGATGGCCCTCATGGGCCGAAGTGGCCTAACAGGCCGCATGGGCCTCATAGGCCCAAGGGGACGAAGAGGCCTAATTGGCCTAATGGGCTTAATAGGCTTAATGGGCTTAATTCACTTAACGAGCCTAGGTACCAAATGGGCCAAATGGGACAAATGGGTTTAACTGGCCTATGGGGCCAAATGGGCCTAAGCGGCCTAATGGGCCTAGGTGGCCTAATGGGCCTAATGGGGTAAACGATTCTAGGGGCCAAATGGTCCTAATGGGCCTAAGGGACTGAATGGGCCTAATTAGCCTAAGCGGCCTAATGGGCCTAGGTGGCCTAATGGGCCAAAGTTTCTTAATTGGCCTAATAGGATTAATGGGCCTAGTGGGCCTAATGGGTCTAAGTGGCCTAATGTGCCTAATGGGCCAAATTGGCTTAAGTGGAATAATGGGCCTAATGGCCTTAAGTGGCCCATCAGACCTAGGTGGCCTAATTGGCCTAATGGGCTTAATGGGCCCAGTGGGCCTAAAAGGCCTAATGGGCATAATGGGCCTTAGTGGCCTAATCGCCCTAATGTGCCTAGTCGGCCTAATGGGCCTAAGTGGCCCAATGTGATTAATGGGCTTAATGGGCCCATGGGCCAAATGGGCATAATGGGCCAAATGGGCAGAATGAGCCTAAGTGGCCTAATGGGTCGAATGGGCTTAAGTGGCATAATTGGCCTAAGTTGCATAATCGACCAAATGGGCATAATGGGCCTAAGGGGGCTAATGGGCCTAATGGGTCTAATGTGCCTAAGTGGCCTAACTGGCCTAATAGGATAATGGGCTCAGTGGGCTAATGGGCCTAATGTGCTTTGTGGGCCTAATGGGCCTAAGTGTCCTAATGGCCCTAAGTGACCTAATGGGCCTAATGGGCCTAAGTGTCTTAAGGCCTAATGGGCCAAATGGGTCTAAGTTGCCTAATGGGCCTAATGGTCCTAATGGGCCTAATGGTCCTAATGGGCCTAAGTGTTTTAATGAGCCTAATGGGACCAAGTGGCCCAATGGGCCTAATGTGCCTAATGGGTCTAATTGGCCTAAGTGTCCTAATGGGCCTACCTGGATAAATGGGCCTAATGGTTCTAATGGGCCTAAGTGGCCTAATGGGCCTATTCTGTCTAAGTGTCCTAATGGGCCTAACGGGCCACATGGACCTCATGGGCCTAAGTGGCCTCATGGGCCTCATTGACCTTAGTGGCATAATGGGTTTAATGGGCCCAAAGGGTCTAATGGGTTTAAGGGGCCTATTGGGATGAATAGGATCAACGATCCTGGGTGCCAAATGGGCCAAATGGGCTGAATGGACCTAATGGGATGAATGGTCCTAATGGGCCAAAGTGACCTAATGGTCCTAATCGACCAAAGTGGCCTAATGGGACTAAGTGTCTTAATCAACTTAATGGGATTAATTGTCATAATGAGCCTAAGGGGCATAATGGGCCTAAGTGGCCTAATGGTCCTAAGGGGCCTAATGGGCCTAAGGAAGCTAATGGGCCTAGGTGGCCTAACGATCTTAATAGACTTAACGGGCCTAAGGGGAAATGGGAATTATGGGCCTAATGAGACGAATGGGTCGAATGGGACTAAGTGGCCAAATGGGCCAAATGGGGCTAATGTGGATAATGTGCCTAATGGGCCTAAGTTGCATAATGGGCATAAGTGTCCTTATCAACCTAATGGGCCTAAGTGGCCTAATGGGCCTAGGTGGCCTAATGTGATTAATGGGATTAACAGGCCTATGGGCCATGGGCCGAATGGGCCTAATTGGCCTAAGTGGCCAAATGGGCCTAAGTGGCCTGATGGGCCAAAGTTTCCTAGTCGTCTTATTGGGATTAATAGGCCTAATGGGACTAATGGGCCTAAGTGGCCGAATGGGCCTAATTGGCCTAATGGTCCTAATCGGCCTAATAGGCCTAAGGGGTTTAATGGGCCAAAGTTTCCTAATTGACCTAATGGATTTAATTCGCCTAATGGGCCTAATGGGTCTAGTGGGCCTAAGTGGCCTAATGGGACTAAGTGGCATAATCATCCTAATGGGATTAATGGGCCTAGTGGACCTAAGTGGCCTAATGGGCCTAATGGGCCTTAGTGTCCTAATCAGCCTAATGTGCTTAAGTGGCCTAATGGGCATAAGTGGCCTAATGTGCTTAATGGGCATAAGAGGCCTAGGGGACAAATGGTCCAAATGGGATGAATGGGCCTAATTAACCTAAGTGTCCCAATGGGCCTAATGGGCCTAAGTGGCCTAATGGGTCTAAGTTGCCTAATCTGCCTAATGAGATTTATGGGCCTAAGGGGCCTAAAGGGCCTAAGTAGCCTAATGGGCCTAAATGGCCTCATCGGACTAATGATATTAATGGGATAAGGGGGTCTAAGTTGTCGAATGGGCCACAATGGCCAAATGGACCTAATGGGCCGAAGTGGACGAAGTTGTCTAATGGGCCTAATGGGCCTAACTGGCCTAATTGGACTAATGGGCCTAAGTGGCCTAGTGGGCCTAAGTGTCCTAATTGATCGAATGGTCCTAAGTGGCATAATGTACCTAATGGGCCTAATGGGCCTAAGTGGCCAAATGAGCCTAATGGGCTTAAGTGGCTGAATAGGCCGAAGTGGTCGAATGAGCCTAATGGACATAATGGGCCTAAGTTTCCTAAGTGGCTTAATGGGCCTAATGGCCCTTAGTGGCCTAATATGCCTAAGTGGCCTAATGGACCCAAGTGATCTAATGGGCCTAAGTGGCCTAATGAGCCTAATGAGACTTAGTTAAATAATGGGCCTAATGGGCCTATGTGGCCTGAATGGCCTGATGGACCTTAGTGGCCCATTGGGCCTAATGGGACTTAGTGGCCTAAGGGCCCAAATCATCATAAGTGGCCTAAGTGGCCTAATGGGCTTAATCATCCTAAGTGGACTAAGTGGCCTAATGGGCCTAATGGGCCTAAGTGGCCTAATGAGCCGAATGGGCCTAAGTGGTCTAATGGGCCTAATGGGCCTAAGTGGAATAATGGGCCTGATTGTCCTAATGGGCCTAATGTTACTCAGTGGCCTAATGAGCCGAATAGGCCTCAATGGGCTAATGGGCCTAATGGTCCTGGCGGGCCTAAGTGGCCTAATGAGCTAAATGGGCCTATATGGCCAAATGGGCCTAATGATCCTAATGGACCGAAGTATCCTAATGGGACTAATGGTCCCAAGTGGCCTAATAAGCTGAATGGACATGAGTGGCATAATGGGCCTGATGGGCTTGATGGGCTGAACGGGCTGAATGGGTCTAAGTCGCTGAATGGGCCTGATGGGACAAATAGGCCTAAGTGGCCTAATGAGCTGAACTAGCCTTAGTGGCCAAATGTTCCTAATGGGCCTAAGTGGCCAGATGGGCTAGATGTGCCTAATGGGACTAATGGGCCTTAGTGGCCTCATGGGCCTAGTGACCTAATGGGCATCATGGGCCTACGTTGCCTAATGGTCCTAATGGTCCTTAGTGACCTAATGGTCCTAATCTAGTTAATGGGCCTAAGTTACCTAATGGGCCTAATATTCCCCAGTGGCTTAATGGACCTAAGTGTCATAATGGCCCTAGTGGGCCTAAGTGACCTCATGAGATGAATGGGCCTAATAGGCCTAATGGGCCTAAGTGACCTAATGGGCGTGATGGGCCTTAGTGGCCTCATGGGCCTAATGGGACTAATGGGATTTAGTGTCCTGAGTATCCTAATGGGCGTAATGGGCCTAAGTGGATAAATGGGCATGATGGGCCCAATGGGCCTTAGTGGCCTAGTTGGCTTCATGGACCTAATTGGCCTAATATGCCTAATGGGCCTAATGGGTCTTAGTGGTCCAATGGGTCTTATGGGCCTATGTGGCCCAATAGGACAAATGGGCATAAGTGGCCTAATGGGCATGATGGTCCTGATGGGCATTATGGGCCTCACAGGTCTAAGTGGTTCAATGGCCCCCATGGGCCTTAGTGTTCTAATGGGATGAGTGAGCCTAATGGGCCTAAGGGGCCTAATGGGCCTGATTTGTCGAATGGGCCTTAGTGGCCAAATGTGCCTAATGAGACTAATGGGCCTAGTAGTCTCAATGGGAATAATGGGACCGAGTGGCCCAATGGGCCTAATGGGACTATGTGTTCTAATGGGCCTAATGGGCCTAATGAGCCTAATGGTCCTAAGTTGCATAATGGGTCTCATGGGCCTAATGGGGAGAATGGGCCTAAGTGGCCTAATGGGAATAATGGGCCTTAGTGGCCTAAAGGGCCTAATGGGCCTAAGTGGCCTAATGGGCCTGATGGGCTTAATGGGTTGAGTGAGCATTAATGGCCATATGGGACTCATGGACCTGATATGACCAATGGGAATAATGGGACTAATGGGAAGAATGGGCCTAAGTGACTTAATGGGTCCAATAGGCCTAAGTGCCTTAATGGGCCTAATGGTCCTAAGTGGCCTAATGGTTCTAAGTGGCCTCATGGTCCTAATTAGTCTAAGTGGATGGATGGGCCTAATGGGGATTTTGGGACCAATGACCCTCAGGGGCCAAAGTGGCCTAACGAGCCTAGTGGGGCTAATGAGCCTAAGTCGCCTAATGAGACTAATAGTTTTAAGTGGCCTAATTGGCCAAATGGGCCTAATGTGACTAGTGGGACTATGTGGCCAAAGGGCCTAATGGGCCTAATGGGACTAAGTGGCCTAAGTGTCCAAATCAGCCTAATCGAACAACTGGGCCTAACGGGCCTAAGTGTCCTAATGGGCCAAATCGGCCTAGGAGGCCAAATGGGCCTAAGTGGCCCACTAGGCCTAATTTTCCTGGGTGGTCGAATAGGCTTGATAGGCCTGAGTGGCTGGTCTAATATGCCTGATAGGCCTAACTGGCCTAATGGACCTAATGAGCATCATGAGCCTAAGTGGGACTCTTGGGCCTCATGGTCCTAAGTGTCCTAATGGGTCAAAGTGGCCTAATGGGCCGAATGGGCCTAATGAGATTAATGGTCTTAACAGGCCTAGGTGCTAAATGGGCTGAATGGGTCTAATGGGCCTAAGTGGACTAATGGGCCTAAATGGCCTAAGTGGCCTAATCGACTAAATGGGATTAATTGTGCTAATGGGATTAATTGGCTTAATGTGCCTAAGTGCCCTAATGGACCTAAGGTGCCTAATTAGCCTAAGTGGATCAACGGGCCTAGGTGGCCTCATGGGCTTAATGGGCTTAATGGGCCTAATAGAAAAATGGTCTTAATGGGATGAATGGGCCTTCGTGGCCTAATGGAACTAAGCAGCCCAATGGGCCTAAGTGGTCTAATCAGCATAATGGTCATAGTGGGTCGAAAGGGCCTAATGGGCCTAAGGGGACTAATGGGCATAAGTTGTCTAATGGGCCTAGGTGGCCTAATGAGCTTAATGGGCTTAACAGGCCTAGGGTCCAAATAAGCCAAATGGGCTGAATTGGCCTCAATGGCCTAATGGGCCTAATTGGACTAATGGGATTAATGGGTCGAAGTCGCCTAATGGGAAAAGTTTCCAAATCGGCCTAATGGGAATAATGTGCCCAATGGGCCGAATGGGCCAAATAGGCCTAAGTGGCCTAATGGGCCTAATGAGCCTGATTGGCCTAATTGGCCTAAGTGGACTAATGGGCCAAAGTTTCCCAATGGGATAAAGTTTCATAATCATTCTAATGGGTTTAAGCGGCCTAATGGGCCTAATTGGCCTAAGTGGCCTAATGGGCCTAAGTGGCCAAATTGGCCTAATGGGCTTATTGGGCCGAGTGGGCCTAAGTGACCTAATGGGCCTTAGTCGCCTAATCGACCCAATGGGGATAAGTAGAATAATGGGTCTAAGTGTCCTAGTGAGCTTATTGGGATTAAAGGTCCTAGGGTCCTAATGGGCCTAATGAGATGAATTGGCCTAATTAGCCTAAGTGGCCTAATGCGTCTAATGGGCCTAAGTTGCCTAATCGGTCTAATGGGATTAATGGGCCTATGGTGCCTAATGGTCCTAATGGGCCTAATGTGCTTAATGGGCCTAATGGGACTAAGTGGACTAATGGGCCTAAGTATCCTGATCGGCCTAATGGGATTAATTGGCCTAGTGGGCCTAAGTGGCCTTATGGGCCTAATGGGCCTAAGTGGCTTGATCGGCCTAATGGGCCTAAGTGGCCTAATAGGCCTAAGTTTCCCAATGGGAATAATGGACCAAAGTGGCTGAATAGGTCTAATTGGCCTAAGTGTCCGAATGGCCCGAATGGCCCTAATTAGCCCAATGGGCCTAATGGGCGTAAGTGGCAGAATGAGCCTAATGGGCCTAATGGGCCTAAGTTGTGTGATGGGGCTAATCGACCTAAGTGGCCTCATGGGCCTTAAGGACCTTAGTGTCCTAATGGGCCTCAGTGAACTCATGGGTCAAATAGGATTAATAGTCCTAATGGGACTAATGGTCTTAAGTGGCCTATGTGGTCCAATGGGCCTAATGGGTCTAATGGGCTATATGGTCCAAATTTTCCGAATGGGTCCAATGGGACTGAGTGGTTGAATGGGAATAATGGTATAATGGGCCAAATGGGTTTAATGGGACTAAATTGCCTAATGGGCCTAATGGCTGAAATGGGCCGAAGTGGCCAAATGGGCGTAATGAGCCTAGGTGGCCTAATTGGCCCAATGGGCTTGAGTGGCTTAATGGGTCGAATGGGACGAATGAGCCAAAGTGGCCTAATGGACCTAAGTGGCTGAATGGGCCAAAGTGGACTAATGGGGCTAACGGGCCTAAGTGGCTAAATGAGCCTAAGTGGCCGAATGGGGCTAATGGGCCTAAGTAGCGAAATGGGCTTAAGTGGCCCAATGAGTCTAATGGACCTAATGGGTGTAAGTGGCCTAATGGGCATAATTTTCCAAATGCACTTAAGTGGCCTAATGGGATTAATGGGACCAAATGAATGATTGATCCAAATGGGCCTAAGTGGCCAAACTGGCCCAATGGGCCGAATGGGCCTAAGTGTCCTAATGGGATTAATGGGACTAAGTGGCCTAATGGGCCTAGTGGACCTAAGTGGCCTCATGTTCCTAATGGACCTAAGTGGCATAGGTGGTCTAATTGACCTAATTGACCGAATGGGCCTAATTGGCCTAATGGGCCTAAGTTTCCAAATGGGCCTATTGGGCCTTAGTGGCCCAATGGGCTTAATTTGCCGAAGTGGCCTAATGGGTCTAATGGGATGAATGGGATGAATGATCCTAATGGGATGAATTGGTCTAATAGGATCAATTGGTCTAATAGGACCAATTGGTCTAATGGGTCTAAGTGGTATAATGGGCCTAAGTGGCCGAATGAGCCTAAGTGGCCCAAATGGGCCTAATGGCCCAAATGGGGCTAATGGCCTGAATGGGGCTAAGGACCTGAATGGGATTAACGTGCCGGATGGGCCTAACATGCCGAAGTGGCCAAAGTGGCCTAATGGGCCTAATTTGCCTAAGTGGCCTAATGTACCAAATGGGACGAATGGGATGAATGGACTTAATGGGACGAAGTGGCCTAATGGGCTTAATTGGTCTAATGGGCCTAAGTGGCATATTGGACCTAAGTGGCCAAATGAGCCTAAGTGGCTCAAATGGGCCTAATGTCCCGCATGGGGCTAAGGGCCCAAATGGGCCTAATGTGTCGATTGGGCCGAAGTGGCCTAATGGGCCTAAGTGGCCAAATGGGCCTAATGGCCCGAATGGGCCTAAGAGTCCTAATGGGACAAATGGACCTAATGGGAAAAAGTGGACTAATGGGCCTAATGGGTCTAAGGGGCCTAATGGGCCTAATGGTCCAAATGGTCCTAATGGGACAAAGTGGGCTAATCGGCCTAATGGGCCTAAGTGACCTAGTGGGCCTAAGTTGCCTAATGGGAAAAAGTGGCCTGATGGGACTAATGGGGCTAAGTTGCATAATTGGCCTAAGTGGCCTAATGGGCCTAAGTGGCCTAATGGGCCTAAGTGTCCCGATGGGTCTGATGGGCGTAAGTGGCCTAAAAGGCCTAATGGTCCGAAATGTCCTAATGGGCCTAATGGGCCTAAGTGAACTCATGGGCATAGTGGACATAAGTGGAATAATGGGCCTAATAGTCCTGATGGGCTGAATGGACCTAATGGGCCTAATGGGCTGAAGTTGCCTAATGGGCCTAATGGGCCTAAGTGGCCTAATGGACCTAAGTTGTCTAATGGTCCTAAGTGGCCTCATGGGCATAATGGGACTAAGTGGACTAATGCGCCGAATGGGCATAATTACCTAATGGGCCTAATGGGCCTAATGGGTCTAACTGGCCTAAGGGGATTACTAGTCCTAATGGTCATAAGTGGCGTAATCAGCATAATGGGCTTAGTGGGTCTAACTGGCCTAATGGGCCTAATGGTCCAAAGTGGCCTAATGGGCCTAATTGGCTAAAGTGGCCTAACAGGACTAAGTGGCCTATTGGTCCTAATGTTCCTAAGTGGACTAATTGTACTGATGGGATTAATGGGCCTAAATGGACTAATGGGCATAATTGGCCGAAGTGGCCTAAGTGGCCTAATGAGCATAATGGGCCAAAGTTTCCTAATCAGCCTAATGGGCCTAAGTAGCCTAATAGGCCTAAGTGGCATAACAAACCTAAAGCCCTAAGTGGCCTAATGGTTCTAATGGTCCTAAGTGGCCTGATGGGCCTAAGTGGGCTCATGGACCTATAGGGCCTAAGTGGCCTCATGGGCCTAATGGGTCTCAATAGAATCATGGGCCTAATGGGCCTAAAGGGATTAGGGGGCCTATGTGGCCTAATAGGTCTAATCGTCATAATGGGACTAAGTATCCTAATGGGCCTAATGGGATTAAGTTGTCTAATGGGCCCAATAGGACTAATGGGCCTAATGGACCTAAGTGGTCTAATGGGCCTAAGTGACCTAATCAACCTAATGGACCTAATGGGTGTAATGGGATTAAGTGGTCGAATGGGACTAATGTTCCTAATGTGCCTAATGGGCCTAATGCACCGAATGGGATTAAGTGGCCTAATGGGCCAAAGTGGCCTATTGTGCCTAAGTGACCTAATCAGCTTGATGGACCTAACGGGCCCAATGGGCCTAAGTGGTCGAATGGGCCTAATGTACCTAGTGGTCTTAATTGACATAATGGGCCTAATGGGCTGAATTTTTCTAATGGGCCTAATGGTCCTAAGTAGCATAATGGGCCTAATTGGTTGAATAGACCGAATGGGCCTAATGTGACGATAAGGCCTAATGGGCCTAAGTGGCCTAATGGGCCTAATGGGCCTAATGGGCATAAGTAGCCAAGTGAGCCTAATGGTTCTAAGTGGTCTAATGGGCCTAATGGAAAAAATGTGCCTAGTGGGCCTAATGGGCCTAAATGGCCTAATGGGCCTAAATGGACTAATGAGATTAAATGGCCTAATGGGCCTAATGGGCCTAAGTGGAATAATGGGCATAAGTGGACTAATGGGCCTAATGGGACCAATGGGCCGACATGGCCGTATGGGACTATGTGGCCTAATGGGACTAATGGGCCTAATTGGACTAATGGGTATAATGGGCTTAAGTGTCCTAATTATCCCAACGGGCCTAAGTGGTGTAATGGGTTGAACGAGCCTAAGTGGCCTAAGGGGCCTAAGTGGCCTAATGGTCCTAATGGGACTAAGTGGACTAAAGGGCCTAATGGGCCTAATAGGGAGAATGGGTCTAACAAGACAAATGGGCCTATGTGGCCTAATGGGCCTACATGGCCAAATGGGCCTAAGTGGACTAATGGGCCTAAAGAGACTAATCGGCCAAAGGGGCCTAATGGTCCTAAGTGTCATAATCATAGCCTAATGGGACTTAGTGGTCTAATGGGTCCAGTGGGCGTAATGGGCCTAAGTGGCCCAATGGGCCTAATGGGACTAAGTGGCCTAATGGACTGAATGGGACGAATCAGCCTAATGGACCTAATGGGCCTAAGTGGCCTAATCGTCCTAAAGAGAATAATGTGCCAAAGAAACCTAATGGGCCTAAGTGGAAGAATTGGACTAATGGTCCTAATGGGCCTAAGTGTCCTAACGGGCCTAAATGGCCTAATTGGACAAAGTGGCCTAATGGGCTTAAGTGGCATAATTGTAACCAAACAGGCCTAAGTGGACTAATGGGACCAATGGTCCTAAGTTTCCATATGGGCCTAATGGGCCTAAGTGGGCGAATGGGCTAGATGGACTGAATGGGCCTAATGGACTGAAAGGGCCTAAGTGGCCTAATGGGCGGAATGGGCCTAAGCCGAATGAGACAAATGGTCCTAATGGGCCTAAGTGGCCAAATGGACCTAATGGGATGAATGGGCCTAATGGTCATAATTGGCCTAAGTTTCCTAATGGGCCAAATGAGCTGAATGGGCTTAAGGGGCCTAATGTGATTAATAGGTCAATTAGGCCTAAGTGGCGTAATGGGCCTAATGACATGAATGAGCTTAAGTTTCCCAATGGGACTAATGGGATGAATAGGAAGAAGCTTCCAAATGGGCCCAATGGGTCGAAAGGTCTTAATGGTCCGAATGGGTCTAATGATCCTAATGGGCCTAAGTGGCCTAATAGTCATAGTGGGCCTAAGTGGCCTAATATACCTAAGTGGCCTAATGGTTCTAATGGGACTAATGGGACAAATGGACCCAATGGGCCGAAGTGGTCTAGTGGGCCCAGTGGGACGAAGTATCTTAATGGACTTACTGGGCCTAATGGACCTATTGGGCCTAATAGACCTAATGGGCCTAAGTGCCCTAATGGTCTTAAGTGGACAAATGGACCTAATGCACCTAATGGGGGTAATGGGCCTAAGTGAACCAATGGGCCTAATGGGAATAAGTGGGTAATGGTCCTAATGAGCCTAAGTGAACCAATAGGCCAAATGGGACTAAGTGGTCTAATGGGCCCAAGCGGTTGAATGGGCCTAATGGGCCTAATGGGATGAATGGGCCTAATGGGTCGAATAGGACTAATGGGACTAAGTGGCCTAACAGGCCAAAGTGGCCTAATGGTCCCAGTGGGACTAACAGTCCAAAGTTTCCTAATGGGGCTAATGGGTCAAATGGTCCAAATGGGCCTAAGTGTCCTAATAGGCCTAACTGCCCTAATGGGTCGAAGTGGCCTAATGGACACAATGGGCCTAAGTTGCATAATGGGCCTGAGGGGCCTAAGTGTCCTAATGTTCCAAAGTGGACGTCCACTTAGGCTACTTAGTCCCATTAGGCCACTTAGGCCCATTTGGCCCATTAGGCCACTAAGGCCCATTAAGCCCACTATTCCACTTAGGCCAATTAGGCCACTTAGGCACATTAGGCCACTTAGTCCCATTAGGTTCATTAGGCCCATGTGTCCATTGAGGCCCATTAGGGCCATTAGGCCCAACAAACCCATGAATCCACTTAGGCCAATTAGCCTACTTACGCCCATTATGCCACTTAGGCCAATCAGACCACTTAGGCCCATTATGCCAATTTGGCCACTTAGGTCCATTAAGAAATTTCATCCACTTAGTCCCATTAGGCTAATTAGGCCCATTGGGCCACTACGGCCCATTTGGCCCATTAGGCCATTTCGACCCCTCATGCCCATTAGGCCCATTAGGCCACTTAGGCCCATTCGGCTCATTAGGCCATTTGGTCCCATTAGGCCAATTATGTCACTTAGGCACATTAGGACCATTAGACCCATTTTTTCACTGAGGCCCACTAGGCCCATTATGTCCATTAGGTGACTTAGGCTACTTGGTCTTATTGTGCCCATTAGGCCCATTATGCTGCTACGGCCCATTCGGCCCATTAGTCCACTTAGGCCAACTAGGTGACTTAGGCCACTTAGTACCATTAGGCTACTTAGGACCATTATGCCAATTCGGCCCATTAGGCACATGTGTCCACTAATGCCCATCAAGCCCATGGGGCCACTTAGGCCCATTAGTCCACTTTGGCCCATTAGGCCCATTAGTCAACTTAGACCCATTCTACTAATTAGGCCACTTAGGCCCCTTAGGCTCACTAGGCCATTGAGGCCACTTAGGCACATTAAGGCACATAGGACCATTTCACCCATTAGGGCCATCAGGGCCATTAGGCTAATTAGGCCCATTAGGCGCATTGGTATCATTAGGCCACTAATGACCATTAGGACCTATAGTCCCATTAGGCTCATTAGACCCATTAGACCCATGAGGTCCATGAGGCCACTAAGGTCACTAAGGCCCATTAGGCACATCAAGCCCATCAGACTCATAGGCCACCTAGGCCCATCGGGCCCATGGGGCCCATTTGGCCCATTTGGCCACTTAGGCACATTGATCTCATTAGGCCACATAGGCCCATTAGACCCATCAAGCCCATCTGACCACTTTGGCCCATTTGACACATTATGCCCATATGGCCCACCAGTCCACTTAGGCCCATTCAGTATATTAGTCCACTTTGGACCATTAGGCTCATCATGCCCATTAGGCCACTCAGGCCCATTAGGCCTATTTGTCCACTTATTCCCATTCAGCATATTAGGCCACTTAGTCCATTTAGGCCCATTATGCTCATTAGTCCACTGAGACCCATTAGGCCCATTAGGCCAGTTAGGAACATTCGCCTCATTAGGACACTTAGGCCCATTGGTCCCATTAGTCCCATTAGGCCACTTAGGCCCATTTGGACCATTAGGACCATTATTCCACTAAGGACCATAAGGCCCATTAGTCCCATTAGGACACCTAGGCCCATTAGGCCACTAAGGCCCATTAATATCATTAGTAAACTTAGTCCCCTTATACCGATTAGGCCACATTGGCCCATTAGGCCACCTAAGATGATTAGGCCCATTAGGACACTTATCCCACTTAGGCTCATTATGTCCATTAGGCCAATTAGGCCACTTAGGCCCATTAGGCCAGTTAGGCCCACTAGGCCACTTAGGCCCATTAGGCCACTTAGGCTCATTATGCCACTTAAGCCACTTAGGCCCATTAGGTAATTTTGATCACTAAGCTCCATTAGGCCGATTAGTCCCATTAGGCCAGTGAGACCCATTAGGCCACTTAGGCCCATTAGGCCATTTCATCCACTTAGTCCCATAAGGCCACTGAGGCCCATTTAGCCACTTAGTCCCTTTAGGCCCATTATTTCCATTAGTCCCACTCGGTCGATGAGGTCGATTAGGCCACTTCAGCCACTTCGGCTCATTAGACCCATTCAGCCCATTAGCCACATTAGGCCCATTGGGCCTCTTCGACCCATTAAACCCATTAGGCCACTTAGGCCCATTATGGTTATTCAGTAGATCAGGGGGATTAGGCCACTTGGGCTCATTTGGACCCTTAGTCCACTTAGGGCCATTAGGCCATTTAGGCCAGTTAGGCCCGTGAGGCAAATTAGGCCCATTCGGCCACCTAGGCCCCTTAGGCCCATTAAACCCATTAGGCCCATTAGAGCTATTTGGCCCATTTGGCCACTTAGTCCCATTTAGCTCATTAGGCCACATAGGACCATTAAGTCCATTTGGCCACTTAGGACCATTAAATCCATTATTCCCATTAGGCCCATTAGGCTTGTTAAGCCACTTAGGCCACTTAGGCCCAATAGGCCCATTAGGTCGATTAGCCCGATTAGGCCACATAGGACCATTAGGCCCATTAGGACACTCAATCTCATTAGTCCCATTAAACCCATTAGTCTTATTAGGCCCATTAGAACCATTAAGCCACTTAGTCCACTTATGCCCATTCGTTCGCTCAGCCCGATTAGGCCACTTTGGCCACTTTGGCCCATTAGGTCCATTAGTCCCATTAGGCCCATTAGGCCCACTAGGACCATTATATAACTTAGGCCCATTAGGACACTGATGGACATTAGGCCCATTAGGACCTTCATGCCCATGAGTCGCATTCCACCGATGAGGCTCATTAGGACCAGGAGGACCATCGGGCCCATTAGGAAACTTAGGCCCGTTAGGCCCTTTGGGCCCATAAGTCCACTTAGGCCCATGAGGCCCAAGAGGCATAGAGGCCCATTCGATCCATCAGGCCACTTGGGACCATTAGACCCATTAGGCCCATTAATCCAATTAGGCCCACTAGACCCTTTAGGCCACTTAGTCCCATTAGGCATTTTGGGCTCACTAGGCCCATTCATTCCATGAGCCACATTGGGCCCATTCGTCCCATTAGGCCCACTATACCCATTAGTCCCTTTAGCCTCATGAGTCCCATTGAGCCCATTAGGCCCGTTAGGCCACTTGGCCCCATTGGTCCATTAGTCCCCTTCGACCCACTTAGCCCACTTAGTCCTATTAGGCCCATTATTCCCATTGGGCCCATGAGGCAAAATAGACCCATTAGGTCCATTAGACCCATGAGGACCACTAGGCCCATCAGGAAAATTGGTCTCATTCGGCCCATTAGGCCCATTAGGCCCACAAGGCCCATTAGGCCACTAAGGCACATTAGGCCACTTAGGTCACTTAGGGCCATGAGGCCCATTAGGCCCATCATTCCCATTTGACCACTTTGGCCAATTAGTCCCATTGGGCCCATTATGCACATTAGGCCACTTCGGTCCTTCAAGTCCATTGGGCCCATGAGGCCACTTAGGCCCATTCGACCCATTGGGACTATGAGGCCCATTAGACCCATTGGGCCACTTAGGCCCATTAGGCACATTAGGCCCACTTGGCCCATTCAGCAACTTAGGCCCATTAGGCCCATCAAGCCACTTTGGACACTTAGGCCCATTAGGCCCACTAGGCCACTTAAGACTAGGAGACCCATTGGGCCCATTAGGTCCATTAGGCCCATTAGGCCCATTAGGCCCATGAGGCCCATCGGGACACTAAGGCCCATGAGGCCCATCAGGACCATAAGACCAACTGAGGTCCATGAGTCCCATTAGGCCCATTATGGCTATTATGCCACTTATGCCCATTAGGTCCATTAGGTCCATGAGGCCACATAGGCCCATTTGTCCCTTGAGACCCTTGAGGCCCATTAGGCCCATCAAACCCATTCAGCTACTTAGGCCCATTAGACCACATAGGCCTTTTAGGTGCATTCCACCACTTAGGCCCATTAGGTCCATTCCACCACTTAGGCCCATTAAGACCGTTCGACAACTTAGGCCCATCAGGACCCTTAAGCCACTTAGGCCCATTAATCCCATTAAGCCCATTAGGGCCATTAGGCCCACTAGGCCACTAAGGCCACTTCAACCCATTATGCCCATTCTGCCCATTGGGCCTATCATGCACATTCATCCACTAAGGACCATTAGATCCATTAGACCCATTAGGCCCATTAGGCCATTTATGCCCATTATACTGATTAGGACACTTATGCCACTTAGGCCCATTAGGACCATTTGGCCCATTAGGCCACTTGGGCCCATTGGGCCAATGAGGCCCATTATGACCATTGGGCCTATTATGCCCATTAACCACGGAGACCCATTAGTCCCATTATGCCCATCAGTCCCATTCAGAAACTTAGGCCATTCGCCCACTAGGCATATTAGGCCACTTAGGCTCATGAAGCCCTTTAGGACACTTAGGCCACTAAGGACTATTCATCCCATGGGGCCCATTCGGCCCATCAGGCCTATTGGACCACTTAGGCCCATTAGGCCCATTGGGCCACTTCACCCCATTGTTCATATTTTGTCTATCAGGCCTATTAGGCCCATTGGGCCACTTAGGCCCATTAGGCCCATTCAGCCACTAAGGCCCATTGGCCCACTTAGGCACATTGGGCCAATGGGGACCATTATGGACATGAGGCCAATCAGGTCCATTAGGCCCCTAAGGCCCATTAGGCCCATTCATCCCATGAGACCCATCATGACACTTAAGCCCATTAGGCCCATTAGGCCCATGAGTCCCATTAGGCTACTTAGGCCACTTTGGTCCATGAGGCCCATTAGGCCCATTAGAACCATTAGGCCATTGAGGGTCATTAGGCCCATTAATCATATTAGGCCACATAGTCCCATTAATACTATTAGGCCACCTAGGACCATTAAGCCCATTAGGCCACTTAGGCCCACTAGGCCACTTAGGCCCATTAGGCCACTTAGGCCCATTAGGCCACTTAATCCCATTAGGTCCATTCCACCGATTAGGCCAATTAGACCACTTAGTCCACTTAGGCCCATTATACCCATTAGGCGGATTATGTCCATTAGACCACTTAGGCCACTTAGGCATTAGGCCCATTAGGCCACTTAGGCTCATTAGACCCATTAGTCACATTCAGTCGATTAGGCTGATTACGACACTTAGGCCACTTAGGCCAATTAGGCTCATTAGTCCCATTAGGCTCTTTAGGCCACTTAGACCCATTAGGCCCATTTAGTCGATTAGGGAGCTTAGGCCACTTGGGACCATTAGGCCACATAGGCCCATTAAGCCCATTAGGCACATGAGACCACTTAGGCCCATTATGCCCATTTATCCACTTAAGCCCATTAGTCTACTTAGGACCATTATGCCCATTAAACCCATTAGGCCCATTTGGCCACTGATTCCCATTAGGCCACCTAGGCCCATTAGGCCACTTTGGCCCATTTGTCCCATTAAACCTATTGGTCTCATTCGTCCCATTAGGCCCATTAGGCCCTTTAAGCCACTTAGGCCACTTTGGCCCATTAGGCCCATTCGATCGATTAGCCTGATTAGGCCACTTAGGCCCATTTAGCCACAGAGGCCCATTAGGACACTTAGCCCCATTAGGCACATTAACCCATTAGGCCCATTAGTCCACTTTGTCCCATTAGTCATCTTAGCCCATTAGGCCCATTAGGCTCATTAGGCCACTCAGGCCCATTAGTCCCATGATGCCCCTTAAGACCATTCGACCCTTTAGGACCATGAGGCCAATTAGGCCCATCAGGCCACTTATTCCCATTAGGCACTTTTGGCACACTGGGTCCATTTGGCCACTGAGGCCCATCAGGCCCATCAGACCCATTAGGCCCATTCGGCCTATCAGGCTCATGAGTGCACTTAGGCCCATGAGGCCCATTAGGCCCATTATTCCCATTAGGTCGCTAATTCCCATTAGGCCCATTGGGCCCATGAGGCAACTTAGGCCTATTCAGCCCATTAGGTCCATTGGGCCCATTAGGTCCATTGGGCCCATTAGCCCACTTAGGCCCAATGGGACACTTTTCCCATTGTTCCCATTTGGCCTATCTAGACCATTCGTCCCATTCTACCATTGAGGCCCATTAGGCCACTTAGGCCCATTAGGCCCATTGGGCCACTGAGGCCAATTAGACCACCTAGGCAATTTAGGCCACTGAGAACCATTATGGCTATTAGGCCAATCAAGCACATTAGGAAAACTAGGCCCATTAGGTCCATTATTTCAATCGGGCCCATTAGGCCACTTAGGCCCATTAATACCATTAGTCCCATTAGTCCCATGAGGCCCATTAGGCTACCTAGGCCACTTAGGTCCATGAGACCTATTAGTCCCATTAGAACCATTAGGCCACTGAGGCCCATTATTCCCATCAATCCCATTAGGCCACTTAGACCCATTAGGCCCATATGGCCACTTAGGCCCACTCAACTCATTAAGCCACTTAGGCCTATTAGGCACATTATGCCACAAAGGCCATTTAAACCCATTACGTCCATTAGGCTCATTAGGCGCATTAAGAAACTTAGGCCACTTAGGCCCATTAGAATCATTAGGCCCATGAGGCCCATGAGGCCACTAAGGCCCATTTTTTCAATTTGTTCCATCAGGCCCATTAGGCCACTTAGGCCCATTAGGCCCATGAGGCCCTTGAGGACCATTAGGCCACTTTGGCTCATTCATCTCATTAGTCCACTTAGGCCCATTAAACCCATCAAGCACATTAGGCCCATCAAGCCCATGAGGCCACTTAGGCCCATTATTCCCATCAGGTACATGAGGCCCATCAAGCACATTAGGCCACTTAGGTGCATTTAGCATTAGGTCACCTAGGCCCATTAAGCCCATTCGGCCGATCAGGCCCATCGGTCCCATTATGCCACTTAGGACCATTGGTCCCATCATGCCGATTTGGCCACTTAGGCCCATTTAGATCATTAGGCCACTTAGGCCCATTAATCCCATTAATCACATCAAGCCACTTAGGACCATTAGGCACATTTGGCCTATCAGGCCACTTAGGCCCATTAGGCCACTTAGGCCCATTAATCCAATTAAACTCATTGGTCCCATTAGTCCCATTAGGCCCATTAGGACACTTGAGCATTTTCGACTCATTAAGCCACTTAGGCCCATTAGGATTATCAAGCCACTTAGGCCACTTAGGCCCATTCATCCCATCAAGCCCATTAGGCCACTAAGGCCCATTAGACCCATTAGGCAACTTAGGCCCATTCAGCTCATTAGCCCACTTAGGCCCTTTATGCCCATTAGACCACTTCAACCACTTAGGCTTATTCAGCCACTAAGTCCCACTAGACCCATTAGGCCACTTATGCCAATTAGACCCATTAGGCCATATAGGCCACTTAGGCTCATTCGGCACATTAGATCCATTAGTCCATTAAGGCCCATTATGCCCCTTAGTCCACTTAGGCCCATTAGGGCCATTTGGCTACTTAGGCCAATTAGGCTCATTAGGCCACTTAGGACACTTAAGCCCATTATGCCACTTAGGCCCATTAGGTAACTTAGGCCCATTAGGCCACCTATTCCCATTATTCCCATTAGACCACTCAGGCCACTCAGGCCCATTAGGCCCATTAGGCCACTAAGGACCATTAGGTATATTAGGCCCATTAGACCCCTTAGGCCCCTTAGGGCCCATTAGGCCCATTAGGCCACTGAGGCCCATTACGCCCATTAGGCCACTGAGCCCCATTATGAACTTTAGTCCAATTAGGCCCATTAGGCCACTTGGACCATTTAGGCACATTAGGCCACTGAGTCCCATTAGGACCATTAGGCCACTCATGCCACTTTGGCCCATTATGCCCATTAGGCCCATTTGGCCACTTAGGCACATTAGGCCACTTAGGCTAATTATCCTCATTTTTTCCACTTAGGACCATTAGGTCCATTAGTCCACTTAGGCCCATTCAGCCCATTAGGACACTTCAGCCACTTAGGCCCATTCAGCCAATTAGGACATTGAGTCCCATTAGGTCCATTCACCCACTTTGGCTCACTCAACTCATTAGGTCACTTAGGCTCATTAGGCCTATTAGGCCACTGACCCATTAGGCCCATTAGTCCACCTAAGCCCATTATGCCACTTAGGCCACTTAGGCCCATTATACCCATTAGGCCACTGAGGCCCATTAGGTCACTGAGGCCCATCAGACCCATTATGACACTTAGGCCCATTAGGCCCATTATGCCACTAAGTCCACTTAGGCCCATTAAGTCCATTTGAAAACTTAGGCCACTTAGGCCCATTATTCCCATTAGGTCCATTAGCCCACTTAGGCCCATTTGGCCACTTAGGTTCATTAGGCTACTTCGGCCCATTAGGCCCATTATGCCATTTTGGCCCATTAGTTCCATTAAGCCACTTAGGCCCATTAGGACACTTCGACCACTTAGTTCCATTAGACCCATTAGGCACATTATACCCATTATAACCATTAGTACCATTAGGCCACTTAGTCCCATTAGGCTACTTAGTCCACTTAGGACCATTAGGCCACTTAGGCTGATTTGGCCACTTAGGCCCATTGGGCCACTTAGGCACATTAAGACCATTAGGCCCATGAGGCCACTTAGGCCCATTAGGCCACTTAGGCCCATTTGGCCCATTACACCACCTAGGCCCATTTGGAAACTTAGGTCACTTAGGCCACTTAGGCCCATTAGGCCACTTAGGCCCATTAGGCCCATTAGGCCCATTAGACCACTTATTCCCATTAGGCCCATTAGGCCCATTTTTTCACTTAGGCCCATTATGCCTCTTGAGAACATCTGGACCATTCATCCACTTAGGTCCATTAGGCCTATTAGGCCCATTTGTACACTTAGGCCCATTAGGACATTTCGGCCCATTCAGTCCATTAGGCCCATTCAGCCCATTAGGCCCATTGGGCCACTAAGGCCCTTTCAACCCATTGGGTCACTTAGGCTCATTTAGCCCATTACGCCAGTTAGGCTCATTAAGCCCATTAGTCCCAATATGCCACTTAAATCCAGTTGGGCTCATTAAGACACTTTGGCTAGTTAGGCCACTTAGGCTCATTGGGCCCATTACACCACTTTGGCCCGTTCAGCCCATTAGGCCCATTGGGTCACTTAGGCTAGTTATGCCCATTAGGACACTTTGGACAATTAGATGCACAAGGCTCATTGTGCCCATTAGGACAATTTGGCCAATTAGGCCAGTTGGGCCCATTGGGTCCATTTGGACACTTAGGCCCGTTAGGCTCATTAGGCCCATTCAACCCATTAGGCTACTCAGGCCCATTTAGCCTATTTAGCCACTTAGGTCAGTTAGGCCCAGTTGACCCATTGGGCCCATTAGGCCCCTTAGACTAGTTAGGCCCATTAAGTCCATTAGTCTCATTGTTCCCATTTGGCCACTTAGTCCAGTTAAGCCCATTCACCCACTTAGGCTCATTAGGCCCATTTGGCCATTTAGGCCCATTAGGCCCATTAGGCCTCTTCGTAGGCCACTTTAATGTGCCCAATGGATGATTGTATCACTGAGAGGGGGAGGGGGCGAATCAGTGATACTTTTTTCTCTCATATTTATTTTCAAATGAAACAACCTTCACCTCTTGTTAAAGATTATATTCCATTCTGAAAACAATTCAAACACATATCCACATGAACATAAGTGTTTACAAGATTCGATATTCAATAAGAATAGCTACATCCTTGGTTTGGTATGTAAGTGATCCACTACCACAAAATCCACTAGAAAACAATCATTGGATTACAACGAGTAGGATATATTCTTTCACTCGTGTAGCACTATGTAAACAATCTAATAGTGCATATGCACCCTCTTAGCACAAATAGGGTAATGAAATGATTGTGTAACTACTCATGTTACCTATGATTATTTTTAATTCTAAAAATGTATTCAATTTAAAACACTTTATCAATTTCTTACCCAGAAGATGGTATGAACATTCTGAATTTTGTTCAGAAAAAAAGCAAGTCCGATTTTCCCAGTATGATTTTCCTAGTCTGATTCCTCCGAGTATGATTCTCCCTAATTATAAACACTGAGTACAATGATAAACTAAATACAATGTTGTGATCTTGTCTCTTATCTTTCACTTCAATCCATCAAAACTTCTTCAAAAAAAGTGAATAGGGAAACTTCTTCTTCTCTCTAAAACTCGGATCTTTTCTCCTATGAACAGCACATCAGTCCACCTCAAGTAAAATGTTTAGCACATTTGGACCACGGGCACACTTAAATCCCATTTGGCCCATTTCTACACTTAAATTTCATTAGACCCATTAGGCCACCTAGGCCACTTAGGACCATTCGACCCTTAGGCCCATTAGGCCCATTAGTCCATTTAGGCTAGTTTAGGTCATTTAGGCCAATTAGGACAATTAGGCCATTTAGGATATTTTGGAAAATTAGGCCATTTAGGCTAATGAGGCCAATGATACCAATTCAGGACAATTGGGCCAATTTAGGTCCTTTAGGGCATTTAGGCCAATTAGAAGATTTGGGCCATTTAGGCAAATTTAGGCTAATTAATCCAATTAGTCCAATTAGGACAATTATTCCAATTATGAAAATTTAGTTCATTTAGGCCATTTATACCAATTTAGGACATTTACTGTAATTGGTCCATTTAGGCCAAATTAAGTCATTTACCTTTTTGGCCAATTCAGCCAATTAGACCATTTAGGCCAATTTAGGCCATTTAGGTCATTTCAGCCAATTAATAAATTTTTTCATTTAGAACATTTAGACCATATAGGCCAATTAGAACATTTAGTCCATTTAGTTCATTTAGGAAAATTATTCCAATTAGAAAATTTTGGTCATTAAGTCCATTTTAGGCTATTTAGACCAATTAGTCCATTTAGGCCAGTTTAGGTCATTTAGGCTATTTGGGATAATTTAGACCATTTAAGAAAATTTTTAAAATTAGTCCATTTAGTCCAATTTAGGCCACTTAGGAAAATTAGGCCGATTAGGACATTTAAGCCAATTTGTGAAATTTAGGTCATTTAGGCTAATTAGGCCATTGAGGACAATTTGACCAATTAGACAATTTAGGCAATTTATCTCAATTAGGCCAATTAGGTTAATTTAGGTCATTTAGGAAAATTATTCCATTTAGGCCAATTAGGATAATCTAATCCATTTAGATCAATTATGCCAATTAATCCAATTAGGAAATTTATGCAATTTAGGCCAATTGGGCCATTTAGGCCAATTTAGACCATTTAGATCAATTAGGCCAATTTTGGCCATTTAGGTCAATTAGGCCAATTAGTACATTTAGGAAATTTAGATAACATACTATTAAGGGACACACAATACATAGACTGTCAAGTACGGGTACTCATAAGTAGATGAGACTTCTTCCCATGAAGTTCAAACTTGGTAATCTCCAAGATGAGAGATTATGAGAATAGACCCTCCAGTAGGAAATCCACATGTTTTGGTGTCATTGGATATTCCTATGTATGAGTGTGTGTGATGGTCCTTATACTTTAAGATTATTATTAAATCATTTCACAACTTGCATACTTAGATGTATGTCATAGACCAGGACGATAACAACTCATGGAAAAGTTGGATATGTTGGGTGCATCATGAGTGACATGTCATTAATGAATAAGTCAAGGAAGGATTTTTACCCTCCATATTTATAGAAGCTGATATATATACCCTTTTATTAGAATAAAACCATTTCATTAAATTCCATTTCCATGGTGTAACGATATGTTTATTTTAGATAGTCAAAGGAATACATATATATCATATAGGTTGGTGACACAAATGTGAAACCTTATTGACGAGATATAGTGACAAAGTGATTATATTACACAGTGAGTGTTTGTATCTGGTTTTCGATGTTGCGACATCAAGTTATTTCTCTTGGGTACTTTGACCCATTGCTAGATATTAATCTCAAACTTTAGGTAAGTCTGCCTAATGTCAATAATAAGGAATCCTAGAGGGTCACACACTAAGTGTTTCCTTTGATCTAGATTAAATTATATTTGAGTTTAATTAATGGAATAAATATTATTCTCAAGTTTGAGGAATAATTTTATTCAATTTATATTGATCACATAAATTAAATAAATATTTATTCACCGACATGTGAAAAAAATATTTATTTTATTTATTTAATATTTTAATAAATATTTATTTGGTAGAATGAAAATAAAATATTTATTTATGAATAAAATATTTATTCGGTTGTTTAATAAATGATAAAGAAGTTTGAAAGGACCAAGACCGAGTCCATTGACAAATATTAATTAACAAGACCATTATATAATATTTGTTATTTCTCAAGTTGGCATGCACCAAAATATAATAATTATATAATAATATTATTCGGTATGGGATTTTTTGATGGTAATTAATTTTATTTAATAGATGGTATGAAATTAAATAATATATTAACTTCAATATCAACTTTATAAATAGGAATCTAGGTCTATTGTGTAGATCATCCAAAAATTGAGAATAGAAAATGGTTTCGCACAACAAATTCCCTCTCAACTCCACCTTCTCCCTCTCTCTCAAGAATGAGAAGTGTAAGAAATATTTCTTCAAGACTGAAGAACGATCTATCAAGAATGAAGAACATAATACATTGGACTCACCGCACTATCACCTAGAGATCGAGTGGTGTTTCTCAAAGATCATAGGAGTACATGTGGATTGCCGCTAGAGGACCCTCATTGAAATCAATTGAGGTATCATATAAATAGGCATTGATTTCATACATAAATCAAAAGTAATAGCTGTCTCTGATGGAAGTGGTGGACTTATAACTGAAATATCTTTTAGGAAGTGTTCAGTGACCAATTACTTCTTTAACGCTCCTTTATAGTTATTTTTTTGGCCTCATCTTCTTCTGCATGAGTGTTTTTCATCTTGGTGGTCTGATAGGTTTGATAGGCACTCGATGAGGTCCAATACCTAGTGGGGATGATGTTTTTTATGGGTCGACATCAGACTCTCCCATGGCACTCCTCACCTAATACTTGTCTCAAATGATCATTTGGCCCAAATTTGTCATCTTATTTCTCATCAAGGGCCTCCAGGACACATTTTTGAAAATATAAACAAGATATTTAATTATGAATTACATATCAAAATTTTAAATATTAATAAAAAACTTACAATATTTTCTCGTGTTTGTGCATTTACATCACTTCCATTATTTTTCTTCCTAGTTAAGGAAAATAATTTTTCTTGAGGCACACAACCTTTCATTCCAAATTCTTCTTGCTGAAAATGACATTGATTAGTATAATACGACATTATTGAATAATATGAAAGTGATAAACCTATAATGAATTAAAATTGTAGCTGTTGAAGAAATCCATAAAATGAATAAACATCTAAATTTCATTATAAATTTAATACTAGTGGCATAACATAAACAATCCATAATAATTAGCAAGATAAACTTGTGTATGGTATAGATTCCTCTTTTCTATTAATTTCAGTCTAATTCCATTTATGTTGTGTTATTTGGTTATTCAATCACTTGGAAATTTTGATCATTTTTCTATTTGGATACTTGTCTAATTGGCCAATTAGGCCATTTGGGTGAATTATGACAATTAGGAAAATTAGGCTAATTAGACAATTTAGTCCAATTAGGCCCTTTAGGCCAATTAGGTCGTTTTGGACAATTAGGCCATAAGTCCAATTAGTTCATTAGGCCATAGAGAATTTAGGCATTTAATCTAATTAGGCCAATTAGTACATTAGGCCATTTAGTCCATTAATCCATTTATGCCAATTAGACTAATTAAACCATTTATTTAAATTAGGCCAATTAGGCTAATTAGACCATTTAATCCAATTAGATCATTTAATCCATTTGGAGCAATTAGTCCATTTAGAATAATTAGGTCATTTATTCCAATTTGGCCATTTGGCTATTTAGACCAATTTGGTCATTACACCATTATCCCATTAGTTCATTACACCATTAGGCCAATTGGTAATTTGGATATTTGACCATTCACGCCAATTTAGGCCAATTAGTAAAAATATGCTAATTAATCCAATTTGACCATTTAATCCAATTGGACCATTTAATCCATTTGGACCAATTAGGCCAATTATACCCGTTTGGCCATTTAGGCTAATTAGGCCAATTAGTCCAATTTGGCCAATTAGGTTAATTATACCATTTAATCCCATAATACCATTTAATCCATTTAGACTAATTATTCCATTTAGACCAATTATTTCATTTATGCCAATTAGGCCATTATGCCAATTATGTCATTAGGCTATTAGTCCATTAGGATATTTAGACCAATTAGGTCATTTAGGTCATTAGGACATTAGACAATTAGTTTGTTGGTCCATTAGGCTCATTGGTTATTTGTCCATTTGGTCATTTAGGTCAATTTAGACCAATTTAGGCCAATTATAACCAAAATATCCTAAAACCTAGACCCAAAACACTATATCTGGAACACTAATACCTAAGTCCTAAATAGGCCCATTATGCTGATTAGGCCACTTAATCCAATTAGGTAACCTAGACCCATTAGAAACATTAGGCCCGTTAGGACCATGAGGCCACTTAAGCCCACTATGACCATTCGTCCACTTAGGTCCATTAGGCCCATTAGGGTGATTTGGCCACTTAGGCCCATTAGCCTCATTAGGCCACTTAGGCCCATTAGGCCCATTGGGCCACTTAAGACCATTAGGCCCAATTATCCCACTCAACCCATTAGGCCCATTCGAACCATTTGGCCACTTAGGCCCATTGGCCTACTAGGCTACTTAGGCCCATTAGGCCCATTACGATGATTAGACCGCTTAAGCCCATTTGACCTATTACGCCGATTAGGCCACTTAGACTCATTTGACCCATTAGACCACTTAGTCCCAATTGGACCATTAGGCTCATTAGGCCAGTTTGGCCAATTAGGTAGATTAGTCCACTTAGGCCCATTTGGCCACTTAGTCCCATAAAGGCCCATTAGCCACTTAGGCCCATTAAGTCTATTAGGCCCATTAGTAACATTAGGCCACTTAGTCCCATTAGGCTCAATAGACACATTCATCACATTGGGACCATTATCAAAAATAGTCCCATTCATCCCATTAGTTCGATTCGGCCACTTAGGCCAATTAGGCCACCTGGGCCCTTTAGGATAATTAGGTCACTTAGGCCCATTAGGCCACTAAGGTCTATTACGTCCACTAGGCCCATTAATCTCATTCCTACCATTAGTCCAATTAGGCACATTATCCCCATTATACCCATTAGGACCATTAGACCATTTATTCTCATTAGGCCCATTAGGCCACTCAGGCCCATTAGGCTTATTAGCCCACTTAGGCCTCATTGTCCCATTAGGCCACTTTGGCTCATTAGGCCACTTAGGACCATTGATCCCATTTATCCTATTTGTCCCCTTAGAACACTTAGTATGCTTAGGCCCATTAGGCACATTAGGTCCATTGGGCCACTTAGGCCCATTGGCCCGCTTAGGCCCGTTGAGCCCATTAGGCCCATTTGACCCCTTAGGCCACATAGGCTGCTTGGGCCCATTAGGCCACTTAGGCCACTTAGGCCCACTGAGTCCATTAGGCCCACTGAGCTCATTAGGCCCATTAGGCCCCTTAGTTCACTTAGGACACTTAGGCCCATAAGGCCCATTAGGACACTTAGACCCATTATGAAACTTAGTCACATTAAGCCTATTAGGCCCATTAGGACACTTAGGATGCTTAGGCCCATTAGGCCCATTAGGCCACATAGGCCGATTAGGCCCATTAGACCCATTAGCCATTAGGCTCATTAGTCCACTTAGGTCCATTAGGTTACTAAGGATCATTAAGCACATTATTCCACTTAGGTCCATTAGTCCACTTGTGCCCACTGGGCCCATTAGGACACTTAGGCCCACTCAACAACTGAAGCCCATTAAGCCCATTAGGCCCTTGAGGCCACTTAGGCTGCTTAGGCCCATTACACCAATTAGGGCCATTAGGTCCATTAGGCTAGTTAGGCCCTTTTGGCCCATTCGTCCCCTTAGACCCATTAGGCCCACTAGGCTACTTAGGCCCATTAGGCCACTTAGAACCATTAGGCCACTTAGGATCATTAGGCTCATTAGTCATATTACGCAACTTAGGCCACTTAGGCCCACTCAGGCGCATTAGTCTACTTAGGACACTTAGGCCTATTAGGCCTCTTAGGCTTATTGAGCCCATTAGGCCCATTTGGACCCTTAGTCCACTTAGGCTACTTATGCCCATTAGGCCACTTTGTCCGCTTAGGCCCATTGAGTCCATTAGGCCCATTAGGTCCCTTAGGTCACTTAGGCCACTTAGGCTCATGAGGCACATTAGGTCACTTACGCCACTTAGGCCCACTATTATAGTTTGGCCTATTGAGCCCATTAGTCCCATTAGGCCACTTTGGCCGCTTAGGCCCATTAGGCCCATTAGGCCACTTAGGCCATTTAGGCCCATATGGCCCATTATCCATTGGACCCATTAGGCCACTTAGGCTCATTATGCCACTAAGACCCATTAGGACCATTAGTCCGATTAGGCCACTTAGGCCCATTAGGACACTTATGCCCATTAGGCCCATTAGGCCTATTAGAACACTTAGGCCCACTCTACCACTTAGGCCCATCAAGCCCTTTATGCCACTTAAGATGCTTAGGACCATTAGTCCCATTATGACCATTAGTCCCATTAGACATTAAGCTCATTAGGTCACTTAGGCACATTCATCCCCTTAGGCTCATTGGGTTCATTAGGCCCCTTAGGCCCATTGGGTGCAGTCATTGCATCGAAGACAACACATTGAAGAAGTTGTCGCCAATATCATAACTCGTTGTCATTATCACCTCATTGTCATCCACTCAGAACATCATCCTCATAACCATAACTGTCATAGTAACCACATCGCCAGTGGGAACACCACTTTTATCCTCATCAACCATCATCATTGGAACTTAGAACCGGAGAAAAATGAACCAGGATGTCCACTAATCACCACTGATGTCTTCATATCGCCACTGTAAAACTTCAACTTCACTTCCAAAAAACCATAAAAACCAAACATCACAACCATTAAAACTTTAAAATATGGTCCATTATCCCTCACGAAGACCCTAAGACACTTGATCCTCACCAACCAGAACCTCTATGAAGACCCACACACTGGACTGATAGGGAAAGGATCAAAGCAAGGATGAGCAGATGGAGGCCTCATTAGGCAACCAAGCTGGAAACCGCATCAGTCCAAGGAAATAGAGAACCAATAATAAATAAACAAAATCAATCCCAAAAAAATCACCATACGAGACCTCAATCCGCATATTCAAAATTGAGAAGGATCCAAATAGAGGAATGAACCTAGATGAGACCACTGCCATCCCTACTCCAGCACGATCCCAAGTAGGCTCAAAATCTTGAATTGAGTGCGACAAAAGTGGAGTCAAACGTGATGGGTATACCATCATGGGTATATGAGAAATAAGGCACTGAGCACACTCACCAGATCCAACCCAAGACGTCTAAAGAACCCACACACGCAGACCCAGAATGCAGGTTTGATGCACAAGGATAGATTGAAAGAGGGTTGGTGAGTGGAACACGATGACCACACCAGCAAGCCACATCATTTTAAAGGGAAGAAAAAGAAAGCAAGATAAGGAAGATGATAGATCAGGTGAAGTGGCACCATCACCATCAAGCAGACCCTCAAAACCATAGGAGGGGAAGAGGAGGCAGCGGGAGCATCGAGAACCAAGAGAGTGCAGAGCCATATTGTACATTCATTAGGGTCATTAGGCCAATTAGGAAACTTAGTAACATTAGTCCCATTAGGCCCATTAGACCCATTTGGACAACTACACTAGTTAGTCCCATTCGGAAACTTAGGCCCATTATGCCCATTAGGGAACTTCGGCCCATTAATCCCATTCGGTCCATTAGCCCACTGATGCCCATTTGGCCCATTAATCTCATTAGATTAGGCCCATTAGGCCACTCATGCCCATATGAACCATTATGCCCATTAAGCCAATTAGGCCCATGAGGCACATTAGGCCAATTAGGGCACCTAGGATCATTAGGATAATTAGGCCCATTCATCTCATTTTGCCACTTAGGCCCATTAAGTCCAATATGCCCATTGGATTAGGCCCATTAGGCCACTTGGTCCCACATGGACCATTAGGCCCATTAGGCTAATTATCCCAATTAGGCACATTAATCCCATTAAACCAACTATGCTACATAGTCCCATTTAGCGACTTGGGCCCATTAGGCCACTTCAACCCATTAGGCCACTAAGGCCCATTAGGCCACTTAGGCCAATTATACCAATTTGGCGCATTCGATGCATTAGGCCCAATATGGAATAGAGGCCCATTAGGAAACTTAGGACCATTAGGACCATTAGTTCTATTAGGCACATTAGGCCACTTAGGCCCCTTAGGCCACTTAGGCCCATTAGGCCACTTAGGCCCCTTAGGCCCATTAGGCCACTTAGGCCTATTGTGACGCATAGGCCCATTAGGCCCATTGAGCCCATTAAGACACTTAATCCCATTCTGTGCATTAGGACCATTAGGCTACTGAGGCCCATTAGGCCACTTAGGACCATTAGCCCCATTAGGCAACTTCATCCCATTGGGCCACTTAGTCCCCTTAGGCCCATTAGGCCACTTAGGCCCATTAGGCCACTTAGGCCCATTGGGCCACTTAGTCCCATTAGGCCCATTAGTACACTTAGTCCCCTTAAACCAATTAAGCCTATTAGGCCACTTAGGCTCATTAGGCCACTTAGGCCCATTAGGTTCATTAGGTCACTTAGGCCCATTGGGACCATTAGGCCCATTAATCCACTTAGGCCCATTCAGACACTTGGGGTCATTAGTCCAGTTAGGTCCATTCAACATATTAGGTCCATTAGGCCACTGAGGCCCATTAGGCCCATTAGGCCACTTAGGCCACTAAGGCCCATTAGGCCACATATGCCCATTAGGCCCATTTGGAACATTATGCCACTTAGTCCCATTATTCCCATTAGGCCAATGAGGCCCATTCAACCCATTAGGCCACTTAGGCCCATTATACCCATTAGGCCGCATAGCCCCATTAGGCCCATTAGGAAACTTAGGCCCATTAAACAACTAAGGCCCATTAGGCCACTAAGCCTCATTAGGCCCATTAGTTCTATTAACCCATTAGGCCCATTATACCACTTAGGCCTATTAGTCCCATTAGGCCAATTCATCCCAATCAGCCGCTTAGCCCTAATGGTCTTAATGGGACGAAGTGGCCTAATGGGCCTAAGTGGTTGAATGGGTCTATGTGGAAGAATGGGCATAAGGGTCCTAATGTGCCTAATTGGCCTAATGGGACCAATGTGCCTAATGGGCATAAGTTTCCTAATGGGCCTAAGTGGCCTAAAGGCGAGTGGGCCTAAGTGGCCTAATGGGCCGAATGGTCCGAATGGGATGAATGGGCCTAATGGGCCTAATGGGACCAATGGGCCTAATAGGCCTAATTTACATATGGTATAATGGGCCTAAGTGGCCTAATGGGCCTAATAGGCCTAATGGGCCTAAGTGGCCAAAGTGGCCAAATCATATTAATCAAATGAATTAGACTAATGTACCAAATGGGTCTAAGTGGCATAATGGGCCTAATTGGTCTAAGTGGCTGAATGAGCCTGATGGGCCTGATGGCCTGAATTGTCCTATTGGGCCTCATGGGCCTAAGTGGCCTAATGGGATTCATGGTCCTAAGTGGCCTAAGGGGCCTAATGGGCCTAATGGGCCTCATGGGCCTAAGTTGATTAATGGGCCTCGTGGGCCTAAGTGGCCTTATGGGCCTAATGGGCCCAAGGGGACTAAGTGGATTAATGAGCCTAATGGGCTTAATGAGCTTAACAGGACTAGGTGCTAGATGGGTCAAATGGGTCAAATGGGCCTAAGTGGTCTAATGGGCCTGATGGGACAAATGGGACTAATTGGCATAAGTTTCCTAATTGGTCTAGGTGTCCTAATGGGACAGATTTTCCTAATCGGCCTAATGAGCTTAATGGGTCTAATCAGCCTAAGTGGATAATGGACCTAATGCCTAAGTGACCTAAGTGGCCCAATAGACCTAATGGGCCTAAGTAGCATAATGGTACTAAAGAGACTAAGTGTCCTAATGGGACTAACTGACCTAATGGGCCTAATAGGCCTAATGGGCCTAAGTGACCTAAGTGGCATAATGGGCCTAATGGGCCTAAGTGGCCTAATAGGCCTAAGTGGAATAAGAGGACTAATGGGTCAAAGTGGCCTAAGTGGCCTAATGGGCCTAATGGGCCCTAGTGGACCGATGGGCTTAAGTGGCTGAAGTGGCCTAATGGGCATAAGTGGTCGAATGGGCCCAATGTGCCTAAGTGGCCAAATGGGTCTAAGTGGCATAATGGGCCTAATGGGCCTAAGTGGCCTAATGGGCATAATGGGCTTAAGTTTTCGAAGTGGCCTAATGGGCCTAATGAGCCTAAGTGGCCTAAGTGTTCTAATAGGATTAATGGTCCTAAGTGTCCTAATGGGCATCTCTAGTCGAATGGGCCTAATGGGATTGAGTGGCCTAATGGGACTAAGTGGCCTAATAGGCCTAATAGTCCCAAGTGGCTTAAGAGGCCTAATAGGCCTAATGGGCCTAAGTGGCCTAATGACCTGAATGGGCCTAAGGGGCCTAATGGGCCTCAGTGGCCTAATTGTCCTCATGGGCCTAAGGGGTCGAAGTGGCCTAATGGGCGTAATGGACCTAAGTGGCCTAATGGGTCTAAGTGGACTAATGGGCCTAAGAGATCTAATGGGCCTAAGTGGCCTAACGAGACTAAGTGGCCGAATGGGCATAATGGGCATAATGGGCCAAAGTGGCCTAATGGGATAAATGTGCCTAAGTGGCCTAATGGGCCTGAGTTTCATAATGGGCCTCAGGGGCCTAATGGACCTAAGTGTCCTAATGGGCCAAATTGGCCCCGTGGGCCTTAGTGGTCTAACGGGCCTCAGTGGCCTAATGGGACTAATGGGGCTCAGTGGCCTAAGTGGCATAATGTGCCTAGTGGGCCTAAGTAGCCTAATGGGCTTAATGGGTCGAAGTGGCCTAATGGGCCTGATGGGATGAATGGGCCTCAATGGCATAATGGGCCTAATGGGCCTAATAGGCATGATCATCCTAAGGATTATAATGGGCCTTATTGGCCCAATAGGCCTAGGTGGCCCAATGGGTCTCAAGGCCTAATGAGCCTACGTGGCCTAATGGGCCTTAATGGATGAATGGGCCTAAGTGGCCTAATGGGCCTTAGTGGCTGAATGGGCCTAATGGGATTGATAGGGAAAATGGGCATAATAAGGTGAAGTGTCCCAATGGACCTCACGAGCCTAAGTGGCCAATTGGGCCTAATGGGCCAAAGTGGCCTCATGGGCCTGATGGGATGAATGGGCCTCATCGGCCTAATGGGCCTAAGTGTCTTAAGTGTCCTAATGGGCCTCATGGGAGGATGAATGGGACTAGTGGGCTTAAGGGGCTTGATACGCCAGATGGTCATAATGGGCCTAATGGGCCTAATGTGCCTAACTGGCCTAAGTAACCAAATGGATCTAATAAGCCTGATGGCCTTAATGGGCCTAAGTGGCTTAATGGGACCAACGTGCCAAAGTGGCTGAATGGTCCTAATGGCCTAAGTGGCGGAATGGGCCTAAGTGGTAGAATGGGCCTAAGTGGTGGAATGGGGCGAATAGGCCTAAGCGGCCTAATGGGCCTAAGTGGCCAGATGGGCCTGATGGACCTAATGGGCCTCAAGGGATGAATCATCCTCATAAGACAAATGGGCCTAAGTGGCATCATGGGCCCAATGGGCCTAATGGGAATAAGTGCCCTAATGGGCATAATGGGCCAAATGGGACTAATGGGACGAAGTGGCCAAATGGGCCAAATAGGTCAAATGGGCCTCCTAGGCATAAGTGGTATAATGGGCCTAGTGGTCCGAATGGGATTAAGTGCCTTAAGTGTCCTAATGGGCCTATGTGGCTAAATGGCCCCAGGGGGACTAAAGGGATGAATGGGCCTAATGTGTCTAAGTGGTCAGATGGGCTAAATGGGCCTCATAATCATAATGGGCCTCATGGTCCTATGTTCCCGATGGTCCTAATGGGACGAATGGGCCTAGTGGGTCAAAGTGGAATCATGGGCCCAATATGCCTAATGTGCCTAATGAGCCTAATATTCCTATTGAGTCTAAGTGGATGAATGGGACTTATGGGCCTAATGGGCCTCATGGGGCCTAAGGAACTAAGTGGCCTAAGTGGACTAATGGGCCTAAGTGGCCTAATGAAACCAATGGGCCTAGTGGGCCTAATGGGTTGAATATTCCTAATTAGCATGATGGGCCTAATGGGGCTCATGGGCCTAATGGGGATCATGGGCCTAAGTTTCCTCATGGGCCCAATGGACATAATGGTTCGAATGGGCATAAGTGGCCTAGTGGGCCTAATGGGAACAAGTTTCCTGATGGGTCTACTGGGCCTCATGGGCTTAATAGGCCTAAATGGCCTCATGGTCCCAATGGGCCTAATGGGGGTAAGTTTTCTAGTGGGCCTCATGGGCCTCATGGGCCTAATAGGCCTTAAAGGCCAAATGGGAAGAATGTGCCTCATGGGCCTAATGGGAATGATGGGCCTAATGGAACTAATGGTCCTAAGTAGCCGAATTGGCCTAAGTTCCCTGATGGGACTAGTGGGACTAATGGGACTAATGGCCCTAATGGACCTAATTGGCCTAAGTGGCCTAAGTGGCCTAATCGGACTAATTGATCGAATGTGCCTAATGGGCATAAGTGGCCTAAGTGGATTAACAGACTTAACGGGCCTAGTGGGACTAATGAGTTTAACAGGCCTAAAGTGACTAAGTGTCATAATGGGGCTACATGGCCTAATGGACCTGAGTGGCCTAATAGGGCTAATTGACCGAATAGGCCTAGTGTGCCTAAGTGTCCTAAGTGGATTAACGAGCCTAATGGGCCTAATGGGACTAATTGGTTTAATGGGACTAATGAGACTAAATAGCCTAATGGGACGAATGGGCCGATGTGGCCTAATGGTCCTAGTGGCCCTAAGTGACCCAATGGGACAAATTGATTTAATGGGACTAATGGCTCTAAGTGGCCAAATGGTCCTAATGGGCCTAATGGGCCTAAGCGGCCTAAGTGTCCTAATCGACCTAATTGGACGAATGAGACTAATGGGCCTTAGTGGCCTAATGGGCCTAATGGTTCTAATGAGCATAATAGGACCAATGGGCCTAATGTGCCTAATGCCTAAGTGGAATAAGTGGCATAATGGGCCTAATGGGTATAATGTGCCTAAGTGGCCTAAGTGGTCGAATAAGCCTAATCAGCTGAATGGGCCTAATGGGCCTAAGTGGCCTAATGAGACTAATGGGCCTATGTAGACTAATGGGCCTAAAGGGCCTAATGGTCCAATGTTTATAAGTGGACTTAAGTGGCTGAATGGGCCTTAGTGGCCGAATGGGGCTAATGGGCCTATGTGGTCGAATGGGCCTAAGTGGCTGAATGAGGCTAATGGGCCTAAGTGGGGGAATGAGATTAAGTGTCCCAATGGGTCTAATGAGCCTAATGGGTGTAAGTGGCCTAATGAGAATAATTGTCTTAATGGGCCAAAGTGGCCTAATGGGCTTAATGGGACCAAGTGGCCAAATGAGCCAAATGGGCCTAAGTGACCCAACCGGCCTAATGGGATTAATGGACTGAATGGGCTGAATGGGCCTAAGTGGCATAATGGGACTAGTGGGCCTAAGTGGCCTAATGGGCATAATGGGCTTAATGGGCCTTAGTGGCCTAAGTGTCTGAATCGACCTAATCAGGCGAATGGGACTAATGAGCCTAATGGTCCAAAGTGGCCTAGTGGGCCTAATAGGCCTAATGGGTCTAATGCTTAAGAGGCATAAGTGGCCTAATGGGCCTAATGGGCATAATGGGACTAAGTGACCTAAGTGGTCCAGTCAACCCAATCAGCTGAATGGGCCTAGCGGACCTAGGTATCCTAATGGGCCTAATGGAACTAATGGGCCTATCTGGCCTAAACGGCCTAATCGGTCGAATGGGCCTAATGGGCCTAATGAGCCTAAGTGGCCTAATGGGCCTAATAGTCCTAATGGGTCTAAGTGGCCTAATATTCCTAATCGACCGAATGGGCCTACATAGCCTAATGGGCCTAAGTGGCCTAATTTTCCTAATCAACCAAATGGGCCTAAGGGACCTAAGTAGCCTAATGAGCCTAAGTGGCCGAATCGGGCTAATCAACCGAATGGGCCTAAGCGGCCTAATTAGCCTAATCTATCGAATGGGCCTAATGGGCATAGTGGGCCTAGGTGTCCTAATCAGCCTAATCGATTAAATGGGACTAAATGACATAATTGGATTAAGTGGCCTAATGGGCATAAGGGTTCTAAGTGGCCTAAATGGCCAAATTGTCTTAATCGATCGAATGGGCCTAGTGGGACTTAGTGGGAAAATGGGCCTGATGGGCCTAATGGGTTTAAGTATCCTAAGTGACCTAATCGGCATAATCGATCGAATGTGCCTAATGGGGCCATATGGGGCTAAGCGGCTGATTGGGACAAATTTTCCAAAGTGGATAAATGGGCCTAATGTGCTAAATTGTCCAAATGGGGTTAATGGGACTAATGGGCCTAAGTGGAAGAATGGGATTAAGTGAAATATTGGGCCTAATGGGCGTAAGTCTCCTAATGGTCTTAATGGGCCGAAGTGGCCTAATGAGCCGAAGTGGTTGAATGGGTCTAAGTGGACGAATGGGCCTAAGGGGCCCAATGTGCCTAATTGGCCTAATGGTCCCAATGTTCCTAATGGGCATAAGTTTCCTAATGGGCCTAAGTGGCCTAAATGGGCGAGTGGGCCTAAGTGGCCTAATGGGCCGAATGGGTCGAATGGGCCGAATGGGCCTAATTGTCTTAATGGGCCTAATGGGACCAATGGGCCTAATGGGCCTAATTTGCATAATGGTCCCAATCAGCCTAATGGTACAATGGGCCTAAGTGGCCTAATGGGCCTAATAGGCCTAATGGGCCTAAGTGGCCAAAGTGGCCAAATCATATTAATCGAATGAATTAGACTAATGGACCAAATGGGTCTAAGTGACATAATGGGCCTAATTGGCCTAAGTGGCTGAATGAGCCTGATGGCCCTGATGGCCCGAATTGGCATATTGGGACTCATGGGCCTAAGTGGCCTAATTGGATTCATGGGCCTAAGTGACCTAAGGGGCCTAATGGGTCTAATGGGCCTCATGGGCCTAAGTTGATTAATGGGACTCATGGGCCTAAGTGGCCTTATGGGCCTAATGGGCCCAAGGGGACTAAGTGGATTAATGGGCCTAATGGGCTTAATGAGCTTAATAGGCCTAGGTGATAGATGGGTCAAATGGGCCGAATGGGCCTAAGTGGTCCAATGGGCCTAATGGGACAAATGGGACTAATTGGCCTAAGTGACCTAACTGTTCTAAGTAGCCTAATGGGCCAAATTTTCCTAATAGGTCTAATGAGATTAATGGTCCTAATCGGCCTAAGTGGCTAATGGACCTAATGGGCCCAATGAGCCAAATTGGCCTAAGTTTCCTAATGGGGCTAATGGGCCAAAATAGACTAATGGACCGAAGTTGCCCAATCGGCATAATGGGATTAATTTTCCTAATGGGTCTAATGAGCCTAATTGGCCTAATAGGATTAATGGGCCCAGTGGGCCTAAGTGTCCTAATGGGCCTAATGGGTCTTAGTGGCCTAATCAGACTAATGGGACTAAGTGGCATAATGGTCCAAAGTGGCCTAATGGGCCAAAGTAGCCTAATGGTCTTAATAGGCTTAATAGGCTTAGGAGACAAATACATCTATTGGGATGAATGGGCCTAATGGGCCGAATGGGCATAATGGGATGAATGGGATTAATTAGTGTAACTGAGCTAATCGAATGAATGATCCTAATGTCCCTAAGTTTCCTAATCAGCCTAATGGGATGAATGGGCCTAATGGGCCAAATGGGCTTAATGGGATGAATGGGCTTAATTAGCATAACTGAGCTAATCGGATGAATGATCCTAATGTCCCTAAGTTTCCTAATCAGCCTAATGGGATTCATGGGCCTAATGGGCATAATGGGCCTAATGGGCCTAATGGGACTAAGTGGCCTAATAGGCCTAATGGGCCTAATGGGTCTAAGTGGCCTAATCGACCTAATCGATTAAATGGGCCTAATCGAATGAATTTTCCTAAAGATCTAAAGTGACCTAATGGGCCTAATGGACCTAATGAGCCTAAAGGGCCTAATGGTCCTAATGGGTTGAAGTGGCCTAAGTGGCCTAATCGGCCTAATTGATCAAATTGGCCTAATGGTCCTTATGTGGCAAAGTGGTCAATTGGGACTAAGTGGTTGAATGGGTCTAATGGAAAAAAGGGGACTAAGTGGCCTAATTATCCCAATGGGACTAAGTGACCTAATGGGATGAACAGGCCTAACGGGCCTAAGTGGCCTAAGGGGATGAATTGGCCTAATGGGCCCAACGGGCCTAGGTGTACTAATGAGCCTGATGTGCCTAATGGGCCTAAGTGGCCTAATGGGCCTAGTGGGCCTAAGGGGCCTAATGTGCCTAACGGGCCTAATGGGCTGGCCTAATGGGCCTTAGTGGCCGAATGGGCCTAATGGGCATAAGGATCCTAAAGGGCCTAATGGACCTAATGGGGATTATTGACCTAAGGGGCCTAATGATCCGAATGGGTTTAAGTGGAATAATGGGCCTAAGTTTCCTCTTAGGCTTAAGTGATCTAATCAGCCTAATGGACCTAATGGGTGTATTATTCCTAAGTGGTCGAAAGGGCCTAATTGTCCGAATGCGCCTAGTGGGCCTAAGTGTCCGAATGGGTATAATGGAATGAATGGGCCTAAGTATCCCAATGGGCCTAATGGTCCTAATGGGCCTAAGTGGCCTAATGGTCCTGATGGGACTAATGGGACTAAGTGGCCTCATGGGCCTAAGTATCCAAATGGGCCTATGTGGCAAAATGGGCCTAATGGGCCTAAGTGGCCTAATGGGCTTGATGGGCCTAATGGGACTAAGTGGCCTCATGGGCCTAAGTTTCCAAATGTGCCTATGTGGTAAAATGGGTCTGATGGGCCTTATGGGACTCAATGGCCTAATAGGCCTCATGGGCATAAGTGTTGAATGGGCCTAGTGGGCTTAAAAGGCGTTATGGGCCTAATGGGACTAATTGGAATGATTGGCCTAATGGGCCTAAGTTACCTCATGGGACCAATGGCTATAATGGGATTAATGGGCCTTAGTGGACTAAGTGGTCCTAAAGGGCCTAATGGGTTGAATGGGCCTAAGTGGCCTAATGGGCCTAATGGGCCCAGTAGGGATCATGGGATGAATGGGCCTAAAGGGACTAATGGGAAGAGTGGGACAAATGGGCCCAATGGGCCTAATGGGATTAATGTTTCCAATGGTCCTAATGAGCCTAATGGGCCTAATGGGCCTAATGGGCCTAAGTGGCCTAATGGGCCTAAGTGGACTAATGGGTCAAGTGGGTATAATGAGTTTAATGGTCCCAAGTGGCCTGATGGGTCGAATGGGCCTCATGGGCATAATGGGCCTAGGTGGCCTCATGGGACCAATGGGCGTAATGGGCCTCAGTGTCCTAATTGGCCTGATGGGCCTCTTGGGTGTGATGTTCCTCATGGGTGTGATGGGCCTCATGGGCCTAATGGGCCTCATAGGAGGAATGTGCCTCATGGGCCTGATGGGCCTGATGGGCCTAATGGTCCTAATGGTTCAAAGTTTCCTAGTTGGCCTAATGGGTCTAAGTTCCCTAATGGGATTAATGGGCCTAATTGGCCTAGTGGGGCTAATGGACCTAATGTGCCTAAGTGGCCTAAGTGGGGTAAATGGGATAATTGACTGAATGGGGATAATGGTCCTAAGTGGACTAAGTGTCTTAATGGACCTAATGGGCCTATTGTGACTAATGGGTTTAATGGGCCTAATGTTCGTTAGCATCCTAATGGGCCTAGGTGGCCTAATGGGACTAATGGGCCTAAGTGGCCTAATTGGTCTAATCGACTGAATGGACCTAATGGGCCTTAGTTGCCTAAGTGGATTAATGGGCCTAATGGGCCTAATGAGTTTAATTAGCCTAATGGGCCTAAGTGGCTTAATGGGCCAAATGAGCCTATGTGGCCTAAGGGTCCTAATGGGACTAAGTGACCTAATGGGACCTAATGGGAATAATGGGAATAAAGGGTTTAGTGGGCATAATGGGCCTAAGTGGCCTAATGGGCCTAATGGACCTAATGGGCCTAACTGGCATAATGGGCCTAAGTTTACTAATAGACCTAATGTGCCTAATGGTCCTAAGTGGACTAATCCCTCTAATCAACTGAATGGGCCTAATGCGACTAATGGGCCTAAGTGACCTAAGTGGCCAAAGTGGACTAATCGGCCTAATCGAGTGAATGTGACTAATGGGTCTAAGCGGCTTAATGGGCCTAATGGACCTAATGCCTAAGTGGCCTAAGTAGACTAATGGCCCCAATAGGCCCAATGGGCCTAATGGGCATAATGCACCTAAGTGGCCTAAGTGGTCTAATCAGCCTAATCAGCTAAATGAGATTAATGGGCCTAAGTGGCCTAATGGCCCTAATGGGCCTAAGTGGCCTAATGGTCCTGATGGGCCAAAGTGGCCTAATCTACCTAATCGACCGAATGAGCCTCAGTAGCCTAATGGGCCTAATGGTCCTAATGCGCCTAAGTGGGCTAATCTGGATAATCAACCGAATGGGCCTAAGTGGTCGAATCGGCCTAATCGGCCAAATGGGCCTGTGTCCAAATGGGCCTAATGGGCTAAGTGACTTGATCATCCGAATTGACCGAATTGGCCGAATGGGATTAAGTGGCCTATTGGGTATAATGGACCTAATGGGTCTAAGTAGCCTAAGTGTCTTAATTCGCCTAATCAACCAAATGGGACTAATGGTCCTTATGGGCCTAACTGGCTGATTGGGCCTGATGGGCTTACGTGACCGAATGAGCCTAATGGGACAAATTGGATGAATGGACCTAATGGGCCCAATGGGCGTAAGTTTTACAATGGGATTAAGTGGCATAATGGGCCTAATGGCTTTAAGTTCCCTAATGGGCCTAGTGGCCGTAAGTGGTCGAATGAGCCTAATGGGCCTAATGTGCCTATGGGGCCAAATGGGCCAAATGGGTCGAATGGGCCTATTGGGCCTAATGGGCCATAGTGTCCTAATGGTGCAATGGGCCTAAGTGGCCTAATGGGTCTAATGGTACTAAGTGTCCTAAGTGGTATAATCAGCCGAATCGAAAGAATGGGCATAATGGGCCTAATGAGCATGGTGGACTGAAGTGTCCTAGTGGGACTCATGGGCCTATGTGGCCTAATAGACCTTAGGGGCCTAAGTGGACTAAGGGGCCTAATGGGCCTAATGGGCCTCATGATCCTAAGTGGCCTATTGTGCCACATGGGCCTAAGTGGCCTTATGGGCCTAATGGGACCAAGGGGATTAAGTGGCCAAATGAACCTAATGGGATTAATGGGATTAACGGGCCTAGGTACCAAATTTTCCAAATGGTCCAAAGTTGCCTAAGGGGCCTAATGGGACTAGGTGGCCTAATGGACCTAGGTGGCCTAATGGGCTTAATGGGCTTAACGGATCTAGGGGCCAAATGGGCCTAATGGGACGAATGAGCCTAATTGACCTAAGTGGCCTAATGGGCCTCAATGTCCTATTGGGCCAATGTTTCCTAATCGGCATAATGGGCTTAATGGGATAAATGGTCCAAATGGGCCTAATGGTCTAAGTGGTGTAATGGGCCTAAGGGGTCGAATGGGCATAATTGGCCTAAGTGGTCTAATGGGTCTAATGGGCCAAAATGGCCTAATGGCCAAAAGTTGCCTAATCGGCCCAATAGGCTTAATGGGATTAATGGTCCTAGTGGGCTTAAGTTGCCTAATGGGACTTAGTGGCCTAATTTGCATAATGGAATTAATGGGCCTAGTGAGCCTAACTTACCAATGGGGTTGAGTGGCCTAATGGGCCTAATGGGCCTAAGTGGCCTCATGTGCTTAATGGGATTAACGGTCCTAGGGGCCAAATGGTCCAAATGGGCCAAATGGGCCAAATGGACTGAATGGGATGAATGGGCCTAATGGGCCTCATGGGCCTCATGGGCCTATGTGGCCTAATGGGATTAATGGGCCTGAGTGTCATAATGATCATAATTGGCCTAATGGGTCTAAGTGGCCTAATTGGCCTAGTGGGATTAATGGTCCCACTGGGCCTAAGTGGCTGAATGGGCCTAAGTGGCCCAATCAGCCTAATGGACCTAAGTGGGCTGATAGGCCTAAGTGGACCAATGGGACGAATGGGAATAGTGGTACTAATGGGACTAAGTGGTATAATGGGCCTAAGTAGCCGAATGGGCCTACGTGGTCCAATAGGCCTAATGGGCATAAGTGGACTGATGTTCCTAATGAGTCTTAGTGGCCTAATGGGACTAAAGGGCCTTAGTGGCCTCATGGGCCTAATGGGACTAATGGGATTAAATTACCTAAGTGGCATAATGGGTGTAATGGGCATAATGGGACAAACGGGACAAATGGGCCTAAGTAGCCGAATGAGAAGAATGGGCCGAAGTGGCCCAATGGGCCTAATGGGTCGAATGGGCCTAGTGTCCTAATGGGCTTAATGGGTCGAATGGGTCTAAGTTTCATAATGGGCGTAATCAGCCTAAGTGGCATAATGGGCCTAAGGGGCCTTAGTGGCCAAAGGGGCCTAGTTGGTGTAAGTGGCCTAAGTGGACAAATGGGCCTAATAGGCCTAAGGGGCCTAAGTGCCCTAACATGCCTAATGGGACTATTGGGTGTAAGTAGACTAATGGGCCTAATGGGTCGACATCGTTTAATGGGCCTAATGGACCTAAGTGTCCTAATAGGCCTAGTGGGCCTAATGACCCAGAGTGGTCGAATGGGCCTAATGGACCTAATGGACCGAATGAGCCTAAGTGACCTAATGGGCCTAATGGACCTAATGGGCCTAATGGGCCTAATCGGTCGAAGTGGCCTGATCGTCCTAATGGGAATAATGGGCCAAATTGGACTAGTGAGGGTAATGGTCCTAATGGGACTAAGTGGATGAATGGGCTTAAGTGGCATAATGGGCCTAATGGGCCTAATGGGCATAAGTGGCCTAAAGGGCCTAAGTGGCTTAATGGGCCTAATTGGACTAAGTGGTGGATTGGGCCTAATGCGCTATATCGTCAAATGGGCCTAATGGGCGTAAGTGGCCTCATGGGCCTAATTGTCCTAAGTGGACTAATGGTCCTAGTGGGCCTAAGTGACCGAGTGAGCCTAATGGGCCTAATGCACCTAATGGGCCTAAGTGGCCTTGTGGGACTAATGGGTATAATAGTCCTAATGGGCATAATGGACCTAATCGGACTAATGGGCCTAATGTGCCTAAGTGGCCTAATGGACCTAGGTGTCTGAATCAGCTTAATTGGGCTTAATGTGCCATATTATCCAAATAGGCCTAATGGGCGTAAGTGGCCTCATGGGCCTAATTTTCCTAAGTGGACTAATGGTCCTAGTGGACCTAAGTGACCAAATGGGCCTAATGTTCCATAAGAACCTAATGGGCCTAAGTGGCCTTATGGTCCTAATGGGTCTAATAGGCCTAATGGGAATAATGGACCTAATCAGCCTAATGGACCCAATGGGCCTAATGTGCCTAAGTGGCATAATGGACCTAGGTGTCTGAATCAGCCTAATGGGCATAATGGGCCTAGTGGGCCTATGTGGCGGAATGGACCCAAGTGGCCCAATCGACCGAAGGGGCCTAAGTGGCCCAATAGGATAAATGGGCATAATGGGACTAAGGGGTCTAATTAGCCTAATGGACCTAAGTGGCTTAATGGACCAAATGGGCCTAATGGGCATAAGTGGCCTAAGTGGCATAATGGGCTAAATGGGCCTAATATGCCTAGTGGGCCTAATGGGACTAAGTGGCCTTATGGGCCTTATGGGCTTAATGGGCCTAGTGGGCCTAAGTTGCCTAATGGGCATAATGGGCTTTAGCAGGAAAATTGGCCTAATGGGCTTAAGTGTCCTAATGGGCCTAAGTAGCCTAATGGGCTTAATGGGCTTAATGGGCATAGGTTCCAAATGGGACTAATGGAATGAATGGACCTAATGGACCTAATGGGTCAAATGAGCCTAATTATCCTAAGTGGCCTAATGGGCCGAATGGGCATAATGGGGCCTAAGTGGCCTAATGGGCCTAAGTTGCCTAATCGGCCTAATGGGCTTAATGGGCCTAAGGGACCTAGGGGTCCTAATGGGCCTAAGTGACCTAATGGGCCTAAGTGGCCTAATGGACTAAGTGGATGAATAAGCCCAAGTGGCCCAATGGTTTTATTAGGCCTAAGTGGCTTAATGGGCCTAATGGGTGTAAGTGGCCAAATAGGCCTAATGGGCCTGAGTGGACTAATGGCCCTAATGGGCCTAATGGGCGTAAGTGGACTGATGGGACTAATGTACCTTAGTGGACTCATGGGATTTAATGGACTAATGGTCCTCATGGGCCTAAATGGACTAGGTGGACCAATGGGCCTAATGGGTCTAATGGGACGAATATGCATAATGGGCCTAGTGAACCTAATGGGCATATCTTGATGAATGAGCTTAAGTGGCCCAATGGGGTGAATGAGATGAATGGGTCTAGCGGCCAAATGGGCCTGATGGGCCTAAGTTTCCTAATGGGCATAATGGTCCTAAGTGGTCTAGTGGGCCAAAGTTCCCAAATGGGCCTAATGGACCTCAGTGGCCTAAGCGGTCTAATGGGCCAAATGGTCTAAAGGGGCCTATTGACTCGAAGTGGCCTAATGGGCCTAAGTAGCCTAATGGGCCTAGTGGGCCTAATGCGCCTAAGTGGATGAATGGGCCTAATGGGTCTAAGTGGCCTAATGGACCGAATGGGCCTAATATGCCTAATTGGCCTTATGGGCCTAAGTGGCCTAATGAGCCAAATAGGTCTAAGTGGCCTAATGGGCTGAATGGACCTAATGTGCCTAGTGGGCCTAATCGGGCTAAGTGGCCTAATGGGCCTAAGTGGCTTAAGTGGCCTAATAGTTCAAATGGGTCTAAGTGTCCTAATGGGCCTTAGTGGCCTAATGGGACTAATGGTCATAATGGGCCTAAGTGGCCTAACGGTTTGAATGGGCATAATTGGCCTAAGTGGCATAATTGGCCTAATTGGCTTAATGGGCCTAATGGGCCTAATGGACCTAAGTGGCCAAATGTGCCTATTGGGTCTAAGTGTACTAATGGACCTAAGGGTCCTAAGGGGCCCAATGGGCCTAACGGGCCTCATGGGCCTAAGTGGCCTCATGGGTCTCATGGGCCTAAGTGGCCAAATGGGCCTAATGGGCTTAATAGTCCTAGTGGGATGAATGGGATTAATGAGACTTAGTCCAAATGGGCCTAATGGGTCGAATGGACCTAATGGGCCGAATGGGTCTAATGGGACTGAGTGGCCTAATGGGCCTAATGGGTCTAAGTGGCCTTATGGGCCTAAGTGGCCTAATCGACCTAATTGGATTAATGGGTCTAATGGTCCTAAGGGGCGCAATGGACCTAAGTGGCCTAAGGGGCCTAATGGTACTAAGTGGCCTAATGGTCCTAGGTTTCCTAATGGGCTTAATGTAATTTACGAGCCTAGGGGCCGAATGGGTCGAATGGGCCTAATTAGCATAAGTGGCCAAATTGGCCTTTGTAGCCCAGTGGGCCAAAGTTGCATGATTGGCCTATTGGGATTAATAGGACTAATGGGCCTAAGTAGCCTAATGGGCTTAATTAGCCTAAGTGGCCTATTGGGACTTATGGTCCGAATAGGCCTAAGGGGCCTAATGGGACAAAGTTTTCTAATCAAACTAATGGGCATAATTGGCCTAATGGGCCTAATGAACTAAATGGGCCAAATGGGCCTAAGTGGCCTAATTAGCCTAATGGGCTTAATGTTGCAAGTGGAACTAAGTTCCCTAATGGTCCTAAAGGGACTTAGTGGCCTAATCGGGCTAATGTGCTAAAGTGGCCTAATAGGCCTAAGTGGACTAATGGGCTTAATTGGAATAACGGGCCTAGGGGCCAAATGGGCCTAATGGGCCAAATGGGCCTAATGAGCTGAATGAGCCTAATTAACCTAAGTGGCCTAATGAGCCTAATGGGCCTAATGGGCCTATGTTTCCTAATCGGTGTAATGGGTTTAATGAGCCTAATGGGCCTAATGGGCCTAATGGGGCCTAATGGGCCTAATGGGGCCTAATGGACCTAAGTGGCCTTGTCAGCCTAATGGGATTAATGGACCAAGTTGGCCTAAGTGGTCGAATGTGTCAAATGGACCTCAGTGGCGTAATCAGCCTAATGGGACGAAGTTGTAAAATTGGTCGAATGAGCTAAGTTGCCTAATGGGCCTAAGTGACGGCTAAGTGGCCTAATGGGCCTAATGGGCCTAATGGGACTAAATGGCCTAATGGGATTAATGGTCCTAAGAGGCCTAATGGGATTAATGAGCCTAATGGGATAAAGTGGCCTAATAGGGCGATATGGTCGAACGAGCCCAATGGACATAATGCAGGAAAGTGGCCAAAGTGTCTTAATGGGCCTAAGTGGTCTATGTTGCCTAATGAGCCTAATGGGCCTAAGTGGCCTAATGGTCCTAATTGGCCTTAGTGGCCTAATGGGTCTAAGTGGTCCAATGGGACTAAGTGTACTAATGGTCTTAATGAGACTTAGTGGCCTAATGGGCCTAATGGGGCTAATGGGGATAATGGGCCTAAGTGGCCCAATGGGCCTGAGTGGCCTAATGGGCCTAATGGGCCTAATGTGCCTTTATGGCCTAATGGTCCTAATTGACCAAAGTGTCCTAATGGGTCTAATCACATTGATGGGCCTAGGTGAAAAAATGAGTCGAATGGGCCTAAGTGGCCTAATGGGCCTAATGGGCCACAGTGGCCTAATGGGCCTAATGTGCCTAAGTGTTCTAATGTGCCTAATGGGCCTAAGTGGCCTAATGAGTCATATAGGCCTAAGTTTCCTAATAGTCCTAATGGGCCTAAGTGGATTAATGGGCCTGATGGGCCTAATGGGCCTAAGTGGCTTAATGAGTTGAATAGGCCTTAGTGGCCTAATGGGCCTAAGTGGCCTATTGATTTGAATGGGCCTAAGTGGCATATTGGGCCTAATGAGACTAATGTAAATAAGTGGCCTTACGGGCCTGATAGGTCTGATGGGCCTAATGGGCCTAAGTGGCCTAATTAGCCGATTGGGCCTAAGTGGCATGATGGGCCTGATGGGCCTGATGGGTTTAATGAGTCGAGGTGGCCTAATTGGCCTGATGGGCCTAATGGGTCGAATGAGCCTAAGTATCCTAATGATTAGAATTAACCTAAGTGGACTAATGGCCCTATGGGGAGTAATGGGCCTAATGGGCCTTAGTGGCCTAATGGGTCTGGTGGGCCTGATGGGCCCAATGGACCGAACGGGCCTCAATGGCCTCATGGGCCTGATGAACTAATGTGCCTAATGATCCTCAAGGACCTAAGTGGACTAATGGGCTTATAGGGAATCAATAGCCTAATGGACCTAATGCGCCTAATGGGCCTAAGTGGCCTAATGGGCCTAATGGTCCTTAGTGGCTTAGTGGACTAAAGTGGCCAAATTGGCCTAATGGGCCTAGTGGGATTAAGTGGCCTAATGAGGTGAATGAGCCTAAGTGTCATAATGGGCCTAAGTGGCCTAATGATCTTATATCCCTAATGGGCCTATGTGGCCTAATGGGCGTGATGGGCCTTAGTGTCCTAATGGGCCTAATGGGCCTAATGGGCCTATGTAGACAAAGTAGCCGAATGAGGCTAATGGTACTAAGTGGAATAATGGGCCTAATGGTCCTAATGGTCCTAATGAGCCTCAATGTCCTAATTGGCCTCATGGGCCTAATGGGCCTTAGTGGCCCAATGGGCCTAATGGACCTAAGTGGCCTAATGGGCCTAGTGGGCCTACATGGCCTCATGGTCCTGATGGGATTCCTATGTCTAATGAGCCTCAATGGTCTAAGTGTCCTAATGGGCCTGATGGGTGTAAGTGTCCTAATGGGCTGAGTGAGCCTCATGAGCCTAAGGGGCCGAATGGGCCTGATTTTCCTGATGGGCCCAATGGGCCTCAGTGGCCGAATGTGCCCAATGGGATTAATGGGCCTAGTAGGCCCAATGGGAGCAATGGCCCAAGTGGCCCAATGTTCCTAATGAGTCTAAGTGGCCGAATGGTCCTAATGGGTCTAAGTGGCCTAATGGCCCTAATGGGCCTAAGTGGCCTCATGGGCCTGATGGGCCTAATGGGGCGAATGGACCTAAGTGGCCTAAGTGTCCTAATGGGAATAATGGGCTTAAGTGACCAAATGGGCCTAATGGACCTGAGTGACAGAATGGGCCTAATGGGCCTAAGTGGCCTAATGGTCCTAAGTCTCCTCATGAGTCTAATGGGCCTATGTGGACTGATGGGCCTAATGGACCTAATGGGTCTAATTGGCCTAATGATCATAAGTGGATTAATGGGACTAATGGGTTTAAGCGGCTGAATGGGCCTAATGTTCCTAGTGGGCCTAAGTGGCCAATGGGCCTAATGGGCCTAAGTGGCCTAAGTGGCCTAATCAGTCTAATCGAACGATTGGGCCAAATGACCCAAATTTTCCTAATGGGATAAATCAGACTATGTGGCCGAATGGGCCTAAGTAGCCCACATGTCCTAATTTTCCAAAGTGGATGAATGGTCCTGATAGGTCCAATTGGCCTAATGGGCCAAATCGTCCTAGGTGGCTGAATGGGCCTAAGTAGCCCATAAGGTGTAATTTGCCTTTGTGGCTGAATGTGCCTAATGGTCCTGATAGGCCTAAGTGGCCTAATGGGCCTAATAGGACTCAGGTTACTAAGTTTCCTAATTTCCGAATGGTCCAAACTGGCCAAATGGTCCTAATGGACCCAAGGGGCCTAATGGGCTTAATGGGATTATTGGGCCTAGGTTACAAATGAGTTTAATGGGATGATTGGACCTAATGGGCTTAAGTGGCCTAATGGGCGTAATGGTCCTAGTGTCCAAATCGACCTAATGGGCTTAATGGTATAAATGGTCCTAATGGTCTTAATGGGCCTAAGTGGACTGATGGTCCTAAGGAGCGTAAGGGCCTAAGTGGCCTAATGGGTCTAGGTGGCCTAATGTGCTTAATGGGCTTAACGGGCCTAGGGGAAAAAGGGCCTAATGGGCTGAATGGTTCCCAGCGACCTAATGGGCCTAAGCGGCCTAATGAGCCTAGGTGGCAAAATCAACCTAATGGGCGTAATGGTCATAATGGGCCTAATGGGCCTTATAGGCCTAAGGGGCCGAAGGGGCCTAATGGGCTTAAGTGGCCTAATGAGACTAGCTGGCCTAATGGGCTTAAAGGGCTTAACGAGCCTAGGCTCCAAATAGGCCTAATTGGCCTTAGTGGCCTAACAAGCCTAATGGGTCGAAGTGGCTTAATGGGGCAAAGTTGCCTAATCGACCTAATGGTTATAATGATCCCAATGGACTAAATGGGCCAAAGGGGCCTAAGTGGCCAAATGGGACTAATGGGCCTAATTGGCCTAAGTGGACTAATGATCTTAAGTGTAATAATGGGCCTAATGGTCTTAATGGGCCTAATGGGCCTAGTGGGCCTAAGTGGCCTAATCGGCCTAATGGGCTTAAGGGGGCTAGTGGGACTAAGTGACCTAATGGGCCTTAGTCACCTAATCGGCCAAATAGGGATAAGTGGCCCAATGGGATTAATGGGCTTAAAGGGCCTAGGGGCCTAATGGGTCTAATGGGCCTAATGGGAGTGAGTGGCATAATGGGCCTAATGGGCCTAAGTGGCCTCATGGACCTAAAGGGCCTTAGTGGCATAATGGGGCTAAGTGGCCTCATGGGCCTAATAGGCCTAATGGTCCTAATGGGCCTAAGTGGCCTATGTGGCCTAATGGGCCTAATGGGCATAATGGGCCGAAGTGGCCTAATGGGCGTAATGAGCCTAAGTTGCCTAATGTGCCCAATGGGCCTTAGTGGCTTAATGGGTGGAATGGGCTGAATGGGCCGAATGGACCTAAGTGGCCTAATCGACCAAAAGGGGCCAATGCGCCAAAGTGGCCTAATGGACCTAAGTGGCCGAATGAGCCTAAGTGGCCTAATGGGGCTAATGGGCCTATGATGCGAGACGCACGGGGTGGCCCGATCTTCACGGCGTAGGGCGGCGGATGATGGATGCGGTTTGGGGCTAAGTGACGAGTGAAGGGTATGGAAAGTGGAAGCAAGTAGTCAACCAACGCTATATGGAGCGTGACCTACTACTTAGACAACACACTCAAGGGAGGGGTGTGATTGCCAATCCACACAACAACGCACTTGGGTTGAGGCACGGAATTGGGGGCTTTGTGATCTTGGATCACCAATCTAACTTGTAGACTGACAAGGCAAGAATACACAAGAGCAAGGGGGAAAAGCCGGGATAATCCTCACACAACGGAGAGAAACAAAGCATAAGCTCTCAAATTAAGTCTTGAATGCCAATACAATGCCATGGGGTGGCTATTTATAGCCAAGGGGGTGATACAATGGTCAAGGGTCTAATACCCTAAAGTCATAAAGTCTAAACCTACCTTGTCCCCTTAAAAGTCAAAAAGATAAAAGCCAACAAAGACTTTTGGAAAAGAAGCACACAACTTTCCAACATAGCCCACCGGATTTGACTTTGAGTGCATAGCCCACCGGATTTGACTTTGGTGTCCAAAGATGCCATTTCTAGAATCCTCCATGTGGGCAAGGCCTCCAAATTCGTGCAACCATGTGGGCCAAGTTTTAATCATCAATTTTGGGCTTGAATAAGTGATATTATAGGCCCATTTGCTCCATCCATGCAAGGTAATACCCATTGGGCCTTTAATGAAGCAAGATGAGCGCCCATTGAAGCATTCAACCTCTTTAATCTTCCTCGTGTCATTGGGCCTTGCAAATCCAATTCCTCCACCCGAGCAATCGACTCCGTGCCTTCTGCATGGTTTGCATCATCCTCCCCCTCTTGAAAAGGAGTCGTCCTCGACTCTTCATCCTCTACACCCAAAAAAGGAGAAAGATCAGAAACATTGAAAGTGGCACTTACACCATACTCACCTGGCAAAGCTATCTTGTAAGCATTGTTGTTAATCTTTTCAAGCACTCGGAATGGTCCATCGCCTCGTGGCATGAGTTTTGATTTCCTCTTTTCAGGGAATCTTTCCTTCCGCATATGAATCCAAACCAAGTCACCGGGCTCGAACAACATTTGCTTGCGACCCTTGTTTGCACGATCCATATATTTTTGGGTCATCCGCTCGATATTTAACCTTGCCTTTTCATGGATTTTCTTGATGAATTCTGCACGCCCTTTCGCATCCATATTAACTGCTTCCTGTAAAGGCAAAGGAACCAGATCAATAGGCGCAAGGGGGTTAAAGCCGTAAACTATTTCAAATGGGGAATATTGAGTAGTGGAATGCTTGGCCCTGTTATATGCGAATTCCACATGTGGTAGACACTCCTCCCAATTCTTGATAGTCTTTTTGACAATTGTTCGCAGAAGGGATGATAGTGTGCGATTCACCACCTCCGTTTGCCCATCGGTTTGTGGATGACAAGTAGTGGAAAATAATAACTTTGTACCGAGTTTGCTCCACAAGGTCTTCCAAAAGTAACTAAGAAATTTTGTGTCTCGATCCGACACAATGGTCCTTGGCATGCCATGATGCTTGACTACTTCCTGAAAGAAAAGTGTTGCAATGTTAGTGGCATCATCTGTTTTGTGACAGGGAATAAAATGTGCCATTTTTGAAAACCGATCCACCACAACAAAAATGGAATCTCTCCCCCTCTTGGTCCGTGGTAACCCCACAATAAAGTCCATTGATATGTCCTCCCAAGGGGTGTTGGGAATTGGGAGAGGGAGATATAGTCCATGTGGGTTCAGCTTTGATTTGGCTTTATGGCAAACAATGCACTTTCCCACAAATTTCTCAACATCTCTAGATATCCTAGGCCAATAAAAATGCTCACTAAGAACACTTAGAGTTTTTGAAACACCAAAATGCCCCATTAACCCACCCGAATGTGACTCCTTTAGTAAAAGTAAACGGATAGAGCAATTAGGAATGCAAAGCTTATCAATCCGAAATAAGAATCCATCATGTAAATAGAACTTTTCCCAACTAACTCCAGGTTTACAATGTTCATAAGGTTCTATAAAATCACTATCAGTGGCATATAAATCCTTAATGTATTCAAAACCAAGAAGTTTTGAATCCAACAAGGATAAAAGAGAATATCTACGCGAAAGTGCATCGGCCACAGTATTTTCTTTACCCTTTTTATGCTTGATGACATATGGAAATGATTCAATGAATTCCAGCCATCTAGCATGTCTCCTATTTAGTTTATGTTGGCTCCTAAGGTATTTAAGAGCCTCGTGATCAGAATGGATCACGAATTCTTTAGGCCAAAGATAGTGTTGCCATGTTTCGAGTACTCTAAACAATGCATACAACTCTTTATCATATGTAGCATAGTTTAGAGTTGGGCCATTTAACTTCTCACTAAAATAAGCAATAGGCTTACCTTCTTGCATGAGTACTCCTCCTATGCCAATTCCGCTTGCATCACATTCAATTTCAAAGGTCTTACCGAAGTCTGGAAGTGCAAGTAGAGGGGCGTGGGTGAGTCTCTCCTTTAGCGCATGGAAGGATTTTTCTTGAGTTGTCCCCCATTTGAAAGGAACATTCTTCTTTGTCAATTCATTCAATGGTGCTGCTAGTGTGCTGAAGTCTTTCACAAATCTCCTGTAAAAACTAGCAAGCCCATGAAAACTTCTTACCTGTCCAACGGAGGTTGGAGTTGGCCATTCTTGTATTGCTTTGATCTTCTCGGTGTCCACTTCAACTCCATTGCCACTCACAACAAATCCAAGGAAAATAATCTTATCGAGACAAAATTCACACTTTTTTATGTTTCCAAACAGGTTTTCTTTCCTTAACACCTCTAGGACTTTTCTCAAGTGATCTACATGTTCATGCAAAGTCCTACTATACACCAGAATATCATCAAAGTAAACTACCACAAATTTTCCAATATATGCACGTAAGACATGATTCATTAACCTCATAAATGTGCTAGGTGCATTGGTGAGACCAAAGGGCATGACTAACCATTCATAAAGTCCATGTTTTGTCTTAAATGCAGTTTTCCACTCATCTCCTTCTTTCATCCTAATTTGATGGTAGCCACTTCTTAAATCAATTTTTGAGAAAATAGTTGAACCATTTAATTCATCTAGCATATCATCTAACCTAGGGATAGGATGACGATACCTGACCGTGATGTTGTTGATGGCTCTACAGTCAATGCACATTCTCCATGTTCCATCCTTCTTTGGTACTAAAAGGACCGGTACCGCACAAGGACTAAGACTCTCTCTCACATACCCCACATTCAACAACTCTTGAACTTGCCTTTGAATTTCTTTTGTCTCCTCTGGGTTGGTGCGATATGCGGGGCGGTTCGGCAGTGATGCTCCAGGTATGAGGTCAATTTGATGCTCAATACCTCTAATGGGTGGCAAACCCGGTGGCACCTCTTCGGGAAACACATCTTCAAATTCCTGCAACAAAGACTCAACAACATGTGGCAAAGAAGATGTTAAGTCGTTAGTGTTCAACATCACCTCTTTGTACATAAGTACTAAGAGATTTTGTCGAGAAATCAAAGCTTCCTTAACCTCACTCTTTTTTGCCAACATCACACTTTTCTCTCCTCTCAAATCTTTTTCCCCTCTTGATTTTTCTTTGCTCTCCATTTCTTTGCTTCTCTCATTTTCTATTTTTCCCTCATTCTCTCCTTTTTCATTTTCTCTCTTTCTTTCCTCATCACTCTTTTTTTTCTTTTCTCTCAAAATGTGATCTTCCAGAATTTGCTTGGGGGACATGGGGTTGAGGGTTATAGGTTCCCCTCGGAGTAGAAAAGAGTGACGGTTCAAGAAACCATCATGAGTAACACGCCGATCGTACTGCCATGGTCGACCCAACAACAAGTGGCATGCCTTCATAGGAACAATGTCGCACAATACCTCATCTTTGTACTTACCGATGGTGAACAATACCTTAACTTGCTTGGTGACCTTCAGCTCTCCACAATCATTCAACCACTGAAGCCGGTATGGATTTGGATGCCTTAAAGTCGGGAGTCCCAGCTTCTCCACCAACTCGGTGCTCGCCACATTGCTACAACTTCCACCATCAACAATAACACTACATACCTTCCCATTGATCTTGCATCGTGTATGGAAAAGGTTCTCCCGCTGCTCCTTTTCTCCAACGGTCATTTGTGCACTTAAAACTCTTCTAGTGACAAGAATCTCGCCATCTTCCGCAAATTCTCCATTTTCAATTTCTGGAGATTCATCTTCCTCCTCTTCAGAGCTCTCTCCATCGGTCTCCCATTCTCCATACTTGTTGATGATCATGGTGCGACGATTTGGGCATTCACTAGCAATGTGACCCCTTCCTTGACATTTAAAACACCGAATATCTCTATTCCTGGTTTGGTTAGCCTCAAAAGTAGGTTTCTTAGGTGGAAGAATTACCTTGTCACTTTTGCGATCAACCACCTCTTTTGCCTTTGATGGTTCTCCAATCTCCTTCCTTGGATTTCTCCATGGTGTGAAAGGGGTAGTGGGTTTCCTCATGTTGCTCCTCCTTTTGATTTGTTGCTCGATCTTGGTGGCTTGGTGGATCATATCTTGTATCTCTACATGGTGGTACATCTCCACTTGATCCGCAATCTCCCGATTGAGCCCATGTAAAAACCGTGCCATGGTTGCCTCCGGATCCTCCTCAACGTTTGCCCGAATCATGGCAATTTGCATCTCCTTGTAGTAGTCTTCTACACTCTTACTCCCTTGGATGAGGCGTTGAAGTTTGTTGTGGAGATCTCTATGGTAATGTGTGGGAACAAACCGCTTCCGCATGGTGAACTTCATGTCTTCCCAAGTGTTGATGGGACGTCCACCATATCTAGCCCTCTCCTTTTGAACTTGATCCCACCAAATTAAAGCATAATCAGAAAATTCAAGGGAAGCAAGTTTGACCTTTTTCTCCTCGGAATATGCATGGCATGAAAAGACCTGCTCGATCCGCATCTCCCACTCCAAGTATGCTTCCGGATCGCTTTTCCCAAGAAAAGAAGGGACCTTCACCTTGATCCCGCCAAGTAGTTCATCATCATGTTGTCTCCTTTGGCCTCCTCTCGGTTGTTGGTACAACCTCCTCCTTTGTGGGACTTCATCAAGATCATCATCAAAGTTCACCATCTCCTCCTCCATGATGTGGGGACGACGTGGTGCGGGAGCGCGTCGTGGGTTATCATGGAACATCCTTGGGCTTGGTTTATTCTCCAATTCATCAATCCTCTCATGTAACACCTCCAACTTCCGATCAAGAAGCTTCTCGAAGTGGCTCACCGAAGCTTGCATTTGGAATTGCGTAGCTTCAGGTGCGGGAGATCTACTTCGACTTCCTTCATCGCTAACATGAGCAATTTTCTTCCCACGATCTTCTGCCATGATAAGTTACACAAACACAAACACACACCGGGGGGGGGGGGGGGACACACACAATGATACACACTCACTCACACACGCGAGATGTACACACTCACACAAGATGTACACACTCACACACACAAATATACACACTCACGCACGCAATATATACACACTCACACGCACAAGATGTACACACACACGCACACAACAAGATGCACACACTCACACACACAAGATATTTTTTTTTCTTATTTCTCTCCACTCTCAAAACTCAATTTGAATCCCAAGCTCTTCTGAAATATAATACCTTGTTTAGGGCGATCAAGTGCCACCAATTCCTCCTCAATCAAGATTGTGTCGGGGGATGGTTTAACACAACCCACTTGAGTGGTAAGGGGTTTAACAATGGTAAAGGGTCAAAAAGAGGGTGGAAAGAAGGGTAGATAGGTGGATTGTGGGTTTTGCCCGATTGTGCAAGATAAGATAACAATATGAGCCAAATACAAAATGGGGATGAAGTAAAATGATGGAAAACGTTATATATGGAAATAGAAAGTGCTAATAAGGTAAAGCACAACGGATTAATTGTATCCGCTCTTTTTTTTTTTTGCTTTTGTTTTTGTCAATTCTCCCCAAAAAGTGTTGTGCTTGGAGTTTTAAAGCACAAGATGATTGAACGGAGAGTAAGACATTTTTTTTTCGAAATCTCTCAAATAAAGGATGTGCTTAATTTTGAAAAGCACAAAATGATGAGTTGAGAGAATTTTTTTTTTGCCGGATACAAATCACATATAGAGAGATGAATGAAAATTTGGCTCAATTTATAATAATCCAAGCTTGCACAAACTAGGACAATTCGGGAGGCTTTCAAGAAAAATGGATTTTTTTTTTGTTGAATGGGTGAATAATATGGAAAGATAAGGAGGGTAATGGATAGAATTAAAGTAAATAAAGGGATAGACGCCTACCGTGTCAACCGGAGCTCTGATACCAACTGATGCGAGACGCACGGGGTGGCCCGATCTTCACGGCGTAGGGCGGCGGATGATGGATGCGGTTTGGGGCTAAGTGACGAGTGAAGGGTATGGAAAGTGGAAGCAAGTAGTCAACCAACGCTATATGGAGCGTGACCTACTACTTAGACAACACACTCAAGGGAGGGGTGTGATTGCCAATCCACACAACAACGCACTTGGGTTGAGGCACGGAATTGGGGGCTTTGTGATCTTGGATCACCAATCTAACTTGTAGACTGACAAGGCAAGAATACACAAGAGCAAGGGGGAAAAGCCGGGATAATCCTCACACAACGGAGAGAAACAAAGCATAAGCTCTCAAATTAAGTCTTGAATGCCAATACAATGCCATGGGGTGGCTATTTATAGCCAAGGGGGTGATACAATGGTCAAGGGTCTAATACCCTAAAGTCATAAAGTCTAAACCTACCTTGTCCCCTTAAAAGTCAAAAAGATAAAAGCCAACAAAGACTTTTGGAAAAGAAGCACACAACTTTCCAACATAGCCCACCGGATTTGACTTTGAGTGCATAGCCCACCGGATTTGACTTTGGTGTCCAAAGATGCCATTTCTAGAATCCTCCATGTGGGCAAGGCCTCCAAATTCGTGCAACCATGTGGGCCAAGTTTTAATCATCAATTTTGGGCTTGAATAAGTGATATTATAGGCCCATTTGCTCCATCCATGCAAGGTAATACCCATTGGGCCTTTAATGAAGCAAGATGAGCGCCCATTGAAGCATTCAACCTCTTTAATCTTCCTCGTGTCATTGGGCCTTGCAAATCCAATTCCTCCACCCGAGCAATCGACTCCGTGCCTTCCGCATGGTTTGCATCAGCCTAAGTGGCCGAATGGGCCTAAGTGTCCTAATGGGGCGAATGGGCCTAAGTGGCCAAATCAGCCTAAAGGGCACAATGTGCCAAAGTGGCCTAATGGACCTAACTCGACGAATGGGCCTAAGTGGCCTAACGGGGCTAACGGGACTAAGTGGCTGAATGGGCCTAAGTGGCCTAATGACACTAATGGGCCTAAGTGGTGGAATGGGATTAAGTGGCCTAATTGGCCTAATGGGTGTAAGGGGCCTTATTGTCCTAATGGGATGAAGTGGCCCAATGGGCTTAATGGGCCTAAGTTTCCAAATGAGCCAAATGGGGCTAAGTGGCCCAACTGGCCCATTGTGACAAATGGGCCGAATGGGTCTAAGTGGCCTAATGGGCCTAATGGGCCTAAGTGTCATGATGGGCCTCAGGGGACTAAGTAGAAAAATCAACTGAATGGGCTTAATGGGCCCAAGTGGCCTAAAAGGCCTCATGGAACCAAGTTTTCAAATGGGCCTATTTGGCCGTAGTGTCTTAGTGGGCCTAATTTTCCTAAGTAGCCTCATGATCCTAATGGGATGAATGAGTTGAATAGGCTTAATGAAACTAATTAGGCTAATGGGGCTACATGGAATAATGGGCCTAAGTGGCATAATGAGCCTAAGTGGCCTGAATGGGTCTAATGGCCCGAATGGGCCTAATGGTCAAAATGGGCCTAATGTGCCTAATAGGCCTAATGGGATGAAGTGGCCTAAACGGACTAATGGCTCGAATGGGCCTAATGGACCGAAGTGTCCTAATGGGTCTAAGTGGCCAAATGGGCCTAATGGTCTGAATGGGCCTAATGGGCTGAATGTGCCTAATGGGATAAAGTGGCCTAAGGGGTCTAATGGGCGAAACAGGCTTAACGGGTCTAAGGAGCCTAATGGGCCTAATGGGATGAACGGGCCTAATGGGCCTAAGTGACCTAATGGACTTAATGGGCCTAAGTTTCCTAATGAACTTAATGGGACTAAGTGGCATAATGGGCCTAATGGGCCTAAGTGGCATGATCAGCCTAATGGGATTAATGGGCCTAATTGGCTTAATGGGCCAAAGTGGCCTAATCAGCCTAATGGGATTAAGTTTCCTAATGGGCCGAAGTGTCCTAATGCTTATAATGGGCCTAAGTGGCCTACTATGCCTATGTGGCCTAATGGGCCCAAGTGACCTAATAAGCCTAATGGGCCTAATGGGCATAATGGGCCTAATGGGCCAAAATGGCCTAATCGGCCTAATGGGCCTTAGTGGTCGAATGGGCCTAAGTTGTCAAATGGTTGAAAGTGACCTAATGGGTCTAAGTGGCCCAATGGGCCTAAGTGTTTGAATGGTCCCAATGGACCTAAGTGGACCAATGGGCCTAAGTGGCATAATGGGCCTAACGCGCCTAAGTGGCCTCTTGGGAATAATGGGCCTAAGTGGCCTAATGAGCCTAATGGGCCTAATGTTCCTAATGGGAAGAATGGGACTAATGGGCCTAGTGGTCCTAAGTGGTCTAAGGGGATTAATGGGCTGAATAGGCCTGAGTGGCCTAATCAACCAAAGGTGCTTAATGGGATGAAGTGGACTAATTGGCCTAATGGGCCTAGGTGGCCTAAGTGGACTAATGAGCTTAATGGGACAAAGTGGCCCAATGGGCTTAAGTGTCATAATGGGCCTAATGGTCCAAATGGGCGGAAGTGGTGTAATCAGCCTAATGGACTTAATGGGCCTAAATTGCCTAATGGGCCTAATGGTCCAAAGTGTCCTAATTGACCTAATGGGACTAATGGGTCAAAGTGGCCTAATCAACCTAATGGGCCTAAGTGGAATAACGGGCCTAATGGGCCTAAGTGGCCAAATGGGCCTATTGTGAATAAGTGGTGTGATGGGCCTAATGGGACTAAGTGGCCTAATGGACCTAAAGGGATTAAGTGGATTCATGGGCCTCTTGGGCTTTAGTGGCCTCATGGGCCTAATGGGACTAAAGGGACTAAGTGGCCTAAGTGGCCTAATGGGCCTAATCAGCCTAATGGGCCTAAGTAGCCTATTGGGCCTAATGGGCTAAAGTTGTCTAATGGTCCTAATAGAAATAATGGGCCTAATGGGCCTAAGTGGCCTAATGGGACTAAGTGACCTAATCAGCCTAATGAGAATAATGGTCTTAAGTGGTCGAATGGGCCTAGGGGTCCTAATGTACCGACTCAGCTTAGGTGTCCTAATGGGCCTAATGGGCCTAAGTGACCTAATCAGCATAATGGATCTAATGGGCATAATGGGCCTAAGTTTTCGAATGGAACTAATTGGTTGAATGGTTCTAATGTGCTTGGTGGACCTTATGGGCCTAAGTGGTAAAGTGGGCCTAATGGGCCTAATGGTCCTAAGTGGAATAATGGGCCTAATGGGATGGATGGTCCGAATGGGCCTAATGTGACTAGTGGGCCTATTGGCCCTAAGTGGCTGAATGGGCCTAATGGTCCTAATGGTCCTAAGTGGACAAATGGACCAAATGGGACTAAGTGGCTAATGGGACTAATGGGCCAAATGTGCCTAGTGGGCCTAAGTGGACTAATGGGCCTACTAGGTCGAATGGGCCTAAGTGGCCAAATGGGCCAAATGGGCCAAATGGGTGTAAGTGGCCTAATGGACATGAGTGGCCTAGTGAGCCTAATGGGCCCAATTGGCCTAAGTGGCCTAATGGACCTAAGTGGCCTAATGAGATTAATGGGCCTAATGGTCCTGATGGGTATAATGGGCCTAAGTGGGCTAAGTGGCTGAATAGGCCTAATGGTCCGAGTGGGCCTAAGTGGACTAATTTACCCAATGGGCTGAGTAGCCTAATCTACCGAATGAGCCTAATGGGCCTAATGGTTAAAATGGGCCTAAGTGGCCTAATGGACCTAATGGTCTAAATGGGTCTAAGTGACCTAATTAGCCCAACAGGCCTAAGTGGGTTAATGGGTTGAATGAGCCTAACGGGCCTAAGTGGCCTAAGGGGTTGAAGTGGCCTAATGGGTCCAACGGGCCTAAGTGGCATAATGTTCCTAATGTTCCTAATGGGCCTCAATGGACAAAGTGGCCTAATGCGCATAATGGGAATAAGGGGCCTAATGTGCCTAAGGGCCCTAATGGGCTAAATGGGCCTTAGTGACCGAATGAGCCTAATGGGCCTTAGGTGTCTAATTGGCCTAATGTGCCTAATGTGTCTAATTGGACTAATGGGCCTATGGGGCCTAATGAGCCGAATGGGATTAAGTGGCCTAAGAGGCCTAATGGGCCCAATGGGCCTAAGTTTCCTAATAGGCTTAAGTGACCTAATATGCTTAATGGCCCTAATGGGCATAATGGGCCTAAGTGGTCGAATGGGCCTAATTGAAAAAATGGGCCTAATGTGCCTAGTGGGTCTAATGGGCCTAAGTGCCCGAATGGGCATAATGGGACAAATGGGTCTAAGTGGCCCAATGGGCCAGATGGGACCAATGGGCCTAATGGGACTATGTGGCCTCATGGGCCTAAGTGTCCAAATGGGTCGAAGTGTCCAAATGGGCTTGATGGGCCTAATGGGTCTCATGGGCCTTAGTGGTCTAATGGGCCTTATGGGCATAAGCGTCGAATGGTCCTAGTGGGCTTAAAGGGCGTAATGGGACTAATGGGACTAATTGGCATGATGGAAAATGGGCCTAAGTGGCCTAATGTGCCAAATAGACCCAATAGTCCTCATGGGCTGAATGGGCCTAAGGGGCCTAATGGGACGAGTGGGCCAAATGGGCCAAATGGGCCTAATGGGATGAATGTTCCTAGTGGGCCTAATGGGACTAATGGACCTAAGTGGCCTAAAGGGCCAAGTGGGTCTAATGGGTTTAATGAGCCCAAGTGGCCTGATGGGTCTAATGGGCCTCATGGGACTAATGGGACTAAGTGGCCTCATGAGCTTAATGGGCCTCAGTGGTCTCATGGGTGTGATGGGCCTCATAGGCCTAATGGGCCTCATGGGTGGAATGCATCTCATGGGCCCATGGGCCAGATGGGCCTAATGGGACTAATGGTCCAAAGTGTCCTAGTGGTTATAAGTTCCCTAATGAGCCTAATGGGCCTAATTGGCCTAATGGGGCTAATGGGACTAATGGAGCTAATGGGCCTAAGTGACCTAAGTGGCCTAATAGGGATAATTGACCAAATAGGGTAATGGTTTGAAGTGGCCTCAGTGGCTTAATTGACCTAATGGACCTAATGGAACTAATGAGTGTAATGGGACTAATGTTCCTAAGCATCCTAATGGGCCTAATGGGCCTAGGTGGCCTAATGGGACTAATGGGCCTAAGTGGCCTAATTGGGATAATCGACTGAATAGGCCTAATGGGCTTTAGTGGAATAAGTGACTTAATGGGATTAATGGGCCTAATAGGCCTAATGGGACTAATGGGTTTTATTATATTAATGGGCCTAAGTGGCTTAATGGGCCAAATGGGCCTATGTGGCCTAAGGGGCCTAATGGGAATAAGTGACCTAATGGGACTAGTGGGCATAATGGGAATAATGGGTTTAGTGGGCATAATGGGCCTAAGTGTCCTAATGGGCCTAATGGGCCTAATGGACCTAATGGTCCTAACTGGCATAATGGGTCTAAGTGGACTAGTGGACCTAATGGGCCTAATGGCCTTAAGTGGCCTAATCCTCCTAATTGACTGAATGAGCCTAATGGGACTTTTGGTCCTAAGTGGCCTAAGTGGCCAAAGTGGTCTCATCGATCTAATCAAGTGAATGTGACTAATGGGCCTAAGCAGCCTAATGGGCCTAATGGGACTAATTCCTAAATGGCCTAATGGGCCCAATGGTACTAATGGGCCTAATGGGCATAATGGACCTAAGTGGACTAAGTGGTCTAATCAGCCTAATCGGTCGAATGGGCTTAATGGGCCTAAGTGGACTAATGGGCCTTATGGGCCTAAGTGGCTTAATCGGCCTAATCAACTAAATGGGCCTAATGGGCCTAATGGTCCTAAGTGTCCTAATGGTCCTAATGGTCTAAAGTGGCCTAATCCACCTAATCGACCGAATGGGCCTCAGTGGCCTAATGAGCATAAAGTTCCTAATGGGCCTAAGTGGGCTAATCGGGCTAATCGACCGAATGGGCCTAAGTGGCGAAATCATCCTAATCAACCAAATGGGACAAATGAGCCTAAGTGAAAAAATGGACCTAATGGGCTAAGTGGCCTAATCGACCAAATGGGCCGAATGTGCCTAGGTGGCATAATGAGTCTAATGGGCCTAATGTGTCTAAGTGGCCTAAGTGGCTTAATCGTCCTAATTGACCAAATGGGACTAATGGTCCTTATGGGCCTAAGTTGCAGATTGGTCCTAATGGGCTTACGTGGTCGAATGGGCCTAATGGGCCAAATTGGCCAAATGGGGCTAATGGGCATAACGAGCTTAAGTTGTCGAATGGGCTTAAGTGGCATAATGGGCCTAGTGGACCTAAGTGGCCAAATGAGACTAATGGGCATAATGTTCCTATGGGGCCAAATGGGTCTAATGGGCCGAATGGGTCTATGGGGTCGAATGGGCTATAGTGGCCTAATGGTCCAATGGGCCTAAGTGGCCTAATGGGCCTAATGGGCCTAAGTAGCCTAAGTGGAATAACCAGCCCAATCGAACGAATGGGCCTAATGGTCCTAAGTGGAATAATGGGCCTAATTGGCCTCAGTGTTCGAATGGGACTAATGGGCATGATGGGTTGAAGTGGCCTAGTGGGCCTCATGGGCCTATGTGGCCTAATGGACCTCATGGTCCTAAGTGGCCTAAGGGGCCTAATGGGCCTCATGAGACTAAGTGGTCTATTGTGACTCATGTTCCTAATGGGGATAAGTAGCCAAAGTGGCCTAATGGGATTAATGGGATTAATGGGCTTAACGAGCCTAGATTCCAAATTTTCCAAATGGGCCAAAGTGGCCTATGGGCCTAAGTGGCCTAATGGGCATAGGTGGCCTAATGGCCTTAATGGGATTAACAGGTCTTGGGTCCAAATGAGCCTAATGGTCCAAATGAGCCTAATTGGCCTAATGGGCCTCAGTGTCCTAATGGGACAATGTTGCCTAATTGGCCTAATGGGCTTAATGGGATAAATGTTCCTAATGGGACTAATGGGTCGAAGTGGCCTAATGGTCCTAATGGGATGAGTGGGAATAATTGGCCTAAGTGGTCTAATGGGCCTAATGGGCCAAAATGGCCTAATGGTCCAAAGTTTCCTAATCATCCCAATGGAATTAATGGGCCTAATGGTCCTAGTGGGCCTAATGGGCCTAAGTGTCATAATGTGCCTAAGTGGCCTAATTGGAATAATGTGATTAATGGGCCTAGTGGGCCTAAATTTCCTAATGGGGCTTGGTGGCCTAATCAGTCTAATAGGCCTAAGTGGACTCATGTGCTTAATGGGATTAACGGGCCTAGGAGCCAAATGGGCCTAATGGGCTGAATGGGCTAAATGGGCCTAGTTAGCCTAAGTTCCCTAATGGGATGAATGAGCCTCATGGGACTAAGTGACCTAGTGGAATTAATGGGCCTAAAGGGCCTAATGGGCATAATTGGCCTAATGGGCCTAAGTGGCCTAATCGACCTAATAGGCTTAATGGGACAAATGGGCCTAAGCGGTCAAATGGCCATAATGGACCTAAGTGGAATAATTATCCTAATGGGCCTAAGTGGTCTGATTGGCCTAAGTGGCCCAATGGACTGAATGGGAATAATGGGCCTAAGTGTGCTAATGGTCCTAAGTAGCCGAATGGGTCTAAGTGGCCCAATGGGCCTAATGGGCCTAAGTGGACTGATGTGCCTAATGGGTCTCAGTGGCCTCATAGGCCTAAAGGGCCTTAGTGGCCTCATGGGCATAATGGGAATGATGGGCCAAAATTCCCTAAGTGTCATAATGGACCTAATGGGCCTAATGGGCATAATGGGACAAATGGGACAAATGTGCCTAAGTAGCTGAATGAGACGAATGGGCCTAATTGGCCCAATGGGACTAATGGGTCGAATGGCCCTAGTGGCCTAATGGGCTTAATGGATCAAATGAGCCTAACTTTCCTAATGGGCGTAATGGGCCTAAGTGGCCTAATGGGCCTTAGTGGTCTAAGGGGCCTAAGGGGCCTAGTTGGTGTTAGTGGCCTAAGTGGCCAAATGGACCTAATAGGCCTAAGGGGCCTAAGTGGATTAATGGGACTAAGGGGCCTAAGCGGGCTAATAGGCCTAATGGGTCGACGTCATCTAATGGACCTAATGGACCTATGTGGCCTAATAGGACTAGTGGGCCTAATGAGCCTAAGTGGCCGAATGGGTCTAAGTGGCCTAATGGCCCTGATGTGCCTAGTTGGCCTAATGGGTCTAAGTGGCCTAATGGGACTACTATACCTACTGGTCCTAATGGGCCTAAGTGTCTCAAGTGGCCTAATGGGACTAATGGGCCTAATGTGCCTAATGGGCCAACTGGTCCTAAGGGGGCTAATATGCCTAGTGGTCCTAATTGGCCTAAGTGTCCTAATAGGCCTAATGGGCCTAATGGGACTAAGTGTCCTAATGGTACTAAGTGGCCTAATGGGTCTAATAGGCCTAATTGGCCTAAGTGGCCTAATGTGACTAATTGGATCAATGGGCCTCGTGGTCTTAATGGGTCTAAGTGGCCTAATGGGCCTAAGTGGTCTGATGGGGAAAATGGGCCTCATGGGCCTAATTGGCCTCATGGGCCTCATGGGCCGATGTGGCTGAATGGGCCTAATGAGACCAAGGGGCTAATGGGCCCAAGGGGCTAATGGGCCTAATGGGCCAAATTAGATGAATGGGCTTAATGGGCCTTGGTTCCAAATGGTCCTAATAGGCTTAATGGGCCTAAGGGACTTGATCATATTAAGTAGCCTAATGGTCTGAAGGGGCCTAATGTGCCTAAGTGTCCTAATGGGCCTAGGTGGACTAATGGGCCTAATGGGATGAATGGGCCTAAGTGGCCTAAGAGGCCTAAGTGGCATAAGAGGCCTAAGTGTCCTAATGGTTGTAATGGGCCTAATGCACCTAATGGGCCTAATGGACCTAATGGGCCTATTGGGCCCAAGTGGCCTAATGTTCCTAAGTGGCTTAAAGGGATTAATTGGCCTAAGGGGACTAAGTGGACTAATGGGGCGAATGGGAATAAGTGTCCTAATGGGCGTAAGTGGCCTAATGGGCCTAAGTTTCCTAATTGGTCTAAGGGGCGTAATGGGCCTAAGTGGCCTAATGGGACTAAGGGGACTAATGGGTCTAGGGGGCCTTATAGGCCTCTATGGCCTAATGTGCTTAATGGGATTAACATGACTAGGGGCCAAATGGTCCTAAGTGGCCTAATGGTCCAAAGTTGTATAATTGGATTAATGGTATTAATGAGACTAATGGGCCGAATGGGCCTCAGTGGCCTAATGGGTGGAATGGGCCTAATTGGCCGAAGTGTCTTAATGGGACTAATGGGCCGAAGGGGCCTAATGAGACAAAGTTTCCCAATCAACCTAATGGGATTAATTAGCCGAATAGGAATCATGGGCCAAATGGGCTGAATGGGTCGAATGAGCCTAAGTGTCTTAATCGGCCTAATGGGATTAATGGGCCCAGTGGGCTGAGGTGGCCTAATGGGACTAATTGGCCCTAGTGGCCTCATTGACCTAATGTGCCTAAGTGGCCTAATGGGCCTAAGTGGCCAAATGGGGCCAAGTGGACTATTGGTTTAATGGGCTTAATGAGCCAAGAGGACAAATGGGCGAAATGGGCATAATGGGCGAATGGGCCAAATTAACCTAAGTAGCCTAATGGGAATAATGGGACTAATGGGCCTAAGTGGACTAATGGTCCTAATTTTCCTAATAATCGTATTGGGCCTAAGTGGGCCTAGTGGGCCGAATGGGCCTAAGTGGGCCTAATGGGCGTAATGGGCCTGAGTGGCCTAATGGGCCGAATTGGAACTAATGGCCTAATGGGCCTAGGTGGCCGAATGAGCGTAGGTGGCCAAATGGGCCTAGGTGGCCAAATGGGACTAGGTGGCCTAATGGGTCTAATGATCCTAATGGGATGAAGTGTCCTAATGGGACTAAGGGGCCTAATGGGCCAATGTGTCCTAATGGGCCTAAGTGGCATAATTGTAACTGAATGGACCTAAGTAGCCTAATGGTCCTCGTGGGCCTAAGTGACCAAATGGGCCTAGGTGGCTTAATGGGTCAAATGGGCTGTATGGGTCGAATGATCCTAATGGGACTAAGTGGCCGAATTGGCATAATGGTCCTAATGGGACATAGTGGCCAAATATGCTTAAGTGGATGAATGGGATTAAGGGGACTAATGGGGCTCATGGGCCTAAGTGGCCAAATGATCCGAAGTGGCCTAATTGGCCTAATGTGATGAATGGGCATAATGGGCCTCATGGGCCTAAGTAGCCTAATGGGCCAAATGGGACTAAGTGGCTTAATGGGCCTGATGGGCCTGATGAGTCTCATGGGCCTAAGTATCCTAATGGGTCTATTGGTCCCAAGTGGACAAATATCCCTATGGGGACATAGTGTCCCAATCAACATAGTTTTCCTAAGTGGCTTAATGGGCCTAATGGGACGAATGGGACCAATGTGCTGAATAGGACTAAGTGGCCTAATGGGCCTAAGTGGCCTAATGGGCCTAATGGGATGAATGGGCCTAATAATTCTAAGTGACCTAATGGGCCTAAGTGGACTAATGGTCCTAAGTGGCCTAATGTGGCAAATGGACCAAAGTGGACAGATGGGCTTAATGGGCCAAAGTGGCCTAATCGGTCTAATGCGCCTAAGTGGCCTGATGGGTCAAAGTGGCCAAAGGGGCCTAAGTGGCCTGATGGGCATAATGGGGATAAGTGTCCTAACGACCCTAAGTGGCCTAATGGGTGGGTGTAAGTGGATTAATGGGCCTAATGGTCCCAAGTGGCCTAATGGTCCTAATGGGCGAAATGGACCTAATGGGCCTAATGATCCTAATGGGATGAATGGGCTCAATGGGCCTAATGGGCCTCAGTATCCTAATAGACCTAATGGGATTAATGGGCCTAAGTGTCTTAATGGACCTAATAGGCCTAATGGGCTTAAGTAGCCTAATGGGCCAAAGTGGCCTAATGGGCCTAATGGGCCTAAGTGGTCGAATGGGCCTAATGGGCGTAATGGACCTAAGTGGCCTAATGGGCCTAAGTGGCCTAAGTGTCCTAATGGGCCTAATGGGCCTAAGTGGCCTAAGTGGCCTAATGGGCCTAATGGGCCTAAGTGGTCGAATGGGCCTAATGGGCGTAATGGACCTAAGTGGCCTAATGGGCCTAAGTGGCCTAAGTGTCCTAATGGGCCTGAGTGAACTAAGTGTCCTAATGGGCCTAATGGTACATAGTGGCCTAGTGGGCCTAATGGGTTAATGTAAATAATGGGCCTAATGGGACTTAGTGGTCTAATGGGCCTTAGTTTCCTAATGGGACTAAGTGGCATAATGGTAATAATGGGCCTAAGTGGTCTAATGGGTTGATTGGGCCTCACTGGCCTAATGGGCCTAATGGGCCTAAGTGGACTAATAGAATGAATGGGAATATGTGAAATAATGGGCCAAATGGTCCTCAGTGGCCTAAGTGGCCTAATGCGGAAAATGGTCTAAATTGACCTCGGTGGCCTAATGGTAATGGGCCTCAGTGGCCTAATGAGCCTAATACGCCGAATGGGCCTTAGTGGACTAGTGGGCCTAAGTTGACGAATGAACTTAAGTGTCCAAATGGGCCTAAGTGGACTAATGGGCCTAATGGGATTAAGTGGCCAAAGGGGCCTAAGTGTCCTAATGGGCCTAATGGACCTAAGTGACATAATGGGCATAAGTGGCCTAAAAGGCCTAATTAGCCTAAGGGGACTAAGTGAACTAATGGGCTTAATGGTCCTAAGAGGCCTAATGTGCCTAAGTGGCCAAATGGGCCTAAGGGGACTAAGTGGCCTAAGGGACCTAAGTGGCCTAATGTGCCTAATTGGCCTAATGGGCCTAATGGGCCTAAGCATCATAATGAGCCTCAGTGGCCTAATGGGCCTAATACACAAAATGGGATTAAGTGGCATAATGGGATCAATGGGCCTAATGGGCCTAACTGTTATAATGGACTTAAGTAACCTAATGGGCCTAAGGGGCCTAAGTGGCCTAATGGGCCTAAGCGGCCTAAGTGGACTAATGGGCCTAAGGTAACTAATGGGAATAATGAGCCTAAGTGTCCTAATGGGCCTCTATGGAATAATGGGCCTAATGGACCTAATGCGCCTAAGTGGCTCAATGGGCCTGATGCGAACCATGCGGAAGGCACCGAGTCGATTGCTCGGGTGGAGGAATTGGATTTGCAAGGCCCAATGACGCGAGGAAGATTAAAGAGGTTGAATGCTTCAATGGGCACTCATCTTGCTTCATTAAAGGCCCAATGGGTATTATCTTGCACGGATGGAGCAAATGGGCATTTAATATCACTTATTCAAGCCCAAAATTGATGATTAAAGCTTGGCCCACATGGTTGCACGAATTTGGAGGCCTTGCCCACATGGAGGATTCTAGAAATGGCATCTTTGGACACCAAAGTCAAATCCGGTGGGCTATGCACTCAAAGTCAAATCCGGTGGGCTATGTTGGAAAGTTGTGTGCTTCTTTTCCAAAAGTCTTTGTTGGCTTTTATCTTTTTGACTTTTAAGGGGACAAGGTAGGTTTAGACTTTATGACTTTAGGGTATTAGACCCTTGACCATTGTATCACCCCCTTGGCTATAAATAGCCACCCCATGGCATTGTATTGGCATTCAAGACTTAATTTGAGAGCTTATGCTTTGTTTCTCTCCGTTGTGTGAGGATTATCCCGGGTTTTCCCCCTTGCTCTTGTGTATTCTTGCCTTGTCAATCTACAAGTTAGATTGGTGATCCAAGATCACAAAGCCCCCAATTCCGTGCCTCAACCCAAGTGCGTTGTTGTGTGGATTGGCCATCACACCCCTCCCTTGAGTGTGTTGTCTAAGTAGTAGGTCACGCTCCATATAGCGTTGGTTGACTACTTGCTTCCACTATCCATACCCTTCACTCGTCACTTAGCCCCAAACCGCATCCATCATCCGCCGCCCTACGCCGTGAAGATCGGGCCACCCCGTGCGTCTCGCATCAGGGCCTTAGTGGCCTAATGGGCCCAAGTGGCCTAATGGGCCTAAGTGTCCAAATGGACCTAAGTGGCATAATGAGTTTAATGGGCCTAATGGGACTAATTGGGAAAATTGGACTAATGGGCCTAATGGACCATATGGGCCTAAGTGGCCCAATGATCCTTATCCAATGGGCATATTGGTCTGAATGGGCCTAATGGGCCTAATGAGCCTAATTAGCCTAATGAGCCTTAGTACCCTTATTGGCCTAATGTGTCTCATGGTCCTAATTGTCCTAAAAGACCTAAGTGGCCTAATGGGTCTAATGGGCTTAAGTTTCATAATAGGACTATTCTAATTGGATTAATGGTCCAAATGGGCCTCAGTGGCCTAATGGACCGAATAATCTTAATGGGCCGAAGTACCCCAATGGGCCTAATGGGCCTAAGTGGATGAATGGGCCTAACTGGAATAATGGGCCAAATTGATCTAGTGGTCCTAGTGGTCCTAAGTGGCCAAATTGTCCTAATGATCCTAATGAATGAACTTGATGGCTCTGCACTCTTCTGGATCTCGATGCTCCTCCTACATCCTCTTCCCCACCCATGGTTTGGAAGGTATGCTTGATGGTGATGGTGACACATCACCTGATCCATCGTCTTCCTTCTCTTGATTTCTTTTTCTTCCCTCTCAACTGATGTGGATTCCTGGTGTGGTCATCACATATCGCTCACCACCCCTCTTTCGATCTATCCCTACGTATCGGACCCCCATTTTGGGTCTGTGTGTACTGGTGCTTTAGATGTCTTAGTGCATCTCTGGTGAGTACACCCGATGTCTTCTTTCTCCTCTACCTGTGATGGACTTCCCATCACATTTGACTCCACTTTAGTCGCACTCGATTCGGGATCTGGGTCTACTTGGGATGGTCCTGGAGTAGGGATGGCAGTGGTCTCAGTTCGGATTCATTCCTCTATTTGGATCCTTCTCTATTTTTCATATCCAGATTGATGTCTCATATGGTGATTTTTTTTGGATTGATTTTTTTTCTATGTTATTGGTTCTCTGTTTCATTGGACCGATGCGGTTTTCATCTTGGACCCCTACCGAGGCCTCCATCTTCTCATCCTTGCTGCGATCCTTTGCCTATTTGTCCAGTGCATGGGTCTTCATGGAGGCTCTTGGAGGTGCAGATCGAGTGTCTTAGGGTCTCTGGGAGAGAGAATGGCCCATATTTTAAGGTTCGAATGGTTGTGATGTTCTGTTTTGATAATTTTTTAGTGATGAAGTTGAAGTTTTATAGCTACGATATGAAGGCATCAGTGGTGATTAGTGGACACCCTGGTTTGTTTTTCTCTGGTTCTCAACTCTAACAACGGTGGTCAATGATAATGAAGGTGGTGTTTCCATCGACGATGTGGTGACTCTGTCAGTGATGGTTATGACGATGACATTTTGAGTGGACGGAAATGAGGTGATAATGACAATGATGATGGTGAAAGCTTCTTCAATTTTCTATCTTCAATGCAGCGGCTTCATGATTTGTGGGATCTATTACCGACGCGACAGTTCCCACGGTGATGATACTCATTTAAAATTTTAAATATCTGGACTGTTTTTGAAATTTCGATATGTTTCATGTTGTACGGTGTAAGGTTCCCACATTTTCCTCAAAGTGGCTTTTATGAAAATTAAAAAAATGATTTGGAGGCGCTAATGGGCCTAAGTGGCCTAATATGCCTAATGTTCCTAATGGGCCTAAGTGGCCTAATGGGCCAAACTGGCCTAATGGGCCTAAATGGACTAATGCGCCCAATGGGCCTAAGCAACCGAATGGGCTGAATGGGCCTAATTAGCCTAATGGGCCTAATGGATAATGGGAATAATGGCCCTAATATGCCTAATGGTCCTAAGCTGCTTAAGTGGCATAAAGGGCCTAATGGGCCTAAGTGGATGAGTGGGCATAAGTGTCCTAATAGGCCCGATGGGCCTAATGGGTATAAGTGTCCTAATGGGCCTAAGTGGACTAATGGGAATAATGAGACTTAGTGGCCTAACAGGCCTAAGTGGACTAATGGGCCTAAGTGGCCTAATGGGTCCAATGCATAATGGGCCATATGGGCCTAAGTGGCCTAAGTGGCCTTATAGGACTAATGGGCCTAATCGACCAAAGTGGCCTAGTGGTACTAATGTGCTCAATAGGCCTAAGTGGAATAATGGGCCTAAGTTACCTAATGGGACTAATGGGCCCAAGCAGCCTAAGTGACCTAAGGGGCCCAATGGGCCTAATAGGCTCAATGGGGTTAAGTGGCCTAATGGGCCTAAGCGGCTTAAGCGGTCTAAGCTTCCTAATGGGCATAAGCGACCTAAGTGGCCTAAGGGGACAAATGGGCCTAATGGGCCCAATGTTCCTAAGAGGCCTAATGGGCCTAAGTGGCCTAAGTAGCCTAATGGGCCTAAGTGGACCTGAGTGGGCCAAAGTGGCCTAATATGTCTAATGGGCCTAATGGGCCAAAGGGGCCTAAGTGGACTAATGAGCCTAAGTGGCCTAATGGGCCTAAGTAGCCGAATGGGCCCAATGGTCCTAAGGGGACGAATGGGCCAAATGGGCCTAAGTGGGATAATAGGCCTAATGGCCCTAATCGGCCTAATGGGCCTAAGTGGCCTAAGTGGACTCATGGACCAAATGGGAAAATGGGCCTAGGTCACCAAGTGGGCCTAAGTGTCCTAATTGGTCCAATGGGCCTAATGGGCACAAGTGAACTAATGGGCCTAAGTGGTCTAATGGGCCTAATGGGACTTTGTGACCTAATGGGCCTAAGTGGACTAATAAGCCAAATGGCTAATGGGTCTAATGGGCTTAAGCGGCCTAAGTGGCCTAATGGGCCTAATGGGCCTAATGGGCCTAAGCGGCCTAATTTGCCTAATGGGCCTAATGGGATAAATGGGACTAAGTGGCATAATGGGCCTAAGTGGCCTAAGTGTCCTAATGGGCCTAATGGGGATAAGCGGCCTAGGTGACCTAAGGGGCCTAGTGGGATTTGTGGGCCTAAGTGGACTAAGTGGCCTAATGTGCCTAAGCAGCCTAAGTGGACTATGGGGCCAAATGGGCCTAATGGGCTCAATGGGCCTAAGAAACTTAATGGGCCTAAGTGGCCTAAGTGGCCGAATGGGCATAATGGGCCTAATGGGCCTAACCGGCCTAAGTGATCTAAGGGGAGAAATAGGCCAAATGGGATCAATGGGACTAAGTGGACGAATGAGCCTCAGTGTCCGAATGGGCCTAAGTGGCCTAGTGGGCCTATGTGGCCTAAGTGGGATAATGGGACTAATGGGTCGAAGTGGACGAATGGGCCTAATGATTCTAAATGGTCTAATGGTCCTAATGGGTCTAATGGGGCTAATGGGGCTAATGAGCCTAATTGGCCTAATGGTCAGAATGGGACTAATGGGCCTAGTGGGCATAATGGACCCTAGTGGCCTAATGGGACTAAGTGTCCTAATTAGCCTAATGGGCACAGGTAACCTAATTGGACTAAGTGGCCGAATCGACCTAATGGGCCGAATGTGCCTATTTGGCCTAATGGGCCTAATGGGATGAATGTACCTAATGAGACAAATGGGACTAAGTGGCCTAATGGTCCTAATGGGCCTAAGTGGTCTAATGGGCCTTTATGGGTCTAAGTGGCATAATGGGACTAAGTGGCATAATCGACCTCATAGGCCAAAGTAGCTAAATGGGGAAATGGGTCAAATGAGCCTAAGTGACCTAATCAGTGTAATGGTTCTAGTGGGCCTAAGCGGCCTAATCATCATAACATGCCTAATGGGCCTAAGTGGCCTAATGGGCCTAAGTGGCCTAATACTTCGAATAGGCCTAATGGGTCGGGTGGGATGAATGGGACTAATGGTCCTATGTTGCCTAATGGGCCTAATGGTACTAAGTGGCCTAATGAGCCTAATGGATGTAAGTGGCCAAATTGGCCTAATGGGCCTAATGGGCCTAAGTGGCCGAATAGGCATAATGGGCCTAAGTGGCCTCATGGGCCTCATGGGCCTAATGGGACTAATGGGACGAGGTAACCTAATGGGCTTAAGTGGCCTAATCAGCTTAATGGTCCTATTTAGGCATTAGGTATTAGTGTTCCAAATATAGTGTTTTAGGTCTAGGTTTTAGGATTTTTTTCATTATAATTTGCCTAAATTGGTCTAAATTGGCCTAAATGACCAAATGGCCAAATGACCAACGAGCCTAATGGCCCAATGAACTAATGGGCTAATGAACTAATGACCTAAATGACCTAATTGGTCTAAATATACTAATGTCTTAATAGCCTAATGGCATAATTGGCATAATGGACTAATTGGTACAAATGAACTAATTGGTCTAAATGGCTTAATTAGTCTAAATGGATTAAATGGTCTTATAGAATTAGATTTTCTAATGGGACTAATTGGCATAATTTACCTAATTAGCCTAATTATTCTAAATGGCCTAATTGATCCAAATGGATTAAATGGTTCGATTAGATTAAATGGTCTAATTGACCTAATTAGCCTATTTAGCCTAATTGGCCTAAATTCGCGAAAATGGTCAAATCACCAAAGGACCAATTGGACTAATGGTGTAATGAACTAATGGGATAATGTCCAAATGGAAAAATTAATCTAAATAGCCCAATGACCTAATTGGAATAAATGACCTAATTATTTTAAATGGCCAAATTGGTCCAAATGGATTAAATGATCTAATTGGATTAAATGGTCTAATTAGACTAATTGGCCTAATTGACCTTAATGGTCTAATTAGACTAATTTTCCTAATTGGATTAATGGCCAAAATGTCCTAATGGACTAATTGGACTAAATGGATTAAAGGCCTAAATTACCTATGTCCTAATAACATAATTGTCCTAGTGGACTAATTGTCCTAAACAACATAATTAGCCTAAAGGGACTAATTGGACTAAATGGTCAAATTAGCATAATTGGCCTAATTAGCCTAATTCTCATAAATGTACTAAATGGCCAATTAGCTATGTAGCCAAATGGACAAATGATCAAAATTACCAAGTGACTGAATAATCAAATAACACAACATAAATGGAATTATACCAAAATGAATAAACAAGTGGAATCCATACCATACACAGGTTTATATTTCCAATTAGTATGGATTGTTTATGTTATGTCACTAGTATTAAATTTATAATTAAATGTACATTTAGATGTTTCTTCATTTTATGGATTTATTCAACATCTAGAATTTTAATTCATTCTAGGTTTATCAATTTTGTATTATTCAATAATGTGGTATTATAATAATCAATGTCATTTTCAGAAAGCAACATTTTTCATCAAAGGTTTTGTGCCTCGAGCAAAATTATTTTCATTAACTAAGAATAAAAATAATGGAAATTATGTAAATCAAAAAACACAAGAAAATATTGTAAGTTTTTTTAATTATACTTCAAATTTTGATATGTAATTAATAATTAAATTTCTTGTTTATATTCTCAATAGTGTGTTCTAGAGGCGCTCAATGAGAAAGAAGATGACAACTTTGGGCCAAATGATCATTTGAGACAAGTATTAGGTGAAGAGCGCCATGGGAGAGTATATTGTCGACCCATGAAAAACATCATCCCCACTAAGTATTGGACCTCATTGAGTGAATCTCAAACCTATCAGACCACCGAGCTGAAAAATGCTCATGCAGAAGCAGATGAGGCCAAAAAAATAGCAATAAAAGATCTTGAAAGAAATAAATTGGTCACCAAACACTTCCTGAAAGATATGTCAGTTATAAGTCCACCACTTCCATCAGAGACTCTTATTACTTTTGATTCATGTATGACATAAATGTGATCTTTATATTATACCTAGATTGATTTCAATGAGGATCATAGTGGTGATCGAGCTGATAGCAGTGGTGGTGGTGGAGGGGCGGGGGTGGCGGTGGTGGTGGCAGTGTTTGTGATGAAGGCGGCAGCGGCGACGGTGGTGGTGGTTTCGATAAAAGTGAAAGCATGAAAAGATGTACGGTATATTAAAATTTATTTTAATAATTCTTTCCTGAAGCCAAGAGAGAGGGTCTTGCATGTCAAATTTAAAATTAATATATTTAATATTTAAATAAATAAATACCTATGCCTAGAAACTTTCTTCGTTAGTGAATGTTGATCATCCAAAAAGACCCTTTCAGATTACCATCATTGCACTGTGAGGATCCCAGGATAAAATCCCTCTAGAGGCAATCCATATATACTCCTATGATCTCTGAGAAACACCACTCGATCTCTAGGTGTTAGTGCATGAGTCCAATGTCTTATGTTGTTTGTTCTTGATCACTCATTCTTTGGTCTTGAAGAAATCTTTCTTGCACTTCTCATTATTGAGAGAGAGAGAGAAGGAAGAGTTGAGAGAGAATTCGTTGTGCGCAGCAATTTTCTATTCTCAATTTTTGGATGTTCTACCCAATAGACAAAGATGCCTATTTATAGAGTTGAGATTTAATTTAAAATATTATTTAATTGCATACTATACATTAAATAACATTAATTAAGTTCAATAAATCTCATACCACATAATATTATTATATAATTATTATTTGTTAGCGCACGCCAACTTGCACAATAAAAAATATTATATAACGGTCTTGCTAATAAATATTTGTAAATGGACTCAGTCTTGGTCCATTCAAACTCCTCAATCATTTATTAAACAACCGAATAAATGTTTTATTCATAAATAAATATTTTATTTACAATATACCGAATAAATATTTATTAAAATATTAAATAAATAAAATAAATATTTTATTCACATGTCGGCGAATAAATATTTATTTAATTTATGTGATCGATATAAATTGAATAAAATTATTTCTCAAACTTAAGAATAATATTTATTCCATTAATTAAACTCAAATAGAATTTAATCAAGATCAAATGAAACACTTAGTGTGTGACCCTCTAGGATTCCTTATCATTGACATTAGGTGGACTTGCCTAAAGTATGAGATTACTATCTAGCAACGGGTCAAATCACCCAAGAGAAAGAAGTTGATGTCGCAACATCGAAAACCACATACAAACACTCACTGTTTAATATAATCTCTTTGTCACAATATCTCATCAAGAAGGTTGCACATTTGTGTCACCAACCTATATGATAAATATGTATTCCTTTGACTATCTGAAATAAACACATCATTACACCATGGACATGGAATTTAATGCAAGGGTTTTATTCCAATCAAAGGGTTGATATATCATCTTCTTTAAAGATATAAGGGAAAAATCCTTCCTCGACTTATTCAAAAATGACATGTCACTCGTGACACACCCAACGTATCCAACTTTTCCATGAGCTGTTATCGTCATGGATTACGACATACATCTAAGTATTCGAGTTTTGGCATGCTTTAATAATATTATTAAACTCTAAGGACCATCTCACACACTCATAGATAGGAATATCTGATGACACCAAAACATCCGAAATTCCTTCTAGTGGGTCTGTTCTCATAATCTCTCGTCTTGCATATTAACAAGTGCGAACTTCATGGGAAGAAGACTCATCTGCTTATGAGTACTTGAACCTAACAGTCTATGTACTTTGTGTCCCTTCATAGTATGTTATCTAAATGGCCTAAATGGCCTAATTGGCCTAATTGGCCTAAATTGGCCTAAATGGCCAAAAATGGCCTATTCGGTCTAAATGGTCTAAATTGGTCTAAATGGCCCAATTGGACTAAATTGCATAAATTAACTAATTGGATTAATTTTTCTATTTGTCCTAAATGGATTAAATTTTCCTAATGGTCCTAAATGGCCTAATTGTCATAAATGACCTAAATTAACCTAATTGGCCTAATTGACCTAAATTGCTAAATAGTCTAATTGGTCTAATTGTCCTTAATGGTCTAATTGGCCTAAATGACCTAAATTTACCAAATCGTATTAAATGTAATAATTGGAATAATTGACCTAAATGGACTAAATTGGCCTAAATGGACTAATTGGGTGAATTGGCTTAAATGGTCTAAATTAGCCTAAATAGCCTAAATGTCCTAAATTGGTCTAAATGAACTAATTGGTCTAAATAGCCTAAATAGGACTAAATGACCTAAATTTTCTTATTGGAATAATTGGCCTAAATGACCTAAATATACTAAATAACCTAATTGTCCTAAATGTTCTAAATGACCTAAATGAACAAATTGAGTAATTGGCCTAAATGGCTTAAATGGCCTAAATTGGCCTAAATGGTCTAGCTAGCCGAATTGGCCTAAATGGACTAATTGGCCTAAATAGACTATATGGAATAATTGGAATAATTGGCCTAATTAGGATAAATGGACTAAATGGACAAAATTGGCATAATTGGTCTAAATGGCCTAAATTGGTCTAAATGGTCTAAATGGCCTAATTGGCCTAAATGACCTAAATCGCCTAAGTGGACTAATTGGCCTAAATGGCCTAAATGACCTAATTGTTCTAATTGGACTAAGTGGCCTAAATTGACCTAAATGTCCTAAATTGGACTAAATGGAATAAATTGGCCTAAATGGCCTAATTCGCCTAATTGGCCGGAATTGCCTAATTGGCCTATTTTTCCTAATTGGTCTAAATGAGTTAAATTTTACTAGATGGCCTAATTGTAAAAAAAGGACTAAATGGACAAAATTGTTCTATTGGGGATAATTGGTCTAAATGGCCTAAATGGCATAATTGGGCTAAATTGCCTAAATTGTGTAATTGACCTAATTGGCCTAAATGGCATAGTTGGGCTAAATTGCCTAAATTGTGTAATTGACCTAATTGGCCTAATTGGATTAAATTGCCTAAATTGGTATAAATAGCCTTAATGGACAAAATTTTCCTAAATGGCCTAATTGGATTAAATTTCCTAAATTGCATAATTAGCCTAATTTGACCAAATGGCTAAAGTTGGCCTAATCACTTTAAATGGCCTAATTGACCTAATTGACCTAATTAGCCTAAATTTACTAAATTGGATTAAAGGGAACAATTGACCGAATTGGCCTAAATGATCTAAATTGTCCTAAATGGATTAACTGATCTAAATTGGCCTAAATGGCATTATTAGCCTAAATGTCCCAAATTAGCCTAAATGGCCTAAATGAACTAAATTTCCTAATTTTCCTAATTGGAATAATTTTCATAATTGACTTAATTGGCCTAAATTGGCCTAAATGGCCTAAATCTTTTAATTGGACTAAATTCCCTAAAGGGCCAAAAATGGACGAATTGGACTGAATTGGTCTCATTAGCCTCATTGGCCTAAATGGCCTAAATTATCCTAAATTTCCAAAATGGCCTAATTGGCCAAAATGGCCTAATTTCCCTAATTGTCCTAAATGACCTAAATAGGCCTAAATGGACTAATGGGCCTAATGGGCCTAAGAGTCGAATGAGTCTAAGTAGCCTAAGTGGTCTAATAGGTCTAATGGGCTTAAGTGGCCAAATGGACCAAATGGGTCTATTGGGCTTAAGTGGCCTGATGGGGCTAAGTGGCCTAATCGGCCCAATGAGCCAATTAGGCCTAAGTGGCCTAATGGGTCTAATGGGAATAATGGGATTAATGGACTAATTGGCCATATGGGTCTAAATTAACCTAAATAGCCTAAATGTCCTAAATTGACCTAAATGGCCTAATTGGCCTAAATGGCCTAAATTAGAAAAAATGACTTAAATTGTCTAATTAGCCTAATTGGACTAAATGAACTAAATGGACCAAATGGAATAATTGGCCTAAATGGCATAAATGACCTAAATGAACAAATTGATTAATTAGCCTAAATGTCCAAAATGGCCTAAATTGGCCTAAATTGTCTAATTGGCCTAATTGGACTAAATGGATTAATTAGCCTAAATGGAAAAATTGACCTAAATGGACTAATTGTACTAATCGGTCTAATTAGGCTAAATTACCTAAATTAGCCTAAATGGCCTAAATTGGATTAACTGGTCTAAATGGCCTAATTGGCCTAAATGATCTAAATGGACTAATTGATATAATTGGAGTAAATGGCCTAAATGACCTAAATGACATAAATGAACTAATTGGTCTAATTGGAAAAAGTGACCTAAATTGACCTAAATGGCCTAAATTGACCTAAATGACATAAATTTCCCTAAATTGCATAATTGGTCTAATTGGCATGAATTGCCTAATTGGCATAATTTTCCTAATTGGACTAAATGAGCTAAATTGGCCTAAATGGCCTAATTTTACTAAATGTCCTAAATGGCCAAAATTTGTCTAATTTTCCTAATTGGTCTAAATGGCCTAAATTGGCCTAAATGGAATAATTGGACTAAATTACCTAAATTGTGTAATTGACCTAATTGGCCTAATTGGCCTAAATGGCCTAAATTGGTCTAAATGGCCTAAATGGACAAAATTTTCCTAAATGGACTAATTGGATTAAATTTCCCAAATTACATAGTTGGCCTAATTGGGCCAAATGGTCAAAATTGGCCTAATCGAACTAATTGACCTAATTGGTCTAAATTTCCTAAATGGTTTCAATGGAATAAATGGATGAATTGTCCTAAATGGTCTAAATTTCCCTAAATAGACTAAATGACCTAAATTAACCTAAATGGAACAATTTGCCTAAATGTCCTAAATTTCCTAATTGGCCTAATTGGCCTAATTGAATTAATGTGCCTAAATTGACCTAAATAGCCTAAATCTTCTAATTAGCATAAATGCCCTAAAGGACCTAAATTGTCCTAATTGGCCTGAATTGGTCTCATTGGCCTCATTGGCCTAAATGGCCTAAATTTGGCCTAAATGGCTTAATGGCCTAATTTTCCAAAATAACATAAATGGACCAATTGGCCTAATTGGCCTAAATAACCTAAATTGGCCTAAATGGACAAATGGGCCTAATGGGACTAAAGGTCGAATGGGCCTAAGTGGCCTAGGTGTCCTAATGGGTCTAATGGGTTTTAAGTGGCCAAGTGGGCCAAATGAGATTTAAGTGGACAAATGGTCCAAATGGGCCAAATGTTGTGTTTGAGGTGGACCGATGCATTGTTCACGAGAGAGAAGCTCTGAGTTTTAGAGATAAGAATAAGTTTCCCTATTCACTTTTTTGAAGAAGTTTTAACGGATTGATGTGAAAGAGAAGAGACAAGATCACAACATTGTACTCAGTTGATCATCATACTTAGTGTTTATCATACTCATACAATTACCTTATTCCTATTTTCAATCACATTCGTTTGATCATCGTATCGAGCTTGGTTAATCAAATTGGGATTTTCATAATAGGTCTTCCGGACTGTGGAAGATGGAGAATTGAAGTGGTGTCGATTCATCTTTACCGTATTCTGTCAAAGTTATATTTTTCATACTGGGGAGAATCGTATCGAGAAGAATCGTATCGGGAAAATTATATCAGGAAGAATCATATCAGGGAGAATCGTACTCAATGGAATCGGACTAGGAAAATCATACTGGGAAAATCAGACTTGATTTTTTCTCTTAACAAAGTCCAGGAAGTTCTTACCATATTCTGGGTAAGAAATTGAATAAGTGTTTTCAATTGAATACATTTGTGGAATTAAAAATAAGCATAGGTAACAATATTAGTTACATAATCATTGCATTACCCTATTTGTGCTAAGAGGGTGCACATGAACTATTGGGTTGTTTACATGGTGCTACATGAGTGAAAGGGTGTATCCTACTCATTGTAATCCAATGATTATTTTCTAGTGGATTGTGTGGTATTGGATCACTTCCATACCAAACCAAGGATGTAGCTATTCTTATTGAATAGTGAATATTGCAAATACTTGTGTTCATGTGGATGTGTGTTTGAATTGTTTTCAGTAGGGAATATAATCTTTAACTAGAGGTGAAGGTTATTTCATTTGAAAAGAAATATAAGAGAAAAAAGTATCATTGATTCACCCCCTCCCCCTCTCAGTGATACAATCATCCATTGGGCACTTTCAACTAGCCTACCAAGGGGCCTAATAGGCCGAATGGACCTAACAGGCATAATGGGCCAAATGGGCCTAAGTGGTCAAATGAGGTTAATTGGCCTAAGTGGCCTAATAGGATGAATGGGCCTGAGTGGCCTAATGGGTCAAATGGGCCTAATGGCCCTAACGGGCCTAAGTGACCAAATGGGCCCAATGGGCTGAATGGGCACAACTGGCCTAACTGGCCTAATTTCTTTAATGGGTCCAATGAGCCTCATGGGTCTAACCGGCCAAAGTGGCCTAATGGGCCTAACTAGCCTAAGTGTCCTAATGGGCCTAATGGGATGAATGATCCTAAGTGGCATAATGGGCACAATGATCCTAACGGGCCTAACTGGTCAAAGTGGCTTAATGGGCCTAACTAGCCTAAGTGGCCTAATGGGCTGAACAGGCCTAAGTGGTGTAATGGGCAGAATGAGCCTAAGTAGCCCAATGGGATGAATGGGCCTCAGTGGCCCAATGGGCCTAATGGGATGAATGGCCCGAATGAGCCTAAATGGCCTAATGGGCCTAAGTGGCCTAATGGGCCTAATAGGCCTAATGGGCCTAAGTGGACGAATGAGTCAAATGGTCCTAAGGGGCATAATAGGCCTAATGGGCATAATGGGCATAATGGGTAGAAGTGGCCTAATGGGACTAATGGGCCTAATGGGCCTAAGTGGCCTAAGTAACCCAAGTGGCCCAATGGGCCTAAGTGGTGTAATAGGCCAAATTGGCCTAAGTGGCCTAATGGGACTAAGTGACCTCTTGGGACTAACGGTCATGATGGGCCAAAGTGGCCTAAGTGGCCTAATGAGCCTAAGTGGCCTAATCGGCCTGAGTGGCCTAATCGGCCTAGTGAACTAAGTGGCCTAAGTGGACTAATAGCCTTAATGGGCATAAGTGTCCAAATGGTCCTAATGGGCCTAATGGGCCCAATGGGCCTAGTGGGCCTAAGTGGTTGAAGTGGCCTAATGGGCCTAAGTGGCCTAATGGGACTAATGGGCCTAAGTGGCCTAATGAACCTAAGTGGACTAAGTTGTATAATGGGCCTAATGGGACTATGTTTCCTAATGGGCCTAATGGGGATAATAGCCCTTAGTGGCCTAATGGGCCTAATGGGTCTGAGTGGCCTAATGGTCCTAATGAGCCTAAGTGGACTAATGGGCCTAATGGGCCTTAGTAGCCTAATGGGCCTAAGTGGCCTAATGAGTTGAATGAGCCTAAGTGGCTGAATGAACCAAATGGGCCTCAGTGTCCTAATTGGCCGAATGGGCCTAAGTGGCTGAAGTGACCTAATGGGCTGAATGGGTCTAAGTGGACAAATGGGCATAAGTGAAAAAATGGACCTAATTGGCCTAATTGGCCTAATGGGCCTAAGTGGTTGAATGGGCCCAATGGGCATAACGGGCCAAAGTGGCTTGAGTGGACTAATGGGCCAAATGGGCCTAAGTGTTCTAATGGGACTAAGTGTGTTAATGGGTCTAAGTGGCCTCATGGGCCTTATGGGCCTTAGTGGACTAATGAGCCTAATGGGCCTAAGTGGTCTAAGTGGCCTAATGGGCCTAATTGTACTAATTGGCCTAATGGTCCTAAGGGGCCTTAGTGGACTGATGGGCCTAATGGGCCTAATGGGCCTTAGTGGACTAATGGGCCTAAGGGGTCTAAGGGGTCTAAGGGGCCTAATGCGCCTAATATGCCTCAGTGTCCTAATGGGCCAAATGGCCTGAGTGGCTTGAGTAGCCTAATGGGAATAATGGGCCTAAGTGACCTAATGGGCCTAAGTGGCCTAATGGTCCTAAGTGGAACAATGGGCTTAAGTGGCCTAAGTGGCCTAATGAGCCTAATTGGGCTAAGTGGCCAAATGGACCAAATGGGCCTAAGTGGACTAATGGGCCAAATGGTCCTAAGTGTCCTAATGGATCTAATGGGACGAATGAGCCTAAGTGGCCTATGAGGCCTAATTGGTCTAATGGGCCTAAGTGGCCTAATGGGCTTAGTGGGACTCAGTGGCCTAATGGGCCTAAGTGGCCAAAGTGGCCTAATGGGCCTAATGGGTCTAAAGGGCCTAAGTGGCCTAATGATATGAATGGGCCTAAGTGTCTTAATGGGTCTCAGTGGCCCAATGGCCCTGATGGGCCGAATGGGCCTAAGTGGCCTAAGTGGCTTAATGAGCCTAATTTTCCTAAATGGCCTAATGACCCGAATGTGACTAAGTGGCCTAATGGGCCTAATGGGACTAATGGGACTAATGAGTTTAATTGGACTAATGGGCCTAAGTTTCCTAATGGGACTTAGTGGCATGATGGGACTAATGGGCCTAATGGGGCTAAGCATCCTAAGCAACTTAATGGGCCTAATGGGCCTAAGTGACCTGATGAGCCTAATGGGCCTGATGGGCCCAATGGTCCTAAGTGGCCTAATGGGACTGATGGGCCCAATGGTCCTAAGTGGCCTAATGGGACTGATGGGCCTGATGTGCCTAATGAGCTTAATGGGCCTCAGTGGCCTAATGATTTGAATGTACCTAAGTGGCCTAATGGGCTTAATGGGCCTCATGGGCCTCATGGGCCTGATGGGCATAATGGGCTGAATGGGCCTAATGGGAAAGATGGGTTTAATGGGCCTAACTGGCCTAAAGAGATGAATGAGCCTAAGTGACCTAATGGTCCTCATGGGACTCATGGCCCTAATAGGCCTAAGTTGCCCAATAGGCTTGATGGGACAAATGGGACAAATGGTCCTCAGTGGCTTCATGGGACTCGTGGGCCTAATGGGCCTAAGATGCCTAAGTGACCTAATGTGTCTAATGGGCCTAATGGCCCTGATGGGCATAATGGGTTTAAATGGACTTTGTGGCCTAATGGGCATAATGGGCCTAAGTGGCTTAATGAACTGAATGGGCCTAATTGGACTTACGGTCCCAGTGGGCCTAAGTGGCCTAATGGGCCTAATGGGTATAAGTGGCCTAATGGGATTGATGGGCCTAATGGGACTCAGTGGCCTCATGGTCCTAATGGGTCGAATGGGCCTCATGGGCCTAAGTGGCCTAAATAGCTGAATGGGCCTAATGGGCCTAATGGTCCTAATGGGCCTCATGGGCCTAATGGCCCTAGTGGACCTAAGTGGCTTAATGGATCGATGGGCATGATGGGCCTAATGGGCTTCAATGGACCAATGGACCTAATGGGCCTGATTAGCCTGATGGCCATAATGGTCCTAAGTGGCCTAATGTGCCTAAGTGGCCCAATGGGCCTAATGAGCCTAAGTGGCCTTATGGGCCTCAATGGACGAATGGGCCTGATGGGCCAGATAGGCCAAATGGGCATAATGGGGAAAAGTGGACCAATGGGACTAAGTGGACTAATGGTCCCAATGGTCCTAATGGTCCTAATGGTCCTAAGAGGCCTAAGTGGCCTCATGGGCCCAATGGGCCTAATGAGTATAAGTGGCCTTATGGGTATAATGGGCCTCATGGGCCTAAGTGGACTCATGGGACTGATGGGCCGAATGGGCCTAATGAGTCTCATGGGCCTAATGGACATAATGGGCCTCCTAGGCATAAGTGTCCTAATGGGATTAGTGGGTCTAAGTGGCCTAAGTGGCATAATGGGCGTAATTGGCCTCAATGGACAAATGGTCCCAGTGTGCCTAAAGGTCCAAATGAGCCTAAGTGGCCCCGATGGGCCTAATGGGCCTCATGGTCCTAAAGGGCCGACAGGGGCTCATGGGCCTAATGGGCCTAAGTGGCTTAAAGGGACTATGGTCCTAATCGGCCTAAGATCACTAAATGGCCTAGGTGGCCTAATGGGACTAATGGGTTAATGGGCCTAAGTGTCTAAATGGGCCTATGTGGCTAAATGTGCCTAAGTGGCATAATTGGGCTAATCGACCAAATGAGCCTAATGGTCCAAAGTGGCCTAAGTGTCTTAATGGTCCCAATGGGCCTAATGGGACGAATGGGACGAATGGGTTTAATGGGAATAATGGGTCTAAGTGGCCTAATGGGACTAATGGGCCTATGTGGCCTAATGGGACTCAATAGCCAAATGGGCCTAATGGGCCTAGTGGGTTTAATAGGTCTAATGGGCCTAAGTGGCCTAATGGACCTAAGTGGTAAAATGGGCATAATGGGACTAAGTGGCCTCATGGGCCTCATGGGCCTAATGGGCCCAAGTGGACTAATAGTCCCAAGTGGCCTAACCCCCCTAATCGACTGAATGGACCTAATGTGCCTAAGTAGCCTAATGGGCCTAATGGGACTAATGGGCCTAATGGGCCTAATGGGCCTAAGGGTCCTAATGAGCCTAGTGGGATTAAGTGGCCTTTGTGGCCTAATCAGCATAATCGACTGAATTAGACTAATGGGACTAATGGGCCTAAGTGGCCTAATGTGGCTAATGGGGCTAATGGGCCTAATCCTTAAGTGGACTAATGGACCTAATTAGGATAATGGGCATAATGGGCTTAAGTGGCCTAAGTGGTCTAATTGGCCTAGTCGTCCAAATGATCCTAATGGGCCTAAGTGGCCTAATGGGCCTAAGTGGACTAATGGGCTTAGGTGGCCTAATGGGATTAATTGGACTAATGGGCCTCATGGTCCTATGTGGCCTAAGTAACATAATGGGACTAATGGGCCTAATGGGCCTAATGGGCCTAATGGTTCTAAGTGGCCTAATGAGCCTAATGGGCCTTAGGTGCCTAGTAGACCTGATTGGCCTCATGGACATAATGGTCCTCAGTGGACCAATGTTCCTAAGTGGCCCAATGGGCCTCAGTGGTGGAATGGGCCTAATGGGCCTAAGTGGTCAAATGGGCCTAATGGTCCTGATAAGTTGAATGGGAAGAATGGGGAAAAGTGGAACAATGGACCTAAGTGTCCTTATGGTCCTAATGAGCCTAAGTGACCTAATGGGCCTAAGTGGCCTAATGGGCCTAAGTCCCTAATGTGCCTAAGTGGCCTAATGTGCCTAAGTGGCCTAATGTGCTTGATGGGCTGAATGGGCCTCATGGGTTGAATGGTCCTAAGTGGCCTATGTGTCCTAATGGGATTCATGGGCCTAAGTGGCCTAATGGGCCTAGTGGGTTAATTGACCTAAGTGTCTGAATGGCCCTGATGGGCATAGTGGGCCTAATGAGCCTTCGTGGCCTAATGGGACTCATGGGCATAATAGGCCCAATGGGCATAATGGGTCTCATTATCCCAATGGGCCCTATAGGCCTAAGGGCCTAATGGGCCTAATGAGCCTAATGGGACAAATGGTTCTAATGGGCATAAGTGGTGTAAGTGGCCGAATCAGCATAATTTGCATAAGTGGCCTAATGGGCCTAATGGGTCGAATGGGCCTAATGACCTTTAGTGGCTGAATGGGCATGATAGGCCCTATGGGTATAATGGGACTAATGGGCCAAAGTGGCCAAAGTGGCCTAATGGGCATAATGGGCATAATGGGCTAAATTGGCTTAAGTGGCTTAAGGGGGCCAATGGGCCTAAGTTGTCGAATGGGCCTAATGGGCCTAAGTGGAGGAATGGACCTAATGGGACTAAGTGGATAAATGGTCCTAATAGGCATATGTGGCCTAATGGGCCTATGTGGATGAATGGGCCAGATGGGCCTAATGGCCCACAAGGGCCTCAAGTGCCAAATGAGCCTAAGTGGCCTCATGGGCCTAATGGGAATAAGTGGAATAATGGGCCTAATGGGCCTCATGGTCCTAATGGGCCTAAAGGGCCTCCTAGGATTAAGTGGTTGAGTGGGCCCAATGGGCCTAAGTGGTCGAAGTGTCATGATGGGCTTAATGGGCCTAAGTGGTCGAATGGGCCTAGTGGGCCTGATGGGCCTAATGGACCTAATGGGCCTCATGGTCCTAATGGGCCGAATGAGCCTAGGTGGCATCATGGTCCCAATGGAACTAATGGACCGAAGTGGCCTAATGGACCCAATGAGCCTAATTGGCCTAAGTGGTCTAATAGGCATGATGGGCCTAATGGGCCGCATGGGCCTCATGGACCAAAGAGACCTAAGTGTCTTAATGGGCCTAAGTGTCCTAATGGGCCTTGTGGGCTAGAGGTCCTAATGAGCCTAATGGGGCGAATGAGCCTAATTGGCCCGATGGGCCTAGTGGGCCTCATGGGCCTAATGGACCTAATGGTCCTAAGTTGCCTCATGAGACCAATGGGCATAATCGGCCTAATAGGACTAAGTGGGCTAAGTGGGTCTAAGGGGACTAATGGGTCGAAGGAGCCAAGTGGCCTAATGGGCCCAATAGGCCCAATTGGCCTCATTGGGCTAAGGGGCCTAATGGGTTGAGTGGGCCTAATGGGATGAATGGGCCCAATGGGCCTCATGGGAGAATGAGCCTAGTGGGCCCAATGGGCCTAACGATATTAATGGGCCTAATGGACATAATGGGCCCAAGTGGCCTGATGGGTCTAATGGGACTCATGGGTCTCATGGGCTGAAGTGGACTCATGGGCCCAAAGGTCCTAATGGGCCTAAGTGTCCTAATGGGCCTGATGGTCCTCCTGGGTCTAATGGGCCTCATGGGCCTCATCAATAGATTGCCCCTCATGGGCCTAATGGGACTAAAGGACCTAATGGGATTAATGGTCATGACTGGTCTAATGGGCCTAAGTTTCCTAATGGTCCTAATGGTCCTAATGGGCCTAATGGACCTAATGGACCTAATGGACCTAATGGCCCTAAGTGGCCTAAGTGGCCTAATCGGGATGGTCGACTGAATGGGCCTAATGGGCCTAAGTGGCCTAAGTGGCTTAATGGTTATAATGAGACTAATGGGTTTAATGGGCATAATGGGTCTAAGTGTCCTAATGGGCCTAATGGGACAACGTGGCCTAATGGGCCTATGAGGCCTAATCGGGCTAATCGACTGAAAGGTCCTAATGGGCCTAAGTGGCCTGAGTGGCTTAATGGGCCTAATGGGCCTAATGGTACTAATGTGACTAATGGGTTTAATGGGACTAATGGGCCTAAGTGGCCTAATGGGCCTACGTGGAATAATGGGCCTAAGTGGAAAAGTGGGCCAAATGGGGCTATGGGTTCAATGGGCCTAATGGGCCTAAGAGGATGAATAGGCTTAATGGGCCTCATGGGCCTAACTGGCCTAATGGGCCTAATGGGCCTAAGTGGCCTAAGGGGCCTAATGCGCCCAGGTTTCCTAATCCCCTTAATTTACTAAATGGGCCTAAGTGGCCTAATGGGGCTAATGGGTCGAAATGGCCTAATGGGCTTAATGACACTATTAGGCCAAATGGGCCTAATGGGCTGAAGTGGCCGAAGTGGCCTAATCGGCCTCATTGACTGAGTAGGACTAATGGGACTAATGGGCCTAAGTGGATGAATGGGACTTAGTGACCTAATGGGCCTAGTGGATGAAATGGACCAATGGGCCTAAGTGGCCTCATGGGCCTTAGTGGCCTAATGGGACTAATCGACCTAATGCGGCCTAGTGGCCGAAATTGCCTAATGGGCCTAAGTGGCCTAATTGGAATGATGTTTACAAACCCAGTTTTTTCTGAAAAAGACTTTGTAATATTCTTGATGTTATTCCAGAGCAGTGCCTTTAGACGGCGTGCGATTCTGAGCCCCGGTGTGGCCAGAATTAAATTTTCAGTGCGTTCACACTGGAAATGCCAAATAAATGGGATAAATCCTGAACGGTGATCCAGATCGGAGATCCGAGTGTACGAATGGGTCCAGAATGGGGTTTTTACCCTAGGAACGACATAAAGCGTGTCGACGCGGGACGTTTGAATCCCTTGCCCGCTTCTGGAACGTTAAACGGATAAATAAATAAATTAATTTATTCTTTTAATGGTTAAACTCGAGTAACTCCTAAACGGTATCTCGGACGGGAAAACCGAGGGCACGGTTGAGTCCGGAGCGTACTGTTTACCCTAGGAGGGGTATAGTATTCGCGGGCGCGACACGTTTGTGAAAAATGGCCCCAGGGGCGTTTTTGTAATTTGGCGGCCTCAGGCACTAAGTTTAATAACTTTTGAATGAGGCCTCGGATTAAAATTCCAAGACCGCTGTTGCGCTCGGAGTGTGTTTTTTAGCCTAGGGGAGGCTTAACCCCGACACCGCTGGAATTTTGGGTTCGGGGCTGTCGGGCGGGCGTTTAAGTGATTTGTACTTAAACACCCCCACCCCTTCTTCTTCTTCTTCTTCTTCCTCAAACCCTCCCCTCTCCTATATCTCCGGCGAAGCATCTCTGGTGAGGCGATCTCCAGTGAGGCACAGCGGTTCCGACGGTCCGCACACAAAGTGTCAGGATACGCCCTTTGAGGTAGGGGTTTATCGTTTTCATTTTCAATTTCCTGCAATCTTTGAGCTTAATTTATAGCATTGAACTATTATCCAATATTTGATTGATGCCCATGATCGCATAGTATGCTATCTAAGCTTTCTGACACCTGTCTCGGATTCACAATCCGATCTCCAAGGCCTCCGCAGCGGTCTGGCGAAGGTTCGTGGGTTTTGGGGTTCTCTGGCCGACACGGTGGTCCGGCGGTTTCAAGCAGCGGTGGCGCGGTGGTCCGGCGAGCTCCAGACGGTGGGGTGAAAGTGGGTTCCGACGAGGGGAGCCGGTCAGCGGGGCGGCCCAGCGAACGGCCGGCGAGAGCGCCGGCCGAGGATGCGGCGAGGGGCCGCGGTCGGGGTCATAGGCGCGCGACCCCACGAGGAGACCGAGACCCGCATGACGCGGGTCTCTGCGTGGACGCAACCGGACTTGTCAGTCGATTGGTGGAGGAGGCTCAAGCACTTGGTGTGCCCTTACAGACGATGGATAGGTTGGTCATGACTTCAGTAGAGCATAAGATTTCGGGAGCTTGGACCGCGTGCGGTGGTCGTAGTCGGGTTCCAGGTGGGGGACCCTTCCAGCTGTTTTCTTTTTTTTACCTGTTGCTGGGTTGTGGCACTTTTCTGGTTGGGTGCGTGTTTTTCCCCTTTTCTTTTTCAGTTACTTTCAGAACTTTCTTTGTACTTGTAGAGGTCGATGCACTTTGTGGTTTATATAAAGCAGTTTCCCTTCTTCTTTACTTGTCTTTTCTTTTACTCTACACTTTTGCATTGAGTGTGCCGCATGTGTGTGTGTACAGGTACTTAGGCAAAGGCCTCCCCGAGTTGTTGTGCCTTCGGCGCTAGTCACCATCCCCTGCCTATGGAGGCAGGCTTGGGGTAGTTGCGGCTCGAGCCCAGGTAGGGTCGGGTCGTGACAAATTTGTATCAAAGGTGGTTCAATCCTTGGGGCGTTGTGCGGACATCCCTAAAAAGGAATTGGTTGGGATTTAGGGAAACAGTGTTAACGTGTCTCAAGAGCGGCTCTCAGGCCAGGGAGTCCAGTGATGTTGCGGCGGTCGACGTATCCATTCACTAGGACCTTGATAACCCGCTTGTTGACTCGGCATGCTGAGACACTTGTTGCAGGGAAAAATTGGTTTGTGCATCACATAGGATTGAGTCTTTGACCATCCTTCTTGAGTCAGATCCCCATCGTTGATATTGGTATATACATATATGATCATCTGACCGTGGCACTCCTAGATAATATTCAGGATGTACCCGCGAAGATACCAGCTTTGGTGCATGACGACGACCCTGTGAGCTACGAGGCCTCATTCTAGGACCCATCATGTGAGCCCCTTTCTCCGGGTGGGCCGGTAGCGGCACCCCCACCTGTTGAGCAGAAGACAACTTCAGCAGAGCAGATGGGGCTTGAGCATAGGTTGTGCGCACTCCGTGAGTTCCAGCGGCAGAGACCGCTGAGGTTCAGTGGTGATCCAGACCCTCAGGTAGTAGAGGTTTGGCTAGAGGCAGTGGTTCGCCTTTTTAGGCTTGTGCAGACACTGACAGATCAGATAGTGGATTTGGCAGCCACCCTTTTTCGTAGAGAATCTTGGCGTTGGTGGAGTCTGGTGACTCAGTTTCTTGACGAGTCGTCGCTTTCATGGGGTGAATTTCAGTTGTTGTTTCATGAGGAGTTTTTACCCTCCTTCTTGCGCTCCGTTCAGATTTAGTAGCTCCTGTAGTTTCAGCAGGGAGGGATGACGGTGGACGAGTATGTGGCTAGTTTCGCAGACCATGCACGCTTTTACCCAGACTTGGTCCACGATGATAACTTCCGAGCACGGATGTTTGAGCAGGGTCTCCACCGAGATATTCATGCTTTCATAGTACCCTTGGGCATTTACACATATGTCGGGGTGCTAGAGAAGGCGTTGGTGACATAAAGCTTCATGTCACATTCTAGAGATTGGGGGTGGCAGCAGAAATGTTGGAGCCAAGATGTATGCCGCAGTTAGTGGGCATTAGCAAGCAGAACCTCGACGCATGTGGCTTTCTGACAACCAGGCTCCGGGGCATGGTTGTACACCACAGTGGCACCAGAGGGCACCAGTGCATCCCGAAGAGAGTTGGTTATATGCTTGCGATGGGCGAGGTCACCTGGTACGGGACTACCTGACCAGGCATGTAGAGAGCTTCGGGCAAACAGCAGGTGCACCACCATGACGAAGGCAGCACCATGATCAGAGTAGTACCCAGAGGGGTGGTGCTAGCAGAGGAGCTGGAGGAACTGGTAGTGGAGGATGGCTTTAAGAGGTCTTCTCATCACCACTAGGCGATCCACTATAGGCTCCAGGAACTGACAATTAGGACCGAAGACAGCCACGAGCTTTGGATGTCTACGATCCTGCAGAGCATGAGGTGATAAGAGGTACGCTCTACAGCTCTTCTACTTCTTGCAGTAGAATTGATTGACTCTGTGTGTGGAATGCTTTCCTACCTGCTCCTTGTTTGAGTTGTTATCAGGGTGGCGCAGGGCGTCGGTGTAACCCTGTATGGAAAAGGTAAAAAGGCATAGGACACTTATCTTTAGTCAATGGTGGTGACTCCTTCACCTTTTGAGCGTGTAAGAGAGTCTTGGTCATGGGAGATTGACTGTGAATCTTGTGTGACCAGATATCCTTGGGTGCTTCACCATATGTATATTCTGAAGGAGGTAATCACCAGGCCTTGTCCCATGTCCAAGCGGTGATTCCTATCACGGCGTGCGACTTAGAGGTTTGACCGGGGAGGTGAGCTACCCCTAAGGTCCTTCGGACCATTTGAGACTGTGCAGAGGGATGGCGAGGTTCCCTACCGCCTTGCCCTAACCCCAAAGGCTGGTTTGGGTGCGCGACGTCTCCCACGTGACTCACCCAAGAAGAGGTGTGCGTGCTCCTATGCACGACATCGGTGAGGGAAGACCTCATGTTAATGGATCAAATCCTTTGGTCTATGTGCGGTGGTGCAGAGCTGTGCATAAGTTCTTCTGGGTACGGAGGAGTCAGGTGCGGGCTGAGTACCCTGAGATTATTCCCTGGTTTTGCTTTTTGGGGAAAAAAATCTTGAAGGAGGGAATAATTTAAGAACCCAGTTTTTGCTGCAAAAGACTTTGGAATATTCTTGATGTTATTCCAGAGCAGCGCCTTCAGGCGGCGTGCGATTCCGAGCCCCGGTGTGGCCAGAATTAAATTTTCAATGCGTTCACACTGGAAACGCCAAATAAATGGGATAACTCCTGAACGGTGATCCGTATCGGAGATCCGAGTGTACGGATGGGTCTGAAATGGGGTTTTTACCCTAGTAAAGACGTAAAGTGTGTCGGCGCGGGACGTTTGTATCCCTCGCCCGCTTCTGGAAAGTTAAACGGATAAATTAATTAATTAATTTATTCGTTTAATGGTTAAACTCAAGTAACTACTAAACGGTACCTCGGACGGGAAAACCGAGGGCACTATTGATTCCGGAGTGTGCCGTTTACCCTAGGAGTGGTATAGTTTTCGCAGGCACGACTCGTTTGTGAAAAATGGCCCCAGGGGCGTTTTCGTAATTTGGCGGCCTCTGGCGCTAAGTTTAATAACTTTTGAACGGGGCCTCGAATTAAAATTATGATACCACCATTGCGCTCAGAGCATGGTTTTTATCCTAGGGTAGGCTTAACCCCGACCCCACTGGAATTTTGGGTTCGGGGCTGTCGGGCGGGCGTTTAAGTGATTTGTACTTAAACACCCCCACCCCTTCTTCTTCTTCTTCTTCTTCCTCAAACCCTCCCCTCTCCTCCAGCTCTGGAGAAGTAGCTCCGGTGAGGTGATCTCCGGTGAGGCGTAGCGGTTCCGACGGTCTGCACATGAAGCGTCGGTTTACGCCCTTTGAGGTAGGGGTTTATCGTTTTCGTTTTCAATTTCCCGCAATCTTTGAGCTTAATTTATAGCATCTAACTATTATCTGATCATCGATCGATGCCCATGATCGCATATTATGTTATCCGAGCATTCTGATGCCGGTCTCGGATTCACAATCCGATCTCCGTGGCCTCCGCAACGGTCCGACGAAGGTTCACGGGTTTTAGGGTTCTTTGGCTGGCACGGTGGTCCGGCGGTTTCAAGCGGCGGCGGCGCAGTGGTCCGGCGAGCTCCAGGCGGCGGCGCGACAGGGGGTTCCGGCGAGGGGAGCCGGTCAGCGGAGCGGCCCTGCGAACGGCCAGCTGAGAACGCTGGCCGAGGGTGCCGGTGAGGGGCCGCAGTCGGGGTCGCAGGCGTGCGACCCCGCAGGGAGACCGAGACGCGCATGACGTAGGTCTCAGCGTGGACGCGACCGGCCCTGTCGGCCGGTCGGTGGAGGAGGCGCCCGCGCGGCGTGCGGGCGAGGGCCTCACAAGAGGTGGCAGGCCACTATGCGGCGGTCCGCGAGTCCGGCTGGGCCGCGATCCCAGCGGGCTAGCCAGAGCGGGCCGGCCGGAGCGGGGCGGACCGGTCGGACCGGGCCGGTCCGGCCCAGGGGTAATTCCCCTTAGACCTTTGGACGCCCGTAACTTTTGCTATGGGAATCCGTTTTGTGCGCCGTCTATGGTGGCGTGAACATGATGCAGAGACGGACCTCTTGAGGTGATTTCGGGAGTTTTAACTTCCGAGACGAGGGGCTCGGGGGCACGACACATGCGTAAAGCAGCTAAGTGGGCTTCTCGAGAATTCTTGTTTTGGACGGCACAGATGCGTCCGATGTCCGTTTTAAGCGTTGTTAGTGGCGTTGGGACCCTGACACTGAGGTGAATATTTCCAGGGTGGTTTCAGGCATTGAGTCCGAAGTTGAGGTGCGGGCCCCACGACCCGTCTTTTGAGCTGCGTGCAGCGTTTCACAAATTTTTCATCGGACGTCCGTTCGGGGCGTGCGAGCAGTCGTTTTTGGGTGTTTTTCTGAAGGAATTGCTTTGGCGTAGTCTGCCCGCTCTAATTTTGCACACTGGTGTGGGCCCTGTGAGGGCCATTTCGGGAGTTGACGGTAGTTTTCAGCATTATCACCGGGTGTCCGTTTTGGACAAGTGATTAGTCCATCCTGTGTGCTTTTTCGAGAGGATCGCAACGGTGTGATCCATTTGTTTTGTTCCGGGACCGGGTTGCGGGTCCCATGAAGCACTAATCGTGTGCGGTGTACCGGAATGGATCTTTTTCCCTGGATATCCGTTGCACTCAAGTGATCAGTCCTTTTAATGTGTTTTCCCAAGGGGATTGCAATGGTGCGATGCGCCCGACTATTTTTGGGGCCGAGGCTCGGGATCACAGGACGCCGATCAGGCATGAGGTGGTATTGGTGGATTTTTCGTCGGATATCTGTTTGAGGCGAGTAAGTAGTCTATCTCGCATGTTTTTCCACAAGGATTACAACGGTGTGATCTGTTCAGGCGAGCGGAGCCTTTTACATGATCTTATTAAATGTAAAAGGTGCCCTGGTGGCGATCCTTCTACTGTGTTTGTAGCGGACCCTTGACGTGTGTTCGCGTGCACTCCTAGGAGAGTGAGGTTGGTGTTTAAAGAGATGTGGTTGGTTGTACCCCAGTCATTGAGGCAGCAAGTTGGAGCTGTTACGTCACGCCTTCGCGTTGACGCTGGGTGTCGTGTGCACGTTAGCCTTTTTGGATGGAGACGCGACATACTCTGGGAGTATGTGGGAACGCTTGGAGGTACATGTGGTTGTTTATACCTGATAATGTTTGTGTGTTCAGTTGGGGTTGACTTGGGGACACACGTCGTGTGGGCCCCATGTGCGTGCCATGCTCTGCTTTGCATACCTTTGACCTCTCGCAACATAGAGGGTCTCTTGGTTCTTTTTTGTTGACTAGTGGGGTTGAGTTTTTTCCCATGGCTTTGTGCTCGATGGTTTAGATTAGCAGGGTTGAGTGGTTTCCCCTAGTCTTGTTTCGGAGTCAGATGGTTTCACAATACCCACTCCGTGTTCGGTCGAATAGTGTTGTACCATCCAGTAGAGATGCCCAGAGCAGTTCTGGGTTTACTCTCCAGCGGGGCTGGGAAATGGGTTACTCATCGACTTCTCATGGTTTACTCTCTAGCAGAGACTAGGCAGTGGGTCACCTGAAGACTCTTGAGGGTCTACCCTCCAGCAGGGTTGGGCAGTGGGTCGCTCGTCGTCTTGTTCCGGGTGTACCCTCTAGCAGGGCTGGGCAGTGGGTCACCCGTCGACTTCTTCCAGGTCTACCCTCCAGCAAGGCTGGGCAGTGGGTTGCCTGACGACTTATTCTAGGTTTACCCTCTAGCAGGGCTGGGCAGTGGGTCGCCTGATAATGTATTATGGTTTACCCTCCAACAAGGCTGGGCAGTGGGTCACCCGATATCATATTATGAATTACCCTCCAGTAGGGTTGGGCAGTGGGACACCCGTTGACATTCCAGACTCAGTCCTTTCTACTAGGCTAGTCTATGGATTTCCTCCATGATTATCAGAGCGGGACCCTTGGTTGTACGGGTCAGTGATAGAACGATCTTGAATTTGAGGAGACCTCTCGACTGCGGGGCAGCGATGAGTTGTGGTTTGACTTTCCCCCAGAACTCTCAAGTACGAGGAGCACTTTCCCCACTGAGACGCGTCCTTGTGACGCGACCCAAAACCGTACGGGCGAGTCAGTGCTGCCCAAAGCAGATAGTGTTGAGATGCAGTGATTGAACCCTTGACTTGTAGTTCAGGGCAGACGTGCGGGATGCTGGGCATCGATGGTGTTTTCTTCTGGGACAGTTGGCTACTCTTTTCTTGGGATGAGCTATGGGATGGAGATCCCCTTAAGATCTTGTTTGGGATTCTTTATTGAGAATATGGACTCGTATATAACTTGTTCTAGTACCCAGTTCTTGGGTTTGGTTGCTCTCCTTCCAATAGAGGTGAAGACGCGCGGGGTATTCCACATGCTTTCCATGTCAAGCTTCTCGTGGTTGGATGATTCTACTCTCCTGCTATAGGTAGCGAAGACTCGATGAGAAGTTTATCTTCTCACCATTTCCAGCTCCTTGTGTCTAGATGAGTCTACCTTCTTTCTTATTATTGGGTTGATCTGGACTCTTTACTGCACTCTTGGTTGTACTACTTTACTTTTCCCGTTCGCTCTACTACTCACCCTTCGGTACCTCCTTTGTTGTTACCTCAAGCCTTCGGGGTACCCTACTAAGTTTTTTTATACTCACCCCTACTTGGGCTTTTCCCGCACTTGGTGTGCCCTTACAGACGATGGACAGGTTGATCGTGACTTTAGTGGAGCATAGGAGTTCGGGAGCTTGGACCGCGTGCGGTGGTCGTAGCCGGGTTCCACGTGGGGGACCCTTCCAGCTGTTTTCTTTTTTTTACCTGTTGCCAGGTTGTGGCACTTTTCTGGTTGGGCACGTGTTTTTTCCCTTTTCTTTTTCAGTTACTTTTAGCACTTTCTTTGTACTTGTAGAGGTCGATGCACTTTGTGGTTAATATATAGCAGTTTCCCTTTTTATTTACTTGTCTTTTCTTTTACTCTGCACTTTTTTATTGAGTGTGTTACGTGTGTGTGTGTACAGGTACTTAGGCAAAGGCCTCCCTGAGTTGGTGTGCCTTTGGAACTAGTCACCAGCCCCTGGCCTATGGATGCGGGCTTGGGGTAGTTGCGGCTCGAGCCCGGGTAGGGTCGGGCCGTGACATGATGGGCCTAAGTGGTCTAATGGACCTAAATTGTCTAATGGGACTAAGTGGACTAATGGGCCCTAAGTGGAATAATGGGCCTAACTGTCCTAATGGGCCTATGTGGGCTAATTGGCCTAATGATAATAATGGTCCTAAGTGGACTAAGTGTCCTAATGGGCCTAAGTGTCCTAATGGGTCTAAGTGGCCTAATGGACCTAATGGGTCTAATGGGCCTGGGTGTCCTAATGAGATTAATGGGCCTCAGTGGCCTAATGGGCCTAAGTGTCCTAATCAGACTAATGGGCCTAATGGGTCTCAATGGCCTAATGGGACTAATGGTATTAATGGGTCTAATGGGCCTAAGTGGCCTAATGAGACGAATGGGCCTAAGTGGCCTAATGGGCCTAATGGGTCTAAGTGGCCTAAGGGGCCTGATGGGCCTAATGGGACTAAGTGGCCTAATGTGTTGAACATGCCTAAGTGGCCTAATGAGCCTAATGGGCCCAAGTGGCCTAATAGGCACGATGAGCCTGATGAGCCTAATGGGCCTAATGGAACGAAGTGGCCTAATGCGTTGAATGGGCCTAAGTGGCATGATGGGACATATGGGCATAATGTGTCGAATGGGTCAAAGCGACCTAATGGGCTTGATGGGCCTGATGGGTATAATCTTCCTATGTGGCCTAATAAGCTTAATGTGCCTAAGTGGCCTAATGGGACAAATGGGCCTCATGGGCCTAATGGGTCTAAGTGGCCTAATTGTTTTGATGGTCCTGATGGGCTAGATAGGCCTAATGGGCCTTAGTGGCCTTAGTGGCCTTATGGACCTCATGGGCCTAATGGGACTAATTGTCCTAAGTGGCCAAATGGGCCTATAGGGCCTAATGGGCATTAGTGGCCGAATGTGCCAAATGGGGATAATTGGCCTAATGGCCCTGATGGGCCTAATGGGCGAAATGGGCCTATATGGCTTAATGTTCCTAACTGGCCTCACTGGCCTAGTGGGCCTAAGTGGCCTAATGAGCCGAATGGGCCTAAGTGGACTAGTGGGCCTAATAGACCGAAGTGGACTAATGAGCCTAATGGGCCTAAGTGGTCTAATGGGATTAAATGGCCCAATGGGCCTAAGTGGCCTAATGGGCTGAGGTGGCCTAATTGGCCTTAGTGGACTAATGGTATGAATGGGCATGAGTGTCCTAATGGTCCTAATGGGCCTTAATGGCATAATGTGACTGATGAGCCTAATGGGAATGAGTGGCTGAAATGGCCTAATGGGCCTAATGGTTCACAGTGGCCTAATGGGCCAAATCAGCATAATGGGCCTAAGTGGCCAAATTGGCATAATGGGCCTAAGTGGCCTTATGGGCCTAAGTGCCTTGATGGGCCTAAGTGGCCTCATGGGCCTAAGTAGACTAATGGGCCTAAGTGGCTTCATGGGTTTGATGGGCCTAATGGGACTAGTGGGCCTCAGTGGACACATGGGCTCAATTTTCCTAATGGGGCCTAAGTAGCCTAATGGGCCTAAGTGGCCTAAGTGGCCAAATTGGCCAAAGTGGACTAGTGGAGCTAATGGGACCTAGTGGCCTAATGGACAAATGAGCCTAAGTTGCCTAAGTGACCTAATGTCCCTAATGGGCCTAGTGCGCCTTAGTGGACAAATGGTCCTAATGCGCGTAAGTGGCTGAATGGGCCTAAGTGGCTTAATGATCCAAATAGGCCTAAGTGGCCTAATGGGCCGAATGGGCCTCAGTGTCCTAATGGGCCTCAGTGGCCTAATGGGCCTAATGGGCATGAGTGGCTGAAGTGGCCTAATGGGCTGCAATGGCCTAAGGGGCCTAATCGACCTAAGTGGCTAGAAATTCCAAATGGGCCTAAGTGGCCTAATTGGAATAATGGTTCGAAGTGGCCTAATGGGTCTAAGTGGACTTATGGGCCTAATGAGCCTAAGTGGCTTAATGGGCCTAAGTGGGATAATTAGCCTAAGTGGCCTAATGGGATTAATGGGCCAAAGTGGAATAATGGGCCATAGTGGCCTGATGGGCCCAATGGGTCATAATGGCTTAATGGACCTATGGGACTGAATGGGCTTAAGTGGCCCAATGGGCCTCAATGGCCTAATGTGCCTAATGGTCCCAAGTGGTCTAAGTGGCCTAATTGGCATAATGGGCATAAGTGGCCTAATGAGCCGAATGAGTCTAATGGGCCTGATGGGCCTAATGGGCCTAAGTGGCCTAATGGGCCTGATGGGCCTCATGGGCTTAATGGGCTTAATGGTCCTAAGTATTCTAATGAGCCGAATGGGACTAAGTGGCCTAATGTGCCTGATGAGCCTGATGGACATAATGGGCCGAATTATCCTAAGAGGCCTCATGGGCTTGATGGGCCCGATGGGATGAAGTGGCCTAATGAACTGAATGGGCCTAAGTGGCCTAATGGTCCTAATTGGCCTACTGGGCCTAATGGGCCTGATGGGCCTAATGGTCTAAATGGGTCTCACTGGCCTCATGAGCCTAATGGGCCTAATGGGCCTAAGCGGCCTAATGGGATGAATGGGCCTCTGTGGCCTAATGGGCCTAATGGCCCTAATGGGCCTAATGGGCCTAATGGGCCTAATGGTCTTAAGTGGTCTAATGTGTTGAATGGGCCTAAGTGTCTTAATGGGTCTAATGGTCCTAAGTGGACTAATGGGATTGATGGGCCAAATGGGCCTTATGGGCCTTAGTGGCCTCATTGGCCTAATGGGCCTAATGGGCCTAAGTGGCTAAAGTAATAATGGGCCTCATGGGCCTAATGGGACTAATGGGCCTAAGTGGGCTAATGGGTCGGATAGGCCTAATGGGCCTCAGTTGCCTAATGGGCCTGATGGGCCTGATTGGCCTAATGGCCATAATGTGCCTCAGTGGCCCAATGGGCCTAATTGGCTTGATGGGCCTAATGGCCATAATGGGCCTAATTCGCCCAATGGGCCTAATGGGCCTAAGTGGCCTAATGGGTCGAATGGTCCTGATGAGCTTCATGGGCCTAATGATCCTAATGGGACTAAGTGGCCTAAGTGGGCTAAAGGGTTTAATGGGCCTTAGTGGCCTGATGGGCCTAATGGGACTAATGGAACTCAGCGGCCTAATGGGCTTGATAGGCTCGATGGGAAAAATGGTTCTGATGGGCTTGATGGGACTAAGAGGCCTAATTTTCCTAATGGGCCTAATGGGTCTAATGTTCTTAATGGGCCTAAGTGTCTTAATGAGACCAATGGGCCTAAGTGTCTTGATGGGCCTAAGTGGCTTGATGAGATGAATGAGCTAAGTGGTGGAATGGGCCTATGTGGTGGAATTGGTCGAATGGGCCTAATGGTCCTCAAGGTATAAATGCATATCATGGGCAAAATGGGCCTAAGTGGCCTTATGGGCCTAATGGGCCTAATGGGCATAAGTGGCCTAATGGGCATAATGGACCTAATGGGCCTCATGGGACTAAGTGGCTTCATGTTCCTAATGGGATTAATGGGCCTAATGGGCCTCCTTGGCTGAAGTGGCCTAATTTTCCTAGTGGGCCTAATGGGCCTAAGTGGGCTAATGGGCTTAATGGGCCTATGTGCCTGAATGGACCTAGTGGGCCTAAAGGGCCAAATGGACCTAATTGGCCGAAGTGGCCCAATGGGCCTAATGGGCCCAATGGGCGTAAGTGGCCTCATGGGACCAATGGGCCTAATGGGCCTAAGTGGCCTAATGGGCCTAATGGGCCTAATGGATATAATGAGGCTAAGTGGCCTGATGAGCCTGTTGATCCTAATGGGATTCATGGCCTTAAGGACCTAAGTGACCTAATGGGCCTAATGGGCCTAATAGTCCCAATGGCCTAGTGGGACTAAAGGCCCAAATGGTTCTAATTGGCCTGATGGGCCTCATGGGCCTAAGTTTCCTCATGGGTCGAATGGCCATAATGGGCCTAATGGGCCTAAGTGGTCGAAGTGGGCCTAAAGGGCCTAATGGTCTGAATGGGCCTAAGTGGCCTAATGGGCCTCATGGGCCTAAGGGGCCTACTAGGTTGAGTGGGATGAATGGGATGAATGGGACTAGTGGTCCCAATGGGCCTAAGTGGCCTAAAGGGCCTAGTGGGCCTAATGGGATTAATGGGCCTAATGGGTCAAATGGGCCTAAGTGGCATGATGGGTCTAATGCGCCTCATGGTTCTCATGGGAATAAGTGAACCCATGGGCCTAATAGTCTGAATGGGCCTAAGTGACATAATAGGCCTGATGGGCCTGATGGGCCTAATGGGAAGAATGGGCAGAATGGCCCTCATGGGCCTAATGGGCCTCATGGTCCTAATGGGCCTCAGGGTCATAAGAGGCCTAATGGGCCTAAGTGACCTAATGGTCCTAGTGGCCCTAATGGGCCTGATGAGCCTAATGGGCCTAATGGGATAGATGGACCAAATTGGCCTAAGTGGCCTAAGTGGCCTAATCGGGATAATCAACTGAATGGGATTAATGGGCCCAAGTGGCCTAAGTGGATTAACATGCCTAATGGGACTAGTGGGACTAATGGGTTTAATGGGCCTAATGGGCCATGTTTCCTAATGGGTGTACATTTCCTAATGGGCCCAATGGGCCTAGGTGGCCTAATCGAGCTAATCGACTGAATGGGCCTAATGGGCCTAAGTGGCCTAATTGGCTTAATGGGCCTAATGGGATTAATGGGTTTAATGGGTATAATGGGCCTTAGTGGCCTAATGAACCTAATGGGCCTAATTGTCCTAATGGGCCTAATGAGACTAAGTGTCCTAATTCCCCTAATTGACGAAATGGGCCTAATGGGCCTAATTGTCCAAAATGGCCTACTGGGACTAATGGGCCTAAGTGGATTAATGGGCCTAACGGGCCTAATCGACCTAAGTGGCCTAAGTGGCTTAATCGGGCTAATCAACCGAATGGTCCTAATGGGCCTATTGGGCCTAATTGATGGGACTAAAGGGCCTAATGGGTCTAAATGGCATAATCTGCCTAATCAAACGAATGGGCCTAAGTTGCATAATGGGCCTAAATGGTATAATGGGCCTAAGTGGCCTAATTTGGCTAATCGACCGAATGGGCCAAAGTGGAAAAATCGGTCTAATCGATCGAATGGTCCTAATGGGCCTAATGGGCCTAAGTCGCTTAATGGGACTAATGGGTCGAATGGGTCTAAGTGGCCAAAGTGGCATAATCGGCCTAATCGACCGAATGGGCCTAATGAGCCTAAGTGGCATAATGGGCCTAATGGGTCTAAGTGTCCTTAGTAGCCTAATCAATCTAATCCATGGAATGGGCCTAATGGGCCTTATGGGCCTAAGTTGCCGATTGGGACTAATGGGCCTTAGTGACCGAATGGGCCTAATGGGCCAAATTGGCATAATAGGGTTAATGTGCATAATGGGCTTAAGTTGACAAATGGAATAAGTAGCATAATGGCCCTAATGAGACTAATGGGTGTTAGTGGCCTAATGGGACTAATGGGCTAAAGTGTCCTAATGGGCTGAAGTGGCTGAATGGGCCTATTGGGCCTAAGTGGCCAAATGGGCGCAATGGACCTAATGCGCCTAATTGGCCTAATGGTTCCAATGGGTGTAAGTAGCCTAATGGGCCTAAGTGGATGAATGGGACTAGTGTGCCTAAGTGGCCTAATGGGCCTAAGTGGCCTAATGGGCCTAAGTGGCCTAATGGGCCTAGTGGGACTGTGTGGCTGAGTGGGCCTATTAGGCCTAATTGGTCTAATGGGTCCAATGGGTCTAATGGGTGTAAGTGTCATAATGGGTCTAAGTGGCTTAAAGGGCCTAGTAGACTAATGAGATTAATGTACATAATGGGCCTAATGGGCCCAAGTGGATTGATGGGTCTAATGGGCCTCATGGTCCTCATGGGCCTAAGTGGCCTCGTGGGCCCAAGTGGTTTGATGGGTCTAATGGGCCTCATGGTCCTCATGGGCCTAAGTGGCCTCGTGCGCCCAATGTGCCTAATGGGACTAAGTGTCCTAATGGGCCTGATGTGCCTCATGGGTGGAATGCGCCTCATGTGCCTAATGGGCACAATGGCCCTAATGGTCCTAAGTGGCCTAATGGGCCTAATGAGCCTAAGTTCCCTAGTGGACCTAGTGGGCCTAATGGGCCTAATGGGTCTAATGGGGTTAATGGACCTAATTGGCCTAAGTGGCCTAATTGGGCTAATCGACTGAATGGGCCTAATGGTCTTATGTGGCCTAAGTGCATTAATAGGCCTAGTGGGACTAATGGTTTTAATGGGCTTAATGGGTCTACTTGGCCTAATGGGCCAATGTGGCCTAATCAAGATAATCAAGCGAGTGGGCCTAATGGGCCTACTTGGACAAAGTGGATTAATGGGCCTAATGAGCTTAATGGGACTAATGGGTTCAATTTTTCTAATTGGACTAATGGGCCTACTTGACCTAATGGGCTTACGTGGCCTAATGGGCCTAATGGGACTAAGTGAAAAATTGGGCCTAATCGGCCTAATGGGAGTAATGGGTTTAATGTGCCTAAGTGGGGTATTGGGCCTAATGGGATAATGGACCTAAGGTCCCTAATGGGCCTAGGTGGCCTAATCCCCCTAATCGACTGAATGGGCCTAATGGACCTAATGGGCCTAAGTGGCCTAATGGACCTAATGAGACTAATGGGAATAATCGGCCTAAGTGGCCTAATTGGCCTAATCAGCCTAATCGAATGATGGGACAAATGGTCCTAATGGGACTTATGGGCAGAATGCCTAAGTGGCCTAATTGGCCAAAGGGGAATAGTGGGCATAAGTGGCCTAAGTGGTCTAATCGGCCTAATCGGCCGAATGGGCCTAATGGCCCTTTGTGGCCTAATGGGCCTAAGTGGATTAATGGGTCTAATGGGCCTAAGTGGCCTAAGGGTCCTAATGGGACTATGTGGCCTAATCAACCTAATCAACTGAATGGGCCTAGTTGGCATAATAGGCCTAAGTTTTCTAATAGGCCTAATGGGTATAAGTGGCCTAATATGCCTAATCGACCGAATGGGTCAAATGGGCCTAAGTGGTTTAATGGGCCTAAATGGCCTAATGGGCCTAATTGGCCTAATCAGGGGAATCAAACGAATGGGTCTAGGTGGCCTAATCATCCTAATCAATCGAATGGGTCTAATGGGCCTAAGAGGCCTAATGGGCCTAATGGGCCTAATGGGTCTAAGTGTCCTAATCAGCCTAATCGACCGAATGGTCCTAATGGGCCTAAGTGGACTGATGGCCCTAATGGTACTAATGGATCTAAGTGGCCTAAGTGGACTAATTGGCCTAATCGATCGAATAGAACTAGTGGGCCTTATGGGCCTAAGTGTTCGATTAGGACTGATGGGCCTAAGTGGTCGACTGGGACTAATGGACCAAATTGGCCTAATGGGGTTAATGGACCAAATGGGACAAAGTGGATGAATTGGATTAAGTGGCATATGGGCTAATGAGCATAGGTGGCCTAATGGGCCTAATGGGCTGAAGTTCCCTAATGGGTCAAAGAGGCCCAATGGGCCTAATGGGACTAAGTGGCTGAATCAGCCTAATGGGCCTATGCACCTAATTGGCCTAATTGGTCTAATGGTCGTAAGTGGCCTAATGGTTCTAAGTGGCCTAAAAGGCCTAGTGGGCTGAAGTTGCCTAATGTGCCTAAGTGGCCTGATGGGCCTAGTGGGCCTAAGTGGCCAAATGGTCATAATGGGCCTAATGTGCCTAATTCGCCTAATGGACCTAATGGGCCTAATGGGCATAAGTGGCCTAATGGGACTAAGTGGACTAATGGGCCTAGTGGACCTAAGTGGTTGAATGGGCCTAATGAGCCAAATGTGCCAAATGGTCTGATTGTGCCTAATGGGTTGAATGGGCCTAATGGACCAAATGGTCCCAATGGGCATAAGTGGCCATATGGGCCTAATGGGCTGAATGGTGTTAATGAGCCAAATGGTCCTAATGGGACCAGTGGGCCTAATGGTCCTAAGATTTCAAATGGGATTAACGGGAATAATAGGCCTAAGGGGCCCAATGGGCCTTAGTGGCCTTATGTTGCTAATGGGCCTAATGGGCCTAAGTGGCCAAATGGGAAAATGGGCCTATGTGGCATAATGGGCCTAAGGGACCTAAGGGGCCTTAGGGGCCTAATCGACCTAATCACATAGTGTGTGGGTTTTATGTGAGACTAATTCCTATGCAAAAAAAATGAATTATGAATCATTTTCCTAAATTATCATGATAATATAAGTGTGTTTTCTTTATTTTTAGTGAGTGACGCTTTTTGAACTAAATTATCAATTTTAAATTGAAGACGGACGCTTTGAGTCATACTGAGCACATCGTGTATCGGATTGAGGTGAGGATGATTACTACACATAAAAATTGACCTATTAATAGTTTTCATAAATTATAAAAATAATAAAAATGTGTTTCTTGGTTTTGAGTACGTCAGTCATTCTTTTTAGTAAAATTAATGTCAATTTTAAATAAAAAGATGCACTTTGAGTCATATCAGTCACACCATGTGTCAGATTGAGGTGAGGCTAATTCCTAAACATCCCAAATGACTTATGGATAATTTTACTAAATTATTAAAACAATCCAAATGTGTTTCATCAATTTTTGAGTATGCCACTTGTTTTTTTACTAAAATGTCATTTTGAACTGGAAACACACACTTTGAGTCATACCAGTCACATTGTGTGTGGGTTTGATATGAGACTAATTCTTACACATCATAAATAAATTATGAATAGTTTTCCTAAATTATCAAGACAATATGATCATGTTTTCTTGGTTTTAAGGGTGTGACACTTTTTTGTACTAAAATGTAAATTTTAAACTGATAACAGACACTTTGATCCATATCGGGAACATCGTGTATCAGATTGTTGTGAGACTTATTCCTACACATCAAAAATGACTTATGGATCATTTTACTAAATTATAAAAACAATATGAATTCATTTTATCTATGTTAGTTGTCTTTTTTTAGTAAAATTAATGTCAATTTTAAATATAAAAGACGTACTTGGAATCATACTAGTCACATTGTGCATTGGATTGACGTACTACTGATTCCTAAACATCCTAAATGACTCATAAATAATTTTCCTAAAGTATCAAAAAATATGAATGTTTTTACTTAGTTTTTAGTATGCCACTTTTGTTTTTTTACCAAAATTTCATTTTAAATTGGAAACACGGCCTTTGAGTCATATTGGTCACATCATATGTAGGTTTAACGTGAGCCTAATTCCTACACATCAAAAGTGAAATATTAATTTTTTTCCTAAATTATTAAGATAGTCTAAGCATGTTTTCTTGGTTTTCAGTGAGTGATACTTTTTTGTACTAAAATGTCAATTTTAAACTAATAATGGACACTTTGAATAATATCGGGAAAATCTTGTATCGGAAAGAGGTGTGGATGATTTATACACCTAAAAATGAATTATGGATCATTTTCCTAAAGTATAAAAAAATATTAAAGCATTATTTTGGTTTTGAGTATGTCACTTGTCTTTTTAGTAAAATTAATGTCAATTTTAAATAAAAAGATTCATTTGGAGTCATAACAGTCACATCGTGTGTCAGATTTAGGTGATGCTAATTCCTACACATCTCAAATGAATTATGGATATTTTTACTCAAGTATCAAAACAATAAAAAAAATTCCTTTGTTTTGATCACACCACTTGTGTTTTGACTAAAATGTCATTTTAAACTAAAAACATGCACTTTGAGTCATACCGATCACATCGTGTGTGGGTTTGATGTGAGACTGATTACTATAAATAAATAATGAATTATGAATCATTTCCTAAATTATCAATACAATCCAAGCTTGTTTTCTTAGTTTTTAGTGAGTGACTCTTTTTTAACTAAAATGTCAATTCTAAACTGATAACGGACACTTTGATTCATACTGGGCACATCGTGTATCGAATTGGGGTGAGGATGATTATAAAAAATGACTTATGTAATTTTTTCATAAAGTATCAAAACAATGAGAATGGGTTTTATTGGTTTTTAATATTTTAGTTGTCTTTTTAATTAAAATTAATGTCAATTTTAAATAAAAAGACACACTTGGAGTCATACCAGTTACATTGTGAGTTAGATTATAGTAAAGATGATTTTTACACATCCCAAATGACTTATGGATAATTTTCCTAAAGTATCAAAACAATATGAATGTTTTTTTATCATTTTTGAGTATGTCAGTTGTCTTTTTTAGTAAAATTAATGTCAATTTTAAATAAAAAGACACACTTGGAGTCATACTAGTCACACCGTGCATCATATTGAGGAGAGGATAATTCTTAAAAGTCCCAAATAACTTATGGATCGTTTTAATAATGTATTAAAATAATAAAAATTCGTTTTATTGATTTTGATTACGTCTCTTGCGTTTTTTACTAAAAGGTCATTTTAAACTGGAAACACACACTTTGATTCAAACAGATCACATCGTGTGTTGGTTTGATGTGAGACTATTTCCTACATGTCAAAAATTAATTATTAATAGTTTTCCTAAATTATAAATACAATAAGATCATATTTTTTCATTTTTTAGTGAGTGAAACTTTTTGAACTATAATGGCAATTTTAAATTGACAGCAGACACTTTGAGTCATACTGAGCACATCGTATATCGGATTGTGGTGTAGTTAATTACTACATGTCACATATGAGATATAGATTATTTTCCTAAAGTATCAAAAAATATTATTATGTTTTCTTAGTTTTGAGTATGGGATGTGTGTTTTGAACTACAATATAAATTATAAACTAAAAACATATTGTTCGAGTCATACCTTTTGAGTGAATGATCATAGTACAAGAGTGAATTTTCCTTGTTTAAGAAGTAATTTATTCCTAGATAAATTTAACCATCAGTGTAAACCTATCAAAATTCATTAATTGAGCCAAAATAACTATTTACATATGATTATTTATGGAATTTAATAAAATATATCTTACCCTTTCACAATCATAGAGAGTACAAACCCCATGATAAACCATTTACCTTCTTTGATGGAAAAAACTTCAGTGTGACCCATTATGTATTTTCAAAAGACACTAAACTCTATTATAATTTTTTACCCCTTTTTAACATTATTAAACATCAATGTATCCCTTTATATCATCCAAATGACACTAAAATCTAGGGAATCCATTAAGTCTTCTTGCATTGTGCTATAGATAAGTATATCCTTTTCTATATTCTGAGTGATTATAAACTCTAACATAACATCATAATTATTTGTTCATAAAAATGGGAATATCCTTATTTTCAAGTATTTTTTGTTGAGAATAATGATGATTTTTTATTAATGAGCTTGTCAACATGGATCATTTTACATAATGAATGTGAACATGCATAATGAATTTTACTTTTATGGATTTCAAAAGAATTTTTTATATTATATCATGCATCTAATTTATGATTTAATATCTGAAATAATTACACCACCCACCAAAGTGAAACCAATATATTGTTCTTTTCTAAAAATTCATGATTCGGTCATTGAAATTTTGTATTTATTTTTGTAGAGTTTTTGGATCAATATACTAGTTTCTTTTTCAAATGGGTCATCATTTGTATTTTTGGTACTTTATGATTTCATTTGAAGTGGGTTTTTCATTTTCAGAGATTTCTTCATAAGGTAGTTTCTTTTCATTTGATGTCATGTTTCCTTTGACACCATCCCACCTTGATGACCATGATCTCTCAATGTTGGTAGTCCTCCAATAGTTCTCTCATACATCTTCTAGATTTGATGGTAGATTATGCATATATTTATTCAAATATTTGAGTTATATTATATACATGTTTGATGATTGGATTAATTTTTTATGACTCTTAAGTGACTATTGATTCCACTACTAAGACCTTTTCTTTGTAGTGTAGAGAATTCATGGACAAGAAACTGCATATTTTCTTTCAATTTTTTTTGGTGAGGGGTTTCTTTCACACTTCATTAAAATTTGATAGTACTTGGAATATTCTAATATAAATTTTAGCCTATGATAATATGTTTGAAAAAATAAGTAGTGTTTGTTTTGTTTCTAAAAAAATCCTCCACTTAAATTTCTATATAAAATCACTTAAACAAGTGGTGAAAAACATATTTTCAATAAGCCACCTGAAATACTTTAACAATGGATCTTATCTTAAGTTACAATTGTTTTATGCACTTTTCAATAATTGGACTAAAAAAACCATGGTATGATTCTCATTCTACTCCATTTCCCAAAAATTTTATTATTTGCAAGTCAGCACTTCGTCTCCTCCTCTGCCTCAGTCCCCACCTATGCCTCCTCCTCCACCTTATTCTCAAACTCTAACTCTCACTCGACCTCAGCCTCCACCTCCTCCTCTACCTTTTCCTCTTCCTCTGCCTCCACCATTGCCCAATAATTTTATTGTTTGCAGGGAAACACTTCTAAACAAATTTATTTACTCCATTATACTTCTCCTTGTGAAAGGGACCAAAAATAATATATAATTATTCTAACACTAATGATTCACACCCCAAATATATTTCTAAGTTCATATCTTAAACTAGATCACAAACATAGCAGTTAATCACCTAAATTTGATGTCATAAAGAATTTTTAAAACATGTATGAGCCCACTCATCTCTAAACAAATTTACTTCATCTTTTGAGTATAAAGGATTTCATCCATCCTAATAGTACTGAAAAAATATAAACAAACAAATTATTAAGAAATACATTTAATGAAATTTTAATTACCTTCAAAAATTACATGTTCAGGGATGTTGGTCTTTTCATGCTTTAGGATCTCTATCATAAATTTGAAAACATAATATCCACAATTGGTTCAATTATCTTGCTTCAAACACTGTATAAACATTGATCGAAATAAGTAAAAAAATTTGAAATAGTTTTTGATAGTTAAATCTTTCTATATATACCTTAATCAATTTTAATTTATAGTAATCCACATGCTTTATCCATTCAAACACTGACTACATGCCATGATTTATCTTATATTTAACGATCGCCATATTATAAAAAATTTCTTGTTAAAACACAGACTGAAACATATAATTTTAATTTTATCTATAAAATGTTGATTTTAGTGTATTAAAAAATCACAATACACATCATGTGTGGTCAGTTTGTTGGATATTCATGCATTGGATCCAAAAATAAATATTTGGGGTATCTATATTAACTGTGATCAGCATCCAGTACTACCTATAAAAAAATAAGTAATGAAAAAAATAAAAAAAATATTTTATGTGATTATATTTTAGAGTTTTACATTTTCATTGTAGGCATCAAAAAGAGTCTTTAGTTTGATATTTTTTGCTCAAATTCTTTGAGTAACTCATCTTTTTTCTTCTTAATTTCTTCATTATCCAAAATAATCTTTTTCATAGAAATGATAAAAGGATTAATGAATCCAAATAACGTTTCACATGGTTTTAACTTTATATAGTAGTAATTTAAATTCCTATAGAAAATATGAATAGTTATTAACTTTAATAAACGTATTATATCACTATTTGGATATACATATTATGAAAATGTACCTTATGTATATATTCACAACTGAGACTCCCAACCATTCATGATTGAGAATCTCATTTATAGTCTCAAGGCCAATTAGGTCTATCATGAAAGTTCCATGTATTTATTTTTTATATGGAATGTAAGTAATTTTTTCATATTTAAATGTGGTCTCTACATGATTTTGTAATTATAATAAATATTTCTCTAGAACTGGAGGGGAGAAGGTAATTCTGAATGGTCGTTTTGATTTCTTGGTCAATTCACTAGACTGTCTTGATCTAACCTTCTATTTCCCCATTGATTTATCAATATATAATATCAACTATTATAGGTTTTTCATATGAAAAAATTTGTTAAATACATACCCCATGTATATTTATAAGATTAGATGGGCATGATATGAAAGTTCTAATAGCATCATTGACCATTGTAATATATGGATCATCAAGTGGAATAGGAAACTCAGAAGTCTACTCATGATCTACCTCAATCCCTACTCTCATGTGATATTTTGTGAGGACTTTATGGTGTATCTTTTCTTTTAGGATATTATACACCTTAACCCTCAAAATAAGGTAGTGCATGGGTTTTGACAGATATAAATCACACATAACTATACTCTATAGAATTTTAGTAATATAAAGTTATTGGAAGTTATTTGATTCACATTTATGAGAAAGTGTAATGAAAAAATTTATTACCTCGGGTAAGGTATGTGGTTGGGGGAATTCCTAGCCTCATAGATAGTGGGGTCATTTGGTTCATGTGCAGATCTTTGTTCCACTGTCGTTTCTCTTTGATGCTTTCTTATATATTGGTGTGCCAAATCAGATCAGACAATAATATCTTATAATGAGTCTATTTGTGTCTGCAATCATCTCAACATATTATATGTATCTTCATATGGTTTTATCTTCTTGAAATATGTTCAAGGAGACACTCCAAAACCTAATCCTCTAATGTGACCATATTGTTCTGGTCGTATCAAAGCTACTGAAAGTATTTTTTCTTTTGGTACGGTCACTTCTGATTCTTATGTCTAAACCATATAAAAAAATATGAACATACATATATATATATATTTATGTAATACTATTATAAATCATAACAAATTACTATTATTTCATACTCACACATGATTCCCATAATACTTTTGTGTTTTAATCAACTAGTTTACCCTCCTTATTTATGTGAGAATCCTTCTATAGCACATGGAATTGGATGAAAGTGGCTTTAGATTTTGATTCATCAATATGAATATAAACAAAGGAACAAATTTTGTTTCATATCACATAAAACTGTTATTGTTGATTTAAAATACATACCAATTTCTCCTCTAGTGAACCGTACACCATCATTTCTTCATGATAGGGGTACATTGGTTTTGATATATGTTCTTTATTTTCAACACCCTTTTTTATTTCATAAATTAACAATTTTGAATCAAATTGGATAAAATGAAAGATTTAAAATAATATATTATCGACTCTAATACACCTGAAAATATTTCTCATTGCGAATATTGATGAAATCATTCCCTATTTCCTACTTTATAATGAGTTCATAACTAATTGGTGGGTGGGACTTTACTTTTCCCTTAGCATCCCTAAGATGTAACTTTTTAAGAAGATTCCAAAATCCTATATGGGATTTTATAGCAGTCATTAAGAAAAATTTCTTCTGTAAATATTCTAAAATAATTGAACTCTATAAGGTATAATGAACAATAAATCATTATTTCATTATATAATTTTTTGGTAAAATAGAGAAAGTATATCATAACACTAATGTTATATATTTCCAAAGGGTTTCCTTCTTTATAGGTCAGATGTGGTGGAATGAATCAATATCAATCATCACATTCATCCTCATTGTGACCCAAAAATAAATAATGAATGTTGACTTATTGGGATTAATAAGTTGGCCGTGTTGATTCCAACCAACCTAAATTTTTATATTCTGATTTCTTACCTTGATAATTTTATTCAACAATGTGATTCTGAATTGTTGTTTTTTTCATCAACATGTTGTTGATCCCATAATAATTCTATATTTTCATAATCAATAGTCTTTTATTTCTTAGGATTGCTAACATCATCATGTTCAGAAGACATTGTCTTCATGAGTAGTCAAACATTTAATTTTTCTTGAATAATAACAATGTAAACACAGACAAAGGATTTGAGAAGGGTTATATGTATTCTATGTTGCAAACTTTATAAACCCTTTAACTCCATATCCATACTCTTTTTTCAAATGATTAGTGTGTATTAATTTTTATGGAAATGGATAATTGAATTTAATAAAACAATTACTCCACTATGATAGGTATTATCCTCTAAATTCATCTAAAGGTGAAAATTATAGACAACTATCATCCTCATCAGCTTCATCTCCCAAGTATTTATTATTTAATTTTGTTACTTGAGACTCATCATCCACCTCTTTTTTACATGAACCTATGTTTCTTGAACTACTCTGAGCATGAGTCATCCCATACTAGGTACCAATGATCATTTGGGATGACTGTTGCTCAGAGTAGTTCAAGCAACATAAAAGATATGGGGATGAGTGTCAAGAAAAAAAATCAATAATAACTGTTCATGAGATGAAGTTGGTGAAGATGATAGTTTTCTCCTTAAAACATTTAGAATTACCACATCTTGATTTAAAAATTTCAAATCTCATATAAAAATGCTAAAATGTCCCTAACACTACCATGAGAACATCAACTCATCCCCACAGAGGTGCACCGACTCTAATCTTTGTTACTAGTCCTTTTTCCCTCACTTTTATCTCAAATATAAGATCTCTATATCCATTGAGGTTCATGTGTAGGGTGTGATTATAAAAATAGACAAGTAAATACTAATAGGACCCCTAAAATATAAAACAAAATATATATTTGAGTATATTTTCAAAGTTGCAACACTAGAAATACACATGTAATTAAATTCATTCTCTACTAACCAGGACACCATGATAATCAAATGTATCGACTTCATTTAAAATCACTGAATTATAATAATCATACCATAAGTTTATACCATTTTTTCATTGTAATTCAAATCATTTCACTAATAAGATGTCAACATTTGAATCATAGGAGGAGAAAAAATTATTTATCTCCCTCTGGAAATAACCACATCACAGGTACCATGATATTCAACCTAAACACCTTGAATTCAAAACCACCCCGTAGGGATAACCCTTACATTTACTTATTTCATCTAAATCATGAAATTGATATTTTATCACCCCCTATTTTAGGTATGTAACCCTTTATTTATGCCTTTTATGTATGGAAATTGGTTGGGTAATTTTTTGAAGAGTTTGAAATGTTTTTGGAAGGTTTTGGGGGATTTTATAAGGGATACTAATTTAATCACATTTAGTGAAAATCTTGCAACACTTGCAGGAAAACATGCACAATGTGATAGGGTCTAGGGATAAGGCACATAGTTGGCGCACGGTTTTCCAAACCGTGTGACCTCCCCAGTCTATTCATGCAACATGGGATAGTGGGATTTTGCATGGTTGGTGCACAGTTTGTCTAACCATGTATACCAACCAATCAAGGAACCCTCTTGAGGAAGTAGGAGGCGCACGGTTAGCGCACAGTTTGCCTAACTGTGCATAGTTTAAAAGTGGGTTTAAAAAAATAGACATCATTCGTTCTTAACCCTAAACACCCCGTTTTAGCCCCATTTCAACCCTCACTCCTTACTTCCTTATCTCCAAGGCTAGGGAACCTTTCTCCATCATTTTGTAAGTATTTATAAGGGTCTTCTTGGTGGTTTGAAGCTATATATTCCTTGGTAAGTCTTCTTTGTGGTGGTTTTCTTGGTTTTTCTTAGATCTACTTGTCTCTCTCTCCCAATTTCTTAGATATAATCCTGTTGCAAATAGATATAGGGTTTTTAATGCCAATAATTTTTATATTTGTCCTTTTTGATGTTATGGGAATGGATATATGGTATATTTTTGGAGTTTTCACCTATATTTAGTGAGTGTTTGTGTCGTTGGTCATTTTTGCCAAAACCCTAAAGGTAGGTGTCACTCTTGACTCCTCTTGTAAGAACTAGATGAATTTTATTTAAAATTAATTTTTTTTCTTAAAATTGGTTTTGAAATTTATTTGAAAATCTTATGTGAATCCTCTTTAGTACTATTTTATGGGTTTGGGGGGAAATGTGATGTTTTTGTGTAATATGCTTCGTTGTTGGATTTTAAAATGATGATTTTAAAATAAGTTTCTTGGTTTGATTTATGAAAGGGTTATGAGAATGGTTTTCAATAAAAAATTTGTCTTATTGAAATAATGTTTGGCATAAATGGGTGAAATGGGTTTTGGCATAATTTTTGGAAATGTTGTTTGTCTTAAATGGTTGTTTTGGTTTGTAAATTGTGGGGTAGCATGGTTTTAGAAAATATATTGGTTCATATGATTTTGGTAAATATTTATTTTATGTTTTTTGGATTAAGTGGTTAATAATGAGTTGGATGGGATAAATAGTGGGCATGAAGTACCACCATCAAAGGGTTGGAATGTGGTCATTAAGTACCACAATAAAAAGGGGTGGTGTTTGGATGTGAAGTTACACCGTCAATGGTAACAGCAAACTTGGGTGGTTGTGTTGGGTTGTGTGTGTGATGAGGTGTATGTATTGGGTCATGTGAAATGAAATGGTTTATGTAAATATGGAATGATAAAAATGGTTAATGACTAATTGATTTCTTTCCTTGAAAATGTGTTTATTTGGGTAAACTATTTTGGTAAGTATGTGTTTGGATTTTTGAAAATTATTGAACTGATTAATGGTTTATATAAATTGTTTTATATAAATGTGTTAACTTTCATTATCCTAGTGGTGTGAGTGGAAAAATGATTTGGGGAAAGCCTACTGATTTTCATTTCTCACCCCCTACTTTAGAAATTTGGTTCTTTTGTTGATGTTGTATTCCAAGACACAAGTAAAGGTAAAGAATCTCATTTATTTAGTGGTTCATCGTGATACTTGGTAATTCTTGTGGTGTTGGAGCATGGAGCTTGGTGTAGAGATATGGAGATTTATCTTGGAGTACTTGAGTTTTTCTTTCGAGGTCTTCTACTACGGTACTCTGATTATGGTTATGTTGTTTGGTTATGGTGGTCTGTTGGTATTACTGAATTATATTACATTGTTATCATGCATCATATAGTAATGTTGGTTATGGTTTTTTTGCTTATGTTTCTTTATTTTTTAAAAGGGAAAATCATCCCCCAATTTTTCATGAATACCTAGGAATTTATTTCCAACCTTTGGATCCTTGGGAATGTCGCTTAAGGACAACTAGAATCTCCACCTATACTCAAGCCGATGTGGAGGGGTGAGATGTTACAAGTGGTATCAGTTTTTTGGGTCCTTTGGAATCCGTTGTCGATCTTGGAGTTGGAATTCATTATCAGTTTATTCTTTGAGTTGGGATAGTAGAAAGGAGTATGATTGTTGGTAATTTAAATGTATATCATAAAATGATGCAGCCAACCTTTTTATGATGAAATTTAAGTTACTAGGTAGTTGGGAACATAAGTATTTTGGAGACACTTATAGGAGTGTAATATCATTGAAGTGGGTTTAGACAATGAGAAGATCATGACATTCATGTTATAAATGACTTCCCAATAGGATTTAATATCTCATTTGGAGTAATTATTTATGTTGTGATATTAATTTTTTAATTTTCGAAAAATCTAGAAAGTGTTTTCAAATGTGTGATTTTGAAAAGAGAATGGTTCTGGTATTTTGAAAATGGGTCGATTTTCAAAACATAGTGGATATTTTTTCACAAATGATTGAACATGGGAAATGTTGGATTTTGTAAATCATTTTTATGATAGTTGAAATGTGATAGAATTTGAAATTTTTAAGACTTACATTGCTAGAGAGTGATACTTATGGTGTTTCTCATGTGAACAGATAATGGAACCCAGTAGCCATCGTAGAAACCAACCAGAGGAAGCCACTAAAAATGTGGTTGCACCTAAGCCCCAGGTGAACCAGTAGCTGGTACAGAGAATAGTGGAATCTTTTGAATCTCTTGATAGTGGGAATAAAATAGATGAACCAAGGAATGTGGACCATTTGGTTTAGTTTACGAAGAAAAATCTACCCATCTTTTGGGGTGATTCAAAACCAGAAAGGGTGGAGGCGTGGCTAAATAGGATGAATCAAATCTTTGATTTCCTAGGAACACTGATGGAGTTCAAAGTCAAGTTAGTTATGTACATGTTGGAAGATCTTCCATGTCAGTGGTGGGAGTTACTGATCTAGGCTAAAGTGAACCAAGGTATGGCATGGGAGGATTTCAAGGAACTGTTCAACAAATAATTCTATCCTCACACATTTAGAATTTAGAGAATGATGGTTTTTTTAGTTTGAAGTAGTAGAAACTTTTTGTGATATAATATGTGGCTAAATTCATGAATTTATTCTATTTTTCACCTGAGATTGATTCTAGTACATCTTTGAAGACGCACATTTTTTAATCTGGGATGAGGTAGGAAATTTGTTTGAAGATTGCGGTAATATTTATAACAGATTGTATGGATATGGTCAAGAGGGAAACCATGGATGAAAGGGAAATATTAGGGGTTATGGGTGGAGTAGATATCGTGATACCTATAGGAAATGGTGGAAACTATAATGTGGGGAGCAATTGGAAGAGGGACACTTATTTCCAAGGTGGGAGTATGGCTCAGAATCTGATGGAAGGATCAGTGAATCTTTCTATAAAGCCTAAGAGCAAGTCTGGATATTTCCAATGTGGCGCTCTAAGACACATGAAGCGAGAATGTACATCACCACCTAGAGCATGCCATAATTGTAATCCGATGATCAATCTTCAGTTTTATTATCACCATGCTCTAAGGTCGGGTGTTCATGACACTTCTCAAGGTTCACAGTCATCTTTTGCCTCAATGGGACGAGGACAACAGAATTCCCCTCATCATCAGAACAAAGTTAGTCATGGTGATTCTAGGAATACCATGACTCCTTATCATGGGAAATTTTAGCTGGGGAATAAAGATAAAAGTGTGGTGAGTAAGAAGGTATTTGGAGCTGAGCGGGTTATTGTGAATGGGCAACTTGTACCATCGATGGTGAGAGGTACAATTCTTTTGAATTCTACCCCTATGCAAGTATTGTTTGATATAGGTGCACCTCATATTTCATTGCTTATCAAGTTGTTGATTTTTTGGGTCTAAATGTGGAAATGATGCCTTTTGTTTTGAAACTTCAAACTCCTCTGGGTCAAAGAAAGTGTCAAGCCTTTCTGGGTAGAGCTTGTTGTATAGTTATCGGGTGACCGGTTTAGGGTTGACCCGGGTTGGTTCATGGTAGCCTAATTGGCCTAATTTCCCTAAATGACCTAAATTTTTCTAAATGGACTAAATTGGCCTAAATTGGCCTAAATGTTATAATTGTCTGAAATGACCTAAATGGCCTAATTGTCCTAAAAGACCTAATTAGCCTAATTATACTAATTGGCCTAATTCGACTAAATGAACTAAATGGCCTAAATGGTCTAAATTGGACTAAATGTCCTAAATGTCCTAATTGGGCTAAATGGACTGAATTAACTAAATGGTCAAAATTGACCTAATGGCCTAATTGGCCTAAATGGACTAAATTGGACTAAATTGACTAATTGACCTAAATGACCTAAATTTCCTAATTGGAGTAGTTGTAATAATTGGCATAAATGTCCCTAATAGTCCTAAATGGCCTAAATGGATTAACTGACCTAAATGGCCTAAATGGCCAAAATTTGCCTAAATGGATTAATTGGCCTAAATAGTCTAAATGGACTAATTTTCCTAATTAGCATAAATGGGATAAATGGAAAAAATTAGCCTAAATGGATTAATTTTACTAAATGAAGTAAAAGGACTAATTGGTCTAATTGGACTAGGTGGACTAATTTTCCTAAATGTCCTAAATTGGCATGATTGGAATAATTGGTATAAATGACCTAAATTGGTCTAAATGGCCTAAATGACCTAACTGGTCTAATTTTTCTAAATGGAATAATTTTCCTAAGTGGAATAAATGGTCTAATTGGTATAATTTGCATGAATGGCCTAAATGACCTAAATTGGCCTAAATGGCCTAATTGGCCAAAATAGCCTAAATTGTCTAATTGGCCTAATTGGACTAATTGGACTAATTGCCCTAATTGGTCTAAATGACCTAAATTGGCCGAAATTTACTAAATATCCTAATTGGCCTAATTGGAATAAATTTTCTTAAATGGAATAAATGGCCAAAATTGGCCTAATTGGACTAATTGGTCCAAATGGTCTAAATTGGCCTAAATTACATAAATTACCTTTTGGCTTAATTGGCCTAAATGACCGAAATTTTCATAAATGGAATAAATGGTCTAATTGGGATAAATGACCTCAGTTAGCCTAATTTTCCTAATTCACCCTAATTTCCTAAATTGTCTAATTGGTCTAATTATCCTAATTGGCCTAATCAGCCTAAATTAACCAAATCAGCTTAAATGTCCTAATCGTTCTAATTGGCCTAAATATCCTAAATTAGCCTAAATGGAATAATTGTATGAATTAGATTAAATGGTCTAAATTAGCCTAAATAACCTAAATGATCTAAATTGGTCTAAATAGCCGAATTGGCCTAAATGGCCTAAATTGTCTAATTGGCCCAATTGGCCCAATTGATCTAAATGACCTAAATGGCCTAAATAGCCTAAATGGACTAAATGAAATAAATAACCTAATTGCCTAATTGGCCTAAATGTCCCAAATGGCCTAAATTGGCCTAAATGGTCTAATTGTCCTAATTGGCATAAATGGATTAATTGGCCTAAGTGACCTAATTGACCTAATTGGCATAAATGACCTAAATGAACTAATTGGCCTAATTGGCCTAATTAGTGATGCGAGACGCACGGGGTGGCCCGATCTTCACGGCGTAGGGCGGCGGATGATGGATGCGGTTTGGGGCTAAGTGACGAGTGAAGGGTATGGAAAGTGGAAGCAAGTAGTCAACCAACGCTATATGGAGCGTGACCTACTACTTAGACAACACACTCAAGGGAGGGGTGTGATTGCCAATCCACACAACAACGCACTTGGGTTGAGGCACGGAATTGGGGGCTTTGTGATCTTGGATCACCAATCTAACTTGTAGACTGACAAGGCAAGAATACACAAGAGCAAGGGGGAAAAGCCGGGATAATCCTCACACAACGGAGAGAAACAAAGCATAAGCTCTCAAATTAAGTCTTGAATGCCAATACAATGCCATGGGGTGGCTATTTATAGCCAAGGGGGTGATACAATGGTCAAGGGTCTAATACCCTAAAGTCATAAAGTCTAAACCTACCTTGTCCCCTTAAAAGTCAAAAAGATAAAAGCCAACAAAGACTTTTGGAAAAGAAGCACACAACTTTCCAACATAGCCCACCGGATTTGACTTTGAGTGCATAGCCCACCGGATTTGACTTTGGTGTCCAAAGATGCCATTTCTAGAATCCTCCATGTGGGCAAGGCCTCCAAATTCGTGCAACCATGTGGGCCAAGTTTTAATCATCAATTTTGGGCTTGAATAAGTGATATTATAGGCCCATTTGCTCCATCCATGCAAGGTAATACCCATTGGGCCTTTAATGAAGCAAGATGAGCGCCCATTGAAGCATTCAACCTCTTTAATCTTCCTCGTGTCATTGGGCCTTGCAAATCCAATTCCTCCACCCGAGCAATCGACTCCGTGCCTTCCGCATGGTTTGCATCATCCTCCCCCTCTTGAAAAGGAGTCGTCCTCGACTCTTCATCCTCTACACCCAAAAAAGGAGAAAGATCAGAAACATTGAAAGTGGCACTTACACCATACTCACCTGGCAAAGCTATCTTGTAAGCATTGTTGTTAATCTTTTCAAGCACTCGGAATGGTCCATCGCCTCGTGGCATGAGTTTTGATTTCCTCTTTTCAGGGAATCTTTCCTTCCGCATATGAATCCAAACCAAGTCACCGGGCTCGAACAACATTTGCTTGCGACCCTTGTTTGCACGATCCATATATTTTTGGGTCATCCGCTCGATATTTAACCTTGCCTTTTCATGGATTTTCTTGATGAATTCTGCACGCCCTTTCGCATCCATATTAACTGCTTCCTGTAAAGGCAAAGGAACCAGATCAATAGGCGCAAGGGGGTTAAAGCCGTAAACTATTTCAAATGGGGAATATTGAGTAGTGGAATGCTTGGCCCTGTTATATGCGAATTCCACATGTGGTAGACACTCCTCCCAATTCTTGATAGTCTTTTTGACAATTGTTCGCAGAAGGGATGATAGTGTGCGATTCACCACCTCCGTTTGCCCATCGGTTTGTGGATGACAAGTAGTGGAAAATAATAACTTTGTACCGAGTTTGCTCCACAAGGTCTTCCAAAAGTAACTAAGAAATTTTGTGTCTCGATCCGACACAATGGTCCTTGGCATGCCATGATGCTTGACTACTTCCTGAAAGAAAAGTGTTGCAATGTTAGTGGCATCATCTGTTTTGTGACAGGGAATAAAATGTGCCATTTTTGAAAACCGATCCACCACAACAAAAATGGAATCTCTCCCCCTCTTGGTCCGTGGTAACCCCACAATAAAGTCCATTGATATGTCCTCCCAAGGGGTGTTGGGAATTGGGAGAGGGAGATATAGTCCATGTGGGTTCAGCTTTGATTTGGCTTTATGGCAAACAATGCACTTTCCCACAAATTTCTCAACATCTCTAGATATCCTAGGCCAATAAAAATGCTCACTAAGAACACTTAGAGTTTTTGAAACACCAAAATGCCCCATTAACCCACCCGAATGTGACTCCTTTAGTAAAAGTAAACGGATAGAGCAATTAGGAATGCAAAGCTTATCAATCCGAAATAAGAATCCATCATGTAAATAGAACTTTTCCCAACTAACTCCAGGTTTACAATGTTCATAAGGTTCTATAAAATCACTATCAGTGGCATATAAATCCTTAATGTATTCAAAACCAAGAAGTTTTGAATCCAACAAGGATAAAAGAGAATATCTACGCGAAAGTGCATCGGCCACAGTATTTTCTTTACCCTTTTTATGCTTGATGACATATGGAAATGATTCAATGAATTCCAGCCATCTAGCATGTCTCCTATTTAGTTTATGTTGGCTCCTAAGGTATTTAAGAGCCTCGTGATCAGAATGGATCACGAATTCTTTAGGCCAAAGATAGTGTTGCCATGTTTCGAGTACTCTAAACAATGCATACAACTCTTTATCATATGTAGCATAGTTTAGAGTTGGGCCATTTAACTTCTCACTAAAATAAGCAATAGGCTTACCTTCTTGCATGAGTACTCCTCCTATGCCAATTCCGCTTGCATCACATTCAATTTCAAAGGTCTTACCGAAGTCTGGAAGTGCAAGTAGAGGGGCGTGGGTGAGTCTCTCCTTTAGCGCATGGAAGGATTTTTCTTGAGTTGTCCCCCATTTGAAAGGAACATTCTTCTTTGTCAATTCATTCAATGGTGCTGCTAGTGTGCTGAAGTCTTTCACAAATCTCCTGTAAAAACTAGCAAGCCCATGAAAACTTCTTACCTGTCCAACGGAGGTTGGAGTTGGCCATTCTTGTATTGCTTTGATCTTCTCGGTGTCCACTTCAACTCCATTGCCACTCACAACAAATCCAAGGAAAATAATCTTATCGAGACAAAATTCACACTTTTTTATGTTTCCAAACAGGTTTTCTTTCCTTAACACCTCTAGGACTTTTCTCAAGTGATCTACATGTTCATGCAAAGTCCTACTATACACCAGAATATCATCAAAGTAAACTACCACAAATTTTCCAATATATGCACGTAAGACATGATTCATTAACCTCATAAATGTGCTAGGTGCATTGGTGAGACCAAAGGGCATGACTAACCATTCATAAAGTCCATGTTTTGTCTTAAATGCAGTTTTCCACTCATCTCCTTCTTTCATCCTAATTTGATGGTAGCCACTTCTTAAATCAATTTTTGAGAAAATAGTTGAACCATTTAATTCATCTAGCATATCATCTAACCTAGGGATAGGATGACGATACCTGACCGTGATGTTGTTGATGGCTCTACAGTCAATGCACATTCTCCATGTTCCATCCTTCTTTGGTACTAAAAGGACCGGTACCGCACAAGGACTAAGACTCTCTCTCACATACCCCACATTCAACAACTCTTGAACTTGCCTTTGAATTTCTTTTGTCTCCTCTGGGTTGGTGCGATATGCGGGGCGGTTCGGCAGTGATGCTCCAGGTATGAGGTCAATTTGATGCTCAATACCTCTAATGGGTGGCAAACCCGGTGGCACCTCTTCGGGAAACACATCTTCAAATTCCTGCAACAAAGACTCAACAACATGTGGCAAAGAAGATGTTAAGTCGTTAGTGTTCAACATCACCTCTTTGTACATAAGTACTAAGAGATTTTGTCGAGAAATCAAAGCTTCCTTAACCTCACTCTTTTTTGCCAACATCACACTTTTCTCTCCTCTCAAATCTTTTTCCCCTCTTGATTTTTCTTTGCTCTCCATTTCTTTGCTTCTCTCATTTTCTATTTTTCCCTCATTCTCTCCTTTTTCATTTTCTCTCTTTCTTTCCTCATCACTCTTTTTTTTCTTTTCTCTCAAAATGTGATCTTCCAGAATTTGCTTGGGGGACATGGGGTTGAGGGTTATAGGTTCCCCTCGGAGTAGAAAAGAGTGACGGTTCAAGAAACCATCATGAGTAACACGCCGATCGTACTGCCATGGTCGACCCAACAACAAGTGGCATGCCTTCATAGGAACAATGTCGCACAATACCTCATCTTTGTACTTACCGATGGTGAACAATACCTTAACTTGCTTGGTGACCTTCAGCTCTCCACAATCATTCAACCACTGAAGCCGGTATGGATTTGGATGCCTTAAAGTCGGGAGTCCCAGCTTCTCCACCAACTCGGTGCTCGCCACATTGCTACAACTTCCACCATCAACAATAACACTACATACCTTCCCATTGATCTTGCATCGTGTATGGAAAAGGTTCTCCCGCTGCTCCTTTTCTCCAACGGTCATTTGTGCACTTAAAACTCTTCTAGTGACAAGAATCTCGCCATCTTCCGCAAATTCTCCATTTTCAATTTCTGGAGATTCATCTTCCTCCTCTTCAGAGCTCTCTCCATCGGTCTCCCATTCTCCATACTTGTTGATGATCATGGTGCGACGATTTGGGCATTCACTAGCAATGTGACCCCTTCCTTGACATTTAAAACACCGAATATCTCTATTCCTGGTTTGGTTAGCCTCAAAAGTAGGTTTCTTAGGTGGAAGAATTACCTTGTCACTTTTGCGATCAACCACCTCTTTTGCCTTTGATGGTTCTCCAATCTCCTTCCTTGGATTTCTCCATGGTGTGAAAGGGGTAGTGGGTTTCCTCATGTTGCTCCTCCTTTTGATTTGTTGCTCGATCTTGGTGGCTTGGTGGATCATATCTTGTATCTCTACATGGTGGTACATCTCCACTTGATCCGCAATCTCCCGATTGAGCCCATGTAAAAACCGTGCCATGGTTGCCTCCGGATCCTCCTCAACGTTTGCCCGAATCATGGCAATTTGCATCTCCTTGTAGTAGTCTTCTACACTCTTACTCCCTTGGATGAGGCGTTGAAGTTTGTTGTGGAGATCTCTATGGTAATGTGTGGGAACAAACCGCTTCCGCATGGTGAACTTCATGTCTTCCCAAGTGTTGATGGGACGTCCACCATATCTAGCCCTCTCCTTTTGAACTTGATCCCACCAAATTAAAGCATAATCAGAAAATTCAAGGGAAGCAAGTTTGACCTTTTTCTCCTCGGAATATGCATGGCATGAAAAGACCTGCTCGATCCGCATCTCCCACTCCAAGTATGCTTCCGGATCGCTTTTCCCAAGAAAAGAAGGGACCTTCACCTTGATCCCGCCAAGTAGTTCATCATCATGTTGTCTCCTTTGGCCTCCTCTCGGTTGTTGGTACAACCTCCTCCTTTGTGGGACTTCATCAAGATCATCATCAAAGTTCACCATCTCCTCCTCCATGATGTGGGGACGACGTGGTGCGGGAGCGCGTCGTGGGTTATCATGGAACATCCTTGGGCTTGGTTTATTCTCCAATTCATCAATCCTCTCATGTAACACCTCCAACTTCCGATCAAGAAGCTTCTCGAAGTGGCTCACCGAAGCTTGCATTTGGAATTGCGTAGCTTCAGGTGCGGGAGATCTACTTCGACTTCCTTCATCGCTAACATGAGCAATTTTCTTCCCACGATCTTCTGCCATGATAAGTTACACAAACACAAACACACACCGGGGGGGGGGGGGGACACACACAATGATACACACTCACTCACACACGCGAGATGTACACACTCACACAAGATGTACACACTCACACACACAAATATACACACTCACGCACGCAATATATACACACTCACACGCACAAGATGTACACACACACGCACACAACAAGATGCACACACTCACACACACAAGATATTTTTTTTTCTTATTTCTCTCCACTCTCAAAACTCAATTTGAATCCCAAGCTCTTCTGAAATATAATACCTTGTTTAGGGCGATCAAGTGCCACCAATTCCTCCTCAATCAAGATTGTGTCGGGGGATGGTTTAACACAACCCACTTGAGTGGTAAGGGGTTTAACAATGGTAAAGGGTCAAAAAGAGGGTGGAAAGAAGGGTAGATAGGTGGATTGTGGGTTTTGCCCGATTGTGCAAGATAAGATAACAATATGAGCCAAATACAAAATGGGGATGAAGTAAAATGATGGAAAACGTTATATATGGAAATAGAAAGTGCTAATAAGGTAAAGCACAACGGATTAATTGTATCCGCTCTTTTTTTTTTTTGCTTTTGTTTTTGTCAATTCTCCCCAAAAAGTGTTGTGCTTGGAGTTTTAAAGCACAAGATGATTGAACGGAGAGTAAGACATTTTTTTTTCGAAATCTCTCAAATAAAGGATGTGCTTAATTTTGAAAAGCACAAAATGATGAGTTGAGAGAATTTTTTTTTTGCCGGATACAAATCACATATAGAGAGATGAATGAAAATTTGGCTCAATTTATAATAATCCAAGCTTGCACAAACTAGGACAATTCGGGAGGCTTTCAAGAAAAATGGATTTTTTTTTTGTTGAATGGGTGAATAATATGGAAAGATAAGGAGGGTAATGGATAGAATTAAAGTAAATAAAGGGATAGACGCCTACCGTGTCAACCGGAGCTCTGATACCAACTGATGCGAGACGCACGGGGTGGCCCGATCTTCACGGCGTAGGGCGGCGGATGATGGATGCGGTTTGGGGCTAAGTGACGAGTGAAGGGTATGGAAAGTGGAAGCAAGTAGTCAACCAACGCTATATGGAGCGTGACCTACTACTTAGACAACACACTCAAGGGAGGGGTGTGATTGCCAATCCACACAACAACGCACTTGGGTTGAGGCACGGAATTGGGGGCTTTGTGATCTTGGATCACCAATCTAACTTGTAGACTGACAAGGCAAGAATACACAAGAGCAAGGGGGAAAAGCCGGGATAATCCTCACACAACGGAGAGAAACAAAGCATAAGCTCTCAAATTAAGTCTTGAATGCCAATACAATGCCATGGGGTGGCTATTTATAGCCAAGGGGGTGATACAATGGTCAAGGGTCTAATACCCTAAAGTCATAAAGTCTAAACCTACCTTGTCCCCTTAAAAGTCAAAAAGATAAAAGCCAACAAAGACTTTTGGAAAAGAAGCACACAACTTTCCAACATAGCCCACCGGATTTGACTTTGAGTGCATAGCCCACCGGATTTGACTTTGGTGTCCAAAGATGCCATTTCTAGAATCCTCCATGTGGGCAAGGCCTCCAAATTCGTGCAACCATGTGGGCCAAGTTTTAATCATCAATTTTGGGCTTGAATAAGTGATATTATAGGCCCATTTGCTCCATCCATGCAAGGTAATACCCATTGGGCCTTTAATGAAGCAAGATGAGCGCCCATTGAAGCATTCAACCTCTTTAATCTTCCTCGTGTCATTGGGCCTTGCAAATCCAATTCCTCCACCCGAGCAATCGACTCCGTGCCTTCCGCATGGTTTGCATCAGCCTAAGTGGCCGAATGGGCCTAAGTGTCCTAATGGGGCGAATGGGCCTAAGTGGCCAAATCAGCCTAAAGGGCACAATGTGCCAAAGTGGCCTAATGGACCTAACTCGACGAATGGGCCTAAGTGGCCTAACGGGGCTAACGGGACTAAGTGGCTGAATGGGCCTAAGTGGCCTAATGACACTAATGGGCCTAAGTGGTGGAATGGGATTAAGTGGCCTAATTGGCCTAATGGGTGTAAGGGGCCTTATTGTCCTAATGGGATGAAGTGGCCCAATGGGCTTAATGGGCCTAAGTTTCCAAATGAGCCAAATGGGGCTAAGTGGCCCAACTGGCCCATTGTGACAAATGGGCCGAATGGGTCTAAGTGGCCTAATGGGCCTAATGGGCCTAAGTGTCATGATGGGCCTCAGGGGACTAAGTAGAAAAATCAACTGAATGGGCTTAATGGGCCCAAGTGGCCTAAAAGGCCTCATGGAACCAAGTTTTCAAATGGGCCTATTTGGCCGTAGTGTCTTAGTGGGCCTAATTTTCCTAAGTAGCCTCATGATCCTAATGGGATGAATGAGTTGAATAGGCTTAATGAAACTAATTAGGCTAATGGGGCTACATGGAATAATGGGCCTAAGTGGCATAATGAGCCTAAGTGGCCTGAATGGGTCTAATGGCCCGAATGGGCCTAATGGTCAAAATGGGCCTAATGTGCCTAATAGGCCTAATGGGATGAAGTGGCCTAAACGGACTAATGGCTCGAATGGGCCTAATGGACCGAAGTGTCCTAATGGGTCTAAGTGGCCAAATGGGCCTAATGGTCTGAATGGGCCTAATGGGCTGAATGTGCCTAATGGGATAAAGTGGCCTAAGGGGTCTAATGGGCGAAACAGGCTTAACGGGTCTAAGGAGCCTAATGGGCCTAATGGGATGAACGGGCCTAATGGGCCTAAGTGACCTAATGGACTTAATGGGCCTAAGTTTCCTAATGAACTTAATGGGACTAAGTGGCATAATGGGCCTAATGGGCCTAAGTGGCATGATCAGCCTAATGGGATTAATGGGCCTAATTGGCTTAATGGGCCAAAGTGGCCTAATCAGCCTAATGGGATTAAGTTTCCTAATGGGCCGAAGTGTCCTAATGCTTATAATGGGCCTAAGTGGCCTACTATGCCTATGTGGCCTAATGGGCCCAAGTGACCTAATAAGCCTAATGGGCCTAATGGGCATAATGGGCCTAATGGGCCAAAATGGCCTAATCGGCCTAATGGGCCTTAGTGGTCGAATGGGCCTAAGTTGTCAAATGGTTGAAAGTGACCTAATGGGTCTAAGTGGCCCAATGGGCCTAAGTGTTTGAATGGTCCCAATGGACCTAAGTGGACCAATGGGCCTAAGTGGCATAATGGGCCTAACGCGCCTAAGTGGCCTCTTGGGAATAATGGGCCTAAGTGGCCTAATGAGCCTAATGGGCCTAATGTTCCTAATGGGAAGAATGGGACTAATGGGCCTAGTGGTCCTAAGTGGTCTAAGGGGATTAATGGGCTGAATAGGCCTGAGTGGCCTAATCAACCAAAGGTGCTTAATGGGATGAAGTGGACTAATTGGCCTAATGGGCCTAGGTGGCCTAAGTGGACTAATGAGCTTAATGGGACAAAGTGGCCCAATGGGCTTAAGTGTCATAATGGGCCTAATGGTCCAAATGGGCGGAAGTGGTGTAATCAGCCTAATGGACTTAATGGGCCTAAATTGCCTAATGGGCCTAATGGTCCAAAGTGTCCTAATTGACCTAATGGGACTAATGGGTCAAAGTGGCCTAATCAACCTAATGGGCCTAAGTGGAATAACGGGCCTAATGGGCCTAAGTGGCCAAATGGGCCTATTGTGAATAAGTGGTGTGATGGGCCTAATGGGACTAAGTGGCCTAATGGACCTAAAGGGATTAAGTGGATTCATGGGCCTCTTGGGCTTTAGTGGCCTCATGGGCCTAATGGGACTAAAGGGACTAAGTGGCCTAAGTGGCCTAATGGGCCTAATCAGCCTAATGGGCCTAAGTAGCCTATTGGGCCTAATGGGCTAAAGTTGTCTAATGGTCCTAATAGAAATAATGGGCCTAATGGGCCTAAGTGGCCTAATGGGACTAAGTGACCTAATCAGCCTAATGAGAATAATGGTCTTAAGTGGTCGAATGGGCCTAGGGGTCCTAATGTACCGACTCAGCTTAGGTGTCCTAATGGGCCTAATGGGCCTAAGTGACCTAATCAGCATAATGGATCTAATGGGCATAATGGGCCTAAGTTTTCGAATGGAACTAATTGGTTGAATGGTTCTAATGTGCTTGGTGGACCTTATGGGCCTAAGTGGTAAAGTGGGCCTAATGGGCCTAATGGTCCTAAGTGGAATAATGGGCCTAATGGGATGGATGGTCCGAATGGGCCTAATGTGACTAGTGGGCCTATTGGCCCTAAGTGGCTGAATGAGCCTAATGGTCCTAATGGTCCTAAGTGGACAAATGGACCAAATGGGACTAAGTGGCTAATGGGACTAATGGGCCAAATGTGCCTAGTGGGCCTAAGTGGACTAATGGGCCTACTAGGTCGAATGGGCCTAAGTGGCCAAATGGGCCAAATGGGCCAAATGGGTGTAAGTGGCCTAATGGACATGAGTGGCCTAGTGAGCCTAATGGGCCCAATTGGCCTAAGTGGCCTAATGGACCTAAGTGGCCTAATGAGATTAATGGGCCTAATGGTCCTGATGGGTATAATGGGCCTAAGTGGGCTAAGTGGCTGAATAGGCCTAATGGTCCGAGTGGGCCTAAGTGGACTAATTTACCCAATGGGCTGAGTAGCCTAATCTACCGAATGAGCCTAATGGGCCTAATGGTTAAAATGGGCCTAAGTGGCCTAATGGACCTAATGGTCTAAATGGGTCTAAGTGACCTAATTAGCCCAACAGGCCTAAGTGGGTTAATGGGTTGAATGAGCCTAACGGGCCTAAGTGGCCTAAGGGGTTGAAGTGGCCTAATGGGTCCAACGGGCCTAAGTGGCATAATGTTCCTAATGTTCCTAATGGGCCTCAATGGACAAAGTGGCCTAATGCGCATAATGGGAATAAGGGGCCTAATGTGCCTAAGGGCCCTAATGGGCTAAATGGGCCTTAGTGACCGAATGAGCCTAATGGGCCTTAGGTGTCTAATTGGCCTAATGTGCCTAATGTGTCTAATTGGACTAATGGGCCTATGGGGCCTAATGAGCCGAATGGGATTAAGTGGCCTAAGAGGCCTAATGGGCCCAATGGGCCTAAGTTTCCTAATAGGCTTAAGTGACCTAATATGCTTAATGGCCCTAATGGGCATAATGGGCCTAAGTGGTCGAATGGGCCTAATTGAAAAAATGGGCCTAATGTGCCTAGTGGGTCTAATGGGCCTAAGTGCCCGAATGGGCATAATGGGACAAATGGGTCTAAGTGGCCCAATGGGCCAGATGGGACCAATGGGCCTAATGGGACTATGTGGCCTCATGGGCCTAAGTGTCCAAATGGGTCGAAGTGTCCAAATGGGCTTGATGGGCCTAATGGGTCTCATGGGCCTTAGTGGTCTAATGGGCCTTATGGGCATAAGCGTCGAATGGTCCTAGTGGGCTTAAAGGGCGTAATGGGACTAATGGGACTAATTGGCATGATGGAAAATGGGCCTAAGTGGCCTAATGTGCCAAATAGACCCAATAGTCCTCATGGGCTGAATGGGCCTAAGGGGCCTAATGGGACGAGTGGGCCAAATGGGCCAAATGGGCCTAATGGGATGAATGTTCCTAGTGGGCCTAATGGGACTAATGGACCTAAGTGGCCTAAAGGGCCAAGTGGGTCTAATGGGTTTAATGAGCCCAAGTGGCCTGATGGGTCTAATGGGCCTCATGGGACTAATGGGACTAAGTGGCCTCATGAGCTTAATGGGCCTCAGTGGTCTCATGGGTGTGATGGGCCTCATAGGCCTAATGGGCCTCATGGGTGGAATGCATCTCATGGGCCCATGGGCCAGATGGGCCTAATGGGACTAATGGTCCAAAGTGTCCTAGTGGTTATAAGTTCCCTAATGAGCCTAATGGGCCTAATTGGCCTAATGGGGCTAATGGGACTAATGGAGCTAATGGGCCTAAGTGACCTAAGTGGCCTAATAGGGATAATTGACCAAATAGGGTAATGGTTTGAAGTGGCCTCAGTGGCTTAATTGACCTAATGGACCTAATGGAACTAATGAGTGTAATGGGACTAATGTTCCTAAGCATCCTAATGGGCCTAATGGGCCTAGGTGGCCTAATGGGACTAATGGGCCTAAGTGGCCTAATTGGGATAATCGACTGAATAGGCCTAATGGGCTTTAGTGGAATAAGTGACTTAATGGGATTAATGGGCCTAATAGGCCTAATGGGACTAATGGGTTTTATTATATTAATGGGCCTAAGTGGCTTAATGGGCCAAATGGGCCTATGTGGCCTAAGGGGCCTAATGGGAATAAGTGACCTAATGGGACTAGTGGGCATAATGGGAATAATGGGTTTAGTGGGCATAATGGGCCTAAGTGTCCTAATGGGCCTAATGGGCCTAATGGACCTAATGGTCCTAACTGGCATAATGGGTCTAAGTGGACTAGTGGACCTAATGGGCCTAATGGCCTTAAGTGGCCTAATCCTCCTAATTGACTGAATGAGCCTAATGGGACTTTTGGTCCTAAGTGGCCTAAGTGGCCAAAGTGGTCTCATCGATCTAATCAAGTGAATGTGACTAATGGGCCTAAGCAGCCTAATGGGCCTAATGGGACTAATTCCTAAATGGCCTAATGGGCCCAATGGTACTAATGGGCCTAATGGGCATAATGGACCTAAGTGGACTAAGTGGTCTAATCAGCCTAATCGGTCGAATGGGCTTAATGGGCCTAAGTGGACTAATGGGCCTTATGGGCCTAAGTGGCTTAATCGGCCTAATCAACTAAATGGGCCTAATGGGCCTAATGGTCCTAAGTGTCCTAATGGTCCTAATGGTCTAAAGTGGCCTAATCCACCTAATCGACCGAATGGGCCTCAGTGGCCTAATGAGCATAAAGTTCCTAATGGGCCTAAGTGGGCTAATCGGGCTAATCGACCGAATGGGCCTAAGTGGCGAAATCATCCTAATCAACCAAATGGGACAAATGAGCCTAAGTGAAAAAATGGACCTAATGGGCTAAGTGGCCTAATCGACCAAATGGGCCGAATGTGCCTAGGTGGCATAATGAGTCTAATGGGCCTAATGTGTCTAAGTGGCCTAAGTGGCTTAATCGTCCTAATTGACCAAATGGGACTAATGGTCCTTATGGGCCTAAGTTGCAGATTGGTCCTAATGGGCTTACGTGGTCGAATGGGCCTAATGGGCCAAATTGGCCAAATGGGGCTAATGGGCATAACGAGCTTAAGTTGTCGAATGGGCTTAAGTGGCATAATGGGCCTAGTGGACCTAAGTGGCCAAATGAGACTAATGGGCATAATGTTCCTATGGGGCCAAATGGGTCTAATGGGCCGAATGGGTCTATGGGGTCGAATGGGCTATAGTGGCCTAATGGTCCAATGGGCCTAAGTGGCCTAATGGGCCTAATGGGCCTAAGTAGCCTAAGTGGAATAACCAGCCCAATCGAACGAATGGGCCTAATGGTCCTAAGTGGAATAATGGGCCTAATTGGCCTCAGTGTTCGAATGGGACTAATGGGCATGATGGGTTGAAGTGGCCTAGTGGGCCTCATGGGCCTATGTGGCCTAATGGACCTCATGGTCCTAAGTGGCCTAAGGGGCCTAATGGGCCTCATGAGACTAAGTGGTCTATTGTGACTCATGTTCCTAATGGGGATAAGTAGCCAAAGTGGCCTAATGGGATTAATGGGATTAATGGGCTTAACGAGCCTAGATTCCAAATTTTCCAAATGGGCCAAAGTGGCCTATGGGCCTAAGTGGCCTAATGGGCATAGGTGGCCTAATGGCCTTAATGGGATTAACAGGTCTTGGGTCCAAATGAGCCTAATGGTCCAAATGAGCCTAATTGGCCTAATGGGCCTCAGTGTCCTAATGGGACAATGTTGCCTAATTGGCCTAATGGGCTTAATGGGATAAATGTTCCTAATGGGACTAATGGGTCGAAGTGGCCTAATGGTCCTAATGGGATGAGTGGGAATAATTGGCCTAAGTGGTCTAATGGGCCTAATGGGCCAAAATGGCCTAATGGTCCAAAGTTTCCTAATCATCCCAATGGAATTAATGGGCCTAATGGTCCTAGTGGGCCTAATGGGCCTAAGTGTCATAATGTGCCTAAGTGGCCTAATTGGAATAATGTGATTAATGGGCCTAGTGGGCCTAAATTTCCTAATGGGGCTTGGTGGCCTAATCAGTCTAATAGGCCTAAGTGGACTCATGTGCTTAATGGGATTAACGGGCCTAGGAGCCAAATGGGCCTAATGGGCTGAATGGGCTAAATGGGCCTAGTTAGCCTAAGTTCCCTAATGGGATGAATGAGCCTCATGGGACTAAGTGACCTAGTGGAATTAATGGGCCTAAAGGGCCTAATGGGCATAATTGGCCTAATGGGCCTAAGTGGCCTAATCGACCTAATAGGCTTAATGGGACAAATGGGCCTAAGCGGTCAAATGGCCATAATGGACCTAAGTGGAATAATTATCCTAATGGGCCTAAGTGGTCTGATTGGCCTAAGTGGCCCAATGGACTGAATGGGAATAATGGGCCTAAGTGTGCTAATGGTCCTAAGTAGCCGAATGGGTCTAAGTGGCCCAATGGGCCTAATGGGCCTAAGTGGACTGATGTGCCTAATGGGTCTCAGTGGCCTCATAGGCCTAAAGGGCCTTAGTGGCCTCATGGGCATAATGGGAATGATGGGCCAAAATTCCCTAAGTGTCATAATGGACCTAATGGGCCTAATGGGCATAATGGGACAAATGGGACAAATGTGCCTAAGTAGCTGAATGAGACGAATGGGCCTAATTGGCCCAATGGGACTAATGGGTCGAATGGCCCTAGTGGCCTAATGGGCTTAATGGATCAAATGAGCCTAACTTTCCTAATGGGCGTAATGGGCCTAAGTGGCCTAATGGGCCTTAGTGGTCTAAGGGGCCTAAGGGGCCTAGTTGGTGTTAGTGGCCTAAGTGGCCAAATGGACCTAATAGGCCTAAGGGGCCTAAGTGGATTAATGGGACTAAGGGGCCTAAGCGGGCTAATAGGCCTAATGGGTCGACGTCATCTAATGGACCTAATGGACCTATGTGGCCTAATAGGACTAGTGGGCCTAATGAGCCTAAGTGGCCGAATGGGTCTAAGTGGCCTAATGGCCCTGATGTGCCTAGTTGGCCTAATGGGTCTAAGTGGCCTAATGGGACTACTATACCTACTGGTCCTAATGGGCCTAAGTGTCTCAAGTGGCCTAATGGGACTAATGGGCCTAATGTGCCTAATGGGCCAACTGGTCCTAAGGGGGCTAATATGCCTAGTGGTCCTAATTGGCCTAAGTGTCCTAATAGGCCTAATGGGCCTAATGGGACTAAGTGTCCTAATGGTACTAAGTGGCCTAATGGGTCTAATAGGCCTAATTGGCCTAAGTGGCCTAATGTGACTAATTGGATCAATGGGCCTCGTGGTCTTAATGGGTCTAAGTGGCCTAATGGGCCTAAGTGGTCTGATGGGGAAAATGGGCCTCATGGGCCTAATTGGCCTCATGGGCCTCATGGGCCGATGTGGCTGAATGGGCCTAATGAGACCAAGGGGCTAATGGGCCCAAGGGGCTAATGGGCCTAATGGGCCAAATTAGATGAATGGGCTTAATGGGCCTTGGTTCCAAATGGTCCTAATAGGCTTAATGGGCCTAAGGGACTTGATCATATTAAGTAGCCTAATGGTCTGAAGGGGCCTAATGTGCCTAAGTGTCCTAATGGGCCTAGGTGGACTAATGGGCCTAATGGGATGAATGGGCCTAAGTGGCCTAAGAGGCCTAAGTGGCATAAGAGGCCTAAGTGTCCTAATGGTTGTAATGGGCCTAATGCACCTAATGGGCCTAATGGACCTAATGGGCCTATTGGGCCCAAGTGGCCTAATGTTCCTAAGTGGCTTAAAGGGATTAATTGGCCTAAGGGGACTAAGTGGACTAATGGGGCGAATGGGAATAAGTGTCCTAATGGGCGTAAGTGGCCTAATGGGCCTAAGTTTCCTAATTGGTCTAAGGGGCGTAATGGGCCTAAGTGGCCTAATGGGACTAAGGGGACTAATGGGTCTAGGGGGCCTTATAGGCCTCTATGGCCTAATGTGCTTAATGGGATTAACATGACTAGGGGCCAAATGGTCCTAAGTGGCCTAATGGTCCAAAGTTGTATAATTGGATTAATGGTATTAATGAGACTAATGGGCCGAATGGGCCTCAGTGGCCTAATGGGTGGAATGGGCCTAATTGGCCGAAGTGTCTTAATGGGACTAATGGGCCGAAGGGGCCTAATGAGACAAAGTTTCCCAATCAACCTAATGGGATTAATTAGCCGAATAGGAATCATGGGCCAAATGGGCTGAATGGGTCGAATGGGCCTAAGTGTCTTAATCGGCCTAATGGGATTAATGGGCCCAGTGGGCTGAGGTGGCCTAATGGGACTAATTGGCCCTAGTGGCCTCATTGACCTAATGTGCCTAAGTGGCCTAATGGGCCTAAGTGGCCAAATGGGGCCAAGTGGACTATTGGTTTAATGGGCTTAATGAGCCAAGAGGACAAATGGGCGAAATGGGCATAATGGGCGAATGGGCCAAATTAACCTAAGTAGCCTAATGGGAATAATGGGACTAATGGGCCTAAGTGGACTAATGGTCCTAATTTTCCTAATAATCGTATTGGGCCTAAGTGGGCCTAGTGGGCCGAATGGGCCTAAGTGGGCCTAATGGGCGTAATGGGCCTGAGTGGCCTAATGGGCCGAATTGGAACTAATGGCCTAATGGGCCTAGGTGGCCGAATGAGCGTAGGTGGCCAAATGGGCCTAGGTGGCCAAATGGGACTAGGTGGCCTAATGGGTCTAATGATCCTAATGGGATGAAGTGTCCTAATGGGACTAAGGGGCCTAATGGGCCAATGTGTCCTAATGGGCCTAAGTGGCATAATTGTAACTGAATGGACCTAAGTAGCCTAATGGTCCTCGTGGGCCTAAGTGACCAAATGGGCCTAGGTGGCTTAATGGGTCAAATGGGCTGTATGGGTCGAATGATCCTAATGGGACTAAGTGGCCGAATTGGCATAATGGTCCTAATGGGACATAGTGGCCAAATATGCTTAAGTGGATGAATGGGATTAAGGGGACTAATGGGGCTCATGGGCCTAAGTGGCCAAATGAGCCGAAGTGGCCTAATTGGCCTAATGTGATGAATGGGCATAATGGGCCTCATGGGCCTAAGTAGCCTAATGGGCCAAATGGGACTAAGTGGCTTAATGGGCCTGATGGGCCTGATGAGTCTCATGGGCCTAAGTATCCTAATGGGTCTATTGGTCCCAAGTGGACAAATATCCCTATGGGGACATAGTGTCCCAATCAACATAGTTTTCCTAAGTGGCTTAATGGGCCTAATGGGACGAATGGGACCAATGTGCTGAATAGGACTAAGTGGCCTAATGGGCCTAAGTGGCCTAATGGGCCTAATGGGATGAATGGGCCTAATAATTCTAAGTGACCTAATGGGCCTAAGTGGACTAATGGTCCTAAGTGGCCTAATGTGGCAAATGGACCAAAGTGGACAGATGGGCTTAATGGGCCAAAGTGGCCTAATCGGTCTAATGCGCCTAAGTGGCCTGATGGGTCAAAGTGGCCAAAGGGGCCTAAGTGGCCTGATGGGCATAATGGGGATAAGTGTCCTAACGACCCTAAGTGGCCTAATGGGTGGGTGTAAGTGGATTAATGGGCCTAATGGTCCCAAGTGGCCTAATGGTCCTAATGGGCGAAATGGACCTAATGGGCCTAATGATCCTAATGGGATGAATGGGCTCAATGGGCCTAATGGGCCTCAGTATCCTAATAGACCTAATGGGATTAATGGGCCTAAGTGTCTTAATGGACCTAATAGGCCTAATGGGCTTAAGTAGCCTAATGGGCCAAAGTGGCCTAATGGGCCTAATGGGCCTAAGTGGTCGAATGGGCCTAATGGGCGTAATGGACCTAAGTGGCCTAATGGGCCTAAGTGGCCTAAGTGTCCTAATGGGCCTAATGGGCCTAAGTGGCCTAAGTGGCCTAATGGGCCTAATGGGCCTAAGTGGTCGAATGGGCCTAATGGGCGTAATGGACCTAAGTGGCCTAATGGGCCTAAGTGGCCTAAGTGTCCTAATGGGCCTGAGTGAACTAAGTGTCCTAATGGGCCTAATGGTACATAGTGGCCTAGTGGGCCTAATGGGTTAATGTAAATAATGGGCCTAATGGGACTTAGTGGTCTAATGGGCCTTAGTTTCCTAATGGGACTAAGTGGCATAATGGTAATAATGGGCCTAAGTGGTCTAATGGGTTGATTGGGCCTCACTGGCCTAATGGGCCTAATGGGCCTAAGTGGACTAATAGAATGAATGGGAATATGTGAAATAATGGGCCAAATGGTCCTCAGTGGCCTAAGTGGCCTAATGCGGAAAATGGTCTAAATTGACCTCGGTGGCCTAATGGTAATGGGCCTCAGTGGCCTAATGAGCCTAATACGCCGAATGGGCCTTAGTGGACTAGTGGGCCTAAGTTGACGAATGAACTTAAGTGTCCAAATGGGCCTAAGTGGACTAATGGGCCTAATGGGATTAAGTGGCCAAAGGGGCCTAAGTGTCCTAATGGGCCTAATGGACCTAAGTGACATAATGGGCATAAGTGGCCTAAAAGGCCTAATTAGCCTAAGGGGACTAAGTGAACTAATGGGCTTAATGGTCCTAAGAGGCCTAATGTGCCTAAGTGGCCAAATGGGCCTAAGGGGACTAAGTGGCCTAAGGGACCTAAGTGGCCTAATGTGCCTAATTGGCCTAATGGGCCTAATGGGCCTAAGCATCATAATGAGCCTCAGTGGCCTAATGGGCCTAATACACAAAATGGGATTAAGTGGCATAATGGGATCAATGGGCCTAATGGGCCTAACTGTTATAATGGACTTAAGTAACCTAATGGGCCTAAGGGGCCTAAGTGGCCTAATGGGCCTAAGCGGCCTAAGTGGACTAATGGGCCTAAGGTAACTAATGGGAATAATGAGCCTAAGTGTCCTAATGGGCCTCTATGGAATAATGGGCCTAATGGACCTAATGCGCCTAAGTGGCTCAATGGGCCTGATGCGAACCATGCGGAAGGCACCGAGTCGATTGCTCGGGTGGAGGAATTGGATTTGCAAGGCCCAATGACGCGAGGAAGATTAAAGAGGTTGAATGCTTCAATGGGCACTCATCTTGCTTCATTAAAGGCCCAATGGGTATTATCTTGCACGGATGGAGCAAATGGGCATTTAATATCACTTATTCAAGCCCAAAATTGATGATTAAAGCTTGGCCCACATGGTTGCACGAATTTGGAGGCCTTGCCCACATGGAGGATTCTAGAAATGGCATCTTTGGACACCAAAGTCAAATCCGGTGGGCTATGCACTCAAAGTCAAATCCGGTGGGCTATGTTGGAAAGTTGTGTGCTTCTTTTCCAAAAGTCTTTGTTGGCTTTTATCTTTTTGACTTTTAAGGGGACAAGGTAGGTTTAGACTTTATGACTTTAGGGTATTAGACCCTTGACCATTGTATCACCCCCTTGGCTATAAATAGCCACCCCATGGCATTGTATTGGCATTCAAGACTTAATTTGAGAGCTTATGCTTTGTTTCTCTCCGTTGTGTGAGGATTATCCCGGGTTTTCCCCCTTGCTCTTGTGTATTCTTGCCTTGTCAATCTACAAGTTAGATTGGTGATCCAAGATCACAAAGCCCCCAATTCCGTGCCTCAACCCAAGTGCGTTGTTGTGTGGATTGGCCATCACACCCCTCCCTTGAGTGTGTTGTCTAAGTAGTAGGTCACGCTCCATATAGCGTTGGTTGACTACTTGCTTCCACTATCCATACCCTTCACTCGTCACTTAGCCCCAAACCGCATCCATCATCCGCCGCCCTACGCCGTGAAGATCGGGCCACCCCGTGCGTCTCGCATCAGGGCCTTAGTGGCCTAATGGGCCCAAGTGGCCTAATGGGCCTAAGTGTCCAAATGGACCTAAGTGGCATAATGAGTTTAATGGGCCTAATGGGACTAATTGGGAAAATTGGACTAATGGGCCTAATGGACCATATGGGCCTAAGTGGCCCAATGATCCTTATCCAATGGGCATATTGGTCTGAATGGGCCTAATGGGCCTAATGAGCCTAATTAGCCTAATGAGCCTTAGTACCCTTATTGGCCTAATGTGTCTCATGGTCCTAATTGTCCTAAAAGACCTAAGTGGCCTAATGGGTCTAATGGGCTTAAGTTTCATAATAGGACTATTCTAATTGGATTAATGGTCCAAATGGGCCTCAGTGGCCTAATGGACCGAATAATCTTAATGGGCCGAAGTACCCCAATGGGCCTAATGGGCCTAAGTGGATGAATGGGCCTAACTGGAATAATGGGCCAAATTGATCTAGTGGTCCTAGTGGTCCTAAGTGGCCAAATTGTCCTAATGATCCTAATGAATGAACTTGATGGCTCTGCACTCTTCTGGATCTCGATGCTCCTCCTACATCCTCTTCCCCACCCATGGTTTGGAAGGTATGCTTGATGGTGATGGTGACACATCACCTGATCCATCGTCTTCCTTCTCTTGATTTCTTTTTCTTCCCTCTCAACTGATGTGGATTCCTGGTGTGGTCATCACATATCGCTCACCACCCCTCTTTCGATCTATCCCTACGTATCGGACCCCCATTTTGGGTCTGTGTGTACTGGTGCTTTAGATGTCTTAGTGCATCTCTGGTGAGTACACCCGATGTCTTCTTTCTCCTCTACCTGTGATGGACTTCCCATCACATTTGACTCCACTTTAGTCGCACTCGATTCGGGATCTGGGTCTACTTGGGATGGTCCTGGAGTAGGGATGGCAGTGGTCTCAGTTCGGATTCATTCCTCTATTTGGATCCTTCTCTATTTTTCATATCCAGATTGATGTCTCATATGGTGATTTTTTTTGGATTGATTTTTTTTCTATGTTATTGGTTCTCTGTTTCATTGGACCGATGCGGTTTTCATCTTGGACCCCTACCGAGGCCTCCATCTTCTCATCCTTACTGCGATCCTTTGCCTATTTGTCCAGTGCATGGGTCTTCATGGAGGCTCTTGGAGGTGCAGATCGAGTGTCTTAGGGTCTCTGGGAGAGAGAATGGCCCATATTTTAAGGTTCGAATGGTTGTGATGTTCTGTTTTGATAATTTTTTAGTGATGAAGTTGAAGTTTTATAGCTACGATATGAAGGCATCAGTGGTGATTAGTGGACACCCTGGTTTGTTTTTCTCTGGTTCTCAACTCTAACAACGGTGGTCAATGATAATGAAGGTGGTGTTTCCATCGACGATGTGGTGACTCTGTCAGTGATGGTTATGACGATGACATTTTGAGTGGACGGAAATGAGGTGATAATGACAATGATGATGGTGAAAGCTTCTTCAATTTTCTATCTTCAATGCAGCGGCTTCATGATTTGTGGGATCTATTACCGACGCGACAGTTCCCACGGTGATGATACTCATTTAAAATTTTAAATATCTGGACTGTTTTTGAAATTTCGATATGTTTCATGTTGTACGGTGTAAGGTTCCCACATTTTCCTCAAAGTGGCTTTTATGAAAATTAAAAAAATGATTTGGAGGCGCTAATGGGCCTAAGTGGCCTAATATGCCTAATGTTCCTAATGGGCCTAAGTGGCCTAATGGGCCAAACTGGCCTAATGGGCCTAAATGGACTAATGCGCCCAATGGGCCTAAGCAACCGAATGGGCTGAATGGGCCTAATTAGCCTAATGGGCCTAATGGATAATGGGAATAATGGCCCTAATATGCCTAATGGTCCTAAGCTGCTTAAGTGGCATAAAGGGCCTAATGGGCCTAAGTGGATGAGTGGGCATAAGTGTCCTAATAGGCCCGATGGGCCTAATGGGTATAAGTGTCCTAATGGGCCTAAGTGGACTAATGGGAATAATGAGACTTAGTGGCCTAACAGGCCTAAGTGGACTAATGGGCCTAAGTGGCCTAATGGGTCCAATGCATAATGGGCCATATGGGCCTAAGTGGCCTAAGTGGCCTTATAGGACTAATGGGCCTAATCGACCAAAGTGGCCTAGTGGTACTAATGTGCTCAATAGGCCTAAGTGGAATAATGGGCCTAAGTTACCTAATGGGACTAATGGGCCCAAGCAGCCTAAGTGACCTAAGGGGCCCAATGGGCCTAATAGGCTCAATGGGGTTAAGTGGCCTAATGGGCCTAAGCGGCTTAAGCGGTCTAAGCTTCCTAATGGGCATAAGCGACCTAAGTGGCCTAAGGGGACAAATGGGCCTAATGGGCCCAATGTTCCTAAGAGGCCTAATGGGCCTAAGTGGCCTAAGTAGCCTAATGGGCCTAAGTGGACCTGAGTGGGCCAAAGTGGCCTAATATGTCTAATGGGCCTAATGGGCCAAAGGGGCCTAAGTGGACTAATGAGCCTAAGTGGCCTAATGGGCCTAAGTAGCCGAATGGGCCCAATGGTCCTAAGGGGACGAATGGGCCAAATGGGCCTAAGTGGGATAATAGGCCTAATGGCCCTAATCGGCCTAATGGGCCTAAGTGGCCTAAGTGGACTCATGGACCAAATGGGAAAATGGGCCTAGGTCACCAAGTGGGCCTAAGTGTCCTAATTGGTCCAATGGGCCTAATGGGCACAAGTGAACTAATGGGCCTAAGTGGTCTAATGGGCCTAATGGGACTTTGTGACCTAATGGGCCTAAGTGGACTAATAAGCCAAATGGCTAATGGGTCTAATGGGCTTAAGCGGCCTAAGTGGCCTAATGGGCCTAATGGGCCTAATGGGCCTAAGCGGCCTAATTTGCCTAATGGGCCTAATGGGATAAATGGGACTAAGTGGCATAATGGGCCTAAGTGGCCTAAGTGTCCTAATGGGCCTAATGGGGATAAGCGGCCTAGGTGACCTAAGGGGCCTAGTGGGATTTGTGGGCCTAAGTGGACTAAGTGGCCTAATGTGCCTAAGCAGCCTAAGTGGACTATGGGGCCAAATGGGCCTAATGGGCTCAATGGGCCTAAGAAACTTAATGGGCCTAAGTGGCCTAAGTGGCCGAATGGGCATAATGGGCCTAATGGGCCTAACCGGCCTAAGTGATCTAAGGGGAGAAATAGGCCAAATGGGATCAATGGGACTAAGTGGACGAATGAGCCTCAGTGTCCGAATGGGCCTAAGTGGCCTAGTGGGCCTATGTGGCCTAAGTGGGATAATGGGACTAATGGGTCGAAGTGGACGAATGGGCCTAATGATTCTAAATGGTCTAATGGTCCTAATGGGTCTAATGGGGCTAATGGGGCTAATGAGCCTAATTGGCCTAATGGTCAGAATGGGACTAATGGGCCTAGTGGGCATAATGGACCCTAGTGGCCTAATGGGACTAAGTGTCCTAATTAGCCTAATGGGCACAGGTAACCTAATTGGACTAAGTGGCCGAATCGACCTAATGGGCCGAATGTGCCTATTTGGCCTAATGGGCCTAATGGGATGAATGTACCTAATGAGACAAATGGGACTAAGTGGCCTAATGGTCCTAATGGGCCTAAGTGGTCTAATGGGCCTTTATGGGTCTAAGTGGCATAATGGGACTAAGTGGCATAATCGACCTCATAGGCCAAAGTAGCTAAATGGGGAAATGGGTCAAATGAGCCTAAGTGACCTAATCAGTGTAATGGTTCTAGTGGGCCTAAGCGGCCTAATCATCATAACATGCCTAATGGGCCTAAGTGGCCTAATGGGCCTAAGTGGCCTAATACTTCGAATAGGCCTAATGGGTCGGGTGGGATGAATGGGACTAATGGTCCTATGTTGCCTAATGGGCCTAATGGTACTAAGTGGCCTAATGAGCCTAATGGATGTAAGTGGCCAAATTGGCCTAATGGGCCTAATGGGCCTAAGTGGCCGAATAGGCATAATGGGCCTAAGTGGCCTCATGGGCCTCATGGGCCTAATGGGACTAATGGGACGAGGTAACCTAATGGGCTTAAGTGGCCTAATCAGCTTAATGGTCCTATTTAGGCATTAGGTATTAGTGTTCCAAATATAGTGTTTTAGGTCTAGGTTTTAGGATTTTTTTCATTATAATTTGCCTAAATTGGTCTAAATTGGCCTAAATGACCAAATGGCCAAATGACCAACGAGCCTAATGGCCCAATGAACTAATGGGCTAATGAACTAATGACCTAAATGACCTAATTGGTCTAAATATACTAATGTCTTAATAGCCTAATGGCATAATTGGCATAATGGACTAATTGGTACAAATGAACTAATTGGTCTAAATGGCTTAATTAGTCTAAATGGATTAAATGGTCTTATAGAATTAGATTTTCTAATGGGACTAATTGGCATAATTTACCTAATTAGCCTAATTATTCTAAATGGCCTAATTGATCCAAATGGATTAAATGGTTCGATTAGATTAAATGGTCTAATTGACCTAATTAGCCTATTTAGCCTAATTGGCCTAAATTCGCGAAAATGGTCAAATCACCAAAGGACCAATTGGACTAATGGTGTAATGAACTAATGGGATAATGTCCAAATGGAAAAATTAATCTAAATAGCCCAATGACCTAATTGGAATAAATGACCTAATTATTTTAAATGGCCAAATTGGTCCAAATGGATTAAATGATCTAATTGGATTAAATGGTCTAATTAGACTAATTGGCCTAATTGACCTTAATGGTCTAATTAGACTAATTTTCCTAATTGGATTAATGGCCAAAATGTCCTAATGGACTAATTGGACTAAATGGATTAAAGGCCTAAATTACCTATGTCCTAATAACATAATTGTCCTAGTGGACTAATTGTCCTAAACAACATAATTAGCCTAAAGGGACTAATTGGACTAAATGGTCAAATTAGCATAATTGGCCTAATTAGCCTAATTCTCATAAATGTACTAAATGGCCAATTAGCTATGTAGCCAAATGGACAAATGATCAAAATTACCAAGTGACTGAATAATCAAATAACACAACATAAATGGAATTATACCAAAATGAATAAACAAGTGGAATCCATACCATACACAGGTTTATATTTCCAATTAGTATGGATTGTTTATGTTATGTCACTAGTATTAAATTTATAATTAAATGTACATTTAGATGTTTCTTCATTTTATGGATTTATTCAACATCTAGAATTTTAATTCATTCTAGGTTTATCAATTTTGTATTATTCAATAATGTGGTATTATAATAATCAATGTCATTTTCAGAAAGCAACATTTTTCATCAAAGGTTTTGTGCCTCGAGCAAAATTATTTTCATTAACTAAGAATAAAAATAATGGAAATTATGTAAATCAAAAAACACAAGAAAATATTGTAAGTTTTTTTAATTATACTTCAAATTTTGATATGTAATTAATAATTAAATTTCTTGTTTATATTCTCAATAGTGTGTTCTAGAGGCGCTCAATGAGAAAGAAGATGACAACTTTGGGCCAAATGATCATTTGAGACAAGTATTAGGTGAAGAGCGCCATGGGAGAGTATATTGTCGACCCATGAAAAACATCATCCCCACTAAGTATTGGACCTCATTGAGTGAATCTCAAACCTATCAGACCACCGAGCTGAAAAATGCTCATGCAGAAGCAGATGAGGCCAAAAAAATAGCAATAAAAGATCTTGAAAGAAATAAATTGGTCACCAAACACTTCCTGAAAGATATGTCAGTTATAAGTCCACCACTTCCATCAGAGACTCTTATTACTTTTGATTCATGTATGACATAAATGTGATCTTTATATTATACCTAGATTGATTTCAATGAGGATCATAGTGGTGATCGAGCTGATAGCAGTGGTGGTGGTGGAGGGGCGGGGGTGGCGGTGGTGGTGGCAGTGTTTGTGATGAAGGCGGCAGCGGCGACGGTGGTGGTGGTTTCGATAAAAGTGAAAGCATGAAAAGATGTACGGTATATTAAAATTTATTTTAATAATTCTTTCCTGAAGCCAAGAGAGAGGGTCTTGCATGTCAAATTTAAAATTAATATATTTAATATTTAAATAAATAAATACCTATGCCTAGAAACTTTCTTCGTTAGTGAATGTTGATCATCCAAAAAGACCCTTTCAGATTACCATCATTGCACTGTGAGGATCCCAGGATAAAATCCCTCTAGAGGCAATCCATATATACTCCTATGATCTCTGAGAAACACCACTCGATCTCTAGGTGTTAGTGCATGAGTCCAATGTCTTATGTTGTTTGTTCTTGATCACTCATTCTTTGGTCTTGAAGAAATCTTTCTTGCACTTCTCATTATTGAGAGAGAGAGAGAAGGAAGAGTTGAGAGAGAATTCGTTGTGCGCAGCAATTTTCTATTCTCAATTTTTGGATGTTCTACCCAATAGACAAAGATGCCTATTTATAGAGTTGAGATTTAATTTAAAATATTATTTAATTGCATACTATACATTAAATAACATTAATTAAGTTCAATAAATCTCATACCACATAATATTATTATATAATTATTATTTGTTAGCGCACGCCAACTTGCACAATAAAAAATATTATATAACGGTCTTGCTAATAAATATTTGTAAATGGACTCAGTCTTGGTCCATTCAAACTCCTCAATCATTTATTAAACAACCGAATAAATGTTTTATTCATAAATAAATATTTTATTTACAATATACCGAATAAATATTTATTAAAATATTAAATAAATAAAATAAATATTTTATTCACATGTCGGCGAATAAATATTTATTTAATTTATGTGATCGATATAAATTGAATAAAATTATTTCTCAAACTTAAGAATAATATTTATTCCATTAATTAAACTCAAATAGAATTTAATCAAGATCAAATGAAACACTTAGTGTGTGACCCTCTAGGATTCCTTATCATTGACATTAGGTGGACTTGCCTAAAGTATGAGATTACTATCTAGCAACGGGTCAAATCACCCAAGAGAAAGAAGTTGATGTCGCAACATCGAAAACCACATACAAACACTCACTGTTTAATATAATCTCTTTGTCACAATATCTCATCAAGAAGGTTGCACATTTGTGTCACCAACCTATATGATAAATATGTATTCCTTTGACTATCTGAAATAAACACATCATTACACCATGGACATGGAATTTAATGCAAGGGTTTTATTCCAATCAAAGGGTTGATATATCATCTTCTTTAAAGATATAAGGGAAAAATCCTTCCTCGACTTATTCAAAAATGACATGTCACTCGTGACACACCCAACGTATCCAACTTTTCCATGAGCTGTTATCGTCATGGATTACGACATACATCTAAGTATTCGAGTTTTGGCATGCTTTAATAATATTATTAAACTCTAAGGACCATCTCACACACTCATAGATAGGAATATCTGATGACACCAAAACATCCGAAATTCCTTCTAGTGGGTCTGTTCTCATAATCTCTCGTCTTGCATATTAACAAGTGCGAACTTCATGGGAAGAAGACTCATCTGCTTATGAGTACTTGAACCTAACAGTCTATGTACTTTGTGTCCCTTCATAGTATGTTATCTAAATGGCCTAAATGGCCTAATTGGCCTAATTGGCCTAAATTGGCCTAAATGGCCAAAAATGGCCTATTCGGTCTAAATGGTCTAAATTGGTCTAAATGGCCCAATTGGACTAAATTGCATAAATTAACTAATTGGATTAATTTTTCTATTTGTCCTAAATGGATTAAATTTTCCTAATGGTCCTAAATGGCCTAATTGTCATAAATGACCTAAATTAACCTAATTGGCCTAATTGACCTAAATTGCTAAATAGTCTAATTGGTCTAATTGTCCTTAATGGTCTAATTGGCCTAAATGACCTAAATTTACCAAATCGTATTAAATGTAATAATTGGAATAATTGACCTAAATGGACTAAATTGGCCTAAATGGACTAATTGGGTGAATTGGCTTAAATGGTCTAAATTAGCCTAAATAGCCTAAATGTCCTAAATTGGTCTAAATGAACTAATTGGTCTAAATAGCCTAAATAGGACTAAATGACCTAAATTTTCTTATTGGAATAATTGGCCTAAATGACCTAAATATACTAAATAACCTAATTGTCCTAAATGTTCTAAATGACCTAAATGAACAAATTGAGTAATTGGCCTAAATGGCTTAAATGGCCTAAATTGGCCTAAATGGTCTAGCTAGCCGAATTGGCCTAAATGGACTAATTGGCCTAAATAGACTATATGGAATAATTGGAATAATTGGCCTAATTAGGATAAATGGACTAAATGGACAAAATTGGCATAATTGGTCTAAATGGCCTAAATTGGTCTAAATGGTCTAAATGGCCTAATTGGCCTAAATGACCTAAATCGCCTAAGTGGACTAATTGGCCTAAATGGCCTAAATGACCTAATTGTTCTAATTGGACTAAGTGGCCTAAATTGACCTAAATGTCCTAAATTGGACTAAATGGAATAAATTGGCCTAAATGGCCTAATTCGCCTAATTGGCCGGAATTGCCTAATTGGCCTATTTTTCCTAATTGGTCTAAATGAGTTAAATTTTACTAGATGGCCTAATTGTAAAAAAAGGACTAAATGGACAAAATTGTTCTATTGGGGATAATTGGTCTAAATGGCCTAAATGGCATAATTGGGCTAAATTGCCTAAATTGTGTAATTGACCTAATTGGCCTAAATGGCATAGTTGGGCTAAATTGCCTAAATTGTGTAATTGACCTAATTGGCCTAATTGGATTAAATTGCCTAAATTGGTATAAATAGCCTTAATGGACAAAATTTTCCTAAATGGCCTAATTGGATTAAATTTCCTAAATTGCATAATTAGCCTAATTTGACCAAATGGCTAAAGTTGGCCTAATCACTTTAAATGGCCTAATTGACCTAATTGACCTAATTAGCCTAAATTTACTAAATTGGATTAAAGGGAACAATTGACCGAATTGGCCTAAATGATCTAAATTGTCCTAAATGGATTAACTGATCTAAATTGGCCTAAATGGCATTATTAGCCTAAATGTCCCAAATTAGCCTAAATGGCCTAAATGAACTAAATTTCCTAATTTTCCTAATTGGAATAATTTTCATAATTGACTTAATTGGCCTAAATTGGCCTAAATGGCCTAAATCTTTTAATTGGACTAAATTCCCTAAAGGGCCAAAAATGGACGAATTGGACTGAATTGGTCTCATTAGCCTCATTGGCCTAAATGGCCTAAATTATCCTAAATTTCCAAAATGGCCTAATTGGCCAAAATGGCCTAATTTCCCTAATTGTCCTAAATGACCTAAATAGGCCTAAATGGACTAATGGGCCTAATGGGCCTAAGAGTCGAATGAGTCTAAGTAGCCTAAGTGGTCTAATAGGTCTAATGGGCTTAAGTGGCCAAATGGACCAAATGGGTCTATTGGGCTTAAGTGGCCTGATGGGGCTAAGTGGCCTAATCGGCCCAATGAGCCAATTAGGCCTAAGTGGCCTAATGGGTCTAATGGGAATAATGGGATTAATGGACTAATTGGCCATATGGGTCTAAATTAACCTAAATAGCCTAAATGTCCTAAATTGACCTAAATGGCCTAATTGGCCTAAATGGCCTAAATTAGAAAAAATGACTTAAATTGTCTAATTAGCCTAATTGGACTAAATGAACTAAATGGACCAAATGGAATAATTGGCCTAAATGGCATAAATGACCTAAATGAACAAATTGATTAATTAGCCTAAATGTCCAAAATGGCCTAAATTGGCCTAAATTGTCTAATTGGCCTAATTGGACTAAATGGATTAATTAGCCTAAATGGAAAAATTGACCTAAATGGACTAATTGTACTAATCGGTCTAATTAGGCTAAATTACCTAAATTAGCCTAAATGGCCTAAATTGGATTAACTGGTCTAAATGGCCTAATTGGCCTAAATGATCTAAATGGACTAATTGATATAATTGGAGTAAATGGCCTAAATGACCTAAATGACATAAATGAACTAATTGGTCTAATTGGAAAAAGTGACCTAAATTGACCTAAATGGCCTAAATTGACCTAAATGACATAAATTTCCCTAAATTGCATAATTGGTCTAATTGGCATGAATTGCCTAATTGGCATAATTTTCCTAATTGGACTAAATGAGCTAAATTGGCCTAAATGGCCTAATTTTACTAAATGTCCTAAATGGCCAAAATTTGTCTAATTTTCCTAATTGGTCTAAATGGCCTAAATTGGCCTAAATGGAATAATTGGACTAAATTACCTAAATTGTGTAATTGACCTAATTGGCCTAATTGGCCTAAATGGCCTAAATTGGTCTAAATGGCCTAAATGGACAAAATTTTCCTAAATGGACTAATTGGATTAAATTTCCCAAATTACATAGTTGGCCTAATTGGGCCAAATGGTCAAAATTGGCCTAATCGAACTAATTGACCTAATTGGTCTAAATTTCCTAAATGGTTTCAATGGAATAAATGGATGAATTGTCCTAAATGGTCTAAATTTCCCTAAATAGACTAAATGACCTAAATTAACCTAAATGGAACAATTTGCCTAAATGTCCTAAATTTCCTAATTGGCCTAATTGGCCTAATTGAATTAATGTGCCTAAATTGACCTAAATAGCCTAAATCTTCTAATTAGCATAAATGCCCTAAAGGACCTAAATTGTCCTAATTGGCCTGAATTGGTCTCATTGGCCTCATTGGCCTAAATGGCCTAAATTTGGCCTAAATGGCTTAATGGCCTAATTTTCCAAAATAACATAAATGGACCAATTGGCCTAATTGGCCTAAATAACCTAAATTGGCCTAAATGGACAAATGGGCCTAATGGGACTAAAGGTCGAATGGGCCTAAGTGGCCTAGGTGTCCTAATGGGTCTAATGGGTTTTAAGTGGCCAAGTGGGCCAAATGAGATTTAAGTGGACAAATGGTCCAAATGGGCCAAATGTTGTGTTTGAGGTGGACCGATGCATTGTTCACGAGAGAGAAGCTCTGAGTTTTAGAGATAAGAATAAGTTTCCCTATTCACTTTTTTGAAGAAGTTTTAACGGATTGATGTGAAAGAGAAGAGACAAGATCACAACATTGTACTCAGTTGATCATCATACTTAGTGTTTATCATACTCATACAATTACCTTATTCCTATTTTCAATCACATTCGTTTGATCATCGTATCGAGCTTGGTTAATCAAATTGGGATTTTCATAATAGGTCTTCCGGACTGTGGAAGATGGAGAATTGAAGTGGTGTCGATTCATCTTTACCGTATTCTGTCAAAGTTATATTTTTCATACTGGGGAGAATCGTATCGAGAAGAATCGTATCGGGAAAATTATATCAGGAAGAATCATATCAGGGAGAATCGTACTCAATGGAATCGGACTAGGAAAATCATACTGGGAAAATCAGACTTGATTTTTTCTCTTAACAAAGTCCAGGAAGTTCTTACCATATTCTGGGTAAGAAATTGAATAAGTGTTTTCAATTGAATACATTTGTGGAATTAAAAATAAGCATAGGTAACAATATTAGTTACATAATCATTGCATTACCCTATTTGTGCTAAGAGGGTGCACATGAACTATTGGGTTGTTTACATGGTGCTACATGAGTGAAAGGGTGTATCCTACTCATTGTAATCCAATGATTATTTTCTAGTGGATTGTGTGGTATTGGATCACTTCCATACCAAACCAAGGATGTAGCTATTCTTATTGAATAGTGAATATTGCAAATACTTGTGTTCATGTGGATGTGTGTTTGAATTGTTTTCAGTAGGGAATATAATCTTTAACTAGAGGTGAAGGTTATTTCATTTGAAAAGAAATATAAGAGAAAAAAGTATCATTGATTCACCCCCTCCCCCTCTCAGTGATACAATCATCCATTGGGCACTTTCAACTAGCCTACCAAGGGGCCTAATAGGCCGAATGGACCTAACAGGCATAATGGGCCAAATGGGCCTAAGTGGTCAAATGAGGTTAATTGGCCTAAGTGGCCTAATAGGATGAATGGGCCTGAGTGGCCTAATGGGTCAAATGGGCCTAATGGCCCTAACGGGCCTAAGTGACCAAATGGGCCCAATGGGCTGAATGGGCACAACTGGCCTAACTGGCCTAATTTCTTTAATGGGTCCAATGAGCCTCATGGGTCTAACCGGCCAAAGTGGCCTAATGGGCCTAACTAGCCTAAGTGTCCTAATGGGCCTAATGGGATGAATGATCCTAAGTGGCATAATGGGCACAATGATCCTAACGGGCCTAACTGGTCAAAGTGGCTTAATGGGCCTAACTAGCCTAAGTGGCCTAATGGGCTGAACAGGCCTAAGTGGTGTAATGGGCAGAATGAGCCTAAGTAGCCCAATGGGATGAATGGGCCTCAGTGGCCCAATGGGCCTAATGGGATGAATGGCCCGAATGAGCCTAAATGGCCTAATGGGCCTAAGTGGCCTAATGGGCCTAATAGGCCTAATGGGCCTAAGTGGACGAATGAGCCAAATGGTCCTAAGGGGCATAATAGGCCTAATGGGCATAATGGGCATAATGGGTAGAAGTGGCCTAATGGGACTAATGGGCCTAATGGGCCTAAGTGGCCTAAGTAACCCAAGTGGCCCAATGGGCCTAAGTGGTGTAATAGGCCAAATTGGCCTAAGTGGCCTAATGGGACTAAGTGACCTCTTGGGACTAACGGTCATGATGGGCCAAAGTGGCCTAAGTGGCCTAATGAGCCTAAGTGGCCTAATCGGCCTGAGTGGCCTAATCGGCCTAGTGAACTAAGTGGCCTAAGTGGACTAATAGCCTTAATGGGCATAAGTGTCCAAATGGTCCTAATGGGCCTAATGGGCCCAATGGGCCTAGTGGGCCTAAGTGGTTGAAGTGGCCTAATGGGCCTAAGTGGCCTAATGGGACTAATGGGCCTAAGTGGCCTAATGAACCTAAGTGGACTAAGTTGTATAATGGGCCTAATGGGACTATGTTTCCTAATGGGCCTAATGGGGATAATAGCCCTTAGTGGCCTAATGGGCCTAATGGGTCTGAGTGGCCTAATGGTCCTAATGAGCCTAAGTGGACTAATGGGCCTAATGGGCCTTAGTAGCCTAATGGGCCTAAGTGGCCTAATGAGTTGAATGAGCCTAAGTGGCTGAATGAACCAAATGGGCCTCAGTGTCCTAATTGGCCGAATGGGCCTAAGTGGCTGAAGTGACCTAATGGGCTGAATGGGTCTAAGTGGACAAATGGGCATAAGTGAAAAAATGGACCTAATTGGCCTAATTGGCCTAATGGGCCTAAGTGGTTGAATGGGCCCAATGGGCATAACGGGCCAAAGTGGCTTGAGTGGACTAATGGGCCAAATGGGCCTAAGTGTTCTAATGGGACTAAGTGTGTTAATGGGTCTAAGTGGCCTCATGGGCCTTATGGGCCTTAGTGGACTAATGAGCCTAATGGGCCTAAGTGGTCTAAGTGGCCTAATGGGCCTAATTGTACTAATTGGCCTAATGGTCCTAAGGGGCCTTAGTGGACTGATGGGCCTAATGGGCCTAATGGGCCTTAGTGGACTAATGGGCCTAAGGGGTCTAAGGGGTCTAAGGGGCCTAATGCGCCTAATATGCCTCAGTGTCCTAATGGGCCAAATGGCCTGAGTGGCTTGAGTAGCCTAATGGGAATAATGGGCCTAAGTGACCTAATGGGCCTAAGTGGCCTAATGGTCCTAAGTGGAACAATGGGCTTAAGTGGCCTAAGTGGCCTAATGAGCCTAATTGGGCTAAGTGGCCAAATGGACCAAATGGGCCTAAGTGGACTAATGGGCCAAATGGTCCTAAGTGTCCTAATGGATCTAATGGGACGAATGAGCCTAAGTGGCCTATGAGGCCTAATTGGTCTAATGGGCCTAAGTGGCCTAATGGGCTTAGTGGGACTCAGTGGCCTAATGGGCCTAAGTGGCCAAAGTGGCCTAATGGGCCTAATGGGTCTAAAGGGCCTAAGTGGCCTAATGATATGAATGGGCCTAAGTGTCTTAATGGGTCTCAGTGGCCTAATGGCCCTGATGGGCCGAATGGGCCTAAGTGGCCTAAGTGGCTTAATGAGCCTAATTTTCCTAAATGGCCTAATGACCCGAATGTGACTAAGTGGCCTAATGGGCCTAATGGGACTAATGGGACTAATGAGTTTAATTGGACTAATGGGCCTAAGTTTCCTAATGGGACTTAGTGGCATGATGGGACTAATGGGCCTAATGGGGCTAAGCATCCTAAGCAACTTAATGGGCCTAATGGGCCTAAGTGACCTGATGAGCCTAATGGGCCTGATGGGCCCAATGGTCCTAAGTGGCCTAATGGGACTGATGGGCCCAATGGTCCTAAGTGGCCTAATGGGACTGATGGGCCTGATGTGCCTAATGAGCTTAATGGGCCTCAGTGGCCTAATGATTTGAATGTACCTAAGTGGCCTAATGGGCTTAATGGGCCTCATGGGCCTCATGGGCCTGATGGGCATAATGGGCTGAATGGGCCTAATGGGAAAGATGGGTTTAATGGGCCTAACTGGCCTAAAGAGATGAATGAGCCTAAGTGACCTAATGGTCCTCATGGGACTCATGGCCCTAATAGGCCTAAGTTGCCCAATAGGCTTGATGGGACAAATGGGACAAATGGTCCTCAGTGGCTTCATGGGACTCGTGGGCCTAATGGGCCTAAGATGCCTAAGTGACCTAATGTGTCTAATGGGCCTAATGGCCCTGATGGGCATAATGGGTTTAAATGGACTTTGTGGCCTAATGGGCATAATGGGCCTAAGTGGCTTAATGAACTGAATGGGCCTAATTGGACTTACGGTCCCAGTGGGCCTAAGTGGCCTAATGGGCCTAATGGGTATAAGTGGCCTAATGGGATTGATGGGCCTAATGGGACTCAGTGGCCTCATGGTCCTAATGGGTCGAATGGGCCTCATGGGCCTAAGTGGCCTAAATAGCTGAATGGGCCTAATGGGCCTAATGGTCCTAATGGGCCTCATGGGCCTAATGGCCCTAGTGGACCTAAGTGGCTTAATGGATCGATGGGCATGATGGGCCTAATGGGCTTCAATGGACCAATGGACCTAATGGGCCTGATTAGCCTGATGGCCATAATGGTCCTAAGTGGCCTAATGTGCCTAAGTGGCCCAATGGGCCTAATGAGCCTAAGTGGCCTTATGGGCCTCAATGGACGAATGGGCCTGATGGGCCAGATAGGCCAAATGGGCATAATGGGGAAAAGTGGACCAATGGGACTAAGTGGACTAATGGTCCCAATGGTCCTAATGGTCCTAATGGTCCTAAGAGGCCTAAGTGGCCTCATGGGCCCAATGGGCCTAATGAGTATAAGTGGCCTTATGGGTATAATGGGCCTCATGGGCCTAAGTGGACTCATGGGACTGATGGGCCGAATGGGCCTAATGAGTCTCATGGGCCTAATGGACATAATGGGCCTCCTAGGCATAAGTGTCCTAATGGGATTAGTGGGTCTAAGTGGCCTAAGTGGCATAATGGGCGTAATTGGCCTCAATGGACAAATGGTCCCAGTGTGCCTAAAGGTCCAAATGAGCCTAAGTGGCCCCGATGGGCCTAATGGGCCTCATGGTCCTAAAGGGCCGACAGGGGCTCATGGGCCTAATGGGCCTAAGTGGCTTAAAGGGACTATGGTCCTAATCGGCCTAAGATCACTAAATGGCCTAGGTGGCCTAATGGGACTAATGGGTTAATGGGCCTAAGTGTCTAAATGGGCCTATGTGGCTAAATGTGCCTAAGTGGCATAATTGGGCTAATCGACCAAATGAGCCTAATGGTCCAAAGTGGCCTAAGTGTCTTAATGGTCCCAATGGGCCTAATGGGACGAATGGGACGAATGGGTTTAATGGGAATAATGGGTCTAAGTGGCCTAATGGGACTAATGGGCCTATGTGGCCTAATGGGACTCAATAGCCAAATGGGCCTAATGGGCCTAGTGGGTTTAATAGGTCTAATGGGCCTAAGTGGCCTAATGGACCTAAGTGGTAAAATGGGCATAATGGGACTAAGTGGCCTCATGGGCCTCATGGGCCTAATGGGCCCAAGTGGACTAATAGTCCCAAGTGGCCTAACCCCCCTAATCGACTGAATGGACCTAATGTGCCTAAGTAGCCTAATGGGCCTAATGGGACTAATGGGCCTAATGGGCCTAATGGGCCTAAGGGTCCTAATGAGCCTAGTGGGATTAAGTGGCCTTTGTGGCCTAATCAGCATAATCGACTGAATTAGACTAATGGGACTAATGGGCCTAAGTGGCCTAATGTGGCTAATGGGGCTAATGGGCCTAATCCTTAAGTGGACTAATGGACCTAATTAGGATAATGGGCATAATGGGCTTAAGTGGCCTAAGTGGTCTAATTGGCCTAGTCGTCCAAATGATCCTAATGGGCCTAAGTGGCCTAATGGGCCTAAGTGGACTAATGGGCTTAGGTGGCCTAATGGGATTAATTGGACTAATGGGCCTCATGGTCCTATGTGGCCTAAGTAACATAATGGGACTAATGGGCCTAATGGGCCTAATGGGCCTAATGGTTCTAAGTGGCCTAATGAGCCTAATGGGCCTTAGGTGCCTAGTAGACCTGATTGGCCTCATGGACATAATGGTCCTCAGTGGACCAATGTTCCTAAGTGGCCCAATGGGCCTCAGTGGTGGAATGGGCCTAATGGGCCTAAGTGGTCAAATGGGCCTAATGGTCCTGATAAGTTGAATGGGAAGAATGGGGAAAAGTGGAACAATGGACCTAAGTGTCCTTATGGTCCTAATGAGCCTAAGTGACCTAATGGGCCTAAGTGGCCTAATGGGCCTAAGTCCCTAATGTGCCTAAGTGGCCTAATGTGCCTAAGTGGCCTAATGTGCTTGATGGGCTGAATGGGCCTCATGGGTTGAATGGTCCTAAGTGGCCTATGTGTCCTAATGGGATTCATGGGCCTAAGTGGCCTAATGGGCCTAGTGGGTTAATTGACCTAAGTGTCTGAATGGCCCTGATGGGCATAGTGGGCCTAATGAGCCTTCGTGGCCTAATGGGACTCATGGGCATAATAGGCCCAATGGGCATAATGGGTCTCATTATCCCAATGGGCCCTATAGGCCTAAGGGCCTAATGGGCCTAATGAGCCTAATGGGACAAATGGTTCTAATGGGCATAAGTGGTGTAAGTGGCCGAATCAGCATAATTTGCATAAGTGGCCTAATGGGCCTAATGGGTCGAATGGGCCTAATGACCTTTAGTGGCTGAATGGGCATGATAGGCCCTATGGGTATAATGGGACTAATGGGCCAAAGTGGCCAAAGTGGCCTAATGGGCATAATGGGCATAATGGGCTAAATTGGCTTAAGTGGCTTAAGGGGGCCAATGGGCCTAAGTTGTCGAATGGGCCTAATGGGCCTAAGTGGAGGAATGGACCTAATGGGACTAAGTGGATAAATGGTCCTAATAGGCATATGTGGCCTAATGGGCCTATGTGGATGAATGGGCCAGATGGGCCTAATGGCCCACAAGGGCCTCAAGTGCCAAATGAGCCTAAGTGGCCTCATGGGCCTAATGGGAATAAGTGGAATAATGGGCCTAATGGGCCTCATGGTCCTAATGGGCCTAAAGGGCCTCCTAGGATTAAGTGGTTGAGTGGGCCCAATGGGCCTAAGTGGTCGAAGTGTCATGATGGGCTTAATGGGCCTAAGTGGTCGAATGGGCCTAGTGGGCCTGATGGGCCTAATGGACCTAATGGGCCTCATGGTCCTAATGGGCCGAATGAGCCTAGGTGGCATCATGGTCCCAATGGAACTAATGGACCGAAGTGGCCTAATGGACCCAATGAGCCTAATTGGCCTAAGTGGTCTAATAGGCATGATGGGCCTAATGGGCCGCATGGGCCTCATGGACCAAAGAGACCTAAGTGTCTTAATGGGCCTAAGTGTCCTAATGGGCCTTGTGGGCTAGAGGTCCTAATGAGCCTAATGGGGCGAATGAGCCTAATTGGCCCGATGGGCCTAGTGGGCCTCATGGGCCTAATGGACCTAATGGTCCTAAGTTGCCTCATGAGACCAATGGGCATAATCGGCCTAATAGGACTAAGTGGGCTAAGTGGGTCTAAGGGGACTAATGGGTCGAAGGAGCCAAGTGGCCTAATGGGCCCAATAGGCCCAATTGGCCTCATTGGGCTAAGGGGCCTAATGGGTTGAGTGGGCCTAATGGGATGAATGGGCCCAATGGGCCTCATGGGAGAATGAGCCTAGTGGGCCCAATGGGCCTAACGATATTAATGGGCCTAATGGACATAATGGGCCCAAGTGGCCTGATGGGTCTAATGGGACTCATGGGTCTCATGGGCTGAAGTGGACTCATGGGCCCAAAGGTCCTAATGGGCCTAAGTGTCCTAATGGGCCTGATGGTCCTCCTGGGTCTAATGGGCCTCATGGGCCTCATCAATAGATTGCCCCTCATGGGCCTAATGGGACTAAAGGACCTAATGGGATTAATGGTCATGACTGGTCTAATGGGCCTAAGTTTCCTAATGGTCCTAATGGTCCTAATGGGCCTAATGGACCTAATGGACCTAATGGACCTAATGGCCCTAAGTGGCCTAAGTGGCCTAATCGGGATGGTCGACTGAATGGGCCTAATGGGCCTAAGTGGCCTAAGTGGCTTAATGGTTATAATGAGACTAATGGGTTTAATGGGCATAATGGGTCTAAGTGTCCTAATGGGCCTAATGGGACAACGTGGCCTAATGGGCCTATGAGGCCTAATCGGGCTAATCGACTGAAAGGTCCTAATGGGCCTAAGTGGCCTGAGTGGCTTAATGGGCCTAATGGGCCTAATGGTACTAATGTGACTAATGGGTTTAATGGGACTAATGGGCCTAAGTGGCCTAATGGGCCTACGTGGAATAATGGGCCTAAGTGGAAAAGTGGGCCAAATGGGGCTATGGGTTCAATGGGCCTAATGGGCCTAAGAGGATGAATAGGCTTAATGGGCCTCATGGGCCTAACTGGCCTAATGGGCCTAATGGGCCTAAGTGGCCTAAGGGGCCTAATGCGCCCAGGTTTCCTAATCCCCTTAATTTACTAAATGGGCCTAAGTGGCCTAATGGGGCTAATGGGTCGAAATGGCCTAATGGGCTTAATGACACTATTAGGCCAAATGGGCCTAATGGGCTGAAGTGGCCGAAGTGGCCTAATCGGCCTCATTGACTGAGTAGGACTAATGGGACTAATGGGCCTAAGTGGATGAATGGGACTTAGTGACCTAATGGGCCTAGTGGATGAAATGGACCAATGGGCCTAAGTGGCCTCATGGGCCTTAGTGGCCTAATGGGACTAATCGACCTAATGCGGCCTAGTGGCCGAAATTGCCTAATGGGCCTAAGTGGCCTAATTGGAATGATGTTTACAAACCCAGTTTTTTCTGAAAAAGACTTTGTAATATTCTTGATGTTATTCCAGAGCAGTGCCTTTAGACGGCGTGCGATTCTGAGCCCCGGTGTGGCCAGAATTAAATTTTCAGTGCGTTCACACTGGAAATGCCAAATAAATGGGATAAATCCTGAACGGTGATCCAGATCGGAGATCCGAGTGTACGAATGGGTCCAGAATGGGGTTTTTACCCTAGGAACGACATAAAGCGTGTCGACGCGGGACGTTTGAATCCCTTGCCCGCTTCTGGAACGTTAAACGGATAAATAAATAAATTAATTTATTCTTTTAATGGTTAAACTCGAGTAACTCCTAAACGGTATCTCGGACGGGAAAACCGAGGGCACGGTTGAGTCCGGAGCGTACTGTTTACCCTAGGAGGGGTATAGTATTCGCGGGCGCGACACGTTTGTGAAAAATGGCCCCAGGGGCGTTTTTGTAATTTGGCGGCCTCAGGCACTAAGTTTAATAACTTTTGAATGAGGCCTCGGATTAAAATTCCAAGACCGCTGTTGCGCTCGGAGTGTGTTTTTTAGCCTAGGGGAGGCTTAACCCCGACACCGCTGGAATTTTGGGTTCGGGGCTGTCGGGCGGGCGTTTAAGTGATTTGTACTTAAACACCCCCACCCCTTCTTCTTCTTCTTCTTCTTCCTCAAACCCTCCCCTCTCCTATATCTCCGGCGAAGCATCTCTGGTGAGGCGATCTCCAGTGAGGCACAGCGGTTCCGACGGTCCGCACACAAAGTGTCAGGATACGCCCTTTGAGGTAGGGGTTTATCGTTTTCATTTTCAATTTCCTGCAATCTTTGAGCTTAATTTATAGCATTGAACTATTATCCAATATTTGATTGATGCCCATGATCGCATAGTATGCTATCTAAGCTTTCTGACACCTGTCTCGGATTCACAATCCGATCTCCAAGGCCTCCGCAGCGGTCTGGCGAAGGTTCGTGGGTTTTGGGGTTCTCTGGCCGACACGGTGGTCCGGCGGTTTCAAGCAGCGGTGGCGCGGTGGTCCGGCGAGCTCCAGACGGTGGGGTGAAAGTGGGTTCCGACGAGGGGAGCCGGTCAGCGGGGCGGCCCAGCGAACGGCCGGCGAGAGCGCCGGCCGAGGATGCGGCGAGGGGCCGCGGTCGGGGTCATAGGCGCGCGACCCCACGAGGAGACCGAGACCCGCATGACGCGGGTCTCTGCGTGGACGCAACCGGACTTGTCAGTCGATTGGTGGAGGAGGCTCAAGCACTTGGTGTGCCCTTACAGACGATGGATAGGTTGGTCATGACTTCAGTAGAGCATAAGATTTCGGGAGCTTGGACCGCGTGCGGTGGTCGTAGTCGGGTTCCAGGTGGGGGACCCTTCCAGCTGTTTTCTTTTTTTTACCTGTTGCTGGGTTGTGGCACTTTTCTGGTTGGGTGCGTGTTTTTCCCCTTTTCTTTTTCAGTTACTTTCAGAACTTTCTTTGTACTTGTAGAGGTCGATGCACTTTGTGGTTTATATAAAGCAGTTTCCCTTCTTCTTTACTTGTCTTTTCTTTTACTCTACACTTTTGCATTGAGTGTGCCGCATGTGTGTGTGTACAGGTACTTAGGCAAAGGCCTCCCCGAGTTGTTGTGCCTTCGGCGCTAGTCACCATCCCCTGCCTATGGAGGCAGGCTTGGGGTAGTTGCGGCTCGAGCCCAGGTAGGGTCGGGTCGTGACAAATTTGTATCAAAGGTGGTTCAATCCTTGGGGCGTTGTGCGGACATCCCTAAAAAGGAATTGGTTGGGATTTAGGGAAACAGTGTTAACGTGTCTCAAGAGCGGCTCTCAGGCCAGGGAGTCCAGTGATGTTGCGGCGGTCGACGTATCCATTCACTAGGACCTTGATAACCCGCTTGTTGACTCGGCATGCTGAGACACTTGTTGCAGGGAAAAATTGGTTTGTGCATCACATAGGATTGAGTCTTTGACCATCCTTCTTGAGTCAGATCCCCATCGTTGATATTGGTATATACATATATGATCATCTGACCGTGGCACTCCTAGATAATATTCAGGATGTACCCGCGAAGATACCAGCTTTGGTGCATGACGACGACCCTGTGAGCTACGAGGCCTCATTCTAGGACCCATCATGTGAGCCCCTTTCTCCGGGTGGGCCGGTAGCGGCACCCCCACCTGTTGAGCAGAAGACAACTTCAGCAGAGCAGATGGGGCTTGAGCATAGGTTGTGCGCACTCCGTGAGTTCCAGCGGCAGAGACCGCTGAGGTTCAGTGGTGATCCAGACCCTCAGGTAGTAGAGGTTTGGCTAGAGGCAGTGGTTCGCCTTTTTAGGCTTGTGCAGACACTGACAGATCAGATAGTGGATTTGGCAGCCACCCTTTTTCGTAGAGAATCTTGGCGTTGGTGGAGTCTGGTGACTCAGTTTCTTGACGAGTCGTCGCTTTCATGGGGTGAATTTCAGTTGTTGTTTCATGAGGAGTTTTTACCCTCCTTCTTGCGCTCCGTTCAGATTTAGTAGCTCCTGTAGTTTCAGCAGGGAGGGATGACGGTGGACGAGTATGTGGCTAGTTTCGCAGACCATGCACGCTTTTACCCAGACTTGGTCCACGATGATAACTTCCGAGCACGGATGTTTGAGCAGGGTCTCCACCGAGATATTCATGCTTTCATAGTACCCTTGGGCATTTACACATATGTCGGGGTGCTAGAGAAGGCGTTGGTGACATAAAGCTTCATGTCACATTCTAGAGATTGGGGGTGGCAGCAGAAATGTTGGAGCCAAGATGTATGCCGCAGTTAGTGGGCATTAGCAAGCAGAACCTCGACGCATGTGGCTTTCTGACAACCAGGCTCCGGGGCATGGTTGTACACCACAGTGGCACCAGAGGGCACCAGTGCATCCCGAAGAGAGTTGGTTATATGCTTGCGATGGGCGAGGTCACCTGGTACGGGACTACCTGACCAGGCATGTAGAGAGCTTCGGGCAAACAGCAGGTGCACCACCATGACGAAGGCAGCACCATGATCAGAGTAGTACCCAGAGGGGTGGTGCTAGCAGAGGAGCTGGAGGAACTGGTAGTGGAGGATGGCTTTAAGAGGTCTTCTCATCACCACTAGGCGATCCACTATAGGCTCCAGGAACTGACAATTAGGACCGAAGACAGCCACGAGCTTTGGATGTCTACGATCCTGCAGAGCATGAGGTGATAAGAGGTACGCTCTACAGCTCTTCTACTTCTTGCAGTAGAATTGATTGACTCTGTGTGTGGAATGCTTTCCTACCTGCTCCTTGTTTGAGTTGTTATCAGGGTGGCGCAGGGCGTCGGTGTAACCCTGTATGGAAAAGGTAAAAAGGCATAGGACACTTATCTTTAGTCAATGGTGGTGACTCCTTCACCTTTTGAGCGTGTAAGAGAGTCTTGGTCATGGGAGATTGACTGTGAATCTTGTGTGACCAGATATCCTTGGGTGCTTCACCATATGTATATTCTGAAGGAGGTAATCACCAGGCCTTGTCCCATGTCCAAGCGGTGATTCCTATCACGGCGTGCGACTTAGAGGTTTGACCGGGGAGGTGAGCTACCCCTAAGGTCCTTCGGACCATTTGAGACTGTGCAGAGGGATGGCGAGGTTCCCTACCGCCTTGCCCTAACCCCAAAGGCTGGTTTGGGTGCGCGACGTCTCCCACGTGACTCACCCAAGAAGAGGTGTGCGTGCTCCTATGCACGACATCGGTGAGGGAAGACCTCATGTTAATGGATCAAATCCTTTGGTCTATGTGCGGTGGTGCAGAGCTGTGCATAAGTTCTTCTGGGTACGGAGGAGTCAGGTGCGGGCTGAGTACCCTGAGATTATTCCCTGGTTTTGCTTTTTGGGGAAAAAAATCTTGAAGGAGGGAATAATTTAAGAACCCAGTTTTTGCTGCAAAAGACTTTGGAATATTCTTGATGTTATTCCAGAGCAGCGCCTTCAGGCGGCGTGCGATTCCGAGCCCCGGTGTGGCCAGAATTAAATTTTCAATGCGTTCACACTGGAAACGCCAAATAAATGGGATAACTCCTGAACGGTGATCCGTATCGGAGATCCGAGTGTACGGATGGGTCTGAAATGGGGTTTTTACCCTAGTAAAGACGTAAAGTGTGTCGGCGCGGGACGTTTGTATCCCTCGCCCGCTTCTGGAAAGTTAAACGGATAAATTAATTAATTAATTTATTCGTTTAATGGTTAAACTCAAGTAACTACTAAACGGTACCTCGGACGGGAAAACCGAGGGCACTATTGATTCCGGAGTGTGCCGTTTACCCTAGGAGTGGTATAGTTTTCGCAGGCACGACTCGTTTGTGAAAAATGGCCCCAGGGGCGTTTTCGTAATTTGGCGGCCTCTGGCGCTAAGTTTAATAACTTTTGAACGGGGCCTCGAATTAAAATTATGATACCACCATTGCGCTCAGAGCATGGTTTTTATCCTAGGGTAGGCTTAACCCCGACCCCACTGGAATTTTGGGTTCGGGGCTGTCGGGCGGGCGTTTAAGTGATTTGTACTTAAACACCCCCACCCCTTCTTCTTCTTCTTCTTCTTCCTCAAACCCTCCCCTCTCCTCCAGCTCTGGAGAAGTAGCTCCGGTGAGGTGATCTCCGGTGAGGCGTAGCGGTTCCGACGGTCTCCACATGAAGCGTCGGTTTACGCCCTTTGAGGTAGGGGTTTATCGTTTTCGTTTTCAATTTCCCGCAATCTTTGAGCTTAATTTATAGCATCTAACTATTATCTGATCATCGATCGATGCCCATGATCGCATATTATGTTATCCGAGCATTCTGATGCCGGTCTCGGATTCACAATCCGATCTCCGTGGCCTCCGCAACGGTCCGACGAAGGTTCACGGGTTTTAGGGTTCTTTGGCTGGCACGGTGGTCCGGCGGTTTCAAGCGGCGGCGGCGCAGTGGTCCGGCGAGCTCCAGGCGGCGGCGCGACAGGGGGTTCCGGCGAGGGGAGCCGGTCAGCGGAGCGGCCCTGCGAACGGCCAGCTGAGAACGCTGGCCGAGGGTGCCGGTGAGGGGCCGCAGTCGGGGTCGCAGGCGTGCGACCCCGCAGGGAGACCGAGACGCGCATGACGTAGGTCTCAGCGTGGACGCGACCGGCCCTGTCGGCCGGTCGGTGGAGGAGGCGCCCGCGCGGCGTGCGGGCGAGGGCCTCACAAGAGGTGGCAGGCCACTATGCGGCGGTCCGCGAGTCCGGCTGGGCCGCGATCCCAGCGGGCTAGCCAGAGCGGGCCGGCCGGAGCGGGGCGGACCGGTCGGACCGGGCCGGTCCGGCCCAGGGGTAATTCCCCTTAGACCTTTGGACGCCCGTAACTTTTGCTATGGGAATCCGTTTTGTGCGCCGTCTATGGTGGCGTGAACATGATGCAGAGACGGACCTCTTGAGGTGATTTCGGGAGTTTTAACTTCCGAGACGAGGGGCTCGGGGGCACGACACATGCGTAAAGCAGCTAAGTGGGCTTCTCGAGAATTCTTGTTTTGGACGGCACAGATGCGTCCGATGTCCGTTTTAAGCGTTGTTAGTGGCGTTGGGACCCTGACACTGAGGTGAATATTTCCAGGGTGGTTTCAGGCATTGAGTCCGAAGTTGAGGTGCGGGCCCCACGACCCGTCTTTTGAGCTGCGTGCAGCGTTTCACAAATTTTTCATCGGACGTCCGTTCGGGGCGTGCGAGCAGTCGTTTTTGGGTGTTTTTCTGAAGGAATTGCTTTGGCGTAGTCTGCCCGCTCTAATTTTGCACACTGGTGTGGGCCCTGTGAGGGCCATTTCGGGAGTTGACGGTAGTTTTCAGCATTATCACCGGGTGTCCGTTTTGGACAAGTGATTAGTCCATCCTGTGTGCTTTTTCGAGAGGATCGCAACGGTGTGATCCATTTGTTTTGTTCCGGGACCGGGTTGCGGGTCCCATGAAGCACTAATCGTGTGCGGTGTACCGGAATGGATCTTTTTCCCTGGATATCCGTTGCACTCAAGTGATCAGTCCTTTTAATGTGTTTTCCCAAGGGGATTGCAATGGTGCGATGCGCCCGACTATTTTTGGGGCCGAGGCTCGGGATCACAGGACGCCGATCAGGCATGAGGTGGTATTGGTGGATTTTTCGTCGGATATCTGTTTGAGGCGAGTAAGTAGTCTATCTCGCATGTTTTTCCACAAGGATTACAACGGTGTGATCTGTTCAGGCGAGCGGAGCCTTTTACATGATCTTATTAAATGTAAAAGGTGCCCTGGTGGCGATCCTTCTACTGTGTTTGTAGCGGACCCTTGACGTGTGTTCGCGTGCACTCCTAGGAGAGTGAGGTTGGTGTTTAAAGAGATGTGGTTGGTTGTACCCCAGTCATTGAGGCAGCAAGTTGGAGCTGTTACGTCACGCCTTCGCGTTGACGCTGGGTGTCGTGTGCACGTTAGCCTTTTTGGATGGAGACGCGACATACTCTGGGAGTATGTGGGAACGCTTGGAGGTACATGTGGTTGTTTATACCTGATAATGTTTGTGTGTTCAGTTGGGGTTGACTTGGGGACACACGTCGTGTGGGCCCCATGTGCGTGCCATGCTCTGCTTTGCATACCTTTGACCTCTCGCAACATAGAGGGTCTCTTGGTTCTTTTTTGTTGACTAGTGGGGTTGAGTTTTTTCCCATGGCTTTGTGCTCGATGGTTTAGATTAGCAGGGTTGAGTGGTTTCCCCTAGTCTTGTTTCGGAGTCAGATGGTTTCACAATACCCACTCCGTGTTCGGTCGAATAGTGTTGTACCATCCAGTAGAGATGCCCAGAGCAGTTCTGGGTTTACTCTCCAGCGGGGCTGGGAAATGGGTTACTCATCGACTTCTCATGGTTTACTCTCTAGCAGAGACTAGGCAGTGGGTCACCTGAAGACTCTTGAGGGTCTACCCTCCAGCAGGGTTGGGCAGTGGGTCGCTCGTCGTCTTGTTCCGGGTGTACCCTCTAGCAGGGCTGGGCAGTGGGTCACCCGTCGACTTCTTCCAGGTCTACCCTCCAGCAAGGCTGGGCAGTGGGTTGCCTGACGACTTATTCTAGGTTTACCCTCTAGCAGGGCTGGGCAGTGGGTCGCCTGATAATGTATTATGGTTTACCCTCCAACAAGGCTGGGCAGTGGGTCACCCGATATCATATTATGAATTACCCTCCAGTAGGGTTGGGCAGTGGGACACCCGTTGACATTCCAGACTCAGTCCTTTCTACTAGGCTAGTCTATGGATTTCCTCCATGATTATCAGAGCGGGACCCTTGGTTGTACGGGTCAGTGATAGAACGATCTTGAATTTGAGGAGACCTCTCGACTGCGGGGCAGCGATGAGTTGTGGTTTGACTTTCCCCCAGAACTCTCAAGTACGAGGAGCACTTTCCCCACTGAGACGCGTCCTTGTGACGCGACCCAAAACCGTACGGGCGAGTCAGTGCTGCCCAAAGCAGATAGTGTTGAGATGCAGTGATTGAACCCTTGACTTGTAGTTCAGGGCAGACGTGCGGGATGCTGGGCATCGATGGTGTTTTCTTCTGGGACAGTTGGCTACTCTTTTCTTGGGATGAGCTATGGGATGGAGATCCCCTTAAGATCTTGTTTGGGATTCTTTATTGAGAATATGGACTCGTATATAACTTGTTCTAGTACCCAGTTCTTGGGTTTGGTTGCTCTCCTTCCAATAGAGGTGAAGACGCGCGGGGTATTCCACATGCTTTCCATGTCAAGCTTCTCGTGGTTGGATGATTCTACTCTCCTGCTATAGGTAGCGAAGACTCGATGAGAAGTTTATCTTCTCACCATTTCCAGCTCCTTGTGTCTAGATGAGTCTACCTTCTTTCTTATTATTGGGTTGATCTGGACTCTTTACTGCACTCTTGGTTGTACTACTTTACTTTTCCCGTTCGCTCTACTACTCACCCTTCGGTACCTCCTTTGTTGTTACCTCAAGCCTTCGGGGTACCCTACTAAGTTTTTTTATACTCACCCCTACTTGGGCTTTTCCCGCACTTGGTGTGCCCTTACAGACGATGGACAGGTTGATCGTGACTTTAGTGGAGCATAGGAGTTCGGGAGCTTGGACCGCGTGCGGTGGTCGTAGCCGGGTTCCACGTGGGGGACCCTTCCAGCTGTTTTCTTTTTTTTACCTGTTGCCAGGTTGTGGCACTTTTCTGGTTGGGCACGTGTTTTTTCCCTTTTCTTTTTCAGTTACTTTTAGCACTTTCTTTGTACTTGTAGAGGTCGATGCACTTTGTGGTTAATATATAGCAGTTTCCCTTTTTATTTACTTGTCTTTTCTTTTACTCTGCACTTTTTTATTGAGTGTGTTACGTGTGTGTGTGTACAGGTACTTAGGCAAAGGCCTCCCTGAGTTGGTGTGCCTTTGGAACTAGTCACCAGCCCCTGGCCTATGGATGCGGGCTTGGGGTAGTTGCGGCTCGAGCCCGGGTAGGGTCGGGCCGTGACATGATGGGCCTAAGTGGTCTAATGGACCTAAATTGTCTAATGGGACTAAGTGGACTAATGGGCCCTAAGTGGAATAATGGGCCTAACTGTCCTAATGGGCCTATGTGGGCTAATTGGCCTAATGATAATAATGGTCCTAAGTGGACTAAGTGTCCTAATGGGCCTAAGTGTCCTAATGGGTCTAAGTGGCCTAATGGACCTAATGGGTCTAATGGGCCTGGGTGTCCTAATGAGATTAATGGGCCTCAGTGGCCTAATGGGCCTAAGTGTCCTAATCAGACTAATGGGCCTAATGGGTCTCAATGGCCTAATGGGACTAATGGTATTAATGGGTCTAATGGGCCTAAGTGGCCTAATGAGACGAATGGGCCTAAGTGGCCTAATGGGCCTAATGGGTCTAAGTGGCCTAAGGGGCCTGATGGGCCTAATGGGACTAAGTGGCCTAATGTGTTGAACATGCCTAAGTGGCCTAATGAGCCTAATGGGCCCAAGTGGCCTAATAGGCACGATGAGCCTGATGAGCCTAATGGGCCTAATGGAACGAAGTGGCCTAATGCGTTGAATGGGCCTAAGTGGCATGATGGGACATATGGGCATAATGTGTCGAATGGGTCAAAGCGACCTAATGGGCTTGATGGGCCTGATGGGTATAATCTTCCTATGTGGCCTAATAAGCTTAATGTGCCTAAGTGGCCTAATGGGACAAATGGGCCTCATGGGCCTAATGGGTCTAAGTGGCCTAATTGTTTTGATGGTCCTGATGGGCTAGATAGGCCTAATGGGCCTTAGTGGCCTTAGTGGCCTTATGGACCTCATGGGCCTAATGGGACTAATTGTCCTAAGTGGCCAAATGGGCCTATAGGGCCTAATGGGCATTAGTGGCCGAATGTGCCAAATGGGGATAATTGGCCTAATGGCCCTGATGGGCCTAATGGGCGAAATGGGCCTATATGGCTTAATGTTCCTAACTGGCCTCACTGGCCTAGTGGGCCTAAGTGGCCTAATGAGCCGAATGGGCCTAAGTGGACTAGTGGGCCTAATAGACCGAAGTGGACTAATGAGCCTAATGGGCCTAAGTGGTCTAATGGGATTAAATGGCCCAATGGGCCTAAGTGGCCTAATGGGCTGAGGTGGCCTAATTGGCCTTAGTGGACTAATGGTATGAATGGGCATGAGTGTCCTAATGGTCCTAATGGGCCTTAATGGCATAATGTGACTGATGAGCCTAATGGGAATGAGTGGCTGAAATGGCCTAATGGGCCTAATGGTTCACAGTGGCCTAATGGGCCAAATCAGCATAATGGGCCTAAGTGGCCAAATTGGCATAATGGGCCTAAGTGGCCTTATGGGCCTAAGTGCCTTGATGGGCCTAAGTGGCCTCATGGGCCTAAGTAGACTAATGGGCCTAAGTGGCTTCATGGGTTTGATGGGCCTAATGGGACTAGTGGGCCTCAGTGGACACATGGGCTCAATTTTCCTAATGGGGCCTAAGTAGCCTAATGGGCCTAAGTGGCCTAAGTGGCCAAATTGGCCAAAGTGGACTAGTGGAGCTAATGGGACCTAGTGGCCTAATGGGACAAATGAGCCTAAGTTGCCTAAGTGACCTAATGTCCCTAATGGGCCTAGTGCGCCTTAGTGGACAAATGGTCCTAATGCGCGTAAGTGGCTGAATGGGCCTAAGTGGCTTAATGATCCAAATAGGCCTAAGTGGCCTAATGGGCCGAATGGGCCTCAGTGTCCTAATGGGCCTCAGTGGCCTAATGGGCCTAATGGGCATGAGTGGCTGAAGTGGCCTAATGGGCTGCAATGGCCTAAGGGGCCTAATCGACCTAAGTGGCTAGAAATTCCAAATGGGCCTAAGTGGCCTAATTGGAATAATGGTTCGAAGTGGCCTAATGGGTCTAAGTGGACTTATGGGCCTAATGAGCCTAAGTGGCTTAATGGGCCTAAGTGGGATAATTAGCCTAAGTGGCCTAATGGGATTAATGGGCCAAAGTGGAATAATGGGCCATAGTGGCCTGATGGGCCCAATGGGTCATAATGGCTTAATGGACCTATGGGACTGAATGGGCTTAAGTGGCCCAATGGGCCTCAATGGCCTAATGTGCCTAATGGTCCCAAGTGGTCTAAGTGGCCTAATTGGCATAATGGGCATAAGTGGCCTAATGAGCCGAATGAGTCTAATGGGCCTGATGGGCCTAATGGGCCTAAGTGGCCTAATGGGCCTGATGGGCCTCATGGGCTTAATGGGCTTAATGGTCCTAAGTATTCTAATGAGCCGAATGGGACTAAGTGGCCTAATGTGCCTGATGAGCCTGATGGACATAATGGGCCGAATTATCCTAAGAGGCCTCATGGGCTTGATGGGCCCGATGGGATGAAGTGGCCTAATGAACTGAATGGGCCTAAGTGGCCTAATGGTCCTAATTGGCCTACTGGGCCTAATGGGCCTGATGGGCCTAATGGTCTAAATGGGTCTCACTGGCCTCATGAGCCTAATGGGCCTAATGGGCCTAAGCGGCCTAATGGGATGAATGGGCCTCTGTGGCCTAATGGGCCTAATGGCCCTAATGGGCCTAATGGGCCTAATGGGCCTAATGGTCTTAAGTGGTCTAATGTGTTGAATGGGCCTAAGTGTCTTAATGGGTCTAATGGTCCTAAGTGGACTAATGGGATTGATGGGCCAAATGGGCCTTATGGGCCTTAGTGGCCTCATTGGCCTAATGGGCCTAATGGGCCTAAGTGGCTAAAGTAATAATGGGCCTCATGGGCCTAATGGGACTAATGGGCCTAAGTGGGCTAATGGGTCGGATAGGCCTAATGGGCCTCAGTTGCCTAATGGGCCTGATGGGCCTGATTGGCCTAATGGCCATAATGTGCCTCAGTGGCCCAATGGGCCTAATTGGCTTGATGGGCCTAATGGCCATAATGGGCCTAATTCGCCCAATGGGCCTAATGGGCCTAAGTGGCCTAATGGGTCGAATGGTCCTGATGAGCTTCATGGGCCTAATGATCCTAATGGGACTAAGTGGCCTAAGTGGGCTAAAGGGTTTAATGGGCCTTAGTGGCCTGATGGGCCTAATGGGACTAATGGAACTCAGCGGCCTAATGGGCTTGATAGGCTCGATGGGAAAAATGGTTCTGATGGGCTTGATGGGACTAAGAGGCCTAATTTTCCTAATGGGCCTAATGGGTCTAATGTTCTTAATGGGCCTAAGTGTCTTAATGAGACCAATGGGCCTAAGTGTCTTGATGGGCCTAAGTGGCTTGATGAGATGAATGAGCTAAGTGGTGGAATGGGCCTATGTGGTGGAATTGGTCGAATGGGCCTAATGGTCCTCAAGGTATAAATGCATATCATGGGCAAAATGGGCCTAAGTGGCCTTATGGGCCTAATGGGCCTAATGGGCATAAGTGGCCTAATGGGCATAATGGACCTAATGGGCCTCATGGGACTAAGTGGCTTCATGTTCCTAATGGGATTAATGGGCCTAATGGGCCTCCTTGGCTGAAGTGGCCTAATTTTCCTAGTGGGCCTAATGGGCCTAAGTGGGCTAATGGGCTTAATGGGCCTATGTGCCTGAATGGACCTAGTGGGCCTAAAGGGCCAAATGGACCTAATTGGCCGAAGTGGCCCAATGGGCCTAATGGGCCCAATGGGCGTAAGTGGCCTCATGGGACCAATGGGCCTAATGGGCCTAAGTGGCCTAATGGGCCTAATGGGCCTAATGGATATAATGAGGCTAAGTGGCCTGATGAGCCTGTTGATCCTAATGGGATTCATGGCCTTAAGGACCTAAGTGACCTAATGGGCCTAATGGGCCTAATAGTCCCAATGGCCTAGTGGGACTAAAGGCCCAAATGGTTCTAATTGGCCTGATGGGCCTCATGGGCCTAAGTTTCCTCATGGGTCGAATGGCCATAATGGGCCTAATGGGCCTAAGTGGTCGAAGTGGGCCTAAAGGGCCTAATGGTCTGAATGGGCCTAAGTGGCCTAATGGGCCTCATGGGCCTAAGGGGCCTACTAGGTTGAGTGGGATGAATGGGATGAATGGGACTAGTGGTCCCAATGGGCCTAAGTGGCCTAAAGGGCCTAGTGGGCCTAATGGGATTAATGGGCCTAATGGGTCAAATGGGCCTAAGTGGCATGATGGGTCTAATGCGCCTCATGGTTCTCATGGGAATAAGTGAACTCATGGGCCTAATAGTCTGAATGGGCCTAAGTGACATAATAGGCCTGATGGGCCTGATGGGCCTAATGGGAAGAATGGGCAGAATGGCCCTCATGGGCCTAATGGGCCTCATGGTCCTAATGGGCCTCAGGGTCATAAGAGGCCTAATGGGCCTAAGTGACCTAATGGTCCTAGTGGCCCTAATGGGCCTGATGAGCCTAATGGGCCTAATGGGATAGATGGACCAAATTGGCCTAAGTGGCCTAAGTGGCCTAATCGGGATAATCAACTGAATGGGATTAATGGGCCCAAGTGGCCTAAGTGGATTAACATGCCTAATGGGACTAGTGGGACTAATGGGTTTAATGGGCCTAATGGGCCATGTTTCCTAATGGGTGTACATTTCCTAATGGGCCCAATGGGCCTAGGTGGCCTAATCGAGCTAATCGACTGAATGGGCCTAATGGGCCTAAGTGGCCTAATTGGCTTAATGGGCCTAATGGGATTAATGGGTTTAATGGGTATAATGGGCCTTAGTGGCCTAATGAACCTAATGGGCCTAATTGTCCTAATGGGCCTAATGAGACTAAGTGTCCTAATTCCCCTAATTGACGAAATGGGCCTAATGGGCCTAATTGTCCAAAATGGCCTACTGGGACTAATGGGCCTAAGTGGATTAATGGGCCTAACGGGCCTAATCGACCTAAGTGGCCTAAGTGGCTTAATCGGGCTAATCAACCGAATGGTCCTAATGGGCCTATTGGGCCTAATTGATGGGACTAAAGGGCCTAATGGGTCTAAATGGCATAATCTGCCTAATCAAACGAATGGGCCTAAGTTGCATAATGGGCCTAAATGGTATAATGGGCCTAAGTGGCCTAATTTGGCTAATCGACCGAATGGGCCAAAGTGGAAAAATCGGTCTAATCGATCGAATGGTCCTAATGGGCCTAATGGGCCTAAGTCGCTTAATGGGACTAATGGGTCGAATGGGTCTAAGTGGCCAAAGTGGCATAATCGGCCTAATCGACCGAATGGGCCTAATGAGCCTAAGTGGCATAATGGGCCTAATGGGTCTAAGTGTCCTTAGTAGCCTAATCAATCTAATCCATGGAATGGGCCTAATGGGCCTTATGGGCCTAAGTTGCCGATTGGGACTAATGGGCCTTAGTGACCGAATGGGCCTAATGGGCCAAATTGGCATAATAGGGTTAATGTGCATAATGGGCTTAAGTTGACAAATGGAATAAGTAGCATAATGGCCCTAATGAGACTAATGGGTGTTAGTGGCCTAATGGGACTAATGGGCTAAAGTGTCCTAATGGGCTGAAGTGGCTGAATGGGCCTATTGGGCCTAAGTGGCCAAATGGGCGCAATGGACCTAATGCGCCTAATTGGCCTAATGGTTCCAATGGGTGTAAGTAGCCTAATGGGCCTAAGTGGATGAATGGGACTAGTGTGCCTAAGTGGCCTAATGGGCCTAAGTGGCCTAATGGGCCTAAGTGGCCTAATGGGCCTAGTGGGACTGTGTGGCTGAGTGGGCCTATTAGGCCTAATTGGTCTAATGGGTCCAATGGGTCTAATGGGTGTAAGTGTCATAATGGGTCTAAGTGGCTTAAAGGGCCTAGTAGACTAATGAGATTAATGTACATAATGGGCCTAATGGGCCCAAGTGGATTGATGGGTCTAATGGGCCTCATGGTCCTCATGGGCCTAAGTGGCCTCGTGGGCCCAAGTGGTTTGATGGGTCTAATGGGCCTCATGGTCCTCATGGGCCTAAGTGGCCTCGTGCGCCCAATGTGCCTAATGGGACTAAGTGTCCTAATGGGCCTGATGTGCCTCATGGGTGGAATGCGCCTCATGTGCCTAATGGGCACAATGGCCCTAATGGTCCTAAGTGGCCTAATGGGCCTAATGAGCCTAAGTTCCCTAGTGGACCTAGTGGGCCTAATGGGCCTAATGGGTCTAATGGGGTTAATGGACCTAATTGGCCTAAGTGGCCTAATTGGGCTAATCGACTGAATGGGCCTAATGGTCTTATGTGGCCTAAGTGCATTAATAGGCCTAGTGGGACTAATGGTTTTAATGGGCTTAATGGGTCTACTTGGCCTAATGGGCCAATGTGGCCTAATCAAGATAATCAAGCGAGTGGGCCTAATGGGCCTACTTGGACAAAGTGGATTAATGGGCCTAATGAGCTTAATGGGACTAATGGGTTCAATTTTTCTAATTGGACTAATGGGCCTACTTGACCTAATGGGCTTACGTGGCCTAATGGGCCTAATGGGACTAAGTGAAAAATTGGGCCTAATCGGCCTAATGGGAGTAATGGGTTTAATGTGCCTAAGTGGGGTATTGGGCCTAATGGGATAATGGACCTAAGGTCCCTAATGGGCCTAGGTGGCCTAATCCCCCTAATCGACTGAATGGGCCTAATGGACCTAATGGGCCTAAGTGGCCTAATGGACCTAATGAGACTAATGGGAATAATCGGCCTAAGTGGCCTAATTGGCCTAATCAGCCTAATCGAATGATGGGACAAATGGTCCTAATGGGACTTATGGGCAGAATGCCTAAGTGGCCTAATTGGCCAAAGGGGAATAGTGGGCATAAGTGGCCTAAGTGGTCTAATCGGCCTAATCGGCCGAATGGGCCTAATGGCCCTTTGTGGCCTAATGGGCCTAAGTGGATTAATGGGTCTAATGGGCCTAAGTGGCCTAAGGGTCCTAATGGGACTATGTGGCCTAATCAACCTAATCAACTGAATGGGCCTAGTTGGCATAATAGGCCTAAGTTTTCTAATAGGCCTAATGGGTATAAGTGGCCTAATATGCCTAATCGACCGAATGGGTCAAATGGGCCTAAGTGGTTTAATGGGCCTAAATGGCCTAATGGGCCTAATTGGCCTAATCAGGGGAATCAAACGAATGGGTCTAGGTGGCCTAATCATCCTAATCAATCGAATGGGTCTAATGGGCCTAAGAGGCCTAATGGGCCTAATGGGCCTAATGGGTCTAAGTGTCCTAATCAGCCTAATCGACCGAATGGTCCTAATGGGCCTAAGTGGACTGATGGCCCTAATGGTACTAATGGATCTAAGTGGCCTAAGTGGACTAATTGGCCTAATCGATCGAATAGAACTAGTGGGCCTTATGGGCCTAAGTGTTCGATTAGGACTGATGGGCCTAAGTGGTCGACTGGGACTAATGGACCAAATTGGCCTAATGGGGTTAATGGACCAAATGGGACAAAGTGGATGAATTGGATTAAGTGGCATATGGGCTAATGAGCATAGGTGGCCTAATGGGCCTAATGGGCTGAAGTTCCCTAATGGGTCAAAGAGGCCCAATGGGCCTAATGGGACTAAGTGGCTGAATCGGCCTAATGGGCCTATGCACCTAATTGGCCTAATTGGTCTAATGGTCGTAAGTGGCCTAATGGTTCTAAGTGGCCTAAAAGGCCTAGTGGGCTGAAGTTGCCTAATGTGCCTAAGTGGCCTGATGGGCCTAGTGGGCCTAAGTGGCCAAATGGTCATAATGGGCCTAATGTGCCTAATTCGCCTAATGGACCTAATGGGCCTAATGGGCATAAGTGGCCTAATGGGACTAAGTGGACTAATGGGCCTAGTGGACCTAAGTGGTTGAATGGGCCTAATGAGCCAAATGTGCCAAATGGTCTGATTGTGCCTAATGGGTTGAATGGGCCTAATGGACCAAATGGTCCCAATGGGCATAAGTGGCCATATGGGCCTAATGGGCTGAATGGTGTTAATGAGCCAAATGGTCCTAATGGGACCAGTGGGCCTAATGGTCCTAAGATTTCAAATGGGATTAACGGGAATAATAGGCCTAAGGGGCCCAATGGGCCTTAGTGGCCTTATGTTGCTAATGGGCCTAATGGGCCTAAGTGGCCAAATGGGAAAATGGGCCTATGTGGCATAATGGGCCTAAGGGACCTAAGGGGCCTTAGGGGCCTAATCGACCTAATCACATAGTGTGTGGGTTTTATGTGAGACTAATTCCTATGCAAAAAAAATGAATTATGAATCATTTTCCTAAATTATCATGATAATATAAGTGTGTTTTCTTTATTTTTAGTGAGTGACGCTTTTTGAACTAAATTATCAATTTTAAATTGAAGACGGACGCTTTGAGTCATACTGAGCACATCGTGTATCGGATTGAGGTGAGGATGATTACTACACATAAAAATTGACCTATTAATAGTTTTCATAAATTATAAAAATAATAAAAATGTGTTTCTTGGTTTTGAGTACGTCAGTCATTCTTTTTAGTAAAATTAATGTCAATTTTAAATAAAAAGATGCACTTTGAGTCATATCAGTCACACCATGTGTCAGATTGAGGTGAGGCTAATTCCTAAACATCCCAAATGACTTATGGATAATTTTACTAAATTATTAAAACAATCCAAATGTGTTTCATCAATTTTTGAGTATGCCACTTGTTTTTTTACTAAAATGTCATTTTGAACTGGAAACACACACTTTGAGTCATACCAGTCACATTGTGTGTGGGTTTGATATGAGACTAATTCTTACACATCATAAATAAATTATGAATAGTTTTCCTAAATTATCAAGACAATATGATCATGTTTTCTTGGTTTTAAGGGTGTGACACTTTTTTGTACTAAAATGTAAATTTTAAACTGATAACAGACACTTTGATCCATATCGGGAACATCGTGTATCAGATTGTTGTGAGACTTATTCCTACACATCAAAAATGACTTATGGATCATTTTACTAAATTATAAAAACAATATGAATTCATTTTATCTATGTTAGTTGTCTTTTTTTAGTAAAATTAATGTCAATTTTAAATATAAAAGACGTACTTGGAATCATACTAGTCACATTGTGCATTGGATTGACGTACTACTGATTCCTAAACATCCTAAATGACTCATAAATAATTTTCCTAAAGTATCAAAAAATATGAATGTTTTTACTTAGTTTTTAGTATGCCACTTTTGTTTTTTTACCAAAATTTCATTTTAAATTGGAAACACGGCCTTTGAGTCATATTGGTCACATCATATGTAGGTTTAACGTGAGCCTAATTCCTACACATCAAAAGTGAAATATTAATTTTTTTCCTAAATTATTAAGATAGTCTAAGCATGTTTTCTTGGTTTTCAGTGAGTGATACTTTTTTGTACTAAAATGTCAATTTTAAACTAATAATGGACACTTTGAATAATATCGGGAAAATCTTGTATCGGAAAGAGGTGTGGATGATTTATACACCTAAAAATGAATTATGGATCATTTTCCTAAAGTATAAAAAAATATTAAAGCATTATTTTGGTTTTGAGTATGTCACTTGTCTTTTTAGTAAAATTAATGTCAATTTTAAATAAAAAGATTCATTTGGAGTCATAACAGTCACATCGTGTGTCAGATTTAGGTGATGCTAATTCCTACACATCTCAAATGAATTATGGATATTTTTACTCAAGTATCAAAACAATAAAAAAAATTCCTTTGTTTTGATCACACCACTTGTGTTTTGACTAAAATGTCATTTTAAACTAAAAACATGCACTTTGAGTCATACCGATCACATCGTGTGTGGGTTTGATGTGAGACTGATTACTATAAATAAATAATGAATTATGAATCATTTCCTAAATTATCAATACAATCCAAGCTTGTTTTCTTAGTTTTTAGTGAGTGACTCTTTTTTAACTAAAATGTCAATTCTAAACTGATAACGGACACTTTGATTCATACTGGGCACATCGTGTATCGAATTGGGGTGAGGATGATTATAAAAAATGACTTATGTAATTTTTTCATAAAGTATCAAAACAATGAGAATGGGTTTTATTGGTTTTTAATATTTTAGTTGTCTTTTTAATTAAAATTAATGTCAATTTTAAATAAAAAGACACACTTGGAGTCATACCAGTTACATTGTGAGTTAGATTATAGTAAAGATGATTTTTACACATCCCAAATGACTTATGGATAATTTTCCTAAAGTATCAAAACAATATGAATGTTTTTTTATCATTTTTGAGTATGTCAGTTGTCTTTTTTAGTAAAATTAATGTCAATTTTAAATAAAAAGACACACTTGGAGTCATACTAGTCACACCGTGCATCATATTGAGGAGAGGATAATTCTTAAAAGTCCCAAATAACTTATGGATCGTTTTAATAATGTATTAAAATAATAAAAATTCGTTTTATTGATTTTGATTACGTCTCTTGCGTTTTTTACTAAAAGGTCATTTTAAACTGGAAACACACACTTTGATTCAAACAGATCACATCGTGTGTTGGTTTGATGTGAGACTATTTCCTACATGTCAAAAATTAATTATTAATAGTTTTCCTAAATTATAAATACAATAAGATCATATTTTTTCATTTTTTAGTGAGTGAAACTTTTTGAACTATAATGGCAATTTTAAATTGACAGCAGACACTTTGAGTCATACTGAGCACATCGTATATCGGATTGTGGTGTAGTTAATTACTACATGTCACATATGAGATATAGATTATTTTCCTAAAGTATCAAAAAATATTATTATGTTTTCTTAGTTTTGAGTATGGGATGTGTGTTTTGAACTACAATATAAATTATAAACTAAAAACATATTGTTCGAGTCATACCTTTTGAGTGAATGATCATAGTACAAGAGTGAATTTTCCTTGTTTAAGAAGTAATTTATTCCTAGATAAATTTAACCATCAGTGTAAACCTATCAAAATTCATTAATTGAGCCAAAATAACTATTTACATATGATTATTTATGGAATTTAATAAAATATATCTTACCCTTTCACAATCATAGAGAGTACAAACCCCATGATAAACCATTTACCTTCTTTGATGGAAAAAACTTCAGTGTGACCCATTATGTATTTTCAAAAGACACTAAACTCTATTATAATTTTTTACCCCTTTTTAACATTATTAAACATCAATGTATCCCTTTATATCATCCAAATGACACTAAAATCTAGGGAATCCATTAAGTCTTCTTGCATTGTGCTATAGATAAGTATATCCTTTTCTATATTCTGAGTGATTATAAACTCTAACATAACATCATAATTATTTGTTCATAAAAATGGGAATATCCTTATTTTCAAGTATTTTTTGTTGAGAATAATGATGATTTTTTATTAATGAGCTTGTCAACATGGATCATTTTACATAATGAATGTGAACATGCATAATGAATTTTACTTTTATGGATTTCAAAAGAATTTTTTATATTATATCATGCATCTAATTTATGATTTAATATCTGAAATAATTACACCACCCACCAAAGTGAAACCAATATATTGTTCTTTTCTAAAAATTCATGATTCGGTCATTGAAATTTTGTATTTATTTTTGTAGAGTTTTTGGATCAATATACTAGTTTCTTTTTCAAATGGGTCATCATTTGTATTTTTGGTACTTTATGATTTCATTTGAAGTGGGTTTTTCATTTTCAGAGATTTCTTCATAAGGTAGTTTCTTTTCATTTGATGTCATGTTTCCTTTGACACCATCCCACCTTGATGACCATGATCTCTCAATGTTGGTAGTCCTCCAATAGTTCTCTCATACATCTTCTAGATTTGATGGTAGATTATGCATATATTTATTCAAATATTTGAGTTATATTATATACATGTTTGATGATTGGATTAATTTTTTATGACTCTTAAGTGACTATTGATTCCACTACTAAGACCTTTTCTTTGTAGTGTAGAGAATTCATGGACAAGAAACTGCATATTTTCTTTCAATTTTTTTTGGTGAGGGGTTTCTTTCACACTTCATTAAAATTTGATAGTACTTGGAATATTCTAATATAAATTTTAGCCTATGATAATATGTTTGAAAAAATAAGTAGTGTTTGTTTTGTTTCTAAAAAAATCCTCCACTTAAATTTCTATATAAAATCACTTAAACAAGTGGTGAAAAACATATTTTCAATAAGCCACCTGAAATACTTTAACAATGGATCTTATCTTAAGTTACAATTGTTTTATGCACTTTTCAATAATTGGACTAAAAAAACCATGGTATGATTCTCATTCTACTCCATTTCCCAAAAATTTTATTATTTGCAAGTCAGCACTTCGTCTCCTCCTCTGCCTCAGTCCCCACCTATGCCTCCTCCTCCACCTTATTCTCAAACTCTAACTCTCACTCGACCTCAGCCTCCACCTCCTCCTCTACCTTTTCCTCTTCCTCTGCCTCCACCATTGCCCAATAATTTTATTGTTTGCAGGGAAACACTTCTAAACAAATTTATTTACTCCATTATACTTCTCCTTGTGAAAGGGACCAAAAATAATATATAATTATTCTAACACTAATGATTCACACCCCAAATATATTTCTAAGTTCATATCTTAAACTAGATCACAAACATAGCAGTTAATCACCTAAATTTGATGTCATAAAGAATTTTTAAAACATGTATGAGCCCACTCATCTCTAAACAAATTTACTTCATCTTTTGAGTATAAAGGATTTCATCCATCCTAATAGTACTGAAAAAATATAAACAAACAAATTATTAAGAAATACATTTAATGAAATTTTAATTACCTTCAAAAATTACATGTTCAGGGATGTTGGTCTTTTCATGCTTTAGGATCTCTATCATAAATTTGAAAACATAATATCCACAATTGGTTCAATTATCTTGCTTCAAACACTGTATAAACATTGATCGAAATAAGTAAAAAAATTTGAAATAGTTTTTGATAGTTAAATCTTTCTATATATACCTTAATCAATTTTAATTTATAGTAATCCACATGCTTTATCCATTCAAACACTGACTACATGCCATGATTTATCTTATATTTAACGATCGCCATATTATAAAAAATTTCTTGTTAAAACACAGACTGAAACATATAATTTTAATTTTATCTATAAAATGTTGATTTTAGTGTATTAAAAAATCACAATACACATCATGTGTGGTCAGTTTGTTGGATATTCATGCATTGGATCCAAAAATAAATATTTGGGGTATCTATATTAACTGTGATCAGCATCCAGTACTACCTATAAAAAAATAAGTAATGAAAAAAATAAAAAAAATATTTTATGTGATTATATTTTAGAGTTTTACATTTTCATTGTAGGCATCAAAAAGAGTCTTTAGTTTGATATTTTTTGCTCAAATTCTTTGAGTAACTCATCTTTTTTCTTCTTAATTTCTTCATTATCCAAAATAATCTTTTTCATAGAAATGATAAAAGGATTAATGAATCCAAATAACGTTTCACATGGTTTTAACTTTATATAGTAGTAATTTAAATTCCTATAGAAAATATGAATAGTTATTAACTTTAATAAACGTATTATATCACTATTTGGATATACATATTATGAAAATGTACCTTATGTATATATTCACAACTGAGACTCCCAACCATTCATGATTGAGAATCTCATTTATAGTCTCAAGGCCAATTAGGTCTATCATGAAAGTTCCATGTATTTATTTTTTATATGGAATGTAAGTAATTTTTTCATATTTAAATGTGGTCTCTACATGATTTTGTAATTATAATAAATATTTCTCTAGAACTGGAGGGGAGAAGGTAATTCTGAATGGTCGTTTTGATTTCTTGGTCAATTCACTAGACTGTCTTGATCTAACCTTCTATTTCCCCATTGATTTATCAATATATAATATCAACTATTATAGGTTTTTCATATGAAAAAATTTGTTAAATACATACCCCATGTATATTTATAAGATTAGATGGGCATGATATGAAAGTTCTAATAGCATCATTGACCATTGTAATATATGGATCATCAAGTGGAATAGGAAACTCAGAAGTCTACTCATGATCTACCTCAATCCCTACTCTCATGTGATATTTTGTGAGGACTTTATGGTGTATCTTTTCTTTTAGGATATTATACACCTTAACCCTCAAAATAAGGTAGTGCATGGGTTTTGACAGATATAAATCACACATAACTATACTCTATAGAATTTTAGTAATATAAAGTTATTGGAAGTTATTTGATTCACATTTATGAGAAAGTGTAATGAAAAAATTTATTACCTCGGGTAAGGTATGTGGTTGGGGGAATTCCTAGCCTCATAGATAGTGGGGTCATTTGGTTCATGTGCAGATCTTTGTTCCACTGTCGTTTCTCTTTGATGCTTTCTTATATATTGGTGTGCCAAATCAGATCAGACAATAATATCTTATAATGAGTCTATTTGTGTCTGCAATCATCTCAACATATTATATGTATCTTCATATGGTTTTATCTTCTTGAAATATGTTCAAGGAGACACTCCAAAACCTAATCCTCTAATGTGACCATATTGTTCTGGTCGTATCAAAGCTACTGAAAGTATTTTTTCTTTTGGTACGGTCACTTCTGATTCTTATGTCTAAACCATATAAAAAAATATGAACATACATATATATATATATTTATGTAATACTATTATAAATCATAACAAATTACTATTATTTCATACTCACACATGATTCCCATAATACTTTTGTGTTTTAATCAACTAGTTTACCCTCCTTATTTATGTGAGAATCCTTCTATAGCACATGGAATTGGATGAAAGTGGCTTTAGATTTTGATTCATCAATATGAATATAAACAAAGGAACAAATTTTGTTTCATATCACATAAAACTGTTATTGTTGATTTAAAATACATACCAATTTCTCCTCTAGTGAACCGTACACCATCATTTCTTCATGATAGGGGTACATTGGTTTTGATATATGTTCTTTATTTTCAACACCCTTTTTTATTTCATAAATTAACAATTTTGAATCAAATTGGATAAAATGAAAGATTTAAAATAATATATTATCGACTCTAATACACCTGAAAATATTTCTCATTGCGAATATTGATGAAATCATTCCCTATTTCCTACTTTATAATGAGTTCATAACTAATTGGTGGGTGGGACTTTACTTTTCCCTTAGCATCCCTAAGATGTAACTTTTTAAGAAGATTCCAAAATCCTATATGGGATTTTATAGCAGTCATTAAGAAAAATTTCTTCTGTAAATATTCTAAAATAATTGAACTCTATAAGGTATAATGAACAATAAATCATTATTTCATTATATAATTTTTTGGTAAAATAGAGAAAGTATATCATAACACTAATGTTATATATTTCCAAAGGGTTTCCTTCTTTATAGGTCAGATGTGGTGGAATGAATCAATATCAATCATCACATTCATCCTCATTGTGACCCAAAAATAAATAATGAATGTTGACTTATTGGGATTAATAAGTTGGCCGTGTTGATTCCAACCAACCTAAATTTTTATATTCTGATTTCTTACCTTGATAATTTTATTCAACAATGTGATTCTGAATTGTTGTTTTTTTCATCAACATGTTGTTGATCCCATAATAATTCTATATTTTCATAATCAATAGTCTTTTATTTCTTAGGATTGCTAACATCATCATGTTCAGAAGACATTGTCTTCATGAGTAGTCAAACATTTAATTTTTCTTGAATAATAACAATGTAAACACAGACAAAGGATTTGAGAAGGGTTATATGTATTCTATGTTGCAAACTTTATAAACCCTTTAACTCCATATCCATACTCTTTTTTCAAATGATTAGTGTGTATTAATTTTTATGGAAATGGATAATTGAATTTAATAAAACAATTACTCCACTATGATAGGTATTATCCTCTAAATTCATCTAAAGGTGAAAATTATAGACAACTATCATCCTCATCAGCTTCATCTCCCAAGTATTTATTATTTAATTTTGTTACTTGAGACTCATCATCCACCTCTTTTTTACATGAACCTATGTTTCTTGAACTACTCTGAGCATGAGTCATCCCATACTAGGTACCAATGATCATTTGGGATGACTGTTGCTCAGAGTAGTTCAAGCAACATAAAAGATATGGGGATGAGTGTCAAGAAAAAAAATCAATAATAACTGTTCATGAGATGAAGTTGGTGAAGATGATAGTTTTCTCCTTAAAACATTTAGAATTACCACATCTTGATTTAAAAATTTCAAATCTCATATAAAAATGCTAAAATGTCCCTAACACTACCATGAGAACATCAACTCATCCCCACAGAGGTGCACCGACTCTAATCTTTGTTACTAGTCCTTTTTCCCTCACTTTTATCTCAAATATAAGATCTCTATATCCATTGAGGTTCATGTGTAGGGTGTGATTATAAAAATAGACAAGTAAATACTAATAGGACCCCTAAAATATAAAACAAAATATATATTTGAGTATATTTTCAAAGTTGCAACACTAGAAATACACATGTAATTAAATTCATTCTCTACTAACCAGGACACCATGATAATCAAATGTATCGACTTCATTTAAAATCACTGAATTATAATAATCATACCATAAGTTTATACCATTTTTTCATTGTAATTCAAATCATTTCACTAATAAGATGTCAACATTTGAATCATAGGAGGAGAAAAAATTATTTATCTCCCTCTGGAAATAACCACATCACAGGTACCATGATATTCAACCTAAACACCTTGAATTCAAAACCACCCCGTAGGGATAACCCTTACATTTACTTATTTCATCTAAATCATGAAATTGATATTTTATCACCCCCTATTTTAGGTATGTAACCCTTTATTTATGCCTTTTATGTATGGAAATTGGTTGGGTAATTTTTTGAAGAGTTTGAAATGTTTTTGGAAGGTTTTGGGGGATTTTATAAGGGATACTAATTTAATCACATTTAGTGAAAATCTTGCAACACTTGCAGGAAAACATGCACAATGTGATAGGGTCTAGGGATAAGGCACATAGTTGGCGCACGGTTTTCCAAACCGTGTGACCTCCCCAGTCTATTCATGCAACATGGGATAGTGGGATTTTGCATGGTTGGTGCACAGTTTGTCTAACCATGTATACCAACCAATCAAGGAACCCTCTTGAGGAAGTAGGAGGCGCACGGTTAGCGCACAGTTTGCCTAACTGTGCATAGTTTAAAAGTGGGTTTAAAAAAATAGACATCATTCGTTCTTAACCCTAAACACCCCGTTTTAGCCCCATTTCAACCCTCACTCCTTACTTCCTTATCTCCAAGGCTAGGGAACCTTTCTCCATCATTTTGTAAGTATTTATAAGGGTCTTCTTGGTGGTTTGAAGCTATATATTCCTTGGTAAGTCTTCTTTGTGGTGGTTTTCTTGGTTTTTCTTAGATCTACTTGTCTCTCTCTCCCAATTTCTTAGATATAATCCTGTTGCAAATAGATATAGGGTTTTTAATGCCAATAATTTTTATATTTGTCCTTTTTGATGTTATGGGAATGGATATATGGTATATTTTTGGAGTTTTCACCTATATTTAGTGAGTGTTTGTGTCGTTGGTCATTTTTGCCAAAACCCTAAAGGTAGGTGTCACTCTTGACTCCTCTTGTAAGAACTAGATGAATTTTATTTAAAATTAATTTTTTTTCTTAAAATTGGTTTTGAAATTTATTTGAAAATCTTATGTGAATCCTCTTTAGTACTATTTTATGGGTTTGGGGGGAAATGTGATGTTTTTGTGTAATATGCTTCGTTGTTGGATTTTAAAATGATGATTTTAAAATAAGTTTCTTGGTTTGATTTATGAAAGGGTTATGAGAATGGTTTTCAATAAAAAATTTGTCTTATTGAAATAATGTTTGGCATAAATGGGTGAAATGGGTTTTGGCATAATTTTTGGAAATGTTGTTTGTCTTAAATGGTTGTTTTGGTTTGTAAATTGTGGGGTAGCATGGTTTTAGAAAATATATTGGTTCATATGATTTTGGTAAATATTTATTTTATGTTTTTTGGATTAAGTGGTTAATAATGAGTTGGATGGGATAAATAGTGGGCATGAAGTACCACCATCAAAGGGTTGGAATGTGGTCATTAAGTACCACAATAAAAAGGGGTGGTGTTTGGATGTGAAGTTACACCGTCAATGGTAACAGCAAACTTGGGTGGTTGTGTTGGGTTGTGTGTGTGATGAGGTGTATGTATTGGGTCATGTGAAATGAAATGGTTTATGTAAATATGGAATGATAAAAATGGTTAATGACTAATTGATTTCTTTCCTTGAAAATGTGTTTATTTGGGTAAACTATTTTGGTAAGTATGTGTTTGGATTTTTGAAAATTATTGAACTGATTAATGGTTTATATAAATTGTTTTATATAAATGTGTTAACTTTCATTATCCTAGTGGTGTGAGTGGAAAAATGATTTGGGGAAAGCCTACTGATTTTCATTTCTCACCCCCTACTTTAGAAATTTGGTTCTTTTGTTGATGTTGTATTCCAAGACACAAGTAAAGGTAAAGAATCTCATTTATTTAGTGGTTCATCGTGATACTTGGTAATTCTTGTGGTGTTGGAGCATGGAGCTTGGTGTAGAGATATGGAGATTTATCTTGGAGTACTTGAGTTTTTCTTTCGAGGTCTTCTACTACGGTACTCTGATTATGGTTATGTTGTTTGGTTATGGTGGTCTGTTGGTATTACTGAATTATATTACATTGTTATCATGCATCATATAGTAATGTTGGTTATGGTTTTTTTGCTTATGTTTCTTTATTTTTTAAAAGGGAAAATCATCCCCCAATTTTTCATGAATACCTAGGAATTTATTTCCAACCTTTGGATCCTTGGGAATGTCGCTTAAGGACAACTAGAATCTCCACCTATACTCAAGCCGATGTGGAGGGGTGAGATGTTACAAGTGGTATCAGTTTTTTGGGTCCTTTGGAATCCGTTGTCGATCTTGGAGTTGGAATTCATTATCAGTTTATTCTTTGAGTTGGGATAGTAGAAAGGAGTATGATTGTTGGTAATTTAAATGTATATCATAAAATGATGCAGCCAACCTTTTTATGATGAAATTTAAGTTACTAGGTAGTTGGGAACATAAGTATTTTGGAGACACTTATAGGAGTGTAATATCATTGAAGTGGGTTTAGACAATGAGAAGATCATGACATTCATGTTATAAATGACTTCCCAATAGGATTTAATATCTCATTTGGAGTAATTATTTATGTTGTGATATTAATTTTTTAATTTTCGAAAAATCTAGAAAGTGTTTTCAAATGTGTGATTTTGAAAAGAGAATGGTTCTGGTATTTTGAAAATGGGTCGATTTTCAAAACATAGTGGATATTTTTTCACAAATGATTGAACATGGGAAATGTTGGATTTTGTAAATCATTTTTATGATAGTTGAAATGTGATAGAATTTGAAATTTTTAAGACTTACATTGCTAGAGAGTGATACTTATGGTGTTTCTCATGTGAACAGATAATGGAACCCAGTAGCCATCGTAGAAACCAACCAGAGGAAGCCACTAAAAATGTGGTTGCACCTAAGCCCCAGGTGAACCAGTAGCTGGTACAGAGAATAGTGGAATCTTTTGAATCTCTTGATAGTGGGAATAAAATAGATGAACCAAGGAATGTGGACCATTTGGTTTAGTTTACGAAGAAAAATCTACCCATCTTTTGGGGTGATTCAAAACCAGAAAGGGTGGAGGCGTGGCTAAATAGGATGAATCAAATCTTTGATTTCCTAGGAACACTGATGGAGTTCAAAGTCAAGTTAGTTATGTACATGTTGGAAGATCTTCCATGTCAGTGGTGGGAGTTACTGATCTAGGCTAAAGTGAACCAAGGTATGGCATGGGAGGATTTCAAGGAACTGTTCAACAAATAATTCTATCCTCACACATTTAGAATTTAGAGAATGATGGTTTTTTTAGTTTGAAGTAGTAGAAACTTTTTGTGATATAATATGTGGCTAAATTCATGAATTTATTCTATTTTTCACCTGAGATTGATTCTAGTACATCTTTGAAGACGCACATTTTTTAATCTGGGATGAGGTAGGAAATTTGTTTGAAGATTGCGGTAATATTTATAACAGATTGTATGGATATGGTCAAGAGGGAAACCATGGATGAAAGGGAAATATTAGGGGTTATGGGTGGAGTAGATATCGTGATACCTATAGGAAATGGTGGAAACTATAATGTGGGGAGCAATTGGAAGAGGGACACTTATTTCCAAGGTGGGAGTATGGCTCAGAATCTGATGGAAGGATCAGTGAATCTTTCTATAAAGCCTAAGAGCAAGTCTGGATATTTCCAATGTGGCGCTCTAAGACACATGAAGCGAGAATGTACATCACCACCTAGAGCATGCCATAATTGTAATCCGATGATCAATCTTCAGTTTTATTATCACCATGCTCTAAGGTCGGGTGTTCATGACACTTCTCAAGGTTCACAGTCATCTTTTGCCTCAATGGGACGAGGACAACAGAATTCCCCTCATCATCAGAACAAAGTTAGTCATGGTGATTCTAGGAATACCATGACTCCTTATCATGGGAAATTTTAGCTGGGGAATAAAGATAAAAGTGTGGTGAGTAAGAAGGTATTTGGAGCTGAGCGGGTTATTGTGAATGGGCAACTTGTACCATCGATGGTGAGAGGTACAATTCTTTTGAATTCTACCCCTATGCAAGTATTGTTTGATATAGGTGCACCTCATATTTCATTGCTTATCAAGTTGTTGATTTTTTGGGTCTAAATGTGGAAATGATGCCTTTTGTTTTGAAACTTCAAACTCCTCTGGGTCAAAGAAAGTGTCAAGCCTTTCTGGGTAGAGCTTGTTGTATAGTTATCGGGTGACCGGTTTAGGGTTGACCCGGGTTGGTTCATGGTAGCCTAATTGGCCTAATTTCCCTAAATGACCTAAATTTTTCTAAATGGACTAAATTGGCCTAAATTGGCCTAAATGTTATAATTGTCTGAAATGACCTAAATGGCCTAATTGTCCTAAAAGACCTAATTAGCCTAATTATACTAATTGGCCTAATTCGACTAAATGAACTAAATGGCCTAAATGGTCTAAATTGGACTAAATGTCCTAAATGTCCTAATTGGGCTAAATGGACTGAATTAACTAAATGGTCAAAATTGACCTAATGGCCTAATTGGCCTAAATGGACTAAATTGGACTAAATTGACTAATTGACCTAAATGACCTAAATTTCCTAATTGGAGTAGTTGTAATAATTGGCATAAATGTCCCTAATAGTCCTAAATGGCCTAAATGGATTAACTGACCTAAATGGCCTAAATGGCCAAAATTTGCCTAAATGGATTAATTGGCCTAAATAGTCTAAATGGACTAATTTTCCTAATTAGCATAAATGGGATAAATGGAAAAAATTAGCCTAAATGGATTAATTTTACTAAATGAAGTAAAAGGACTAATTGGTCTAATTGGACTAGGTGGACTAATTTTCCTAAATGTCCTAAATTGGCATGATTGGAATAATTGGTATAAATGACCTAAATTGGTCTAAATGGCCTAAATGACCTAACTGGTCTAATTTTTCTAAATGGAATAATTTTCCTAAGTGGAATAAATGGTCTAATTGGTATAATTTGCATGAATGGCCTAAATGACCTAAATTGGCCTAAATGGCCTAATTGGCCAAAATAGCCTAAATTGTCTAATTGGCCTAATTGGACTAATTGGACTAATTGCCCTAATTGGTCTAAATGACCTAAATTGGCCGAAATTTACTAAATATCCTAATTGGCCTAATTGGAATAAATTTTCTTAAATGGAATAAATGGCCAAAATTGGCCTAATTGGACTAATTGGTCCAAATGGTCTAAATTGGCCTAAATTACATAAATTACCTTTTGGCTTAATTGGCCTAAATGACCGAAATTTTCATAAATGGAATAAATGGTCTAATTGGGATAAATGACCTCAGTTAGCCTAATTTTCCTAATTCACCCTAATTTCCTAAATTGTCTAATTGGTCTAATTATCCTAATTGGCCTAATCAGCCTAAATTAACCAAATCAGCTTAAATGTCCTAATCGTTCTAATTGGCCTAAATATCCTAAATTAGCCTAAATGGAATAATTGTATGAATTAGATTAAATGGTCTAAATTAGCCTAAATAACCTAAATGATCTAAATTGGTCTAAATAGCCGAATTGGCCTAAATGGCCTAAATTGTCTAATTGGCCCAATTGGCCCAATTGATCTAAATGACCTAAATGGCCTAAATAGCCTAAATGGACTAAATGAAATAAATAACCTAATTGCCTAATTGGCCTAAATGTCCCAAATGGCCTAAATTGGCCTAAATGGTCTAATTGTCCTAATTGGCATAAATGGATTAATTGGCCTAAGTGACCTAATTGACCTAATTGGCATAAATGACCTAAATGAACTAATTGGCCTAATTGGCCTAATTAGTGATGCGAGACGCACGGGGTGGCCCGATCTTCACGGCGTAGGGCGGCGGATGATGGATGCGGTTTGGGGCTAAGTGACGAGTGAAGGGTATGGAAAGTGGAAGCAAGTAGTCAACCAACGCTATATGGAGCGTGACCTACTACTTAGACAACACACTCAAGGGAGGGGTGTGATTGCCAATCCACACAACAACGCACTTGGGTTGAGGCACGGAATTGGGGGCTTTGTGATCTTGGATCACCAATCTAACTTGTAGACTGACAAGGCAAGAATACACAAGAGCAAGGGGGAAAAGCCGGGATAATCCTCACACAACGGAGAGAAACAAAGCATAAGCTCTCAAATTAAGTCTTGAATGCCAATACAATGCCATGGGGTGGCTATTTATAGCCAAGGGGGTGATACAATGGTCAAGGGTCTAATACCCTAAAGTCATAAAGTCTAAACCTACCTTGTCCCCTTAAAAGTCAAAAAGATAAAAGCCAACAAAGACTTTTGGAAAAGAAGCACACAACTTTCCAACATAGCCCACCGGATTTGACTTTGAGTGCATAGCCCACCGGATTTGACTTTGGTGTCCAAAGATGCCATTTCTAGAATCCTCCATGTGGGCAAGGCCTCCAAATTCGTGCAACCATGTGGGCCAAGTTTTAATCATCAATTTTGGGCTTGAATAAGTGATATTATAGGCCCATTTGCTCCATCCATGCAAGGTAATACCCATTGGGCCTTTAATGAAGCAAGATGAGCGCCCATTGAAGCATTCAACCTCTTTAATCTTCCTCGTGTCATTGGGCCTTGCAAATCCAATTCCTCCACCCGAGCAATCGACTCCGTGCCTTCCGCATGGTTTGCATCATCCTCCCCCTCTTGAAAAGGAGTCGTCCTCGACTCTTCATCCTCTACACCCAAAAAAGGAGAAAGATCAGAAACATTGAAAGTGGCACTTACACCATACTCACCTGGCAAAGCTATCTTGTAAGCATTGTTGTTAATCTTTTCAAGCACTCGGAATGGTCCATCGCCTCGTGGCATGAGTTTTGATTTCCTCTTTTCAGGGAATCTTTCCTTCCGCATATGAATCCAAACCAAGTCACCGGGCTCGAACAACATTTGCTTGCGACCCTTGTTTGCACGATCCATATATTTTTGGGTCATCCGCTCGATATTTAACCTTGCCTTTTCATGGATTTTCTTGATGAATTCTGCACGCCCTTTCGCATCCATATTAACTGCTTCCTGTAAAGGCAAAGGAACCAGATCAATAGGCGCAAGGGGGTTAAAGCCGTAAACTATTTCAAATGGGGAATATTGAGTAGTGGAATGCTTGGCCCTGTTATATGCGAATTCCACATGTGGTAGACACTCCTCCCAATTCTTGATAGTCTTTTTGACAATTGTTCGCAGAAGGGATGATAGTGTGCGATTCACCACCTCCGTTTGCCCATCGGTTTGTGGATGACAAGTAGTGGAAAATAATAACTTTGTACCGAGTTTGCTCCACAAGGTCTTCCAAAAGTAACTAAGAAATTTTGTGTCTCGATCCGACACAATGGTCCTTGGCATGCCATGATGCTTGACTACTTCCTGAAAGAAAAGTGTTGCAATGTTAGTGGCATCATCTGTTTTGTGACAGGGAATAAAATGTGCCATTTTTGAAAACCGATCCACCACAACAAAAATGGAATCTCTCCCCCTCTTGGTCCGTGGTAACCCCACAATAAAGTCCATTGATATGTCCTCCCAAGGGGTGTTGGGAATTGGGAGAGGGAGATATAGTCCATGTGGGTTCAGCTTTGATTTGGCTTTATGGCAAACAATGCACTTTCCCACAAATTTCTCAACATCTCTAGATATCCTAGGCCAATAAAAATGCTCACTAAGAACACTTAGAGTTTTTGAAACACCAAAATGCCCCATTAACCCACCCGAATGTGACTCCTTTAGTAAAAGTAAACGGATAGAGCAATTAGGAATGCAAAGCTTATCAATCCGAAATAAGAATCCATCATGTAAATAGAACTTTTCCCAACTAACTCCAGGTTTACAATGTTCATAAGGTTCTATAAAATCACTATCAGTGGCATATAAATCCTTAATGTATTCAAAACCAAGAAGTTTTGAATCCAACAAGGATAAAAGAGAATATCTACGCGAAAGTGCATCGGCCACAGTATTTTCTTTACCCTTTTTATGCTTGATGACATATGGAAATGATTCAATGAATTCCAGCCATCTAGCATGTCTCCTATTTAGTTTATGTTGGCTCCTAAGGTATTTAAGAGCCTCGTGATCAGAATGGATCACGAATTCTTTAGGCCAAAGATAGTGTTGCCATGTTTCGAGTACTCTAAACAATGCATACAACTCTTTATCATATGTAGCATAGTTTAGAGTTGGGCCATTTAACTTCTCACTAAAATAAGCAATAGGCTTACCTTCTTGCATGAGTACTCCTCCTATGCCAATTCCGCTTGCATCACATTCAATTTCAAAGGTCTTACCGAAGTCTGGAAGTGCAAGTAGAGGGGCGTGGGTGAGTCTCTCCTTTAGCGCATGGAAGGATTTTTCTTGAGTTGTCCCCCATTTGAAAGGAACATTCTTCTTTGTCAATTCATTCAATGGTGCTGCTAGTGTGCTGAAGTCTTTCACAAATCTCCTGTAAAAACTAGCAAGCCCATGAAAACTTCTTACCTGTCCAACGGAGGTTGGAGTTGGCCATTCTTGTATTGCTTTGATCTTCTCGGTGTCCACTTCAACTCCATTGCCACTCACAACAAATCCAAGGAAAATAATCTTATCGAGACAAAATTCACACTTTTTTATGTTTCCAAACAGGTTTTCTTTCCTTAACACCTCTAGGACTTTTCTCAAGTGATCTACATGTTCATGCAAAGTCCTACTATACACCAGAATATCATCAAAGTAAACTACCACAAATTTTCCAATATATGCACGTAAGACATGATTCATTAACCTCATAAATGTGCTAGGTGCATTGGTGAGACCAAAGGGCATGACTAACCATTCATAAAGTCCATGTTTTGTCTTAAATGCAGTTTTCCACTCATCTCCTTCTTTCATCCTAATTTGATGGTAGCCACTTCTTAAATCAATTTTTGAGAAAATAGTTGAACCATTTAATTCATCTAGCATATCATCTAACCTAGGGATAGGATGACGATACCTGACCGTGATGTTGTTGATGGCTCTACAGTCAATGCACATTCTCCATGTTCCATCCTTCTTTGGTACTAAAAGGACCGGTACCGCACAAGGACTAAGACTCTCTCTCACATACCCCACATTCAACAACTCTTGAACTTGCCTTTGAATTTCTTTTGTCTCCTCTGGGTTGGTGCGATATGCGGGGCGGTTCGGCAGTGATGCTCCAGGTATGAGGTCAATTTGATGCTCAATACCTCTAATGGGTGGCAAACCCGGTGGCACCTCTTCGGGAAACACATCTTCAAATTCCTGCAACAAAGACTCAACAACATGTGGCAAAGAAGATGTTAAGTCGTTAGTGTTCAACATCACCTCTTTGTACATAAGTACTAAGAGATTTTGTCGAGAAATCAAAGCTTCCTTAACCTCACTCTTTTTTGCCAACATCACACTTTTCTCTCCTCTCAAATCTTTTTCCCCTCTTGATTTTTCTTTGCTCTCCATTTCTTTGCTTCTCTCATTTTCTATTTTTCCCTCATTCTCTCCTTTTTCATTTTCTCTCTTTCTTTCCTCATCACTCTTTTTTTTCTTTTCTCTCAAAATGTGATCTTCCAGAATTTGCTTGGGGGACATGGGGTTGAGGGTTATAGGTTCCCCTCGGAGTAGAAAAGAGTGACGGTTCAAGAAACCATCATGAGTAACACGCCGATCGTACTGCCATGGTCGACCCAACAACAAGTGGCATGCCTTCATAGGAACAATGTCGCACAATACCTCATCTTTGTACTTACCGATGGTGAACAATACCTTAACTTGCTTGGTGACCTTCAGCTCTCCACAATCATTCAACCACTGAAGCCGGTATGGATTTGGATGCCTTAAAGTCGGGAGTCCCAGCTTCTCCACCAACTCGGTGCTCGCCACATTGCTACAACTTCCACCATCAACAATAACACTACATACCTTCCCATTGATCTTGCATCGTGTATGGAAAAGGTTCTCCCGCTGCTCCTTTTCTCCAACGGTCATTTGTGCACTTAAAACTCTTCTAGTGACAAGAATCTCGCCATCTTCCGCAAATTCTCCATTTTCAATTTCTGGAGATTCATCTTCCTCCTCTTCAGAGCTCTCTCCATCGGTCTCCCATTCTCCATACTTGTTGATGATCATGGTGCGACGATTTGGGCATTCACTAGCAATGTGACCCCTTCCTTGACATTTAAAACACCGAATATCTCTATTCCTGGTTTGGTTAGCCTCAAAAGTAGGTTTCTTAGGTGGAAGAATTACCTTGTCACTTTTGCGATCAACCACCTCTTTTGCCTTTGATGGTTCTCCAATCTCCTTCCTTGGATTTCTCCATGGTGTGAAAGGGGTAGTGGGTTTCCTCATGTTGCTCCTCCTTTTGATTTGTTGCTCGATCTTGGTGGCTTGGTGGATCATATCTTGTATCTCTACATGGTGGTACATCTCCACTTGATCCGCAATCTCCCGATTGAGCCCATGTAAAAACCGTGCCATGGTTGCCTCCGGATCCTCCTCAACGTTTGCCCGAATCATGGCAATTTGCATCTCCTTGTAGTAGTCTTCTACACTCTTACTCCCTTGGATGAGGCGTTGAAGTTTGTTGTGGAGATCTCTATGGTAATGTGTGGGAACAAACCGCTTCCGCATGGTGAACTTCATGTCTTCCCAAGTGTTGATGGGACGTCCACCATATCTAGCCCTCTCCTTTTGAACTTGATCCCACCAAATTAAAGCATAATCAGAAAATTCAAGGGAAGCAAGTTTGACCTTTTTCTCCTCGGAATATGCATGGCATGAAAAGACCTGCTCGATCCGCATCTCCCACTCCAAGTATGCTTCCGGATCGCTTTTCCCAAGAAAAGAAGGGACCTTCACCTTGATCCCGCCAAGTAGTTCATCATCATGTTGTCTCCTTTGGCCTCCTCTCGGTTGTTGGTACAACCTCCTCCTTTGTGGGACTTCATCAAGATCATCATCAAAGTTCACCATCTCCTCCTCCATGATGTGGGGACGACGTGGTGCGGGAGCGCGTCGTGGGTTATCATGGAACATCCTTGGGCTTGGTTTATTCTCCAATTCATCAATCCTCTCATGTAACACCTCCAACTTCCGATCAAGAAGCTTCTCGAAGTGGCTCACCGAAGCTTGCATTTGGAATTGCGTAGCTTCAGGTGCGGGAGATCTACTTCGACTTCCTTCATCGCTAACATGAGCAATTTTCTTCCCACGATCTTCTGCCATGATAAGTTACACAAACACAAACACACACCGGGGGGGGGGGGGGAACACACACAATGATACACACTCACTCACACACGCAAGATGTACACACTCACACAAGATGTACACACTCACACACACAAATATACACACTCACGCACGCAATATATACACACTCACACGCACAAGATGTACACACACACGCACACAACAAGATGCACACACTCACACACACAAGATATTTTTTTTTCTTATTTCTCTCCACTCTCAAAACTCAATTTGAATCCCAAGCTCTTCTGAAATATAATACCTTGTTTAGGGCGATCAAGTGCCACCAATTCCTCCTCAATCAAGATTGTGTCGGGGGATGGTTTAACACAACCCACTTGAGTGGTAAGGGGTTTAACAATGGTAAAGGGTCAAAAAGAGGGTGGAAAGAAGGGTAGATAGGTGGATTGTGGGTTTTGCCCGATTGTGCAAGATAAGATAACAATATGAGCCAAATACAAAATGGGGATGAAGTAAAATGATGGAAAACGTTATATATGGAAATAGAAAGTGCTAATAAGGTAAAGCACAACGGATTAATTGTATCCGCTCTTTTTTTTTTTTTGCTTTTGTTTTTGTCAATTCTCCCCAAAAAGTGTTGTGCTTGGAGTTTTAAAGCACAAGATGATTGAACGGAGAGTAAGACATTTTTTTTTCGAAATCTCTCAAATAAAGGATGTGCTTAATTTTGAAAAGCACAAAATGATGAGTTGAGAGAATTTTTTTTTTCCGGATACAAATCACATATAGAGAGATGAATGAAAATTTGGCTCAATTTATAATAATCCAAGCTTGCACAAACTAGGACAATTCGGGAGGCTTTCAAGAAAAATGGATTTTTTTTTGTTGAATGGGTGAATAATATGGAAAGATAAGGAGGTTAATGGATAGAATTAAAGTAAATGAAGGGATAGATGCCTACCGTGTCAACCGGAGCTCTGATACCAACTGATGCGAGACGCACGGGGTGGCCCGATCTTCACGGCGTAGGGCGGCGGATGATGGATGCGGTTTGGGGCTAAGTGACGAGTGAAGGGTATGGAAAGTGGAAGCAAGTAGTCAACCAACGCTATATGGAGCGTGACCTACTACTTAGACAACACACTCAAGGGAGGGGTGTGATTGCCAATCCACACAACAACGCACTTGGGTTGAGGCACGGAATTGGGGGCTTTGTGATCTTGGATCACCAATCTAACTTGTAGACTGACAAGGCAAGAATACACAAGAGCAAGGGGGAAAAGCCGGGATAATCCTCACACAACGGAGAGAAACAAAGCATAAGCTCTCAAATTAAGTCTTGAATGCCAATACAATGCCATGGGGTGGCTATTTATAGCCAAGGGGGTGATACAATGGTCAAGGGTCTAATACCCTAAAGTCATAAAGTCTAAACCTACCTTGTCCCCTTAAAAGTCAAAAAGATAAAAGCCAACAAAGACTTTTGGAAAAGAAGCACACAACTTTCCAACATAGCCCACCGGATTTGACTTTGAGTGCATAGCCCACCGGATTTGACTTTGGTGTCCAAAGATGCCATTTCTAGAATCCTCCATGTGGGCAAGGCCTCCAAATTCGTGCAACCATGTGGGCCAAGTTTTAATCATCAATTTTGGGCTTGAATAAGTGATATTATAGGCCCATTTGCTCCATCCATGCAAGGTAATACCCATTGGGCCTTTAATGAAGCAAGATGAGCGCCCATTGAAGCATTCAACCTCTTTAATCTTCCTCGTGTCATTGGGCCTTGCAAATCCAATTCCTCCACCCGAGCAATCGACTCCGTGCCTTCCGCATGGTTTGCATCAATTAGGCTAAATGTTATAAATTATCCTAAATGACCTAAATTGGCCTAATTGGTCTAAATGGCCTAAATTTGTCTAAATGGTCTAAATGGCATAATTGACGTAAATGACCTAAATGGAATAATTGATATAATTGGCCTAAATGGAATAATTGGCTTAAATGGCCTAAATGACCTAATTGGCCTAAATTGACCTAAAAAGAATAAATTGGACTAAATGGACTAAATAACCCTAAATGGCCTAAATTGGCCTAAATGGACTAATTTTCCTAATTGGCCTGAATTGGCCTGAATTGCCTAATTGGCCTAATTTGTCTAATTTTACTAATTAGTCTAAATGAGATAAATTGGCCTAAATGGCCTAATTTTCCTAAATTTCCTAAATTGTATAATTGAAACAATTATCCTAATTGACCTAAATGGACTAAATTTACCTAAATGGCCAAAATGGAAAAAAATGGCCTAAATGCGCTAAATTGGCCTAATTGACCTAAATTGCCGAAATTGCATAATTACCCTAATTGGCCTAAATGGTCTAAATTGGTCTAATCGGATTAAATGGACCAATTGAACTAATTTTACTAGTTCGTCTAAATTACCTAAATTGTCCTAAATGGAATAATTGGCATAATTGGCCCAAATGGTCTAAATTGCCCTAAATAGCCTAAATGAAATAAATTGGCTTGAATTGACTAATTAGCCTAAATGAACTAAATTGGCCTAAATAGCCTAAATGAACTAAATTTCCTAATTGGAATAATTTTAATAATTGGACTAATTGAATTAATTGGCTTAAATTGGACTAAATGGCCAAAATCTTCTAATGGACCTAAATGGTCTAAATGTCCTAAATTGGCCTAATTGGCCTGAATTGGTCTCATTGACCTCATTGGAATAAATGACCTAAATTAGATTAAATGACCTAAATGGCCTAATTGTCCTAAATGTCATCAATGGCCTAATTTCCCTAATTGTCCTAAATGATCAAAATTGGCCTAAATGGCCTAATGGGCCTAAGGGTCGAATGAGCCTAAGTGGCCTAATGGGTCTAATGGGATTAAGTGGACTAATGGGCCTAATGGGCCTAATGGGTATAATGGGATTAAGTGACCTAATAGGCCTAATGGGACTAAGTGGCCTAATCGGCCTCATGGGCCAATTGTGCCTAAGTGGCCAAATGGGTCTAATGGGTCTAATGGTTCCACTGGTCCAAAGTGAGCTAGTGGGCCTAAGTGGCCTAAGTGGCCTAATGGGCCGAGTGGGCATATTGGACCTAAGTGGACTAATGGGCCTAAGTGTCCTAATGTTCCCATTAAGTCCAATTTGGTCTAATGGGCCTAACAGGCTTAATGGGTTGAATGGACCAGTTGGGCCTAAGTGGTCCGATGGGCCTAATGGGCCTAATGGGCCTATTGGGCCTATTGGGCATAAGTGTACTAATGGGACTAAGTGGCCTAATGGGACTATTATGGTCAATTAGACCTAATAGGCTGAATGGACGAATTGACCTAATGGACCTAATGGGCCTAATGGGCCCAATGGGACTAATGGCTCTAAGGGGCCTAATGGACCTATGTGGATGAATGGGCCTAAGTGACCTAAGTGTCTTAAGTGTCCTAATGGGACTAATGGTCCTAAGTGTAATAAGGGTCCCAATGAGCCTAATGGGTTTAAGCGGCCTAATGGGGCTAAGTGGGCTAATGGACCTAACCTACGTGGCCTAAGTGACCTAATAGGCCTAATCGACCTATTGGGCCTAAGTGACCTAATGGGACCAATGGCCAAATTGGCCTAATGGTCCTATGGGGACCAATGGGCCCAATGGGTCTAAGGGGCATAATGGGACTAATGAGCCTAAGTGGATTAATGAGCCTAAGTAGCCTAAGTGACCTAATTGGCCTAATGGGCTGATTGGTCCTATTAGGCCTAATGGGCCCATTATGGCCAATTAAACTTAATGGCCTAATTGGACTAATGGGCATAATGGGTCTAAGGGGCCTAATGGGGATAAGTGGCCTAATGGGACTAAGTGGACTAATGGGAATATTGGGATTATTGGGCCTAAGTGGTCTAATGAGGTTAATGGGCATGATGGGCCTAATGGTCCCATTATGGATAATTCATCCTAATGGGTCCAATGGACCTAAGTGGCCAAATGGATCTAAGTGGTCCAAGTTGGCTAAAGGGACTAATGGGTCCAATGGGTCTAAGTGGCCTAAGTTTCCTAATGGGCCTAATGGGTCCAATGGGTCTACGTGGCCTAATGTCCCAAAGTGGCCTAAGTTTCTTGATGGTCCTGATGGGCCTAATGGGTCCAATGGGCCTAATAAATCCAATGGGTGTAAGTGGCCTGGTGGGAATAAGTTACCTAAGCTGCCTAATGGGCCTAATGGGTCCAATGGGTCTAAATGGTCAAATAATCCTAAGTGGCCTAAGTTGCCTAAGGATCCCAACGGGCCTAATGGGTCTAATGGGTCTAATGGGGCTAAGTGGCCTAATCGGCCTAATGGGTCTAATGGGCCTAATGGGATGAATGGATTGAATGGGCCTAAGTGGACTAATGGGCCTAAGTGGAAGAATGGTCTTAATGGGCCTAAGTGGCCTAATTGACCGAATGGGCCTAAGTGACCTAATGGGATGAATAGGCCTAATGGGCCAAATGGGTCTAAGTGGCCTAAGTGGTTGAATGGGCCTAATCGACCGAATGGTCCTAATGGACCTTATGGGCCAAAGTGGCCGATTGGGACTAATGGGCCTAAGTGGCTGAATGGGCCTAATGAGCCAAATTGGCCTAATGTGGCAAGTGGGTGTAATGGGTCAAAGTGGAAGAATGGGATCAAGTGGAATAATGGACCTAATGGGTCGAATGGGAATAAGTAGCCTAATGGTCCTAAGTTTCCTAATGGACCTAGTGGAACTAAGTAGTCTAATGGGCCTGATGGCCCTAATGCGCCTAATTGGCCAAATGGGTGTAAGTGGCATAATGGGCCTAAGTGTCCTAATGGGCCTAGTGCGCCTAAGTGATCAAATGGGCCGAATGAGCCTAATGCACCTAATGGGACTAATGGGACAAATGGGTCCAATAGACCTGAGTGGCCTTATGAGCCTAATGGGCTGAATGGGCCTAATGTGCGGAATGGTCCTAATGGACCTAATGGGCACAAGTCGCCTAATGAGAAAATGGGCCTCAGTGGCATAATGGACCTAATGGGCCTAATTAGCCTAAATGGCCTAATCGGCCTAATCAAACGTATGGACCTAATGGGCCTGATGGGATTAAGTAGAATAATGGGCCTGATGGGCCTAAGTGGAATAATGGGTCGAGTAGGCCGAAGTGGCGAAATGGGCCTGATCGTCTTAATGGGCCGAAGTGGCCTAAGGGGACTAATGGGCCTCATGGGCCTGAGTGTCCTAATGGGCCTCATGGGCCTAAGTGGCGTCATGAGCCTAATGGGCCCAAGGTGCCTAAGTGGCCTAATGGGCTTAATGGGCTTAATGGGCTTAACGAGCCTAGGTACCAAATGTGCCAAATGGGCCCAACTAGCCTATGGGGCCTAATGGGACTAAGTGGCCTAATGGGCCTAGGTGGCCTAATGGGATTAATGGGATTAATGGGTCTAAGGGCCTAATGGTCCTAATGGGCCTAAGTGGCCGGATGGGCCTAATTGGCCTAAGTGGAATAATGGGCCTATGTGGCCTAATGGGACAAAGTTGCCTAATCGGCCTAATGGGATTAATAGGCCTAATGGGACTGATGGGCCTAAGTGGAATAATGGTACTAATGGGCCTAATGGGTTGAATGAGCCTAATTGGCCAAATTGGCCTAATGGGCCTAATGGGCCAAAGTTGCCTAATCGCCTTAATGGGCTTAATGGGCCTAATGGACCAATGGGCCAAATGGGCCTAAGTGGCCTATTGGTCCAAAGTGTCATAATTTTATAAATGGGATTAATGTGCCTAGTGGGCCTAAGAGGCCTAATGGGCTTAATGGGCCTTAGTGGCATAATCACCCTAATGTGCCTAATCGACCTAATGGGCCCAAGTGGCCTCATGGGATTAATGGGATTAATGGTCCTAGGGGCTAAATGGGCCGAATGGGCCGAATGGTCCAAATGGGCTGAATGGGTCTAATGCACCGAATGGGCCTAATACGCCAAATGGGCCTAATGGGCCAAAGTGGTCTAATAGGCGTAAGTTGCCTAATCGACATAATGGGCTTAATGGGCCTAATGGGCCTAATGTGCCTAAGTGGCATAATCGACCTAATGGGCTTAATGTGCCCAGTGGGCCTAAGTGGCCGAATGGGCCGAATGGGCCTAAGTAGCCCAATCGACCTAAGTGGCCAAATAGGCCTAAGTGGTTGAATGGCCCTAATGGGCCTAAGTGGCCTATGTGGAAAAATGGGACGAATGGGACTAAGTGTCCAAATGGCCCAATGGGCCTAAGTGGCCTAATGGGCCTAATGGACTTAAGTTTCCTAATGTGCATAATGAGCCTAAGGGGCCTAATGGGCCTAATGGGCCTAAGTGGCCTAATCCACCTAATGCACCTAATGGGCCTAAGTGGCCTAATGGGCCTAATGGGCCTAAGTGGCCTAATGGGGCTAATGGGACTAAGTGGCCTAATAGACCTAATGGGTAAAAGTGGCCAAATGGGCCAAATAGGCCTAATGGGCTAATGGGCCTAGTGGGCCTAATGAGCCGAAGTGGCTGAATGGGCCTAATGGGTCTAAGTGGCCTAATGGGATAAATGAGCCTAATGGGCCTAGTGAGCCTAATGGACCTAAGTGGCCCAATGGGCCAAAGGGGCCAAATAGGCCTAAGTGGCCTAATGGGCCAAATGGGCATAAGTGCCCTAATGAGCCTAATGTGCCTAATGGGCATAATTGACCTAAGTGGCCAAATTAGCCTAATTGGATTATTGGGCCTAATGGGCCTAAGTGGCCTAATGGGCCTATTGGGTCGAAGTGGAATAATGGGCCTAACAGACTTTATGGGCCTAACAGACTTTATGGGCCTAAGTGGCCTCATGGGCCTAAGTGGCCTCATGGGCCTCGTTGACCTAAGTGGCCTAATGGGCTTAATGGGCCCAAGGGGCCTAATGGGTTTAAGGGGCCTAATGGGATAAATGGGATTAACAGGCCTTAGTTCCTAATGGGCCTAATGTGCCGAATGGACCTAATGGGCCGAATGAGCCTAATGAGAATAAGTGGCCTAATGGGCCTAATAAGCCTAAGTGGCCTAATGGGCCTAAGTGGATTAATCGACCTAATGGGATTAATGGTCTTAATGGGCCTAAGGGAATTATGGGCCTAAGTAGCCTAATGGACTTAAGGAGCCTAATGGGCTAATGGGCCTAAGTGACCTAATGGGCCTGGGTGGCCTAATGGGATTAGTGGAATTAATGGGCCTAGGGGCCAAATGAGAATAATGGGCCTAATGGTTAAAATAGGGTTAAGTGGTTGAATGGGTCCAATGGGCCTAGTGGCCTGATGGGCCTAGGTAGCCTAATCGGCCTAATGGGCCTAAGTGGCCTAATGGGCCAAATGGGCCAAAGTGGCATAATGAGACTAGGTGGCTTAATGGGCTTAACGTGACTAGGGCCTAATGGGTTGAATTGGATTAGGTGGCCAAATGAGCCTAAGTGGTTGGATGGGACAAAGTTTCCTAATCGGCCTAATGAGATTAATAGGCATAATGGGACTAATGGGCCTAAGTGACCTAATGGGCCGAATGGGCCTAATTTGCCTAATGGGCCTAATAAACCTAATGGGTCTAAGGGGCCTAATGGTCCAAAGCTTCCTAATCAGTCTAATGGGATTTATTGGCCTAATGGGCCTAATGGATCTAATGGGCCGAATGGGCCTAAGTGACCTAATGGGCCTATGTGGCCTAATTGACCTAGTGGGATAAATGGCCCTAGTGGAACTAAGTGGCCTAATGGGCCTAATGGACCTAATGGGCCTTAGTGTCCTAATCAGACTAATGTTCCTAAGTGACTTAATGGGCCTTAGTGGCCTAATGGGCCTAATGGGCATAACAAGCCTAAGGGCCAAATGGTCCTAATGGGCTGAATGGGCCTAATGAGTTGAATGGGCCTAATTAACCTAAGTGGACCAATGAGACTAATGGGACTAATGGGACTAATTTGGGCCTAATGTGCCTAAGTGGCCTAATGGGTCTAAGTTCCCTAATCGACCTACTAGGCTTAATGGGTCTAACAGGCCGAATGGGCCTAATGGGCCTAAGTGGCCTAATGGTCTGAATGGCCCCATCAGCCTAATGGAATTAATGGGCCAATGGGGGCTAAGTGGCCGAATGGGGCTCAGTGGCATAATAGGCCTAATGGGTCAAAGTGGACTAATGGGCCTAAGTGGCCTTATGTCCCTAATGGGCCTAAGTGGCATAATGGGACTTAGTGGCCTAATTGGACTAATGGGCCTAAGTGGCCTAATGGGCCTAATGGTCCTAATGGACTTAAGTGGACTAATGGGCCTAATGGTTCTAAGTGGCCTAATGGGCCGAAGTAGCCGGATGGGCCTAATGGGTATAAGTGGCCCAATGGGCCTGATTGGCCTAATGGGCTTGATGGGCCTAATGACCCTCATGGTCCTAACTGCCTAATAAGACAAATAGGCCTCAGTGTCCTGATGAGCCTGATGGGCCTAAGTGGCCTAATGAGTCGAATGGGCCAAATTGGCCAAATGAACCTAATGAGCCTAATAGACCAAAGTGGCCTAATGGGCCTGATGGGAATGATGGGAATGATGGCTTAATGGGCCTAAGTGGCCTAATGAGCTGAATGGACCTAAGTGGCCTAATGGGCCTAATGGGCTTGATGGGTTGAATGGGATGAATGGGTCTAAGTGGTTGAATGAGCCTAATGGGTGGAATAGACCTAAGTGGCCTAATGATCCGAATTAGCCTAAGTCGTGTAATGTGCCAAATGGACCCAAGTGGTCGAATGTGCCTAATGAGACTGATGGGCCTGATGGGCCCAATTGGATTAATGGGCCTCAGTGGCTTCATGGGCGTGATGTCTTAATGGGCCTCATGGGCCTAAGTGGCCTAATGGGCCTAATGGGACTTAGTGGCCTAATGAGCCTAATGCAGTAATGAGCCTAAGTAGCCTAATGGGTCTAATGGTCCTCATTGGATTAATGAACCTAGTGGGCCTAAGTGTCCTAATGAGTTGACTGGGCCTAAGTGGTCTAATGGGACAAATAGGCCTAATGGGCCTAAGTGTCCTAATGGGCATGATGGGCCTCAGTGGCCTCATGGTCCCAATGATCCTAATGGGTCTAAGTGGCCTAAGTAGTTGAATGGTCCTAATGGGCCTAAGCGGACTAATGGGCATGATGGGCCTAATAGGTCTAAGTGTCCTAATGGGTTGAATGGGCCTAAGTGTCCTAATGGGTCAGATGGGACTGATGGGCCTAATGGGCCTAATGGACCTCACTGGTCTAAGTCGTCCAATGGGCCTGATGGGCCTTAGTGTTCTAATGGGATGAGTGAGCATAATGGACCTAATTTTCCTAATGGGGCTCAGTGGATGAATGTGTCTAATGAGCATAATGGGCTTGGTAGTCCCAATGGTCATAATGGGCCTAAGTGTCCCAATGGGCCTAATGGGCCTAAGTGGCCTAATGGACCTAATGGGCCAAATGGGCCTAAGTGCCCAAATGGGACTGATGAGCCTAATAGGGTGAATGGTCTTAAATGGCCTAAGTGGCCTAATGCTCATAATGGGCCTAAGTGGCTTAATGAGCCTAAGTGTCCTAATGGGCCTGATGGGCCTAATGGGCCGAATGGGCCTCAATGGCCTAATGGTCCGAATGGTCCTGATGATCCTAATGGGAATAATGGGCCTAATGGGAATAATGGGCCTAAATGGATTAATGGGCCCAATGAGCCTAAGTGGCCAAATGGTCCTAATGGGCCTAAGTGGATGAATGAGTTTAATGGAACTAAGTGGAAAAATGGGCCTAATGGGCCTAAGTAACCTAGTGGTCCTAAGTGACCACATGGTAATAATGGGACTAAGTGGATGGATGGACCTAATGGGCCTCATGGGACTAATGGGCCTCTGGGGCCTAAGTGGCCTAACAGTCCTAGTGGGCCTAATGAGACTAAGTCACCAAATGGGCCTAATGGGTTTAAGTTGCCTAATGGGATGAATGGACCTAATGTGACTAGTAGACCTAAGTAGACAATGGGCCTAGTGGGACTAATGGGCCTAATGGTCCTAATTGGTCTAAGTGGCATAAGTGGCCCAATCAACCTAATAGAACAATTGTGGCTAATGGGCCTAAGTGGCATAATGGCCAAATCAACCTAGGTGGCTGAATGGCCTAAGTGACCTAATGGCCAAATCGGCCTAGGTGGTTGAATGGGCCTAAGTGGCCCATTGGGCCTAAATTTCCTGGGTGGTCGAATGGGCCTAATGGGTATGATAGGCCTAAGTGGCTGGCCTAATGGTCCAGATAGGGGCCTAAGTGTTCTAATAGGCCTAATGGGCCTCATGGGCCTAAGTGGCCCTCATGGGCCTATCGGCCTAAGTGGATTAATGTTCCGAATGGGCCTAAGTGGAAAAATGGGAATAATGGTCCCAATGGGCCTAATTGGCTTAACAAACCTAGGTTCCAAATGGGTTGAATGGGCTTAATGGGCCTAATGGGATGAATGGGCCCAATGGGCCTAAGTGGACTAATGGGCCTAAATGGCCTAAGTGGCCTAATTGGCCTAATGGGATTAGTGGTACTAATGGTCCTGATGGTCTTAATGGGCCTAAGTGGCATAATGGACCTAAGGGGTATAATGGGCCTAAGGGGCCTAATGGGCTTGGGTGGCCTAATGGGCATAATTGGATTAACGGGCCTAGGGGAAAAGTGGTCATGATGGGATGAATGCACCTCAGCAGGCTAATGGGCCTAAGCAACCTAATGGGCCTAAGTGCCCTAAATGGCCTAATGGCCATAGTGGGTCTAAAGGGCCTAATGGGACTAATGGGCATTAGTTGTCTAATGGGCCTAGGTGGCCTAATGGGCTTAATGGGCTTAACGGGCCCAGGGTCCAAATGGGCCAAATGGGACTAATTGGCCTCTGTGGCCTAATGGGCCTAATGGGTCGAAGTGGCCTAATGGGCCAAAGTTTCCTAATCGACCTAATGGGCATAATGGGCCCAATTGATCGAATTGGCCAAATGGACCTAAGTGGCCTAATGGGCCTAATGGGCCAAATTAGCCTAATTGGCCTAAGTGGACTAATGGGAAAAAGTAACTTAATTGGCCTAATCGGATTAGGGGGCCTAATGGGACTAAGTGGCCTAAGTGGCCTAATGAGACTAATTGGCCAAATCAGACTAATGGTCTTAATGGGTCTAGTGGGCCTAAGTGGCCTAATGGGCCTTAGTCGCCTAATCAGCTGAATGGGGATAAGTGGAATAATAGGCCTAAGTGGCCTGATGAGATTAATGGGCTTATTTATCCTAGGGGACTAATGGACATAATGGGATGAATGGGACTAATTAGCCTAAGTGGCCGAATGCACCTAATGGGCCAAAGTGGCCTAATGGGCCTAAGTTTCCTAATCAGTCTAATGGGATTAATGGGCCTTAGGGGCCTAATGGGACTAATGGGCCTATTGTGCCTAATAGGACTAAGTGAACTAATGAGCCTAAGTGTCCTAATCGGCCTAGTGGGCTTAATGGTTTTAGTGGGCCTAGGTTCCCTAATGTGCCTAAGTGGCTTGATCGGCCGAATGGGCTTTAAGTGGCCAAATAGGCCTAAGTGGCACAATGGGCATAATGGGCCTAAGTGGCATAATGGGACTAGTTGTCATAAGTGGCCAAATGGGCCGAATGGGCCTAAGTATCTCAATGAGCCTAATGGGCCTAATGGGCATAAGTGACCTAATGGATCTAATGGGCCTAAGTGTCCTGATGGGCCTAATGGGCCTAAGTTGCCTCATAGGCCTAAAGGAACTTAGTGGCCTAATGGTCCTTAGTGGACTAATGGTCCAAATAGGCCTAATAGGCCTAATGGGCCTAATGGGCATAAGTGGCCTATGTGGTCCAATGATCCTAATAGGCATAATGGGCCTAATGGGTCATATGGGCCGAATTGGCCTAATGGCCTAATGGGACTAAGTGGCTGAATGGGCCGAATGGGTTTAATGGGCCTAAGTGGCCTAATGGGCCTAATGGGCCCAATGAGCCCAATGGGCCGAAGTGGCCTAATGGTTCAAATGGGCCGAATAGGCTAAATGGGATGAATGGACCTAAGTGGACCGATCGGCTTAAAGGGCCTAATGGGCCAAAGTGGCCTAATGGACTGAAGTGGCTGAATGGGCCTAAGTGGCCTAATGGGGCTAATGGGCCTAAATGTCCTAATGGGGATAATGAGACGAAGTGGATGAATGGGCTTAAGTGGCCCAATGGGTCTAATGGGACCAATGGGTGTAAGTGGCATAGTGGGCCTAATTGTCCTAATGGGTTGAAGTGGCCTAATGTGATTAATGGGACCAAGTGGCTGAATGAGCTGAATGCTCCTAAGTGGCCCGACTGGCTGAATGGGCCTAATGGGCCTAAGTGGCCTACTAGGCCTATTGGACCTATTGGGCCTAAGTGGCCTCATGGGCCTAATGGGCCTAAGTGGCCTAATCGACCTAATCGACCGAATGGGCCTAATGGGCCTAAGTGGCCTAATGGGCCTAATGTGCCCAAGTTGCCAAATGGGTCGATTGGGCCTTAGTGAACCAGTGGGCCTAATTTGCCTAAGTTTCCTAATGGGCGAATGGGATGAATGGGCCTAATGGGACTTAGTGGCCTAATGGGCCTAATTGGTCTAATGGGCCTAAGTGGCATTGTGGTTCTAAGTGGCCTAACGAGCCTAAGTGGCCCAAATGGGTCTAATGGCCCAAATGCACCTAATGGATCGGATGGGACTAAGGTCCTGAATGGTCCTAAAATGTTGTTTGGGCCTAATGGGCCAAAGTGTCTTAATGGGCCTAATGTACCGAATGGGCTTAAGGGGCCCAATGGGACGAATGGACCTAAAGGGCCAAAGTGGACCAATGGGCTTAATGGGCCTAACTTTTCTAAGGTGCCTCATGGGCCTAATGGACCGAATGGTCTTAATGGTCCAAATGGGCCAAAGAGGCCTAATCAGCCTAATGGGCCTAAGTGGCCTAATGGGCCTAAGTGGCCTAATGGGAAAAAGTGGCCTAATGGGCCTAAGTGGCATAGTAGACCTAATAGGTCTAAGTGGCTGAATGGGCCTAACGGGCCTAAGGGGCATAATGGGCCTAATGGGCCTAAGCGGTCTAAGTGGCCTAATGGGCCTAATTCGCCTAATAGGGCTAAGTAACCTAATGGGCCTAAGTGGCCTCATGGGCATAATGGGCCTAAGTGGCCTAATGGGTCTGATGGGCTGAATGGGCCTAATGTGCCTAATGGGATGAATTGGCCTAATTGGCCTAAATGGCCTAATGGGCCTAAGTGGCATAATGGGCCGAAGTGGCCTCATCAGCATACTAAGCCTAAGTGGCTGAATGGTCTGAATGGGCCTAATTATCCTAATGGGCCTAATAGACCTAATGGTTTTAAGTGTCCTGAGGGGCTTAATGGGCCTAAGTGGCCTAATCGACCTAATGGGTTTAATGGGATGAAGTGGCCTAATGGGCATAATGGGCCAAAGTGGCCAAAGTGGCCTAATAGGCCTAATAGGCCAAAGTGGCCGAATGGGACTAAGTTGTCTATTAGGCCTAATGGGCCTAAGTATCCTAATCATCCTAATGGGATTAATGGGCCTAAATGGACTAATGTTCATAATGGGATGAAGTGGACTAAGTGGCCTAACGGGCCTAATGGCCCAAAGTATCTTAATCAACCTAATGGGCATAAGTGGCCTAATGGGTCTAAGTGGCATAACAGGCCTAAAGGGCCTATGTGGACTAATGGGCCTAATGGACCTAAGTGGACCGATGGGCCTAATAGGCCTAAGTGGCCTCATGGGACTAAAGGGAATAAGTGGCCTCATGGGCCTAATGGGCCTCACTTGCCTCATGGGCCTAATGGGCCTAAAGGGATTAAGGGGCCTAAGTGGCTTAATGGGCCTAATAAACCTAATGGAGCTAAGCACATGAGCCTTAGCCCAGTTGGCAAGGACTCCATAAGTGCATCCAAGTGACCCGGGATCAAATCCAGGCGGAGGCATCATTTCCGGGTTATTGTAGTAGTACTGTAGTAGTATTGTAGCGGAACTGTAGCAGGCACTGTCTGGCACTGTAGTAGTGGGAATATGCCCCTGTTTTGGCCTTTGGGCCACATATTTGGTCCTCGAGTCCTTTAAGGCCTTCGGGCCACCAGGGCCTTCAGGTCAGTAAGGCCTTCGGGCTACCTCAAGGCCTTTGGGCCACCTTAAGTGCAGATGCAAACCAGAAAACCTACAAGGAACAAGCTCTACAAAGAGGATGGGCAAGGAGCTTTCACCACAAGTAGAAGCTAATGGATTTCAAGAATGAGAGGGTATGATACCTTCCATCGGGATAAGCCTGTGCATGCATGGGAATTCCTATCCGAACAGCCATGCGAAGGTGGAGAGCTGATTTCATGATAAAGATATTGCAGAGGAACAGTTCCAAGTAGTTAGTCTAGGTTGTATGTAATAGCCTATGGGAAATTAATTCCTCTAAGGCCTACGGGCCATGTATTAATTACTCCTACGGGCCTTGTAAGGGTTCCCCCTCTCCCCTTGAAAGGTTTATTATCAAAATCAATAAAAAATGAAGGCCTTCGGGCCATTGGAGGAGCCTAATGGAGCTAAGTAGCTGAATGGGCCTAATGGGATTAAGTTGTATAATGGGACCAATATGACTAATGGTCCTAATGGGTATAAGTGGTTTAATGGGCCTATGTGACCTAATCAACCTAATGGGCCTAATGAGAGTAATGGACTTAAGTGATCAAATGGGCCAAAGGGGCCTAATGTGCTGAATGGTATTAAGTGGCCTAATGGGCCTAATAGGCCTAAGTGGCCTATTGAGCATAAGTGACCTAATCATCCTAATGGACCTAATGTGAATAATGGTCCTAAGTGGTCGAATGGTCCTAATTGGTCAAATGGGCCTAATGTGCCTAGTTGTCCTAATGGGTATAATGGTCCTAAGTGGACGAATTGGCCTAGTGGGCCTTATGGGCCTAAGTGGCCTAATGGACCCAATGGGCATAAGTGGCCAAATGGGCCAAATGGGCCAAATGGGCCAAATGTTCCTAGTGGGCCTAATGGGCCTAAGGGTCATAATGGACCAAATTAGCCTAATGGGACTACGTGAACCAATGGGCACAATGGGCCTAAGTGGACTAATGGCCCTAAGTGGCCTAATGTGATTAATGGGCCTAATGGGCTTAATGGGTATAATGGTCCTAAGTGGACTAAGTGACCTAATGGGCCTAATTGGACTAATTGGCCTAATGGGATGAATGGTCCTAACGGACCTAAGTGGACTAATGGTCCCAATGGACCTAAGTGGCCTAAAGGGACCAATGGGCCTAACGAGACTATGGGCCTAGGTGGCCTAATGGGCCTACATGGCCAAATGGGCCTAAGTGGACTAATGGGCCTAAAGATCCTAATCATCCAAAGGGACCTAATGGACCCAAGTGGTATAATCATAGCCTAATGGGTCTAATGGTCACAATTTTCCTAAGTAGCCAAATGGGCCAAATGGGCTTAAGTGGCATAATGGGCCGAATGGCCGAATGGGCCTAAGTGGCCTAATCGGTCTAAAGGGCCTAATGGTCCAATGCATCCTAATGGTCCTAAGTGTCATAGTTGACCTAATGGGCCTAAGCTGCCTAATGGTCCTAAAGGTATTAATAGGTCAAAGTAGCCTAATGGACCTAAGTGGCACAATCGTAACCAAATTGGCCTAAGTGTCCAAATGGTCCAAATGGGCCTAAGTGGCCTAATCATCCTAAAGGGAAAAATGGTCCCAAGCAGCCTAATGGGAATAAGTGTCATAATCGTCCTAATGGGACTATTGTCCAAAGTGGACTAATGGGACTAAGTGACCTAATTGGATAATCGACCAAAGGGGCATAATTGGCCTAAGTGGCCGAAGGGGTTGTATCAAATGAATTGGCCTAATGGACTGAATGGGCCTAAGTGACTTAATGGGATGAATGTGCCTAATGGGCCTAATGGGCCTAAGTGTCCTAATGTCCCTAATGGGCCTAATGGGCCTAAGTGTCCTAATGGCCCTAATGAGATGAATGGGCCTAATGGTCCTAATTGGCCTAAGTTTCCTAATAGGCCTAAATTACCTAATGGGCTAAATGGGCCTAAGTGGCCTAATGGGCCTAATATGTCAATTAAGCCTAAGTGGTGTAATGGTCCTAATGATATTAATGAGATTAAGTTGTATAATGGGCCTAATGGGAAAAATGGGATGAAGTTGCAGAATGGGCCTAATGGGTCGAAACGTCTTAATGGACCGAATGGGCCTAATGATCCTAATGGACCTAAGTGGCCTAGTAGTCTTGATGGGACTAGGTGGCCTAATGGGCCTAAGTGGCCCATTTGGTATAATGGGCCTAATGGGTTGAATGGACCCAATGGGACGAAGTGAACTGGTGGGGTGAATTGGCCGAAAGGGCCTAATTGGCTGAAGTTCCCTAATGGGCCTAATGGGCCCAATGGGCCTACTGGACCGAAGTGGCCTAATGGTCCGAATGGGCCTCAAGGGTCCAATGGGTGTAATGGTTTGAATGGGCCAAATGGGACTAAAGGGTCTAATGGGGCTAATGGGCCTAATCATCCAAATGGGTCGGATGGGTCTAATGGGCTTAGTGGGTCAAAGTGGCTTAATGAACCTACTAGTCCTAATGGACCTACTGGGCCTAATGTACCTAATAGGCCTTAGTGGCCTAATGGTCTTAAGTGAAAAAATGGACCTAATGCACCTAATGGTTGTAATGGGCCTAATGATCCTAAGTGAACCGATGGGCCTAATGGGCCTAAGTGGCTGAGTGGGCCTAATGGGCCTAAGTTTACCAATGGGCCTAATGGGCCTAAGTGGTCTAATGGGCCTAAGTGGATGAATGGAACGAATGGGATGAATGGGTCGAATTGGATGATTGGGTCGAATGGGCCTAAGGGTCCTAAGTGGATTAACGGGCCTAAGTGTCCTAATGGGCCCAATGGGCCAAATGGGCATAATGGTCATAATGGGACTAAGTGGCCTAATGGGCCTATTTGTCCTAATGGACATAATGGACCTAAGTTGCATAATGGGCTTGAGGAGCCTAAGTGGCCTAACGGGCCAAAGTGGATGAATGTCCCTAATGGGCATAATGGGCCTGAGGGGCCTAAGTGGCCTAATGGGGCAAAGTGGACGAATGGGCCTAATGGGCATATGGGCATTAGTGGCCAAATCGGCCTAATGTGCATAATGAGCCTAAGTTTCCTAATGGACCTAATGGTCCTAAGTTGACCAAATGGACTAATGAGCCTAATGGGCCTAATGGGCTTAACTGGGCCTATTGGGCGTAATGTTCCTTCTAGGATTAATGGGCCTATTGGGCCTAATGGGACTACTAGGCTTACTGGGCCTAATGGTCCTAAGTGTAATAATGGTCCTAAGTGACCTAATAGGCATAAGTTTCCTAATGTGTCTAATGGGTCTGAGTTTCCTAATGGGTCTAATGGGCCTAATGGACCTAAGTGGCCTAATGGGCCAAAGTGGACGAATGGGGCTAATGGGCTTAATGGGCATAATGGGCTGAAGTGGCCAAATGGGACTAAGTGGCCTAACGGGCCTAATGGGATTAAGTGGACTAATGGACGAAATGGTCTTAAGTGGTCTAATGGGCCTAATGGGACTAATGGGCCTAAGTGGCCAAATGGGACTAAGTAGCCTAATGGGCCTAATGGGCCTAATGGGCCTAAGTGACCTAATAGGACAAAGTGGACAAATGGGACTAATGGGCATAATGGGTATAATGGGCCTAAGTGGTCTAATGGGCCTAATGGGCTGAAGTGGATTAATGGGACTAATAGGCCTAATGGGCCTAAGTGGCCTAATGGGCCTCATGGGCCTAATTGGATTAATGGGCCTATGTTTCCTAATGGGCCTAAGTGGTCGATAGGCCTAAGTCACCTAAGGAGACTAATGGGCCTAATGGTCCAAAGTGGCTGAATGGGACTGATGGGATTAATGGGCCTAAGTCGCCTAAGGGGACTAACGTGCCTAATGGTTCTAAGTGGCTGAATGTGACTAATGGGCTTAAGTGGCACAATAGGCCTAATGGGCCTAATGGGCCTAATGGGCCTAAGTGGGTGAGTGGGCCTAAGTAGGTTAATGGGCCTAAGTGGAATAATGGGCCTAGTGGGCCTAACTAACCTAATGTGCCTAATGGGCCTAAGTGGGTGGCCTAATGGAATAATGGGCCTAATGATCCTAAGTGGATGAATTGGCCAAATGGCCCTAAGTGGCGTAATTTTCCAAATGGGCCAAATGGTCCTAAGTGGCTTAATGGGTCTAAGTGACCTAATGGGCCTAATGGGACTAAGTGGACTAGTGAATCTAAGTGGACTAATGGGCCTAAGTTCCCTGATGGGCCTAATGGGTTGAAGTGGCGTATGAGTTTAAGTGGCCAAATATGCCTAATGGGCCTAAGTGGAGGTGTTAGCCTAATGGGTTGAGGTGGCCTAATGGGCCTAATGGGCATAAATGGACTAATTTTCCTAATGGTCCTAATGGGCATAATGGTACTAAGTGGACTAATGGGCCTAATGGGCCTAAGTGGCCTAATAGGAGGAATGGGCCTTAATGGCCTAATGGACCTAATGGACATAATGGGTTGAATGGGCCTAAGTGACCTAATAGGACTAAGTGTCCTGATGGGCCTAATGGGTATAAGTGGAATAATGTACCTAAGTGGCCTAATGGACCCAATGGGCCTAATGAACTGAAGTGGCCTAAGTGGCCTAATGGGCCTAAGTGGTCGAATGGGCCTAATAGACCTATGTGGTTGAATTGGCCTAATGGGATGAAATTTCCTAATTGGACTAAGTGGCCTAATGGTTCTAATGGGTTAATGGTAATAATGGGCCTAATTTGAATAATTGGCCTTAGTGGCCGAATGGGACTAATGGGACTGAGTGACCTAATGGGCCGAATGGGCCTAAGTGACCTAATGGGACTAATGGGCCAAAGTAACCTAATGGGATGAATGGGCCTCAATGGACTAATGGTCCTAATGGGCCTAAGTGGATTAATGGGCCTAATGGGATGAATGGCCCTAATGGGATGAATGGGTCGAATGGGCCTAAGTGGCCTATTGGGCCTAAGTGCCCGAAGTGTCCTGATGGGCCAAATGGGCTTACGTGGCCTAAATGGCCTAATGAGCCTAAGTTGCCTAATGGGCCTCATGGAATGAATGGGACTAAGTGGAATAATGGTACAAAGTGGCCTAATGGTCCTAAGTTACCTAATGGGCCAAAGTATCCTAATGGGCCTGATGGGCCTAATGGGCCTTAATGGCCTAAGGGGATGAAGTGGCCTATTGGGCCTGGTCTTGATGGGCCTAATGATCCTAATGGGACTTAGTGGCCTGATGGGCCAAAGTTTCCTAATGGTCCTAAGTGGACTAATGGTCCTAATGGGCCTAAGTGGACTAATGGGCTTAAGAGGACTAAGTGACCTAAGGGGGGTCAGTGGCCTAATGGGCCTAATGGGACTTATTGGCCTAATGTGCCTAATGCGTTGAATGGGCCTAAGTGGAATAATGAGATTAATGGCCATAATGGGCCAAAGTAGCCTGATGGGCCTAAGTGGCCTAATGGTCCTAAGGGGCCTAATGGCCTAATGGGCCTAGTGGGCCTAAGTGACCTAAGGGTCCTGATGGGCCTAATGGGACTAATGGGCATAATGGGCCTAAGTGTCCTAATGGGCCTTAGTGGCCTAATGGGCCTAAGTAGCCTGATGGGTTTAGTGGGACTAATGGACATAATGTGCCTAATTGGGCTAATTGGCCTAATGGGCCATATGGGCCTAAGTGGCCTAATGGACCTAATCTAATGGGCTTAATAGGAAAAATGGGCCAAATGGGCCTAAGTTGCCTAATGGGATGAATGGTCCTAAGTGCCCTAATGGGTCTAAGTGTCCTAGTTAGACTAATGTGCCTCATGGTCCTAAGTTTCCTAAAGGGATTAAGTAGCCAAATGGGTCTAATGGGACTAATGGGTTGAATGAGTCTAAGTGGCCTAATGGGTATAATGGGCCTAAGTGGCCTAATGGGCCTAATCTAATGGACTTAGTGGGCCAAATGGACCTAAGTGGCCTAATAGGCTGAATGGGCCGAATGGGCTGAAGTGGACCAATGGGCCTAATTAGCCGAATGGGCCTAATGGGCGTAATGGGACAAATGGGTCAAATGGTCCTAATGGGCCTAATGGGACTAAGTGTCCTAATAGGCCTAATGAGCCTAATGAATGAACTTGATGGCTCTTTACTCTCCTGGATCCCAATTCTCCCCCTGCCTCCTCTTCCCCTCCTAGGGCTTTGAGGGTCTTCTCGATGGTGATGGTGCCACTTAACCTAGTACATCTTCATCCTTATCTTGATTTATTTTTCTTCCCTCTCGAATGATGTGGATTTCTGTTGTGGTCATCGCATGCCACTCACCACCCCTCTTTTGGTCTATCCCTGCGCATTGGACCCCCATTCTGGGTTTGTGTGTGTGGGTGCTTTAGACGGCTTGGGTTAGTGCTGGTGATTGCATCTGGTGCCTTATTTATCTTCTTCCCATGGTGGCCTACCCATCACGTTTGAATACACTTTGGTCAGGCTTGATTCAGGATCTAGCCTACTTGGGATGGTTCTGGAGTAGGGCTGGCAGTGGTCTTAGCTCGGGTTCATTCCTCTGTTTGGATCCTTCTCTATTTTGAGGATGTAGATTGAGGTTTCATATGGTGATTTTTTATGGGATTGATTTTTTTTCTCTGTTATTAGTTCTATATTTTGTTGGACCAATACGGTTTCCACATTAGTCCCCTACTGAGGCCTCCATCTACTCATCCTTCCTGCACTCATTTCCCTATTAGTCCAGTGCGCAGGTCTTCATTGGGGTTCTAGGAGGTGTGGATCGAGTGTATTAGGGTCTCCGGGAGGGATAATGGACCATCTTTGAAGGTTTGAATGATTGTGATGTTCTTTTTTGATGGTTTTTTGGTGGTGATGTTAGAGTTTTATAGTGGTGATATGAAGACATCAGTGGTGATTAGTGGATTTCATGGTTCGTTTTTCTCTGGTTCTCAGCTCCGAAGATGATAATCGATGATGACGAAGGTGGTGTTACCTATAGGAATGTGGTGACTCTGGAGATTATGGTTACGACGATGATGTTCTGAGTGGATGACAACGAGGTGATGATGATAACGGGTGATGATGATGGAGACAAATTCTTCAACGTGATATCTTCAATGTAGTGGATTTTATGAAAATTTATAAAATGATTTAGAGGGCCTAATGGGACTAAGTGGCCTAATATGCCTAATTTTTTGGGACCAATTTGGATAGAGAAGGAAGTAATAAGAGTTTTCTGTTACAGAGTGTTGTATTTTATTGTCAAAGAATATAAATCAATTCACTTTGTAAAGGACTTAAAAACCAGATGATGCTTTGTTGAATTATATTTCAAAAATATCATAAGTTAGGAGAACTTGTGATGAAATACTTGTGAAGGAAAGGGGGAGTAAAGTTACTACTAGTCATATTCAGTTTTGATTGGAAGGAAAGATGCTAGTGGAAGACATGGAAGGTTCAGTACTTTCTGCTGAAAATCTGACGATGCTAAAGGTGTTAGATCAAAGACAATATATCAATATAGATATGGTTTGTGATGAAAGCAGTTGTTTGTTGAATATTCCAGATGATAATGAAGAAGCATTGGTTTTATGGAAAAGGAGAGGCTTGCGTGAAATATTGGTTTTTTCATGCAAGATTGAAGGGAGTTTGGAATGTTGCAGGCAAGGAATGATTCGAGGTCAAAACTTTGAAAAATGGAAAAGGCATGAAGTGCCAGAAAGATTCAAGAAGTCACGAAAGATGAGGATGGCATGAAAGAGACTTACACACATAATGCAACGTCAAATGGGGTTTTGTGTGATGTGTTAGGATCTTGCACGACACATAGGGGTTCTTGCGTGTGAGGGACGATGAGGTCTATAAATAAGAATTGACCCCCTCACATTTGATGATCTTGACCCTTAGAGAAATCCTGAGCTCTGAGGCATGAAAGAATTCTAAGAAAATGGAAGTGTGTGAAAGAAATAGAGTTACACGTAAGAAGGTGAAGTTGCGTGCAAGAAGAGAGTTGCACGCAAGATTGAGTTGTACGTAAGAGGTGTTTCGCGAAAAAATTTGAATCTTGCATGCCTGGAATAAAAGTTGTGTGAAAGATGCCTAAAAGGGTGCATGAAAGATTTGGGTTCTTCGCATGTATTCAGTTGTGTGTATGATAGTTCGTACCAATGTCTGGGTAGGAAAGTGAAGATTTGTACCACAGAGAATACACCTGCTCAATTGTAAAGAAGCACTAAAATACTATAATTCCCTATTTGTGATAAGAGGGTGCACATGCGCTTGAATATTGTTTTCCAAGTGCTACACAAGTGTAAGGGAATATCCTACTCATTTCATTCCACATAAAAGGATTGTTTTCTAGTGGATTGTGTAGTATTAGACTGTTTTTGTACCATACCAAGAATGTAGCTACTCTTTTTGAGTAGTGAACCATGTAAATCTTGTGTTCCTGTGGTTATGTGTGTTCATCAGGGAAGAAACTATTTAAAAATAGATTAATGTTGTTTAAAAAAGAAGGAAACATAAAAAAGAAAAAGATATCACTAATTCACCCCTCCCCCTCTCAGTGATACGTGGATCCTGACTGGGCAACTTCATAATGGGACTAATTGTCCTAAGTGTCCTCATAGGCCTAATGGGCATAAGTGGCCTAATGGTCCGAAGTGGCCCAATGGGCCCAATGGGCCTAAGGGTCCAAATGGGCCTAATTGGCCTAATGGTCCTAGTGGCTAATGGGCCTAAATGAACTAAGTGGCCTAAAGGGCCTAATGGGCCTAATTGCCCTAAGTGGATGAGTGGGATTAAGTGTCTTAATGGGCCTAAGTGAACTAATGGGCCTAATGGGCCTTAGTTGCCTAAGGGACCCAAGTGGCCTAATGGGCCTAAGTGGCCTAATGGACCCAATGGCTAATGGGACTAATTGGACTAAGTGACCTAAGTGGACTAATGGGAGCAATGGGCCTCAGTGGCATAATGCGCCTAAGTGGCCTAGGTAGCCTAATGGTCCTAATTTCATAAGCGGCATAAGTTACCTAAGGGGCATAATGGGCCGAATGGGCTCAATGTGCCAAAGTGGCCTAATGGGCCTAAGGGGCCTAAGTGGCCTAATGGGCCTAAGCGACCGAAGTGGCCTAAGGGGACAAATGGGTCAAATGGGATCAATGGGCCTAAGTGGCCTAATGGTCCTAAGTGGCCTAATGGGCTTAAGTGGTCTAAGTGGCCTAATGGGACTAATGGGCCTAAGCGGCCTAAGTAGCCTAAGGGACCAAATGGGACTAATGTGTTTAATGGTCCTAAGTGGCCTAATGGGCCTAAGCTTCCAATTGGGCCTAAGTGGCCTAAGTGACCTAATGGGCCTAATGGGCCTAAGTGGCCTAATGGGGATAATGGGGATAATTGACCTAATTGGCCTAATGGGATGAATGGGCCCAATGGGCCAAGTGGGCCTAATGGGCCTCAGTGGTCTAATGGTCCTAAGTGGCCTAATTCTCCCAATGGACCTAGGTGGCCTAATCGGCCTAATGGGCCTAATTGGTCGAATGGGCCTAAGTGGTCTAATGGTCCTAATGGATTGAATGCACCTAATGAGCCTAATGGGCCTAAGTGTCCTAATGGGACTAATGGGACTAATGGGCTTAATGGGCCTTTGTGGGCCTAAGTGGACCAATGGGCCTAAGTGGCCTAATCAGCCTAATGAGACTAAGTGGGCTAATGGGCCTAATGGTCCAATTGGACCTAAGTGGACGAATGAGCCTAATGGGCCTAATGGAACTAATGATCCTAAGTGGCCTAATTGGCGTAATGGGCGTAATGGGACTAAGTTGCCTAATCGTTGTAATGGGACTAATGGGCCTAAGTGGAATAATGAGCCAATGGGCCTAAATGGCCTAATGGGCTGAATGCACCGAATGGGCCTAATGGGACTAAGTGAACCTAATGGGTCTAAGTGACCAGATGAGCCTAAGTGTCCTAATCGGTCTAATGGTCATATTTAGACCTTAGGTATTAATGTTTCAGTTATAGTTTTTTGGGTCTAGGTTTTAGGATTTTTTTGTTCTAATTGGCCTAAATTGGTCTAAATTGGCCTAATTTACCAAATGGCCAAATGAAAAATTATCCTAATGTCCCAATTAACTAATGGGATATTTTACTAATGACCTAAATGACCTAATTAGTCTAAATAGCCTAATGGACCAATAACCTAAGGGCCTAATTTGCATAATAGCCAAATTGGCATAAATGAACTAATTGGTCTAAATAGCCTATTTATTAAAATTGAATTAAATGTTATAATTATATTAAATGGACTAATTATCCTAATTGGTCAAATTGACCTAATTGGCCTAAATTGGCCTAAATGGCCAAATGGGTCTAAATGGTCTAACTGGTCCAAATAGATTAAATGGTCTAATTGGATTAAATGGTTTAGTTTGCCTAATTAGTCTAATTGGAATAATTAGACTAAATTGGCATAAATGGTCAAATAGAAAAATAAAAATTTGGCCTAATGGTGTAATGAACTAATGGGATAATGGCATAATGGCCAGATTGTTCTAAATAGCATAATAGCCTAATTGGAAGAAATGACCTAATTGGTCTAAATGGCCTAATTTGTCCAAATGAATAAAATGATATAATTGGATTAAATACTCTAATTAGAATAATTTTCCTAATTTACCAAAATGGTTTAATTGTCCTAATTTTCTTAAATGGCCCAATAGACTAAATGGCCTAATGGACTAATTGGACTAAATGGATTAAAGGCCTAAATTGCCTATATCCTAATGACCTAATTGGACCAATGGACTAATTGGACTAAATGACCTAATTGTCCTAAATGGACTAATTGTCCTAACAGACCTAATTGGCCTAATTCACCCAATTCTCCTAATTCACGTAAATGGTCTAATTGGATAATTAGGAAAATAGCCAAATAGACAAATGATCAAAATTACCAAGTGACCAAATAACCAAATAACACAACAAAAATGGAATTAGACCGAAATGAACATACAAGATGAATCCATACCATACACATTTTTATCAGGCTAATTAGTATGTATTGTTTATGTTATGTCACTAGTATTAAATTTCTAATTAAATTTATTTTTAGATGCTTCTTAATTTTATGGACTTCTTCAACAGCTACAATTTTAATTCATTCTAGGTTTATCACTTTTATATTATTCAATAATTTAGTATTATAATAATCAATTTCATTTACAGTAAGCGACATTTGGCATCGAAGGTCGTGTGCCTCGAGAAAAATTATTTTCCTTGACTAGGAAGTAAAATAATGGAAGTGTTGTAAATGTAAAAACACAATAAAAGATTGTAAGTTTTTTATTGATATTTCAAATTTTGATATATAATTCATAATTAAATATCTTGTTTATATTTTCAACGGTGTGTCCTGGAGGCCCTTGATGAGAAATAATATTACAACTTCAGGCTAAATGATCATTTGAGACAAGTATTATGTGAGGAGCAACATGGGAGTGTCTAATGTCGAACCATGAAAAACATCACCCCCAATAGATATTGGCCCTCATTGTGTGACTCTCTAACCTATCAAACCACAAAGATGGAAAAGCTCATGAAGAAGTAGATGATGCCAAAAAAATATCTATACAGGAGCATGAAATAAGTAAATTGGTCACCGAACACTTCCTAAAAGATATATCAGTTATAAGTCCACCACTTCCATCAGAGACTTCTATTAATTTTGATTCATGTATGTCATAAATGTGCTCTTTATATGATACCTCGAGTGATTTCAATGTGGTTCCTAGTGGTGGTCGAGCTAATGGTGGTTGTAGTGGAGGTGGTGGGGGGGGAGGGTGGTGGTGGTGGCGATGAAGGTGGCAGCAGTGACAGTGCTGCTGGTGGTGGTTTCGGGCATAATGGGTCTAATAGGACTAATGGTTCTAATAGGTCTCAGTGGCCTAATGGGCCTAAGTAGCCTAAGTTCCCTAATGGGTCTAATGGGCCTAATGGGTCCAATGGTTCTAGGTGGCTCAATGGGCCTGAGTGGCCTAAGTTGCCTAATGGGCCTAATGGGACTAATGTGTCTAATGTGCCTAAGTGTCCTAATCTTTCTAATGGTTCTAACTGGCCTAATGGGTCTAATGAGCCTAAGTGGCCTAATGGGTCGAATTGGTTGAATGGGAATAACATTACTGGAAAAAGGGCTTTTTGGGACAATGCATTTACGACGGGACCCCATCGCAAATGGACCGTTGTAGAAAAGGGCATAGAAAATATTATATTTTATGACAGTCCGTCGCAAAAGGTTATTATTTGTGATGGGTAGTGGCACCATCAAAATAGGTTTAGTGTTTTTTTTAAAACTCTATTGTGATGGGCTGACTGCCTGTCGCAAATCGTGTTCCTTTTTTTTTTAAACTTTTTGAAACGGACCGTCACAATTAGTATTTGCGACGGTCCATCGCAAATACTGTGGAAAATACAAAAAAAAAATAAACCCTTTTGCGACAGGCCCGTCACAAATAGTTGAAAAAATAAAATAAAAATAAATAAAATAAAATAATATTAATAAAAATATAAATTAATATAAATGAAATCATAATATTAATATTATTACAATAAAATTATTTATAAAATAATAATATTATTAATAATAATATAATATTAATATGAATGAAATAATAATATTAATATTCATAAAATAAAATTAATTATAAAATAATTAAATAATATAATAATATTAATATTAATATTAATGAAATAATAATATTAATATTATTAATATAATAAAAAAACTCAATATTCACAAAAATATAAAAATATATTAATTAATAAATATTATAAATATAATAAGTCAATAAATAAATAATAAAAACTGTAATATTCAAGAAAATATAAAAAATGCACTATTTAAAACTTTAAATAGTTAATATTACAAAAAAAATACATTCAAATGTTTCATTATAAAATAAAAGTACATCACTGAGGGGGGTACTCCATCCCTAAACTACGAGTTAGACGTTGCATGTACTCCATCTTTTCCTGCTCCTACTGATGTCGCCATCGACACATCTCATCATGCATCTCCTACTACTGCCACTACTGTTGTCATAGGAACTTTTTCTACAGTTGTTGCTACCACTGACGCATCTAATCCTGCTCCCTACACATAGTCTCTATAAGCTCACTCTAAGATCGCAGCTTCTCCTCATATTGTTCATGAGATGATGATGAATCTCTGTGAGATCCTCTTGAGCTAGACGCTGACATCGTAGAGGTTCCATAAAAACCTCCAGGGGTCAATTGAGTGCTAATAGAAATAAGTCGGTCTTTCTTGAAGGCATACTAGGTTGCCTGCATCCATGATGCCTCATCAAATCGGGGGCACTAGTCTGACCATCGGTCTCAGCCTGACTCTCACTATGTTTCTGAGACGTCATGGCCTCATATGACTCCTTCAATTGAAATTTAAAATTAAAATAGTTAAAATATTATTTGTAGTTAAATTTAATACTCAAAAAGAAATTATACTAACCACAATTTGATGCTGGTGAGCACCTCTAATCTCTCTAGTGGATGGATCACTATACATCCTCCTATAAATGTCATACTCTATAATATTGGGCTATCTGACTGCCTATATGAATATAAAATAAACTGTTTACATTTAAAGTTATATACAATATTTAAAGAAAATGTACTTACCATATGATTCCTATGTGCACTGAATGTATGACTACCAGCTCGATTGGTCACCTCCTGTCTCCCCTGATTTTTCCAACCTGCTGATGATCAACTCTGAAAACTCCTACTCTACCAGTGTGTACATAATCTATCTCAAACCTGAGATGAAATATAATTAGGTCGGTGGACACAGTATATCGCATCAAACTATGTAACTTCTGCTTTCTCCATTGTTTTCCTTTTCAAATTGTGCAAAAATTAAGTGCAACATGGACGCGTAGCTCCCTTCCATTATTTCTAGATAGCTTCTTGCATGCTCTCATCAATGGGATACCATAAACCCAACAAATAATTTATTATATCACGTTATTAATTAAATTAATTTCAAAATAAATATTATTTATTTACATACCAAACAATGCTCGAACATGAAGTGCTCTACATCAACGAGAATATGATCTCATGACACCCATGCATCAGAAAAATAATTGTGTAATATAGCGCTCCCCTATCCAACAGCTATATGCATAAATCAATGAAAAAACAATTAATAAAACAATTATAATATACATAAATTAATTAAAACTAACTAAAATACACAGGTAAACATACCTCTGCATGCGTGGATTGAACCCAAGATGTGGATGTCACTCAGGGATAGGGTTTGGAATCATCAGTTGGGCAAGACCACACCCCCTCCGAGTACCCCCTGAACTGCTAGCAGTTTAAGGGTCAGATGATCTGACATCCTACTCATCCAAACAGACGATACAGATTCTCTTCCACCTGAAACACGAAATGATTTCTGTTATAAAATAGTTGAAAACAACTATTATATATAGATATATATTATATATGATTATAACTAGAATTTAATTGTGTCAATGTTCATCCTCATCCTCATCTTCATAGTTATCGATGTCAATGTCTTCATTTTCCTCCTCAACATCATAAATTTCCATATTAGTTTCAATTTCATTATCTCAAGTCATTTCAAATTAAGTTGTAATGTCATTAACATCATCATCACCATTGGCCCTTAACTGTGGGGTGTCATCAATGATATTCATGTCTCTTTGTGAAAAAGATGGATTCAGAGCAGTCTCTTGAAAAATTTCAATTCCTTTCACTTTAGCGGAACCATATTCACTTTCAGTAAACTGATTATCTCAAGATTTAATTTTTATTATACTCTACCAATCACGCAACTCCCTTGAAATAGAATAATTTTTTCTTAATAAATTTGATGTTCCTGATGAGCTAATAAAAATTTTTTATTTACTGCAAGAATACTTATATTGAATATCAATGATTCTATGGATTGGATGAACACGCAAGCCTCTCTCATTATCCAACCACTAACATTTAAACATCGTTATGTAATGTTGTCCCAGATAACACGGTTCAATGATTTCTTCTAGCATGTTGTAAAAGTCAACTTTAGTTTCTCTATAATGAGATCCTATCAAGAAAACACCACTATTCATTTTTTTATTTCTCATATGCTTGTGTATGAAATCAAAAACCATTCACCACATATGCTTTATAAGATTTAATCATTTTGGATGGTGGGTTACTCAATACACACAATTGATTATTAATTTTATCAGTATGTTGAGACACCTGAAAATTTGTAAAACAATTATCACTATAAAAGGTATTAATTTGATTTTTTATGTGAAATAAAAAATAATTTATGTTACATGTTTTTGAAACCAGTAGGAATTTTTTTTGACGAATTTCTTCAAAAGCAGCTGCTGTAATTTATGGAAACTATTTCTTGATATGATTATAATATAAACTATAAATTAAATAAGATTAATTTACTATTATAAAAATTATAGAATAATTTATAGGATCACTCACAGTAAAAATGGTTTCATTTCTTCATATTTGAGAAGAATATATGTATGAGCTTTGTGATGTTAATCATCTGAAAGCCATCATTCATGAACTCCATCTAAGCCAAGTTCGAGCTGATTGAAAAATAAAAATTGATTTCTCATATCATCGTCAATATTTCCCTCAATACGGCTCAAGTGATTGTGTTTTAAGGGACATTAAGATTGAAATTAATGAGAGTATAAAAAAGAAATTTCCTCTTGAAAGTAAGCTTATTCAATTAATCCTTCAACTGATGCTTTGTTACGTACTTTTTTTTTCAATTTATCCATGAATATCTCAAATGGGTACATCCATCAGAACTATACCGAACCTTTACATTTTGTTTCATTCAGAAAATGTAATATCAAATGTTCCATTGAGTTAAAAATCCTAGCGAGAATATTTTTTCCAATTTATATAAAATTAAAACAAAATCTTCATGCAGTTTTCTTACTTACATCATAGTCTATTTTTGAAGCACAAATCTCTCGAAAAAAATATGATATGTCTGTTAGAACATCCCAAATCATAGGATTTAACAAACCTCTTTATCTAATCAGCATAATTATTTCTATTAAAACATGATAGTCTTGAATTTTCAATCCGGTAATATGACCATTTCTGACACATCTGCCCAAATTGGAAGAATAACCACATGGAAGTCTCAAATATGCAATACACTAACAAAATAATAAGTGACTCTATTTGGACAGTGTATAAGATTCTTTTGGATTCATTATATTCTGTGATCTGATATTTTCAAATGGTTCAAGTTCTGGTCACTTTCAAATTTGGGAAAAATCTAATTGTTCCTTTACATTATCTTTGGTCTTAACTGGTGTATTCAAAACTATATGAAATAAATAATCAAAATATTTCTTCTCAATATGAATCACATCCAACATGTAACAGACCAAAAAATCTGACCAATATTAAAAATCACAAAAAATGATCCATTTTATCCAATTATGCTCTTTTCCAAACCCATTAATTTTTTGTTGGTTTATTATTGGTCCAAATTTTATGGGAGGTAATGAAGAGACAATTTAATTTAACTCTGTACCTAAGATAATTATTGGAGGCCCATCTTTTTCAACTATTCCTTTTCTAAAATTATATTTGTTTCTTCGAAAACGATGATCGATTGGAAGAAATCTATGATGGCAGTCGAATAAATAAGGTTTTTTGTTATTGACGAGCATAAGCACTTTACTGTCTCTCATAGAGTACAGACATGATTATGGACCATGTGTACTCCAGCCAAATAACATTTCTTATGATGGTAAGTCACTAATTTTCCACATCAATTTAGCTTTTTGTAGGAAGTTTTATTTTGAGCAACATCATATGTACTAACACCATTACTCCATAGTGAATTTAACTCATCAATCAATGGTTTCAAATAAACATCAATATTCATTTTTCGAATGTCCTAGAATTAATAAGGTCAAAGGATATATGGATCCTTCATCAACATCCATTGAGGTAAATTATATGAAGTTATAAAGACAGTACAACTTGAATACTAACTACCATAAGAACCAAATGGATAGAAACTATCAGTAAAAATACCCAATCACATGATTCGGGATTCTAAAGCAAAAGACAGATGCACCTGGTTAAAATGTTTCCATTAATCACCATTAGGGGGATAATAACTTTTACTGGTTGAAATGTTGGTTTTGTGTCAGGACATCAATAATGATGTGTTTTGAGAGATAAATGCGTGCTGCAATCTGGGTGTGAGTGGGAAATATCTCAATTGTTTTACAAGAATAAATCTAGACTTCCCTGATTGAGGTTATTTAAACCTTGATTTTCCACATGTAGGACAACTGTCCAACAACTCATTTTCACCATAATATAAGATGCAGTCATTTGAGCTTGCATGAATCTTCTGATAACTAAGACCCAGATTACGAACCAACCTCTTACTCTCATAGAAATTTACAGGTAGCCCATTTTCTTCAGGTAGCAGTGTTTTAACAAAGAGAATATATGATCAAAACAACTATTTGACATTCCATTATCTAATTTAATATCCATAAATTTAGAAACTGCTTTAAACTTGTTTATCTTACAACCAAGATATAAGACATCTTCAGCAGACCTCAAAAACTCATATGAATTAGATGGTTCCAACTCAGGAGTTAAATCAATATCATCCTAAATTTCAGTTTACTGGAAAGATAGACCTGCCACATCATGTACTAAATTTTGAAACTTTGCTTGATCTGGAACCAAATTATTATTATCTTCTCAGAAACTGCGTTCACCATGTGGATACCAAAAAACATGATCTATTTGAAAACCAAAATGTAATAAATGACTGCTAAAATTGTAAAATGTGTCATACATCCTCAAAGAAAATTTTTTACAAGGACACTTAATTTTGTCTTCTGAAACAAATTTTGGTTGTGATGATGCAAATAATAAGAAATCTTGAACACCCTCAATATATACAGGATTTAAACTAGAACCATTTGGATTCATGTGCTGATTTATCTAAGCACGATCATTTAATAATAACTGTTGTCGACTTCCTTGTTCCATATTTTTCTAAAAAATATGAATAATTAGTTATTTTTTATAATTAGATATAAGATAAACACTATACAAAAAAGGGAAGATAATTAAATTCTCTTTTCTTGAAATTTATAATAATTTCTATTATTTTATAGTTATTTATACTTTTTTAAGATTTTATACCAATCTAAACTCATTTATAAAAAATTATACTAATTACCACTAATTTTTATTAATTATAGGTATTTTGTACTAATTATTGTAAATTACCGGTGGCACAAATTCCAATGGATTGGCAGCAACACTTTTTCCCGATGACTCATCCCCTTGCAACTTTATGTGACTAAAATCACTATGAAAATTTTGCTCTGACATATGAATATCCATTTTTATATGCACGATGATGGAGAGCAGGGAGGCCTCTTCGTACTTCTCTCCATCCTCGTGCATACGAAAATTGATATTTGTACATCGAAGCATAATTTGCATAGTAATTTTAGTTGGAGAAGTTCCAAGGAGATGAGTCACCAGGAAGAAGAGCCTCTTTTGTCTGACAACTTGCCTCATTGCAACTTTCTCCGACTTAAATCACTATGAAAAATCTTATTTGACTAATTTCAATGGGAGAAAGTTGCATGGAGCTAAGTCATCGATCAAAAGGAATCTCTTCAATCCACTGTAAAATTTTCTATTTTATCAATGTACTCAAATTTATTCCAATTTATTACTAATTAATCCTAATTATTACTAATTAATCCTAATTATTACTAATTAATCATAATTATTACTAATTAATCCCAATTGTTACTAATTCTTACTAATTGTTACTAATTAATCTTAATTCTTATTAATTGTTACTAATTGTAACTAATTGTTACTAATTGTTACTAATTGTTACTAATTAATAATAATTAATCCTAATTAATCCTAATTAAATCTAATTATTACAAATTAATCTGAATTATTACTAATTAATCCAAATTATTACAAATTAATCCTATTTATTACCAATTAATCCTAATTATTACCAATTAATCCTAATTATTACTAATTAATTCTAATTATTACTACATATTTCAATTTTTTACAATTTATCACAATTTATTACCCATTATTACTAATTATTTCTAATTATTACAATTTTTTACTAATTATTACAATATATTACTAATTATTGATAATTATTACTGATTAATCCTAATTTTGATAATTATTACTAATTAATCGTAATTATGGATAATTATTACTAATTATTACTAAATAATTCTAATTATTCTAAATTATACTAATTATTAAAAATTATTAAAAATTATTTCTAATTAATCCTAATTAATCCTAATTATTACTAATTATTACTAATTATTAATAATTATTACAATTTATTACAAATTATTACACTTTATTACTAATTATTACAATTTATTACTAATTATTACAATTTATTTCTAATTATAATAATTTATTGCTAATTATCACAATTTACTACTAATTATTTATAATTATTACAATTATTAATAATTATTACAATTTATTACTAATTATTACAATTTATTACTAATTATTAAAATTTATTACAATTTATTACAATTTATTTCTAATTATCACAATTTATTGCTAATTATCACAATTTATTACTAATTATTACTAATTATTACAATTATTACTAATTATTACAATTTATTACTAATTAATACTAATTAATACTAATTAATACTAATTATTTCTAATTATTTCTAATTATTTCTAATTATTTCTAATTATTGCTAATTATTACAATTTATTACAATTTATTACAATTTATTGCTAATTAGTACTAATTATTTCTAATTATTACAAATTATGACAAATTATTTCAAATTATTTCAAATTATTACAAATTATTACTAATTATTACAAATAATTTCTAATTATTACTAATTATTAAAATTTATTACTAATTATTAGAAATTATTACAAACTAATACAATTTATTACCATTTATTACTGATTATTACAATTTATTACTAATTATTACTAATTATTACAATTTATTACTAATTATTACAATTTATTACTAACTAATTCTAAGTAATACTAATTAATACTAACTAATACTAATTATTCCTAATTATTACTAATTATTACTAATTATTTCTAATTATTACTTATTATTACTAATTATTTCTAATTGTTACTAATTATTACTAATTATTTCTAATTATTACAAAGTATTACAAAGTATTACTAATTATTACTAATTATTACAATTTATTAAAATTTATTACAATTTATTACTAATTATTACAATTTATTACCAGTTAATACTAATTATAACTAATTAATCCTAATTATTACAATTTATTACTTATTATTACAATTTATTACTAATTATTTCAATTTATTACTAATTATTTCAATTTATTACTAATTATTTCAATTTATTACTAATGATTTAGATTTATTACTAATTATTTCAATTTATTACTAATTATTTCAATTAATTAATAATTACTAAAATTTATTACTAATTACTAAAATTTATCACTAATTATTACAATTTATGACTAATTATTATAATTTATTACTAATTATTACAATTTATTACTAATTATTACAATTTATTACTAATTATTTATAATTAACACTTAGACACAATTATTCATAAAAATAAATACTGAAAAAACAAATATCAAATTCTAATTTAATTTAATTGCATTTAACTAAAAAAATTATAAATAACTTAAAATAAAATAAATTAACTAAATAATAAAAAAATAGACAAATACCTTTAAACTGAAGTTTTCGGAGTATAAAAGTTGCGGATTATGTTCCAATTTAAAAGTTTAAACTACGAAAAATTTTAGAAGTTTTTTTTCAGAAGAGAGAGAGAGAAGTTGAGAAAGAAGTAGAATTAGAGAAAAAAAAACAGATGGGGGTATATGTAGGTTAGATTATTTCTGACGGGTCCCGTCGCAAATGCCCACTGCCTGCATTAATTAAAGTCGAATGCAAAAAATAATTTGCGACGGGACCCGTCGCAAATGGGTGCCTCTCGACATACTATTTGCGGCAGGACAAGTATCCCATCACAAATACTAAAAACCGCCGCCGAGTATTTTGCGATGGGAATTGGATCCAGTCACAACTACCCATGCCTGCGGGTTAACGTTCATTTGGCACCAAACCTTTTGTGACAGTCATAACCCCTCCGCACCCTGTCGCAAATAACTATTATTTGCGATGGGCCGATTATCCCGTCGCAAATAACCCCTTCGGACAGGTTATTTGCGACGGGCCCCTGACCCGTTGCAAATAAGCCGTCGCAAATTGTCATTTTTCCCATAGTGTAATGAGCCTAATGCGCCTAATGGGCCTAATTGGTCTAAAGGCCCTGATGGGCCTAATGGGCGTAATGCGCCGAAGTGGCTTAATAGGCCTAAGTGACCTCAGTGGCCTAATGGGGCTAATGGGCATAAGTATCCCAATACGCTGAATTAGTCTAAGTGGCCTAATGGGCCTAATAGGCCTAAGTGGCCTAATGGGCCTAATGAGCCTATGTGGCCTAATGGGATTGATGGGCATAATGGGTCTAATGGGCCTCAATGGACTCATGGGCCTAATGGGTCTAAGTTGACTAAGTGGCCTAATGGGCCTAATGGGCCTACGTGCACTAATGGGCCTAATGGGCCTAATGAGTCTAAGTGGCCTAAGTGACCTAATGGGCCTAATTCGACTAATGGGCCTTAGTGTCCTAATGGGCCTAATGGGCATAAGTGGCCTAATGGGTATAATGGGCCTAATTGGCCTAAGTGGCCTAATGAGTTGAATGGGTCTAAGTGGCCTAATGGGCCAAATGTGCCTAATGGGCCCGAGTGGCCAAAATGGCCTAATGGGCCTAAGTGGCCTAATGGACCTAATGGGCCACAACGACCTAATGGGCCTCAGTGGCTGAAATACCCTAAAGGGCCTAATTGGACCAATGAGCCTAAGTGGCATAATGGGCCTAAGTGGCATAATGGGCTTAAGTGGCCTAATGAGCATAATGGGCATAATGGACCTAAGTGGCCTAAGTGGCCTAAGGGGCCTAAGGGGCCTAAGTGGCCTAATGGACCTAAGTGGCCTAATGGACCTAATGGGCCTAAGGGGCTTAAGGGGCCAAATGGGCCTCAGGAGCCTAATGGGACAAAGGGGCCTAATGGGCCTAATGGGCCTTAGTGGCCTACTGGCCCTAATGGGCTTAATGGGCCTATGTTGCCTAATGGACCTAATGGGCCTAATGGGCCTAAGTGGCCTAATGAGACGAATGGGCCTAAGTGACCTAATTGGACGAATGGGCCTCAATAGCCTAATGGGATGAATGAGCCTAATGGGCCTAAGTGGACTAACGAGTCGAACGGGCCTAAGGGGCCTAATGGGCCTGGTGGGCCTAATGGGCCTATGTGGCCTAATGGGCTCGATGGGCATAATATGCTTAATGGGCCCAAGTTGCCTAATTAGTCGAATGGGCCTAAGTGTCCTGATGGGCTTGATGGGCCTAATGGGCTTGATGGGACTAAAGGCATAGTGGGCATAATGGGCCGAATGGGCCTTAGTGGCCTCATGGTCTTGATGGGCCTGATGGGCCTAATGGGTCTAATGTGCTTATTTGGCCTAATGAGCTGAATGGGTCGAGGTGGACTCATGGTCCTCATGGGCCTAATGGGCCAAAGTGTCCCAATGGGCCTAATGGTCCTGATGGACCAAATGGACCTCAGTGTCCTAATGGGCCTCATGGGCCTAATGAGACAATTTGGCCTAATGGGCCTAAGTGGCCTAATGGCCCTATTGGGCCTAATGGGCCTTAGTGGCCTAATGGGCCTAATGGCCCTGATGGGCTTAGTGGGCGTAATGGTCCTAAGTGGCTTAATGGGATTAAGTGGTCTTAGTGGCCTATGGGCCTAATGGGCCTAAGTGGCCTAATGAGCTGAATGAGCCTAAATGGTCTAATGGGCCAAATGGGCCTAAGTGGCCTAATGGACCTAAGTGGCCTAATGGAATTGATGGTCCAAATGGGTCAAATGGACCTTAGTGGCCTCATGGTCCTAATGGCCCTAAGTGGCCTAAGTAGGCCAATGGGCCTGAGTGGCCTAATAGGCCTCAGTGGCCTAATGGGCCTCATGTGCCCGATTGACCTAATTTCCAAAGTGAACCTCAGTGTCCCAATGGGCCTAAGTGACACAATGGGCCTCAGTGGTGCAATGGGCTTAATGGGCCTAAGTGTCCTAATAGGCCTTAGTGGCCAAATGGACCAAATGGCCCCAGTGGGCCTAATAGGCCCGATGGGCACAATGGGGCGAAGTGGAACAATGGGTCTCATGGGTCTAAGTGGCATAGTGGGCCGAATGGGCCGAATGGGCCGAATGGGCCAAATGGGCCCCATTGGCCTAAGTGGCCTAAGTGTCCTAAATGGGCCTCATGGGCTAAAGTGGACGAATGGGCCTATTGGGCCTATTGGGCCTAATGGGCCTAATGGGTATAATGGGCCTATTGGGCCTCAATGGCCTAATGGGCCTAATGGGTCTGATAGGCCCAATGGGTAGAATGAGCCTAATTGGCCCAATGGGCCTAATTAGCCTCAGTGGACTAATGGGCCTAATGGGACAAATGGGCCTCATGGGCTTAATGGTCCTAATGGGCCCAAGTGGCCTACGAGGCATAATGGGGAAAAGTGGCCAAATGGACTTTAGTGGCCTAATGGTCCTCATAGACACGATGGACCTAATGGGATTAATTGGAATAATGGGCTTAAGTGGCCTAATTGACCTAATATGACTAATGGTCTTAATGAGCCTTAGTGGATTAATGGGCCCAATGGGCCTGAGGGGATGAATGGGCCTAATGGGACTAAGTGGCAGAATGAGCCTAATGGGCTTAAGCAGTAAAATGGGCCTAATAGGTCTAAGTGATCTGGTGGGCTAATGGTCCTAAGTGGTCAAATGGGCCTAATGGGCCTAAGGGGCCTAATGGGTCTCAAGGACCTTGAGGGACAAATGGGATTCATGGGCCAAATGTGTCTATGTGTCCTCATTGGCCCAATGTGCCTAATTGGCATGAGTGGCATAATAGTCATAATTGGCCAAATGGGCCTCATGGGACTTAGTGGTCTCATGGGCCGAATGGGTCAAATGGACCTAATGGGCCTATTAGGCCTAATGGTCATCATCATCCTAAGAGTCCAAATGGGCCTAGTGGGCCTAATGGGCCTAAGTGGGCAAATGGGCCTATGTTTCCGAATGGTCCTAGTGGGCCTAAAGAGCCTAATGATCCTAATGGGACAAAGGACCTCATGGTCTTAATGGGACAAATGGGCTTAAGTGGCCTCATGGGCCCAATGGGCCTGATGGGCCTAAGTGACCTAATGGGAATAATGGGCATAATGGGCCTAAGTGGCCTAATGGGCCTGATGGGACTAATGGGCCTCATGAGCCTCAAGTACCTATGTGGCCTAATGGGCCTAAGTGGGCTAATGGGCCTAGTGGGCCTGATGGGCCTAATTGGCCGAATGGGAAAATTTGGCCTGATGGGCATAATGGGCCTAATGGAATTAATGGGTCTAAGACACCTCATGGGCCCAATGGACATAATGGGCCTAATGGGCCTAAATTTCCTTAGTGGGACTAAAGGTCCTAATGGTTCGAATGGGCCTAAGTGGCTTAATGGGCCTAATGGGCTCAATGGCCTCCTAGGCCTAAGGGGGCTAATGAGTTTAGTGGGCCTAATGGGCCTAATGGGATGAATGGTCCCAGTGGACCCAATGGGCCTAATGGTCCTAAGTGGCCAAATAGTCCTAAGTGGCCTAAAGGTCCTAGTGGGCCTAATGGGATTACTGGGCATAATGGACCTAATGGGCCTAAGTGACCTGATGGGTCTAATGGGTCTCATGGGCCTCATGGTCCAAAGTGGCCTAATGGGCCTAATGGGCCTAATGGGTTTAAGTATCCTAATGGGAATAATGGGACTCATGGTCCTAATGGGCCTCATGGGCGGAATGCACCTCATGGGCCTAATGGGCCTAATGGGCTTAATGGCCTTAAGTGGCCTAATGGGTCGAATGGGCCCAAGTGCCCTCATGGGCCTAGTGGTCCTAATGGGTGTAGTGGGACTAATTGGACCAATGGGCCTAATGGGCCTAGTGGGCCTAATTTGATTAATGGGCCTAATGGGTCCAAGTGGTCTTATGGGTCTAATGGGCCTCATGGGCCTAAGTGGCCTCATGGGCCCAATGGTCCAAATGGGCCTAAGTGTCCTCATGGGTCTGATGGGCCTCATGGTCCTAATGGGGCTCATGGGTAGAATGCGCCCCATGGGCCTAATGGGCTTGATGGGCCTGATGGTCATAATGGTCCTAAGTGGCCTAATGGGTCGAATGGGCCTAAGTCCCCAATGGGCCTAATGGGCCTAATGGGGATAATGATCCTAATGGACCTAATTGGCCTAAGTGGCCTAATCGGGCTAATCCACCAAATGGGCCTAATGGGGCTAAGTGGCCTAAGTGGATTAACAGACCTAATGGGCCTATTGGGACTAATGGGTTTATTGGGCCTAATGGGCCTATGTGTCCTAATGGTCCTAATGGGTTTACATGGACTAATGGGATTAATGGGCCTAAGTGGAACACGTGGCTTAACGAGTTTAATGGGCATAATGGGACTAATGGGTTTAATGGGTCAAATAGACCTAATGGGCTTAAGTGGCCAAATGGGCTAAATGGTCCTAATGGGACTAATGGGTTTAATGCGCCAAATAGGCCTAAGTGGCCTAATGAGCTTAATGGGACTAAGTGGCCTAAGCCCTCTTAGCAACTCAATGGGACTTATAGGCCTAAGTGACCTAATCGGCTAAAGTGGCCAAAGTGGCCTAATTAGCCTAATAAAACAAATGGGACTAATGGGCCTAATGTGCCTAATTCTAAAGTGGCCTAAGTGTCCTAATGGGTCTAATGGGCCTGATGGCCATAGCGGGCCTAAGTGGCCTAAGTGGGTAAATCTGCCTAATCGACCGAATGAGCCTAATTGGCCTAATGGGGCAATGTGGCCTAATCGGTCTAATCGAATGAATAAGAATAATGGATCTAGTGGACCTAAGTGGTCAAATGGTCTTAATGGTCCTAATGGGTCTAAGTGGATAAATCTTCCTAATCGACCGAATGGGCCAAAAGGGCCTAATGGACCTAAGTGTCTTAATCGGGCTAATCGACCGAATGGGCCTAAGTGGCCAAATCGGCCTAATCAATCGAATGGGACTAATGATCCTAGGTGGCCTAATGGGCCTAATGATCCTAATGGGTCTAAGTGGCCGAAGTGTCCTAATCAGCCTAATCAGATGAATGGGCCTAATGGGCCTAATGGGCCTAAGTGGCCTAATGGGCCAAATGGGTCTAAGTGGCCTAATCCACCTAATCGATTGAATGTGCCTAATGGGACTAAGTGGCCGATTGGGACTAATAAGACTGAGTGGATGAATGAGCCTAATGGGCCAAATTGGCCTAGTGGGGTTATTTGGCCTAATGGGCCTAAGTGGACGAATGGGCTTAAGTGGCATAATGGGCCTCATGGGCCTAATGGGCATAAGTGGTACAATGGGCCTCATGTCCTAATGGAGAGAAATGGCCAAATGGGCCTAGTGGGCCTAACTGGCCGAATGGGCCTAATGGGCCTAATGTGCCCAATTGGCCTACTAGGCCTATTGGGCCTAATGGGCGTAAGTGGCCTAATGGGTCGAAGTGGCCTAATGGGCCTAGTGGGACTAAGTGGCCTAATGGGCCTAAGAGCCCTGATGGGTCTAGTGGATCTAATGGAATTAATGCGCCAAATTGTCCTAATGGGCCTATTGGGCCTATTGGGTATAAGTAGCCTAATGAGACTAAGTGGCCTAATGTGCCTAAGTGGCAGAATGGGCCTAATGGGCATAATGTGCCTAATAGTCCTAATGTTCCGAATGTGACTAATGGGCCCAATGGGCCTAAGTGGATATATTGGCCTAATGGGCCTAATGGGGCCAATGGGATGAATGAGCCTAATGGGCCTAAGTGGACTAATGGGCCTAGTGGTCTCATTGTCGTGGGTTTAGAAAATGAGAAGAGTATGACATGCATTGTATAAATGAATTACCACTAGTATTTCATATCTCATTTGGAGTAATGTTTCATGTTATGATATGAATTTTTTGATTTTTGAAAATTCTGGAAATCGTTTTCAAATTTTTTATTTTGAAAAGAGAATGGTTGTGGTATTTTGAAAATGGGTCGATTTTTAAAACATGGTGGATGTTTTTTCAAAAATGATTCAACGTAGGAAATGTTGGTTTTTTGAAATCATGGTTATGATAGTTGAAATATGATAGAATTTGAAATTGTTAAGCCTTCCATTTCTAGAGAGTGAGACATATGGTGTTTCTCATGTGAATAGAGAATGGAACCCAGTAGGCATCGTAGAAACAAACCTAAAGAAGCTATTAAAAATGTGGTTGCATCTAAGCCCCATGTGAACTAGTAGCTAGAACATAGCATAGTGAAAGCTTTTGAAGTTTTTGATAGTGATAATAAAAGAGATGAATCAAGGAATTTGGACCATTTGGTTTAGTTTTAGAAGTAAAATCCACCCATATTTTTGGGTGATTCATAACTAGAAAGGTTGGATGTGTGGCTAAATAGGATTAATCAAATCTTTGATTTACTAGGAACACTAATGGAGTTCAAAGTCAAGTTAGTGACGTACATGTTGGAGGATCTTCCATGTCAGTGGTGGGAGTTTTCAATCTAGGCTAAAGTGGACCAAGGTATGGCATGGGAGGATTTCAAGTAATTGTTCAACAAAAAATTCTATCATCACACATTTAGAATTCAGGGAAAAACTGATTTCTTTAGCTTGAAGTAGTAGAACCTTTTTGTGATATAATATGTGGCTAAATTCATGAATTTATTCCAGTTTTCACCTGAGGTTGCTGCTATTGCATCTTTGGAGACACATATTTTTTAATTTGGGATGAGGTAGGAAATTTGTTTGAAGGTTTCGGTAATCTATATAAAAGATTGTACGGATATGGTCAATAGGGAAACCATGGATGAAAGGGACATATTGGGGGTGATTGGTGGAGGAGATATCATGATACCTATGGTAAATGCTGTAAACTATAATGCAGGGAGCAAGTGAAAGGGGGACACTTATTTCCAAGGTGGGAGTATGGCTCAAAATCCGGTGGAAGGATCAGTGAATCTTCCTATGAGGCTTAAGAGCAAGTTGGGATGTTTCCAATCTGGAACTCTAAGACACATGAAGCGAGAATGTACATCACCACCTGGAGCATTCCATAATTGTAATTAGATGGGGAATATTCAGTGTTATTGTTTCCATGCTCCAAGGTCGGGTGTTCGGGACACATCTCAAGGTTCACAGTCGTCTTATGCCTCAACGGGACGAGGAAAACATAATACCCCTCATTAGTAGAACAAAGTTAGTTATGGTGATTCTAGGAATACCATGAATCCTCGGCGTGGGTAATTTTAGTAGGGGAATAAATATAAAAGTGTGGCGAGTAAGCAGGTATTTGGAGCTGAGTGGGTTATTGTGAATGGAAAACTTGTACCATCGATGGTGAGAGGTAAAATTATTTTGAATTCTACCCTTATTAAAGCATTGTTTGAGATGGGTGTATCTCATATTTCATTTCTTCTCATGTTGTTGATTTGTTGGGTTTAAATGTGGAAATGATGCCTTCTGTTTTGAAACTTCAAACTCCTCTAGGTCAAAGAGAGTTTCAAGCCTTTCTGTATCGAGATTGTTATATAGTCGTTGGGTGATTGATGGATGCCTATCGCGGGGTGTGGATAAAAACAATTATATATTTTTTTCCTAGTGCAGCACAGTGGCTGACCAGGGTCGTCTCTCTTAAGGAGCCTTCTCAATGTAGTTCACTTAATTTATTATAATTCACCTAAAATATATATTTTTGTTTTTTTGTTTTTAAATTAACGCGATTAAAATCTTTTTTTGGGGTTTTTATTTAAAAATATAAACAATCATGCAATGAAAAAATAATGAGTTAAGAAGAAAGTACTTGATTTTAGGGTTTAGTCTTGGATTCAATCATTATTCTCTTTTATATATTGATTTTAATTTGATAATCCAAACATTAAATCTCATGTTTGAATCACTAATCTTTTCCAGAATAGAAATAGTTTGAGTTTCATGTCATTGGGGACTGTAACCCAATCGGGGTCATTCGCCTCACCAATGCATGATACTCAAATCTACCACAAAAAATAAAACAAACATTGAAGAAAATTCATGAATATCTTGACCTCCCCCAATCCAAGTCTCGAGTTAGCCTCTATTTTCCGAGAGTATGAGATTACTTAGTGGATTGGGTGTAGGAAGACAAAGAGATTGAGATAGAGAGAGATAAAGAAAATAAGAAAAGTGGATGGAGAAACACAGATGCATGGATTAATAAAACTAAAAATAAAATAAATTACAATTGAAAATGAAACTAAATGAAAAATAAAATGAAAATAAAAATAAAAGAATATATGAGGGGGGAATAGAGGATCAGAAGTGGCCCGTTCCCTGGTGGGATCCCTCTTTGGCTGTTGGTGTCGAGCTGATGATTTGAGAATGAGGCGAGGGCCTCCTTTTATAGGCAGCATTCTGTACCCTGAAAGTTTGCACATTTTTGGACCATTAAATGGAATATTCACGTGTAGAACCCTTATTCAATGTTGTTAATAAATGTATTTAACGTTCACCCTACAAATTTAAGTGAATTTTTACTCCTTATTAAGGAGTTATGGAATTTTTATTGAATAGGACTTTTTCTGAACGAAATTTCCTAGAAGCTTCCTTTAAATGTATAATGACCAATATCCACCTTAATAGATGCTAAACTCCATGGAATTTAATGGATGAGGGAACCTATGAGTCCTATTCCATATCCAAGTGGAATCATTAAAATTTAATCTGTGGAGACCGAATTGTGCGTCCGTTACGGTGGTGGGGTCCACGCTGTCTGCCCGAAAAAAGTTCCAACTTCAATGAATTTTTAGGCCCTTTATATAGCCGAATCATCTCCTGGTTCGGACGAAAAAATTGGAGTAAATAAAATCATGATTCTAATAAAATTTTAATCACAAAGTTTGGACATATATTTTATGAGAAATGACAAAAATACCCTCGTGTTCAAAATCTGTCCAAAATCCAGAATTATGCACTTTTATCTATTATGTTCATTTTCATTATAATATTCAAATTACCCATTATTTTAATAAAACATGTAAATACATGGGGTTTATAATTAAAAAACAGTAAAAAATACTAATTATTTTATCAAAAATATACACGTAAATTTGCTGTCAGTGACCGATTCAGGGTCGACCCGGGTTGGTTCGTGGCAGCCTAATTGGCCTAATTTCCCTAAATGACCTAAATTGTTCTAAATGGCCTAAATTGGACTAAATGGAATAATTAGACTAAATTACCTAAATTTCCTAATTGAACTAAATGGCCTAAATGACCTAATTGGACTAATTGGCCTAATTTGACTAAATGGACTAAATGGCCTGAATGGCCTAAAATATCCTAAATGGCCAAAATGGACTAATTGGCCTAAATGGACTAAATGACCTAAATTGTCGAAATTGACCTAATGGTATAATTTTACTAAATGGTATAAATTGGCCTAAATTGACAAATTGGCCTAAATGACCTAAATTTCTTAATTGACCTAATTGACCTAATTGGCCTAAATGTCCGAAATTGGCCTAAATGGGCTAAATGGCTTAATTGACCTAAATGGCCTAAATTTCCAAAATTATCCTAAATGTCCTTATCAGTATAATTAGGCCATTTAGGCCAATTAGTCCATTTAGGACAATTATAAAAATTAGACAATTTAGGAAATTTAGGTCAATGAGGCCAATTAGGTTAATTTAGGTCATTTATGCCAACTAGACCATTTAGGAAATTTAGGACAATTTAGGCCATTTAGGAAAATTAGGAAAATTAATCAAATTAATTAATTTATGCGATTTAATACAATTAGTCCATTTAGGAAAATTGAGACCATTTAGACCAATTGAGCCAATTAGGCCAATTTTGCTCATTTAGGCCAGTTTAGGGAATTTTGGACAATTCGGACATTTAGGACATTTGTATAATGTACTATTAAGGGAAAAACAATATATATAATTTCAAGTATGATTACTCGTAAACAGATGAGTCTTATTCTCATGAATTTCACACTTGGTAATCTCTAAGACAAGAGATTATGAGAACAAACTCGTGAGTAGGAATTCTGCATGTTTTGGTGTCATTGAATATTCCTATCTATGTGTGTGTGTGATGGTCCTTATACTTTAATATTATTATTAAATCATTTCACAACTTTAATACTTAGATGTATGTAGTAAACCATGACAATAATAGCTCATCAGGAAGTTGGATACGTTGGGTGTGTCACGAGTGATATGTCATTAATGAATAAGCTAAGGACATATTTGTCCCTTCCAGATTTATAAAAGTTGATATTTCAACCCTTTTATTGGAATAAAACCATCACATTAAATTCCATGGCCAAGGTGTAACCTTGTGTTTATTTCAGATAGTCAAAGGAAGACATATTGAACATATAGGTTAGTGACATGGATTTGCAACCTTCTTGAAGAGATATTGTGACAAAGAGATTATATTACACAGTGAGTGTTCATATGTGGTTTGTGATGTTGTGACATCAAATTATTTTTCTTGGATTCCTTGACCCATTTCTAGACAGTAATCTTGGACTTTAGGCAAGTCTGCCTAATGTCAATGAGAAGGAATCCTAGAGGGTCACACACTAATTGTTTCCATTTATCTCGATTAAATTATATTTGAGTTTAATTAATGCAATAAATATTATTCTCAAGTCTCAGGAATAATTTTATTCAATTTATATTGATCGCATAAAGTAAATAAATATTTATTCTCCAACATGTGAATAAAATATTTATTTTATTTATTGAATATTTTAATAAATATTTATTTTCTATATTTTAAATAAAATATTTATTTATGAATAAAATATTTATTCCATTGTTCAATAAATGATAGAGGAGTTTGAACAGACCAAGACTAATTCCATTGAAAAATATTAATTAACAGTACCATTATATAAATTTTGTTATTGTTCAAGATGGCATGTGACACAAAATAATAATTATATAATTATTATTATGCGGTATTTGATTTATTGAAGGTAATTAATGTTATTTAATAGACGGTATTCAATTAAATAATATTTTAACTTAAATCTCAACTATATAAATAGGTGGCTATGTCTATTGTGTAGAGCATCCAAAAATTTATAATAGAAAATTGTTGCGCACAACGAATTCTCTCTCAACTCCTCCTCTCCCTCTCTCAAGAACGAGAAGTGCAAGAAAGATTTCTTCAAGACTGAAGAATGAGTGATCAAAAACGAACAACATAAGACATTGGACTCACCGTGCTAGCACCTGGAGATTGAGTGGTGTTTCTCAGAGATCATAGGATCACATGTTGATCTCCGCTATAGGGATTTTATCCTCGGTTCCTCACAGTGAAATGATGGTAACCTGAAAGGGTATTTTAAGATGATCAAAATTCACTAACGAAGAAAGTCCCTAAGCACATGTATCTGTTTCTTTAAATATTAAATAAATTAAATTTAAATTTTACATGAAAGATCCTCACTCTTGGTTTCGGGCAATGATTTTTAAAATAAATTTTAATACATCATCCATCTTTGCATGCTTCTGTTATGCCTGAAATCACCACCACCACTACTGTTACCACCACAACCTTCGTAGCCCCCCCACCCCACCGCCACCGCCACTACCACCATCATCAGCTCAACCACCACCAGTACCCTCATTGAAATCAATAGAGGTGTCATATAAGGAGTTCATCGATTTCATACATGAATCAAAAGTAATATTAGTCTATGATGAAAGTGGTGGACTTATAACTAACATGTCTTTCAGGAAGTGTTTGATGACCAATTTACTTCTTTAACACTCCCTTATATCTATTTTTTTGGCATCATCTACTTCTGCATGATCATTTTTCAGTTTGGGGTTATGATAGGTTTGAGAGGCACTCAATGAGGGCCAATACCTAGTGGGGATGATGTTTTTCATGGGTTGACACCAGACTCTCCTATGGAGTTAATCACCTAATAATTTTCTCAAATGATCATTTCACCTGAAGTTTCTATCTTCTTTCTCATCAAGGGCCTCCAGGATACACTGTTGAAAATATAAAAAAGATATTTAATTATTAATTACGTATCAAAATTTTAAATATTAATAAAAAAACTTACAATCTTTTCTTGGGTTTGTGCATTTATAGCTCTTCTATAATTTTTCTTCCTAGTCAAGGAAAATAATTTTTCTCGAGGCACACAACCTTCGATACCAAATTCCTCTTGATGAAAATGAAATTGATTAGTATAATACTACATTATTGAATAATATTAAAGTGATAAACCAAGAATGAATTAAAATTGTAGATGTTGAAGAAATACCTAAAATGAATAAGCATATAAATATACATTTAATTAGAAATTTAATACTAGTGACATAACATAAACAATACATACTAATTGGCATGATAAACATGTGTATGCTATGGATTCCTCTTGTATATTCATTTCAGTCTAAATCCATTCATGTTGTGTAATTTGGTTATTCAGTCAGTTGGTAATTTTTATCATTTGTACATTTTTCTATTTGGCTAATTTTCCAATTATTCCATTTAGAAAAATTAGGAAAATTAGGAAAATTAGTCCAATTAGGTCATTTATGCCAATTAGTCGATTTAGAAAAATTAGGTCGTTTAGGTCAAATAGGCCATTAGGCCAATTAGGTCATTATGACATAGGAAATTTAGGACTTTAATCCATTTAGTCCAATTAGTCCATTGGTCCATTTAGGCCATTAGGCCATTTAGGCCAATTAGGCTAATTAGACCATTTAGTTCAATTAGGAAAATTAGGCTAACTAGACCATTTAATCCAATTAGATCATTGAATCCTTTTAGACCAATTAGTCCATTTAGACCAATTAGGCCATTTATGCCAATTAGGTCATTAGACTTTTTAAACCAATTTGGACATTAGTTCATTATCTCATTAGTTAATTACACCATTAGGCCAATTGGTCATTTGGTGATTTAACCATTTATGCCAATTTAGGCCAATTAGGCCAATTAGGATAAATAAGACAATTAGACCATTTGATCCAATTGAACCATTTAATTCATTTCGACTAATTAGACCATTTAGAACCATTTGGCAGTTTAGGCCAATTTAGGCCAACTGGGCTAATTAGGTCAATTAGGCCAATTAGGCCAAATAGAACTTTTAATCCAACAATACCATTTAATACATTTAGACTAATTAGGCCACTTAGACCAATTAGTTCATTTATGTCAATTAGGATATTATGCCGATTATGCCATTAGGCTATTAGGACATTAGCTATTTAGACCAATTAGGTCATTTAGGTCATTAGGCCATTAGCCCATTAGTTTAGTGGGCCATTAGGCTAATTGGTAATTTGGTCATTCGGACATTTAGACCAATTTAGACCAATTTAGGCTAATTAGAACCAAAAAAATCCTAAAACCTAGAACCAAAACACTATATCTAATACACTAATAGCTGAGGGCTAATGAGGCCCATTAGGCCGATTAGTCCACTTAGGCCCATTAGGTCACTTAGGTCCATTCGCCCCATTCCTCCCAATAGGCCACTTAGGCCCATTATGTCCATTCGACCACTTAGGCCCATTAGGCCAATTTAGACACATAGGCCCATTAGGCTCAACATGCCACTTAGGCCCATTAGGCAACTTAGGACCATGAGGTCCATTCATTCCACTCGACCCATTAGGCCCATTCAAACCATTAGTCCAATTAGTCCCATTAGGCCCATTACGACGGTTAGGCCAATTAGGCCTATTAGGCTCATTATTCCGATTTGGTCAATTATGCTCATTATGCCCATTAGACCCATTAGGCCACTTAGGCCCAATTGGACCATTAGGCCCATTAGTCCACTTAATCCCATTAGGCTCATTAGGCCACTTATTCTCATTGGTCCACTTAGGACCATAAAGGCACATTAGGCACATTAGGACCATTAGTCCACTTAGTCCCATTAGGCTCATTAGGTGCATTAGGCCCATTAGGCCCATTAGTACACTTAGGCCCATTTAGACCATTAGGTTCATTATGCTGATTAGGCCACCTGGGCCCATTAGGCCAACTAGGCCACTTAGGCCCATTAGGCCACTAAGGCCCATTAGGCCCTTTAGGCACATTTAGCCCACTAGGGAAATTAGCCCCATTAGCACCATTAGGCCCATTAGGCCACTTAGGCCCATTCAAACACTTAGGCCCATTTTCCCACTTTGGTCCATTGAGACCATTTGGCCCATTTGGCCCCATAGGCCACTTAGTCCCATTTGGCCCATTATGCCTCTTAGGACACTTAGTCCCATTAGGCCACTTAGGCCCATTGATCCCATTAGGACAATTTGGCCTCTTAGGCCACTTAGGCTGGTTAGGCCCATTAGGCCACTTAGACCCTCTTAGGCCCATTAGGCCACTTAGGCCCATTGAGTCCATTAGGACCATTAGGCCCCTTAGGTCATTTATGCCGCTTAGGCCCATTAGAACCATTATGACACTTAGGCCCATTATGACACTTAGTCACATTAAGCCCCTTAGTCCACTTAGGCTTCTTAGTCCCATCAAGCCCACTAGACCACTTTGGCCCATTATACCCATTAGCCATTGGGCCCATTAGGCCTCTTAGGCACATTTGGACACTTAGGCCCATTAGGCCACTAAGGCCCATTAGTCCACTTAGGCCCATTAGGCCACTTATGTCCATTAGGCCCATTGGCCCCATTAGTCCACTTCGACCCACACGGCCACTTAGGCTCATTAGACCCATTAGGCCCTATAGGCCACTTTGGCAGCTTATGCCCATTAGGACGATTCGGCCCATTCGGCCCATTGGCAATAAGGCCCATTAGATCCATTCGGCCCCTTAGGCCCACTAATCCCATTATGCCACTTAGGCTCATTAGGCCACTTAGGCCACTTAGGCCACTTAGGCCCATTAGGCCACTTAGGCCCATTAGTCCCATTAGTCATATTAGGCCACTTTGGCCCATTAGGCCCTCCAAATCTTTTTTTAAATTTTTCATAAGAGCCACTTTGAGTAAAAAGTGTGATCCGTACACCATACAACATGACACATATCCAAATTTCAAAAATAGTCCACATATTTAAAATTTGAAATGAGTATCATCACCACAGGAACCGTCGTATCAGCGACAGATCTTGCGAATCATGCAGCCATTACATCGAAGATAACACGTCGAAGAAGTTGTCACCATCATCATCACCACATTTTAGTCCACTCCAAACATCATTTTCATAACCATTATCGCCAGAGTCACCACATCGCGGGAGGGAACACCACCTTTGTCATCATCGAACATCATTTTCAGAGTTGAGAACTAGAGAAAAACGAACCAGGATGCCCACTAATCACCACTGATGCCTTCATATCACCGCCATATAACTCCAACATCACCGCCAAAAACCATCAAAACAGAACATCACAACCATTCAAACCATTAAAGATGGTCTATTCGCCCTCCTGAAGATCCTATGCCTCTCGATCCGCACCTCCCAGAACCTCCATGAAGACCTATGCACCAGACTGATAGGGAAAGAAGCACAGAAGGATGAGTATATGGAGGCCTCGGTAGGGGATCAATATATAAACCACATTGGTCAAATAAAATAGAGAACCAAAAACAAAGAAACAAAATCGATCCCAAACAAAATCACCATACGAGACCTTAATCATCATCCAAAAAATATAGAAGGATTCAAACAGAGTAATGAACCTGAGCTGAGGCCACTATCAGCGCCACTCTAGCACCATCCCAAGTAGTCCTAGATCCAAAATCAAGATCGACCAAAGTGGAGTCCAAGGTGATGGGTAGGCCAGCATTAGTAGAGAAGAAAGAAGGCATCAGACACACTCACCAGTTCTGACCCAAGCCGTCTAAAGCACCCACACACACATACCCAGAATGGGGATCTGATACATAGGGATAGATAGAAAGAGGGGCGGTGAGAGAAACACGATGACCACACCAAAAAAATCTACATTAGTCAAGAAGTAAGAAAAATAAAGAAAGAGAAAGAAGAGGATGGACCAGGTGAAGCGACACCATCATCATCGAGCAGACCCTGAAAACCCTAGGAGGGGAAGAGGAGGCAGTGGAAGAATTAGGAGCCAGGAGTGTGTGGATCCATTAGGTTTATTCATTAGGCTCATTAGGCCCATTAGGCCAATTAGGACCAGTAGACCCATTGGCCCATTACACCTATTTGGCTCATTCGACCACTTAGGCCCATTAGTCCCATTAGGCCACTTCAGCCCATTAGGCCCATTGAGCACATTAGGCCACTTAGGGTCATTTCGCCCATTAAACCAATTAGATTAGGCCCATTAGGCCACTTAGGCCCATATGAACCATTATACCCATTAGGACAATTAGACTCATTATGACACTTTAGGTCCAATCAGCCCATTAGGCCCATTAGACCCATTATTTCACTTAAGCCCTTTATGCCACTTTGTCCCATAAGGCGCATTAGGCCAATTATGCCACTTAGGACCATTCGGCCTATTAGGCCACTTAGGCCCATTAGGCCAATTTGGCCCATTAAGCCCATTAGATTAGGCCCACTTAGGACCATTAGTCCACCTAGGCCCATTAGGCCACTAAGGCCCATTAGTCCACCTAGTACCATTAATCCCATTAGTCTCATTAGGCCCATTAGGCCCATTAGGACCATTAGGCTGCTGAGGCCCCTTAGGCCACTTAGGCCCATTAGGCCCCTTAGCCCCTTACGCCCATTAGGTCGCTTAGGCTGATTAGGCCACTAAGTCCCATTCAGTCCATTAATCCCAATATGCCACTTAGGACCATTCAGCGCATTAGGCCCATTAGACCACTAAGGCCCATTCGACCCATTAGTCTCATCAGGACACTTAGGCCCCTTAGGCCACTTAATCCCCTTAGACCCATTAGGACACTTATGCCCATTAGGCCAATTATTCCACGTACGCCCCTTAGGCCCCTTAGGCCACTTAGGAACATTAGGCAACCTAGGCCCATTAGGCCCATCTGGCCCAATAGGCCCATCAGGCCCATTAGTCCCATTAGGCCACTTAGGTCACTTAGGCCTATTTAGCCCATCAAGCCCATTAGGACACTTAGGCCCATTAGGACACTAAGGTACATTAGGCCACTAAGGCCCATTAGTCTACTTAAATCCATTAGGCCCATTAGGCCCATTAGGTCACTCAGGCCCATTAGGCCCATGAGGCCACTTAGGACCATTGGGCCCATTTGGACCATCAGGCCACTTCGGCCATTAAGGCCCATTAAGCCCATTATGCCACTTAGGCCCAATAGAACCATTCAGTCCATTAGTCCCATTAGGACACTTAGGACCATTAGGCCCATTAGGCTAGTGAGGTCCATTCAAACCATTAGGCCACTTAGCCCAATTTTCCCACTTAGGCCCATTAGGCCACTAAGTCCCATTTGTCCCATTAGGCCATTGAGGCCAATTAGGCCCAATAGGCCCATTAGGCCCATAATTCCCATTAACCAATTAGTTACCTTAGGCCACTTAGGAGAATTAGGCCACTTCCATCCATTAGGATAATTCAGCCACTTTGGCCCATTAGGCCCATTAGGCCACTTAGGCCCATTCGGCCCATTAGGCAACTTAGGCCCATTAGGCCCACTAGGCCACTTAGGCCACTTAGGCCTATTAGACCATCTAGGCCCATTTGGACCATTAGGCCCATTAGGCCCATTAGGCCACTTAGTCGCATTAGGCCACTTAGGCTCATTAGGCCACTTTGTCCCATTTGGCCCATTTGGCCACTTCATCCCATTAGGCCCATTAATCCTATTCACCCTATTAGGCCCATTCATTCACTTAGTTCCATTAGGCCAGTTAGGACCATTTGTCCCATTATGCCACTTAGGGCCAATAGTCCCATTAGTCCACTTAGGCCCATTAGTCCAATTTTCCCACTTTGACCCATTAGGCCCATTATACCCATTATGCCCATTATGCCCATTCATTTATTTTGTCCCATTAGACCCATTAGGCCACTTAGGCCCATTAAGTTTATTAGGCCCATTTTTCCATTGTGGCCCATTAGGCCCATTCATCCACTTTGACCCATTAGGACACTTAGGCCCATTAGGCACATTTGGACACTTCAGGCAATTATACCCATTATGCCAATTTGGCCCATTTTGTCCCATTTTGAAACTTAGGACCATTAGACCCATTAGGCCGCTTAGTCCCATTATACCCATTAGGCAACTTATGCCCATTAGTCCAATTAGGCCTATTATGCCACTTCGACCCATTAGTCCCATTAGGCCCATTAGTCATAGTAGACCCATTAGGCCCAGTAGGCCCAATAAACCCATTAGGACCATTAGGCCTAGTAGGCCCATTAGGACCAGTAGGCCCACTTGGTCCCATTAGGTCCATTAGGCTCATTGGTCCACTTAGTACCATTAGGCCCATTAGGCCACTTAGGCCCATTATGACCATTTGTCCACTTAGTCCCATTAGGAACATTCTGCCCATTAGGTCCATTATGCCCCCTTAGACCCGTTAGGCCCATTAGCCCCATTCAAACCATTCAACCCATTAGGAACATTCATCCCATTAGGCCCATTTGGGCCATTAGTCCCATTAGGACCATTGGAATTAATCCCATTAGGTTGCTTTAGCACATTAGGCCCATTCAACACATTAGGCCCATTCGGCCATTAGGGAAATCGGGCCATTGAGCCCATTCAGGCCACTTAGGCTCATTCGGCCACTTAGACCCATTAGGCCACTCAGGCCCATTAGGCCACTTAGTCCCATTATCCCAATTAAGCCCATTAGAACACTTAATCCCACTTGGCTCATTGATCTCGTTCATCCCACTAGGAACATTAGGCCACTTTGGTAATTTAGCCCCACTGGGCCACAAAGGCCCAATAGGCCCATTTAGAAACTTGATCCTATTATGACACTTAGGCCCATTAGGCCCATTTGGTTTATTAGACCGATTAGTACACTTAGGAAACTTAGGCCCATTAGGCCCATGAGTCCACTTAGCCCCATTAGGCCCATCAGGACAATTGGGCCCATTAGGCCACTTAGGCCCATTCGTCCCATTCAGCTCATTGGGCCAATTGGGTAACTTAGTCCCATTTGGATCATTTTTCCACATGGACCCATTAATCCCATTAGTCCACTTCGGTCCATTAGTACAATTAGGCACATTAGGCCACTTACACTCATTAGGCCCATTCAGCCACTTAAGACCATTCGGCCACTTAGACCCATTAGTCCCATTAGTCCACTTAGACCCATTTAGCCACTTAGGTCAGTTCAACCCATTAGGCCACTTAGGCCCATTTGGACACTTAGGTCCATTAGGCCACTTCGGCCCATTAGGCCCTTTAGGACAATTAGGCCACTTAGGCCCATTCGACCCATTTGACCCATTAAGCCACTTAGGCCCAGTGGGCCAATTAGGCCACCTCGGCCCATTATGACCATTTAGACACTTCATACCATTATGCCCAATAGGACACCTAGGCCCATTGAACCCATTAGGCCCATTGGGCCGCTTAGCCCATTAGGCTCATCCGTCCACTTAGGCCCATTAGCCCATTATGCCCATTATGCCTATTAGGCCCGTGAGGACACCGAGTCCCATTAGTCCACTAAGGCCCATGATGACACTTAGGCCTATTATTCCCATCAAGACACTTAGGCCCATTCGATCCATTAGTCCACTTACGCCCATTAGGCCCATTGGGCCACTTATTCCAATTCGGCCCATTCGACCACTTTGGCCAATTCATCCCATTAGGCCACTTAGGCCCATTGGGAAACTTAGGCCTATTAGGAAACTTAGGCCCATTAGGTTGATTAAGCAACTTAGGCCCATTAGGCCCATTAGGCCACTTAGGCCCACTAGGCCCATTAAGCCTATTATGCCGATTAGGCCACTTAGGCCCATTAGGCGCACTAGGCACATTTGGCCAATTAGGACCCTTATGAACATTAATCCCATTAGGACTATTAGGAAACTTAGGCCCATTAGGCCACTTAGGTCCATTAGGCACATTATGCCACTTATGGTAATTATGCGCATTCATCCAATTAGGCCCATTAGGCCCATCAGACCCCTAGACCCGTTAAGCCTAGTAATCCCATTAGGTCACATAGGCCCATTAGGCCACCTAACCCTATTAGGCAGATTAGGCGACTAAGGCCCATTAGGCCACTTAGGCCCACTACGCCCATTAATCCCATTTGGCTGATCAGGGCACTTAGGCCCATTAATCCACTTAGGCCAATTAGGCCAATCAGGCCCACTAATCTCATTTGGCCGATTAGGAAACTTTGGCCCATTAGGCCACTTTGGACCATTAGTCAACTTAGGCAATTAGGTCCATTAGGTCCATTAGGCCCATTAGGCCACCCAGACCCATTTGGCATATTCGGCCCAATGGGCCCATTATGCCCATTAGGCCGATTAGGAAACTTTGGATCATTAGGACACTTCGACCCATTAGGCACATTAGGCCACCTAGGCCCATTATGCCACCTAGGCCAATTATTCCCCTTAGGTCCATTAGGCCACTTAGACCCATTACACCCATTACGCCCATTACACCCATTACGCCCATCAGGCCACTTAGGCCCATTTAGATGCTTAGACCCATTAGGCCATTAGGCCCATTAGTCACATTAGACCACTTAGGCTAATTAGGCCAATTCCTACCATTAGGCCCATTAGGACCCTAGGTTCATTAATCCCCTTAAGCCCATTAGGCCACTTAGGTCCATTAGGCCACTTATCCCCATTAGGCCGATTGGGAAACTAAGGCCCATTTGTCCACTTGGGCCCACTAGGCCCACTAAGCCCACTAGGCTGATTAGGCCACTTAGGTCCATTAGTCCAATTAGGCCCATTAGGACCATTAGAACCATTAATACCATTAGGTATATTAGGCAAATTTGTCCCATTAGGCCACTTTGGACCATTAGTCCACTTACGCCAATTAGGCCCATTCGGCCCATTAGGCCACCTTGTCTCATTTGGCTCATTCGGCCCATTTGGCCCATTATGCCCATTAGGTCGATTAGAAACTTTGTCCCATTCGGCCACTTCGACCCATTAGGCCCATTAGACCCATTAGTCCAATTAGGCCCATTTGGCCCATTTGGACCCTAGGCCCATTAATACCATTAATCCCATTAGGCCACCTAGGCCCATTAGGCATCTTAGTCCCATTAGGCACCTTATGCCCATTAGGTCCCTTAGTCCCATTAGGCCCCTTACACCCATTACGCCCATTACGCCCATTACGCCACTTAGGCTCATTAGACCGCTTAGGCCCATTAGGCCGTTGAGGCCAATTCATCCCATTTGGCCCATTTTCCCTAGGCTCGTTAAGTCCATTAAGCCACCCAGGCCCATTAGGCCACTTAGGCCCCTTAGGTCCATTAGTCCACTTAGGCCAATTACGCCCATTAGGCCCATTAGGACCATCAATCCTGTTGGGTCTATTAGTCCACTTAGGATCGTTAGGCCACATAGGCCCAATAGGCCACTTAGGCCCATTAGGCTCATTTGGTCACTTAGTCCCATTAGGACCATTAGGCCCATTAGGCCAAATAATCCCATTTGGTACCTAGTCTCGTTAATCCCATTAATCCCATTAGGCCCATTAGGCCCACTAGGAACCTTGGGCCCATTTGGACCATTAGGACACTTAGGCCCATTCGGCCCATTAGTCCACTTAGGCCCATGAGTCCCATTAGGCCCCTTAGGTATATCTAGCCTATTCGGCCCATTCACCGACATAGGCAAATTAGGCCCATTCGGCCACCTAGTCCGATTTACCCCAATTGTTTGATTAGGTGGATTCAGCAACTTTGTCTCCTTAGTCCCATTAGGCTCATTGGCCACTTAGGCCCAGAGGCACATTAGGCTCATTCGGCAAATTAGGCCACTTAAACACATTTTTCATATTTTGCCACTTAAGATCATTAGGCCCACTAGGACCGTTAGGACACTTTGGCCCCAGAGGCCCATTAGGAACATCTATCCACTTAGGTCTATTGGGTCCATGATTCCAATTAGGACCATTCGTCTACTTGCCCCATTAGGCCCATTCTTCCACTTGGGTCCATTAGGCCCATTAGGCCAATTGGGCCCTTTCATCCACTTAGGCCTATTCAGTGCATTCAGCCCATTCGACTCATTTGGACCATTCAGCCCTTTATTCCCATTGGGCCTATTAGACCCATTGGTCCCATTAGTACACTGAGGCCCATTCAGCCCATTATTCCCATCAGGTCCATTAGGACACTTAGGCCCACTAGCCCGCTTAGGCCCACTAGGCCACTTATGCCCATTATTTCCATTAGTACACTTAGGCCACTTACGTTCATTCACCCCATTAGGCCCATCATCCCCATTAGGCCACTTAGGGCTATTAGGTCCATTAGGCCCATTGGCCCACTTGTGCCCATTATGCCCATTGGGCCTACCAGAACCATTGGGCCCATTCGACACAATCGACCATTTATGTCCATTGGGCCCATTAGGCCCCTTAGTCCCATTAGGATCACTCATCCCATTAGGAAACCTAGGCCCATTGGAAAACTTAGACCAGGGAGGCCCATTAGGCCAATCGGGCCCATTAGGTCACTTAGGCCCATTAGGCCCATTAGCCCAATTGGGCCACTGACTCCCATTGGGCCAATTAGGCCAATTAGGATCACGAGGTCAATTAGGCCACTGAGGTCCATGAGGCCCGTTAGGACCATGAGGCCCATTAGGCCACCTATGCCCATTAGGCCCATGAGGGCCATTAGGCCCATTAGGCCACTTAGGACAATTCGTCCCATTATGCCACTTAGGCCTATTCAACCCATCAGGCCCATCAGGAACATCAGTCCACTTAAGCTTAATAAGCCTATTAGGCCCATTAGGCCAATTAGGTCCATTCAGGTCATTAGGCCACTTAGGCCCATTAGGCCCTTGGGGCCCATTAGGTCTATTCAGCCACTTAGGTCCATTCAACTCATTAGGCCAATTGGGCCACTTAGGTCCATTTGTCTCATTAGACCTCTTAGGCCCATCTGGACCATCAGGCCCATTGGGCCATTTAGGCCCATTAGGCCCATAAGGAAACTTCATCTCATTCGGCCCATTAGGCCACTTAGGCCCATTAGTCCACTTATGCTAATTAAGACCATTAGGCCACTTAGGCCCATTAGGCCCCTAAGTCCACTTAGGCCCATTGGCTCATTTATGCACTTAGGCCCATTAATCCCATTAGGCCACTTAGGCCACATAGGCCGATTAGGCCCATTAGGCCACTAAGGCCCATTAGGCCACTCAGGCCCATTAGGACACTTCGACCCATTAGGCCACTTAGGCCCATTAGGTTGATTAGGCCAATGAAGCCCATTAATACCATTATGCCACTTAGGCCTATTAATCCCATTAGGCCGATTAGGAAACTTAGGTCCATTAGATAACTTAGGACCATTTGGCCCATTTGGCCCATTTGGCCACTTAGGCTAATTAGGTCCACAGGCCCATTCAACCCATTATGCCCATTTGTCCCCTGGGCCCGTTAAGCTCATTAATCCCATTAGGCTACTTAGTCTAATTAGGCCGATTAGTCCACTAAAGCCCATTAGGCTACTTAGGCACACTAGACCCATTAAGCCCATTAGGCCAATTAGGCCACTTAGACCCATTAGGCCACTTAGGCCCAATAAGACCATTAGGCCAATTAGGCCACTTAGACCCATTAGGCCACTTAGGCCCAATAAGACCATTAGGCCCATTAGGCCACTTAGGCCCATTAGGCCCATTACACCCATTAGGTTGATTAGGAAACTTTGTCCCATTAGGACACTTAGGACAATTAGGCCCATTCAACCCATTTGGCCCATAGACCCGTTAATCCCATTAATCCCATTCGGCCACTTAGGTCCATTAGGCCACTTAAACCCATTAGGCCCCTTAGGCTAGTTAGGCCCATTTATAACCTTGGCATGTTAAGCCCATTGATCCCATTAGGCCCATTAAGCCACTTAGGCCCCTTGGGCCCATTAGGCTCAAAAGGCCACTGGATACCATGAGGCCCATTAGGCCACTTAGGACCATGAGGCCCGTTAGGCCCATGAGTATCCTTAGGCCACTTAGGCCCATGAAGACCATTAGGCCACTTTGGCCCATGAGGCCCATTAGGCAACATCGGCCCATCAGGCCCATTTGGACCATTCTACCACTTAGGCCCATTCAGCCCATTATGTCACTTAGCCCCATTAATTCAATTATGCCGATTAGGCCCCTAAGGTTCCTTAGACCCATTAGTCCCATTATGCCACTTAGGCCCATTAGCCCATTTGGAAAATTAGGCCCATTAGACCCATTAGGACCATTAGTACCATTAGGCCCATTAAGTCCATTCAGAATATTAGGCCCATAAGGCCACTTAGGCCCCTTAGGCCCATTCGGCTCGTTAAGCCCATTTGGACATTAGGCCCATTAGTCCACTTAGGCCCATTAGGCCCATTGGTCACATTAAGACTATTCAGCCCATTAGTCCCATATGGCCACCTTGGCCCATTGGGCCCATTCGGCCCATTAGGCCCATTTGGCCCATTTGGCGCATTAGGCCCATTAGGCCCATTCGACCACTTAGGCCCACTAGGCCCATTAGTCCACTTAGGCCCATTAGGCCACTTACGCCCATTAGGACTATTAATCCCATTAGGCGAATTAGGCACATTAGGCCCATTTGGACCATTCAGCCACTTAGGCCCACTAGGCCCATTTGGCCCATTAGGCCACTTCGGCCCACTAGGCCCATTAGGCCACTTAGCCCCATTAGGCCACTTATGCCCACTAGACCCACAAGACCAATTAGGTGCATTGGGCCCATTAGGCCCATTCATCCACTTAAGCCCACTAGGCCCGTTAGGCCACTTAGACCCATTAGGGAACTTCAGCCCATTAGGCACATTAGGCCACTTACGCACATTAGGCCCATTAGACCCATTATTCCACTTAAGCTCATTCATCCACTTTGGCCCATTAGGTCCATTAACTCTATTAAGCCAATTTGGACCATTAGGCCCATTCGGCCACTTAGGCCCATTAGTCCTAATCATCCACTTAGGCCCAGGAGGCCCATTAGTCCCATTCGATCAATTATACCAATTAGGAAACTTAGGGCACTTAGACCCATTAGTCCCATTAGGGCCTTCAAGCAACTTAGGCCCATTAGGCCCATTCAGTTGATTAGGTCAATTAGGGCACTTAGACCCATTAGGCAATTAGACATCTTAGGCCCATTAGGCCCATTCTATTGATTAGGACGATTCGGCCACTTAGGCCCATCCATTCGATTATCCTGATTAGGCCACTTAGGCCCATTAGGCCATTTAGGCCCATTAGACCACTTAGGCCCATTTGGAACATTAGGTCGATTAGGCATATTAAGCCACTTATACCCATTAAGCCCATTAGACCACTTAGACCTATTATGCCCATTAGGCCCATTCGATTGACTAGGCTGATTATGCCATACAGGCCCATTAGGCCCATTAGGCCACTTAGGCCCATTAGGCTCATTCGTCCGATTAGGCCGATTAGACCACTTAGGCCACTTAGGTACATTATACCCCTTAGGCCAATTAGGCCACTTAGTCCACTTAGGCCACTTAGGCATTAGGCCCATTAGGCCACTTAGGCCCATTAGGCCACTTAAGACCATTAGGCCCATTTGTCCCATCATTCGATTAGGCCGATTAGGCCAATTAGTCTACTTAGGCCGATTAGGCCCATTAAGCACATTAGGCCACTTAGGCCCATTAGTCACATTTAGTTGATTAGGGGGATTAAGCCACTTAGGCCCATTAGGCCCCTTAGGCCCAATATCCCATTAGACCCATTACCCCTCTTAAGCCCATTAAACCCATTATTCCCATTTGACCCATTTGGCCCATTTGGACACTTAGGGCCATTAGGCCATGTAGGGCCATTAGGCCAACTAGGACCATTGAACCCATTAATCCCATTAATCCCATTAGGCCCAATAATCCACTTAAGGCACTTAGGCCCATTAGGCCCATTTAGACGATTAGCTCGATTAGGCCGCCTTTTCCCATTAGGCCATATAGGCCCATTAGGCCCATTAAATCCATTAGTCCCACTAGGCCCACTAGGACTATTAATCCAATTAGGACACATAGGCCCATTAGGCCCCTTCGGACGATTATCCCAATTAGGCCACTTAGGCCACTTAGGCCAATTAGTTCCATTAGCCCCATTTGACCCATTAGGCCCATTAGGTCCACTAAACCTATTTGGGAACTTAGGACCATTAAGACCATTAGGCCACTTAGGACCATTCGGTCCATCAAACCCATTAGGCCATGAGGCGCATTCCACCCATGAGGCCACTTAGGCCCATGAGGCCCATTAGACTCATCAGGCCACTTGGGCCCATTAGACTCATCAGGCCACTTGAACCCATTAGGCCCATTAGGTCCATTAATCCCATTAGGCCCACTAGGCCCATTAGTCCACTTAGGCTCATTATGCAACTTATGCCCATTAGACCCATTAGGCCCATTAGGCCAATTAGGCCCAATAGGCCCACCCTACCACTTAGTCCCACTAGGCCCATTAGGCCAGCTAGGACCAATAGGTCACTTAGGAACACTATTCTCATTCCTCCACTTAGGCCCATCAGGCTACTTATGCCCCTTAGGCCCACTAGTCCAACTAGGCGCATTAGGTCCATTATGCCCATTCGGCCACTTAAGCCCACTAGGCCCATTCGGCCACTTAGGCCCATTCAGCCAATTAGGATCATTAGGACACTTCATCCCATTAGGACCATTAGGATACTTATACCCATTAGAGCCATTAGGGACATTATGCCAATTAATCCCATTTTCCCACTTGGGATCATTTGGACCATTAACCCTATGAGGACAATTTGGCCCATTCAACCATTAGGCCCATTAGTCCCAATCAGCCACTTAGTCCCATAAAGCCCATTCAATGGATTAGGCCGATTAGGAAACTTAGGCCACTTATACCCATTAGGCCCATTAGTACCATTAGTCCACTTAGGCTCATTAGGCCCATTCAACCGATTAGGCCGATTAGGCCTATTAGGCCACTTAGACCCATTAGGGCCATTAGGCCCATCAGGTCTCTTAGGCCCATTCGATCGATTAGCCCGATTCAGAGACTTTGGCCCATTCAGTCGATTACCCTAATTAGGCCACTTAGGCCCATTAGGACCTTTAGGCCCATTAGACCACTTAGCCACATTCAGTCGATTAGGAAAATTAGGCCACTTAGACATGTTAGGCCCATTAGTCCCATTAGGCCACTTAGGCCCAATAAGACCATTAGAACCATTCAGTTGACTAGACTGATTAGGCTACATATTACCATTAGGCCTATTAGGCCACTTAGGCCCATTAGGCCCATTAAGATGATTAGGTTGATTTGACCACTTTGGCCACTTAGACACATTATGCCCATTATGACCATTAGGCCCTTTAGGCCCATTAGGCTACTTAGTCCACTTAAGTATTAGGCCCATTAGGCCACTTAGGCCCATTTTTTTCCATCAGTTGATTAGGTCGATTACACCACTCAGGCCACTTAGGCTGATTAGACCCATTAGGCCCATTAAGACACTTAGGCCCATTAGGCCCATTAGGCCACTTAGGACCATTAGGCCCATTAGTCCCATTCAGCCGATTAAGGGAATTAGGCCACTTTGTATCATTAGGCCCATTAGACCACTTAGGCCCATTAGTCCCATTAAGCCACTTAGGCCCATTAGACCCATTAAACCAATTAGTCCCATTAGTCCAGTTAAGCCACTTAGGCCACTTAGGCCCCTTAGACGCATTCAGTCGATTAGCTCGATTAGGCCACCTAGGCCCATTGGGCCCATTATGCAATATAGGCCCATTAAGACCATTTAGAAACTTAGGCTCATTATGCCCATTAAACCCATTAGTCCCACTAGGCCCATTTGTCCCATTAATCCACTTAGGCCACTTAGGCCCCTTAGGCCCATTCAGTCGATTAGCCCAATTAGGCCACTTAGGCCAATTTGGTCCATCTAGCCCATTAGCCCCATTAGGCCCATCAGACTCATTAGGCCCACAAGACCCATTAGGGAACTTAGGCCCATTAGGACTCTTATGATGAGGAGGTCCATTAGGCACATCAGGTCCATTAGGCCCATGAGGCGCATTCTACCCATGAGGCCCATCAGACCCATTATGTCACTTAAGCCCATTCATCCCATTAAGCCCATGAGTCCACTTAGTCCCATGAGACACATGAGGTGCATTAGACCCATCACGCCACTTAGGCTCATGAGGCCCATTAATCCCATTAGGCCCACTAGGCCCTTTAGTCCACTTAGGCTTATTAGGCCACTTAGGCCCATTAGGCCCATTGGGCCCACTCGGCCCATTCGTCCCATTCATCCAACTCAACCTAGTAGGGCCCTTATGCCCATGTGGCCCATTGGGACCATTAGGCCACTTAGGCCCATTCAGACCATTAGGCCTTTAGGCCTACTTTGACCAATTAGGCCCATTAGCCACATTATGGCCATTAGGCCCATGAGGAAACTTAGGCCCATGTGGCCCATTAAGCCAATTAGGCCCATTCAGCCGATTAGTCCCATAATCCCTTTAGGCCCACTAGGTCCATTAGGCCACTTAGGCCCATTCAGCCCATTGGGGCACTTAGTTCCTTGAGACCATGAGGCCCATTAGGATCATTAGGCCCATCAGGCCACTTAGGCGCATTAGTTCCATTAGGCCCATTATACCCATTAGGAAACTTAGGCCCAATAGGCCCATTGGGCCCATGTGGCCACTTCAGACCATTAGGCCCATCAGGCCACTTCATCCCATTAGGAAAATTAGGCCCATTCAGGCACATAGGCCTATTAGGCCTATTAGGTCACTTAGGCTCATTAGGCCCACTAGGACCATTAGTCCACTTTGACCTAGGAGGCCCATTAATCCCATTAGGCCCATGAATCCACTAAGTCTCATGAGGCCCATTAGGCCCATTAAGTCCATTAGGTCACTTATGCCCGTTAGGCCCATTAGGAACATGAGGCCACTTAGGCCCATTTGGCACATGAGGCCCATTCAGACCTTGAGGCCCATTTGGCCCATTTATCCCATTCCGCCACATGGGCCAATTCCACTTAAGACCATTCAGCCCATCAAGCCACTTAGGCCTATTGGGCCCATCAATACACTAAGGCACATTGGGCCCATTAAGACACTTAGTCCATTTAAGAACATTAGGCCCATTACGCCCATTATCCCACTTAGGCTAGTTCGACCCATTAGGGCCGTTAGGGCCATGAGGCTCATCAGGCCCATTCGGCACATTAGGCCACTTAGGCCCATTGGGCCCATTGGGCCAATTAGGCCCATTCTTCTGATTGGACCTATAAGACAATTAGTCCCATTAGGGCACCAAGGCTCATTTTGGCCATTAGGCCGATCAGGCCCATCAAGCCCATTAGGAAACTAAGGCCCATTTGGCTCATTAGGCCCATTAGGCCAATTCTGCCCATCAGGCCCATTAGGCCCATTAGGTTACTTCATCCACTTAGGCCCGTTAGGCCCATTAGGCCAATGAGGCCACTAAGGCCCATTTGGACCATCAATCCCATTAGGCGACTTAGGCCCATTAGACCCATTTTGCCCATTAGCCAACTTAGGCCCATTCAGCGCACTAGGCCACTTAGGCCCATTAGTCCCATTAGGCCATTAAGGCCATTTAGGACCATTAATCCACTTGGTACCATTACACCCATTAGGCCCATCAAGGCCATTAGGCCCATCAGGACCATTGGGCCCATTAGGCCACCAAGGCCCATTCGTCCCATTAGGCCACTTAGGCCACTTATGCCCAATAGGCCCAATAGGCCCACGAGGCCAGTGAGGCCCATTTGGCCCATCAGGCCCATTATGCCCATTAGGCCACTTAGGTCCATTAGGCCAATTAGGACCATTAGGCCACTTAGGCCTATTCATCTCATTAGGCCACTAAAGCCCATGAGGTCCATCAGGCCCATCAAGCCCATGAGGCCACTTAGGCCCATTCGACCCATTATGACTATCAAGCACATCAGGCACATTATGACACTTAGGCCCATTCTACTCATTAGGCCACTTAGGACCATTAAGCCTATCCAACCCATTAGTCCCATCGGGGCCATTAGGCCACTTAGGCCCATTAGGCCCATCAGGCCCATCAGGACCCTTAGGCCCATTCGGCTCAATAGGACACTTATTCCCATTAAGCCCATTAGGCCACCTAGGACACTTGGGCCCATTTGGACCATTAGGCCAGTAAGGCCAATTCATCTCATTAGGCCACTTAGGCCTATTAGGACCATTAGGCCCATTAGACAACATAGGCCCTCTCATCCCACTCAACCCATTATACCATTTAGGCCCATTGGATCCAACAGGACACTTTGGCCCATTATGCCCGTTTGGCCCATTAATCCCATTAGTCCACTTAGGCCCATTATCCCACTTAGGCCTATTAGGCCCATGAAGCCACTCCATCAGGCTACTTAGGACCATTAGGCCACTTACGACCATTATGACAATTAGAACACATAGGACCATTTGGCAATTCCATCCACTTAGGTCGATTAGTCCCATTAGGCCATTGCAGCACATTATGCCCATTAGGCCTTTTTGGCCACTCAGGCCCATTAGACCCATTAGTCCACTCAGGCCCATTTGGACCATTAGGCCACTAAGGCCCATTAGGCCCATTAATTCATTTAGTCCCATTCAGCTAATTAGTCCACTTAGGCCAATTATGCCCATTTGGCCACTTAGGCACATTAGGACCATTCGGCCCATTTGGCCACTAAGGCTCACTAGGCCCATTTGCCACATTAGGCCACTTATGCCCATTAGGGCCATTAGGTCACTTTGTCCACTTAGGCTCATTTGGCCCATTAGGCCACTGAGTCCCATTAGGCCGGCTCGTCCACTTTGTCCAATTAGGGCACTTAGGCTACTTAGGCCCATTAGGCTACTTAGGCCCCTTAGTCCCATTGGGCCCATGTGTTCACTGAGAACCACTAGGCCCATTAGTCAAATCAAACCCATGAATCCACTTAGGCCCATTAGTCCCCTTAGGCCCATTAGGCCCATTAGGCCACTTAGGCCCATGAGGCCACTTAGGCCCATGAGGCCACTTAGGCCAATTATGCTAATCTGGACACTTAGGTCCATTAGGATGACTAGACCCATTAGGCCAATGCGACCCATTAGGCCCATCAGGAATATTAGACCCATCAGGCCCATTAGGCCCATGAGGCCTATTAGGCCATTTCGACCACTCAGGCCCATTGGTCCCATTTGGCCACTACGACCCATTAGGCCACTGAGGCCCATTCGACCCATTATTCCACTAAGGCCAATTAGGCCACTTATGCTACTTAGGTCACTTATGCCACTTAGGCCCATTAGGCCACTTAGGCCCATTAGGATACTTAGGCCCATTAGGCCACTTAGGCCCATTAGTCCCATGTGTCCACTAAGGCCCATCAATCCCATGAGGCCACTCAGGCCCAATAGGAGCATTAGGACACTTCATCCCATCAGGACCACTAGTCCACATAGGCCCATTCCACTCATTAGGCCACTTAGGCCCCTTAGGCCACTTAGGCCCATTAAGAAACATAGGCCCATTTCTCCCATTAATCATATTAGGGCCATTAGGGCAATTAGTCCAATTCAAAAAATTAGTCCCACTAGGTCACTAGTGCCCATTAGGCCCTATAATCCCATTACGCCACTTAGGACCATTAGGCCCATGAGGTCCATGACGCCACTAAGGCCACTAAGTTCCATTAGGCCCATTTGGCCCATTAGGCCCATCAGACACATGAGGCCACTTAGGCCCAATAGGAAAATGAGGCCCATTTTCCCCATTAGGCCACTTAGGCACATTGATCTCATTAGGCCACATAGGTCCATTAGACGCATCAGGCCCATCAAGCCCATTTGGCAGCTTTGTACCATTCGACACATTATGCCCATATGGCCCATCAGGCCACTTCGGCCCATTTAGTGAATTGGGCCACATCGGTCCATTAGCACCATTACGCCCATTAGGCTCATCGTTCCCATTAGGCCACTCAGGCCCATTAGGCCCATTAGGCCCATTAGGCCACTTAGGCCTATTCAGCGCATTAGGCCACTTAGGCCCATCAGGCCCATTAGACCCCTTAGGCCACTTAAGCCCATTATTCCCATTAGGCCACTGACGCCCATTAGGACCATTAGACCACTTAGGAACATTCGTCTCATTTGGCCACGTAGGCCCATTAGGCCCATTAGGCCCATTTGGCCACTTAGGACTATTTGGCCCATTAGGCCACCAAGGACCATTATGCCCATTAGTCCCATTAGGACACTTAGTCCAATTAGGCCACTGAGGCCCATTAATCCCATTAGGCCACTCATGCCCCTTAGACCCATTAGGCCCCATTAGGCCACTCAGGCCCATTAGGCCACTTAGGCCCATGAGGCCCATTAGGCCCATTAGTCTACTTAGTCCACTTATTCTCATTATGCCCATTAGGCCAATTAGGCCGCTTAGGCCGATTAGGCCAGTTAGGACCATTAGGCCACTTAGGAAACTTAGGGTCATTAGGCCACTTAGGCCCATTAGGCAACTTAGGCCCATTAGTCCACTTGGGCCCATTATGCCAATTAGGCCACTTAGGCCCATTAGCCAATTTCATCCACTAAGCCCCATTAGGTTGATTAGTCCCATTAGGCCACTGAGGCCCATTAGGCCACTTAGGCCATTAGGCCATTTTAGCCACTTAGGCCCATTAGGCCCATTAGGCGATTGAGGCCCATTCGGCCACTTAGGCCCATTAGGCCCATTAGTCCCATTAGTCCCACTTAGTCGATGAGGCCAATTAAGCCACTTCAGTCCATTAGTCCCATTAGGCCCATTAGGCCACTTCGGCCCATTAGGACCATTAGGCCACTTAGGCCCATTAGGCCCATTCAGTTGATTAGGGGGATTAGGAAGCTTGAGCCCATTAGGCCCCTTAGACCACTTAGGCCTATTAGTCCCATTAGTCCCCTTATGCCAGTAAGGCCCATTAGGCCCATTCACCCACTTAGGCCCATTAGGCCCATTAAACCCATTAGTCCCATTAGTCCCATTTGGCCCAATTGGCCTATTTGGGAACTTAGGCCCATTAGGCCATGTATGCCCATTAGGCCACTTGGGCCCATTAGGCCCATTAGTCTCATTAGTCCCATTAGACCCATTAGGCCTGTTAAACCACTTAGGCCACTTAGGCCCATTCAGTTGATTAGCCTGATTAGGCCACATAGGCCCATTAGGTCGCGTCGTCCCATTAGGCCCATTAGGACACTTAGGCCCATTAGGCCCATTAAACCCATTAGTCCCATTAGGCCCATTAGGTCTGTTAATCCACTTAGGCCCATTACGCCCATTCGGTTGATTAGCCTGACTAGGCCACTTAGGCCAATTTGGTCCATTAGACCCATTAGGCCCATTAGAACCATTAGGCCTATTAGGCCCACTAGGCCCATTAGGGAACTTATTCCCATTAGTCCACTGATGACCATTAGGCCCATTAGGCCCATTAGGCCCTTCAAGCCCATTAGTCCCATGAGGCACATTCCGTCGATGAGGCCCATGAGCCCCATTAGGCCTAGGAGGACCATTAGTCCCATTAGGACACTGAGGCCCATAGGCCCTTTGGGCACATGAGTCCACTTAGGACCATGAGGCCCATTAGACCCATATGGCCACTAGGGACCATTAGGCCCATTAGGCCCATTAATCTCATTAAGCCCACTAGACACTTTAGGCCACTTAGGCTCATTAGGCCCATCGGGAACACTAGGCCCATTCATCCCATGAGGCCCATTGGGTCCATTCGTCCCATTAGGCCCACTCAACCCATTAGGCCCCTTAGCCCTATGAGGCCCATTAGGCCCATTCATCCCATTAGGCAACTTGGCCCCTTCGGCCCATTAATCCCCTTCGACCCACTTATCCCACTTAGGCCTATTAGGCCCATTATGCCCATTGGGCCAATGAGGAAACTTTGGCCCATTAGGTCCATTAGGCTCATGAGGCCCATAAGGCCCATCAGGCCAATTAGACACATTCACCCCATTAGGCCCATTAGGCCCATGAATCCCATTATTACTTACACCACTTAGGCCAATGAGGCCCATTAGGCCCATTAGGACCATTAAAACCATTAGGACACTGAGGCCCATTAGGCCCATTAATCTAATTGGACCACCTAGTCCCATTAGGTCCATTAAGTCCATTAGGCCTCTTAGGCTCATTAGGCCACTTAGGCCCATTTGGCCGATTATACCAATTAGACCACTTAAGACACTTAGGCCCATTATGCCCATTAGTCCCATTATGTCCATTAGTCCACTAAGGCCACTTGGGAATTAGGCTCATTAGGCCCATTAGCCCCATTAGGCCACTTAGGCCCTTTAGTCCCATTCAGTCGATTAGGATGCTAGGACACTATGGCCACTTAGGCCCATTAGGGTCATTAGGCCCATTAGGCCTATTAGGCCACCTAGGACCATTAGGCCCATTCAGTCTATTAGGGGGACTAGGCCCATTAGGCCACTTACCCCATTAGTCCTCTTAGGCCAATTAGGCCGATTCAACTGCTTAGGCCCATTAGGCCCATGAGGCCCCTTAAACCCAAGAGGCTCATGAGGCCCTTTTGAACCATAAGGACCATTAGGCCCATCAAACCAATTAGGCCCATTAGGCCTTTTAGTCACACTGGGCCCATTTTTCCACTGAGGCCCATGGTCCCATTAGGCCACTTAGGCCCATTCGGCCACTTAGGCCTAAGAGGCCAATTAGGCCCATTAAACCCATGAGGCCCATTAGGTCCATCAGGCCCATGACTCCACTTAGGTCCATAAGTCCCATTAGGCCCATTATTCCCATTAGGCCACTTATGCCCATTGGGCCCATGAGGCCACTTTGGCCACTTAGGCCCATTGGGCCCATGACGCCACTTAGTCAACTTAGGCCCATTGGTCCACTTTTCCCCATTGTGCCCATTTGACCTATCTAGCCCATTCGGCCCATTCGACCATTGAGGACCATTAGGCCACTTAGGCCCATTAGGCCCATTAGGCCATAAGGCTCATTGGGCCACTTAGGCACATTAGGCCACTAAGGACCATTACGACCATTAGGCCAATCGAGCCCATTTGGCCCATTGGTCCACTGAGGACCATTCGACCCATTATTCCCATCAGAACCATTAGGTCACTTAGTTTCATTAGGCCGATTGGGCCCATGAGGACCATTAGGAAATTTAGGACACTTAGGCCCATGAGGCCCACTAGGCCCAGTAGGACCATGAGACCACTAAGGCTCATTTGGCCCATTAGGCCCATCAATACCATTAGGCCACTTAGACCCATTTGGACCATTAGGAAACTTAGGCCCACTAGGCCCATAACTCAAATTCGGCTCATTCATCTCATTAAGCCACTTCGTCCCATTAGGCCCATTAGGCGAAGAAGGTAATTTAGACCCATTAGGCCCATTAGGCCCATCAGGTCCATTAGTCCCATTAGGCACATCAAGAAACTTAGGACCATTAGTCCCATTAGGCCCATGAGTCCCATGAGGCCACTGAGGCCCATTTGTCCCATTTGTCCCATCAGGCCTATTAGGCCACTTGGGCCAATTAGGGCCATGAGTCCCGTGAGGACCATTAGGCCACTTAGGCTCATTCGGATCATTAGGACACTTAGGCCCATTAAACCCACCAGGTCCATTAGGCCCATCAAACCCATGAGACCACTTATGCCCATTCAGACCATTATGTCCATCAAGCCGATGAGGCCCATCAGGCCCATCAAGCCCATTAGGCCAGTGAGGCTCATTAATCCCATTAGTCCCATCAGGCCCATTGGTCCCGTTAGGCCACTTAGGACCATTTTTTCCATTAGTCCCATTTGGCCACTTAGGCCCATTCAGCTCATTAGGGCACTTAGGCCCATTTGGAACATTAAGCCCATTAAGCCACTTAGGCTGCTTAGGCCCATTAGGCCCATTAAGCCCATGAGGCCACTGAGGCCCATTAGGCCACTTAGGCCCACTATTCCAATTAAACCCATTAGTCCCATTAGTCCCATTAGGCCCGTTATGCCACTTAGGCACATTCGACTCATTCGGGCAGTTAGGCCTATTAGGCCAATTAAGCCACTTAGGCCACTTAGGCCCATTCATCCCATCAGGCCCATCAAGCCACTGAGTCCCATTAGACCCATTAGGACACTTAGGCTCATTCGGATTATTAGGCCACTTAGTCCCTTTAGGTCTATTAGGCCCATTAGGCCACTTAGGCCCATTAGGCCACTAAGTCCCACTAGGCCCATTAGGCCACTTAGGTGCATTCAACCCATTAGGCCACATAGGCCACTTAGGCTCATTCGGCCCATTAGACCCATTAGACCCATTAGGACACTAATTCTCATTAGGCCTATTAGTCCGCTTAGGCCCATTTGGCCCATTTGGCCACTTAATCCAATTAGGCCCATTAGGCCGCTTAGGCCACTTAAGCCCATTTTTTCACTCAGACCCATTAGGCCACATAGGCCCATTAGGCCACTTAGGCCCATTATACCCATTAGGCCACTGAGGTCACTCAGGCCCATTAGTCCCATTAGGCCACTGAGGCCCATTAGGCACATTAGGCCCATTAGTCCCATTAGGCCCATTAGGCCCATTAGGCTCATTAGGACATGTAGACCCATTAGGCCACTAAAGCCCATTTGGCCCATTAGGCCACTCATGACACTTTGGCCTATTATGCCCATTGGGCCCACTCATCCACTTAGGCCCTTTAGGCCACTTATACCAATTAGGCCCATTTGTCCACTTAGGTCCATTAGGCCCATTAGTCCACCTAGGACCATTCATCCCATTGGGCCACTTCAGCCAATTATTCCCATTTATCCAATTAGGGCACTGAGGCCCATTAGGTCCATTCTGCCACTTAAGCTCATTCGACTCATTAGGCCACTTAGGGCCATTAGATCCATTAGGCTAATAAGGCCCATTAGGACCATTAGTCCACTTAGGCCTATTAGGCCCATTAGGCCACTTAGGCACATTAGTCCCATTAGGCCACTAAGGCCCATTAGGTCCATTAGGACACTTAGGCTCATTAGGCCCATTACAACACTTAGGCCACTTAATCCCATTAGGCCACTTATGCCCATTATGCTCATTAGGCCACTTAGGCCACTTAGGCTCATTATACCCGTTAGGCCCACTAGGCCCATTAACCCAATTAGGCCCGTTAGCCCACTTAGGCCCATTAGCCCACTTAGGCCCATTAGTCCACTTAGGCCTAATAGGCCACTTGGCCCATTAGGGAACTTAGTCCCATTAGTCTCATTAGGCTCATTAGGCCACTTCGACCACTTAGGCCTATTAGTCCCATTATGCCCATTAGGCCCATTTGGACACTTAGGACCATTAGGCCCATTAGTCCCATTAGGCCACTTAGGACACTTAGGACCATTAGGCCACTTAGGCCGATTAGGTCACTTATGCCCATTAGGCCACTTAGGCCCACTAGGCCACTTAGGGCCATTATGACCATTAGGCCCATGAGGCCACATAGGCCCATTAGGCCGCTTGGGTCCATTTGGACCATTATGCCACTTAGGCCCATTGGGCCACTTAGATCACTTAGGCCACTTATGCCCATTAGGCCACTTAGGTCCATTAGACCCATTAGGCCACTTATGCACATTAGGCCCATTAGGCCCATTAGGCCCAGTTTTTCACTTAGGACCATTATGCACCTTATAACCATTTGGCCCATTCTTCCACTTAGTCCCATTAGGCCTATTTCTCCCATTTGGCCACTTAGGCCCATGAGGCCATTTAGGACCATTCAGCCCATTTGGCCCATTAGGCCCATTCGTCCCATTAGGCCCATTAGGCCAGTGAGGGCCATTTAGCCTATTGGTCTACTTAAGCTCATTCATCCCATTATGACACTTAGGATTGTTCATCTAATTAGGCCAATTATGCCACTTAGGACAGTTAATCACATTAAGCCACTTTGGCCAGTTAGGCCCATTAGGCTCATTGGGCCCATTACGCCACTTAGGCCCATTCAGCCCATTAGGCCCATTAGGCCACTTAGGCTAGTTAGTCCCATTAGTCCACTTTGTCTAGTTAGACCCTTGAGGCTCATTGGGCTCATTAGGACCATTAGGCCAGTTAGGCTAGTTGTGCCCATTCAGTCCATTGGGCCCATTTGGCCACTTAGTCCTGTTAGGCACATTAGGCCCATTCGACCCATTAGGTCACTCAGGCCCATTCAGCCTATTAGGCCAATTAGGCCAGTTAGGCCCAGTTGACCCATTGGGCCCATTATGACCCTTAGTCTAGTTAGTTTCATTAAGTCAATTAGGCTCGTTGTTCCCATTAGGCCACTTAGGATAGCTAAGCCCATTCGACCACTTAGGCCCATTTTTCCCATTAGTCCAGTTAGGCCCACTAGGCCAGTTAGGCCCATTATGCCTATTAGTCCCCTTAGTAGGCCACTTGAAAGTGACTAATGGATGATTGTATCACTGAGAGGGGGAGGGGTGAATCAGTGATACTTTTTTCTCTTATATTTCTTTTCAAATGAAACAACTGTCGCCCCTTGTTAAAGATTATATTCCCTGCTCAAAACAATTCTAACACACATCCACATGAACACAAGTATTTACAAAATTCATTATTCAATAAGAATAGCCACATCCTTAGTTTGTTATGTAAGTGATCCAATACCACATAATCCACTAGAAAATAATCATTAGATTACAATGAGTTGGATATACCCATTCACCCACGTAGCACTATGTAAACAATCCAATAATGCATGTTCACCCTCTTAGAACAAATAGGGTAATGCAATGATTGTATAACTACTCATGTTACCTATGCTTATTTTAAATTCCACAAATGTATTCAATTGAAAACACTTCTTTAATTTCTTACCCAGAAGATGGTAAGAACTTCCTGGACTTTGTTAAGAAAAAAAGCAAGTTAGATTTTCCCAGTCTGATTCCTTTGAGTATGATTCTCCCTGATATGATTCTTCCTAGTACAATTTTCCCGATACAATTTTTCTCAGTACGATTCTCCATAGTACAAAAAATATAACTTTGATAGAGTTCTATAGAGATGAATTGACACCACTTCAATTCTCCATCTTCCACAGTCCATAATACCTATTACGAAAATCCTAATTTGATTAATCCAGCTCGATACAATGATTAGACTAATACGATTGGAGAGACAAATAAGGTAATTAATTTATTACTATAAACATTGAGTATTATGATCAACTGAATACAACATTGTGATCTTGTCTCTTCTCTTTCACTTCAATCCGTCAAAACTTCTTCAACAAAAGTGAATAGGGAAACTTCCTCTTCTATCTAATACTCAGAGCTTCTCTCTCATTAATAGTAAATCAGTCCACCTCAAGTACAATGTTTGGCCCATTTGGCCCATTTGGAAACTTAAATCCCATTTGGCCCACTTGGACACTTAAATCCCATTAGACCTATTAGGCCACCTATGCCACTTAGGCTCATTCGACCCTTAGTCCCATTAGGCCAATTAGTCCATTTAGGCCAATTTAGTTCATTTAGTCCAATTATTCCAATTAGTTTATTTAGGATATTTTGTAAAATTAGGCCATTTAGGCTATTTAGGTCAATTTAGATCATTTACCCTAATGAGGCCAATGAGACCAATTCAGGCCAATTAATCCAATTTAGGTCCTTTGTGGAATTTATTCCAATTACAAGATTTAGGCCATTTAGGCCAATTTAGGCCAATTAATCCAATTAGGTCAATTAGGCAATTTAGTTCATTTAGGCCATTTAGGCCAATTAAGGGCATTTAGGCTAATTGTGCCATTTAGGCCAATTTAAGTCATTTAGCCTATTTAGTACAATTTATACCATTTAGTTCAATTCATCCAATTATTCCATTTAGGACAACTTAGGCAATTTATACCAATTAGGTCAATTAGGTCGATTAATCCATTTAAGCCGATTAGGCCAATTTTGACCATTTGGGCCAATTAGGCCAATTATGAAATTTAGGAAATTTAATCCAATTAGGCCTTTTAGTAAAAAAAATCCATTTAGACCAATTTAGTCCATTTAGTCCAATTAGGCCAATTAGACCAATTACACAATTTAGTCAATTTAGCCCAATTATTCCATTTAGGCCAATTTAGGCCATTTAGACCAATTAGGCCAATTAGACCAATTTCGGCCATTTAGGAAAATTGGGCCATTTAGGCCAATTTATATAATTTAGAGCAATTAGGAAAATTATTCCAATTAGGCAATTCATGCCAATTAGAACAATTAGGCCATTTAAGCCAATTTATGCCATTTAGGCGAATTTAGGCCATTTAGGTCAATTTAGGTCACTTAGGCCAATTAGACCAATTAGTTCATTTAGGCCATTTAGGCCAATTATATCAATTAGGGAATTTAGGTCATTTAGGCCAATTAGACCATTTAGACCATTTAGACCAAATTAGGCCATTTAGACCAGTTAAGACAATTTAGGCCATTAAGGCTAATTTAGGCCATTTATCCTAATTCAGCCAATTAGGACAATTATTCCATTTAGGAAATTTAGTTGAGTTAGTCCATTTAGTCTTATTAATCCATTTAGGAAAATTAGGCCAATTAGACCATTTAGGCTAACTTAGGCCATTTAGGCCATTTAGGGCAATTAATCAATTTGTTCATTTAGGTCATTTAGGACAATTAGACCATTTAGGCCATTTATTTCATTTATTACAATTAGATCAATTAGACAATTTATGTCATTTGGTCCAATTTAGGCCATTTAGGCCAATTAGGCCATTTAGGCCAATGTGGGACATTTAGGCTATTTAGGCTAATTTAGACCCATATGGACAATTAGTCCCATATGGAAAATTAGGACCATATGGCCAATTAGAACCATATGGAAAATTAGGCCATTAATCCCATTATGCCCATTAGACCCATTATGCCACTTAGGCCCAATTGGTTCATTATGCCAATTAGGCCCAATTGGCTCATTAGGCCGATTAGGCCACTTAGGCCCATTAGTCCACTTAATCCCATTATACCCATTTGGACCACTTGGAAACTTAATCCCATTAGACCTATTAGGCCACTTAGGCCCATTTGACCCTTAGGCCCATTAGGCCCAATAGACCATTTAGGCCAATTTAGGTCATTTAGGCCAATTAGGCCAATTAGACCATTTTGGCCAATTAGTTCATTTAGGCCATTTAGGCTAATTTATTCCATTTAGGCCAATGATTCCAATGAGACCAATTCAGTCTAATTAGGCCAATTTAATCCAATTAGAAGATTTAGGCCGTTTAGTCCAATTTAGGCCAATTATGACAATCATGCCAATTACACCAATTACGCCAATTACGTCAATTATGCCAATTAATAAATTTAGTTCATTTAGACCATTTAGGAAAATTTAGTACATTTAGGCTAATAAGGCCATTTATGCCAATTTGGATCATTTGGTCCATTTAGGCCAATTCGGTCAATTATGCCCTTTAGGCCAATTTAGGCAATTTAGACCAATTAGGTCAATTAGGTCGATTATTCCATTTAAGCTGATTAGGAAAAATTTGACCATTTGGTCAAATTTGGCCAATTATGCAATTTAGGCAATTTATTCTAATTAGGCCATTTAGAAAAATTTTGTCCATTTAGGACATTTAGACCAATTTAGGCCATTTTGTCCAATTAGGCTAATTAGGTCAATTACACAATTTAGGAAATTTAGCCTAATTATGCCATTTAGTCCATTTAGACCAATTAGGCCGATTAGAACAATTTTGACCATTTAGTCCATTTAGGACAATTAGGCCATTTAGACCAATTCAGCTCATTTAGACCAATTAGGAAAATTAGGCCAATTAGGAAAATTAGGCCAATTAGGAAATTCAGGCCAATTAGACCAATTAGGCCATTTAGGCCAATTTATGCCATTTAGTCCAATTTAGGTCATTTAGGTCAATTTAGACCACTTAGACTAATTAGACCGATTAGATCATTTAGCCTATTTAGGCCAATTAGTCCATTTAGTCTATTTAGGTCATTTAGGCCAATTATGCCATTTAGACCATTTATGCCAATTTATTCCATTTAGACCAATTAGGCTAATTTAGGCCATTTAGCCTAATTAGGACAACTATGTCAATTAGTCCATTTAGGTTATTTAGGTCAATTAGGTCAATTAGGCCATTTAGTCAAATTATTCCATTTAGGCCAATTCGGCCAATTAGACCATTTAGGCCAATTTAGGCCATTTAGGCCATTTAGGCCAATTAATCAATTTGTTCATTTAGGTCATTTAGACTATTTAGGCCAATTAGTTCATTTTAGTCCATTTAGGTCATTTAGACCAATTAGTCCAATTAGAAAATTTAGGTCATTTAGTCCAATTTAGGCCATTTAGACCAATTAGTCCATTTAGGCCAATTTAGGTCATTTAGGCTATTTAGGCAAATTTAGAACATTTAAGCCAATTCGGTCAATTAGTCCATTTAGGCCAATTTAGGCTAATTAGGCCAATTGGGATTTTTAGGACATTTAAGCCGATTTGGGAAATTTAGGTCATTTAGGCCAATTAGGCCATTGAGGAAAAATAGACCAATTAGACAATTTAGGTAATTTAAGTCAATTAGGCCAATTAGGTTAATTTATGTCATTTAGGCCAATTACGTCATTTAGGGCAATTAGGCCATTTAGGCCAATTAAGACAATTTAATCAATTTAGGTCAATTAAGCCAATTATTCCAATTAGGTAATTTATGAAATTTAGGCCAATTGGGACATTTAGGGCAATTTAGACCATTTAGACCAATTATGCCAATTAGGCCAATTTTGGCCATTTAGGAAAATTTTGGCCAATTAGGACAATTAGTCCATTTAGGCCATTTAGATAATGTACTATGAAGGGACACACAGTACATATACTATCAGGTATGAGTAGTCATAAGAATTTGAGGCTTCATCTCATGAAGTTCGCACTTGGTAATCTCCAAGACGGGAGATTATGAGTACAGACCTGTCGGTAGGAATTCTGGATGTTTTGGTATCATCGGATATTCCTATCTATGAGTGTGTGTGAGGGTCCTTATACTTTAAGATTATTATTAAAGCATGTCACAACTCGCATACATAGATGTATGTCGTAAACCACAACGATAAAATCTCATGGCAAAGTTGGATACATTGGGTACGTCATGAGTGACATGTCATTAATGAATAAGTTGAGGAAGGATTTTCCCCTCCCATATTTAGAGAAGCTGATATCTCAACCCTTTGATTGGAATAAAACCCTCGCATTAAATTCCATGTCCATGGTGTAACAATGTGTTTATTTCAGATAGTCAAAGGAAGACATATCTATCATATAGGTTGGTGACATCGATGTGAAACCTTCTTGATGATATATTGTGAAAAAATGATTATATTACAGAGTGAGTGTTCGTATTTGGTTTTCAATGTGGCAACATCAAATTCTTTCTCTTGGGTGTTTTGACCCGTTTCTAGACAGTAATCTCAGACTTTAGGCAAGTCCGCCTAATTTCAATGATAAGGAATCCTAGAGGGTCACACACTAAGTGTTTTATTTGATCTTGATTAAATTATATTTGAGTTTAATTAATGGAATCAATATTATTCTCAAGTATGAGGAATAATTTTATTCAATTTATATTGATCACATAGATTAAATAAATATTTATTCACCGACATGTGAATAAAATATTTATTTTATTTATTTAATATTTTAATAAATATTTATTTAGTAGATTGTAAATAAAATATTTATTTATGAATAAAACATTTATTTGGTTGTACAATAAATGATAGAGTAGTTTGAATGGACCAAGAACGAGTCCATTGACAAATATTAATTAACAAGACCATTATATAATATTTGTTATTCCGTAAGTTTCTGTGCGCTAAAAAATAATAATCATATAATAATATTATGTGGTATGAGATTTATTGAAGGTAATTAATGTTATTTAATTCCTGGTATACAATTAAATAATATTTTAACTTAAATCTCAACTCTATAAATAGGCATCTATTTCTATCGTGTAGAGCATCCAAAAATTGAGAATAAAAAATTCTTTCACACAACAAATTCTCTCTCAACTCCTTCTTCTCTCTCTATCAATAATGAGAAGTGCAAGAAATATTTCTTCAAGTCCAAAGAATGAGTGATCAAGAATGAATAACATAAGACATTGGACTCACCACACTAGCACCTAAAGATCGAGTGGTGTTTCTCAGAGATCGTAGGAGCACATGTGGATTGCCACAAGAGGGATTTTATCTTGGGATCCTCACAGTGCAATGATGGTAATCTGAAAGGGTCCTTTAGGATGATCAACATTCACTAATGAATAAAGTTCTTAAGCATATGTATTTATTTATTTAAATATTAAATATATTAATTTTAAATTTGACATGCAAGATCCTCTCTCTTGGTTTCAGGAAACGATTATGAAAATAAATTTTAATATACCGTACATCTTTTCATGCTTTTTCTATGCTTGAAACAACCACCACTACCACAACCGTCACCGCCTTCATCACCAATACTGCCACCACCACCACCACCCCCCCACCCCCCCACCACCACCACCGCCACCGCCATCAGCTTGACCACCAATAGAACCCTCATTGAAATAAATCAAGGTATCATATAAAGAGCGCATTGATTTCATACATGAATCAAAAGTAATAGTAGTCTCTGATGGAAGTGGTGGACTTATAACTGACAGATCTTTTAGGAAGTTTTTGGTGACCAATTTACTTCTTTCACGCTCCTTTATAGATATATTTTTGGCCTTATCTGCTTCCACAAGATCATTTTTCATCTTGGTGGTCTGATAGGTTTTAGAGGCACTAGATGTGGGCCAATACCAAGTGGGGATGATTTTTTTCATGGGTCAACATCATACTCTCCCATGGCGCTCTTCACCTAATACTTGTCTCAAATGATCAGTTGGCCTAAAGTTGTCATCTTCTTTCTCATTGAGGGCCTCCAGGACACACTATTGAAAATATAAACAAGATATTTAATTATGAATTACTTATCTAACATTGAAATATCAATAAAAAAACTTTCAATATTTTCTTGTGTTTGTGCATTTACATCACTTCCATTATTTTTCTTCCTAGTTAAGGAAAATAATTTTTCTCAAGGAACACAACCTTTGATACCAAATGCTTCTAGCTGGAAATGACATTGATTAGTATAATACTACATTATTGAATAATATGAAAGTGATAAAGCTAGAATGAATTAAAATTGTAGCTGTTGAAGAAATCCATAAAATGAAGAAACATCTAAATGTAAATTTAATTAGAAATTTAATACTAGTGAAATAACAAAAACAATCCATACTAATTATCAAGATAAACCTGTGTATGGTATGGATTCCTCTTGTCTATTTATTTCGGTCTAATTCTATTTATGTTGTGTTATTTGGTTATTCGGTCACTTGGTAATTTTGATCATTTTTTCATTTGGATACTTGGATAATTCTCCAATTAGGCCATTTATGTGAATTAGGCCAATTACCACAATTAGTCCAATTAGGCCAATTAGACCATATAGACCAATTAGGCCCTTTAGGCCAATTTCGTCATTTAGGACAATTAGGCCATTAGGCTAATTAGGTCATTAGTCCATAGGGAATTTATTCCTTTAATCCATTTAGGCCAATTAGTCCATTCAGTTCATTAAGCCATTTAGGTCAATTAGGATAATTATACCATTTAGGTCAATTAGTCTAATTAGGCTAATTAGACCATTTAATCCAATTAGATCATTTAAGCCATTTGGACCTATTATGCCATTTAGAACAATTAGGTCATTTATCCCAATTAGGTCATTAGGATATTTGACCAATTTAGCCATTATGACATTATCCCATTAGTTCATTACATCATTAGGCCAATTGGTCATTTGGTGATTTGACCCAATTTAGGCCAATTAGGCTAAATAGGCTAATTAGGCCAATTAGGCCATTTAATCCAATTGTACCATTTAATCCATTTGGACCAATTAGGCCATTTAGAACCATTTGTACATTTAAGATAATTTGGATAATTAGGTAAATTAGGGAAAATAGTCTAATTAGACAATTTAATCCCATAATACCATTTAATCCATTTAGACTTATTAGGTCATTTAGACTAATTAGTTCATTTATGCTAATTAGGCCATTATGCCAATTATGCCATTAGGAAATTAGACCAATTAGTTCATTTAGGTCATTAGGCCATTATCACATTAGTTCATTGGGCCATTAGGCTCAAGGGAAATTTGTAAATTTGGTCATTTAGGACAATTTAGACCAATTTAGGCCAATTATAACAAAAAAACCCTAAAACCTAGACCCAAAACACTAAATCTAGAACACTAATACCTAAGGCCTAAATAGGCCCATTTGGATTATTAGGCCACTTAATGTCATTAGGTCACTTAGCTCCATTAGTCCCATTAGGCCCTTTCATCCCATGAGTCCACTTAGGCCCATTATGCCCATTCGGACACTTAGGCCCATTAGGCTGATTTGGACACTTAGGCCCATTAGGCTCATTAGGCCACTTAGGCCCATTAGGCCCATTAATCCACATATGACCATTAGGCCCATTCATCCCAATCAACCCATTTGGCCCATTAGAACCATTAGGCCACTTAGGCCCATTGTCCCATTAGGCCACTTAGGCCCATTAGGCCCATTATGATGATTTGGATGCTTAGGCCCATTAGACCCATTACACTGATTAGGACACTTAGTCTCATTATACCCATTTTCCCCATTAGGCCACTTAGGATGAATTGTCCCATTAGGCCCATTAGTCCACATTGGCCTATTAGGTCGATTAGGCCACTTAGTCTCATAAAGGTCCATTAGGCCACTTAGGACCATTAGAACCATTAGGCCCATTAGGCCACTTATTACCATTATGATCATTAGGAAGATTCATCCCATTATTACCATTAGTCCAAATAGGCCCATTCGGCCCATTAGGCCGATTCAACCACTTAGGCTAATTAGGCCACCTAGGCCCATTAGGCTAATTAGGACACTTAGGCCCATTACCCCACTGAGGTCCATTACACCCACTAGACCCATTAGTACCATTCCACCCATTAGGTCAATTTGGATCATTAGCCCCATTAGACTCATTAGGACCATTAGACCATTTAATCCCATTAGGCCCATTAGGCCACTTCGACCCATTAGGCCCATTAGCCCACTTAGGCCACATAGGCCCATTAAAACACTTAGGCCCATTAGGCCACTTAGAACCATTGATCCCATTTGGCCTATTTTCCCCCTTAGACCACTTAGGCCGCTTAGGCCCATTAGGCCCATTAGGCCACTTAGGCCACTTAGGACATTTAGGCCACTTAGGTTCATTAGGCTACTTAGGCCCATTGAGCCCATTAGGCCCATTTGGATCCTTAGTCCACTTAGGCTGCTTCGGATCATGAGGCCACCTAGGCCACTTATACCCACTAATCCCATTAAGCCCATTAGGACACTTAGGCCGCTTAGGCCCATTAGGCCTATTAAGCCACTTTGGACGCTTAAGCCCATTAGACCCATTATCCATTAGGATCATGAGGCCACGTAGGCCCATTAGGTCTCTAAGACCCATTAGGCCCATTAAGCCACTTAGTCCCATTAGTCCACATGTGTCCATTAGGCCTATTGGGCCCATTAGGCCACTTAGGCCCACTCAGCCACTTAGGCTAATTAAGCCCAATAGGCACCTGAGGCCACATAGGCTTCTTAGGCCCATTACGCTGATTAGGTTGATTAGGCCCATTAGGCCACGTAGGCCCATTAGGCCCTTCATCCCCTTAGTCCCATTGGTATCATTAGGCTACTTAGGCCCATTAGGCTATTTAGGCCCATTAGGCCACTTTGGCCCATTATGCCACTTCGGCCCATTAGGTCCATTAGGTCCATTAGGCCCATTAGGAATATCAGGACACTTAAGCCACTTAGGCCCACTTATGACCATTAGGATACTTAGGATACTTAGGCCCATTGATCCCATTAGGTCCATTTTTCCCCTTAGGCCACTTAGGCCGCTTAGGCCCATTAGGCCACTTAGGCCCATTGAGCCCATTAGGCCCATTAGGCCCCTTATGTCACTTAAGTTTCTTAGTACCATTAGGAACATTTGGTCACTTAGTCCACTTAGGCCCATTATTCCACTTAGGTCTATTGAGAACATTAGTCCCATTAGGCTACTTTGGCCGCTTAGGCCCATTAGTCCCATAAGGCCACTTAGGCCAATATGACCCATTAGCCATTGGACCCATTAGGACACTTAGGCCCATTAGGCCACTTAGGACCATTAGACCACTATGTCCCATTAGGACCATTAGGCCCATTAGTCCCATTAGGCCACTTAGGCCCATTATGCCACTTATGCCCATTAGGACCATTGAGCCTATTAGGACACTTAGGCCCACTCATCCACTTAGGCCCATTAGGCCACTTATTCCCACTAATCCCATTGGGCCTATTAGGACACTTAGTCCCACTCATCCACTTAGACCCATTAGGCCCTTTATGCCACTTAAGCCGCTTAGACCCATTAGGCCCATTAGGCCACTTAGGTCTATTCAGCCCCTTAGGACCATTGGGCGCATTAGGCCACTTAGTCCCATTAGGCCAGTTAGGTACATTAAGACCATTAGTCCACTTAGGCCCATTAAGCCTATTAGGATCATTAGGATTGTTAGGAATATTAGTCCACTTAGGCCCATTAGTCCCACCAAATCATTTTTTTTAATTTTCATAAAATCCACTTTGAGTAAAAAGTGGGAACCGTACACCGTAAAACATGACACATATCAAAATTTAAAAAACAGTCCAGAGATTTAAAATTTTAAATGAGTATAATCACCATGGGAACCATCACATCAGTGACAGATCCCAGAAATCATGTAGCCCCTACATCGAAGATAGCACATCGAAGAAGTTGTCTCCATCATCACAACCCATTGTCATTATCATCTCATTGTCATCCACTCATAAAATCATCATCGTAACCATCAATTCCAGATTCACCACATCACCGACATGAACACCACCTTCATTGTCATTGACCATCATCATTGGAGATGAGAACCAGAGAAAAATAAACTAGGATGTCCACTAATCACCTCTGATGTCTTCATATCACCACTGTAAAACTTTTACTTCACCATAAAAAAAATAATAAAAACAGAACACCAAAACCATTCAAACCATCAAATATGGGCCATTCTCCCTCCCTAAGACCTTAAGACCTTCGATCCGCACCTCCCAGAACCTCCATCAAGACCCGCACACTGGGCAGATAGGGAAAGGATCATAGTAAGGATGAGAAGATGGAGGCCTCAATAGGGGACCAAGCTGGAAACCAAATTGGTCCAATAAAACAGAGAACCAATAATAGAGAAACAAAAACAATCCCAAAAAACTCACCATATGAGACCTCAATCCGCATATGAAAAATAGATAAGGATCCAAATAGAGGAATGAACTTGAGCTGAGACCACTTCCATCCCTACTCCAGCACCATCCCAAGTAGGCTCAGATCCCTAATAGGGTGTGATCAAAGTGGAGTCAAATGTGATGGGTAGGCCATCATAGGTAGAGGTGAAAGAAGGCACCAGGTGCACTCAACAGAGCCGAACCAAGACGTCTAAAGTACCCACACACACTGACCCAGAATATGGGTTCGATGAGTAGGGAAAGATCAAAAGAGGGGTGGTGAGTGGCATGTAATGACCACACCGGCAAGCCACATCAGTTGAGAGGGAATGAAAAGAAATAAAGAGAAGGAAGATGATGGATCAGGTGAAGTGGAACCATCACTATCAAGAAGACCCTCAAAACCATAGGAGGGGAAGAGGAGGTAGTGGGAGAATCGGGACCCAGGAGAGTGCAGAGCCATCAAGTTCATTTATTAGGGCCATTAGGCTAATTGGTCCACTTAGGACCATTAGGAAATTAGGCCCATAAGACTTATTTGTCCCATTATGCCAGTTAGTCCCATTCGGCCAATTAGGATCATTAGGACCATTGGGTCACTTCATCCCATTAATCCCATTCGGTCCATTAGGCCACTAAGGCCAATTTGGCGCATTAATATCATTAAATTAGGCCCATGAGACCACTTATCCCCATACAGACCATTATTCCCATTAGGCCAATTAGACCCATTAGGCCACTTAGGCCCATTAGTCTAATTAGGACCATTATGCGACTTAGTCCCTTTAGGCCAATTAGGCCCATGATGCACATTAGGATAATTAGGGTACTTAGGCTCATTAGGCCAATTAGGCCCATTCGGCCCATTAGGCCACTTAGGCCCATCATGACCATTCAACCCAATATGCCCATTAGAGATGGTCCATTAGGCCACTTAGGCCCATATGGTCTATTATCCCCATTAGGAAAATTTTCCCAATTAGGCCCATTTGGCCCATTAAACGCATTATGCCACTTAGGACTATTTGGCCACTTATGCCCATTAGGACACTTGGACCCATTAGGCCACTAAGGCACACTATTCCACTTAGGTGCATTCAGCACATTAGGCCCATTATGCTATAGAGGCCCATTAGTTCCATTAGGCCCATTAGGCCACTTAGGCCACTTAGGCCCATTAGGCCACTTAGGCCCCTTAGGCCCATTAGGCCGCTTAGGCCCATTATGAAACTTAGGCCCATTAGGCCCATTGAGGACATTATGATACTTAATCCCATTATGTGCATTAGGCCCATTCAGCCACTGAGTCCCATTAAGCCACTTAGGCACATTAGTCCCATTAGGCCAATTAGGCACATTAGGCCACTTAGGCCCCTTAAACCACTTAGTCCACTTAGGCCCATAAGGCCACTTAGGCCCATTAGGCCACTTATGCCCATTAGGCCACTTAGGCCCATTAGGCCCATTAGTCCACTTAGCCCCTTTAGGCCAATTAGGCCTTTTAGGCCACTTAGGCCTATTAGGCCACTTAGACCCATTAGGCCCATTAGGCCCACTAGGACCATTAGGCCACTTAGTCCCCTTAAGCCACCTAGTACCATTAGGACCATTAGTCCCATTATTCCACTTTGGCCCATTAGGAAACTTAGGGTCATTAGGCCACTTAGGGTTATTAGGCCACTTAGGCCCATTCGGCGTATTAGGCCCATTAGGCCACTAAGGCCCATTAAGCCACTTAGGCCATTGAGGCCCATTAGGACACATACACCTATTAGGCCCATTTGGCCCATTAGTCCATTTAGTCCCATTAAGCCCATTAGGCCAGTGAGACCCATTCAACCCATTAGGCCACTTAGGCCCATTATGCCCGTTAGGCCACTTAGGCCCATTAGGCCCATTAGGAAACTAAGGCCCATTAGGCCAATAAGAACCATTAGGCCCATTATTTCCATTAACCCATTAGTCCCATTATTCCACTTAGGCCCATTAGACCCATTGGTCCGCTTAGTCCCATTAGGCCACTTAGGCCTATTGGGCCCATTAGGCCACTTTGGCCCACTAGGCCCATTAGGACACTTAGGCCACTTAGGCCCATTAGTCCCATTAGACCACTTAGTCCCATTACCCTCACTAGGCCGATTAGGCCACTTAGGTCATTAGGCCACTTAGGCCCATTAGGCCACTTGGGCCCATTAGGCCACTTAGACCCATTAGGCCTATTAGCCCACTTTGTCCCATTGGTCCCATTCGCCCAATTAATCCAATTAGGACCATTAGGTCCATTAAGAAACTTAGGCCCATTAATCCCATTAGGTCAATTAGGCCACTGATGCCCATTAGGCCCATTCAACCCATTCGTCCCATTAGGCTCATTAGGCCCATTATGTCCATTCGACCCATTAGGCCCATTAGGCCACTTGGAACCATTAGGCTCATTATGCCACTTACGCCCATTAGGCCACTTAGGCATGTTAGTCCACTTATCCCCATTAGGCCCATTAGGCCACTTAGGCCTCTTTGGCCACTTTGGCCCATTAAGCCACTTAGGCACATTAGGCCAATTTGGCCACTTTGGACCATTAGGTCCATTTTTTCACTTTGGTCCATTAGGCGCATTAGGCCACTTTGTCCCATTAGTCCACTTAGGCCCATTAGGCCACTTACATCCACTAGATCCATTAAGCTCATTAGGATGATTAGGACACTTAGGTGCATTAGGCCCATTAGGCCACTTAGGATTGTTAGGCCCATTCATCCCATTAGGCCCATTAGGCCCATTAGGACACTTAGGACCATTAGTCCACTTAGACCTATTAGGTACATTCTTCCCATTCGTCCCATTATGTCACTTAGGAAAATTATGCACATTGGGTCAAGGACCCATAGGCACTTTTGGCCACTTGGTCCCATTAGGCCACTTAGGCCCATTAGGCCACTTAGGCCTATTAGGCACATTATTCTCATTCATCCCATTAGGCCCATAAGGCAACTTAGTCCCATTGGCCCATTTGGTCACTTAGGCTCATGAGGAACATTATGCCCATTCAGCCCCTTAGGCCACTTAGGCCCATTTGACCACTTATGTCCATGGGCCCCACTAGGCCCCTTAGGCCCATTCGACCACTTAGGCCTATTAGGCCACTTTTACCCATTTGGACCTTTAATCCAATTCAAAAACTTAGGCTCATTAGGCTCATTCGACCCATACATCCCATTTGACCCATTAGTCCACCTAGGCCCATTGAGTCACTTTGGCCCACTAGGCCCATTAGTCCACTTAGTCACATTCGGCTACGATTATTCCACTTAGGCCCATTAAGCCACATTAGCCCATTAGGCCCTTTAGTCCCATTAGGACACTTCATCCCATTAGGCTCATTAGGCCCTTTAGGCCACCTAGGCCCATTTGACCACCTAGATCCATTATGCCACCTAATCCCATTCACCCACCTAGGCGCAATAGGCCATTAGTCCCACTTAGGCCCACTAGGCCACTTAGTCCCATTTGGACCATTAGGCCCACTTAGGCCCATTAGGCACATTAGGCCCACTTAGGCCCATTAGACTGATTAGGAAACTTATACCCATTAGGCGACTTAGGCCCATTAGGCCACTTAGGCAGATTAGGCCTATTACGCCCATTAGGATACTTAGGTCAATTAATCCCATTCGGCTGATTAGGCCCATTAGGCCCATTAGGCCTATTAGGCCCATTTGTCCCCTTGCCTCGTTAAGCCCATTAAGCCAATTAGGCCACTTATCCATATTCGGCCACTTAGTTAAATTAGGCCACTTAGGCACATTAGGCCGATGAGGCCACAAAGGCCCATTAGGCCCTTTAGCCCACTTCAGGCCACTAGGCCCATTAAGCCCATTAGGCCAATTAGGCCACTTAGGCCCATTCGGCCCATTTTCCCCATTTGGCCCATTTGTCCCATTAGGACCATAAGGTCCATTCGGCCAATTAATCCCATTAGGTCGATTTGGAAACTTTGTCTCATTAGGCCTCTTTAGCCCATTAGCCCCATTAGGCCACTTCAGCCAATTAGGCCCATTCGACCCATTACACCACTAAGGCCCATTAGGCCCATTAATACCATTAGTACAATTATGAAACCTTATCCCATTAGGCCACTAAGTCCCATTTGGACACTTAGGCTAATTGGGCCCATTCAGGCCATTAAGCCCATTTGGTCCCTAGGCCCGTTAAGACCATTAATCCCCTTAGGACACCTAGGCCCATTAGGCCCCTAAGGCCCATCAGGCCCCTTAGTCCCATTGGACCTCTTAGGCCCATTATGCCCCTTAGACTGATTAGGAAACACGGGCCCATTAGGTCACTTAGGCCCATTAGTCCACTTAGGCCCATTCGGCCCATTAGTCCACTTAGCTCCCTTAGGCCAATTAGGCCCTTTAGGCCACATAGGCCAATTAGGCCACTTAGGCCAATTAGGCCCATTAGGACCATTAGGCTACTTAGGCCTCTTAGGCCAATTAGGCCCATTAGGTCCATTATCCCATTAGTCCACCTAGACTCATTATAACACTTAGTCCCATTAGGCCCCTTAGGACCATTAGGCTGCTTAATCCCATTAAGCCCCTTAGGACCATTAAGCCCATTATTACCATTTTTCACCAAGGCCCGTTAAGCCCATTCATCCAATTTGGCCCATTAAGCCCATTCAGACCTTAGGCCAATTGGCCCCTTGGTCTCATTAGGCCCATTAGGACACTTCGGCCCCTGAGGCCCATTTTTCCCATCAGGACACTTAGGCCCATTTGGCCACTTAGACCCAATATGACCATTAGGACACTTAGGCCCATTAAGATCACGAAGCCCATTAAGCCAATTAGACCCATTAGACCACTTAGGAAAATTGGGCCCATTATTCCCATTAGGCACATTAGGCCACTTAGGCCCACTAGGCCACGTAGGCCCATTAGGCCTATTAGGCCACTTAGGCCCATTAGGACTATTAGGCTTATTAGGCCCCTTAGGACTAGTTTTCCCATTAGGCACATTTGGCTCATTAGTACCATTAGGCCACTTAAGCCACATAGGCCCATTTGGACCATTTGGACCACTAGGGCCATTAGGCCCACTAGGCACATTAGACCCATTAGGCGCATTAGGCCACTTCAACCCATTAGGCCCATTCGGCCACTTAGCCTCATTAGTCCCACTAGGCCTATTAGGCCACTTAGGTCCATCAGTCCCATTAGACGACATCGATCCATTAGAACCATTAGGCCACTTAGGCCCCTTAGGCCCATTAGGCCCGTTAGTCCACTTAGTCCCCTTATGCCAATTAGGTCCATTTGCCACTTAGGCCACTTACACCCACTAGCCCCCTTAAGCCACTAAGGCACATTAGTCCACTTAGGTCCATTACGCCCATTAGGCAACTTAAGCCCATTCGACCCATTAATCCCATTAGGCCACTAGGCCCATTCAACACATTAGTCCCATTGGGACTTAGGCCAATTAGTCTCATTTGGCTACTTAGGACCATTTGGCCCATTTGGCCCATTATTCCCATTTGACCCATTAGGCCCATTAGGCCCATCATACCACTTAGGGCATTTAGGCCCATGAGGCCACTAAGGCCCTTTAGACCCATGAGGCCACTGAGACCCATTAGGCCCATCAGTCCACTTAGGCCCATTAGACCCATTGGCCCACTTAGGCCCATTAGGCCAATTCGACTATTTAGACCCATTAGGCCCATTAAGCCACTTAGGCCCATTAGGTCCATTATGCCCATTTTCCCTATTGGGCCACTTAGGCCTATCAGGTCACTTGGGCCCATTAGAATGATTGGGCCACTTGGGCCCATTCGACGACTTAGGCCCACTGGGCCCATTAAGCCCATTCGGCCGATTAGACCACTTAGTCCCATTAAGACAATTATTCCCATCTGGCCCTTTAGACCCATTAATCCCATTAGTCCAATTAGGCAACTTAGAGCCATTAGGCCACTTAGGCCCGTGAGGCCCATTCGGCCCTTTAGGTCACTTAAGCTAACTAGGCCCATTTGACCCATTAGGCCCATTTTGACCTTAGGTCCGTTAAGTCCATTAAGCACATGAGGCCACTTAGGCCCATTAGGCCGACTAGGCTGCTAAGCCCCATTAGGAATTTTAGGCCCACTAGGGCCATTAAACTCATTATTCCAATTAGGCCACTTAGGCCCATTATTCCATGAAGGCCCATTAAGACCACTAGGCCAATTAGGCCCATTAAGACCATTGGTCTTATTAGGAAACTTTGGACCATTAGGCCACTTTGACCCATTAGGACCATTAGGCCCATTAGACCACTTAGTCCAATTAGTCCCATTGGGCCACTTAGACCCATTAGGCCCATTTGGCTCATTTATCCCATTAAGCACATTAGGCCGATTAGGCAACTTTGGCTCATTAGGACACTGAGGTCCATTAGGCCACTTAGGCCAATTAGGCCCTTTTGTCCCATTAGGCCCATTTGGCCCCAAGACCCGTTAAGCCCATTAAGCCCATTAGGCCACCTAGTCCCATTAGGTCACTTAGGCCCATTAGGCCCCTTAGGCAACTTTGGCCCATTTGGCCCATTTGGAACCTAGGCATGTTAAGTCCATTAATCCCATTAGGCCCATTAGGCCACTTTTTCCCCCTGATCCCATTAGGCCCATGTGGCATAATAGGCCACTTAGGCCCATGAGGCCCCTTAGCCCCTTAGATCACTTAGGTCCATGAGGTCCATTAGGCCACCTAGCCCCATGAGTCCCACTAGGCCACTTCATCCCATCATGTCCATTAGGCCCATTTAACCACTAAGGCCTATTAGGCCCATTATACCACTTAGGCCCATTAGTCCCATTCATCCAATTAGACCAATTAGGACACTTAGGCCACTTAAACCCCTTTGGCCGATTGGGCTCTTTAGGCCCATTGGTCCAGTTAGGTCTATTTACCCATGTACGCCCATTAGGCCACCTAGGTCCATTTTTTCCATTAGTCCCATTAGTCCAGTTAGGGCCATTAGTCCCTTTAGGCTAGTTAGGCCTGTTGGAACCATTAGGCCACTTAGGCCTGTTAGGCCCATTCGGCCCATTTGGTAACTTAGGCTCGTTGGGCAAATTAGGCCACTTAGGCCACTTAGGCCCATTGGACCATTAGGCCACTAAGGCCCAATAGGCCCAATAGGCCCATTCGGCCCATTAGGCCCATTAGGCCCATTTGACCCCATAGGCACATTAGGCCCATTAGGCTCATTCGGTCACTTAGGGCCACTAGGACCATTAGGCCACTTAGTGCCATTAGGACCATTATGCCACTTAAGCCTATTCAGCAACTTAGACCCATTAGGAACATTAGCCCCATTTGGCCAATTTGGCCCATTAGACCCATTCAGCCACTTAAGCCCATTAGGCCCAATCAGCCACTTAGGCCCATAAGGACCATTGGTCCCATTCGGTCGATTAGGCCGATTAAGATGCTTAGGCCACTTAGACTCGTTAGGCCCATTAGACCCATTAGGCCACTTAGGCCCATTCAGGTCATTCAGTCGATTAGGCCGATTAGTCCACTTAGCCCATTAGTCTCATTTGGCCACTTAGGCCCATTAGGCCCATTAGGCCCATTTGGTCGATTCGACCGATTCGGCCACTTAGGCCGATTCGATCAATTAGCCCTATTAGGCCACTTAGGCCCATTAGGACCTTTAGGCCCATTAGGCCACTGAGGCCCATTTGGTTAACTAGGCGGATTATGCCACTTTGGCCCATCAGGCCACTTATGCCTATTAGTCTCATTAGTCTCATTTAGTTGATTAGGATGATTAGGTCACTTAGTCTACTTAGGCACATTAGGCCCATTAGACCCATTAGTCCACTTAGGCCCATTAGGCCCATTCAGATGATTAGGCTAACTAGACCACTTAGGCCACTTAGGTCCATTATGCACATTATGCCCATTAATCCCATTAGGGCCATTATGCCACTTAGGCCACTTGGGAATTAGGCACATTAGGACCATTAGTCTATATAGGCGCATTAGGCCCATTAGGCCACTAAGGCCCATTAGGCCCATTCAATCGATTAGGTGGATTAGTCCACTTAAGCCCATTAGGCCCATTAGGTCCATTAGGTCACTTAGACCCATTATTATAGTTAGGCCCATTAGGTCCATTCGGTCTATTAGACCCATTAGGCCACTTAAGCCCATTATGCCTGCTAAACCAATTAGTCCCATTATGCCCATTAGTCCCATTAGGTCACTTAGGCCCATTAGAAACCTTAGGCCACATTGGCCCATTTGTCCCATTAGGCCACTTAGGCCCATTAGGCTAATTGAAATCATTTGTCCCATTTGTCCCATTAGGCCCATTAATCCACTTAGGCCATTGAGGACCATTAGGCCCATTCGGTCGATTAGCCCGATTAGGCCACTTAGGCCCATTAGTCCCATTAGGCCACCTAGGCCCATTAGTCCAATTAGGATGCCTAAGAACATTAGTCCCATTAAAACCATTAGTCTCATTTGTCCCATTAGGTCCATTAAGCCACTTAGGACCATTAGCCCCATTCGGTCAATTATCCCTGTTAGGCCACTAAGGCCACTTAGGCCCATTAGGTCTATTAGGCCCATTAACCCCACTAGGCCAATTAGGCCCATTAGGCCCATTATGCCCATTAAGTAACTTAGGCCCATTAGGACCACTAGTCCACTTTGGACCATTAGGCCCATCAGGCCCATAAGGCCCATGAGGCGTATTCCCCCCATGAGGCCCATTAGGCCCATGAGGCCCATCACACCCATGAGGCCCATCAGGCCCATTAAGACACTAAGGCCCATTGGGGCCATTAGTCCCATGAGGACCATGAGGCCCATTAGACCCATCAGGACACTTGGGCCCATTAAACCCATTAGACCCACTAGGCCCTTTAGGCCACTTAGGCCCATTAGTCCACTTAGGCCCATTAGGCCCATCAGACCCATTGGGGACACTGGGCACATTTGTCCCATTAGGCCCGTTAGGCCCATTAGGACCACTTGTCCCATTAGGCCCCTTAGGCCCATTCCGCCCATGAGGCCTATTGGTCCCATTAGGCCCATTTGGCCACTTAGGCCCATTCGACCCATTAGGCCCATTAGGCCCACTTCGTCCACTTAGGCCCATTCAGCCCATTATACCCATTTGGTCCTTGAGGTAACTTATTTCAATTAGGCCCATCATGCCAATTAGGACCATTGGGCCCGTTATGCCCTTTAAGCCCACTAGGCCCATTCTGCACCTATTCCCATGAGGCCCATTAGGCCACTAAGGCTCATTAGACCCATGAGGCCCATTTGGCCACTTATAACCATTAGGAAACTTACACCCATGAGTTCACTTAGTCCCATTAGGCTCATCGTACCCATTAGGCCACTTAGGCCCCTTGGGCCCATCAGGCCCATTGGGACACTTAGGCCTATTCGGATCACTAGGCCCATTTAGCTACTTAGGCTCATTAGGCCCACTAGTAACATTAGGTCCATTCATCTAATTAGCCCCATTCAGCTACTTAGTCTCATTACGCCCATTAGGGTCATTAGGGTGATAAGATAACTTAGTCCTACTTAGCAACTTAGGCCCATTAGGCCCATTAGGCCACTTAAGCCCATTCGGTGCATTAGACCACTTAAGATCGTTAAGCCCATTCGGCCCAATAGACCCATTAGGCCCCTTAGGCCCATTAGGCCCATTTGGCCACTAAGGACCATTAGGCCCCTTAGGCACATTAGTCCCCTTAGGCCCATTAGGCCCACTAGTCCACTCAGTCCCATTAGGCCCATTAGGACCATCAGGCACATTAGGCCACTAAGGCTCATTGGGCCCATTAGACCACTTCACCCCCTTAGGCCACCTAGGCCCGTTCGGTCCATTAGGCCACTTAGGCCTATTGGGATAATTAGGCCACTTAGTCTCATTTGGCCCATTTGGCCCATTAGGCCACTTAAGCCCATTATACCCATTAGGCTCATTAGACCTGTTAGACCCATTAGGCAGATTAGGCTACTTAGCCCCATTGGGCTAATTAGGCAGGCCACTTAGGCCCACTTAGCCCTTTCGGCCCATTTGGCCACTTAGTCCACTTAGGCCCATTATACCTATTAGGACCATTGGGCCCATTAATCCCATTAGGCCACTTAAAGCCATTAAGACACTTAGGTCAATTGGTTCCATTAGGCTCACTCATCCACTCATATCCATTGGGCCACTTAGGCCCATCCGGCCCATTTGTCCACTTAGGCCCATTCGGCCTAGTAGGCCCATTAGGCCCCTAAGGCCCACCAGGCATATTTGGCCCATTAAGACCATTTGGCCACTTAGGCCCATTTGGTCCATTCGGCCACTTAGGACCATTAGACCCATTAGCCCCATTCATCCACTTAGGCATATTAGGCCCACTAGTCACATTAGGCCCATTCGAACTATTTAGCCCATTAGGCCCATTATGTCACTTAGGCACATTAGGCCCATTAGGCCCATTCAGTCACTTAGGCCCATTAGTCCCTTTAGGTCCACTAAGCACATTAGGACTATTCGACCAATTAGACCCATCCATCCACTTAGTCCCATTATGCCCATTATCTCTATTAGGCCGATTAGGCCACTTATTCCCATTTGGTCTATTAGGTCCATTAGGTCACTTAAGCCCATTCTGCGCATTAGGCCCCTTAGGTGCATTTGACCACTTAATCCCATTACGCCCATTAGGCTGATTAGGTCACTTAGGCCCATTAGGCCACTTAGGCCCCTTAGGCCCATTAGTCCTATTAGGCCCATTAGACAACTTTAGCCCATGAGGCCCATCAGTCTACTTAGGCCCAAAAAGATGACTAAGACCATTAGACAACTTAGTCCACTTATACCCTTTAGATACCTTAGGCCCATGAGGCCACTGAATCCCACTAGGCCCATGAGGCCACTTAAGCCCTTTAGGCCCATGAGGCCACTTAGGCCCATTAGGCCCATTAGGCCCATTAAGCCACTTAGGCCCATTAGGACCATTAGGACACTTAGGCTCATTAGGCCCATTACAACACTTAGGCCCATTAGGCCGATTAGGCCACTTTGACCCATTAGGCCCATTAGGCCACTTAAGCCCATTAGGAAATTTAGGCCCATTAAGCCCATTAGACCGATTACGCCACTTCAGCCCATTAGGCCCATTAGGACACTTCGGCCCAATATGCCACTTAGGCCCGTTATCCCACTTTGGATCCTTAGGCTCATTAGGCCACTAAGGTCACTTAGGCCCATTAGGCCAATTAGGCCACTTCGGCCCATTAAGCCCCTTAGGTCGATTAGGCCACTTAGGCCTATTAGGCCCATTAGGCCCCTTATGCCACTTAGGTCCACTAGGACCATTAGGATCATTAGGCCCATTAGGCCCATTAGTCCCATTAGGCCCATTCATCCCATTAGGACCATTAGGACCATTAGGCCACTTAGGCCCATTATGCCCATGAGGCCACTTAGGCCCATCCGGACACTTAGACCCATTAGGTCCATTAGGCCACTTAAGCCCATCGGGTCACTTAGTCCCATTAGGCCCACTCGTCCACTTAGTCCCATTAGAAAACTTAGGCCCATTAGGCAACTTAGGACCATCTGGTCACTTTGGCCCATTAGGCAACTTAGACCCATCTGGCCACTTAGGCTCATTAGGCCGATTAGGCCACTTTGGCCCATTAGGCTTATTAGGCCACTTAGGCCCATTAGGCCACTTAGGCCCAGTAGGCCACTTAGGCCCACTAGGACCACTAGTCCACTTAGTCCCATTCAGCCACTTTGGCCCATTAGGCCACTTAAGCCCATTAGGCTTATTGGGCCACTTTGGCCCATTAGTCCAATTAGGCCCATTAATCCCATTAGACTAATTAGGACACTTAGGCCCATTAGGCTCATTAGGCCACTTAGGCACATTAGGCCCATTAATCCCATTAGTCCACTTAGGCCCATTAGGCCAGTTAGGCCCATTAGGCCCATTCAGCCCATTAATCCCATTGGGCTCCTTAGACCCGTTAAGCCCATTTGGCCCATTAGGCCCCTTAGGCCACTTTGGCCCATTAGGCCCATTAGGCTCATTTGGCCCATTAGGCCCATTCACCCCATTAGGCCCATTTGGGCCATTATGCCCATTCGCACCATTAGGACCATTAGGCCACTTAGGCCCATTAGGCCACTTTGGCCCAATTGGCCCATTTGGCACATTCTCCCATTTGTCTCATTCACCTCATTCGGTCCATTAACCCCATTCGGTCCATTAGGCCCATTAGGACACTTCATCCCATTAGGCCCATTCATCACATTAGGCCCATTCAGACCATTAGGCCCATTTAGACCATTAGACCCATTCGATCCACTTAGGCTCATTATGCAACTTAGGCCCATTAGGCCACTTAGACCCATTAGCTCAATTAGGCCCATTGGTCCAATTCATCCAATTCATCCCATTAGCCTCATGAGGCCACTTAAAAAAATTAGGCCCACTGGGCCACTAAGGCCAAATAGGCCCATTTAGAAACTTGGGCCCATGAGGACCTTTAGGCCACTTAGTCAGATTAGTCCCATTCAGTTGATTAGGCCAATTAGGCCACTTATGCCACTTAGGCCCATTAGGCCCATTAGGCCACTTAGGTCCATGAGGCCCATGAGGCCACTTAGGCCCATGAGGCCCATCAGGACACTAAGGCCCAGTAGGCCCATCGAGGAACTTAGGCCCATTAAGCCTATTAGGCTAATTAGGACCATTCATCCCACTATGCCCATTGAGTGAGTTGGGCCACTTAGCCCCATTTGGCTCATTCGGGTACTTGGTCCCATTAAGACCATTGGGCCACTTCAGACCATTAGGACAATAAGGCCCATTAGGTACCTTACACCCATTAGGCCACTTAAGCTCATTCCGTCACTTAGGCCCATTAGCACCATTAGGCCACTTAGGCCCATTTGGCCACTTAGGCCCACTAGCCCTATTAGGCCACTTAGGCCCATTCAACCACTTAGGTCCATTAGGTCACTTTTATGAATAGGCCCTTTATGCCGATTAGGCCACTTAGGACCATTATCCCCATTAGGCCACATAGGTTCATTCATCCACCTAGTCCCATTAGCCCCATTAGGCCACTTAGGCCCATTCGACCACATAGGTCCATTAGGCCACTTTCGCGCATTAGGCCCTTTAGGCTAATTATCCACTTAGGCCCATTCATCCCATTCATCCCATTCAACTCATTACGCCACTAAGTCCCATTGGTCAAATTAGGCCACTTGGTCCTATTGGACACATTAGGCAACTTAGGCCCATTACGCCCATTGGGCCACTTCAACCCATTGCGCCCATTAGGCCCATTAGGCCACTTCAGCCCATTAAACCCATTAGGTCCATTTGGACACTTAGGCCCATTAGGCCCATTAGTCCCATTAGGACATATAGGTCACTTAGGCCCATTAGGCCTATTAAACCCATGAGGCTACTTAGGCCCATTAGGCCACTCAGGCCCTTTAGGCCTATGAGGCCACTTAGGCCCATTAGGCCACTCTAGCCAATTTGGCCCATTAGGCCCATTAGGCCCCTATGCCCATTAATCCCATTAATCCCATTGGGAAACTTATCTCTATTAGGCTAATTAGGTGACTAAGGCCCATTAGGCCACTTAGGCCCACTAGTCCCACTAATCCCATAAGGCCGATTAGGACACTTAGGCCCATTAGGACCATTAGGCCCATTAAACCCTTTAGGCCAATTAGGAAACTTTATCCCATTAGTCCACTTAGTCCAATTAGGCCAATTTTTCCACTTAGGCCCCTTTGGCCCATTCAGCCCATTGGGCTCATTATACCCATTAGGTCGATTAGGAAACTTTGGCCCATTAGGCCACTTCGACCCATTAGGACCATTAGGCCACTGAGTCCAATTAGGACTATTTGGAGCCTAGGCCCGTTAATCCCATTAATCCCATTAGGCCAGCTAGGAACATTAGGCCACTTAGGCCCAATGGGCCCATTAGGCCCCTTAGGCCCATTTGGACCATTAGGCCCATTACAACCATTACACCCATTAGGTCGATTATGACACATAGGCCCATTAGACTGCTTAGGCCCATTAGACCGCTTAAGCCCATTAGGCCGCTAAGGCCCATTCAGTTCATTAGACACTTTTTCCCCTAGGCCCATTAAGCCCATTAAGCCCATTGGGCCACCCAAACCCATTAGGCTACTTAGTCCTATTAGGCTCCTTAGGCCCATTAATCCATTAGGCCCATTAATACCATTAGGCCCATTTATACCATTAATCCCATTAGGTTGATTAGGCCACTTAGGCCCATTAGGCCACTTAGGCTCATTACGCCCATTAGTCAACTTAGGCCCATTGGCCCCAATCGGCCTATTAGGCCCATTTGGCACCTAGGACCAATAAGCCCAATAAGCCCATTAGGCCCCTTGGGCCCATTAGGCCAATTAGGACAGTTATGCCCATTAGGCCAGTTAGGCCCATTCGGTCTATTAGGCCACTTGGTCCCATGAGGCATATTAGGCCCATTAGGCCACTTAGGCCTATAAGGCCCATTAGGCTCATTCAACCACCATGAAAAATTAAGCCCTGTGGGACACTTAGGCCCATTCGGCCACCTTGGTTGATTTGGCCCATTAGGCCAATTAGGCATATCAGGCCCATTAGCCCCATTCATCCACCAAGGAAAATTAGGCCATGTGGGCCACTTAGGCCCATTTGGCCACCTGGGCCGATTTGGCCCATTAGGCAACGTATGCCAATTAGGCCCAATTGTTCGATTATACCACCACCACCACCACCACCAAAGTCTTTTTGTATTTTATTAATGAAAGGGAATAAGTTCAAAAATGAGTGTTTAAGGGGGTCTAAAGAAATGAAGTCCCAAAGAATCAGCCCTAATAAAATGCATACCTTCTGGGGGAAAAGATCCAGGACTTGAGAAAATTGTCATATGGTAATCTGGAGATGTTCTAGACCACAGTATTTCCCTCTCTCTAGGTATGAATAATGGTCATCTGGTTGTTCATGATAGACTTGCAACTCCTAATGGAATTCTCGATGGACTAAGGAGTAGGCCCCTTACCTAACAAAGCATTATAGAGGGTAAGAGAATCTGTCTCAATATTTTGAATGGGGAAGTTCCTCTGTCTGTAAAGTTTGAGATCGTCGAGGAGGGCCAAGGCTTCCACTTGTAGGGAGTCACCGGTCCCCAAGAAGGCCGAAAATGAAACTACAAAAGAACCTGTAGTGTCATGAATAACCCCCCCCCCCCCCATGCGCATCAAACCCATACGACTTAATCCATAAATATTCAGTTTATAACCAGAAAGAGGCGGATGCCACCAGACACAATTCCCCCAGGTAGAAGGAGGAGAAAGGGAGGCTTGTGGAGGGAGAATCAGTTGTATCGAAGGTGCATTCACTAGGTCATTAGAGAGCCTGTATAAATCCAGAATGATGTTTCTAGTTTTTAAAACAAGACCCTTAGTGGACAATGGGATGAATTGTTACCTCCTATCATTCCTTAAAGACCAGATCGTCCAAAAACCAACAAAGAAAATGAGAGCCCTACCCTTTCTCTCCATGATGGAACTATCCGCTGCAAGGAACCAGTGCTGGAGGAAGAGGTCAGCACTGAAGGCCCAATCAGACCAACCTGTTAACTGCCCAAAAGAACTCTAGATAGCCTTGGCCCAGTCACTGTTAAAGAATAAATGAGTAGAGGATTCAGTACTGGGCTCCATGCAACAGAAGCATTTCGAGGTCAGGCTGACACATTTGTGTTATACATTATCATCAGATAGAAGGGCATTGTGAATGACACGCCAAACCAGGAAGAGGTATTTGGAAGGAATGTATTTATTACACAACACCTCACCCCATCAATCTATGGGAGAAGAGATATACTGAATCTTAGAAAAGGATTTTGGGGAAAAAGTTCAATTTTCAGAGGCTGTGAAGACATATTTATCTAGATCATCAGACAAAACTATACATTCAAAAATATTCCTATGATTGTTATCCAAGGTGGACCGAATGAGAGTGGGGTGATTGTAGGCCTCCCTGAAAGAGATGTTCGGTGTCTGACAGTAAGGAAAACACAAAATTTTCCCCAACCAGCTGTGGTTCCAAAAGCTAATATCACCTCTACCTATAATCTAGTGTAAGTTTTGCTGAATAAGTGGAAGATGGGGTTGGATAATCCTTAGAATGTTGGATGGCTTGTGTCAGGATAAGCACCCCTCAAGGCCATATGATTTTCCATGTGTTTTACCCACAAAAAACTCCCCTCAAAAACCTCCTAGGACAATTTGGCATGAAGGCCATTGATCGTTGCTGAAACACTCTTAAGGTTAAACCCTCCTTCTTCAATAGGTTTTTCCAACTTGGCCCATAAATCCCAGTGACATTAATCATGAATATGACCATCCCATAAAAATGAAATAAAAATGGACTCAATATTCAAAATAAACTTCTTTGGGACCTTAAGAGTGGATAGGATGTGCATGGGGATAGAGGATAAAACCGAGAACATCAAGGCGATCCTTCCCCCAAAGGACATAAACATGTTTTTCCAATTGAGGATGTGACCAATGATTCTTTCAGTAAGCATATAAAAAAAATTAATGAGGATCCTGTTGGGGGAGACCGAAGCACCCAGGTAGGTCATCAGTAAGGAGTCATTGTGCATGCCAAGGTTATCCTCCAACAATCTAATCTATCTTCTTGAGAATTTATTAGAAGTAAAGAAGAGACTTTTCTCACGGTTGAGCACTTAGATTAGACCAATTAGTCCACTTAGGCCCATTTGGCCCATTACGTTCATTAGACACTTAGGCCCACTAGGAACATTAGGCCCATTCGAACCATTTGTCCACTTAAACTCATTAGGCCCATTAGGCCACTTAGGCTCATTAGGCCCACTAGGCCCATTAAGATACTTAGGCCCCTGAGGCCCATTAGTCCCATGAGTCCCATTAGGCTCATCAGTCCACATAGGCCCATTAGGTTCATCAGGAAACTTAGAACTATTTACCCCTTAGGCCCATTAGACGCATTATTTCACTCAGGTCCTTTAGGCCCATTCGATCACTTAGGTCCATTAGACCACTTAGGACCATTATGCCCATTAGGACACTTAGGCCACTTAGGTCCATTCGTCCCATTAGGCCCATCAGGCCCATTAGGACACTTAGTCCCATTAGGTTCATTAGGTCCATTAGGCCCATTAGGCCCCTTAGGTCCATTAGGCTCATTAGTCCACTTAGACCCATTTGGCCCACTATGACACTTGGGACCATTATTTCCATCAAGCCTACCAGGCCCATTAATCCAATTAGTCACATTCTTCCACTGAGGCCCATAAGAAAAATCAGGCTCATTCAGCCCCTTAGGCCAATGAGGCTCACTGAGCCCATTAGAAAACTTAGGCCCATGAGGCCCATTAGGCCACTTAGACCAGTGAGGCCCATTAGTCCCATGATGCCCATCAGGACCACGATGCTACTTAGGCCCATTAGGTAACTTAGGTCCATTAGCCCAATTGGGCCACTGAGTCCCATTAGGCCCATGAGTCCAATTAGGCAACTGAGGTCCATTAGGCCCACCAAGCCCATCAGGCCCATTGGTCCACTTAGGACCATTAGGCCCATTAACCCCATTAGGATACTTTATCTACTTAGGACCATTAGTCTCATTAGGCCCATGAGAACACTAAGCCCCATTATGCCCATTAGGCCACATAGGCCCATTAGGGTATTTGGCCCATTAGGCCACTTAGGCCCATAATACTACTTAGTCCCATTCAGCTCATTAGGCCACTTAAGCCCATTAGACCCATCAGGCCAATTAGGCCACTTCGGCCCATTAATCCACTAAGGACCATTAGGCCACTTAGTCCCATTAGGCCACTTAGGCCCATCAAGTGCATTAGGTCCATTATGCCACTGAGGCCATTAGTCCACTTAGGACCATGAGGCTCATTAAATAGATTAGGTCATTAGGGCCATGAGGCCACTGAGGCCCATTCGGCCCATTGGGCCCATCATGCCCATTCGGCCACTAAGGCCTATTATGCCCATGAGTCTCATTAAGCCCATTAGGCCACTTAGGCCAATTCGGATCATTAGGCCACATAGGCCCATTCGACCCATCAGGCCCATTAGGCCACTTCGACCCATTCATCCCATTAGGTCCATCAGGCCACTTAGGTTCATTCGGCTCATTAAGCCACTTTGACCCATTAGGTCCATCAGGTGCATCAGCCCCATTAGGCCACTTAGATCCATTAGGCTCATTAGGCCCATTAGGCCACTTAGTTCCATTTGGTTCATTAGGCCATTGAGGACTATTAGGCTTATTAGGCCACTTAGGCCCATTAGGCCCATCATACCCATTAATCCACTTAGGCACATGAGGCCCATTAAGCCACTTAGGCCTATACTACTCATTAGGCCACTTAGGCCCATTAGGCACATTAGGACACTTAGTCCCATTAGGCCATTGTGGCCCATTAGGCCCATTAGGCCACTTAGGCCCATTTGACTCATTTGGCCACCTAAACCCATTAAGATAATTTGGCCCATAAGGCCACTTAGGTCGATTAGGGCACTCAGGCCCATTAGGACACTTAGGCCCATTAGGCCCATTAGGACACTAAGGCTCAATAGGCCTATTAGGCCACTTAGTCCCATTAGAAAACTTAGGCACATTGGGCCCCTAAGGCCCATTATGCCCATTAGGCCACTTAGGCCCATTAGGCCCATTAAGAAACTTAGGCCACTTAAGCCCATTAATCCACTTTGGCCACTTAGGCCCATTATGTCCATTATGATCATTTGGCCACATCGACCCATTAATCCACTTAGGCCCATTAAGAACATTAGGCCACTTAGGCCCATTAGGCCCATTAGGCCACTTAGGACCGTTAGTCCCATTAGGCCACTTAGGCCTATTAGGCCACTTAGCCCCATTAGGCCACTTAATCCCATTCAACCACTTAGCCCATTAGGTCACTTCGGCCACTTCATCCCATTAGGACGATTACACCACTGAGGTCCATTGGGCCCATTCAGCCACTTAGACCCACTTGGTCCAGTAATCCCATTATGCCGATGAGGCCACTTAGACCCATTAGGCCACTTAGCGCCATTAGCCCCATTAGGCCCATTAATCCCATTACACCCATTAGGTAACTTAGGCCCATATGGCCACTTAGGCCCATTAGGCCCATTAGTCCCATTAGGCTCATTAGGACACTTAGGTTAATTAGGCCCATTCAGCTCATTAGGCCCATTAGGTCCATTTGTCCCTTAGGCCCCTTATGACCATTAAGCACATTAGTTCATTTAGGCTCATTATACCACTTAGGCACATTAGGCCGATTTGGCCCATAGTCCCATTAGGGCACTAAAGTCCACTAGGACCATTAATCTCATTAGGCCAATTAGGCCAATTGGGTCCATTTGGCCCATTCAGCCCATTAGGCCCGTTAGGCCAATTACACCCATTAGGTCTATTAGGAAACTTTTTTCCTTTAGGCCCCTTAGGCCAATTAGGACAATGAGGCCCAAAACACCACTTAGTCCAATTAGGCCCATTAGGCCACTTAGGCCCATTCGGCCCATTAGGTCCATTTGGCCTATTTATCTCCTTAGGCCGATCATGAAACTTTGGCCCATTGGTCCACATAGGTTGATTTGGCCACTTGGGATAATTAGGATCATTCGACCCCTTCAGCCCATTTGGCCCCAAGGCTCGTAAATCCCATTAAGCCCATTAGGCCACCTAGGCCCATTAGGCCCCATAGTCCCATTAGTCCACTTAGGTCCATTGCGCCCCTTATTCCCATTAGGACCATTAATCCAATTAGGTCGATTAGGCCACTTAGGCCCATTAGGCCCATTAGGCCCATTAGGCCACTCAGGCCCATTAGGCCCATTCGGCCCATTAGATCCATTCGTCCCATTAGGACCATTTGGAACCAAGGCCCATTAATCCCATTCATCCCACTAGGCCTATTAATCCCATTTGGCCCATTTGGGCACTTAGGCCCGTGAGGCCTATGAGGCCACTTAGGCCCATGAGGCCTGTTAGGCCCATTAGGCCCCTTAGACCCCTTAGGCCCATTAGGCCCATTAGGCCACTTGGACCCAATAGGCTCATTTGACCACTTAATCCCATTAGGACCATTAGAATTATTAATCCAATTAGGCCCATTAGGCCACTTAGGCCAATTACACCCATTTAGCCCATTAGGCCCATTAGGCTCATTAGGCCACTTAGGCCCATTAGGACATTTAGGCCCATTTATCCCATTAGACCACTTAAGACACTTAGTCCCATTAGGCCCATTAGTCCACTTATGCCCATTCAGATCACTAGGAACATTAGGCCCATTCGGCCTATTAGGCCACTTAGACCCATTTGGTCCATTGGGCCACTTAGGCCCATTAGGCCCACTAGGCACATGAGGCCCATTCGACCCATTAGGCCACTTAAACCCATTAGGCCCATTCAGCCACTTAGGCACATTATGCACACTAGGCCCATTAGGCTACTTAGGCCCATTAGGCCACTTCGAACCATTAGGTCCATTAGGCCCCTTTGGCCCATTCGGCCCAATGGGCCACTTTGGTCCATTCAGCCCATTAGGTCGCTTAGGCCATTGAGGCCCATTAGGACCATTAGGGAACTATGGACCACTCGTCCACTTAGGCCCATTATGCCCATTAAGAAAATTAGGCCCATTATGCCCATTTGACCCATTTTTCCACTAGACCCATTCGTCCTATTAGCCCCATTGGGCCACTTAGGCCCATTCAGCAACTTAGGCTCATTAGAATCACTAGGCCCATTATGCACATTCCTCCCATTAATCCCATTAGGCCCATTATTCCACTTAGTCCATTTAGGCTCATGAGGCCACTGAGGCCCATTAGGATACTAAGAGCCTTTAGGCCCATGAGTCCACTGAGGCGCATTAGGCCCATCAGTCCACTTAGGCACATTAGGCTCATTAGGCCACTTAGGTCCATTAGGCCCATTGGGCCACATAATCCCATTGGGAAAATTCATCCACTTATGCCCATTATGCTCATTAGGCCACTTAGGCCCATTAGACCCATTGGGCCACTTAAGCCTATCCATCCACTTAGCCCATTAGGCCACTTAGGCCCATTTGGCCTCTTAGGCCCATTTGGCCCCTTAGGCCCATTAAGCCCATTAGGACAATTAGGAAACTTACGCCCATTAGGCCACTTTGGCCCAATTAGGCCCATTCGGTCCATTAGGCCCATTTGGCACCTAGGTCCATTAATCCCATTAGTCCCATTAGGCCACATAGGCCCATTAGGCCACTTAGACCCATTAGGCCACTTAGGCCCATTATGCCCATTGGGCCCATCGGGCCACTTAGGCCTATTTGGACACTTAGCCCCATTAGGCTGATTGGGCCACTTAGGCTCGTTCCGCCACTTAGGCCCACTAGGACCATTATGCCAATTCGGCTAATTCAGCCACCTAGCCCCATTAGACCACTTAAGCTCATTAGGCCTATTAGGCTCATTTGGCCCATAAGGCCACATAGGTCCATTAGGCCCATTAGGAGCATTAGGCCCATTAGGCCCATAAGTCCACATAGGCCCATTAGGCCCATTAGGCGCATTAGGCCCAGTAGGCCCATTTGGTTACTTAGGCCCACTAGGCCCATTAGGCAACTTAGGCCCATTAGGACCATGAGGCCACTTATGCCCATTAGGTCCATTAGCCCCATTAGGCCCATTATGTCCCTTAATCCCATTCATCCACTTAGGCCCATTAGGACCATTACCCTCACTAGGACAATTTGGCCCATTATTCCTATTCAACCACTTAGGTCCAATCGACCACTTAGGCCCATAAGGCCCATTAGCCCCATTCAGTCAATTAGGCTGATTAGGCCACTTAGGCCACTTCGACCCATTATTCCCATTAGGCCCATTAGGCCCATTAGGCCCGTTAGGCCCATTAGGCCCATTAGGCCCGTTAGGCCCATTAGGCCCATTAGGTCCATTAGGCCCATTAGGCCCATTAGGCCACTTAGGCCCATTAGTACCATTTAGTCAATTAGGCTCATTCAGTAGATTTGGCCGATTATGCCCATTTGGCCCATTCAGCCCATCAGGCACATTTGTCCCCTAGGCCCATTAATCCCATTAAGCCCATTAGGCCACTTAGACCCATTAGGCCACTTAGTCTCATTAGTCCGATTAGGCCACTAAGGCCCATTAGGACACTTATGCCCACTTGGCCCATTAAGCCCATTTGGCCACTTAAGCCCATTGGGCCCATTAGGAAAATTAATCCCATTAGGCAGATTAGGCAACTTCGGCCCATTAGTTCATTTTGGCCCATTAGCCCCATTAGGCAACTTAGGAAAATTTGGCCCATTAGGCCCATTAGGTCCATTAGGCCACTTAGGCCGATTAGGCCCATTAAGCTCATTAGCCTGATTAGGCAACTCTGGCCCATTAGTCCACTTAGGCCCATTAGGACACTTAGGCCAATTATGCCCATTTTTCCCCTTAGGACCATTAGTCTGCTTAGGCCCATTTGGCCCATTTGACCCATCTAGAACCTAGGCCTGTTAATCTCATTAATCCCAGTAGTCCCATTAGGCCACTTAGTACCCTTCATCCCATTAGGCCCATAAGGCCACTTAGGCCCATGAGGCCCATTTAGTGATTTAGACCCATGAGGCCCATTAGGCCCATTAGGCCCCTTAGGCCACTTAGGCCTATTAAGCTCATTAGGACACTTAGGCCCATGAGGATCAATAGGCCAATTAAGCCCATCAGGCCTATCAGGATCATTCAACCGCTTAGGCCAATTAGGCCCATTATGCCACTTAGTCCCATTAGGTCCATTAGTCTCATTCGTTTGATTAATCTGATTTGGCGACTTAGTCCACTTAGGCCCATTAGGCTCATTAGGCCCATTAGGCCACTCAGGACCATTGGATCATTAGAAAACTTAGGCCCATTAGGTAAATTTGGCCCATTAGGCCCATTGGGCCCATTGGGCCCATTTGGCCCAATTGACCCATTCATCCCATTATGCCCATTAGGACCATTCAACCACTTAGTCCCACTAGGAACATTAAGCCACTTAGGCCCATTAGGCAACTTATTCCTATTAGGCCCATTGGGCCCATTAGGCCAATTAGGCCCATTAGGCCCATTCGGTCACTTAGGCCCATTCGACCACTTAGGCCCATTAGGCCACTTCGGCCCATTATGTACATTAGAAAAATTACACCCATTAGGCCCATTATGCCACTTAAAACCATTCATCCACTTAGGCCCATTAGGCCCATTAACCCCATTAGACCGAATGAGCGCAATGTGCCTAAGTGGCCCAATGAGCCTAATGGGCCTAAGTGGCCTAATGGACCTAATGTGTCTAATGGGAAAAATGTTCCTAATGGGACTAATGGGCCCAAGTGGCCTAATGGGCCTACTGGGCCTAAGTGGCCTAATGGAACTAAGTGACCTAATGGGATTAATGGGCCTAATGGGCCTAATGTGTATAATGGGCCTAAGTGGCCTAATGGTCCTAAAGGAACTAATGGTCCTAAGTGGCCTAATTCACCGAATGAGCCTAAGTTTCCTAATGGGTGTAAATGGCTAAATAGACCTAAGTGGACCAATGGGCCTAAAGAGCCTAATCGGCCAAATGGGTTTAATGGGCCTAAGTGGTATAATCGTAGCCTAATGTACATAATTGTTCTAATGGGCGTAATGGGCATAATGAGCCTAATTGGCTTAATGGGCCTAATGGTCCTAAGTGGCCAAATAAACCTAATGGGCCTAAGTGGCATAATCATCCTAAAGGGACTAATGGTCCAAAGCAACATAATGGGCTTAAGTGGCATAATCGGCCATGTGGTCTTAAGTGGAATAATCATAACCAAATGAGCCTAAGTGGTCTAATGGGCCTAAGTTTCCTAATGGGCCTAGGTAGCTGAATGGGCCAAATGGGCCAAAGTGGTCTAATCTGCCTAAAGGGCCTAATGGGCTAAAGCAGGCTAATGGGTCTAAGTGGGATAATTGGCCTAATGGGCCTATAGGCCTAAGTGGCCTAATGGTCCTAATGGTCCAAAGTAACCTAATTGTCCTAATCAGCCAAATGGGACTAATTTTCCTATGTGGCATAATGGGCCTAAGTGGTCCAATGGGCCTAAGTGGTCGAAGGGGCCGAATCAGATGAATGGGCCTAATGGACCGAATGGGCCTAATGGGCCAAGTGGCCTAATGGGAGGAATGGGCCTAAGTGTCCTAATGGGAGGAATGGGCCTAAGTGGCCTAATGGGCCTAAGTGTCCTAATAGGCCTAATGGGATGAATGGGCCTAATGGTGCTAATTGGCCAAAGTTGCATAATGGGCCTAAATTGTAGTCCTAATGTGTCTAAGTGGCCTAATGGGCCTAAGTAGCCTAATGGGTCTAATGGGCCTAATGGGTTGAATGGACCCAATGGACCGAAGTGGCCTAATGGGACGAATTGGCCAAATGGGCCTAATTGGTTGAAGTAGCCGAATGGGCCGAATGGGTCCAATTGGCCCAATGGGCCTACTATACCAAATTGGCCTAATGGGTCGAATGGGCTTAAAGGGTCCAATGAGCGTAATGGGATGAATGGGAGTAAAGGGTCAAATGGGCCTAATGGGCCTAATTTTTCGATTGGGTCAGATGGGTCAAATGGGTCTAGTGGGTCGAAGTGGCTTAATGGAACTACTGGGCATAATATACCTAATGAACCTAATGGGTATAAGTGGCCTAATGGTCTTAAGTGGACAATTGGACCTAATGCGCCTAATGGGCATAATGGGCGTAATGGGCCTAAGTGAACCAATGGGTGTAATGGTCCTAAGTGTCCGAATAGGCCCAATGGTCCTAATGGGCCTAAGTGGACCAATGGGCCTAATAGGCCTAAGTGGTCTAATATGCCTAAGTGGCTTAATAGGCTGAATGGGACAAATGGGCCTAATGGGCCTAATGGGTCGAATATGACTAATGGGCCTAAGTGGCCTAATGGGCCGAGGTGGCCTAATGGGCCCAATGGTCCTAATGGGATAAATGGGCCTAATGGTCCTAATGGGCCTAAGTGGATCAATGGGTCGAAGTGGCCTAATGGGCTGAAGTGGACTAATGGACACAGTGGGCCTAAGTTGCATAATTGGCCTGAGGGGCCTAAGTGGCCTAATGGGCCAAAGTGGATGAATGGACCTAATGGGTATAATGGGAATAATGGGCCTCTATGGACAAATCAACCTAATGGGAATAATGGGCCTAAGCGTCCCAATGGGCCTAATGGGACTAAGTGGACCAATGAGCCTAATGGGCCTAATTGTGCCTACGGAGCCTAATGGGCTTATTGGGCATCATGGGCCTCCTATTCCTAATGGGACTACTGGGTCTATTGGGCCTAATGGGCCAAAGTGGCGTAATGGTCCTAAGTTTCCTAATGGGCATAAGTTTCCTAATGGATCTAATGGTCCTAAGTGGCCTAATGGGCCCAATGTGCCTAAGTGGCCTAATGGGACAAAGTGGAAGAATGGGCCTAATGGGATTAATGGGCATAATTGGTCGAAGTGGCCAAATGGGCCTAATGGGCCTTAGCGACCTAATGGTACTAATGTGCTTAATAGGCCTAAGTGGCCTAATAGGCCAAAGTGGATGAATGGGAATATGCTCCTAATAGGCATAATGGGCCTCATGGGCCAAAGTGGCCAAATGGGCCTAATGAACCTAATGGTCCTAAGTGGCCTAATGGGCTTAATGGTTCTAATGGGCCAAAGTAGATGAGTGGGAATAATGGGATTAATGGGCCTAATGGGAAAAAGTGTCCAAATTGGCCAAATTGTTCTATTGGGCTTAAGTGGCTTAATGGGCCTAATGTGAAAATGGGATTAAGTGGCATAATGGGACAAAGTGGATGAATGTGCCTAATGGGACGAATAGGAATAGTGGGCCTAATGGGTCGAAATGGCCAAATGGGCCAAATTGACCTAAGTGGCCTAATAGGCCTAATGGGATTAGTGGGCCTAAGTGGCCTAATGTGACTAAGTGGCCTAATGGTCCTAATGGGCCAAATGGACCTAAGTGGCCATATGGGCCTAAGTGGCCTAATGGGCCTAATGGGACAAAGTGGACCAATGTACCTAATTAGCCTAATGAGAGTAATGGGACTAATGTTCCTAAGTGGTCTAACGGGCCTAATGGGACCAAGTGGCCTAATGGGCTGAATGGGCTTAATGGTCCAAATGGGCCTAAGGGTCCAAATGGACCTAAGTGGCCAAATGGACCTAAGTGGCCAAATGGGCCTAAGTGTCCAAATGGGCCTAATTGGACTATGTGTCCTAATTGGCCTAAGTGGTCGAATGGGCCTAATGGGCCTAAGTCGCCTAAGGGGCCTAATGGGACTAATGGTCCTAACTAGATGAGTGGGAGTAATGGGCCTAAGTGGCACAATGGGCCTAATAGGCCTAATGGGCCAAAGTGGTATAATGGGTATAAGTGGCCAAATGGGCCTAAGTTGCCTAAGGGGACTAATGGGACTAAGTGTCTTAATGGGCCTATGTGTTTTAATGGGCCTAATGGGATAATGGGCTTAATGGGGCTAATGGGATAATGGGCCTAATGGGCCTAAGTGGCATAATGGGCATAATTGTCCTAACTAGACTAATGTTCCTAAGGGGCCTAAGTGTCATAATGGGATTAATGGGATAATGGGCCTAATGGTCCTAAGTGGCTGAATAGGCCTAATGGCCCTAAGTGGCATAATTGGCCAAATGGGCCAAATGGGCCAAGTGGCCTAATGGGCCTAATGAGACTAAGTGACCTAATGTGTCTAAGTTGACTAATGGTCCTAAGTGTCCTAATGGGCCTAATGGACTGAAGTGTCCTGATTGGCCTAATGGTTTTAAGTGGTCAAATGAGCCTAATGGGCCTAAGTGGTCGAGTTAGCCGAATGGGTCGAGGTGGCCTAATGGGCCTGATGGGCCTTAGTGGCCTGATGTGCCTAATGGGCCTAAGTGGTCCAATAGGAATAATGGGCATAATGGGTCTCAGTGGAATAATGGTCCTAATGGGCCTAAGTTGCCTAATGGGCCTAAGTGGCCTAATGAGCAGAATGGGCCTCAATGGACTAATGGCCCTAATGTGCCTAATGGGTTGAATGGGCCTAAGTGAACTAATGGGAAAAAGTGGTCTAATGGTCATAATGGTCCTAAGTGGCCTAATGGACCCAATGGGCCTAATGGGATGAAGTGGTCTAAGTGGCCTAATGGGCCTAACATGACTAATGGCTGAAAGGGCATAATCCGTCTAGGTGGCTGAATTAGCCTAATGGGCCGAAGTTTCCTAATGTGATTAAGCATCCTAATGGGACTAATGGGTTAATGGTCATAATGGGCCTATTGGGCCTCATTGGCCTAATGGGACTAATGGGACTCAGTGGCCTAATGGGCCTAATGGGCCTAAGTGGCCTAATGGGCCTAATGGCCTAAGTGGCCTAATGGGATGAATGAACCTCAATGACATAATGTGCCTAATGGGACTAAGTGGATTAATGGGACTAATGGTATGAATGGGCCTAATGGGCCTATGTGGCCTAATGGGCCTAATTGGCCTCAGTGGCCTAAGTGGAATAATGGTCCAAATGGGCCAAATGGCCCTAAGTGGCCTAAAGTGCCTAAGGGCCTTAGTGGCCTAATTGGCCTAATGGTCCATGTGGGCCTAAGTGGACCAAAATGACCCAAGTTTCATAATGGGCCTAAGTGGCTAAATTGGCGTGATGGGCCTAATGGTCCATAGTGGCCTAAGGGGTCGAAGTGGCCTATTGGGCTTGATTGGCCTGATTTCCATAATGAGCCTAATGGGCCTCAGTGGCCTAATGGGCCTAAGTGGAATAATGGGCCTAAGTGGCCTAAGGTTCCTAAGTGGACTAATGCTTCTAATGGGCCTAAGTGGCCTAATGGGCCTAAGTGGCCTAATGGGCCTAAGGTGACTAAGTGGCCTAAGTGGCCTAATGGGCCTAATGGGTCCAATGGGACTTAGTGGCCTAATGGGCCTAATGCAGTGAATGAGCCTAAGTGGCATAACGATCTTAATGAGCCTAAGTGGCCTAATGGTCCTAAGCATCCTAATGGGCCTAAGTGCCCTAAGTGGATTAATGGGGTTAATGGTCCTAAGTGGCCTAAGGGAAAAAATGGGCCTAATGGGTCTAAGTGGCCTAATGGACCTTAGTGTCCTAATGGGCCTAATGTGTTGAATGGGTCTAAGTGGTATAATGGGTCTTGGTGGCCTAAGTGGCCTAATGGGCTAAGTGGCCTAATGGATTTAATGGGCCTAATGGGCATAATGGGCTTAATTGGGCTAATTTTCCTAATGGTCCATATGTGCCTAAGTGTCCTAATGGGCATAATCCAATGGGCTTGATAGGCCAAATGGGCCAAATAATCTAAATGGTCCTAAGTGGCCTAATGGACTGAAAGAGCCTAAGTGACCTAATGTGCCTAAATGGCCTAATTGGGATAATGTGCCTCATGGGCCTAAGTGGCGTAAAGGTATTAAGCAACCTAATGGGTCTAATGGGTCTAATGGGTCGAATGGGCTTAAGTGGACTAATGGGTCAAATTGGACTAATGGGCATAATGGACCTAAGTGGCCTAGTGGGCCTAATCTAGTGAACCTAATGGGCCAAATAGCCCTAAGTGTCCTAATGGGCCGAATGGGCCAAATGGGCCGTAGTGGCCCAATGGGCCTAATTGGACGAATGGTCATAATGGGCATAATCGGAAAAATGGGTCTAATGGACCTAAGTGGCCTAATGGGCCTAATGATCCTAATGAATTAACTTTATGGCTTCACACTCTCTTGGCTCTCGATGCTCCCCTACCTCCTCTTCCCCTCATAGGGTTTTGAGGGTCTTCTCGACGACGATGGTGTCACTTCGCCTGGTCCATCTTCTTCCTTATCTTGATTTCCTTTTCTTCGCTCTCGACTGATGTGGCTTAATGGTGTGGTCATTGTGCACCACTGACTTCCCCTCTTTCGATCTATCCCTGCGCATCGGACCCCTATTCTGGGTTTGTGTGTGTAGGTGATTTATATGACTTGGGTTGGCACTGGTGAGTGTGTCTGGTGCTTTCTTTCTCCTCTACCCATGCTGGCCTACCCATCATGTTTGAATTCACTTTGGTCGGGCTCGATTCAGGATCCAGGCGTACTCGGGATGGTGCTGTAGTAGGGATGGTAGTGGCCTCAACTCTGGTTCATTCCTATGTTTGGATACTTCTCTATTTTGAGGGTGTGGATTGAGATATCATATGGTGGTTTTTTTTGGGATCGATTTTCTTTCTCTGTTATTAGTTATCTATATTGTTGGACTGATGCGGTTTCCAGCTTGGTCCCCTGTCGAGGCCTCCATCTTCTCATCCTTCATGTGCTCCTTTCCCTGTAATTCTGGTGCCTGGGTCTTCATGGAGGTTATGGTAGGTATGGATTTAGTGTCTTAGGGTCTCTAGGAGGGCGAATAGTCCATCTTTAAAGGTTTGAATAGTTGTAATGTTCTATTTTGATGGTTTTTTAGTGGTGATGTTGGAGTTCTACGACGGCGATATGAAGACATCAGTGGTGATTAGTGGACATCCTAGTTTGTTTTTCTCTGGTTCTCATAACTGAAAATGATGGTCAATGATGAAAAAGGTGGTGTTCCCGCCAGCGATGTGGTTACTCTAGCGATGATGGTAACGATGATGATGTTCAGAGTGGATAACAATGAGGTGATGATGATAACGGGTGATGATGATGGCGGCAGCTTCTTTGACGTGCTATCTTCAATGCATTGGCTTTTATGAAAATTTAAAAAATGATTTTAGGGCCTAATGGGCCTAATATGACTAATGGGCCTAATTGGATTAAGTGGTCTAATGGGCCTAAGTGAAAAAATGGGCAAAAGTGGCCTAATGTGACTAAGGGGTCGAATGGACCTAATGGCCCTAAGTGGCCTAATGGGCCTAATGGATAATGCACCTAAGTGTTCTAAGTAGCCTAAAGGGTCTAATGGTCCTAAAGGGCCTAAGTGGCCGAGTGTGCCTAAGTGGCCTAATGAGACCAATGGGCCCAATGGGCCTAAGTGGCCTAATAGGCCTAACTGGACGAATAGGCCTAATAGGTCCAATGGGCCTAATAGGCCTTAGTGGCTTAAGGGGACTAATGGGCCCAATGGATAATGGGTCTAATGGGCCTAAGTGGTCTAATGCGGATAATGGGCCTAAGCGGCCTAAGCGGCCTAATGGGCTCAATGAGACTAAGTGGTATAATGGGCCTAAGTGGACTAAGTGGCCTAATGGGACTAAGCAACATATGTGAACTAAGGGGCTTAATGGGCCTAATGGGATCAATGGGCCTAAGTGGCCTAATGGGCCCAAGGGGCCTAAGTGGCCTAATGGGCCTAAGCGGTCGAAGTGGCCTAAGGGAAAAATGGGCCTAATGGGATCAATGGGCCTAATCAGCCTAAGTGGGATAAAGGTCTTAATGGGCCTAAGTGGCCTAAGTGGCCTAATGATCCAAATGGGACAAATGGGCTCAATGGGCCTAAGTGGCCTAATGGGCCTAAGTGTCCAAATGGGCCAAAGTGGCCTAATGGGCCTAAGTGGTCTAGTGGACCTAATGAGAATAATGTGGATAATGGGGATAATAGGACTAATTGGCCTAATGGACTGAATGGGCCCAATGGGCCAAGTGGGCCTAATAGGCCTCACTGATCTAATGGGCCAAAGTGGCCTAATTGGCCCAATGGGCCCAGGTGGCCTAATCGGCCTAATGGGTCGAATGGGCCTAAGTGGCCTAAAGGGCCTAATGGGTCTAATGAGCCTAATGAGCCTAATGGGCCTAAGTGGCCTAATGGGGCTAATGGGACTAATGGGCCTAGGTGGCCTAATAGGCCTTTGAGGGACTAAGTGGACCAATGGGCCTAAGTGGCCTAATCAGCCTAATGGGACTAAGTGGACTAATGGGCCTAATGGGACAATTAGGCCTAAGTGGATTAATGGGCCTAATGAGCCTAATGATCCTAAGTGGCCTAATAGGCGGCATGGGCCCAATGGGCCTAAGTGTCCTAATCGTCGTAATGGGACTAATGGGCCTAAGTGGCATAACAAGCCAATGGGACTAAGTGGCCTTGTGGTTTTAATGGGACTAACGGGCCGAGTGGGATGTATTGGACTAATTTTTATGAGTGGCCTAATGGGACTAATGAGACTAAGTGTCCTAATGAGCCTAATGGGGTTTAGTGTCCAAATTGGCCTAATGGGCCTAAGTGGTCGAATGGGGCTAATGGGACTAAGTGGCCTTATGGGTCGAATGGTCCTAAGTGACCTAATGGGACTAAGTGTCCTAATCAGCCTAATGGGTATAATTAGGCCTTAGGTATTATTGTTTCAAATATAGTGTTTTGGGTATAGGTTTTAGGATTTTTTTGTTCTAATTGGACTAAATTGGTCTAAATTGGCCTAATTGACAAAATGGCTAAATGACCAATTAGCCTAATGGCCCAATGAACTAATGGGATAATTTCCTAACGACCTAAATGACCTAATTGGTCTAAATATCCTAATGGCCCAATAGCCTAGTGGCCTAATTGGCATAATGGCCTAATTGGCATAAATGAACTAATTGTTCTAAATGGACTAATTAGTCTAAATGAATTAAATGGTATAATTAGATTAAATGGACTAATTGACCTAATTGGCCTAATTGACCTAATTGGCCTAAATTGTCCTAAATGGAAAAATAGGTCTAAGTGGTATAATTGGTCCAAATTGACTAAATGGTGTAATTGGATAAAATAGTCTAATTGGACTAATTATCCTAATTGTCCTAATTAGCCTAAATTGGCGTAAATGGTCAAATCTCCAAATAAAAAATTAGCTGAATGGTGTAATGAACTGATCGGATAATGGCCTAATGGATAAATTGGTCAAAATAGCCTAATGTCCTAATTGGAATATATTACCTAATTGGTCTAAATGGAATAATTGGTCCAAATGGATTAAATGATCTAATTGGATTAAATGGTATAATTAGCATAATTTTACTAATTGACCTAAATGTTCTAACTGTCCTAATTGGCCTAAATGGCCTAATGGAATAAATGCCCTAAATAAATTAAAGGCCTAAATTTACTATGGCCTAATGACCTAATTGGCCTAAAGGACCTAATTGGACTAAATGACCTAATTTGTCTAACTGACCAAATTGGTCTAATTGGTCTAATTGACCTAATTGGCCTAATTCGCTTAAATGGACTAATTGACCAATTAGCCAAATAGCCAAATGGACAAATGATCAAAATTACCAAGTGACCAAATAACTAAATAATGTAACATAAATGGAATTATACCAAAATGAACATACAAGAGGAATCCATACTATACACATGTTTATCATTCTAATTAGTATGTATTGTTTATGTTATGTCAGTAGTATTAAATTTATAATTATTTTTTTTTAGATGCTTCTTCATTTTATGGATTTCTTCAACAGCTACAATTTTAATTCATCCTAGGTTTATCACTTTAATATTATTCAATAATGTAGTATTATACTAATAAATGTCATTTACATCTAGCGGCATTTGGCATTGAAGGTCGTGTGCCTTGAGAAAAATTATTTTCCTTGACTAGGAAATAAAATAATGGAAGTGATATAATGTAAAAACACAAGAAAATATTGTAAGTTTTTTTATTGATATTTCAAATTTTGATAGATAATTCATAATTAAATATCTTTTTTATATTTTCAATAGTGTTTCATGGAGGCACTTGATGAGAAATAAGATGAAAACCTCAAGATAAATGATCATTTGAGACAAGTATTAGGTGAGCAACGCCATGGGAGATTCTAATATCGAACCATGAAAAACATATTTCCCACTAGGTATTGGCCCTCATTGGGTGACTCTCAAACCTATCAGACCACCAATATGAAGAAAGATCATGCAGAAGCAGATGACGCCAAAAAAAAATAGCTATATAGGAGCATGAAAGAAGTAAATTGGTCACCAAACCCTTCCTAAAAAATATGTCAGTTATAAGTCCACCACTTACATCAGAGACTTATATTACTTTTGATTCATGTATGACATCAATGTGCTCTATATATGATACCTTGAGTTATTTAAATGAGGGTCCTAGTGGCATTTGAGATGATGGTGGTGGTGGTGGAGGTGGTGGGGGGTGGTGGAGGTGGTGGTGGTGGCGACGAAGGTGGCAGTGGAGACAATGGTGGTGGTGGTTTCAAGCATAATGGAAGTGTGAGAAGATGGATTATATATTTAAATTTATTTTAATAATCGTTTTCTGAAACCAAGAGTGAGGATCTTGCATGTCAACTTTAAAATTAATTTATTTAATATTTAAAGAAATAAATACCTGTGCTTAGGAACTTTTCTCGTTAGTGAATGTTGATCATCTGAAAAGACCCATTCATATTACGGTTATTGAATTGTAAGGATACTAGGATAAAATCCCTCTATAATCGATCCACATGTGCTCCTATGATCATTGAGAACCACCACTTGACCTCTAGGTTCTAGTGTAGCGAGTTGAATGTCTTATGTTGTTCGTTCTTGATCACTCGTTCTTCAGTCTTGAAGAAATATTTCTTACACTTGTAGTTTTTGAGAGAGAGTGACAGAGAGAAAGAGGATTTGAGAGAGAATTTTTTGTGCGCAATAATTTTATATTCTTAATTTTTAGATGCTCTACACAATATACATAGACACCTATTTTTAGAGTTCAGATTTAAGTTAAAATGTTATTTAATTTCATACCGAGCATTAAATAAATTGGCATAAATTGTCTAATTGGCCTAAATTGCATGAATAACCTAACTGGATTGATTGGCCTAATTGGTCTAAATGGACTAAGTTGTCCTAAATAGCCTATTTGTCCTAATTGGCCTAAATGGCCTAAATTAGCCTAATTGGCTTAATTGACCTAAATTGCCTAAATTAAATAATTGGTCTAATTGTCCTAATTGGATTAATTGGCTTAAATGGACTAAATTTTCCAAATCAGTTTAAATGTCCTAATCGGACTAATTATCCTAAATGAACGAAATTGGCCTAAATGGCATAATTGGCCGAATTGGCCTAAATGGTCTAAATTATCCTAAATGGCCTAAATTGGCCTAAATGATCTAAATGACCTAATTGGTCTAAATGACCTAAATTGGACTAAATGACCTAAATTTTCTAATTGTATTAATTTAACTAATTGAACTAAATGACCTAAATGGCCTAATTGTCATAAATAACCTAAATGACCTAAATAACCTAATTGCCTAATTGGCCTAAATGGCCTAAATGATCTAATTGGCCAAATTGGCCTAAATGGAATAATTGGACTATATGGACTAATTGGACTAATTGGCCTAAATTTCCTAAATGTACTAATTGGACTAATGGTCCTAATTGGGATGAATATCCTAAATTTTCCTAAATGGCCTAAATTGGCCTAATTGATCAAATTGGTCTAAATGGCCTAAATTCGTCTAAATGGTCTAAGTGGTTGAGTTGGACTAAATGATATAAATGGAATAATTGATATAATTGGCCTAAATATCCTAATTGGCCTAAATTGCATAAATAACCCAATTGGTATAATTGGCCTAAATTGCCTAAATTGACATAAATGGTCTAAATTGGACTAAATGGCCTAAATTGGCCTAAATGGACTAATTATCCTAATTGGATTGAATTGAATAATTGAACTAATTGACCTAATTGACCTAATTTTTCTAATTGGTTTAAATGAGCTAAATTGGCGTAAATGGCCTAAATTGGCTTAAATGACCTAAATGGCCAAAATTGGCCTAATTGTTCTAAATAGCCTAAATTGACCTAAATGGCCTAATTGGCCTAAATTTCCTAAATTTTATAATTTACCTAATTTACCTAATTGTCCTAAATGGACTAAATTGTCCTAAATTGGCCTAAATAGCCTAATTGGCCTAAATTTCCTAAATTGCATAATTGGCCTAATTGCCCAAAATGGTCTAAATTGGCCTAATCGGTTTAAATGACCTAATCATACTAATTGGACTAATTGGTCTAAATTTCCTAAATTGGGCTAAATGGAATAATTGGCATAATTGGCCTAAATGGTCTAAATTGGCCTAAATAGCCTAAATGGCCTAAATTGGCCTAAATGGCCTAATTAGCTTAAATGACTTAAATTGGTCTAAATGGACTAAATGAACTAAATTTCCTAATTGGAAAATTGGCCTAATTGGATTAATTTTCCTAAATTAGTCTAAATGGCCTAAATCTTATAATGGGCCTAAATGGCCTTAAGAGCCTAAATTGGCCTAACTAGTCTGAATTGGCCTCATTAGCCTCATTGGCCTAAATGGTCTAAATTGGACTAAATGGACTAAATGTCCTAATTCGTCTAAATAGCCTAAATAGACTAATTATCCTAATTGGCATAAATTACCTAAACTGGCCTAAATTTCCTAATGGTTCTAATGGGCCTAAGGGTCGAATGGGCCTAAGTGGCCTAAGTGGCCTAATGGGTCTAATGGGCTTAAGTGGCCTAATGGGCCTACATGGCCTAATCAGCCTAATGGGACAATTGGGCCTAAGTGTCCTAATGGGTCCAATGGTACTAATGTGATTAATAGGCCTAAGGAGTCCACTTTTACAAAGTGGCGTAATGGGCCTAAGTGGCCTAAGTGTACTAATGGGATGACTGGGCCTATCGGGCCTAAGTGGCCTAATGGGTCTATTGGGCCTAAGTGTACTAATGGGACCATTAAGTCCAGTCCTTCATAATGGTAATAATGGGATTAATGGGTCAAATGGACTATTTGGGCCTAAGTGGCTTGATGGGCCTAATGGGACTTATGGGCCTAAGTGGCCGAATGGACCCATTATAGTCAATTCAGTCTAATGGGCCTAAAGGAAAAATTGGCCTAATGAACCTAATGGGCCTAATGGGCACAATGGGACTAATGGGCATAATGGGCCTAATGGGTCTAAGGGGACTAATGGGCCTAAGTGGAAAAATGGGCCTTAGTGGCCTAACTGCCCTAATGTGTTGAATGGACCTAAGTGGCCAAATAATCCCAATGGGCCTAATGGGCCCAATGGGCCTAATGGGTCCAAGGGGCCTAATGGGCCTAAGTGTCCTAAGTGACCTAATAGGCCTAATGAGCCTATTGGACCTAAGGGAACTAATGGGGCTAATGGGCCTATTGTCCTAATTGGCCTAATTGGTAGAAGGGGCCCAATGGGCCCATTGGGTCGAATGGGCCTTTTGGGATTATTAGGCCTATTGGACCTGAGTGACCTAATGAGCCTAATGGCCTAATTTCCCTAATGGGCCTAAGGGGCCCAATGGGACCAATTGTCCCAATGGTTCTAAGGGTTTCAATAGGCCTAAATGGCCTAATGGGACTAAGTGTCCTAATGGGCCTATTGGTCCTATTGTGCCTAAGTGGTCTAATGGGACCAATGGTCATGATGGGCCTAATGGGACCATTATGGATAGTTCAAACTAATGGGTCCAATGGGCCTAAATGGCCTAATGGGTCGAAGTATCCCAAGTTTTCTAATGGGATTAATGGGTCCAATGGGTCTAAGTGGCCTAAGTTTCCTAATGGATATAATGGGTCCAATGGGTCTAAGTGGTCGAATAGTCCTAAGTGGCCTAAGTTGCCTAATGGGACTAATGGGTCCAATGGGTCTAAGTAGCCTAATGGGGCTAAGTGTACTAAGTTGCCTAATGGGCCTAATGGGTCCAATGGGTCTAAGTGGTCGAATGAGACTAAGTGGCCTAAGTTGCATAATGAGCTTAATGGGCCGAATGGTTCTAATGGGTATAATGGGCCCAAGTGTCCTAATCTGCCTAATGGGTCTAATTGGTCTAATGGGATGAATGGGTTGAATGGGCCAAGGTGGCCTAGTGGGATTAATGGTTATAATGGGACTAGGTGGGCTAATGGGCCTAAGTGGAATAATGGGCCTAAGTGGCCTAAGTTGCCTAATGGGCCCAATGGGCCTAATGGGGCTAATGGGCCTAAGTGGCCAAAGTTACCTAATCGGACCAATTGGCCAAATGGTCCTAATGGGACCAATGTGCCTAATGGGCCTAATGGGTCCAATGAGCTTAAGTGGCCTAAGCTACCTAGTGGTCCGAAGTGGCCTAATGGTTTTAATGGGACTAAGTTTCCTAATGGGAATAAGTGGCATAATTGGCCTAATGGGTCAAATGGGCCTAAGTGGACTAAGTTGTCTAATGGGGCCGAAGTGGCCTAATGGGCCTAAGTGGCCTAAGTAGACTAAGTTGCGTAATGGGCCAAAGTGGGCTAATGGGCCTAAGTGGCCTAAGTAGACTAATGTGACTAATGGGCCTAATGGGCCTAATGGGTCTAATAGGACTAAGTGACCTAATGGGCTTAAGTAGCCTAAGTTTCCGAATGGGCCTAATGGGTTCAATGGTTCTAGGTGGCTCAATGGGCCTGAGTGGCCTAAGTTGCCTAATGGGCCTAATGGGATTAATGTGTCTAATGGCCCTAAGTGGCCTAATCGGCCTAATGGGTCTAATGGGACTAATGGGTCAAATGATCCTAGGTGGCCTAATGGTTCAAATGGGTTGAATGAGTCTAACATTACTGGAAAAAGGAATTTTTGCGATGGTGTATTTGTGATGGGATCTCATCGTAAATGGACCATTGTGGAAAAGGGCATCATAAATAGTATCTTTTACGACGGTCTATCACAAAAGGTTATTATTTGGGACGGGCAGTGGCACCGTCACAAATAGGTTCAGTTCTTTTTTTAAACACTATTGTGATGGGCCGACCACCCGTCGCAAATCATTTTCCTAATTTTTTTAAAAAAATTGCGACGAACCAAACCAATTAGTATTTGCGATGGTTCGTTGAAAATACTATAAAAAATACAAAAAAATAAACCTTATTATGACGGGCCCATCACAAATAGTTAAAAAAATAAAATGAAAATAAAATAAATAAAATAATATTAATAATAATATAATATTAATATAAATTAAATAATAATATTAATATTAGCACAATAAAATTATTTATAAAATAATATTAATAAAAATAATATAATATTAATATAAATGAAATAATAATATTAATATTCATAAAATAAAATTAATTATAAAATAATTAAATAATATAATATTAATATTATTAATATTAATGAAATAATATTATTAATATTATTAATATAATAAAAACCTTAGTACTCAAAAAAATATAAAAATATATTAATTAATAACATAATAAATATAATAAAAAATAAATAAAAAATAAAAATGTAATATTCGAGACAATATAAAAAACACACTATTTAAAACATTAAGTAGTTAATATTATAAAAAAACATTCAAATGTTTCATTATAAAATAAAAGTACATCACTGAGGGGGAGGGTATTCTGGCGGAGCCGGAGGAGATGGTGGAGGGAATTTCAACCCTAAACTGCAAGTTAGTCGTCACATTTACTCCATCTTCTCCTACTCCTATTAATGTCATCATCAACGCATCTCATAATACATCTTTTGCTGCTGTTGCTGTTGCTATCGTAGGAACTCTTACTGCTATTGTTGCTACCACTGACACATCTCCTCCTGCTCCCTATGCTTAGTATCTATAAGCTCACTCTGAGCTCGTAGCTGCTCCTCATATTATGCATGAGATGATGATGACTCTTCGAGAGATCATCTCAGGCTGGACTCCGACATCACAGAGGTGCCATAAAAACCCCCAGGGGTCAATCGAGAGTCGATACCAATAACTCAACCTTTTTCGATGGCATATTGGATCGCCTGCAACCATGCGGCCTCATCAAATCGGGGGGGGGGGGGGGTGCACTAGTCTGACCATCGGTCTCAACCTGACTCTTACTATGTGTCTGAGACGTTGCGGCCTCATATGACTCTTTCAATTGAAAATTAAAATTAAAATAGTTAAAATGTAATTTTTAGTTAAATTTAATGCTAAAAAAGAAATAATACTGACCACAATCTCATGCTGGCGAGCACCTCTAATCTCTCCAGTGGCTGGATTAATATGAATCCTCTTATAAATGTCATGCTTTGTAATATCAGGCTGCACAACTGCCTATATAAATATAAAATAAACCATTTACATCTAAGGTTATATAAAATATTTAAAGAAAATGTACTTACCATATGCTCCATATGCATACTGAATATATGACTACTAGCTCGAAGGGTCACCTCCTATCTCCCCCAATTTTTCTGACCTACTTACGATCTACTCTAAAAATGACTACTCATCCAGTGTGTACATAATCCATACCAAACCTGGGATGAAATATAATTAGGTCAGTGGACGCGACATGTCTCATAAAACTCTGTCACTTCTTCTTTCTCCATTGCTTTCCTTTTAGAATTGTTAAAAAACTGAGTGCAATACGGACGCATAACTCCCTATCATTCCTTCCAGATAGCCTCATGCATGCTCTCATCAAAGGGATACCATAAAACCTACGAATTATTTATTTTATCAAGTTATTAATTAAATTAATTTCAAAATAAATATTATTTATTTACATACCGACCAATGCTCGAACATGTGGTGTTGTACATCAATGAGAATATGATCCCATGACACCCATGCATCAGAAAAATAATTGCGCAATATAGTGCTCCCCTGTACAAAAACTATATGCGTAAAGCTTTGAAAAAAAATCAAACAATTAGAATATAAATTAATTAATTAAAACTAACTAAAATACACAGGTAAACATACCTATGCATCTGTGGATCAAACCCAAGATGTGGATGTCGCTCAGGGATAGGGTCGGGAATCATCAGTCGGGAAAGACCACACCCCTCTGGGAACCCCCTGAACCACTAGCAGTCTAAGGGTCAGATGATCTGTCATCCTACTCATCCAAAGTTAGACAATCCTTCTACAACAGACGATACAAATCCTCATCCATCTGAAACGCAAAATGATTGTTCTTAGCAAATAGTTGAAAAAAACTATTATATATAGATATATATTATATATGATTATGACCATCATTTAACTATGTTGATGTCCATCCTCATCCTCATCTTCATAGCTATCGATCTCAATATCTTCATATTCCTCCTCAACATCATCAATTTCCATATTACTAATTTCAGTGGGAGAAAGTTGCAAGGAGTTGACACGTTGATCAAAAGGAATTTCGTCTATCCACTAGAAATTGTGTCAACTTATCAATGTACTCGAATTTATTCGAATTTATTACGAATTAATACTAATTATTATTAATTAATCCTCATTATTACTAATTCTTACTAATTGTTACTAATAAACCCTAATTCTTACTAATTCTTACTAATTGTTACCAATTGCTACCAATTATTACAAATTATTACTAATTAATCATAATTAATCCTATTTATTACAAATTAATCCTAATTATTACTAATTAATCCTAACTATTTCCAGTTAATCCTAATTATTACTGATTAATCATAATTATTACTAATTATTACTAATTATTACTAATTAATCCTAATTATTATTAATTATTACAAATCAATCCTAAATATTACTAATTATTACTACTTATTTCAATTTATTACAATTTATTACTAATTATTACTAATTATTACTAATTATTACATTTTTTTTACTAATTATTAAAAATTATTACAATATATTACCAATTATTGATAATTATTACTAATTAATCCTAATTATTGATAATTATTACTAATTATTACTAAATATTTCTAATTATTTTAAATTATTACTAAATATTACAAATTATTTCTAATTAATCCTAATTAATCCTAATTATTACTAATTATTACAATTTATCACTGATTTTTAAAATTTATTACTAATTATTACAATTTATTAATAATTATTACAATTTATTACAAATTATCACAATTTATTACTAATTATTACTATTTTTTCTAATTATTTCTAAATATTACTAATTATTACAAATTATTTCTAATTATTACTAATTATTATAAATTATTTCTAACTATTACTAATTATTACAATTTATTACCAATTATTATTAATTATTACTAATTATTACAATTTATTTCCATTTATTTCCATTTATTACTAATTATTACAATTTATTACTAATTATTAGTAATTATTATAATTTATTACTAATTATTACAATTTATTACTAACTTATACTAAGTAATACTAATTAATATTAACTAATACAAATTATTACTAATTATTTCTAATTATTACTAATTATTTCTAATTATTACTAATTATTACTAATTATTACTAATTATTACAATTTATTACGAATTATTACAATTTATTACTAATTATTACAATCTATTACTAATTATTACAATCTATTACTAATTATTATAATTTATTTCTATATATTTCAATTTATTACTAATTATTTTAATTTATTACTAATTATTTCAATTTATTACTAATTATTTCAATTTATTACTAATGATTTCAATTTATTACTAATTATTAATTTTTTTACTAATTATTACAATTTATTACTAATTATTACAATTTATTACTAATTATTACAATTTATTACTAATTATTACAGTTTATTACTAATTATTACTAATGATTTATAATTAACACTTAGACATAATTATTCATAAAAATTAAGTCTGAAAAAACAAATATCTAATTATAATTTAATTTAATTCCATCTAACTAACAAAAATTATAAATAATTTAAAATAAAATAAATTAACTAAATAATAAAAAAAATAGTCAAATACCTTGAAACTGAAGCTTTCGGAGTATAAAAGCTGCGGATTATGCTCCAATTTAAAAGTTTAAACTATGAAAAATTTTAGAAGAAATTTTTTTAGAAGAGATAGAGTGAAGTTGAGAAAGAAGTAGAATGAGAGGAAAATGGATTGGGGTATATATAGGTTAGATTATTTGCGACGGGTCCCATCGCAAATGCCCACTGCCCGGATTAATTAAAATCGGACGAAAAAAATTATTTACGATGGGACAAGTATCCCATCACAAATATAAAAAACTGTCGCCAGGTATTTGTGATGGGAATTGGAACGCATCGCAATACACTTGCCCGCGGTTTGACACGCATTTGACGCCAAATCTTTTGCGACTTGTCCTAACCCCCACCCCCACCCCCTGTCGCAAATAACTATTATTTATGATGGACCAATTGTCCCGTCGCAAATAACCCATCGTAAATGGTCATTTTTCCCATAGCATAAATGACTTAATGGGCCTAAGTGGCCTAACTTTCCTAATGGGATTTATGGTTCCAATGGGACTAAGTGGATCTGGTATGAAAGAAGTGTTTGTTTTGATGAAGTATCAAAGTCTACTGACTATTATAAAATTAAATGTGACTATGCTTTACTGATTCGTATTTCATAAATCATAAGTTGATTGGAGAACTTATGATGCAAGCTTGATGGGAGAAAGTGGAAAAGTGGTATTCCAAATCGTATTCAGATTTATCGTATCTAAGTGGAAGAGAAGAAAGAGATGATGCCAATCGAAAAGGAATCATACCTAGTGTAATCAGATTCGGGATGAAAAGGAAAGAAAGAAGGCACTGAGGATCATCATCAGAATGATCGTACCCAGAACGATCATTGTCAGGTACTTTAGCATCTAATTATCCATCGTATGCATAAGAAAACATTTGTATCCAGGATGATCGTACTGAGGCTCAGGAAGAAAAAGATCATACCCAGTATGATCGTATTCAGGCCAACCGTTCTCAGAAAGATTGTACTCTGGACAATTATATTTAGAGAGGGAATTTCTTGAGGTCAGTGATTGAAAAGAGAAGGAAATAATGAGAAGAAAAATGTATTCAACCATTTCAAAAGGGTTGAATAACTTTGTAGGTTTCAATTGGGTCAAGAGTCATTGTATCAGAGTGGAATTGTTTTATATTTTCAAGTGGTTCAAAAGAAGAAGTGAAGAAGTAAAAGTGGTTTGAAAGAAAAGTTTTCTAGATGAGAAATTGAGGGGGATCTTGACATTCAAAAGAATTATCATATTCAGCATTCAGAAGAAGAAGTGAAGGTTGTAGAAGAATCGAGAAGCTTTGATAAGAGTTGATGAAGTCAAAATACACCCTAGATTTTAGGGGAAATTGAGATTAGGGTGAATTTCATTAAGTGGTAAATTTTTGGTATTCTCACCAAAAGCATCTTGAGGGTCACCTATAAAAGGAGAAAAGTATATTGTACTTGAGGTGGAGTGATGTACTATTCATGAGAGAGAAGCTCCGATTTTTAGATAGAAGCAGAAGTTTCCATATTCACTTATGTTGAAGAAGTTTTGATGGAATGAAGTGAAAGAGAATAGACAAGATCGCAATATTGTATTCAGCTGATCCTCGTACTCAGTGTTTATCGTACTCAACTGATTTCCATATTCATCTTGTCAATTGTATTCAGCTGATCATCGTATTGGGCTGGATTAATCAGATCGGGAATTTCGTACTGGGTCTTCCGGACTGAGGAAGATGTATAATTGAAGTGGTGTTAATTCATCTTTGTCACATTCTATCAATGTTATATTTTTAGTACTGGGGAGAATATTACAGAGCATAATCATATTGGGAAAATCATATTGATAAGAATCGTATCAGGGAGAATCATACTCGGAGGAATCGGACTGGGAAAATCATACTGGGAAAATCAGACATGGTTTTTTTCTCAACAAAGTCCAGGAAATTCTTACCATCTTCTGGGTAAGAAATTGAAGAAGTGTTTTCAACTGAATACATTTGTGGAATTGAAAAGAAGCACAGGTAACATGAGTTGTTGTACAATCATTGCATTACCCTATTTGTGCTAAGCGGGTGCACACATACTATTGGATTGTGTACATAGTGCTACATGAGTGAAAGGGAATATCCTACTCCTTGCAATCCAATGATTGTTTTCTAGTGGATTGTGTGGTATTGGATCACTTCCATACCACACCAATGATGTAGTTATTCTGATTGAATACTGAATCTTGTAAATACTTTTATTCTTATGGATGTGTGTTTGAATTGTTTTCAATAGGGAATAGAATCTTTAATAGGAGGCAAAGGTTGTTTCATTTAAAAAAAACATAAGAGAAAAAAGTATCACTAATTTAACCCCTCCCCCTCTCAGCGATACAATCATCTGTTGGGGACTTTCAAGTGGCCTAATGGGCACAAGGGGCCAAATGGGCCAAATGGTCCTAATTGTCCTAATGAGCGTAATGGGCCTAAGTGATCGAATGGGCTTAACTGACCTAAGTGGAATAATGGGCCTAATGGACCTAATGGGCCTAACTGGACTAAGGGGACTAATGGGCCCAATGGGCCAACTATGCATAACTGGACTAAGTGTCCTAATAGGCCGAATGGGCCTAAGTGGCCTAATGGGTTGAATGGGCCTAATGGGCATAATGTGCCTAAGTGGCCTAATAGACCCAATGGGTCGAATGGGCCCAACTGGCCTAACTGTCCTAAATTCCTAATGGGTCCAATGGGCCTAAGGGGCCTAAGTGGCATAATGGGCCTAACTGGCATAAGTGTCATCCCAATTAGTATAATGGGTCTAATTGGCCTAAGTGGCCTAACTGACCCAATGGGACCAGTGAGCCTAATGGGTCAAACAGGCCTAATGGGGACCAATGGGCCTAACTGGCCTAATGGGATGAATGGGACTAACTGTCCTAACTCGCGTAAGGGGACCAAGGGACCAAATGTGTGGGTCTAATGGGCCTAACTGTCCAAAGTGGCCTAATGATCCCAACGGTCCTAATGGGCCTAACTGGCCAAAGTGACCTAATAGGTCAAACTGGCCTAAGTGGCCCAATTGGCATAATGGGATGAACGAGCCTAAGTGGCATATTGGGCCTACTGAGCCTAATGGTCCTAACTCGCCAAAGTGGCATATTGGGCCTAACTAGCCTAAGTGGCCTAAAGGCCTAATGGGAAGAACAGGCCTAAGTGGCATAATGGGCTGAATGAGCCTAAGTAGCCCAATGGGCTGAATGGGCCTAGGTGGCCGAATGGGCCGAATGGTCCGAATGGGCTTAATGAGATGGGTGGGCCTATTGGGCCCAAGTGTCCAAATGTGCCTAAGTGGCCTAATGGACCTAAGTGGATGAATGGGCCTAATAGACCAAATGGGGCTAATGGTTCTAAGTCGAAAATGGGCCTAATGGGCCTAATGGGACTAAGTGGCATAATGAGCCTAATGGGTCTCGGTGGCCTAATGGGACTAAGTGGCCTAATGGGCACTAGTGGACTAATGGGCCTAAGTAGCGTAATAGGCCTAATGGGCCTAAGTGGCCTAATGCACCTAAGTGACCTAATGGGCCTAATGGGCATAATGGGCCTAAGTGTCCTAATCGGCCTAAGTGGCCTAAGTGGTCTAATGGACCTAAGTGGCCTAATGGGCCTAAGTGGCCTAATGGGCCGAGTGGGTCTCAGTGGTCAAATGGGCCTAATGGGCCTAAGTGGTTGATGTGGCCTAATGGGCCTAAGTGGCCTAATGGGCCAAGTGTGCCTAAGTGGCCTAATGAGACTAAGTGACCTAATGGTCCTAATGGGCCTGAGTGGCCTAATTGGCCTTAGTGGCCTAATGGGCTTAAGTGGCCAAATGGACATAATGGGCATAATGGGCCTTAGTGGCCTTAGTGGCCTAAGTGACCTAATAAGCCTTAGTGGACTAATGGGCCTAAGTGGCCTAAGTGGCCTAATGGGCCGAATGGACCTAAGTTTCCTAATGGGCCTCATTTTCAAATGGACTAAATGGGTTTGAGTGGCCAAATGGACCCCATGAGACTAAGTGGCCTAATGAGCCTAATGGGCCTTAGTGGCTGAATGGGCTTAATGGGCCTAATGGGCCCAAGTAGACTAAGAGACCTAATGGGCCTAAGTTGTCTAATGATCCGAATGGGCCTAAGGGGACTAATAAGACTCAGTAGCCTAATGGGCCTAAGTGGCTGAAGTGGCCGAATAGGCCAAATGGACCTAAGTTGCCTAATGGGCCTAATGTGCCTAAGTGGACTAATGGGCCTACTGGTCATAATGGGCAAAGTGGCCAAAGTGACCTAATGGGACAAATGGGTCTAAGTGGCCTAATGGGCCTAAGTGGCCTAATGGGCCTAAGTGGCCTAATGGGCCTTAGTGGCCTAATTGGACCAAGTGGTCTAAGTGGCCTAATGGTCCTAATGAGACTAATGGGTCTCATGGGCCTCAATGGCCTAATGGTCCTAATGGGCCTAAGTGGCCTAATGGGCTGAATGATTCTCAGTGGCCTAATGGGCCTAATGGGCCAAAGTGGCCTAAGAGGCATAATGTGCCTAATGGACCTAAGAGGCTTAAAGGGACTCATGGGCATAAGTGGCCTAATGAGCCTTAGTGGCCTAATGGGTCCAATGGGTATAATGGGGCTAAGTGGCCCTAGTGGCCTAATGGGCCTAAGTGGATTAATGGGCCTATGTGACCTATTGGGCTTAATGGGACTAATGGGCCTTAGTGGCCTAATGAGCCTAATGATCTTAAGTGGCCTAATGGGCCTAAGGGGCCTAAGTGGCCTAATTGGCCAAACGTACCTAAGTGGCTGAAATGGACTAATGGGCCTAAGTGGCATAACATGCGTAATGGGCCTCGGTGGCCTAATGGGACTAATCGGCCTAAGTGGATGAAATTGCATAATGGTCCTAATTGGCCTAATTGGCATAATGGGCCTAAGTGGCCCAATGGGCCTAAGTGGCCTAATGGGCCTAAGTGGCCTAATGGGACTAAGTAGCCTAAATGGATTAAGTGGACTAATGGGCCTAAGCGGCCTAATGATCTTAATGGGCATAATGAGCCTAAGTGGTCTAAGTGGCCTAATGGGCCTTAGTGGCCTAATGGGACTAAGTGGACTAATGGGCCTAAGGGGCCGAAGTGGCCTATTGAGCTTAATGTGCCTAAGTGGCCTGATGGGCCTAAGTGGCCTAATGGGCCTCACTGGCCTAATGGGCTTAATGGGCCAAATGGATTTAATTGGACAAATGGGTTTAATGGGCTAATAGGCCTAAGTGGATTAATAAGACGAATGGGCCTAAGTGGCCTAATGGGCCTAATGTGCCTTAGTGGCCTAATGGGCTTAAGTAGCCTAAGGGGCCTAATGGGCCTAATGGGATTGATGGGCCTAAGTTTCTTAATGAGACGAATGGGCCTACGTGGCCTAATGGGCATAAAATTCCTAAGTGGACTAATGGGCCTGATGGGCCTGATTGGCCTAATGGGGCTAATGGGACTAAGTGGCCAAATGAGCCGGATGGGCCTAAGTGGCTTGATGGGCCTGATGGAAAAAATGTGTCGAATGAGCCTAAGCGACCAAATGGGCTTGATGGGATTGATGAGACTAATGGGCCTAAGTGGCCTAATGAGCGGAATTGGCCTAAGTGGCCTAATGGGACTAATGAGCCTAATGGGCCTTATGGACCTAATGGGCCTAAGTGGCCTAATAGGCCTGATGGGCCTTAGGGGCCTCATGGGCCTCATGGGACTAATGTTCCTATAGGGCTTAAGTGGCTTAAGTGGCCTAATGGGCCTATAGGACCTAGTAGGCCTAATGCGCCTAATGGGCCTAATTGGAATAATGGCCCTGATGGGCCTAATGGGTGTAATGTGCCGAAGTGGCTTAATAGGCCTAAGTGGCCTCAATGGCCTAATGGGCCTAATGTGCCTAAGTGGCCTAATGCCCTGAAGAGGCCTAAGTTTCCTAATGGGCCTAATGGGGCTAAGTGGCCAAATGTGCCTAATGGGCCTATGTGGCATAATGGGCTTAATGACCCTAATGGGTCAAATGGGCCTTAGTGGACTCATGGGCCTCATGGGTCTAAGTTGAGTAAGTGGCATATTGGGCCTAAGTGGACGAATGGGCATAATGGACCTTAGTGGCCAAATGGGCCAAATGGGCCTAATGAGTCTAAGTGGCTTAAGTGACATAATGAGCCCAATTCACCTAATGGGCCTTAGGGGCCTAATGGGCCTAATGGGCCTAAGTGGCCTAATGGGCTTAATGGGATTTAGTGACCTAATGGTCTGATTGGGCCTAAGTGACCTAATGGGCCTAATGGGCCTAATAGACCTGAGTGGACGAAATGGGCTAATGGGACCAAGTGGCCGAATGGGCCTAATGAGCCCCAACGACCTAATGGGCCTCAGTGGCCGAAATGGCCTAAAGGGCCTAAGTGGCCTAATTGGATTATGGGCCTAATGGACATAAGTTGTTTAATGGGACTAAGAGGCTTAATGGGCTTAAGTGGCCTAATGGGCTTAATGGGCATAATGGGCATAAGTGGCCTAAGTGGACTAAGGGTCCGAAGTGGCGTAATGGGCCTAAGTGTCCTAATGGGCCTAATGGGCCTAAGGAGCCTAAGGGGCCTAATGGGCCTCAGTAGTCTAATGGGCCAAAGTGGCCTAATGGGCTTATGTGGCCTATTGGCCCTAATTGGCTTAATGAGCCTATGTTGCCTAATGGACCTAATGGGCCTAATGGGACTAAGTGGCCTAATGAGACAAATGGGCACAAGTGATCTAATGGGCCTTAGTAGCCTAATGGGATGAATGGGCCTAATGTGCCTAAGTGGCCTAATGAGCCGAATAAGCCCAAGTGGCCTGATGGTCCTGATGGGAATAATAGGCTAAATGGGCCTAAGTGGCCTAATTAGTCAAATGGGCCTAAGTGGCCTAATGGGCCTGATGGGCTTGATGGGCATAATGGGTATAATGGGATGATGAGCCTAAGTGGACTTATGGGCTTGATGGGCCTGATGGGCCTAATGGGTCTAATTGGCTTATGTGGCCTAATGAGCTGAATGGGCCTAAGTGGACTCATGGGCCTAATGGGCCTAATGGGCCAAAGTGGACTAATGGGCCTGATGGGCATGATGGGCCAAATGGGCCTCAGTGTCCTAATGGGCCTAATGGGCCTAATTGTTATAATGGACCTAAGTGGCCTAATGGGCCTATTGGGCCTAATGGTCCTCGGTGGACTAATGAGCCTAATGGCCCTGATGGGCTTAATGGGTGTAATGGTCCTATGTGGCTTAATGGGCCTAAGTGGCCTCAGTGGCCTAATGGGCCTAAGTGGCCTAATGAGCCAAATGGGCCTAAGTGTCCTAATGGTCCAAATGGGCCTAAATGGCATAATGGGATTGATAGGCCAAATGGTCATGATGGGCCTCATGGGCCTAATGGGCCTAAGTGGCCTATGTAGGCTAATGGGCATCATGGGCCTAATTGGGCCAATGGGCTTAATTGTCCTAATGGCCCTGATGGGACTTAGTGGCCTAATGAGCCTAATGGGCCTAATTGGCCTAATGACCAAAATGGGCCTCAATGGCCCAATAGGCCTGAGTGGCGTAATGTTCCTCAGTGGACCAATGGGCCTAATGGGCCTAAGTGACCTGATGGACCTTAGTGGCCAAATGGGCCAAATGGGCCTAGTGGGCCTAATAGGCCTAATGGATATAATGGGGTGAAGTGGCCCAATGGGCCTCATGAGCCTAAGTGGCCTAATGGGCCTCATGGGCCTAAGTGTCCTAAGTGTCCTAAATGATCCTCATGGGCTAAAGTGGACTAATGGAACTAGTGGGCCTAATGGGCCTGATGGGCGTAATGGGTGTAATGGGTCTCAGTGGCCTAATGGGCCTAATGGGCATGATAGGCGCAATGGAAAAAATGAGCCTAATTGGACCAATGGGCCTAATGGGCCTAAGTGGCCTAATGGGTCTAATGGGACTGATGAGCCTCATGGAACTGATGGTCCTAATGGGCCTAAGTGGCCTAATGGGCATAATAGGCCAAAGTGGCCTAATGGGCCTAATGGCCTTAATGGGCCTAAGTGGATTAATGGACCCAACGGGCCTAATGGTCCTAAGTGGACTAAGTGGCCTAATGGGCCTAATGGGCTTAAGCGGTGGAATGTGCCTAATGGGATTAAGTGGCAGAATGGTTCTAGTAGGCCTAAGTGACCTAATGGGCCTAATGACCCTAAGTGGTCGAATGAGCCTGATGAGCCTAATGGGTCTTGAGGGCCAAAGGGGCTTCGTGGACCAAATGGGTCGAAGTGTCCTCATGGGTCCAATGGGATTAATTGGCATAAGTGGCGTAATATACATAATGGGCATAATGGGCCTCATGGGACTTAGTGGCCTCATGGGCCTGATGGGTCTAATGGGACTAATGGGCTTATTGGTCCTAATGGGCCTCATCAGCCTAAGAGTCCTAATGGGAGTAGTTGGCCTAATGGGCCTAAGGGGCCTAAGGGGCCGAAGTGGCCTAATGGGTTGATGTGGCCGAATGGGCCTAGTGGGCCTAAAGGGCCTAATGGGCCTAATGGGCCTAATGGGCCTAACCGGCCTGATAGGGCTAAGCATCCCCATGAGACTAAGGGCCTTGTGGTCCTAATGGGGTAAGTGGGCCAAACTGGCATAAGTGTTCTCATGGGCCCAATGGCCTAATGGGCCTAAGTGGCCTAATGGGAATAATGGGCCTAATGGTCCTAAGTGGAATCATGGGCCTGATGGGCCTAATGGGCCTCAAGGACTTATGTGACCTAATTGGCCTAATGGGCTGAAGTGGCCTAATGGACCTGGTAGGCCTGATGGGCCTAATGGGCTGAATGGGCCAAATTGGTCTATTGGGCCGAAGGGACCCCATGGGTCTAATGGGCCTAATGTTCCTAAGATGTCTCATGGTCCCAATGGCCATAATGGGCCTAATGGGCCTGAGTTTCCTAAGTGGGCCTAAAGGGATTAATGGTTTGAATGTGTCTAAGTAGATTAATGGGCCTAATGGGCCCAATGGGCCTCATGGGCCTAAGGGGCCTAATGAGTTGAGTGTGCCTAATGTGCCTAATAGGGCCAATGGGCCTAATGGGATGAATAGTCCTAGTGGTCCCAATGGGCCTAATGGTCCTAAGTGGCCTAAAGGGTCAAATGGGATTAATGGACCTAATGGGCCTAATGGGCCCAAGTGGCCTGATGGGTCTAATGGGCCTCATGGGCCTAAGTGGCCTCATTTTCCTAATGGGCCTAATGGGTCTCATGATCCTAATGGGCCTCATGGGCCTCATGGGTGGAATGCGCTTCATGGGTCCAATGGGCCTGATGGGCCTAATGGTCCTAAGTGGCCTAATGGGTCGAATGGGCCCAAGTCCCCTAATGAGCCTAGTGGGCTTAATGTTCCTAATGGGGATAATGGGCCCAAGGGGACTAATTGGCTTAGTGAGATTAATGGGATTAATGGGCCTAATGGGTCCAAGTGGCCTGATGGGTCTAATGGGCCTCCTAGGCCTCATGGGCCTAAGTGACTGCATGGGCCTAATGGGCCTAAGTGTCCTCATGGGTCTAATGGGACTCATGGTCCTAATGGACCTCATGGGTGGAATGCGCTTCATGGGCCAAATGGACCTGATGGGCCTGATGGGCCTAATGGTCCTAAGTGGCCTAATGGGCTGAATGGGGCTAAGTTCCCTAATGGGCCTAATTGGGCCAATGAGACTAATGGACCTATTGGCCTAAGTGGCCTAAGTGGCCTAATCGGTCTAATCCACCAAATGGTCCTAATGAGCCTAAGTGTCCTAAGTTTATTAAGTAGCCTAATGGGCCTAGTGGGACTAATTGGTTTAATGGGCCTAATAGGCCTAAGTGTCCTAGTGGGTCTAATGGGTCTATGTAGCCTAATGGGACTAATGGGACTAAGTGGAATACGTGGCTTAATGAACCTAATGGGACTAATGGGAATAATGGGTTTAATGGTCCAAATGGCTCTAATGGGACTAAGTGGATAAATGGGATAAAGGGGCCTAATGGGCCTAATGGGACTAATGGGTTTAATGGGACTAATGGGCCTAAGTGTCCATATGTGCCTAATGGGCCTAAGTGGCCTAATGAGCTTAATGGGGCTAAGTGTACTAATCCCTCTAATCGACTGAATTGTCCTAAAGGGTCTAAGTGGGATAATGGGCCTAAGTGGCATAATGTGCCTAATGGGTCTAATCAACCAAAGTGGCCTAATTAGCCTAATCAATCGAATGGGACTAATGGGACTAATGTCTAAGTGGCCTAAGTGGTCTAATGGTCCTAATGGGACTGATGGGAATAATGGGCCTGATAGGCATAATGGGTCTAAGTGGCCTAAGTGGGAGAATCGGCCTAATCGATCGAATGGGCATAATGGGGCGATGTGGCCTAATCAACCTAATCAACCAAATCTGCCTAATGGACCTAGTGGGCCTAAGTGGCCTAATGGTCCTAATTGACCTAATGGGTCTAAGTGGACTAATCTTCCTAATCGACTAAATGGGCCTAATGGGACTAAGTGACCAAATGGGCCTAAAGGGCATAATGGGCCTAAGTGGCTTAATCAGGCTAATCGACCGAATGAGCCTAAGTGGCCTAATCAATCGAATGGGCGTAATGGGACTAGGTGACCTAATAGGCATAATGAGCCTAATGGGTCTAAGTGGCCTAAGTGACCTAAGTTCCTTAATCGGCCTAATTGGCTGAATGGGCCTAATGGGTCTAAGTGGTCTAATGGGAAAATGGGTATAGGTGGCCTAATTGGCATAATCGATCGAATGGTCCTAATGGGCCAAGGTGGTCGATTGAGACTAATGGGAATAAGTGGATGAATGTGCCTAATGGGCCAAATTGTCCTAATGGGGTTAATGGGCCTAATGGGCCTCAGTGAAAGAATGGGATTATGTGGCATAATGGGCCTACTGGGCCTAATGGGCATAAGTGGCCTAATGGACCTCATGGGCCTAATGGGGAGAAATGTCCTAATGGGCGTAAGTGGAATAATGGGACTAGTGGGACTAAGTGGCTGAATGGGCCTAATGTGCCCAATTGGCCTAATGGTCCTAATGGTCCTAATGGGCGTAAGTGGCCTAATGGGTCTAAGTGGCCTAATGGAACTAGTGGGCCTGTGTGTCCTAATGGGCCAAAGTGGCATAATGGGCCTAAGTGGACTAATGTGTCTAGTGGGCCTAATGGGCCTAATGCACCTAATTGGCCGAATGGGTCTAATGGGCCTAATGGGTATAAGTGGCATAATGGACCTAAGTGGCCTAATGAGCCTAAGTGGTCGAATGGGCCTTATGGGCATAATCCACCTAATGGGTCTAATGTTCCGAATGGGCCCAATGGGCCTAAGTGGATATATGGGCCTAATGGGAAGAATGGGACTAATGGGCCTAATGAGACCAATGGGTCGAATGGGCCTAATGGGCCTAATGGGCCTAAGTGGCCTAATGGGCCTAGTGGTCTCATTGTCATGGGTTTAGAAAATGAGAAGATCATGACATGCATGGTATAAATGACTTTCCACTAGGATTCCATATCTCATTTGGAGTAATGATTTATGTTGTGATATGAATTTGTTGATTTTTGAAAATTTTGGAAAGTGTTTTCAAATGTGTGATTTTAAAAAGAGAATGGTTCTGGTATTTTGAAAATGGGTCGATTTTCAAAACACGGTGGATGTTTTTTCAAAAAAATTGAGCAAGGTAAATTTTGGATTTTTTAAATCATGGTTATGATAGTTGAAATGTGATATAATTTGAAATTGTTATGCCTTCGATTGCTAGAGAGTGAGACTTATGGTGTTTCTCATGTGAACAGAGAATGGAACTCGGTAGGCATCGTAGAAATAAACCCGAGGAATCTATTAAAAATGTGTTTTCACCTGATCTCCAGGTGAACTAGAAGCCGGTGCAGAGCATAGTGAAAGATTTTGAAGCTGTCGATAGTGGGAATAAAAGAGATTAACCAAGGAATGTGGAAAATTTGGTTTAGTTTTATAAGAAAAATCCACCCATTTTTTGGGGTGATTCAGAACCAGAAAGGGGGGAGGTGTGGCTAAATAGGATGAATCAAATCTTTGATTTCCTAGGCACACTAATGGGTTCAACGTGAAGTTAGTGATGTACATGTTGGAAGATCTTCCATGTCAGTGGTGAGAGTTCGTGATCTAGGATAAAGTGGACCAAGGTATGGCATGTGGGGATTTTGAGGAATTGTTTAACAAACAATTCTATCCTCACATGTTAAGAATTCAGAGAACGATGTGTTTCTTTAGCTTGAAGTAGTAGAACCTTTTTGTGATAGAATATGTGGCTAAATTCATGAATTTAGTCCAATTTTCACCTGAGGTTGCTGCTAGTGCATCTTTGAAGATGCACATTTTTTAATCTAGGATGAGGTAGGAATTTTTTTTGAAGATTTCGGTAATCTGTATAACAGATTGTACGGAGATGGTCAATAGGGAAACCATGGATGAAAGGGACATCTTAGGGGTTATTGGTGGAGGAGATATCGTGATACCTATAGGAAATTTTGGAAACTATAATGTGGGGAGAAAGTGGAAGAGGGACACTTATTTCCAAGGTGGGAGTATGGCTCAAAATCTGATGGAAGGATTAGTGAAGCTTCCTATGAAGCTGAAGAGAAAGTCAGGATGTTTCCAATGTGGTGCTCTATGACACATGAAGCGAGAATGTACATCACCACCTAGAGCATTCCATAATTGTAATTAGATAGGTAATCTTCATTATTATTGTCGCCATGCTCCAAGGTCGGGTGTTCGAGACACTTCTCAAGGTTCACAGTCATCTTATGCCTCAACAGGATGAGGATAGCATAATACCCCTCATTAGTAGAACAGGGTTAGTCATGGTGATTCCAGGAATACCATGAATCCTAGATATGGGAAATTCCAATTGGTTAATTATACCCTTATGCAAGCATTGTTTGATACGGTTGCATCTCATATTTCATTACTTCTCATGTTGTTGATTTGTTGGGTCTAAATGTGGAAATGATGCCTTCTATTTTGAAACTTCAAACTCCTCTAGGTCAAAGAAAGTTTTGATCCTTTCCGTGTAGAGATTATTATATAGTTGTTGGGGGACCGGTTCAGGGTCGACCTGGGTTGGTTCGTGGCAGCCTAATTGGCCTAATTTTCCTAAATGAACTAAATTGTTCTAAATGGCCTAAATTGGCCTAAATGGCCTAACTGGGCTAAATGACCTAAGTGGACTAACTTGCCTAAATGGACTAATTGTCCTAATTGGACTAATTATCCTAATTAGACTAAATGTATTAAATGGCCTAAATGGACTAAATTGGCCTAAATGGGCTAAATGGCCTAATTCACCTAAATGGACTAAATGAACTAAATGATTGGAATTGACCTAATGGCCTAATTGTCCTAAATGGTCTAAATTGGCCTAAATTGACTAATTGGCCTAAATGACCTAAATTTCTAAATGGCCTAATTGAATTAATTGACCTAAATGTCCCAAATTGGCCTAAATGGATTAATTGACCTAAATGGCCTAAATGGCCAAAATTAGCCTAAATGGATTAATTGGCTTAAATGGCCTAATCATCTTAATTAAACTAAATGGCCTAAATTCGCCTAAATGACCAAAATGACCTAATTGAATTAATTGGTCTAAATGGATTAATTAACCTAAATGGTCTAAATGGCCTAATTTTGCTAATTATCATAAATGGACTAACTGGTCTAATTGGCCTAAATGGACTGAATTAGCCTAAATGTCCTAAATTGGCCTAAATTGACAAAATAGCTTAATTAGTCTAATTGTAATAAATGAACTAATTTGCATAAATGGTCTAAATTACCTAAATTGGCATAATTGGCCTAATTGGTCTAAATGGCCTAAATTGGTCTAAATGGACTAAATTGGTCTAAATGGCCTAAATTGGTCTAAATGGCCTAAATTGGTCTAAATGGCCTAAATGGCCTAATTGGCCTAAATGGATTAATTGGAATAAATGGACTAAATGAACTAACTAGTCTAATTATCCTAAATGGACTAATTTTCCTAAATGTCCTAAATGGTCTAATTGGTGTAATTGCCCTAAATGGCCTAAATAACCTAAATTGGCCTAAATTGCCTAATTGGCCTAATTGGCCTAAATGGCCTAATTGGACTAATTGGCCTAATTGGTCTAAATGACCTAAATTGTCCTAAATGTCCTAAATATACTAATTGGACTAAATTTCCCTAAATGTCATAAATGGCGAAAAGTTTCCTAATTGGCCTAATTGGTCTAAATGGTCTAAATTGGCCTAAATGGAATAATTGGACTAAATTGCATAAATTACCTAATTGGCTTAATTGGAATAATTGGACTAAATGGACTAAATTTCCCTAAATGTATTAAATGGACTAATTAGCCTAAATGACCTCAATTAGCCTAATTAGCCTAATTGACCTAATGATACTAAATTGTCTAATTGGTCTAATTGTCCTAATTGTCCTAATTGTCCTAAATTTCCTAAATTGGCCAAATCAGCTTAAATGTCCTAATCGACCTAATTGGCCTAAATGTCCTGATTAGCTAAATTGGGCTAAATGGTCTAAATTATCCTAAATAGCCTAAATGGCCTAAATTGGCCTAAATGGCCTAATTGGCCTAAATGGCCTAAATTGACCTAAATGACCTAAATTGTCTAATTAACCTAATTGGCCTAATTGAACTAAATGAACTAAATGGACTAAATGACCTAATTGGACTAAATGAAATAAATGAACTAAATTACCTAATTGCCTAATTGGCCTTAATGGCCTAAATGACCAAAATGGCCTAAATTGACTAAATGGTCCAATTGGCCTAAATGGCTTAATTGGCCTAAATGGACTAATTGGCCTAATTGGACTAATTGGACTAAATGAACTAATTGTCCTAATTTTCCTAATTAGTCTAAATTGCCTAACTTATCCTAAATGGTCAAAATTGGCCTAATTGGCCTAATTGGCCTAAATGGCCTAAATTTGTCTAAATGGTCTAAATGTTCTAATTGGAATAAGTGGTCTAAATGGCCTTATTGATATAATTGGACTAAATTACCTAATTAGACAAAATGGACAAAATGACCTAATTGGCCTAAATTGACCTCAATAACCTAAATTGGCCTAAATGGTCTAAATTAGCCTAAATGGCCTAAATTGGCCTAAATGGCCTAATTAGACTAATGGGCATGAATTGCCTAATTGGTCTAATTTTAATAATTGGTATAAATGAGATAAATTGGCCTAATTGGCCTAAATTACCTAAATTATCTAATTTACCTAATTGGCAGAATTGGTCTAAATTGGTCTGAATGACCAAAATGGATAAATTGGACTAAATGACGTAAATTGGCCTAATTGGCCCAAATGGTCTAAATTGGCATAATCAGCTTAAATGGACTAATCGGACTAATTGGTCTAATTGTTCTAAATTACCTAAATTAACCTAATTGTCCCAATTGGCCTAATTTTCCTAAATGGTCTAAATTGGCCTAAATAGCCTAAATTACCTAAATTGGACTAAATAAACTAATTAGCCTAAATGCACTAAATTATCCTAAATGGACTAAGTGAATTAAATTGCCTAATTTTCCTAATTGGATTAATTGAACTAAATTGGAATAAATGGCCTAAATATTATAATTGGTCTAAATTTTCTAAAGGGCCTAAATTGGCCTGAATTGGTCTGAATTGGTCTCACTGGCCTAAATGGTCTAAATTGGCGTAAATGACCCAAATAGCCTAATTAGCCTAAATTTCCTTAATAGCCTAATTGTTCTAATTAGACTAAATGACCAAAATTAGCCTAAATTGACTAATGGAACCAATGAGACTAAGAATCTAATGGGACTAAGTGTCCTAATGGACCTAACACTACCATAAAACTGGGTTTCCGTAGCGCCACCCTTTAACATCGCTAAAAAAAGCGCTGATAAAGGGGGTGACTTTATCAGCGCTAAAAAATCTCTAGTAAAGGCACCCCCTTTATCATCACTTTTTTTAGTGCTCTTAATGGTTTCCCCATTTATCAGTACTTTTTTAGTAATGATGATAAAAGGGGGGCTTTATCAGCGCTTTTTTTCCTAGCATCGATAAAGTGTATATTTAAAAAAAAATTATATTTCATACAAAATAATATATTGATATATAAGTATATTTATATTGATATAAATATAATATATATTTTTTAAATATGTTTTAGATCGATTTGATATGTGGTAGAGGCAAAACAGACACCCGGAGCATAAGTTATGGCAAGATAGACACCCGGAGCTGAACTTATGACCGTTGGGAAGAATTATGGTCCTTTTTTGGCCTTGATGAACGTGATAAGGGGTTCCAATGGTCACCAGAGTGTAGATATTTTCACAAACTCTGATTTGATATGTGTTAGAGAGATAAAGGACATCCGGAGCAGAAGTTATGATTGTTTGAAATTGAGCAACCCTCCTAGCGCCTAAAAACCTAAGAAACCCATAACTCACTAAAACAGCCATAACTTCTGCTTCGAGTGTCCATTTGAGCACCACGACCAGTAAAATAAAATCTAGTGAGACGAGTAAGAACCAAGTCTAATAGAAACCATGAGAAGATCAAAGAAGAATAAGATATATAATTTATACCACTCTAAAAAAACTCCAACTTCAAAAGACCATAACTTTCACTTTGGATTTCCGTTTGGTCTCTACCACATATCAAATATAAGGAAGCAAAGAGATATACATAGAAGGATGAATTGAACAAAGATACAACCATGTCTCGGACCCTAAAACCCCAAAAACCCATCAGAAGGCCTCCAAAACTTTGTTTTTGTGTCCGGTGCCTTGTCAAATTTTTCTTAAAACGGTAATAAATCCTAATTCTTGTTTCTGTTTGGCCTCCTCCACCTGTTATATCATAGTTAGTTCCATGAGCTTCAATTTGACTAGTGATGAAGCTGAAACAGACATCTGGATCAAAATTTATGCCCATTTCAGTGACAATGCAGTTTGTTAGGTTTTTCAAGCCCCCATTTCTAGCACTTTTGTCCTGTCTGCTATTTTTTCAAACAACTGTAACATTTGATCTGCCTGTCCGTTCTGCCTCCACCACCTATCATATCAAATATTATTTGATGATCTTCGATTTTATTGGTCACAGATCTAGAACGGACTCTCGGATCAGAACTTTTCATCATTACCCTGAGTTTAGGGTTTATTTGACTTTCTGATCGTATTTACGAGTTTTAAAGGTTTCTCCATTTTTTACCTATTTTTTAGGTTTTTAGGGATTGTTATCATTTTTCATAATGTACTGTTATTTATAATCAAATATATAACAATATATACATATTTTTTATATATTCACACAAAAAAATTAACTTTATAAATAAATAATTAAACATATTTACATATAAAATTTATTTCGCAATATATAAGCCATATCTAAATAAAAAAACTAATATCCATTTTATTTAAAAAATATATATGAATATTTATATACCTATATAATGTGTATGTGTATATATATGTGTGTGTGTGTGTGTGTGCCTGTATTGACAAACTGATATATATTATCTATATATTCTAAACATATGTATATACATATTAAATATAATATTTGTAAATATATATAAATATGTATAATTATACTTATACATGCACATATAATATATATCTCTGTGTGTGTGTGTGTTGTATATATGTATTTATTTATTTATAAACACACATAAAAAAGTAAATTTTATAAATGTATTTAAAATTGATCTTATAAATATATATTAATATACAAATAAATATATTAATATATAAATATTACTATATATATATTAATATACGGATATGTATATATATTAATATAACTATATATATATATATATTAATATAACTATATATATATTAATATAACTATATATATATATTAATATAACTAAATATATATATATATAAATAAATAAATATATTAATAAATGAAGAGAAAAGCAATATGGTGGAGTGGTAAAGGATTAGGTGCGCAAACAATAGGTCCCCGAGTTCAAATATAGGGGGAGGAAGGTCACGCGTGTGGGTGGAATAAGGGCTAGTGCTGTTAAAGGATAGGTGGGGGCACTGTTAAAGGCTGGGGGTGGCTGGGGCATGTGGGCTAGGGTGGGGGGCACTATTGAAGGGGGTGGGGGGGGGGGTTCAAGCACTGTTGAAGCCCCTCTCTGATTTGAAGATTTTTTTAATGTTTTTTAACTTTTATCAGTGTTTTTTAGCACTAATAAAAGGGGCCTTTATCAGCGCTTTTCTAAGCGCTGATAAAAGGGACCCCCTTTATCTTTGATGAGATTAACAACACTTTTTTCACACTGATAAATACCTTTTTTATCATAGATAAAACCCTATTTTGTGTTAGTGTAATGAGTATAATGGTATTAAGTTGTCTAACGGGTCTAATGGGCTTAAGTGACCTTGATGACGATCATGGAACACATGGGAATCACGGGGTTGGAGGTGGACTTGATGAGGAGGGCGGAATGCACACAAGTGGACAAGACCCATTGCATGGAATCAGAGGCCCAATGACAAGGGACCGAACCAAGAGAATAAAGGAGTCCTTAAATGGGTTAATCATGGAATTCAAAGATGAGGCCCAACACCCTTGCTTGGGGGAAGAATCCGGGCCTATAATTACATTAATTAAGACCCAAACATGCTTTTAAAAATCCAACACAAGTGGTGCTATGAATTTTCAATCCCACCCCACCATGGAATCTTCAAATTCAAAAGGTGGTGGGCTACTTGTCTTTACATTTCCAAAAGGGTGTGCTACTTGTCTCCAAAAGTCATGGGCAAGTTCCAAAGTTGTAAAAGTCATCATTTAGGGTTTTTGACTTGTGGAAACTAGTACTAGACTTTTGTAAATATCCACCCAATGTGTGATTTGAATTTCAAGTTTCTTTGTCTATAAATAGCCACCCCCTTGTACTCTTTGGACATCATGAATGAAGGTAATGTTATTATGGTGAGTTTTGCTTGAAACCTTTGTGTTCTTGCTTAATTTTTAACTGATCAAAGGATTGGTCATCCTTTACAGCATCTTGTGGCTAGAGTTCTTAGAGACAAGTTCTATTTGGGTTCTAACTTGACCATTTCCCCCTTCCTTCTCATTTTCACTATCCGCACACCATCATTCACTTGTTTTCTTGCGGCGATTCGGGTTCTGAAGGCATGAACATTATAAAAGGTTCGTAGGATACTTTCTAGCAGTTCTTGCATCACGTATCATTTGGTATTAGAGCCCATTTGCAAGAAATCAGGTTCCTTCTTTCTTATCATTTCTTCCATTTTCATTTCTCTTTGAATCGGGCCGACATCAATTCTGGTGCATTTTCTTCTTCACCTACGGATGTTATTACTTCATCTTTTCGAACGTAAAATATATCATTCTTTCAGTTGAGAAGCTCATATTTCTTCTCCATTTGGAATCATCAAAATCAAAGCTATACATAGCGAGATACAGCGGGTTCAAATTTTGCGACAAATTCTGTAATTTTAAAACCAGGAAAATCTCACGTTGATTCCATTTGATGTTACAAATTATTGCTTCTCTTTCATTTAAATATTGAAAAAATTAATCTTGTTTCTACTGCATTTACTCAAAAAAAAGATCCCAAAAAAATCAAAAAAAAAATTAAAGGCTCAAAAATAAATTGCAACATTTTGAATTCTACGTCCCATTTTCATTCTTCTTCATCCATTTTATTTGCCTTACCACATTTTTTCATCTTGAGTCCATTTTTAATTTTATCTTTGAATTCTAGTTTGGGATTTCCATATTTCAACGATCCTTTCGATTTGTTGAAATTGGGTAAGAACGCTATAGGAAGCAAGTTGAGTGGTAAAAGGCAAGAGTGTTACATTTTGATAAAATCAAAAAATTTAGTGTAAACAAGTGAAGGAGTGTGTGAGGTCCATTTTCCTTTCTTTTCAATTTTTCTCAGAGGATTACTAAATGGTGGAGTTGAGTAATACCAATGAAGCGTACATTAAGTTGTTCATTAGGGCTGTACAAGAACAATTCCAAAGGTTGAATGCGAGGATGGATGAAATTCAATCCCCTTCCAATTCTAGAGAACCACCAAGGAGGCGGGTTGTTGAAGAGGAAGAGGAGTTGTCTGATTTTCACGAGTCACCAATTCGGAGAAATCAACCACCATGGAGGCAAGACAATGATCTTGGAGGAGTAAAGTTGAGGATCCCTTCATTCCAAAGTAAGAATTATCCAAAAACTTATTTAGAATGGGAGAGAAAGGTTGAACATGTTTTTGGTTGTCACACTTATTCGGAGGAAAAAAAAGTGAAGTTAGCGGCTGTGAAATTCACCAACTATGCTATTATTTTGTGGGAACAACTACAAGTGAGTCGACAGCGAAGTGGAGAAAGACTCATCCACACTTGGGAGGAGATGAAAGTTGTAATGCGTAAGAGGTTCATTTCTAGCCACTATTATCGTGATTTGTTCCTCAAGTTGCAGGGTTTGAAAAAAGGGGCCATGAGTGTTGAGGAGTATCACAAAGAGATGGAGATCATCATGATTTAGGTGAATATTGATGAGTAGAGAGATTCCACCATGTAAAGGTTTGTGAATGGACTCAACCATGAAATTCGGGACATAGTGGACATGCACCGCTACTTGGACATAGAGGATCTACTTCACATGGCTACCAAAGTGGAGAGGCAAGTAAAGGCAAGAAATATGCACCCTACATCTTATAGTAATGATTCTAGACCTTCTTTAAAGTTTAAAGATTCCAAACCACAAGAGCTTGTAAGGGAACACAAAACTGATTCAAAGGATTTTCCCAAACCAAAACCATTCTTACCGGAATCCAAAGGTAAAATGGAGGGTAAGGTTGTTTCCAAATAATGAGATATAAAATGTTTTAAATGTGAAGGATTTGGACATATTTCCTCACAATTCCCAAACAAGAGGACAATGATTATTTTAGATGATGGAGATGTTCTTAGTGCTATCTCAATAAAAGATGAAATTCCATCACTTGAGGATGATTCGGATGTGGAAGTAGAAAGCCCCGTACATGGAGAAATGCTTGTGGCAAGGCGTGCTTTGAGTGCTCAACCCAAAGGAGAACATGATCAAGAGAAAAGGGAGCACATTTTTCATAATAGATGCCTCGTCAAAGATAAGGTATGTAGTATGATTATTGATGGGGGTAGTTATACAAATGTAGCAAGTGGTTTGATGGTTGATAAATTGGGATCGACTATGACTAGACATCCTAGGCCTTATAGATTGCAATGGTTAAATAATAGTGGAGATGTCAAAGTGAATAATAAAGCTCAAGTTCCATTTTCTATTGGGAAGTATGAAGACAAGGTGATGTGTGATGTTGTTCCAATTCATGCTAGTCATATCTTGTTGGGAAGACCTTGAAAATTTGATAGGAGGTTCACACATGATGGATACACCAATCGATATTCTTTTGAGTATAATGGGAGGACGGTTATTCTTACACCATTGAGGCCTTTGCAATATTATGAAGACCAAGTGAGGATTGAGAGAGATTGTGAGAAGAGAGAAAAAGAAAAGAGAGAAAAAAATAGAGAGAATGAGAAGAGTGGAAAAATAAAGAGTGAAAAGGAGTGTTGAGTGAAAGTAAAAAAAATGAGGGAAATAAAAGAGTTGAAAGAAAGAGTAAAAATAAGAGTGAAAATAAGAGTGTTGAGGGAAAAGTGAGCTTATTTTTAGGAAAAAGAGAGATAGAGAGAGCTTTAGATGGGGAGGAAACTCTCGTGATTCTATGCAAGGGAGAATGTTTTACCACTAACTCTCCTAACCCTTCAATTCCTTCTAGTGTTATGTTCATTTTTCTGGAATTTGGTGATGTGTTTCCGGAAGAAATTCCCGATGGATTACCTCCCTTGCAGAGTATCAAGCACCACATCGACTTCCTCTCTGGAGAAACACTTCTCAATCAAAAAGATTATCGGGCTAACCAGGAGGAGACTCGAGAAATCCAATGGCAAGTGGAAGAATTTCTAAGGGATTTGTTTGAGAGAGCTTGAGTCCGTGTGCCGTACCGGTATTCCTTGTCCCAAAAAAAGATGGTAAGTGGAGAATGTGTGTTTATTGTCGAGATATCAAAAAAATCATAATAAAGTATCATTATCCCATACCTCATTTGTATGATATGCTTGATGAACTACATGGTGCATGCTTGTTTACAAAAATTTACCAAAGGAGTGGATACCATCAAATTAGAATGAAAGAGGGAGATGATTGGAAAACTGCATTTAAAACTAAGTTTGGACTGTATTAATGGATAGTTATGCCTTTTGGACTAACTAACGCCCCTAGTACATTCATGAAATTAATTAATCATGTTTTCCATCCATTCATTGGGAAATTTGTGGTTGTGTATTTTGATGACATCCTTATTTATTCTAAGAGCCTTGATAAACATCATGAACATTTGAAACATGTTTTTGAGAATCCTTGGAAAATTTGGTTGTTTTCAAACTTGAAAAAATGTACATTTTGTTTAAATTCGGTTGTTTTCCTTGCTTTTGTGGTAGGATCTGATGGCCTGAGGGTTGATGAAGAGGAGGTGAAGGTGATTCAGGAATGACCAACACCAAAGAATGACAACGAGCTGAGGATCTTCCATGGACTTTCGATTTTTTACTGAAGGTTCATGAGAGACTTTTCAAACATTGAGGCACCATTGAAAGAGTTGGTCAAGAAAGGGGTGAGATTCATGATGCGGATCATGGTGCACACAAGCAGCAAGGAGTTGAGGGTGATCATGGCATTGACCGTGAAAGGAACATTAATGGAAAAGACCCATGGCATGGGATTGGTGGCCCAATGACAAGAGGAAGAATGAGGAGGATGAGAGAGGCTTTACATGGCCTCATTTTGAAATTACAAGAGGAGGCCCAACATGCATGCATGGGAGGAGCAAATGGGCCTTTAATCACACTTATTAAAGCCCAAAAGTGAACCTAAAAGGACCACCCATATGCTTCCACGAAATTCAATCCACTTGCATGAAGGAAATCTCCAATGTCAAAAGTGGTGGGCCCCTTGTCTCCAAATCCATGGTGGGAATCTTCAAAGTCTTTGGGGTGGTTCCTAAAAGTCTTCTTTAGAGATATCTTGTCCCCTAAAGTCATGGACATGTGTAAACAAAGTCAAATTCGTGGGATAGGCTTTAGACTTTTGTGGGATAGGTAGTTTGACATGTATTCCTCTCATTTGGCTATAAATAGCCACCTCTTGTACCCCCTTGAAGGTTAATTTCGAATTTGAGAGTTTCTAGCATTATTATGCTTGTGTTTCTTGTGTTCTTAGGTGAATGCAAGTAAGGCTCATCAAAGGAGTGATCAACCTTTGTGGCGCTTTATAATTAGAGTTTCAAGGGGCAAGTCTCCTTGGGGTCCTAATTGATCATCCCCTTCCCCTTTTATTCCTATAGCATTTCTTTTAATTTTCATTCCCCTCTTTTTTCTTCGCTTGTGTTTCCGCATTTTTGCCAACGAATACCGCACTCATATACGGTATCATATCATTTGGTATCAGAGGAAGGCAACGGAAACCAGGTTCTTTCATTTCTATTTCTCCCATCTTTTTTTTTCTCCCCCTTCTTCCGTTTTCTGCCATCACCCATTCTGGACGGAACTTTCTTCCATATTTTCGTCTGCTTTCTCTTTGAGTTTCTGGGCGTATAATATGTCATTATAATAGTTCAGAATCTCATCTTTCTTCTCGATTTGGAAACACTAAAATCTGACACCTATATTTGGAGATATAGCCGAATCAATTCGTGCTACAGTTTCACCCTTGTGAAATCTAACAATCTCCAAGGCGGATTTCCATTTGAGTTTGAAGTTCAAGTTATCACAACCATTTACATCATTGCAATCAGATTAGTACATTTTCCATTTGTTGTACTTTGAGCATGAAAAGCGCACTCTTTGCAATTCTTGTTTGTTGAGTAGCAAAAAAAAAAAAAATCAAAAAAAAAAAAAATCAATCAAAAAAAAAAAATACAAAAAAAAAGGGAAGCTGCTCATTTGAAACATTGCGTTTGCTCATATGTCATAAATTTGATTGCAATTTTCTTATCCATCATCTTCTTTCCTTCATCCATATCCAACCTTCTTCTATAACCGTTTCTCCCATTTACCCCCCCCCCCACGTTTCTTGGACCTCATTGATTCAAACCCTTTTAAAATTTCTGATTTTTAAAGATTGCCATGAAATGATTGCTTCTACTAGTTGTCTTCTTGATTCTATTTAAGAACACTTGTAGGAACCAAGTTGTTGTGCTAGAAAGTGTGAGGAACCTTTTGAGAGATAAAAAAAAAGAGAAAGAGTGTGTGAGGAATTAAAAAAAATGGCAAGTGAGGGAGAAAGAAGTGAGATCGACATTAAATTATTCATGAAAGCAGTCGCTGACCAGTTTACAAGATTGAATGCTAGGTTGGATGATATACAAAGTTCCTCATCTTCAAAGGCTCCAAGAAGGCAAGAAATTCATGAAGGTGATGATGAGTACTCCGATTTCGAAGAATCAATTCCTAGGCGAGGGCAACGTGCTGCTTGGAGAGATAGTGACTTGGGAAGCATCAAAGTGACACTTCCACCCTTTCAAGGGAAGAGTGACCCAGAACTTTATTTGGAGTGGTAGCGGAAGGTTGACCATGTGTTTGGACTTCACAACTACTCGGAGGAGAAGAAGGTAAAATTGGCAGCCCTTGAGTTCAATGACTATGCAAGTATTTGGTGGGACCAATTACAAGTAAGTCGACGACGAAATGGAGAAAGGCCAATTCGAACATGGGAAGAAATGAAGATAGTAATGCGTAAAAGGTACATTTCTAGTCATTACTATCGAGACTTACATTTGAAGTTACAAAAACTTGTGCAAGGTTCCATGTGTGTGGAGGAATACTACAAGGAAATGGAGATATCAATGATTCGAGCCAATTTGGAGGAGGATCGCGAAGCTACCATGGCAAGGTTCATCAATGGCTTGAATCCGGCAATTAGAGATGTGGTGGAACTACAGACCTACATTGACATGGAGGAGTTGCTACATAAGGCAGTAAAGGTCGAAAAACAACTACATTCTCGGAGAATTCAAGTAAGTTCCCATAATTTTTGGAAGGATAACCGGAAAGATCCAAAATCAATTTCTAAGTGGAATGAAACGAAACTAAGGGATTCTAAATTTGTTCCAAAACAAAGAGACGAGGCCAAAAATAAGTTCTTCCCCACTGATTCAAAAGGAAAAATGGACACAAATTTCCCTTCTAAATCTCGTGATATAAAGTGTTTTAAGTGTCAAGGACATGGTCATATTGCATCTCAATGTCCAAACAAAAGGGCCATGATTATTTTGGATAATGGAGACATCCTTAGTGAGCACTCTAGCGATGATGAGATTCCATCTTTGGAGGAGGGTTCCGATGTAGAAGTTGAAGAACCCGTACATGGAGATGCATTGGTGGCAAGAAGAGCTTTAAACATTCAACCCAAAGATGATCATGATGAGGAGCAACGGGAACATATTTTTCATACGAGATGCCACATCAAGGAGAAGGTATGTAGTATGATCATTGATAGTGGAAGTTGTACCAATGTGGCGAGTACATTGTTGGTGGAAAAGTTGAGTTTGCCTACTCTAAGGCATACTAGACCCTATAGATTGCAATGGTTGAATGATAGTGGAGAAGTGAGGGTCACAAAACAAGCCATAGTTTCTTTTTCCATTGGAAAATATCATGATGAGGTGTTGTGTGATGTTGCTCCGATGCAAGCTGGACATTTGCTACTAGGGAGACCATGGCAATTTGATAGGAGGGTGATGTATGATGGCTATGCTAACCGCTTCTCTTTTCATTTCAGCGGTCGAAAGATTGTTTTGACTCCTCTAAGTCCCATACAAGCATATGAAGATCAAGTGAGGATAGAGAAAGAATACAAAAAGAAAAAAGAAATGAGTGAAAAAGATAGTGGGAAAAATAAAATTTTGAGTGATAAAAAAGAGAGTGATGAGTTGATGAAAAAGGAAATGAGAGAAAAAAATGAAAAGAGTGGAAAAATTAAGAGTGAAAAAGGAGAGTCAAGTGGCATAAAAAGAAATGAGGGAAATCAAAGAGATGAAAACAAGAGTGATGAGCGAAAGGTGAGTTTATTTTCTGGAAAAAGTGAGATGAAAGGTGCTTTATTGAGCGGGAAGGTGTTCTTACTCATTAGTAAGGATGCCTACCTTGCAACTAATGAACTTCACCATTCTTTGCCTTCTTGTGTTGTGTCTTTGCTACAGGAATTTGGTGATTTGTTTCCTAAAGAAACACCCGATGGACTACCCCCTTTGAGAGGCATTGAGCATAGGATTGACTTCATACCCGGTGCTGCAATTCCAAATAGGCCAGCATATAGAGCTAATCCGGAAGAGACTAGAGAGATCCAGTGTCAAGTTGAAGAACTCATGAAGAAAGGATTAGTAAGGGAAAGCATGAGTCCCTGCGCCGTTCCGGTGATCCTAGTACCCAAGAAAGATGGAACATGGCGGATGTGTGTGGATTGTCGCGCCATCAACAAAATAACAGTTAAGTACCGTTATCCCATCCCTCGACTTGATGACATGCTTGATGAATTACATGGGGCCTCTTTGTTTTCAAAAATTGATCTTAAAAGTGGATACCACCAAATTCGAATGAAAGAAGGAGATGAGTGGAAAACTGCTTTTAAAACTAAGTTTGGTTTGTATGAGTGGTTAGTTATGCCATTTGGTTTAACTAATGCACCAAGTACATTCATGAGCTTAATGAACCATGTCCTTCGTTCATTCATTGGAAAATTTGTGGTTGTCTATTTTGATGATATCTTAGTGTATAGCAAATCATTAGACAACCATGTTGAACACTTGCGTTTGGTGTGTGAGACCCTTAAACAAAACCAACTTTATGCCAATCTTCAAAAATGTTCCTTTTGCATGGATTCTGTTGTGTTTCTTGGCTTTGTTGTAGGGGCGGAAGGGATTCGTGTGGATGATGAAAAGATCAAAGCAATTCAGGAGTGGCCCACACCGAAGAGTGCAACCGAGGTTAGAAGTTTTCATGGATTGGCAAGCTTTTATAGGAGGTTTGTAAAGGATTTTTCATCCATCGCTGCACCTCTTAATGAACTTGTAAAGAAACATGTGGTCTTTAAATGGGGTGAAAAACAAGAAAAAGCTTTTAACACACTCAAAGAAAAATTGGTCAATGCTCCCCTTTTAAGGCTACCCGATTTCACCAAAGTCTTTGAAATTGAGTGTGATGCATCGGGAGTTGGAATTGGTGCTGTTTTGACTCAAGAGTCACGTCCAATTGCTTACTTTAGTGAGAAATTGAACGGGGCAGCATTAAATTATTCAACTTACGATAAAGAACTTTATGCTTTGAAACGAACCCTGGAAACATGGCAACATTACTTATGGCCTAAAGAGTTTATTATTCATTCTGACCATGAAAGCCTTAAGTATTTGAAGTCCCAAGGTAAGTTGAATCGGCGGCATGCATCTTGGCTGGAATTCATTGAGACTTTCCCCTACGTGATCAAGCACAAAAAAGGTAAGGAAAATGTGGTTGCTGATGCTCTTTCACGAAGGTATTCACTTCTTACTTCTCTTCATTCTAGATTACTTGGACTTGAGTTACTAAAGGGAATGTATGAAAATGATGGAGATTTTTCTAAAATTTGGACATCTTGTGAAAAACATGGTTTTAAAGACTATTACAAAAATGACGGGTTTCTTTTCAAAAGGGATAAATTGTGCATTCCAAATTGTTCAACTCGAGAATTGCTTGTAAAAGAAACTCATGGGGGTGGTTTGATGGGGCATTTTGGGGTTGATAAAACACTAGCTACTTTGCATGAACATTTTTATTGGCCAAGCATGAGAAAAGATGTTATTGCAATTTGTGCTAGGTGTGTCACTTGTAAGCATGCAAAGTCCAAGGTTCAACCAAATGGATTGTATTCCCCCTTGCCCGTTCCATCCCATCCTTGGACCGACATCTCTATGGATTTTGTGTTGGGATTGCCTCGATCCCAATCGGGAAGAGATAGCATTTTTGTTGTCGTGGATCGCTTTAGCAAAATGGCCCATTTCATTGCATGCTCAAAAACTAATGATGCTATACATATAGCAGATTTGTTTTTCAAAGAAATTGTGAGATTACATGGACTGCCCAAAACCATTGTAAGTGATAGGGATGTGAAATTCCTTAGCCACTTTTGGAGGACATTGTGGAATAAATTGGGAACTAAATTATTGTTCTCAACTGTTGCACATCCTCAAACTGATGGGCAAACTGAAGTGGTGAATAGGACTCTTTCTACCTTATTGCGTGCAATAATTCAAAAAAATCTAAAGAATTGGGAAAAATGTTTGCCACACATAGAGTTTGCATATAACCGAGTAGTTCATTCCACTACTAACTTCTCACCTTTTGAGATTGTATATGGATTTAATCCAATGACTCCATTAGATATTCTTTCATTGCCTACTAATGAGGTTGTTGATCTCGTAGGTGATGAGAAGGCCAAATTTGTTCGGGATTTACATGCCAAGGTGAAAGCCAACATTGAAAGAAGAAATGAACACTATGCAAAGCAAGCAAACAAGGGTAGGCATAAGGTTGTACTAGAACCTGGAGATTGGGTGTGGGTGCATTTGAGGAAGGAAAGGTTCCCGGAGCAAAGAAAATCAAAACTTCAGTCACGAGGAGATGGTCCATTTCAAGTTTTAGAAAGAATCAATGATAATGCCTACAAGATTGACTTGCCCAGCAGGTATGGAAACGTGAGTGCTACCTTTAATATTTCTGATCTCTCTCCTTTTGAATATGCAGATTCGAGGACGAATCCTTTTGAAGAGGGAGGGGATGATGCGGATCATGGTGCACACAAGCAGCAAGGAGTTGAGGGTGATCATGGCATTGACCGTGAAAGGAACATTAATGGAAAAGACCCATTGCATGGGATTGGTGGCCCAATGACAAGAGGAAGAATGAGGAGGATGAGAGAGGCTTTACATGGCCTCATTTTGAAATTACAAGAGGAGGCCCAACATGCATGCATGGGAGGAGCAAATGGGCCTTTAATCACACTTATTAAAGCCCAAAAGTGAACCTAAAAGGACCACCCATATGCTTCCACGAAATTCAATCCACTTGCATGAAGGAAATCTCCAATGTCAAAAGTGGTGGGCCCCTTGTCTCCAAATCCATGGTGGGAATCTTCAAAGTCTTTGGGGTGGTTCCTAAAAGTCTTCTTTAGAGATATCTTGTCCCCTAAAGTCATGGACATGTGTAAACAAAGTCAAATTCGTGGGATAGGCTTTAGACTTTTGTGGGATAGGTAGTTTGACATGTATTCCTCTCATTTGGCTATAAATAGCCACCTCTTGTACCCCCTTGAAGGTTAATTTCGAATTTGAGAGTTTCTAGCATTATTATGCTTGTGTTTCTTGTGTTCTTAGGTGAATGCAAGTAAGGCTCATCAAAGGAGTGATCAACCTTTGTGGCGCTTTATAATTAGAGTTTCAAGGGGCAAGTCTCCTTGGGGTCCTAATTGATCATCCCCTTCCCCTTTTATTCCTATAGCATTTCTTTTAATTTTCATTCCCCTCTTCTTTCTTCGCTTGTGTTTCCGCATTTTTGCCAACGAATACCGCACTCATATACGGTATCATATCAATTCAAGTGGGTAAAAGCTCAAGAATATTCCTTATCCACACTCAAAGGTAAGTTGACCAATTCATCTCTCTTAATTCTACCTGAATTTTCTAAATTTTTTAATGAAAGAATCTAAGCCTATCGCATACTTTAGTGAGAAGATTAATGGGGTTTCATTGTACTACTATACCTATGACAAGGAATTGTATGCTCTCAAAAGAACTTTAGAAAACTGGCAACATTAATTGTGGCCAAAGGAATTTGTGATTCATTCAGATCATGAAATCCTAAAATTTCTTAAGTCACAAGGAAAGTTGAATAGGTGGCATGCAAGATGGCTTGAATTCATTGAAACATTTCCTTACATAATTAAGCATAAACAAGGAAAAGAAAATGTTTTCGCTGATGCTTTGTCTAGGAGATACTCTCTTATCACTTCTATGCGTGCTAAAATACTTGGGTTTCGAAATGTTGAAAAGCATGTATGAGAATGATGTGGATTTTTCTGAAATTTGGAAGTTGTGTAAAAAACATGGGAAAAGTGATTTTTACAGACATGATGGATTTATTTTTCGTAAAAATAAATTTTGTGTTCCATCTTGTTCCATGTGTGAATTTCATGTTATAGAAACTCATGGTTGTGGATTAATGGGGCATTTTGGGGTCGAGAAATTTTTTTCCTTGTTGAGGGAACATTTTTATTGGCCTCACATGCATAGGGATGTGGTTAGTGTTTGTGGAAATTGTAATGTGTGTAAACAAGAAAAGTCAAAAGTGCTTCCACATGGCTTATACACCCCTTTTCCCATTTCTTCTCATCCTTGGGTTGATATTTCAATGGATTTTGTGCTCATCTTGCCAAGATCACAATCAGGCAAGGATTGCATCTTTGTGGTGGTAGACAGGTTTAGTAAAATGGATCATTTTTTTGCTTGTTCTAAAACTAATGATGCAACTCATATCGCTGATTTTTTTAGGGAACTTGTTAGGTTTCATGGCTTACCCAAGAGTATTGTGAGTGATAGGGATGTCAAATTCCTTAGTCACTTTTGGAGAACATTGTGGAACAAACTTAGAACCAAACTTTTGTTCTCCACCACTGCACACCCACAAAAAAATGGTCAAATGGAGGTGGTCAATAGGACACTTTCCACATTGTTGCGTTCCATCCTTATAAAAAATCTGAAACATTGGGAAAGATGTCTTCCGCACATTGAGTTTTCTTATAATCGAGTAGTTCACTCCACTACTAATGCTTCACCGTTTGAAGTTGTGTATGATTTTAACCCATTAAATCCACTCGATATTTTACCTTTGACTACTAATAAATTTTATAATCTTGAAGGTTAAAATAAGGAAAAGTTTGTGTAGGAGTTCCATGCAAAGGTAAAGGCCAACATTGAGCAGAAGAATGAACAAGTAGCGAAGCATGCCAGCAGAGGTCGACGAAAAATGGTGTTTCAACCTGGAGATTGGGTGTGGGTACACTTGAGGAAGGAGAGGTTCCCGGAGCAACGAAAGTCAAAACTTTATCCATGAGGATATGGTCCTTTAAAAGTCTTATAGAAGATCAATGATAATACCTACAAGATTGAGTTACCCGATAGGTATGGGAATGTTAGTGCCACCTTTAATGTTGCTGATCTTTCTCCCTTTGAATTTTCAGATTCGAGGATGAATCCTTTTGAGGAGTGAGGAGATGAGGAGGATCATGTCACACATGGGCATCGCAGGTTTGGAGGTGTACTTGATGAGGAGGATGAAATGCACACAAATGGACAAGACCCATTGTGTGGAATCAGAGGCCCAATGACAAGGGAGCGGACCAAGAGAATGAAGGAGGCCTTAAATGGGTTAATCATGGAATTCCAAGAGGAGGCCCAACACCCTTGATTAGGGGAAGTATACAGGTATATAATTACATTAATTAAGGCCCAAAAATTCTTTTAAAAATTCATCCCAAGTGGTGCTATGAATTTTCAAGCCTACCCCACCATGGAATCTTCAAAGTCAAAAGGTGGTGGGTTACTTGTCTTTACTTTTCCAAAAGGGTGTGATACTTGTCTCCTAAAGTCATGGGAAAATTCCAAAGTTTTAAAAGTCATCATTTAGGGTTTTTAAATTATGGAAACTAGGCATTAGACTATTTTAAAGATCCACCCAATGTGTGATTCGAATTTCAAGTTTCTTTGGCTATAAATAGCCACCCCCTTGTACTCTTTGGACATCATGAATGAAGTTAATGTTATTATGGTGAGTTTTTCTTGAAAACTTTGTGTTCTTGATTAATTATTAACTTATAAAAGGATTGGTCATCCTTTGCAGCGTCTTGTGGCTAGAGTTCTTAGAGAAAAGTTCTCTTTGGGTTCTACCTTGACCATTTCCCCCTTCCTTCTCATTTTCACTATCTGCACACCATCATTCACTTATTTTCTTGCTGTGATTCGGGTGCTCAGGGAAAGAACATTATACAAGGTTCCTAGGATACTTCCTAGTGGTTCTTGCATCGCGTATCAGACCTAATGGGCCTAATGGGCTTAATGAGCCTAAGTGGCCGAATCGACCTAATGGGCCAATTGGGCCTAAGTGCCTAATGGGTCTAATGGGCCTAATGGGATTAATCGGTCGAATGGGTCCCCTGGGACAAAGTGAGAGAATGGGACTAAGAGGCCTAACTTTCCTAATGGTCTAAATGGGACTATTGGGCCTTAGTGGCCTAATGGGTCCTAATGGGGCCATTAAGTCCAATTCAGCCTAATGGGCCTAATGGGCTTAATGGGTCGCATGAACCTGTTCGGCCTAAGTGGCCAAATGGGCCTAATGAGCCTAATGGGATTAATATGATTATTGGGCCTAAGTGGCCTAATGGTCTTATTATGGTCAATTCGACCTAATGAGCGGAATGACCGAATTGGCCTAATGGACCTAATGGGCCTAATAGGCCTAATGGGTCTAAGGGGCCTAATGAGACTAAGTGGATGAATGGGCCTAAGTGGCCTAAGTGTCCTAATGGGATTAGGTGGCCTAATGGGCCTAATGGGCCTAATGGGCCTAATGGGTCTAATGGGCCTAATGGGCCTAAGTGGCCTAATGGACCTAAGTAGCCTAAGTGACCTAATGGGCCTATTGGGCCTAAGTGACCTAATAGGAATAATGGGACCAATGTCCTAATTGGCCTAATGGGCCTAAGGGGCCCAATGGGTCTCATGGGTCCAAGGGACCTAATGGGCCTAAGTGGCCTAAGTGACCTAATAGGCCTAATGAGCCTATTGGTCCTATAGGGCCTAAGTGTCCTAATGGGCCTAATAGTCTAATTAGCCTAATGGGCCTAGGGGCCCAAGGGGCCTAGTGGACATAATGGGCCTAATGGGTCTAATGGACATAAGTGTCCTAATGGGCCTAAGTGGCCTAATGGGCATATTAGGCCAATTGGGCCTAAGTGGTCTAATGGGGCCATTGGGCTTGATGGGCCTAATGGGCACATTATGGATAATTCCACCTAATGGGCCTAAGTGGATTAATGGTTCAAAGTGGCCCATGTTGGCTAATGGGACTATTGGGTCCAATGGGTCTAAGTGGTCTAAGTTGCCAAATGGGCCAAATGGGTCCAATGGGTCTAAGTGGCCTAATGGCCCTAAGTGGCCTAAGTTGCCTAATGGGCCTAATGGGTCTAATGGGATTAATGCATCCAATGGGTCTAAGTGGCCTAATGGGCCCTGATGGCCTAAGTTGCCTAATGGGCCTAATGGGTCCAATGGGTCTAAGTGCTCAAATTTGCCTAATTGGCCTAAGTTGCCTAATGGGTCTAATGGGTCTAATGGGTCTAATGGGCCTAAGTGGCCTAATCGGCCTAATGAGTCTAATGGGCATAATGGACTGAATGGATTGAATGGGCCTAAGTGGTCTAATGGGATGAATGGGTCGAATGGGCCTAAGTGGCCTAATGGGCCTAAGTGGCCTAAGTTCCCTAATGGCCATGATGGGTCCAATAGGACTAAGTGTCCTAATAGGCCTAAGTGGCCTATGCTTTCTTATGGGCCCCATGGACATAATGGTCCCAATGGGCCTAATGAGTCCAACGGACCTAAGTGGCCAAAGTTACCTAATGTGCCCAATAGACCGAATGGGCCTAATGGGACTAATAGGTCCAATGGACCTAAGTGTCCTAAGTTGCCTAATGGGCCGAAGTGGCCTAATGGGCTTAAGGGGCCTAAGTGTCCTAACGGGTCGAATGGGACTAAGTGGCCTAATGGGTCCAATGGGCCTAAGTGGCCTAAGTTGCCTAATGGGCCAAATTGGCCTAATGGGCCTAAGTGGCATAATTTGACTAATGGGCCTAATAGGCCTAATGGGTCTAATGGGCCTAATGGGTCTAATAGGCCTAAGTATTCTAAGGGGCCTCAGTAGCCTAAGTTGTCTAATGGGCCTAATGGGCCTAAGTGTCCTAAGTTTCCTAATGGGCCTAATGGTCCTAATGCGACTAATGATTCTAATGGGCCTAAGTGGATTAATGTGCCTAATAGTCTAATGAGCCTAATGGGTCAAATGGGTCGAATGGAACTAAGTGGTCGAATGGGACTAAGTGGCCTAAGTGGACTAATGGGACTGATGGTTCCAATGGGACTAAGTGTCCTAATGAGCCTAAGTGGCCTAAGTTTCCTAATGGGCCCAATTCGCCTAGTGGGCATAAGTACCCTAATGGGATTAAGTGGGTTAAGTGGCCTAATTAGCCTAATGGGAATAAGTACACTAATGGGCCTAATGGGACTAAGTGGCCTAATGGTAATAATTTGATAATGAGACTAATGGGCCTATGTTCAGTGATTTATGAAACTTGGTTGACAATAAAATCCAAAGGGGGAATTTTTAGAACTAAGCTAATGACGAAGGTGTTTGTTTTCATGTGTTTTATTTTGTTGTCAAGGAAAGATTTTGAAGAAATAAAATCACCTCACTTTTTATTTGGTGGAACTCATATTGGCCATTGTTTTCAAAAGAATCGGACTCACTTTGTCCATCATAACGAGGCAAATTTGTTTGAAAGAAAAGGAACTGATCAGACTTGTCTTGGGTTTGATATGTGAAAATATCATAATGATGAATTGATCATTATCTGGAAGGAGAGAATAGGGTGCATGGAGAATGAATCTTTTTGTAAGTAAATGTTTATCAGATTCACACTACATATGGTATGAAAGAAGTTCTTGTTTTGATGAATTATTATAGTTTGCTGACCATGATAAAATTAAATGTGACTATGCTTTACTGATTCTTATTTCATAAATCATAATTTTATTGGAGAACTTATGATGAAAGCTTGATATAAGAAAGTGAAAAATGGGTATTCCAAATCATATCCAGATTTATCATATCTAGGTGGAAGAGAAGAATGAGATGATTCCAATTGAAAAGGAATTGTTCCCAGTGCAATAAAATTTGGGCTAAGAAGGAAAGAAAGAAGAAAGTGAGGATCATAATCAGAATGATCGTGCCCAAAATGATCATTATCTGGTACTATAACATCCTATTATCTATATTATTAATAATAAAACTTTCGTACCCAGGATGATCATACTCAGGCTCAGGAAGAAAAATATCATACCCAATATGATTGTATTCAAGCCAACCGTTCTCAGAAAGATCATACTCTGGACAATCATATTCAGAGAAGGAATTACTTGAGGATGATGATTGAAAAGAGAAGGAAATAATGAGATCAATAATATAGTAAAACATTTCAAAAGGGTTGAATTACTTTGTAAGTTTCAATTAGGTCAACGATCATTGTATCAGAGTGGAATTGTTTTATATTTTCAAGTGGGTCAATAGAAGAAGTGAATAAGTAAAAGTGGTTTGAAAGAAAAGTTTGCTGGATGTGAAATTGAGGGGGAGATCGAAAATCAAAAGAATTATCATATTCAACATTCATAAGGAGAAGTGAAAGTTTTAGAAGAATTGATAAGCTTTGAGAAGAGTGATGGAGTTAAAATACACCCCAGATTTTAGGGGAAATTGAGATTAGGGTGAATTTGATTAAGCGGGATTTTTTTGGATTCTTGCCAAAGCATCTCGAGGGTCACCTATAAAAGGAGAAATGTATGTTGTGCTTGAGGTGGATATATGTACTATTCACGAGAGAGAAGCTCTCAGTTTTAGAGGGAAGAAAAAGGTTTTGTATTTGCTTTTGTTGAAGAAGTTTTGATGGATTGAAGTGAAAGAGAAGAAACAAGATCACAGAATTGTATTCAGCTGATCATTGTAATCATTGTTTATCGTACTCAGCTGATTATTGTATCCATCTTGCCAATCGTATTCGACTGATCATCGTATCGGGTTGTATTAATCAGATCGTGATTTCCATACTGGGTCTTCCAGATTGAGGAAGATGGAGAATTGAAGTAGTGTTGATTCATCTCTATCTCATTCTATAAAAGTTATACTTTTCATAATAGGGAATATCCTACTGAGCAGAATCATATCAAGAAGAATCGTATCAGGGAGAATCGTACTCGAAGGAATCAAACTGGGAAAATCAGACTTGATTTTTTTCTTAACAAAGTCCAGAAAGTTCTTACCATCTTCTGCGTAAGAAATTGAAGAAGTGTTTTAAATTGAATACATTTGTGTAATTGAAAAGAAGAACATGTAACATGAGTTGTTTCACAATCATTGCATTACCCTATTTATGCTAAGAGGTTGTACATCCACTATTGGATTGTTAACATAGTGCTACACAAGTGAAAGAGTATATCCTACTCGTTGTAATCTGATGATTGTTTTCTAGTGGATTGTGTGGTATTGAAACACTTCAATACTATACCAAGGGTCCTAATGGGCCTAATGGGCCTAATGGGCCTAAGTGGTCGAATGGGCTTAACTGGACTAAGTGTCCTAATGGTCCCAATGGGCCTAATAGACCTAATGGGCCTAATTGGTCTAAGGGGCCTAATGGGCCCCATGGGCCAATTTGGCCTAACTGGCCTAAGTGGCCTAATAGACCGAATGGGCCTAAGTGACCTAATAAGCCTAACAGGCCTAAGTGGCCTAATGGGCCCAATGGGTAGAATGGGACCAACTTTCCTAACTGGCCTAACTGTTCTAATGGGCCCAATGGGCCTAAGGGGCTTATGTGGCCGATTGGGCCTAACTGGCATAAGTGTCAGCCTAATGGGCCTAATGCATCGAAGTGGACTCAGTGGCCTAACTGGCCCAATGGGCCTAACAAGCCTAATGGGCAGAATGGGCCAAACTATCCTAACTCGCATAAGGGGCCCTAAGGGTCTAATGTGTTAAATGGGCCTAAATAGCCAAAGTGGCCTACTGGGCCCAATGAGCCTAATGGGCCTAACTGGAAAAAGTGGCCTAATGGGACTAACTGGTCTAAGTGGTCTAATGGGATGAATGGGCCTAAGTGGCATAATGGGCCTAATGAGCCCAATGGGACTAACTAGACAAAGTGTCTAAATGGTCCTAATGGTCCTAATGGGACTAAGTGAAAAAATGGGCCTAATGGGCCTAAGGGGCTAATGGGACTAAGGGGCCTAATGGGCCTAAGTGACATAATGGCCTAATGGGCCTAAGTGGACAAATGGGCCTAAGTGGGCTAAGTGATCTTAGTGGCCTAATTGGCCTAATGGCCCTAAGTGGTGTAATGGGACTAATGGGCCTAAGTGGTGTCATGGGCCTAATGGGAATAATGGGCCTAAGTAGCCTAAGTTGCCAAATGGGCCAAAGTGGCTTAATAGGCCTAAGTGGCTTAATAGGCCTAAGCGGCCTCATGGGCCTAAGTGGTATAATGGGATGAATGGGCCTAAGTTTCCTAATGGGCCTAATGGGCCTCAGTGTCCTAATGGGCCTAATAGGCCTAAGTGGTTGAAGCTGCCTAATGGGTCTAAGCGGCCTAATGGGCCTAAGTGGAGTAATGGGCCTAAGTGACCTAATGGGCCTAAGTGGCCTAATGGGTCTAAGGGGCCTAATGGGACTAAGTGGCCTAATGGGCCTAATGGGTCTAAGCGGCCTAATGGGCCTAAGTGGAGTAATGGGCCTAAGTTACCTAATGGGCCTAAGTGGCCTAATGGGTCTAAGGGGCCTAATGGGCCTAAGTGGCCTAATGGGCCTAATGGGCGCATGTGGCCTAATGGACCTAACTGACCTAATGGGACTAAGTGACCTAATGGGAATAATGGGCCTAAGTGGCCTAATGGGCCTAATGGGCCTAAGTGGCCTAAGTGTTCTAATGAGCATAATGGGCCTTAGTGGCCTCATGGGCCTCAGTGGCCTAATGGGCATGAGGGGCCTAAGTGGCCTAATGGGCCTAATGGGCCTTAGTGGCATAAGTTCCTAAGTGTAATAATGAGACTAATGGGCCTAAGTGGCCGAATGTGACTCAGTGGAGTAATTGGCCTAATGGGCCTAAGTGGCTGAAGTGGCCTAATGGGTCTAATGGGTGTAAGTGGCCTAATAGGCCTAATGGGCCTAAGTGTCTTAATAGAACTTATTGGTATAATTGGAAAAAGTGTCCTAACTGTAATAATGGGTCAAATGGGCCTAAGTGGTCCAATGGGCTTAAGTGACCCAAATGGCCTAAGTGGCTGAATGGGCCTAATGGGCTTAAGTGGCCTAATGGGCCTCAAGAGCCTAATGGGCCTTAGTGGCTGACAGATCTAATATTTTCATATTTATACATACATTTTTAAATTATTTAATCCCTTCCCATTAATCAATTTTATCTTATTTTCATCATTTGATGACTTTTGGTGAGTTTTGAGCTTAAGTGTGAAAGTTGGTTAATTATGGACATTTAACAGTTTTATGTTACCTATGTATTTTGAGTATAACTCCAACAATATTCATCCAATGCACGTGATTAATTTTTTTTAGGATGACATTATTTGTGTTCTACATATAAGTCTTCATGACCCAAAGCCAATTCGAACTCCAACAAGCAAAAACAAATCGGTCAATGTGAACACTTATTCTGGCTGGCAGAATGGACATTACTTCATTCAATGATCCATATACCGGGATACCCACCACCAAATGGGGTGATTCTAGCTGGGTCATAAATAAAACTCGACGAGGAAGATTTAAATTAAATTTTTATGCATAAATGATTTCATATAATCCACCCTTAAACCGGTCAAATTATGGTTGGTGGAATAGTGATTGGCGTCCAGGAAAATTCAGGTCTACTAATTCGGCCATAACTCATTCTACATGGATCAAAATGGATTTAAACTTCTTGGGTGGATTAAAAAATTCATTCTGACCTCCTATAAGAAGGAACCTCAGCCTTATTCGATGAGATGGTGGGAGAAACAAAGCTATCTTTCTGGTGGACAGATTCTGGAGGAGAAATTTTTTGTTCTTTCTTTTCTTTCTTTTGTTATTCTTAGTTTTATAATGCCTTATTCTTCCCCCTTCTTCTCAATTTCCCTTACCATGGTGGGGTAAATATTATGATTGATTTGGTAAGTTTAGGACTTCTATTTTTTAATTTTTTATTTCATGCTCTTTAAGTTATAAAATGTTTTCTCTATTCTGAAAAGTTGGTTTCAATTTGTAATAACAGTTTATCTTATCTTGTGCGATTGTATTTGATTTTATATTCTATTGTTATTATTGCTTTGTTTAATGAAAATTTTCCCCCTAACTAGGTTATGGTATATATACGATGGAATATATCAGAGCTTAGTGTTGATGATGCGTCGCCGGAAGCTCAAAAATGAGTAAGTGAAGAGGAGCAGCGTAATGTAGCCGAATGACCGAGGCTTAAAGGCAATGCCACCCGCCAAGGTTTCTCCACGCTTAAAGACAACGTCACCAGCGATGGAGATGCACCACCAATTCCGGGCAAAGGGAAGAGGCTAAAGCAAGAAGATTGCACAGCAAACTTCAAAATCCCGTCACATTCATCTATCCCCCATTACAAAGGAGTGAAAATACAATATAAAGACAAAATAAATAAAGAAAAATGCTCCAATTCGAGTTACAAGACATGGGGAACCCAAAAGGCACATAAAAAGCATAAAATAACACTTTCCCATGCCATTTAATGACCCCACTAGCCAAAGTAGCGGGATTCCCTCTTAATGATGCTTTTCTCCACCTTCTCTCTCCTCATTAATGTGAAGCTACGAATTTCCACCATTTGCCATGTGGATAAATGATTTTGGGTCCCAAATAAGTGTGTTGTGGCCCACCATAGTGTTGGACATCAAGAAGTGTGGGCTGGTCCAATTCGAACAACAATTGGGCTTGGAATTTTTATCAAGCCCAAAATTATTCTCCTTGTGCTGAATCTGATCCATATCATTCTCCCCCGGTTGAAGAGGATTTGCCCTCAAATCCACGACATCATCTTCTTCAATGTAAGTAGATAAGTCCCCAATGTTGAATGTTGCAGAAACGCTGCCAAAATCATCTGGTAAATCAATTTTGTAGGCATTGTTTCCCACTCGTTCAAGCACTTTGAATGGACCTTCAGCTCGTGGTGCCAGCTTGCTCTTCCTTTTGGATGGAAATCTCTCCTTGCGAAGGTGAATCCACACTTTGTCTCCAGGTTGGAAAATAGCCTGCTTCCGATGCTTGTTTGCTCGCCTCTTGTATGCCTCATTAGACTTCTCTATTTGAGCACGAATAGATTCATGGAGCTTCTTCATCTGCTTTGTCTTCTCCTCCGCATCAATATTTACCTGAAAATCAAGAGGCAAAGAGCACAATTCTATAGGAGTGATTGGATTGATTCCATAAACCACTTCGAATGGAGAATGTCGGGTGGTAGCACTGGGAGATCTATTGTATGCAAATTCAGCTTGTGCAAGTTGCAAATCCCAATCTCTCATGCTCTTGTTCACCAATGTTCTCAGAATAGTGCCCAATGTACGATTGGTAACTTCTGTTTGCCCATCCGTTTGAGGGTGATGGGATGTGCTGAAAAGAAGTTTCGTACCGAATTTCCCCCATAATGTTCTCCAAAAATGGCTGAGAAATTTTGTGTCTCTATCCGAAACGATGCTGCGAGGAATTCCATGAAGGCGAACAATCTCTTTGAAAAACAATTCTGCCACTTTCACTGCATCTTCAGTCTTATGACAAGGTATGAAATGAGCCATCTTAGAAAATCGATCAACAACAACCATTATTGAATCTTTACCTCGCTGAGTCTTTGGTAAAGCCATAATGAAATCCATGCTGAGATCTTCCCAGGGCTGCTCCGGAATAGGTAACGGAGTGTATAAACCAGGCTTGAAATGACTCTTTGCTCTTTGACATGTTCCGCATCTTGAAAGAATAGCTTGGACATTTGATTGCATCTTCGGCCAGTAGAAATGCTCTTTTAGTATCTCCAAGGTTTTATGGATGCCAAAATGACCAGCAAGTCCCCCTTCATGTGCTTCCCGAATAAGCAAGTCCCTGTAATTACCCTTTGGAACACACAACTTGTTTCTCTTAAAGAGAAACCCATCATGTACAGAATAATCCTCCACAAATCCATCTTGACATTGGATTAAAATAGAATTAAACTCCATATCATGCTGATAATCTTCTCTCATAAGCTGAAATCCAAGAATTCGAGCATCAAGAATTGTAAGTAATGCATACCTCCGAGATAAAGCATCTGCCACTAGATTATCTTGCCCCTTCTTGTATTTTGACACAAATGAGAATGATTGTAAGAATTCCACCCACTTTGCATGCCTCGAACTCAGCTTGTGTTGACCATTGATAAACCTCAAAGCCTGATGGTCAGAATGAAGAACAAACTGCTTCGGTCTCAAATAATGAGACCAATGATCTAGGGCTCTTATAACCGCATAAAATTCCTTATCATAGGTGCTGTAATTCCTCCTTGAATCATTCAGTTTCTCGCTGAAATATGCAATAGGGCGCTTGCTTTGGATGAGAACAGCGCCTATCCCAACTCCACTTGCATCACATTCCACTTCAAAGACTTGATCAAAATCAGGCAACGCCAAAACCGGTGCTTCACACAACTTTTTCTTAATGATTTCAAATGATTCATTTGCTGCCTTTGACCACTCAAATTTCCCCCTTTTCAAGCATTCAGTGATAGGTGCCATAATAGTGCTGAAATTGGAAACAAAGCGACGATAAAAAGATGCCAAACCGTGGAAACTTCTTACTTCGGTAATGGATTCTGGTTGTGGCCAGGACTTGATTGCTTCCACTTTTGATTCATCCACCATGATGCCTTCTTTGGTTACCACATATCCCAAAAACACCACTTCTGTTGAAAAGAACTCGCATTTTTCAAGCTTCCCATATAGCTTTTGTTTCCGTAGAACATCAAATACCCACCGAAGATGATCCACATGGCTCTCCACATCCTTGCTGTAAATCAAAATGTCATCCAAATAAACTACCACAAATTTACCAATAAATGGTTTCAGAACTTCATTCATGAGTCGCATGAATGTGCTAGGAGCATTTGAGAGGCCGAATGGCATGACCAGCCACTCAAACAATCCGCCTTTAGTTTTGAAGGCTGTTTTCCACTCATCCCCTTCCTTCATTCGAATCTGGTGGTATCCACTACGAAGATCAACCTTTGAAAAGATTGATGAACCATGCAATTCATCAAGCATATCATCGAGTCGTGGGATGGGATACCTGTATTTGATGGTAATATTATTGATAGCTCTACTATCAATGCACATGCGATACGTACCATCTTTCTTTGGCACCAATAATGCTGGAACAGAACACGGGCTCATGCTTGGCCTTATAAAGCCTCGATCCATCAACTCATCTACTTGCTTCTGCAATTCCCTTGATTCTCCAGGATTACACCGATATGCTGGTTTATTTGGCAATTGTGCACCCGGAACGAGATCAATCTGGTGTTCAATGCCTCTAAATGGTGGTAATCCTGCTGGAAGATCATTAGGAAAAACATCATGATATTCCCCAATTAAGGAATGAGCTAAAGGATGTTGATGACTCTTCTCCTCATGGCATGACTTTTCCATCATCAATAAAGCAAAAACTGGCTTTTTCTTATTTATGGCTTTCTCCACTTGAGCTTTGCTGATAAAGAGACTACCTTTGGGTACTTCCGGAACAGATTTTTCTTGCAGAGTTTGGGACGGCTTCAAAGGAGCAAGTGTGATATTCTTTTCCCCAGATCGAAAAGAATAAGTGTTCTTCCTCCCATCATATTTCACTTCCCTGTCAAACTGCCAAGGCCTACCCAACAACAAGTGACAAGCATCCATAGGAATAACATCACACAGTACTTCATCAGCATAGTTCTTACCAATGGAGAATGAAATTAGAACCTGTTTTTTGACTTGGAGTGTGCTCCCATTGTTCAACCATTGCAATTTATATGAGTGAGGATGATTCTGAGTTGGAAGCTTCAATTTCTCCACTAGTGTTGTTGAAGCCACATTTGTACAGCTCCCACTATCAATAATCACCATGCATACCCGCTGATTAATGGTGCAACGAGTTTGGAACAAGTTTTCTCTTTGATCTTCTTCCGGGCAGATTTGAGCTTGCAAAACTCTTCGTAGCACCAGCATGTTTCCCACATCAGCTTCTTCCACAACATGTTCCTCATTTTCAGTTTCTTCACCATCATGTTCATCCTCTTTGATTGCCTCTTCAATTTCTTCAATCTCTTTAATAGTAATAATCCGGTTGTTAGGGCAATTGGCCTGAAAATGACCATACCCATGGCATTTGAAACACTTTCGATTCCCACGTTCAAAGGAGTTCGACTTCCCTTTTGTTTGTTCCATAGCCTTCTCTTTCCCTTTTTCCAGCATCTTGTTCCTTCCAAATTCCTTCTCAACAACACCAGATTTATTAGAAGAAATACCCTTATAAACAGTTGTACCTCTATTGTAGTTTTTGAGCGCCGGTGCCCTTGAGGTCCGCTTTTGCTTTTCCACCTTGATCGCCAGCTTGCAAACATCATCAAGTGAGCAGAATGATTGCAACTCCACTGAATGTGCAATTTCTTCATTTAATCCACCCAAAAACCTTGCAATTGTTTGCTCTTTATATTCTGGAACATCACTTCGCATCAATAAACGATCAAATTCCCGAATGTACTCTTCAACAGACTTATCTCCTTGTCGTAGGCTATGCATTCGAAAATAAAGATCTTGCTTATAATTCTCAGGCAGAAATCGTCTCCTCAAAAGCTTTTTCAACTTCTCCCATGAGCGTATCTTGCCTTTATCATCACGTTCCCGCTGTTTCTTCAGATTTTCCCACCAAAGTGATGCATAATCTTTAAATTTCAGAATGGCTACCTTGCACTTCTTCTCGTCAGAACAATTCTTAAATTCGAAGAACCGTTCGATTTCCCGCATCCAATCCAGAAAATCATCCGGATTCATACTCCCATAAAAATCTGGAATGTCGATCCTCAACCCTCTTTCAATGTCTTCATCATCTCTTCTTCTTCGCATATCTACCTCTGAATCGCTGGAATCATCACCATTTGCATGATCTTCATAAAATGGTGCTGGATTGCGTCTATTATGTGGTGATGGACGTCGAGGATGTCGCTGCGGTGGAGGGGAGTCAGGTCGCCGTGCTCTCAAAAGTTGAGCAAGTTGCTCACCGATTTGAGTAATTTGTGATTGTAGCTGTGCATTAGCTATTTCCCATGGAGCAGGAGGAGTAGAAGATCCGCTCTTGCGAGACATGATGGAGAGTAATAAGAAGAATGTGATAGAACTTACTCGTTGGAACCGCGCCTCTGATACCAATTGATGCGTCGCCGGAAGCTCAAAAATGAGTAAGTGAAGAGGAGCAGCGTAATGTAGCCGAATGACCGAGGCTTAAAGGCAATGCCACCCGCCAAGGTTTCTCCACGCTTAAAGACAACGTCACCAGCGATGGAGATGCACCACCAATTCCGGGCAAAGGGAAGAGGCTAAAGCAAGAAGATTGCACAGCAAACTTCAAAATCCCGTCACATTCATCTATCCCCCATTACAAAGGAGTGAAAATACAATATAAAGACAAAATAAATAAAGAAAAATGCTCCAATTCGAGTTACAAGACATGGGGAACCCAAAAGGCACATAAAAAGCATAAAATAACACTTTCCCATGCCATTTAATGACCCCACTAGCCAAAGTAGCGGGATTCCCTCTTAATGATGCTTTTCTCCACCTTCTCTCTCCTCATTAATGTGAAGCTACGAATTTCCACCATTTGCCATGTGGATAAATGATTTTGGGTCCCAAATAAGTGTGTTGTGGCCCACCATAGTGTTGGACATCAAGAAGTGTGGGCTGGTCCAATTCGAACAACAATTGGGCTTGGAATTTTTATCAAGCCCAAAATTATTCTCCTTGTGCTGAATCTGATCCATATCAGTTGAAGTACTTGGTGATTGTCAGTACGTGTGAGAGTTGTAGTGCACATTCAAGATTGTTTGGGATAAACAAGACCCGATTAGGAATTGCCTAAATTAATTGAGAGTATTCTATGAAACTATTTCACAAAATAAAGGAGAGTAGAACAAAATAATATCTTTTTAAGGTTTACTCTCACCAACACCATGGAATAAAGAAGTGAGGGGAAGCGATTGTGGAATCTCACTTTAATCGGCTTAGCAGAAGAGAAATGGATAAAATCGAACTATGATAACATTGCAATTGGAAATCCATACCTGACCTGATCACCCAATTTTATATTAATATTTTTAAATCACATGATATTTCAATTTATTTTCCATATTTTACTTAATTTATTCCTTTTGTTTCATTTCTCTCAATTTCTAAACCAAACAAATTCAAAAACAAAGTGACAAACATTATTGTTGTGTGCTCCTCTCTGGAGACAACCTAGGTTAACCACTATACTATATTTTAACTTAGTAAATAATTTTTTTTGACACAACCTGCAAAAGGAACGTGTCAAAATTTGGCACCATTTCCAGGGAGGCAGTGCCACAATCTAATTATTAGTATTTAACATTTTTAAATTAAAAAAACATAAAAATAATAATTTCCATGATGTTTTCAAATAATAATCTCTTTAATTCATGGAAAAATTACCCAAAAGTGGAAAAAGAATATGAGTTTGGTTATAATATAGTTCATATGCAAGAACTTAGAAATGACATAGAAAAAATAGAGAAAAAAGTAAAACTTTCATTCAAATATGTCAGTGCATTGATGGAAAAACCAGAACCTAAGCATGAACATGAGGAGGCCAAGAAGGAAGAATTTCCTATTGAGATACATGTGGGAGATAAAAAATATCTAGATAGATTATATAATGAGTGTTAAGAACTACTTGATCCACATATTCCTTATAATGTATAAGAACCAGAACCATTTAAGGAAGACACCACCAAAGTGGTGGAATTTGAAGAAAAGATGGAGGAGCCTGACTACCTACCTCTATCATGTGAAATTAAACTAAAAATAGAACCTAATACTGAAGAAGAAATTGAATTCAAGACACTTAAGGGAGATAATATTTTTCTTAACTCTTTTAATTCTGATTATATAGAATTTGAATTGAGTATCACCTCCCCTTGCTTGAAATTTTCATATTTAGACAACAAATGTATTGCCTTGGTGGATGAGGAAAAAGAAGAAGATACACCTAAAGAGGAACACCTAGAGATCCCTAAACATGTTGATCATTTATTGGAAGGAGTTCAAGATGATATCCAAGTGGACTTGCTTGAGGAAAAAGAGACACAAGATGCATACTTTGAAAGGGAATAATTTGATATTGATTCATCATGTTTTAATTTTATTTAAATTGAATTACTTTCTAATTATACCATTGATTATTCTTTTGATACAGCTTACCTTGAGCAACCACTAGAGAATGAAGAAGATGTTGTGAAAGTGGAAGCCAAGTAAGAGGAGGAATCATTCTATTTCCAACCCCCACCATGCAAGTTAAATATCATTTTCATATGGGTGGATTTGTTTTACTATATCCATAGAGTCCTCATCAAAAAGGAATTAGTTCAAGATGGAAAGAAGAAGTTTTGGTGGTTCATCTCAAATAAACTCAAACCACCATCTGATTGGGGATAACCAACTGAAAATTCCCATCTCGAGGCAGTCAAAACCCTGGGCCCACTTGGGGGATCAAACCAAGATCTATCCTTCTTTTCTCACTCTATTTATATTTTAATTTTCTTTCAATAAATTTATTATTTTTTATTATCAACCTTTGGTTGTAGGATTTTATATGTGCATCACTTATGAGCTTAACTCTATAATAAACTACCAATAAGTCAGTTTTTACCTCTCCTTATCACTTTCTTGATTGTTGTGATTCAATTTCATTTATTCATAAATGCTAAATCAATTTTAATGCATTGTGGACACTGCATAATTTAAGTGTGGGGGAGGGAACCTTTATAGTTTAGTAATTTCAATTGTTTTATTTTCTATTTTTCAAAAAAAAGTGTGTTTTTCAAATTTTTGTGTGTTTCTAAAACATTTGAGCTGAAATGATTATCTTTGAAATTTTTGAAACCCATTTCAATGAGAGAAATAATTTATTCCATGAAACTGAGCTTAAATGAATGTTGAAAATGACTTTGTTTCAAGTTAATTTTTTTGGTAATTTCATGAAAAGTACTCTGATTTTTGAATCTCATGCCATATTTCACTATCTTTATATTTGAAATCACTTTCCCATGAGGCTTCTAAACCTAATTTTCATAATATTTTATTTTACCTCACTTCTTGAGAGAACCATACCGTGCTTGATTTAACCAGAATTTTATTTATTCCTATAAAAACTTGAGGGTTTGAGGTACATGTGTTTTAAATTATTGAGTAATTTCTTTGGTATTAAAGCCCCTATTTAATATGAATCATTTTTATAATGGCCCACCTTGTACATTTAATCTTTGTTGCCCATAGAATCCATGAAAACCCTATTATGTTAGCCACATCATAAGCCAATTTTACTTATCTAACTTGCTATTGAAGTGAAATTGCATAATCTCGTTGAAATTAAGTGTGGGGGAAGATATCTAGTATTATGCTACCTAATTTGGTGATACTTTGGGTAGAAAATAAAATGTTGAAGATATGTTCTTGTTCCTAAAAAAAATTATTCTGTTGAAATTTGTGCCTTATCTAGAGATTTCATGTATGAGAAGTTTTGCTACTGATTCTGCCATCGACGCATCTCATCTTGCATCTCCTACTAATGATGATGCTATTGTCGGAGGAAATCGTCATGCTGCTATTGCTACTACTGACACATCTCATCATGCTCCCTACACATAGTCTCTATAAGCTCACTATGAGCTCGCAACTTCTCCTCATATAGTGCATGAGATGATGATGACTCTCTGTGAAATCCTCTTGAGCTAGAAGCTGATATCGCAGAGGTGTCATAAAACCCCCAGGGGTCAATTGAGAGCTAATACCAATAACTTGACCTTTCTCAAAGGCATACTGGGTTACCTCCTGTCTCCCCTGATTTTTCCGACCTACTGATGATCAACTTTGAAAATGCCTACTCAACCAGTGTGTACATAATCCATCCCAAACCAAAGATTAAATATAATCAGGTCGGTGGATGCGACATGTCTCATCAAACTATGTCACTTATGATTTCTCCATTGCTTTCATTTTCAAATCGTGCAAAAAATGAGTGCAACGCGGATGCATAACTTCCTTCCATTCCTTCAAGATATCCTCATGCATGCTCTCATCAATGGGATACTATAAACCCTACAAATAATTTATTATATCAAGTTATTAATTAAATTAATTTCAAAATAAATATTATTTATCTATGTACCAACCAATGCTCGAACATGCGATGTTGTACATCAATGAGAATCAGATCCGATGACACCCATGCATCAAAAAAATAATTGTGCAATATAGAGATCCCCTTTAAAATATCTATATGCATAAAGATGTGAAAAAAACAATTAATCCAACAATTAGAATATAAATAAATTAATTAAAACTAACTAAAATACATAGGTAAACATACCTCTGCATACGTGGATCAAACCCAAGATGTGGATGTCGCTTGGGGATATGGTCAGGAATCATCAGTTAGGTAAAAACAAACCCCCTTTGAGTACCCCTTGAACCAGTAGCAGTCTGAGGGTCAGATGATATGACATCCTAATCATCCAAACATACGATACAGATCCTCGTCCATCTGAAACATGAAATGACTTTTGTTAGCAAACAGTTGAAAACAACTATTATATATAGATATATATTATATATTATTATAACCATTATTTAACTGTGTTAATGTCCATCCTCATCCTCATCTCCATAGCTATAGATTTCAATGTCTTCATCTTCCTCCTCAGTATCATCAATTTCCATATTAGTTTCAATTTCATCATCTCTTGACATTTCAAATTAACTTGTAACATCATTAACATCATCATCACCATCAGCCCTTAAATATGGGGTGTCATCAATGATATTCATGTCTCTTCATGAAAAATATGGATTCAGAGCAGTCTCTTGAAAAATTTCAATTCCTCGCACTTTAGTAGAACCACATTCACTTTCAGTAAACTGATTCTCTTGAGATTAAATTTTTATTATGATCTACCAATCACCCAACTCCCTTGAAGTAGCACAATTTTTTCATAATAAATTTGCTGTTCTTGATGAACCAATAAAAATGGTTCATTTACTGTAAGAAGAATTTTATATTGAATATCAATGATTCCAATGATCAGATGAACACACAAGCCTCTCTCATTATCCAACCACTGACATTTAAACATAGTTATGTAATGTTGTCCCATATAACACGGTTCAATGATTTCTACTAGCATGTTGTAAAAGTCAACTTTAGTTTCTCTATAATGAGATCCTCTCAAGAAAACACCACTATTCATTTTTTTATTCCCCATATACATGTGTATGAAATCGAAAACCATTCACCAGAGATCCATTATAAGATTTAACCATTTTGGATGGTGGGTTACTCAATACACACAATCTATTATTAATTTTATCTGTGTGTTGAGATACCAAAAAATTTGTAAAAAAAATATCACTGTAAAAAGTATTAAATTGATTTTTTATATGAAATAAAAAATAATTTATGTTACCAGTTTTTGAAACTAGTAGGAATTTTTTTTTCAACATTCTTCAAAAGAAGCTTTTTTAATTTGTGGAAACTATTTATTGATATGATTATCATATAACCTACAAATAAAATAAGATCAATGTACTGTAACAAAAATTATAGAATAAGTTATAGGAGCACTCACAGTGAAAATGGTGTCATTTCTTCATAGTTGAGCAGAATATATGTATGAGCTCTATGATGTTCATCATCTAAAAGTCATCATTCATGAACTCCATCTAAGCCAAGTTTTAGCTGATTGAAAAATGATAATTGATTTATCATGTCACCATCAACATTTCCCTCATTATGGCTCAAGTGATTGTGTTTTAAGGGATATTAAGATTGAAATTAATTAGAGCAGAAAAAAATTCCTCTTGTAAATAAGATTCTAAAATTGTGCCTTCAACTGATGCTTTGTTATGTATTTTTTTTTCAATTTATACATGCATCTATCAAATGGTTACATCCATCAGATTACTTCAATTTATTAATAATTATTAAAATTTAGTTCAAATTATTGCAATTTATTACTAATTATTGCAATTTATTACCAATTATTACAATTTATTACTAATTATTATAATTTATTACTAATTATTACAATTTATTACTAATTATTACAATTTATTACTAATTATTACAATTTATTAATAATTATTACTAATTATTTATAATTAACACTTAGATATAATTATTCATAAAAATAAATACTGAAAAAACAAATATCTAATTCTAATTTAATTTAATTGCATCTAACTAAAAAAATTAAGTAATTTAAAATAAAATAAATTAACTAAACAATAAAAAAATAGACAAATACCTTGAAACTGAAGCTTTCAGAGTATAAAATCTGCGGATTATGCTCCAATTTAAAATTTTAAACTATGAAAATTTTAGATTAAAATTTTTTAGAAGAGATAGAGAGAGAAGTTGAGAAAGAAGTAGAACAAGAGAAAAAGCAGATGGGGGTATATGTAGGTTAGATTATTTGTGACGAGCTTATTTGTGATGGGTTCCGTCGGAAATGCCCACTGCTCGCATTAATAAAAGTTGGACGAAAAAAATTATTTGTGATGGGACCTGAATGGGTGCCTGTTGACATACTATTTATGATGGGACAAGTATCCCATCGCAAATACTAAAAACTGTCACCGGGTATTTGCGATGGGAATTGTAACCCGTCGTAAATACCCCTGCCCGCGGGTTGACGCGCATTTGGCGCCAAACCTTTCGCGATGGGTCATAACCCCACAACCCCATCGTAAATAATTATTATTTGCGATGGGATGATTTTCCTGTTGCAAATAACCCCTTCCGATGGGTTATTTGCGATGGTCCCCTGACCTGTTGCGAATAACCCGTTGAAAATGGTCATTTTTCCAGTGTAAGTGGCCTAATGGGCCTAAGTGGCCTATGTTGCCTAATGTGCATGATGGATCCAATGGGCCTAAGTGGATCAACATAGTCACATTTAATTTTATCATAGTCAGCATACTCTGATACTTCGTCAAAATAAACACTTCTTTCATAAATCATAAGTTTATTGGAGAACTTATTATGCAAGTTTGATGGAAGAAAGTGGAAAATTGGTATTCCAAATTGTATCCAGATTTATCGTATCTAGGTGGAAGATAAGAAAGTGATGATGCCAATCGAAAAGGAATCGTACCTAGTGAAATTAGATTCAGGATGAGAAGGAAATAAATAAGGCACTGAGGATCGTGATCAGAATGATCGTACCTAGAATGATCGTTTTCAGGTACTTTAGAATATGATTATCCATCGTATGCATAAGAAAACAGTCGTACTCAAGATGATCGTACTCAGGATCAGGAAGAAAAATATCATACCCAGTATGATCGTATTGAGGCCAACCATTCTCAGAAAGATATTACTCTGGACAATAATATTTAGAGAAGGAATTTCTTGAGGCCGATGATTTAAAAGAGAAAGAAATAATGAGATCATCAATGTAGTCAACCATTTCAAAAGGGTTGAATTACTTTGTAGTTTTCAATTGGGTCAAGAGTCATTGTATCATAGTGGAATTTTTTTATATTTTCAAGTGGGTCAAGAGAAGAAGTGAAGAAGTAAAAGTGGTTTGAAAGCAATGTTTTCTAGATGTGCAATTGATGGGGAGCTTGACATTCAAAATAATTATCATATTCAAAATTCATAAGGAGAAGTGAAGGTTTTAAAAGAATCAATAAGCTTTGAGAAGAGTTGATGAAGTCAAAATACACCCTAGATTTTAGGGTAAATTGAAATTAGGGTGAATTTGATTAAGTGGGTAATTTTTTGGGATTCCCTCCAAAGCATATCGAGGGTCACCTATAAAAGTATAAAAGTACATTGTACTTGAGGTGGATCGATGTACTATTCATGAGAGAGAAGCTCTAAGTTTTAGAGAGAATAAGAAGTTTCAGTATTCACTTTTGTTGAAGAAGTTTTGATGAATTGAAGTGACAGAGAAGAGACAAGATCACAATATTGTATTCAACTGATCATCATACTTAGTGTTTATCGTAATCAGCTAATTTCTATATTCGTCTTGTCAATTGTATTCGGATTATCATCATATTGGGATGGATTAATCATATCAGGATTTCCATACTGGGTCTTCCAGACTGAGGAAGATGGAGAATTGAAGTGATGTTGATTCATCTCTATCTCATTCTATCAAAGTTATATTTTTCATTCTGGGGAGAATCGTACCGAGCAGAATTGTATTGGGAAAATCATATCGAGAAGAATCGTATCAGGGAGGATCGTACTAAGAGGAATCAGACTGGGAAAATCGTACTCGTAAAATCAGACTTGGTTTTTTTTTCTCAACAAAGTCCAGGAAGTTCTTACTATCTTCTGGGTAAGAAATTGAAGAATTATTTTCAATTGAATAAATTTGTGGGATTGAAAAGAATCACAAGTAACATGAGTTGTTACACAATCATTACATTACCTTATTTGTGCTAAGCGGGTGCACACACACTATTGAATTGTTTACATAGTGCTACATGAGTGAAAGGGTTTATCCTACTTGTTATAATCCAATGATTGTTTTCTAGTGGATTGTGTGGTATTGGATCAATTCCATACCATACCAAGGATGTAGTTATTCTTATTGAATACTGAATCTTGTAAATAATTTTGTTCCTATGGTGTGTGTTTGAATTATTTTTAGTAGGAAACCGAATCTTTAACAGGAGGCGAATGTTGTTTCATTTGAAAAGAAACATAAGAGAAAAAGTATCACTGATTCAGCCCCTCTCCCTCTAGTGATACAATCATCCGTTGGGCACTTTCAAGTGGCCTAATGGTCCTAAGGGACCAAATGGGCCTAATGGTCTTAACTGGCCTAATGCGCCTAATGGGCCTAAGTGGTCGAATGGGCTTAACGGGCCTAAGTGGCCTAATGGGCCTAACTAGCCTAAGAGGCCTAATGGGCCCGATGGGCCAACTATGCCTAACTGGCCTAAGTGGCCTAATAGGCCGATTGGGCCTAAGTGGCCTAATGGGTTAAATGGGTCAAATGGGCCTAAGTGGCCTAATGGACCCAATGGGTCGAATGGACCCACCTGGACTAAGTGGCCTATATGTCCTAATGGGTCCAATGGGCCTAAGGGGCCTAATGGGCCTAATTGGAATAAGTGTCGGCCCAATAGGCCTAATGGGTCTAATTGGCCTAAGTGGCTTAACTTGCCCAATGGGACCAATGATCCAAATGGGCGCAACATGCCTAATGGGACCAATGGGACTAAATGAACCAATGGGACAAATGGGCCTAACTGGACTCACTCGCGTAAGGGGACCAAGAGGCCTAATGGGCCTAATGGGTCTAGTGGGCATAACTGGCCAAAGTGGCCTAATGGGCATAACTGGCCTAAGTAGCCTAATTGGCCTAATGATCTGAATGGACCTACGTGGCGTAATGGGCCTAATGAGCCCAGCGGGCTGAACTGACCTACTGGGCAGAACGATCCTAAGTGTTGTAATGGGCTGAATGAGACTAAGTAGCCCAATGGGATGAATGGGCCTAGGTGGCCCAATGGGCCGAATGAGCTTAATGGGATGAACGGGTCTAAGTGTCCAAATAGGACTAAGTGGTCTAATGGGCCTAATGGGCCTAATGGTTCTAAGTGGATGAATGGGCCTAATGGTCCTAATGGGTCTAATGGTTGACTGAAAATTTATTTTTTATTTGATTTTCAAAGCACTGATTTTATGGTAACCGGCAAGATACAAACATGAAGGATGCTCAATTCAAAATTCAAAATTCAAAAAACAAAATGATAACGTAGAATATAATACAATCGTGATATAGGATCACCCGTGTAACCTGAAGTGCCATTTATTGAAACCATTATCATGAAACCACCTAATGATGTCGCCATCCTATTACCACCATCGAGGTCATCATCCGAACACCACACCAGTCGTCGAAGCCTATCAAATCCCATCATAGTCTCCATAAACCATCATCACCCAGTATCGTCGTCGTCCTCAGTGAACCAGAAAACAAACCCCCAAACCACCAAATCTCAGCACATCAAACGCAAACCCATCAACACAATATTGTTGTGAACCACACTGATGACCACTACAAAAACCATACATGAACATAAACCAAACCAGAAGCAGAAATAGGAACCATGGCGTTGTCACTCAACAAGATGAAGAAAACTAGAATGTCACCATAAGGGAAAACCAACACAAAATGAGCAAGAATACCAATAATATTCCAAACCCTACATCCCAAAACCCCTTTTAACCCACCACTCCAGATCCAACCTAGAGAGGAGTAGAGGAATTAGAGGTCAGGGTAGCGCTTTGAATGATCAGGGACTCCGAATATCAGCATCATCAATGAGAATGAAGCCAAAAGCCAGAAATAGGGGCAATGTGACTGAGGAGTGCTGGAATAGTGTTGATCGCCTAACCACATAGCCCAAAACCACTGATTTATCAACATGCTAGATCTGTCCTGGAAGGGAGAGATGGAACACGAGGTCAGAACTGGGTTGTAGCGGCCAAGACCTTCAAAACAACCATCACCAAGACCCAAATCACAACAAATGAAGGGGACTATAACCCTTGAGAGCATATCAGAAGGGGAGCTGCACAACGAGCCACCGTAGGATGACAGATCCACTGATGAAGACACCGTATATTGCAACGAAAACCAAGTAACCACCGTAGTTGACCATATTATGAGAGGATCTGCACGCGAGCCACTGACAGACGCCGCAACCACCATCACTGCAAGATCCGGGGAGGAAGCACCTGGACACGCATCACAAGTAGAGGAGAAACCAACGAAGGAAATCGGACAAGAAAACATAACACAACAACCTTAAGATCATAAAGCCTAAGTAGCAAGAGGGACGGGGTGGAGAAAGTAGCTGCCGCAAGTGGATTAAGGAAAAACCCTAGAGGAAGGGAAGAAGAATCCGGGAGGGTTGAGGGAGCCAGGAGAGTGCGATGCCATATTGTATTCTAATGGGCCTAATGGGACTAAGTGGAAAATGGGAATAATGGGCATAATGGGCATAATGGGCCTAAGTGGCCTAATGGGCATAATGGGCCTAAGTGGCCTAAGTGATCTAAGTGGCCTAATGGGCCTAATGGTCCTAAAGAGCGTAATGGGCCTAAGTGGCCTAATGGGCCTAGGTGACCTAATGGGCCTAATGGGTATAATGGGCCTAAGTGGTCTAAGTGACCTAATGGGCCTAATGGCCCTAGGTGGCCCAATCGGCCTAGGTGGCCTAAGTGACCTAATGGGCCTAAGTGGCCTAATGGGAATAATGGGTCTAAGTGACCTAATGGGCCTAATGGGTCTCAGTGGCCTAATGGGCCTAATGGGCCTAAGTGGTTGAAGTGGCCTGATGGGCCTAGTGTGCCTAAGTAGCCTAATGGGCCTAAGTGGCCTAATGGGCCTAAGTGGAATAATGGGCCTAATGGGCCTGAGTGGTCAAATGAGCTTCAGTGGCCTAATGGGATTAAGTGACCAAATAGGTATAATGGGCATAATGGGCCTAAGTGGACTAATTGGCCTAATGGGTCTAATGGGCCTCAATTGCCTAATGGGCTGAATAAGCCTAAGTGTCCCAATGGGACTAATGGGCCTCAGTGGTCGAATGGGCCTAATGATCTTGAGTAGCCTAATAGGCCTAATGGGCCTAAGTGTCCAAATGAGACTAATGGGCCTTAGTGGCTGAATGGGCCTAATGGTCCTAAGTAGCCTAAGATTCCTAATGGGCCTAATGGGCCTAAGTTGCCTAATGACTTGAATGGGCCTAAGGGGCCTAATGGGCCTCAGTGGCCTAATTGGCCTAATGGGTCTAAGTAGCCGAAGTGACCTAATGTGCCTAATGGGCCTAAGTGGCATAATGGGCCTAATGGTCCTAAGTGGCATAATAGTCCAAAGTGGCCTAATGGGCCTAATGGGCATAATGGGCCAAAGTGGCTTAAGTGGCCTAATGGGCCAAATGGGCCTAAGTGGCCTAATGGGCCTAATGGGCCTAAGTGGTCTAATGAACCTCAATGGCCTAATGAGCCTAATGAGCTTAAGTGGTCTAATTGGATGAATGGGCCTATTAGGACTAATGAGCCTCATGGACCTCAATGGCCTAATGGGCCTAATGGGCTTAATGGGCCTCCATGGCCTAATAGGCCTAATGGTCCTTAGTTTCCTAAGTGGAATAATGTGTGTAATGGTCCTAAGTGGTTTAATGGGAGTAATGGGCCTAAGTGGCATAATGGGCCGAAGTGGCCTAGTCCCTAAGTGGCCTTGTGGTCCTAATTGGCCTCAATTGCATAATGGGCCTAATGTTCCTAAGTGGCCTAAGTGGCTTAAAGGGCCTAATAGGCCTAATGGGCCTAGTGGGTCTCAATGGCCTAATTGGCCTACTGGGCCTAAGTGGCCTAATGGGCCTAATGGGCCTAAGTGGATGAAATGACCTAATGGGCCTCAGTGGCCTAACGGGCATAATGGGACTAATGGGACTCAGTGGACTAATGGGCCTAATGGGCCTAAGTGGATGAAATTTCATAATGGGCCTAAGTGACCTAATGGGCATAATGGGCCTAAGTAGCCGAATGGGCCTATGTGGCCTAATGGGCCTAAGTGGCCTAGTGAGCCTAAGTGGCCTAATGGGACTAAGTGGCCTAAAGGGCCGAAGTGGCCTAATGGGCCTAATGGGCATAATGAGCCTAAGTGGGTTAATGGGCATAATGGGCCTAAGGGGCCCAATGGGCCTAAGTGGCCTAATGGGCCTACGGGGACGTAGTGGCCTAATGGGCTTAATGGGCCTCAATGGCCTAATGGGCCTAAGTTGCCTAATGGGCCTAATTAGCCTTAGTGGCCTAAGGGGCCTATGGTCCAAATGGGCCTAAGTGGCATAAGTGGCCTAATGAGACGAATGGGCCTAAGTGTCCTAAGCCTAAGTGGCCTAAGGGGCCTAATGGGCCTAATGGGATTAATGGGCCTAAGTGGCATAATGAGATGAACGTGCCTAAGTGGTATAATGGGCCTAAGAGGGCTAAGTGGACTAATGGTATTGATGGACCTAATGGGCCTGAGTGGCGTAATGAGCTGAATGGACCTAAGTGGCCAGATGGGCCAGATGAGCCTAATGGGTATAATGGGTCAAATGGTCCTAAGAGGCCTCATGGGATTGATGGGTTTGATGGGTCTAATGGGCCTAAGTGTCCTAATGAGATGAATGGGCCTAAGTGGCCTAATGGGCCTAATGGGACTTATGGCCCTTATGGGACTAATGGGCCTAAGTGGCCTAATGGGAATAAGTGGCCCAAGTGGCCTAATGGGCCTATAAATCCTATATGAACCTAATGAGCCTAAGTGGACTAATGGGCCTGATGGGCCTAATGTGTGTAATGTGCCAAAGTGGCTTAATGGACCTAAGTGACCTTAGTGGCCTAATGGGCCGAAGTGTCCCAATGAGCTGAATGGGCCTAAGTGGCCTGATGGGCCTAATGGGACTAAGTGGCCTAATGGACCTAAGTGGCCTAAGTGGCCCAATGAGCCTAATGAGCCTAATTGGACTAATGGGCCTCAGTGGCCCAATGGGCCTAATGGGCCTAATGTGCCTAAGTTGCCTGAGTGACCTAATAGGCCTAAGTCACTTAATGGGGCTTAGTGGCCTAATGGGCCTAATGAGCCTAATGGGCCTAAGTGGCCAAATGGGCCTAATGGGCCTAAGTGTCCTAATGAGTTGAATGGGCCTAAGTGGACTAATGGGCCTCAGTGGTCTAATTAGTTGAATGGGTCTAATGGGTCGGAGTGGCCGAAATGGCCTAATGAGCCTAAGTGGACTAATGGGCCTAATGGGCCCTAGTGGCCTAATGTGACTCAATGGACGAAATGGCCTAATGGGCCTAAGTGTCCAAATTGGAATAATGGGTCAAAGTGGCCTAATGGGACTAATTGACCTAAGTGGCCTAATGGGCCTAATGGGCCTAATGGGCCTATGTGGACTAATGGGCTTAAGTGGCCTAATGGGTGTAATGGGCATAATGGGCCTAAGTGTCCTAAGTGGCCTAATGGGCCTAATGGATCTAAGTGGCCTAATGGGCCTAAGTGGCCTAATGGGCCTCAGTGGCCTAATAGCCCTAATGGGCCTAAGTGAAAAAATGGGCATAATGGGCCTTAGTGGTCGAATGGGATAAGGTGGCCTAATGGGCCAAATGGGCCTTAGTGGCCTATTATCCCAAATGGTTTTAATGGGCCTAATGAGCCTAAGTCGCCTAATGAGACAAATGGACCGAATGGGGCTCAATGGCCTAATGGGATGAATGGAACTTAGTGGCCTAAGTTCCCTAATGGTCTTAATGGTCCTAATGGTCCAAATGGGACTAAGTGGCCTAATGAGCTGAATGGGCCTAAGGGGCCTAATTGGCTTGGTGAACCAAATGGGCCTAAGTGGCCTCATGGGTCTGATGGGCCTAATAGCATGAATTGGTCTAAGTGGCCAAATGATTCGAATGGGCCTAAGTGGCCTAGTGGGATTGATGGACCTGATGGGCCTGATGGGCCTGATGGGAATAATGGGCTGAATGGGCCTAAGTGTCCTCATTGGCTTGATGGGTCTGATGGTCCTGATAGTTCTAATGGGCTTATGTGGCCTAATGAGCTGAATAGGCCTAAGTGACCTCATGGTCCCAATGGGCCTAATGGGCCAAAGTGGCCTAATGGACCTGATGGGCCAAATGGGCCTGAGAGGCCCAATGGGCCTCATGGCCATAATGGGCCTAATTGGCCTAATGGGCCTAAGTGGCATAAGTGGAAAAATGGGCCTCGGTGGCCTACTGGGCCTAATGTTCCTAATAGGCCTAAGGACCCTAATGTTCTTAATGGGTGTAATGGTTTTAAGTGGCTTAATGGGCCTAAGTGGCTTTAGTGGCCTAATGGGCCTAATGGGCCTAAGTAGCCCAATGAGCTGAATAGGCCCAAGTGGCCTAATGGGCCAAATGGTCCTAAGTTTCCAAATCGGTCTAAGTGGCCTAATGGTATTGATGGGCCTAATGGGCCTCAGTGGCTTCATGGGCCTAATGGGCCTAAGTGGCCTAAGGAGGCTAATGAGTCTCATGGGCCTAATTGGCCTAATGGGCCTAACTGGCCTAATTGGATTCATGGGCCTCAGTGGCTTAATGGCCATAATGGGCATGATCGACCAAATGGACATAATGGGCCTCAATGGCCCAATGGGCCTCAGTGGCCCAATCGGCCTAAGTGGCACAATGGGCCTGAGTGACCTAATGGGCCTTAGTGGCCAAATAGGCCAAATGGTCAAATGGGCCTAGTAGGCCCGATGGGCACAATGGTGTGAAGTGGGACAATGGGCCTCGTGGGCCTAAGTGGCTGAATGGGCTTGATGGGCCTGATTGCTTAATGGGCCTAAAGGGCCTAAGTGGCCTAAGTGTCCTAATGGGACTCATGGGCTAAAGTAGACTAATGGGACTAGTGGGTTAATGGGCATGATGGTCGTAATGGGGCTTAGTGGCCTAATGAGCCTAGTGGTCCTGATAGGCCCAATAGGCAGAATGAGCCTAATTGGCCCAATGGGGCTAATGGACCTAATGGTCCTAAGTGGCTTAATAATTCTAATGGGACTAATGGGCCTCATGGGTCGAATGGTTCTAATGGTCCTAAGTGGTCTAATGGGCATAATGGGCCAAATGTGGCATAATGGGCCAAATGGACCTTAGTGGCCTAATGGGCCTGATAGACCTGATGGACATAATGGGCCTAATGGGCCTAAGTGGCCTAATGAGCACAATGAGACAAATGTTTTCGAATGGGTATGATGGACCTTAGTGTCCTAATGGGCCTAATAGACCCAATGTGCATAATGGGCCTAAGGGGCCCAAGTGACCTAATGTACCTAATGGGTCTAATGGTCTTAATGTGCCTAAGTGGATTAATGGGACCAATGGGCATGAGGGGTTGAATGGGCCTAATGGGACTAAGCGGGGGAATGGGCCTTAGTGACAGAATGGGCCTAATGGGCCTAAGCGGCGAAATGGGCCTAATAGGCCTAAGTGGCCTAATGGGCCTAATGGGCCTAAGTGGTCAAATGGACCTAATGGGCCTAATTGTCCTAATGGGCCTCAAGGGCCTCAAGGGTTGAAGTGGATTCCTAGTCTAAATTGGCCTAGGTATCCTCATGGTCCCAATGAGCCTAACTGGCATAAGTGTCCTAATATGCATAATGGGCCTAATGGGCCTCATTGGACTAAGCGACCTCGTGGGCCGGATGGGCCTAATTGGCCTATTGGGCCTAATGGGCCTCACCGACATAAGTGTCCTAATGGGCCTAATGGGCCTAAGTGGCCAAAGTGTCCTAATGGGCCTATGTGGCCGAATGAGCCTAGTGAGCCTAAAGGGCCTAATGGGCCTAATCAGCATGATGGGACTAAGGGCCTCATGGTCCTAATGGTCCTAATGGGCCAAATGAGCCTAAGTGGCCTCATGGGACCAATGTGCCTAATGGGATTGAGTGGCCTGATGGGCATAATGGGACTAAGTGGCCTAATGGGCTTGATGGGCCTAATGAGCCTCATGGTCCTCAAGGAACTAAGTTTCCTAATGGGCCGAATGGGCCTAAGTGGCCTAATGGGCCTGGTGGGCCTAATGGGTCGAATTGGCCAAATTGGCTTGATGTGCCTAATGGGTTTGATGGGTCTAATGGGACTAATGGGCCTAGGATGACTCATGGTCCCAATGATCATAATGGGACTAATGGGTCTAAGTGGCCTAAGTGGGCCTAAAGTTACTAATGGTTCGAATGGTCTTAAGTGGCTTAATTGGCCTAATGGGCCTAATGAGTTGAGTGAGCCTAAGGGGCCTAATGTACCCAATGGTCCTAATAGGACGAATGGGTCCAGTGGTCCTAATGGGTGTAATGGGCCTAAGTGGCCTAAAGGACATAGTGGGCCTAATGGGATTAATGGGCCTAATGGGCCTAATGGTCCTAATGGGCGCAAGTGGCCTGATGGGTCGAATAGGCCTAATGGGACTAAGTGGACTCATGGGTCCAATGGGCCTAATGGGCCTAAGTATCCTAATGGGCCTAATGGGCCTCATGGGGAGAATGTGGCTCATGTTCGTAATGGGCCTGATGGGCCTAATGTGCCTAATTGTCCTAAGTGGCCTAACGGGTCCAATGGGCCTAAGTGCCCCAGTGGGCCTAATGGGCCTAATGGGACTAGTGTGCCTAATGGGATTAACGGGCCTAATGGGTCCAAGTGGCATGATGGTTCTAATGGGCCTCATGGGCCTCATGGGTCAAAGTGGATTCATGGGCCCAATGGGCCTAATGGGCATAAGTGTCCTCATAGACTTGATGGGCCTCATGGTCCTAATGGGCCTCATGGGAGGAATGTGATGCATGGGCCCAATGGGCCTGATGAGCCTAATGGGCCTAATGGTCCTAAGAGGCCTAATGGGCTGAATGTGCCTAAGTGCCCTAATGGGCCTAATGGATCTAATTGGCCTAAGTGGCCTAATCAGGCTAATTGACCAAATGGGCCTAATGGACCTAAGTGGCCTAAGTGGATTAACAGGCCTAATGGGCCTAGTGGGACTAATGGGTTTAATGGGCCTAATGGGCCTAAGTGTATTAATGAACCTAATAGGCCTAAGTGGAAAAAGTGGCTTAATGGGCCTAATGGGCCTAATGGATTTAATTGAACAAATGGGAATAATAGGACTAAGTGGCTAAAAGGGCCTAATGGGACTAATGGGTTTAATGGGCCTAATGGGATTAATGGGACTAATGGGACTAAGTGGCCTAGTCCATCTAATTGACTGAATGTGACTAATGGGCTTAAGTGGCCTAATGGGATTAAGTGGCCTAATGGGCCTAATGGGCCTAATCAGCCTTAATGACCTAATTGACCTTATCATACTAATCAACCGAATGAGACTAATGGGCCTAAGTGGCCTAATGGGCCTAATGACTAAGTTTCTTAAGTGGCCTAATTGGCCTAATGGGCTTGATGGGCATAATGGGCCTAAGTGGCCTAAGTGGTCGAATTAGCCTAATCAGTTGAATGGGCCTAATAGGGCGAATTGGCCTAATCGACCTAATAAAACGAATAGGCCTAATGGACCTAATGGGCCTAAGTGACCTATGGGGCCTAATGGGCATAATGGGTCTAAGTGACCTAATCTACCTAATTGACCGAATGGGCCTAAAGGGCCTAAGTGACCTAACAGGCCTAAAGGTTTGAATGGGCCTAGTGGCTTTATCGGGCTAATCGACCGAATGGGATTAAGTGGCTTAATCGGACTAAGCGATCTAATGGGACTAATGAGCCTATGTGTCCTAATGGGCCTAATGGGTCTAAGTGGCCTAATCAGCCTAATCAATCAAATAGTCCTAATGGGCCTAAGTGGCAGATTAGGACTAATGGGCCAAATTGGCCTAATGGGGTTAATGACCCTAATGGGCTTAAGTGGATGAATGGGCTTAAGTGGCATAATGGGCCTAATGGGCCCAATGGGTGTAAGTGGCCTAATGGGCCTAATGGGATGAAATGGCCTAATGGGATAATTGGCCTAATGGGCCTAGTGGGACTAAGTGGCCTAATGAGCCTAATGGGCCCAATGCACCTAATTGGACCAATGGGACTAATGGGCCTAAATGGGCATAAGTGGCTGAATGGGCCTATTTGGCATAATGGGCGTATTTTGCCTAATGGGCCTAGTGGGACTAAGTGGCCTAATGGGCCTAAGTGTCCTAATGAGCCTAATGGGCATAAGTGGCCAAATGGGCCTAATGGGCCTAATCTGCCTAATTGGACTAATGAGCCTATTGGGCATAAGTGGCCTAATGGGCCTAAGTAGCCTAATGATCCTAAGTGGCCTAATGGGCCTAAGTGGCCTAATGGGCCTAAGTGGACTAATGGGCCTAAGTGGCTGAATGAGCCTAATGGGCATAATGCACCTAATGGGCCTAATGTGTCGAATGGGAATAATGGGACCAATGGGCCTAAGTGGCCATATGGGCCTAATGCGACAATGGGCCTAATGGGCCGAATCAGAACAATGGGCCGAATGGGCCTAGTGGGTCCAAGGGGCCTAAGTGGATTAATGGACCAATGGTCCAAAGTAGCATAATGGGCCTAATTGTCCTAATGGGACCAATGGGATGAATGGGAAGAATGGGCCCAATGGGCCTAATGGACATAAGTGGCCAAATGGGCCAATGAGCCTAAGTGGCCTAATGGACCTATGGGCCTAATGGGCCTAATGGGCCTAATGAGCCTAAGTGGCCTAAGTGGCCTAATCAGCCTAATCGAACAAATGGCCCTAATAGGCATAATGGGCCCAAGTAGACTAATTGGTCTAATGGGCTTAATGGGCCTTGTGGGCCTAAGTGGCCTAATGGGCCTAAAGGACCTTTGTGGACTAATCTGTTTAATGGGCCTAAGTGGCCTAATGGGATTAATGGGATTAATGGTCTTAGGGTCCAAATGGGTCGATTGGGAATAATGGGGTGAATGGGCTTAATTAGCCTAAGTGGCCAAATGGGCCAAATAGGCCTAAGCGATCTAATGGGCCTAAGTTGCCTAACCAGCCTAATGGGATTAATGGGCCTAAGGGTCCTAATGGGCCTAATGAGCCTAAGTGGCCTAATGGGCCTAATGGGTCTATGTGGACTAAGTGGCCTAATCAACCTAATTGACCGAATGGACCAAATGGGCATAATGGGCCTAAGTGTCCTAAGTGGCTTAATGGGCCTAATGGGTCTAATGGGCCTAAGTGGCCTAATGGACCTAATGTGCCTAAGTGGCCTAATGGTTCTAATGGTCCGAAGTGGCCGAATGGGCCCAATGGACATAATAGGCCTAAGTGGCCTAAGTGGCTTGATGGGCCTAATGGGCCTAATGGGCCTATGGGGTCGAAGTGGCCTAATGGTCCCAATCAATTTAATGGGTCTAATGGGCCTTATGGGTATAAGTAGTTGATTGGGCCTAAGTGGCTGAATGGACCTATTGGGCCAAATTGGCCTAGTTGGGATAATGTGTCTAAGGGGCGTAAGTGGCCGAATGGGCCTAAGTGGCTTAATGGACCTAGTGGGTCTAAGTGGCCTTATGGTCTTAATGGACCTAGTGGGTCTAAGTGGACTTATGGGCCTAATGTGATTAATTGGCCTAATGGGACTAATGGGCATAAGTGGCCTAATGGGCCTAAGTGGCCTAATGTGCCTAGTGGGCCTAAGTGGTCGAATGGGCCTAATGCACCTAGTGGACCTAATTGGCCTAATGGGCCTAAGTGGACTTATGGGCCTAATGGGCCTAATGGCCCTAATAGGGCCTTATGGGACTAATGGGTCTAATGGTCCTAATGGGCCTTATGGGGCCTAATGGGCGTAATGGGATGAAGTGGCCTAATCGACCTAATAGGATTAATGGTACCAATGGGCCTAAGTGGCTGAGTGGGCCTAATGGGCCTAAGTGGCCCAATCAGCCTAATGGGCCTAAGTGGTCGAATAGGACTAAGTGGCCCAATGGTCTTAAAGGGACTAAGTGGACTAAGTGTCTTAATGAGACTAATGGGCCTAAGTGGCTGAATGGGCCTATGTGGCCCAATGGGTTGAATGGGCCTAAGTGAAAAAATGGGCCTAATGGGCCTTTGTGGCCTCATGGGTCTAAAGGGCATTAGTGGCCGAATGTGCCTCAGTGGCCTCGTGGGCCTAATCGGTCTAATTGGACTAAATGGACTAAGTGGACTAATGGGCCTTATGGTACGAATGTGAATAATGGGACTAGTATGCCTAATGGGCCTAAGTAGCCGAATGGGACTAAGTGGCCCAAGGGTCCTAATGGGAAGAATGGGCCTATTGGTCAAATGTTCCAAATGGGACTAAGTTTCCCAATGGGTGTAATGAGACAAAGTGGCATAATCGGCCTAATGGGCCTAATGGGCTTAAGTGCCCTAGTGGGCCTAATGGGACTAAGTGACCCAAGCTGCCTAATGGGCCTTAGGGGCCCAAGTGGACTAATTGGACTAATGGTCTTGATGGGTTGAATGGGCCTAAGTGGCCTAATGGGCCTAATGGTTCATAGTGGCTTAATGGGCCTAGTGGGCCTAAGTGGACTAATGAGCCAAGTGGGCCTAATGAGCCTATGTGGCTGAATGCGCCTAATGGGTCTAAGTGGTTGAATGGGCCGAATGGACCTAATGTGCCTAGTGGGATTAATGGGCCTATGTGTCCTAATGGGCCTAAGTGGCCTAATGGGCTTAATGGGCCTAAGTGGCTTAAGTGACCTAATTGTCCTAATGGGTCGAATGGACGAATGGGCCTAATTGTCCTAACTTGCCAAATGGACCTAAGTGTCCTAATGGGGCAAAGTTGCCTAATCGGCCTAATGGGATTGATAGAATGAATGGGCCTAATGGGCCTAAGTGGTCTAATGGGCCTAATGGGCCTAATTAGCCTATGTTCCAAATGGACCTAATGGACCTAAGGGGCCTAAGGGGCATAATGAGCCTAATGGGCCTAATGGGCCGAATAGGCCTAAGTGGCCTAATCAGCCTAATGGGATTAATGGGCCTAGTATATCTAAGTGGCCTAATGGGTCTAATGGACATTAGTTTCCTAATCGTCCTAATGTGCCTAAGTGGCCTAATGGGCTTAATGGGCATAACGGGCCTTAGGGTGAAATAGGTCGAATGGGCCTAATGGGCCTAATGGGATGAATGGTCCTAATTAACCATAGTATCCTAATGGGCCTAATGGTCCTAATGGACCTAAGTGGCCTAATGGGCCTAATGGGCCTAAGTTACCTAATCGGCCTAATGAGCTTAATGGGCCTAAGGGGTCTTATGGGTCGGGCCTAATGGGACTAAGTGGCCTAATGGGACAAAGTGGCCTCATAGGCCTAATGGGATTAATGGGCCAAGTGGGCCTAAGTTACTGATTGGGCCTAATGGGCCTCAGTGGCCTAATGGGCCTAATGGGTCGAAGTGGCCTAATGGGCGAAGTTGCCTAATGGGCCTAATGGGCCTAAGTGTCCCAATAGGCCTAAGTGGATTAATGAGCCTAAGAAGCCTAATGGTCCTAAGTGGCCTAATGGTCCTAATGGTTCTAATAGTCCTAATGTGTCTAAGTGACTTAATGGGTCTAATTAGTCTAGGTGGCCTAATGGGATGAAGTGGCTGAATGGGCCTAATGGACATAATGAACCTAAGTGGCATAAGTGGCCAAATGATCCGAATTGGCTGAAGTGGCCTAATGGTCTTAATAGGCATATGTGGCCAAATGATCCGAATTGGCTGAAGTGGACTAATGGGCTTAATGGTCCTCAGTGGCCTAATGAGACTAATGGGACTAAGTGGACTAATGATCCTAATGGGCCTATGTGTCCTAATGAGATGAATGGGGAGAATCGTACCGAGCAGAATCGTATTGGGAAAATCATATCGGGAAAAATTGTATCAGGGAGAATCGTACTTGGAGGAATCGGATTAGGAAAATCATACTGGGAGAATTGAAATTGGTTTTTTTCTAAATAAACTCCAGGAATTTATTACCATATTCTAGGTAAGAAATTGTTGAAGAAGTGTTTTCAATTGAATACATTTGTCGTTTTGAATAGAAGAACAAGTAACATGACTTGTTACACAATCATTGCATTTCCCTATTTGTGCTAAGAGATTGCACACACACTATTGTATTTTTTACATAGTGCTACATGAGTGGAAGGGTATATCATACTTGTTGTAATCCAATGATTATTTTCTAGTGGATTTTTTGGTATTGGATCACTTTCATACCATACCAAGGACATAACTATTCTTTTTGAATAGTGAAAATTGTAAATACTTGTATTCCTGTGGATGTGTGTTTGAATTGTTTTAAGTAGAGAATAAAATCTTTAATGGGAGGCGAAGGTTATTTTCTTTGAAAATAAACATAAGATTAAAAATTATCCCTGATTCACCCCCTCCCCCTCTCAGTGATACAATCATCCATTAGGCACATTCAAATAGCCTATGGGTCAAAGGGGCCTAATGGGCCTAATGGTCCTAACTGGCCTAATGGGCCTAAGTGGTTGAATGGTCTTAAGTGGCCTAAGTGGCCTAATGGACCTAATGGAACTAATGGTCCTAACTGGAATGAGGGGCCTAATGGTCCAAATAGGACAACCGTTCCTAATTGGCCTAAATGGCCTAATAGGTCTAATGGGCCTAAGTGGCCTAATGGGTCGAGTGGGTCTAATGGGCCTAACAGGCCTAAGTGGCATAATGAGACCAATGGGTCGAATGGGCCCAACTAACCTAACTAGCCTAACTGTACTAATGGGAGCAACAGGCCAAAGGGGACTAAGTGGCCTAATGGGCCTAACTGGCTTAAGTATCGACCTAATGGGCCTAGTGGGTCTAATTGGCCTAAGTGTCCTAATTGTCCTAATGAGACTGATGGGCCTAATGGACCTAACTGGTTTAATTATCCCAATGGCCCTAATGGTCCTTACTAGACCAATGGGCCGAATGGTCCTAACTTGCCTAACTCGTGTAAGGGGTCCATGGGGCCAAATGGTCCTAATGTGTCTAATGGGCCTAACTAGCCAAAGTGGCCTAATGGGCCTAATTGACATAATTGGTCTAAATGAACTAAATTGGTCTAAATGATTTAAATGGCATAATTTTCCTGAATGACCTAAATGGCCTAATTGATATAATTGGCCTAAATGGCCTAATTGGCCTAAATGGCCTAAATGACTTAATTGGCTTAATCGGCCTAAATGGCCTAAATTGACCTAAATGGCCTAAATCGGCCTAAATGTCCTAATTAGACTAATTGGATTGAATTGCCTAAATGGTATAATTGTCCTAATTGGCCTAATTTTCCTAATTGGTCTAAATGAGTTAAATTGGCCCAAATGGCCTAATTAGCCTAAATGGCATAAATTGGCCTAAATGTCCTAAATAGCACAATTGGCCTAATTGTTCTAAATGGTCTAAATTGGACTAAATTTCCTAAATTTATAAATTGAACTAATTGAAATAATTTTCCTAAATGGCCTAAATTGTCCTAAATGGCCTAAATGGCCAAAATTGGCCAGAATGGCCAAAATTGGCCTAAAATGCCTAAATTACATAATTGGTCTAATTGGCCTAAATGGTATAAATTCTCCTAATCAGCTTAAATTTACTAATCATAATAATTGGACCAATTGGTCTAAATTTCCTAAATTATCCCAAATGGCATAATTGACATAATTGGCTTAAATTGTCTAAATTGGCCTAAATAGCCTAAATGATCTAAATTGGCCTAAATGGACTAATTAGCCTAAATGAACTAAAATGAACTAAATGAAATAAATGAACTAAATTTCTTAATTGTAAAATTGGTATAATTGGCCTAATTGGTCTAATTGGCCTAATTGGCCTAATTGGCCTAAATTGGCCTAAATCTTCTAATTGGCCTAAATGGCCTTAAGAGCCTAAATTGGCCTAATTATTGTGAATTGGTCTCATTAGCATAAATGGACTAAATTATCCTAAATGGAAAATTATTATAAATAGCCTAAATGGCCTCATTGGACTAAATGACCTAAATTGGCCTAAATTGCCTAATGGCCCTAATGGGCCAATAGGTCAAATGGGCCTAAGTGGCCTAAGTGGCCTAATGGGCCTAATGGGATTAAGTGGACTAATGGGGCTAATGGCCATAAGTGGCCTAATCATCCTAATGGGCTAATTGGGCCTAAGTGGCCTAATGGGTCTAATGGGCCCAATGGGCTTAATAGGCCTAATGGGTCCACTGGTCCAAAGTTTCCTAATGGGACTAAGTGGCCTAATGGGACGAATGGGCCTATTGGACCTAAGTGGTCTAATGGGCCTAATGGACCTCATTGTACTAATGGTCCCATTAAGTCCAATTCAGCCTAATGGGCCTAATGGGATTAATGGGTTGAATGGACTTGTTATTCCTAAGTGGCCTGATGGACCTAATGAGCCTAATGGGCATAATGGGCCTAATGAGCCTAATGGGCCTAATGGGCCTAATGAGAATAATGGGCCTAATGGGCCTAAGTGGCCTAATGGGCCTATTATAGTCAATTCAGCCTAATGGCCCTAATGGGTGAATTGGCCTAAGGGGTCCAATTGGCCTAATGGGTCTAAGGGGCCTATGGGACTAAGTGGATGAATGGGACTAAATTTCCTAAGTGGAATAATGGACCTAATGGGACTAACTGGCCTAATGGGCCCAATGGGCCTAAGGGGACTAGTGGGCCTAATGGGTCAAAGGGGCCTAATGGGCCTAAGTGGCCTTATGAGTCTTAGTGCCTTAAGTGACCTAATAGGCCTAATGGGCCTATTAGGCCCAAGTGAAATAATGGGCCTAATGGGCCTATTGATCTAATTGGCCTAATGGGGCTAAGGGGCCCAATGGGTATATTGGGTATAAGGGGCCTAATGGGCCTAAGTGGCCTAGTGGCCCTATGTAGCCTAAGTGACCTAATACGACAAATGGGAATATTAGGCCTAAGTGACCTAATGGGCCTAATGGTCCTAATGACCTAATTGTCCTAATGGGCTTATGGGGATTAATGGGACCAATGATCCTAATTGTTCTAAGGGGCCTAATGGACCCAAGTGGCCTAATGGGCCTATGTGACCTAATGGGAATACTGGGCTTAATTGATCCAATGGGGCCAATGGTCTTGATGGGACTAATGGCCCTATTATGGATAATACAGCCTAATGGGTCCAATGGGCCTAAGTGGCCTAATGGGTCGAAGTGGTCCAAGTTGCCTAATGGGACTAATGAACCTAATGGGTCCAATGGGTCTAAGTGGACTAATGAACCTTAGTGGCCTAAGTTTCCTAATGGGAGTAATGGCTCCAATGGGTTTAGGTGTCCTAATGAGCCTAAGTGGCCTAAGCTGCCTAATGGGCCTAATGGGTCCAATGGGTTTAAGTGGTCAAATGGGCCTAAGTGGCCTAAGTTTCCTAATGAGCCTAATGGTTCTAATGAGTCTAATGGGTATAATAGACCTAAGTGGCCTAATCGACCTAATGGGTCTAACAAGCCTAATTGGATGAATGCATTGAATGGGACTAAGAGGCCTAATGGGCTGAATGGGTCTAATGGGCTGAAGTGGCCTAATGGACTAAGTGTCTTAATGGGCCTAAGTGGCCTATGTTTCCTAATGGGCCTGATGGGCCAGATGGGTCCAATGGGCCTAAGTAGCCTAATGGGCCTAAGTGGAATAATGGGCCTATGTGGAATAAGTTTCCCAATGGGCCCAATGGGCCGAATGGGCCCAATGGGCCCAATGGGCCGAATGGAGTAATGTGCCTAATGGGTCCAATTGGCCTAAGTGGCCTAAGTTTCCTAATGGGACGAAGTGGCCTAATGGGATTAATGGGCCTAAGTATCTGAATGGGCCTAATGGGACTAAGTGTCCTAATTGGCCTAATGGGTCCAATGGGCCTAAGTGGACAAAGTTGCCTGATGGGCCTAAGTGGCCTAACGGTCCAAATGGGCCTAAGTGTCCAAATGGGCCTAAGTTGAATAATGGTCCTAATTGGGGTCTAATGGGCATAATGGGTCTAATAGGTCTAAGTGGCGTAATGGGCCTAAGTTGCCTAAGTTGCCTAATAGGCCTAATGGCCCTAATGGGTCAAATTGTTCAAGCTCGCTCAATGAGCCTGAGTGGCCTAAATTGCCTAATGGGCCTAATGGTATTAATTGGTCTAATGTGCTAAGTTGCCTAATAAGAATGATGGGTCTAATGGGCCTAATGGGTTGAATTAGGCTAAGTGGTCTAATGGGTCGAATGGGTTGAATGGTACTAAGTGGCCTAATGGGAAAAAGTGGCCAAAGTTTCCTAATGGGACTAATGGTTCCAATGGTTCTAAGTGGATGTGGTATTAAATAAGTGTTTATTTTTATGATTATCGGAGTCTGCTGACTATGATAAAATTAAATGTGACTATGATTTACTGATTCATATTTCATAAATCATAAGTTGATTGCAGAACTTATGATGAAAGCTTGATGGAATAAAGGGGGAAATTGGTATTCCAAATCATATCCAGATTTATCTAATGTAGGTGGAAGATAAGAAAGAGATGATTCCAATTGAAAAGGAATCGTACCCAGTACAATCAGATTTGGGATGAGAAGGAAAGAAATAAGGCACTAAGGATCATAATCAGAATGATCGTTCCTAGAATGATCACATCCAGGTACTTTAGAATCCAATTATCCATCGTATACATAAGAAAACATTCATACCCAAGATGATTGTACTCAGGATCTGGAAGAAAAAGATCATACCCAGTATGATCGTATTCAGGCCAATCGTTCTGAGAAAGATTATACTCTCGACAATCATATTCAGAGAAGGAATTTCTTGAGGCCAATGATTGAAAAGAGAAGGTTATAATGAGATCAACAATGAATTCAACCATTTCAAAAGGTTTGAATTACTTTTTAGGTTTTAATTCGGTAAAGATTTATTTTATCAGAGTGGAATTGTTTCATATTTCAAGTGGGTCAAGAAAAGAAGTGAATAAGTAAAAGTGTTTTGAAATAAAAGTTTGTTGGATGGGAAATTGAGGGGGAGATACACATTCAAAAGAATTATCATATACATCATTCAAAAGGAGAAGTTAAAGTTTTAGAAGAATTGAGAAGCTTTGAGAAGAGTTGATGAAGTCAAAATACACCCCAGATTTTAGGGGAAATTGATATTACAGTGAGTTTGATTAAGTAGGAAATTTTTTGGGATTCCTGAAAAAGCATCTCTAGGGTCACCTATAAAAGGAGAAAAGTACGTTGTACTTGAGGTGGACCAATGTACTATTCATGAGAGAGAATCTCCCAGTTTTAGAGAGAAGAAGAAGTTTCTACGTTCACTTTTGTTATAGAAGTTTTGACAAATTGAAGTGAAAGAGAAGAGAAAAGATCACAACATTGTATTCAGATGATCATCATTCTCAGTGTTTATTATACTCAACTGATTACTATATTCGTCTTCTCAATTGTATTTGGTTGATCATCGTATCGGGCTAGATTAATTAGATCGTGATTTTTATATTGGATCTTCTGGACTGAGGAATATAGAGAATTGAATTAGTGTTGATTCATATCTATCTCATTATATAAAAGTTATACTTTCATAATGGGTAATCTTGTACCGAGCATAATCATATTGGGAAAATCGTATCCGGAAGAATCGTATCAGGAAGAATCGTACTCGGAGGAATCAGACTGGGAAAATCGTACTGGGAAAATCAGACTTGGTTTTTTTTCTCAACAAAGTCCAGGAAGTTCTTACCATCTTCTCAATAAGAAATTGAAGAAGTGTTTTCAATTGAATACATTTGTGGAATTGAAAATAAGCACAGGTAACATGATTTGTTACACAATCACTGCATTACCCTATTTGTGCTAAGAGGGTGCACACACACTATTGGATTGTTTACATATTCCTACATGAGAGAAAGGGTATATCCTACTCATTGTAATCCAATTATTTTTTTCTAGTGTAATGTGTGGTATTGGATCACTTTCATACCATACCAAGGACGTAGCTATTCTTATTGAATAGTGAATCTTACTTTTGTTCCTGTTGGTGTGTATTTGAATTACTTTTAGAAGGGAATAAAATAATTAATATGAGGTGAAGGTTGTTTCATTTTAAATGAAAGATAATAGAAAAAAGTATCACTAATTCACCCCCTCCATCTCTCAGTGATACAATCATCCGTTGGGCACTTTCAAGTGGCCTAATGGGCCCAATGGGCCTAATGTGGTTAATGGTCCTAATTGGCCTAATGGGCCTAATAGTTAGAATGGGCTTAACTGGACTAAGTGGCCTAATGGGCCTAACTGGTCTAAGGGGCCTAATGGGTCCAATGGTCCAAATGTGCATAACTGGCCTAAGTGGCCTAATAGGACGAATGGGCCTAAGTGGCCTAATGGGTCGAATGGGCCTAGTGGGCCTAACGTGCCTAAGTGGCCAAATGGGCCCAATGGGTTGAATGGTACCAAATGGCCTAATTGGCCTAACTATCCTAATGGGCCCAATGTGCCTAAGGGGCCTAAGTAGCCGAATGAGCCTAACTGGCATAACTATCAGTCTAATGGGCCTAATGGGTCTAATTAGCTGAAGTGGACTAACTAGCCTAATGGGACTAATGGGCCTAATTGGCTAAATGAGCTTAATGGGCCTAACATGCCCAATGATTCGAATGGGCCAAACTGGCATAACTCGCGTAAGGGGCCCAAGGGGCATAATGGGCCTAATGGGTCTAATGGTCCCAATGGACCCAATGGGCCCAATGGGCCTAATGGGTCTAACTAGACATAGTGGATGAATGGGACCAACTGCTCAAAGTGGCCTAATGGACCCTGTGAGCCTAATGGGATTAACTAACCAAAGTGGCCTAATGAGACTAACTAGCCTAAGTGGCCTAATGAGCCCAATGGGATGAACATGCCTAAGTGAAAAATTAGGCCCAATGAGCCTAATTGGCCTAATGAGCCTAATTGGCCTAACTAGCCAAAGTGTCCTAATGGTCCCAACTGGCCTAAGTGTCCTAATGGGCCTAATGGTCTGAACATGCCAAAGTGGCATAATGGGCTGAATGAGCCTAAGTAGCCTAATGGGCTGAATGGGTCTAAGTGACCTAATGGGCCGAATGGGGTTAATGGGCTGAATGGCCATAATGGGACTGAGTGGCCAAATGGGCTTAATGGTCCAAATGGGCCTAAGTGAAAAAATGGTTATAATGGGCCTAATGTGCATAATGGGCCTAAGCGACCTAATGGGCCTAATGGGCCCCAGTGACCTATTGGGCCCCAGTGGCCTACTGGGCCTAACGTGCCTAAGTAGACTAATGGTCCTAATGGGCCTAAGTGGAATAATGGGACTAAGGGACCTAATTGGTCTAATGGGAATAATAGTCCTAAGTGGCCTAAATGGCCTAAGTGTCCTAGGTGGACTAACAGGACTAACGGGCCTAATTGGCCTAAGTGGCCTAATAGGCCTAAGTGGGCTAATGGGCCTAAGTGGCCTAATGGGCCTAATGGACCTTAGTGGACTAATGGTCCTTAGTGGCCTAATGGGCCTAAGTGGCCTAATGAGCATAATGAGCCTAATGGGCCTAATGGACCTAAGTGGTCTAATGGTCCTAAGTGACCGAATGCGCCTAAGGGGCCTAATGGGCATAATGAGCATAATGGGCCTAAGGGGCCTAAGAGGGATAATGGGCCTGAACGGCCTAGGTTTCCTAAGTGGCCTAAGTATCCTAAGTGGCCTAAATGGTCTAATGGGCTAAGTGGATTAATTGGCCTAAATGGATTAATTGGCCTATAAGGACTTAATTGGCCTAATTGGCCTAAATGTCATAAATGGACTAATTGTGCTACTTAGACTAATTGAGATAAATGGACTAAATTATCCTAAATGTCCTGAATTGGACTAATTGGAATAATTGGTCTAAATGGTCTAAATTGATCTAAATGGTCTAAATGGCCAAATTGGCCTAAATGACCTAAGTGGCCTAATCGGACTAAATGGACTAAATTACCTAATTGGTCTAATTATCCTAAATGGACTAAATTGAACTAAATGGCCTAAATTGGCCTAAATTGGCCTAAATGGCCTAAATTGGCCAAAATGGCCTAATCGGCTTAATTGGCCTAAATTGCTCTATTGGACTAATTGGTCTAATTGGCCTAATTTTCCTAATTTGTCTAAATCAGCTAAATTTTCCTAATTGGACTAAATGGACTAATTTTCATAAATGGACTAAATTGTCCTAAATGACCTAAATGGCCAAAATTATCCTAATTCGTCTAAATGGTCTAAATTGGCCTAAATTGCCTAAATTGGCCTAAATGGCCTAAAGGGCCAAAATTGGCTTGAATTTTCTAAACTGGCCTAAATAGCCTAATGGACCTAAAATGACTAAATTTCATAATTGTACTAATTGGAAAAATGGTCTAAATTGGAATAATTGACATAAATGTCTTAATCATCCTAATTTGCATAATTGGTCTAAATTGCCTAAATTGGCCTAAATGGCATAATTGGCCTAGTTGGCCTAAATGGTCTAAATTGGCTTAAATAGCCTAAATGACCTAAATTTTCCTAAATGGACTAATTATCCTAAATGAACTAAATTGTACTAAATGGTATAAATGAACTAAATTTTCTAATTGTAAAATTGGCCTAATTGGCCTAATTGGCCCGATTGGCCCAAATTGGCCCAAATGGCCTAAATCTTCTAATTGGCCTAAATGGCCTTAAGAGCCTAAATTTTGCTAATTGGTATGAATTGGTCTCATTGGACTCATTGACCGAAATTGTCCAAAATGGCCAAAATGACCTAAATAGTCTAAATGGCCTAAATGGCCAAATTGGCATAATTGGCCTAAATGACCTAAATTGGGTTAAATTTCCTAATGGTACTAAGGGATGAATGGGATGAAGTGGCCTAAGTGGCCTAATGTACCTAATGGGTCTAATGGGCTTAAGTGGCCTAATGGGCCTAAGTGGCCTAATGGGCCGAATGGGCCAATTGGGCCTAAGTTGCCAAATGGGTCTAATGGACCTAATGAGATTAATAGTCCTAATGGGTCCACTAGTCCAAGGTGGCCTAATGGGCCTAAGTGGCCAAATGGGATGAATGGGCCTATTGGGTCTAAGTGGCCTAATGGTCCAATTGGGCTTAAGTGTACTAATGGGCCCATTAAGTCCAATTCAACCTAATTGGAATTATGGGATTAATGGCTTGAATGGACCAGTTGGGCCTAAGTGGCCCGATGGGCCTAATGGGCCTAATGAGTCTAAGTGGGATAATGGGCCCATTATGGCCAATTTGGCCTAATGGGTCTAATGGCTGAATTGGAATAATGGACCTAATGGTTCTAATGGACCTAATGGGTCTAAGGGGTCTAATGGACCTAAGTGGACTAATGGGCCTAAGTGGTCTAAGTGGCCTAATGTGCTGAATGAGCCTAAGTGGCCTAATAGTCCCAATGGACCTAAGGGGCCCAATGGGACTAATGGTTCTAAGGGTCCTAATGGTACTAAGTGTCCTAATGGGCCTAAGTGGCCTAAGTGATCTAATAGGCCTAATTGGCATGTTGGGACTAAGTGAACTAATGGGCTTAATGGGCCTATTGGCCTAATTGGCCTAATGGGGATAAGGGGATCAATGGAACCAATGGGCCTAATGGGTCCAATGGTACTATTGGGCCTAAGTGAACTAATGGGCCTAATGGCCCCATTATGGCCAATTTGGCCGAATGGGACCAATGACCTAATTGGCCTAATGGGCCTAAGGGTCCCAATGGGCCCAATGGGCCCAATGGGACTAATAGGTCTAAAGGGGATAATAGGACTAAGTGGTCCAATGGGACTAAGTGGCCTAATGGCCATATTGGGCCTATCAGGCCTAAGTGGTCCAATGGGCCCAATGGTCCTGATGGCCTAATGGGCCTAAGTGGCCTAATGGGTCGAAGTGGCCCAAGTTTCCTAATGGGCCTAATGGGTATAATGGGTCTAAGTGGACTAATGGTCCTAAGTGGACTAAGTAACCTAATTTGCCAAATGGGTTGAATGGGTCTAAGTGTCCTAAAGGGACTAAGAGGCCTAAGTTTCCTAATGGGCCTAACGGGTTCAATGGGTCTAAGTGGTCGAGTGGGCCAAAGTGGCCAAAGTTTTCTAATGAGCCTAATGGGATTAATGGGTCTAATGGGACTAAGTGACCTAATTGGACTAATGGGTATAATAGGCCTTGTGGGATGAATGGGTTGAATGGGCCTAAGTGGCCTAATGGTCTGAATGGGTCTAATGGGACTAAGTGGCCAAGTGGCATAAGTTGCCTAATGGGCCTGATGGGCCTGATGGGTCCAATGGGACTAAGTGGCCTAATGGGCCTAAGTGGCCTAAGTTACCTAATGGGCCTAATGGGTCCAATGGGCCTAAGTGGAAAAAGTTACCTAATGGGTCCAATGGGCTGAATGGGCTTAATGGGCCTAATGGACCTAATGGGACTAATGGGTCTAATGTGCCGAAGTGGCCTAAGTTGCCTAATGGGACGAAATGGCCTAATGGTATTAATGGTCCTAAGTGTCCTAATGGGCCAAATGGGACAAAGTAGACTAATTGGCCTAATGGGTTGAATGGGCCTAAGTAGACTAAGTTGGCTAATGGGCCGAAGTGGCCTAATGGGACTAATGGGCCTAAGTGGTCTAATGGGCCTAATTGGCCTAAGTGAACTCATCGGCCTAATGGGACTAATTGTTCTAAGTTGACTAATGGGACTGATGGGCCAAATGGGTCTAATAGGCCTAATGTACCTGATGGGTATAATAGGTCTAAGTGGCCTAATAGGCCTAAGTAACCAAAGTTTCCTAATGGACCTAATGGGCTTAATGGGTACAATGGTTCTAGGTGGCTCAATGGGCCTGAGTGACTAATGTTTTCTAATGGGACTTATGGGACAAATGGGATTAATTGGTCTAATGGGACTTAGTGGCCTATTCGTACTAATGGGTTTAATGGACCTAATGGGCCTAATGGATTGAATGAGACAAGGTGACCTTATGGGTTGAATGGGTTGAATGGGACTAAGTGTCCTAAGTTTCCTAATGGTCCTGATGGTTCCAATGGTCCTAAGTGGATCCGATATGAAAGAAGTGTTTTTTTATAAAGAATTGGAGTCTGCTGACTATGATAAAATTAAATGTGATTATGATTTATTTATTTTTATTTCATAAATCATAATTTGATTGGAGAACTTATGATTCAAGCTTGATGGGAGAAAGTGGAAAAGTGGAATTCCAAATTGTATTCAGATTTATCGTATCTAGGTGGAAGAGAATAAAGGGATTATGAAAATCAAAAAGGAATCGTACCCAGTGCAATAATATTTGAGATGAGAAGGAATGAAAGAAGGCACTGAGGATTGTAATCAGAATGATCATACCCAGAATGATCATTGTCACGTGATTTATCATCTGATTATCCATTGTATGCATAAGAAAACTTTGGTACCCAGGATGATCGTACTTAGGCTCAAGAAGAAAATGATCATATCTAGTATGATCATATTCAGGCCTACCATTCTCTGAAAGATTATACTCTAGACAATCATATTTAGAGAATGAATTTCTTAAGGATGATGATTTAAAAGAGAAGGAAATAATGATATCAACAATGTAGTCAACCATTTCCAAAGGTTTGAATTAATTTATAGGTTTCAATTGGGTCAAGAGTTATTCTATCAGAATGGAATTATTTTATATTTTCAAGTGGGTCAAGATAATAAGTGAAGAAGTTAAAGTGGTTTGAAAGAAAATTTTTCTAGATGTGAAATTGAGGGGGATCTCAACATTCATAACAATTATCATATTCATCATTCAGAAGGATAAGTGAAGGTTGTAGATGAATTGAGAAGCTTTGAAAAGAGTTGATGAAGGCAAAATACATCCTATATTTTAGGGGAAATTAATATTAGGGTGAATTTTATTAAGAGGAACAATTTTAGGGATTCTTGCCAAAGAATCTCAAGGGTCACCTATAAAAGGTGAAAAATAAATTGTACTTGAGGTGGACTGATGTACTGTTCATGAGAGAGAAGCTTCAAGTTTTAGAGCGAAGAAGAAGTTTTCGTATTCACTTTTTTTGAAATTTTTTTGATGGATTGAAGTGAAATAGGAGTGATAAGATCACAACGTTGTATTTAGATGATCATCATACTTAGTGTTTATCGTACTCAGCTGATTACCATATTCTTCTTGTTAATCGTATTTGGATGATCATCATATTAGGATGGATTAATCAAATTGGGATTTCCTTACTAGGTCTTAAGAATTGAGGAATATGGAGAATTGAAGTGGTGTCGATTAATCTGTATCCCATTTTATCAAAGTTATATTTTCTATACTGGGAAAATCGTGCCGAACAGAATCATATCAGGAAAACCATACCTGGAAGAATTGTATTAGGGGGAATCGTACTCGGAGGAATTAGACTGGAAAAATCATACTGGGAAAATAAGAGTTGGTTTTTTTCTCAAAAAAGTCAAATAAGTTTTTACAATCCTCTGGGTAATAGATTGAAGAAGTGTTTTCAATTGAATAAATTTGGGGAACTGAAAATAAGCACTAGTAACATGAGTTGTTACACACTCATTTGATTTCCCTATTTGTGTTAAGAGGGTGCACACCCACAATTAGATTGTTTACATAGTTCTACACGAGTGAAAGGGTATATCCTACTCATTTTAATCCAATGATTGTTTCCTAGTGGATTGTGTGGTATTGGATCACTTCCATACCATACCAAGGACGTAGCTCTTCTTATTGAATAGTGAATCTTACTTTTGTTCCTGTGGATGCGTGTTTGAATTATTTTGAGTAGGGAATAGAATATTTAATAGAAGGTGAAGGTTGTTTCATTTGAAAAGAAACATAAGAGAAAAAAGTAGCACTGATTCAACCCATCACCCTCTCAGTGATACAATCATCTTTTGGTCACTTTCAAGTGGCCTAATGGTCCTAATGGTCCCAAATGTCCTAATGGGCCTAATGAGCCTAAGTGGTTGAATGAGATTAACTAGCCTAAGTGACCTAATGGGACTAATGGATCTAATGACCTAACTGGCCTAAGGGGCCTAATGGGACCAATGAGCCAACTATGCGTAATTGGACTAAGTGGCCTAATAGGCCAAATGGGCCTAAGTGGCCTAATGGATCGAATGGGCATAATGGGATTAATGGGCCTAGGTGGCATAATGGGACCAATGGGTCGAATGGGCCCAACTGGCCTAACTGACCTAATGGGCCTAATGGCCCAATGGGCCTAAGTGGACTAATGGACCCAACTGGCATAAGTGTTGGCCTAATAGGCCTAATGGTTTGAACTAGATGAAGTGGCCTTACTGGCCCAATGGGACCAATGAGCCTAATGGGCCTAACTGGCCGAATGGGCCCAATGGGTCTAACTTTCCTAATGGTCCGAATGGGCTTAACTGGTCTAACTCACGTAAGGGGACCAAGGGGCCTAATGAGCCTAATGAGTCTAATGGGTCTAACTAGCCAAAGTGGCCTAATGGCCCCAGTGAGCCTAATGGGCCCAACAAGAAAAAGTTGTCCAATGGGCCTAACTGGCCTAAGTGGCCTAATGGGATGAATGAGCCTAAGTGGCGTAATGGGCCTAATGAGCCTAATGATCCTAACTGGACAAGTGGATTAATGGGCCTAACTGGCCAAAGTGTCCTAATGGCCTAACTAACCTAAGTGGTCTAATGGGCCTAATGCGTTGAACAGGCCTAAGTGGTGTTATGGGCTGAATGAGCCTAAGTAGCCCAATAGGATGAATGGGCCTAATGGGTCAAATAGGTTTAATGGGATGAATGGGAATAATGGGACTAATTGGCCAAATGGGACTAAGTGGACTAATGGGCCTAATGGGAATAATAGGCCTAAGTGGCCTAATGGGCCTTTGGGGCTTTAGTAGCCTAATGGGCCTAAGTGGATTAAGTGACTTAAGTGGCCTAATAGGCCTAATGGGCCTAAGTAGCATAATGGTCCTAAGGGGCCTCAGTGGCCTAATGGGACTAAGTGACCTAATGGGCCTAATGGGTCTAAGTGGCCTAAGTGGCCTAATGAGTCTAATGTGACTAAGTGGCCTAATCAACATAAGTGGCATAAGTGGCCTAATGGGTCTAAGTTGCCTAAGTGACCTAATGGGTCTAATGGTCCTAAGTGTCCTAATGGTCCTCAGTGGCCTAATGGGCCTAATGGGCCTAAGTGATATGAGACGCACGGGGTGGCCCGATCTTCACGGCGTAGATCGGGAGATGAAGTATGTGGTTTGGGTCTAAGTGGTGGATGATGGGTATGGATAGTGGATGCAAGTAGTCAATCAACACTATAAAGAGTGTTAACTACTACTTAGACAACACACTCAAGGGAGGGATGCGATAGCCAATCCACACAACAATGCACTTGGGTTGAGGCACATAATTGGGGGCTTTGTGATCTTGGATCACCAATATTACTTGTAGATTGACAAGGAAAGAATGTACAAGAGCAAGGGGAAATTCGGAACAATTTTCACACAACAGGGAGAAACAAGCATAAGCTCTCAATTAAGTCTTGAATGAAAATACAATGCCATGGGGTGGCTATTTATAGCCAAGGGGATGATACAATGGCCAAGGGTCTAATACCCTAAAGTCGTAAAGGCTAAACCTACCTTGTCCCCTTAAAAGTCAAAAAGATAAATTCTAACAAAGACTTTTGGAAAAGTAGCACACAACTTTCCAACTATAGCCCACAAGACTTGAATTTGAGTGCATAGCCCACCGGATTTGACTTTGGTGTCCAAAGATTCCATTTCTAGAATTCTCCATGTGGGCAAGGCATCCAAATTCGTGCAACCATGTAGGACAAGCTTTAAACATCATGTTTGGGCTTGAATAAGTGAGATAATAGGCCCATTTTCTCCATCCATGCAATGCAAGATCCATTGGGCCTTTAATGAAGAGAGATGGGTGCCCATTGTTGCATTCAACCTCTTTAATCTCCCACGCATCATCGGGCCTTGAAAATCCAACTCCTCCACTCGGGTAATCGGCTTAGTTCCTTCAACATGGTTTGTATCATCCTCCCCCTCTTGAAAAGGAGTCATTCTTGACTCTTCATACTCTACACCCAAAAAAGGAGAAAGATCGGAAACATTGATAGTGGCACTTACACCATACTCACCTGGAAAATCTATCTTGTAAGCATTGTTGTTAATCTTCTCAAGCACTTGGAATGGTCCATCACCTCGTGGCATGAGTTTTGATTTCCTCTTGTGGGCAAATCGTTCCTTCCACATATGAATCCAAACAAAGTCATCAGTCTCGAACAACATTTATTTGCGACCCTTTTTTGCATGATCCATATATTTCTGGGTCATCCGCTTGATATTTATCCTTGCCTTTTCATGGATTTTCTTGATGAATTATGCACGCCCTTTCGCATCCATATTAACTGCTTCCTGAAAAGGCAAAGGGACTAGGTCAATATGTGCAAGGGGTTAAAGCCGTAAACTATTTCAAATGGAGAATATTGAGTAGTGGAATGCTTGGCCCTGTTATATTCGAATTCCACATGTGGCAGACACTCCCAATTCTTGATATTATTTTTGACAATTGTTCGTAGAAGGGATGATAGTGTTCGATTCACCACCTCCGTTTACCCATCGGGTTGTGGATGAAAAGTAGTGGAAAATAGTAACTTTCTACCCAGTTTTCTCCACAAGGTCTTCCAAAAGTAACTAAGAAATTTTGTGTCTCGATCCGACACAATGGTTCTTGGCATTCCATGATGTTTGACTACTTCCTGAAAGAAAAGTGATGCAATGTTAGTGGAATCATCTGTTTTGTGACAAGGAATAAAATGTTCCATTTTTGAAAACTGATCCACCACAAAAAAAAATGGAATCTCTCCCCCTCTTGGTCCGTGGTAACCCCACAATAAAGTCCATTGATATGTCCTCCCAAGGGGTGTTGGGAATTGGGAGAGGAAGATATAGTCCATGTGGGTTCAGTTTTGATTTGGATTTATGGAAAACAATGCACTTTCCCACAAATTTCTCAACATCTCTAGATATCCTAGGCCAATAAAAATGCTCAGTAAGAACACTTTTTTGAAACACAAAAATTCCCCATTAACCCACCCGAATGTGACTCCTTTAGAAAAAGTAAACAGATAGAGCAATTGGGAATGCAAAGATTATCAATTCGGAATAAGTATCCATCATGTAAATAGAACTTTTCCCAACTAACTCTAGGTTTACAATGTTCATAAGGTTCTCTAAAATCACTATTAGTGGCATATAAATCCTCAATGTATTCAAAACCAAGGAGTTTTGAATCCAATGAGGATAAAAGAGAATATCATCGTGAAAGTTCATCAGACATAGTATTTTCTTTACCCTTTTTATGCTTGATGACATATGGAAATGATTCAATGAATTCCAGCCATCTAGCATGTCTCCTATTTAGTTTATGTTGGCTCCCAAGGTATTTAAGAGCCTCATGATCAGAATGGATAACAAATTATTTAGTTCAATGATAGTGTTGCCATGTCTCTATTACTCTAAACAATGCATAAAACTCTTTATCATATGTATCATAGTTTAGAGTTGGTCCATTTAACTTCTCACTAAAGAAAGCAATAGGCTTACCTTCTTGCATTAGTACTCCTCCTATTCCAATTCTGCTTGCATCACATTCAATTTCAAAGGTCTTACCAAAGTCTGTAAGTACAAGTAGAGGGGCATGGGTGAGTCTCTCCTTAAGTTCATTGAAGGCCTTATCTTGAGTTATCCCCCATTTTAAAGGAACTTTCTTCTTTGTCAACTCATTAAACAGTGCTACTAATGTGCTGAAGTCCTTCACAAATCTCCTATAAAAACTAGCAAGCCCATGAAAACTTCTTACCTGTCCAATGGAGGTTGGAGCTGGCCATTATTGTATTGCTTTGATCTTTTCGGTATCCACTTCAACTCCATTGCCGCTCACAACAAATCCAAGGAAAACAATCTTATCGAGAAAAAATTCACACTTTTTTATGTTTCCAAACAGGTTTTATTTCCTTAACACCTCTAGGACTTTTCTTAAGTGATCTACATGTTCATGAAAAGTCCTAATATACACTAGAATATCATCAAAGTAAACTACCAAAAATTTTCCAATATATGCATGTAAGACATGATTCATTAACCTCATAAATGTGCTAGGTGCATTGGTGAGACCAAAGGGCATGACTAACCATTCATAAAGTCCATGTTTTTTCTTAAATGCGGTTTTCCACTCATCTCCTTCTTTCATCCTAATTTGATGGTATCCACTTATTAAATCAATTTTTGAGAAAATAGTTGAACCATTTAATTCATCTAGCATATCATCTAACCTAGGGATAGGATGACGATACCTGACCATGATGTTATTGATGGCTCTACAGTCAATGCACATTCTCCATGTTCTATCCTTCTTTGGTACCAGGAGCACCGGTACTGCACAAGGGCTAAGGCTCTCTTCAACATACCCCACATCCAACAGCTCTTAAACATGCCTTTGAATCTCTTTTATCTCTTCCGGGTTGGTGCGATATGCCTGGCGGTTCAGTAGTGATGCTCCTGGTATGAGTTCAATTTGATTCTCAATACCTCTAATGGGTGGAAAACTAGGTGGAACCTCTTCAGGAAAGACATATTCAAATTCCTACAACAAAGACTCAATAACATGTGGCAAAGGAGATGTTAAGTCGTTAGTGTTCAACATCACCTCTTTGTACATAATTACTAAGAGATTTTTTTGAGAAATCAAAGCTTCCTTAACCTCACTTTTTTTCCAACATCACACTTTTCTCTCCTCTCAAATATTTTTCCCCTCTTGATTTTTCTTTGCTCTCCATTTCTTTTCTTCTCTCATTTTCTATTTTTCCTTCATTCTCTCCTTTTTCATTTTCTCTCATTTTTAACTCATCACTCTTTTTTTTATTTTCTCTCAAAATGCGATCTTCCAAAATTTTCTTGGGGGACATGGGGTTAAGGGTTATAGGTTCCCCTCAGAGTACAAAAGAGTGACGGTTCAAGAAACCATCATGAGTAACAAGCTGATCGTACTGCCATGGTTGAACCAACAACAAGTGGCACACCTTCATAGGAAAAATGTCGCACAATACCTCATCCTTGTATTTACCAATGGAGAATAATACCTTCACCTGTTTGGTAACATTCAGTTCTCCACAATCATTCAACCACTGAAGCCGTTATGGATGTTGATGCTTCAAAGTAGGAAGTCCCAACTTCTCTACTAACTCGGTGCTTGAAACATTGCTACAGCTTCCTCCATCAATAATAACACTACATAATTCCCATGGATCTTGAACCATGTATGGAAAAGGTTCTCCCGCTGCTCCTTCTCTCCCACAGTCATTTGTGCGCTTAGGACTCTCCTAGTGACAAGAATCTCACCGTCTTCTACAAATTCTCCATTATCAATTTCTGGAGATTCTTCCTCCTCTTCCGAGCTCTCTCCATTGGTCTCCCATTCTCCATACTTGTTTATGGTCATGGTACGCCAGTTTGGGAACTCACTAGCAATGTGACCCCTTGATGCGTCGCCGGAAGCTCAAAAATGAGTAAGTGAAGAGGAGCAGCGTAATGTAGCCGAATGACCGAGGCTTAAAGGCAATGCCACCCGCCAAGGTTTCTCCACGCTTAAAGACAACGTCACCAGCGATGGAGATGCACCACCAATTCCGGGCAAAGGGAAGAGGCTAAAGCAAGAAGATTGCACAGCAAACTTCAAAATCCCGTCACATTCATCTATCCCCATTACAAAGGAGTGAAAATACAATATAAAGACAAAATAAATAAAGAAAAATGCTCCAATTCGAGTTACAAGACATGGGGAACCCAAAAGGCACATAAAAAGCATAAAATAACACTTTCCCATGCCATTTAATGACCCCACTAGCCAAAGTAGCGGGATTCCCTCTTAATGATGCTTTTCTCCACCTTCTCTCTCCTCATTAATGTGAAGCTACGAATTTCCACCATTTGCCATGTGGATAAATGATTTTGGGTCCCAAATAAGTGTGTTGTGGCCCACCATAGTGTTGGACATCAAGAAGTGTGGGCTGGTCCAATTCGAACAACAATTGGGCTTGGAATTTTTATCAAGCCCAAAATTATTCTCCTTGTGCTGAATCTGATCCATATCATTCTCCCCCGGTTGAAGAGGATTTGCCCTCAAATCCACGACATCATCTTCTTCAATGTAAGTAGATAAGTCCCCAATGTTGAATGTTGCAGAAACGCTGCCAAAATCATCTGGTAAATCAATTTTGTAGGCATTGTTTCCCACTCGTTCAAGCACTTTGAATGGACCTTCAGCTCGTGGTGCCAGCTTGCTCTTCCTTTTGGATGGAAATCTCTCCTTGCGAAGGTGAATCCACACTTTGTCTCCAGGTTGGAAAATAGCCTGCTTCCGATGCTTGTTTGCTCGCCTCTTGTATGCCTCATTAGACTTCTCTATTTGAGCACGAATAGATTCATGGAGCTTCTTCATCTGCTTTGTCTTCTCCTCCGCATCAATATTTACCTGAAAATCAAGAGGCAAAGAGCACAATTCTATAGGAGTGATTGGATTGATTCCATAAACCACTTCGAATGGAGAATGTCGGGTGGTAGCACTGGGAGATCTATTGTATGCAAATTCAGCTTGTGCAAGTTGCAAATCCCAATCTCTCATGCTCTTGTTCACCAATGTTCTCAGAATAGTGCCCAATGTACGATTGGTAACTTCTGTTTGCCCATCCGTTTGAGGGTGATGGGATGTGCTGAAAAGAAGTTTCGTACCGAATTTCCCCCATAATGTTCTCCAAAAATGGCTGAGAAATTTTGTGTCTCTATCCGAAACGATGCTGCGAGGAATTCCATGAAGGCGAACAATCTCTTTGAAAAACAATTCTGCCACTTTCACTGCATCTTCAGTCTTATGACAAGGTATGAAATGAGCCATCTTAGAAAATCGATCAACAACAACCATTATTGAATCTTTACCTCGCTGAGTCTTTGGTAAAGCCATAATGAAATCCATGCTGAGATCTTCCCAGGGCTGCTCCGGAATAGGTAACGGAGTGTATAAACCAGGCTTGAAATGACTCTTTGCTCTTTGACATGTTCCGCATCTTGAAAGAATAGCTTGGACATTTGATTGCATCTTCGGCCAGTAGAAATGCTCTTTTAGTATCTCCAAGGTTTTATGGATGCCAAAATGACCAGCAAGTCCCCCTTCATGTGCTTCCCGAATAAGCAAGTCCCTGTAATTACCCTTTGGAACACACAACTTGTTTCTCTTAAAGAGAAACCCATCATGTACAGAATAATCCTCCACAAATCCATCTTGACATTGGATTAAAATAGAATTAAACTCCATATCATGCTGATAATCTTCTCTCATAAGCTGAAATCCAAGAATTCGAGCATCAAGAATTGTAAGTAATGCATACCTCCGAGATAAAGCATCTGCCACTAGATTATCTTGCCCCTTCTTGTATTTTGACACAAATGAGAATGATTGTAAGAATTCCACCCACTTTGCATGCCTCGAACTCAGCTTGTGTTGACCATTGATAAACCTCAAAGCCTGATGGTCAGAATGAAGAACAAACTGCTTCGGTCTCAAATAATGAGACCAATGATCTAGGGCTCTTATAACCGCATAAAATTCCTTATCATAGGTGCTGTAATTCCTCCTTGAATCATTCAGTTTCTCGCTGAAATATGCAATAGGGCGCTTGCTTTGGATGAGAACAGCGCCTATCCCAACTCCACTTGCATCACATTCCACTTCAAAGACTTGATCAAAATCAGGCAACGCCAAAACCGGTGCTTCACACAACTTTTTCTTAATGATTTCAAATGATTCATTTGCTGCCTTTGACCACTCAAATTTCCCCCTTTTCAAGCATTCAGTGATAGGTGCCATAATAGTGCTGAAATTGGAAACAAAGCGACGATAAAAAGATGCCAAACCGTGGAAACTTCTTACTTCGGTAATGGATTCTGGTTGTGGCCAGGACTTGATTGCTTCCACTTTTGATTCATCCACCATGATGCCTTCTTTGGTTACCACATATCCCAAAAACACCACTTCTGTTGAAAAGAACTCGCATTTTTCAAGCTTCCCATATAGCTTTTGTTTCCGTAGAACATCAAATACCCACCGAAGATGATCCACATGGCTCTCCACATCCTTGCTGTAAATCAAAATGTCATCCAAATAAACTACCACAAATTTACCAATAAATGGTTTCAGAACTTCATTCATGAGTCGCATGAATGTGCTAGGAGCATTTGAGAGGCCGAATGGCATGACCAGCCACTCAAACAATCCGCCTTTAGTTTTGAAGGCTGTTTTCCACTCATCCCCTTCCTTCATTCGAATCTGGTGGTATCCACTACGAAGATCAACCTTTGAAAAGATTGATGAACCATGCAATTCATCAAGCATATCATCGAGTCGTGGGATGGGATACCTGTATTTGATGGTAATATTATTGATAGCTCTACTATCAATGCACATGCGATACGTACCATCTTTCTTTGGCACCAATAATGCTGGAACAGAACACGGGCTCATGCTTGGCCTTATAAAGCCTCGATCCATCAACTCATCTACTTGCTTCTGCAATTCCCTTGATTCTCCAGGATTACACCGATATGCTGGTTTATTTGGCAATTGTGCACCCGGAACGAGATCAATCTGGTGTTCAATGCCTCTAAATGGTGGTAATCCTGCTGGAAGATCATTAGGAAAAACATCATGATATTCCCCAATTAAGGAATGAGCTAAAGGATGTTGATGACTCTTCTCCTCATGGCATGACTTTTCCATCATCAATAAAGCAAAAACTGGCTTTTTCTTATTTATGGCTTTCTCCACTTGAGCTTTGCTGATAAAGAGACTACCTTTGGGTACTTCCGGAACAGATTTTTCTTGCAGAGTTTGGGACGGCTTCAAAGGAGCAAGTGTGATATTCTTTTCCCCAGATCGAAAAGAATAAGTGTTCTTCCTCCCATCATATTTCACTTCCCTGTCAAACTGCCAAGGCCTACCCAACAACAAGTGACAAGCATCCATAGGAATAACATCACACAGTACTTCATCAGCATAGTTCTTACCAATGGAGAATGAAATTAGAACCTGTTTTTTGACTTGGAGTGTGCTCCCATTGTTCAACCATTGCAATTTATATGAGTGAGGATGATTCTGAGTTGGAAGCTTCAATTTCTCCACTAGTGTTGTTGAAGCCACATTTGTACAGCTCCCACTATCAATAATCACCATGCATACCCGCTGATTAATGGTGCAACGAGTTTGGAACAAGTTTTCTCTTTGATCTTCTTCCGGGCAGATTTGAGCTTGCAAAACTCTTCGTAGCACCAGCATGTTTCCCACATCAGCTTCTTCCACAACATGTTCCTCATTTTCAGTTTCTTCACCATCATGTTCATCCTCTTTGATTGCCTCTTCAATTTCTTCAATCTCTTTAATAGTAATAATCCGGTTGTTAGGGCAATTGGCCTGAAAATGACCATACCCATGGCATTTGAAACACTTTCGATTCCCACGTTCAAAGGAGTTCGACTTCCCTTTTGTTTGTTCCATAGCCTTCTCTTTCCCTTTTTCCAGCATCTTGTTCCTTCCAAATTCCTTCTCAACAACACCAGATTTATTAGAAGAAATACCCTTATAAACAGTTGTACCTCTATTGTAGTTTTTGAGCGCCGGTGCCCTTGAGGTCCGCTTTTGCTTTTCCACCTTGATCGCCAGCTTGCAAACATCATCAAGTGAGCAGAATGATTGCAACTCCACTGAATGTGCAATTTCTTCATTTAATCCACCCAAAAACCTTGCAATTGTTTGCTCTTTATATTCTGGAACATCACTTCGCATCAATAAACGATCAAATTCCCGAATGTACTCTTCAACAGACTTATCTCCTTGTCGTAGGCTATGCATTCGAAAATAAAGATCTTGCTTATAATTCTCAGGCAGAAATCGTCTCCTCAAAAGCTTTTTCAACTTCTCCCATGAGCGTATCTTGCCTTTATCATCACGTTCCCGCTGTTTCTTCAGATTTTCCCACCAAAGTGATGCATAATCTTTAAATTTCAGAATGGCTACCTTGCACTTCTTCTCGTCAGAACAATTCTTAAATTCGAAGAACCGTTCGATTTCCCGCATCCAATCCAGAAAATCATCCGGATTCATACTCCCATAAAAATCTGGAATGTCGATCCTCAACCCTCTTTCAATGTCTTCATCATCTCTTCTTCTTCGCATATCTACCTCTGAATCGCTGGAATCATCACCATTTGCATGATCTTCATAAAATGGTGCTGGATTGCGTCTATTATGTGGTGATGGACGTCGAGGATGTCGCTGCGGTGGAGGGGAGTCAGGTCGCCGTGCTCTCAAAAGTTGAGCAAGTTGCTCACCGATTTGAGTAATTTGTGATTGTAGCTGTGCATTAGCTATTTCCCATGGAGCAGGAGGAGTAGAAGATCCGCTCTTGCGAGACATGATGGAGAGTAATAAGAAGAATGTGATAGAACTTACTCGTTGGAACCTCCCTCTGATACCAATTGATGCGTCGCCGGAAGCTCAAAAATGAGTAAGTGAAGAGGAGCAGCGTAATGTAGCCGAATGACCGAGGCTTAAAGGCAATGCCACCCGCCAAGGTTTCTCCACGCTTAAAGACAACGTCACCAGCGATGGAGATGCACCACCAATTCCGGGCAAAGGGAAGAGGCTAAAGCAAGAAGATTGCACAGCAAACTTCAAAATCCCGTCACATTCATCTATCCCCATTACAAAGGAGTGAAAATACAATATAAAGACAAAATAAATAAAGAAAAATGCTCCAATTCGAGTTACAAGACATGGGGAACCCAAAAGGCACATAAAAAGCATAAAATAACACTTTCCCATGCCATTTAATGACCCCACTAGCCAAAGTAGCGGGATTCCCTCTTAATGATGCTTTTCTCCACCTTCTCTCTCCTCATTAATGTGAAGCTACGAATTTCCACCATTTGCCATGTGGATAAATGATTTTGGGTCCCAAATAAGTGTGTTGTGGCCCACCATAGTGTTGGACATCAAGAAGTGTGGGCTGGTCCAATTCGAACAACAATTGGGCTTGGAATTTTTATCAAGCCCAAAATTATTCTCCTTGTGCTGAATCTGATCCATATCACCCCTTCCTTGACATTTGAAAAAACGAATATCCCGATTCCTAGTTTGGTTAGCCTCAAAAGTAGGTTTCTTAGGTGGAAGAATTACCTGTTCACTTTTGCGATCAACCACCTCTTTTGCCTTTGATGGTTCTCCAATATCCTTCCTTGAATGTCTCCATGGAGTGAAAGGGGTAGTGTATTTCCTCATGTTACTCCTCCTTTTGATTTGTTGCTCGATCTTGGTGTCTTGATGGATCATATCTTGTATTTAAACATGGTGGTACATCTCCACTTGATCGGAAATCTCCCGATTGAGCCCATGTAAAAACTGTACCATGGTTGCCTCTAGATCCTCCTCAATGTTTGCTTGAATCATGGAAATTTTCATCTCTTTATAGTAGTGTTCTACACTCTTACTCTCTTGGGTGAGGTGTTGAAGTTTTTTGTGGAGATCTCTATGGTAATGTGTGGGAACAGATCGCTTCCGCATGGCGAACTTCATGTCTTCGCAAGTGTTGATGGGACGTCCACCATATCTTTCCCTCTCATTTTGAACTTGATCCCACCATATTAATGCATAATCATAAAATTCAAGGGAAGAAAGTTTGACCTTTTTCTCCTCGGAATACGCATGGCATGAAAATACTTGCTCGATCCACATCTCCCACTCCAAGTATGCTTCTGGGTCGCTTTTCCCTTGAAAAGAGGGGACCTTCACCTTGATCCCGACAAGTTGGTCATCATCATGTTGTATCCTTTAACCTCCTCTCGGTTGTTGGTACAACCTCCTCCTTTGTGGGACATCATCAAGATCATCATCAAAGTTCACCATCTCCTCCTCCATGACGTGGGGACGACGTGGTGCCGGAGCGCATCTTGGGTTATCATGGAACATCCTTGGGCTTGGTTTATTCTCCAACTCATCAATCCTCTCATGTAACACCTCCAACTTCCGATCAAGAAGCTTCTCGAAGTGGCTCACCAAAGCTTGCATTTGGAATTGCATAGCTTCGGGTGCAGGAGATCTACTTCGACTTCCTTCATCGCTAACATGTGAAATTTTCTTCCCACGATCTTCTGCCATGATATGTTATGCAAACACAAACAAACACTGGGGGGGGACACAAACAATGATACACACTCACTCACACACACATGATGTACACACACACACACAATATGTACACACTCACACACACAAGGATACAAATCACTCACACAAGATATACACACTCACACACACAAGATTCACACACACACACACACACAAAAATATGCACACACTCTCACACACAAGATATATTTGTTCTTATTTCTCTCCACTCTCAACACTCAATTAAAATTCCAATATCTTATGAAATATAATAACTTGGTTTGGATGATCACTTTCCACCAATATTTACCCAATCAATATCGTGTTGGGGGATGGTTTAACACAACCCGCTTGAGTGGTAAAGGGTAAAGGGTGAAAAGAGGGTAGAAAATGGATAAAGGGTGGATGGAAAAGGGGGTAGAAATGTGGTATTTGGTTTTCTCCCGATTGTGAAAGATAAGATAAATTAATAACAATATGTGCCAAATACAAAATTGGGATGAAGTAAAATGATGGAAAAAGTGATATATGGAAATGGAAAGTGCTAATAAAGTAAAGCACAAAGGAGTAATTGTATCCGCTTTTTTTTCTCTTTTTTTGTCTATTCTCCCCAAAAAGTATTGTGCTTGGAGTTTTAAAGTACAAGATGATTGAATAGAGAGTAAGAAAATTTTTTTTTGAAATATCTCATATAAAGGATGTTCTTAATTTTGAAAAGCACAAAATGATGAGTTGAGAGAATTTGTTTTTTTTTCGGATACAAATCACATATAGAGAATTAAATGTGGAAAGAAGATGAATGAAAATTTGGCTCAATTTGTAATAATCCAAGCTTGCACAAAGTAGGCCAATTTGGGTGGCTTTCAAGAGAAGGGATTTTTTTGTTGAATGGATGAATAATATGGAAAGATAAGGAGGGTAATGTAAATAATTAAAGTAAATAAAGGGATAGATGTCTACCGTGTCAACTGAAGCTCTGATACCAACTGATGTGAGACGCACGGGGTGGCCCGATCTTCACGGCGTAGGTCGGCAGATGAAGTATGCAGTTTGGGGATAAGTAGTGGATGATGGGTATGGATAGCGGATGCAAGTAGTCAATCAACACTATAAGGAGTGCGACCTACTACTTAGACAACACACTCAAGGGAGGGATGCGATATCCAATCCACACAACAACGCACTTGGGTTGGGCATGGAATTGGGGGCTTTGTGATCTTGGATCACCAATCTTACTTGTAGTTTGACAAGGCTAGAATACACAAGAGCAAGGGGGAAATTCAGAACAATTCTCACACAACGGGGAGAAACAATCATAAGCTCTCAATTAAGTCTTGAATGAAAATACAATGCCATGGGGTGGCTATTTATAGACAAGGGGATGATACAATGGTCAAGGGTCTAATACCCTAAATTCATAAAGGCTAAACCTACCTTGTCCCCTTAAAAGTCAAAAAGATAAAGTCTAACAAAGACTTTTGGAAAATTAGCACACAACTTTCCAACTATAGCCCACCAGACTTGACTTTTAGTGCATAGCCCACCAGATTTGACTTTGGTGTCCAAAGATGCCATTTCTAGAATTCTCCATGTGGGCAAGGCATCCAAATTCGTGAAACCATGTGGGCCAAGATTTAAACATCATGTTTGGGCTTGAATAAGTGAGATAATAGCCCCATTGGCTCCATCCATGCAAGGCAAGATCCATTGGGCCTTTAATGAAGCGAGATGGGCACCCATTGTTGCATTCAGCCTCTTTAATCTCCCACACGTCATCGGTCCTTGCAAATCCAACTCCTCCACTCGGGTAATCGGCTCGGTGCCTTCAATATGGTTCGCATCACTAAGTTGCCTAAGTGTCCTAATGGGCCTAAGTGGACCAATGGTCCCAATGTGCCTAAGTGGCCTAATGGTCTTAAGTGGACTAATGGGCCTAAGGGAACTAATTTTCCTAATGGGCCTAAGTGACCTAAAGTGGACTAATGAGCATAATGGGCCTAAGTGGTCGATGTGGCCTAATGGGCCTATTGACCCTAAGTGGACTAAGTGGCCTAATGGGCCTAATGGGCCTAAGTGTCCTAATGGGAATCAGTGGCCGAATGGGCCTAATGGGATTGAGTGGCCTAATGGGCCCAATGGGCCCAATTGGCCCAATGGGCCTAAGTGGAACAATGGTCCTAATGGGTCTAAGTGTCTTAAGAGGCCTAATAAGCCTAATGGGCCTAAGTGGCCTAATGACCTGAATGGGCCTAAGGGGACTAGTGGGCCTAATGGGCCTCAGTGGCCTAATTGGCATTAAGGGCCTTAGGGGACGAAGTGGCCTAATGGGCCTAAGTGGACTAATATGCCTAAGTGGTTGAATGGTCTTAATGGGCATAATGGGCCAAAGTGGCCAAAGTGGCCTAATGGACCAAATGGGTCTAAGTGGACTAATGGGACTAACTTTCATAATAGGCCTCAGTGGCCTAATGGGACTAATGGGACTAATGAGCATAATGAGCCTAATTGGCCTAATTGGCCTCAGTGGCCTAATGGGCTTCCATGGCCTAAGTGGCATAATGTGCCTAGTGGGCCTAAGTGGCCTAATGGTCCAAATGGGTCGAAGTGTCCTAATGGGCCTGATGGGCTAAATGGGACCCAATGGACTAATGGGCCTAATGCACCTAATGGGCATGATCAACATAAGGATCACAATGGACCTTAGTGGCCCAATGGGCCTAGGTGACCCAATGTACCTTAGTGTCCCAATGGGCCTACGTGGCCTAATGGGACTTAGTGGATGAATGGTTTTAAGTGTCCTAGCGGGCCTCAGTGGCCGAATGGGCCTAATGGGATTGATAAATTCAATGGGAACAATGAGGCGAAGTGGCCCAATGGGCCTCATGGGCCTAAGGGGCCAAATGGGCCTAACGGCCCAAAGTGTCCTAATGGGCTTGATGGGATGAATGGGATGAATGGGCCCAAGTGGCCTAAGTGTTCTAATGGAACTCATGGGCCTATGTGGATTAATGGGCCTGGTGGTCCTAATGGGTCTGATATGCCAGATGGGCATAATGGGGCTAATGGGCCTAATGTGCCTAACTGGCCTAATGGGCCTAATGGTCTTAATGGGCCTAAGTGGATTAATGGGACCAATGGGCCTAAGCGGCTGAATGGTCCTAATTGGCCTAAGTGGAGGAATGAGACTAAGTGAAGGAATGAGCCTAATTGGTGGAATGGGGCGAATAGGTCTAAGTGGCTAAATAGGCCTGGTGGACCTAATTGGATTCAAGGGCCTCAAGGGACAAATCAGCCTCATGGGCCAAATGGTTCTAAGTGGACTCATGGGACCAATGGGTCTAATGGGAATAAGTGGCCTAATGGACATAATGGGCCTCATAGGACTAAGTGGCCTAATGGGCCTAATGGGCTTAATGGGTCTAATGGGCCTCCTAGACCTAAGTGGACTAATGAGCCTAGTGTGACGAATAGGATTAAGTAGCTTAAGTGGCCTAATGGCCCTATGTGGATGAATGGACCTGGTGGGCCTAAAAGGCCGAATGGGCCTAATGGGCCTAAGTGGCCCAATGGGCCTATTGGGCCTCATGGTTCTAATGGGACGAATGGTCCTAGTGGGTCGAAGTGGCATCATGGGCCCAATAGGACCAATGTGCCTAATGTTCCTGATGTGCCTATTGAGTCTAAGTGTCTGAATGGGCCTTATGGTCCTAATGGGCCTCATGGGGCCCAAGGACCTAAGTGGCCTAAGTGACCTAATGGGCTGAATGGGCCTAGTGGGCATAAAGGGCCTAATGGGACCAATGGGATGAATGGTCCTAATTGGAATGATGGACCTAACAGGCCTCATGGGCTTAATGGGATTCGTGGGCCTAAGTTACCTCATGGGCCCAATGGACATAATGGGCCGAATGGGCCTAAGTGGTCTAAGTGGGCCTAATGGTCTGAATGGGCCTAAGTGGTCTAATGGGGCTAATGGACCCAATTGGCCTCATGGGACTAATTGGACTAATGGGTTGAGTGGTTCTAATGGACCTAATGGGCCCAATGGGATGGATGTGTCGAGTAGTCCCAATGGGACTAATGGGCCTAAGGGACCTAATGGGCTTAAGTGGGCTAAAGGGCCTAGCGGGCCTAATGGTATTAATGGTCCTAATGAGCCTAATGGGTCCAAGTTTCCTGATGGGTCTAAGGGGCCTCATGGGCCTCATGGGCCTAAGTGGACTCATGGGGCCAATGGGACTAAGTTTTCGAATGGGCCTTATGGACCTCATAGGCCTAATGGGCCTGAAAGGCCTCATAGGAAAAATACGCCTCATGGTCCTAATGGGCATGATGGGCCTAATGTGCCTAATTGTCCTAAGTAGAAAAATCGGCCTAAGTGCCCTGATGGGCCTAATGGGCCTAATGAGCCTAATGGACCTAATTGACCAAAGTGGCTAAATCGGTATAATCGACCAAATGGGCCTAATGAGCCTAAGTGGCCTAATTGGATTAATGGGCCTAATGGGCCTAGTGGGACTAATGGGTTTAATGGGCCTAATGGGACTAAGTGTCATAATGGGCCTACTTTTCCTAATGGACCTGAGTGGCCTAATCGGGCTAATTGACTAAATGTGTCTAATAGGCCTAAGTGTCTTAAGTGGCTTAATTGGCCTAATGGGACTAATGGGTTTAATGGGACGAATGGGCCTAAGTGGCCTAGTGGGCTGACATGGCTTAATGGTCTTGGTGGGCATAAGTGGATCAATGGGACAAATGGGCCTAATTGGTTTAATGGGCCTAATGGCCTTAAGTGTCCAAATGGGCCAAATGGACCTAAGTGTCCTAATGGGACTAATGGGCCTAAGTGGCCTAGTGGGACTAATGGACCTAGATGTCCTAAGTGTCCTAATCTACCTAATTAGCCAAATGGGACTAATGGGCCTAAGTGGCCTAATGAGCCTAATGAGACTAATGGGTCTAATGAGCATAATGGGCCTAATGGGCCTAATTCCTAAGTGGTGTAAATGGCATAATGGGCCTAATGGGCATAATGAGACTAAGTGTCCTAAGTGGTCTAATCAGTCTAATGGGATGAATGGGCCTAATGGGACTATGTGGCCTAATGGGCCTAAAGGGCGGGCCAAAGTGGCCAAATGGACCTAAGTAGACGAATGGGCCTAAGTGGTCGAATGGCGCTAATGGGGCTATGTGGCCAAATGGGCCGAAGTGTCCGAATGGGGCTAATGGTCCTAAGTGGGGGAATGGGATTAAGTGGCCCAATGGGTCTAATGGGCCTAATGGGTGTAAGTGGCCTAATGGGTATACTTGTCCTAATGGGCCAAAGTGGCCTAATGGGATTAATGGGACCAAGTGGCCGAATGAGCCAAATGGGCCTAAGTGGCCCAACCGGTCAAATGGGCCTAATGGACCGAATGGGCTGAATGGGCCTAAGTGTCCTAAGTGTCCTAATCGGCCTAATTAGCCGAATGTGACTAATGAGCCTAATAGGTCTAAGTGGCCTAATGGGCCTAATTGGCATAATGACTAAGTGGCGTAAGTGGCCTAATGGGACTAATGGGCATAATGGGCCTAAGTAGCCTAAGTGGACGAATCAACCTAATCAGTTGAATGGGCCTAATGGGCCTAGGTGGCCTACTGGACCTAGGTGCCCTAATATGACTAATGGTCTTATGTGGCCTAAACAGCCTAATCAACCGAATGGGCCTAATGGGCCTGAGTGGCCTAATGGACCTAATGGGTCTAAGTGGCCTAATATACCTAATCGACCAAATGGGCCTAATTGGCTTAAGTAGCCTAATGGGACTCAGTGGCCTAATCGAGATAATTGACTGAATGGGCATAAGTGGCCTAATCGGCCTAATCAATCAAATGGTCCAAATGAGCATAATGGGCCTAAGTGGCCTAATGGTCCTAATGGGTCTAAGTGGCCTGTGTGAAAAAATCATCTTAATCGACAGAATGGGCCTAATGATCCTTAGTGGGCGAATGGGCCTAATGAGCCTAATGGGTCTAAGTGTCCTAAGTAACCTAATCGGTATAATTGATTGAATGGGCCTAATGGGCATTATGGGGCTAAGTGGCCGATTGAGACTAATTGGCCTGAGTGGCTAAATGGGCCTAATGTGCTAAATTGGCCTAATGGGGTTAATGAGCCTAATGGGCTAAGTGGAATAATGGGATTAAGTGGCATAATGGGCCTAATGGGCCTAATGGGCGTAAGTGGCCTAATGGGCTGAAGTGGCCTAATGGGTCTAAGTTGTCGAATGGGCCTAAGTGGACGAATGTGCCTAATGTGCATAATTGCCCTAATGGGCCCAATGTGCCTAATGGGTGTAAGTTGCCTAAGGAGAATAAGTGGCCTAATGGGGCTAGTGGGCCTAAGTGGCCGAATGGGCCCAATGGGCCAAATGGGCCCAATGGGCCGAATAGGCCTAATGGGCCTAATGGGGCCGAATGGGCCTAATGGGGCCAATAGGCCTAATTGGTTTAATGGGCCAAATGAACCTAATGGGCCTAATGGGCCTAATTTTCCTAATGGTACTAATTGGACTAATGGGTCAATGGGCCTAAGTGGCCTAATGGGCCTAATGGGCCTAATGGGCCTAAGTGGCCTAAGTGGCCAAATCAGATAAATTGAATGAATGGGACTAATGGACCTAACGGGCCTAAGTGGCATAATGGGTCTAATCGGCCTAAGTGGATGAATGAGCCTAATGTTCCAAATTGGCCTATTGGGCCTCATGGGCCTAAGTGGCCTAATGGGCTTTATGGGCCTAAATGGCCTAGGGGGACTAATGGGCCTCATGGGCCTCATGGGCCTAAGTCGCTTAATGGTCCTCATGGGCCTAAGTGGCCTTATGGTCCTAATGGGCCCAAGGGGACTAAGTGGCCTAATGGGCCTAATGGGCTTAATGAGCTTTATGGGCCTTAGTGCTAAATGGGTCAAATGGGCCAAATGGGCCAAAGTGGCCTAATAGGCCTAAGGGGACAAATGGGCCTAATTGGCCTAAGTGTCCTAATGGGCCTAAGTGGCCTAATGGGAGAGAGTTTCCTAATCGGCCTAATGAGCTTAATGGACCTAATCATCCTAAGTGGCCTAATGGACCTAATAGATCTGATGGGACAAATTGGCCTAAGTTTCCTAATGGGGCTAATGGGACAAAATGGCCTAGTGGGCCAAATTTACCTAATCGAACTAATGGGATTAATTTTTCTAATGGGCCTAAGTGACCTAATGGTCTTAATGGGCATAGTGGGCCTAAGTTTCATAATGGAACTATTGGGCATTTGTGGACTAATTGGACCAATGGGACTAAGTGGCCTAATGGGCCTAAGTGGCCTAATGGGCCTAAGTGGCATAATGGGATTAATGGGATTAACAGGCCTAGGGGACAAATGTGTCAGATGGGATGAATTGGCCTAATGGGAAGAATGGGTATAATGGGCCGAATGGGCCTAATTAGACTAAGTGGCCTAATCAGATGAATGGGCCTAATGGGCCTAAGTTGCCTAATCAGCCTAATGGGATTAATTGGCCTAATGGGCCTAATGGGCATATTGGGCCTAAGTGGCCTAATTGTCTTAATGGGCATAATGGGTCTAAGTGGCCTAAGTTGCCTAATTGGCCTAATCGACCGAATGGGCCTAATCGATCGAATGGTCCTAATGGGACTAAGTGGCCTAATGGGTCTAATGGTGCTAATGGTCCTAATAGACCTAATGGGCCTAATGGTCCTAATGGGCCTAATGGGTCGAAGTGGCCTAGGTGGCCTAGTTGACCTAATCGACCAAATGGGCCAAATGGGCCTTATGGGCCTAATGGTCGATTGGGCCTAAGTTGTTGAATGGGAATAATGAGCCAAATTTTCCTAGTGAGGGTAATGGGCCTAATGGGCCTAAGTGGCTGAACATGCTTAAGTGGCATAATGGGCCTAATGGGACTAATGGGTGTAAGTGGCTTAAAGTGCCTAAGTGGATTAATGATCCTAGTTGGAATAAGTGGTTGATTGGGCCTAATGCGCCTAATTTTCCTAATAGTCCTAATGGTAGTAACTGTCCTCACAAGACTAATTGTCCTAAGTGGCCTAATGGGCCTAGTGGGCCTAAGTGACTGAATGGGCCTAATGGACCTAATGTGCCTAATGGGAGTAATGATCCTAAGTGGCCTTATGGGCCTAATGGGACTAATCGGAGTAATCACCCTAATGAGACTAATGTGTCTAAGTGGCCTAATGGGCCTAGGTGGCCGAATCAGCCTAATGGGCTTAGTGGGCCTAGTGGTCCTAAGTGAAAAAATGGACCTAAGTGGCCCAATTGACCGAATGGGCCTAAGTGACCTAATCAGCCTAAGTGTACCAATGGACCCAATGGGCATAATGGGCCTAAGTGGCCTAATGGGCCGAATGGGCCTAAGTGGCCTAAGTATCCTAAGTGAACTAATGGGCCAAATGGGCCTAATGGGCCTAGGGGGCCTAATGGATCTAAGTGTCTTAATCAGCCTAAGTGGCCTAATGGGTGTTATGGGATTAATGGGCCTAGTGGGCCTAAGTGGCCTAATCGGCCTAATGGGATTTAGCGGAAAATTAGACTAATGGGCCTAAGTGGCCTAATGGGCTTAATGGTCCTAAGTTCCAAATGAGCCTAATGGGATGAATCGACCTAATGTGCCTAATGGGTCGAATGAGCATAATTAGCCTAAGTGGCCTAAGGGGCCGAATGAGCCGAATGGGCCTAATGTGGCCTAAATGTCCTAATGGGACTAAGTTGCCTAATCAGCCTAATGGGATTAATGGGCCTAAGGGGTCGAAGGTGCCTAATGGGCCTAAGTGGCCAAATGTGCCTAAGTGGCCCAATGGGCTATGTGGTCGAATAGGCCTAAGTGGCCGAATGGGTCTAAAGGGCCTAAGTGGCCTAAGTGTCTTAATGGGTGTAATGGGCGTAAGTGGTCGAATGACCCTAATGGGCCTAAGTGGCCTAATGGGCCTAATGGTCCAAATGAGACTGATGGGCCTAAGTGGATTGATGGGCCTAATGCCCCTCAATGGCCTCATGGGCCTAAAGGGTCTTAGTGGACTAATGGGCCTCAATGGCCTCATGGGCCTAATGGGCCTCATGGACCTAATTGGACTCAGTGGACTAATGGGCCTAATGTGACTAATGGGACGAAAGTACATAATTGTCCTAGTGATCCTAATGGGCCTAAGTTGCTGAATGGGCCTAAGTGGCCCAATGGGGTGAATGGGTCGAGTGGACAAATGGGCCAAATGGGCCAAATGTGACTAAGTTACCTAATGGGTGTAATGGGATTAAGTGGCCTAGTGGGCCAAAGTGCCCTAATGGGCCTAATCTGCCTTAGTGGCCTAAGCGGCTTAATGGGATGAATGGGCTAAAGTGGACTAATGGGTTGAATGGGCCAAAGGGACCTAATGGCCCTAATGGTTCGAAGTGTCCTAATGGGAAAAATGGGCCTAAGTAGCCTAATGGGCCTAGTGGGCCAAATGCGCCTAAGTGGCTGAATGGGCCTAATGGTTCTAATGGGCCTAATGGGTCTAATGTGCCTAGTGGGCCTAATGGACCTAAGTGGTTTAATGTGCCAAATGGGTCTAAGTGGCCTAATGGTCCGAATGGGCCTAATGTGCCTAGTGGGCCTAATGGTCCTAAGTGTCCTAATGGGCCTAATGGGCCTAAGTGGCCTAATGGGCCTAAGTGTCTTAAGTGGGATAAAGGTAAAAATGGGCCTTAGTGTCCTAATGTGCCTAAGAGGCCTAATGGGCCTAATGCGCCTAAGTGGCCTAATGGGTCGAATGGGTGTAATTGGCCTAAGTGGCATAATGGGCCTAATTGGCTTATTGGGTCTAATGGTCCTAATGGGCATAAGTGGCTGAATGGGACTATTGGGTCTAAGTGTCCTAATGGGCCTAAGGGTCCTAAGGGGCCTAATGGGCCTAACAGGCCTCCTGGGCCTCATGGGTCTAAGTGGCCAAATGTGCCCAATGGGATTAATAGTCCTAGTGGGATGAATGGGCTTAACGAGCCTTGGTTCCAAATGTGCATAATGGGTCAAATCGGCCTAATGGGCCGAATGGACCTAATGGGCCTGAGTGGCCTAATGGTCCTAATGGGCCTAAGTGTCCTTATGGGCCTAAGTGGCCTTATGGGCCTATGTGGCCTAATGGGATTAATGGTCTTTATGATCCTAGGTGCCAAATGGATCGAATGGGCCGAATGCGCCTAATTAGCCTAAGTGACCAAATCGGCATATGTGGCCCAATGGGCCAAAATTGCCTGATCGGCCTAATGGGATTAATAGGCCTAATGGGCCTAATGGGTTTGAGTGGCCTAATGGTCCAAATTGGCCTAAGTGGCCTATTGGGCCTCATGGTCCTAATGGGCCAAAGTTGTCTAATCGACTTAATTGGCATAATTGGCCTAATGGGCCTAATGAGCCAAATGGGCCTAAGTTGCCTATTGACCTAATGAGATTAATGGTCCTAGTGGACCTAAGTGCCCTAATGGGCCTAATGGGGCTTTGTGGCCTAATCGTCCTAATGTGCCTAAGTGTCCTAATGGGTCTATATGGACTAATGGGCTTAATGAGCATAACGGGCCTAGGGGCCAAATGGGCCAAATGGGTCGAATGGGACTAATGATCTAAATGGGACTAATTAACCTAAGTGGATTAATAATCCTAATGGGCCTAATGAGCATAATGGGCCTAATGGGCCTAATGTGCCTAAGTGGCCCAATGGGCCTAAGTTTCCTAATCTGTGTAATGGGCTTAATGGGCCTAAGGGGCCTATTGGGATTAAGTAGCCTAATGGGCCTATGTGGCCTCGTCAGCCTAATGGGATTAATGGACCAAGTGGGCGTAAGTGGCTGAATGGGCCTAATGGACCTCAATGGCATAATCGGCCTAATGGGACGATGTGGCTAAAGTGGCCGAATGGGGAAAGTTGCCTAATGGACTTAAGTGGCCCAATGGGGTCAAGTGGCCTAATGGGGCTAAGTGGCCTAATGGGCCTAATGGGCTTAAGTGGATTAATGGGGCTGATGGGCCTAAGTGGCCTAATGGGCCTAATGGGCCTAAGTGGCCTAATGGGCCTAATGGGCCTAAGTGGCCTAATGGGACAATGAGGCCTAATGAGCCTAATGGACATAATGGGCCAAAGTGGCCAAAGTGTCTTAATGGACCTAAGTGGCCTAAGTTACATAATGGGCCTAATGGGCCTAATAGGCCTTAGTGGCCTAATTGGGTTAATGGGCCTAAGTGGCCTAATGGGCCTGAGTGGCCTAATCAACCTAATGGGACTTAGTGGCCTAATGGGCCTAATCGACCTAAGTGGCCTTATGGGACTTATCAACTTAATGGGGCTAGGTGGACAAATGAGTTGAATGGGCCTAAGTGGCCTAATGGGCCTAATGGGCCACCTTGGCCTAATGGGCCTAATGTGCCTAAGTATCCTAATGTGACTAATGGGCCTAAGTGGCCTAATGAGTCTTATAGGCCTAAGTGGCCTAATGGGCCTAATGGGTCTAGTGGGCCTAAGTGGATTAATGGGCCTAATGGGACTAAGTGGTTTAATGAGCCGAATAGGCCTTAGTGGCCTAATGGACGTAATGGGCCTAAGTGGCCTACTGAGCAGAATGGGCCTAAGTGGCATAATGGGACTAATGAGCCTAATGGACCTAAGTAGCCTAATGATCCCAATAGGATCGATGAGACTAATGGGCCTAAGTGGCCTAATGAGACAAATGGGCCTAAGTGTCCTGATGGGCTTCATGGGGTGAATGGGTTGAAGTGGCTTAATGGGCCTGATGGGTGGAATGTGCCTAAGTGTATTAATGATTCAAATTGGGATAAGTGGCCTAATGAGCCTAATGGGCCTAATGGTCCTTAGTGGCCTAATGGGACTGATGGTCCTGATGGGTTTGATGGGCCTAATGGGCCCAATGGGCCTTAGTGGCCTCATGGGCCTGATGACCTAATGTGCCTAATGAACCTCATGGTCCTAAGTGGCCTAATGGTCCTAATGGTCCTTAGTGACCTAATGGACCTAATGTGCCTAATGGTCCTAATGGTCCTTAGTGGCTTAATGGGCCGAAGTGGCCTGATGGGCCTAGTGGGCTTAAGTGGACTAATGAGTTGAATGGACCTAAGTGGCACAATAGGACTAAGTGGCTTAATGGGCTTGTATCCCTAATAGGCATATGTGGCCTAAAGGGCTTGATGGGCCTTAGTGTCCTCATGGGCCTAATGAGCCTAATCATCCTAAGTAGACAAAGTAGCCTAATGGGTCTAATTGGCCTAATGGTCCTATGTGGCCAAATGTGTCTGATGGGACTGATGGTCTGAATGGGCCTCAGTGACCTAATTGGCCTAATGAGCCTAATGGGCCTTAGTGGCCCAATTGGTCTAATGGACCTAAGTGGCCTAATGGGCCTAATGGGGCTAAGTGGCCTCATGGGCCTGATGGGATTCATGGGTATAATGGGTCCCAATGGTTTAAGTGGCCCAATGGGCCTGATGGGCCTAAGTGTGCTAATGGGTTGAGTGAGCCTCATGAGCCTAAGGGGCTGAATGGGCCTGATTTTCCTAATGGTCCCAATGGACCTCAGTTTCTGAATGTGCCTAATGAGAATAATGGGCCCGGTAGGCCCAATGGGAATAATGGGACTAAGTGGCCCAATGGGCCTAATGGGTCTAAGTAGTCTAATGGGCATAATGGACCTAATGGGCCTAATGGTCCTAAGTTGCCTAATATGCCTGATGGGCCTAATGGGATGAATGGACCTAAGTGGCCTAAGTGTCCTAATGGGCATAATGGGCCTAAGTGGACAAATGGGCCTAAGTGGTCGAATGGGCCTAAAAGACCTGAGTGACAGAATGGGCCTAATGGGACTAAGTGTCCAAATGGTCCTAAGTGGCCTCATGAGCCTAATTGGCCTGTGGACTGATTGGCCTAATGGGCCTTATGGGTCTAATGGGCCTTAGGGGCCTAATAGTCCTAATGGGCCGAGGGGGCCTAAGGAGCCTAAGTGGTCTAATGGGCCTAATGGGTTTTGCACATGATCCTTAGCCCGGTTGGTAAGGACTCCGTAAGTGCATCCAGGCGACCCGGGATCAAATCCAGGCAGCGGTATCATTTCCAGGGGTACTGTAGCAGTACTATAGCAGGAACTATGCAGTACTATAGCAGGTACTGGAGTGGGAACTGTAGCAAGCACTGTTTGGCACTGTAGCAGCTGAGAATATGCCCCCATTTGGGCCTTCAAGCCACCGATTTGGTCCTGGAGTCCTTTAAGGCCTTCGGGTCACCTTTAGTGTAGATGCAAACCAGAAAACCTACAAGGAATAAGCTCTACAAGGAGGATGGGCAAGGGAATTTCACCACAACAGAAGCTAAACAGATTGCAAGAATGAGAGGGTATGGCACCTGCCATCGGGACAAGCCTGTGCATGCATGGGAATGCCTAGCCGAACAGCCATGCGAAGGTGGAGAGCTGATTTCACGATGAAGATTCTGGGGAGGAGCAGTTCCAAGTAGTTAGTCTGGGTTGTATGTAATGTTTAAATCCTACGGGAAATGAATTCCTCAAAGGACTATGGGCCATGTAATACTTACACCTATGAGCCTTGTAAGGGTTCCACCTCACTTGTTGAAAGGTGGATTATCAAAAATCAATAAAAAATGAAGGCCTTCGGGCCATTGGAGGAGGAGGCCTAATGGGTTTAGGTGGCCAAATGGGTCGAATGGGCCTAATGTGCCAAGTGGGCCTAAGTGGCCAATGGGCCTAATGTGCCTAAGTGGCCTAAGTGGCCTAATCGGTCTAATCGAAAAATTGGGACTAATGGGCCTAAGTTTCCTAATGGGCCAAATCGGCCTAGGTGGCTGAATGGGCCTAAGTGGCCCACATGGACTAATTTTCCTTTGTGGCTGAATGGGCCTAATGGGCCAGATAGGCCTAATTGGCCTAATGGGCCAAATCAGCCTAGGTGGTCGAATAGGCCTAAGTGTCCCATAGGGCCTAATTTTCCTTATTGGCCTAATGGGCCTGATAGGCCCAAGTCGCCTAATATGCCTAATGGGCCTAATGGGCCTAAGTGGCTGAATGGGACGAATGGGCCTAACTGGCCTAATGGGACTAACTGGCCTAATTGGCCTAATGATCCCAAGGGGCCTAATGGTCTTAATGGTCTTATTGGGACTAGGATCCAAATGGGCCTAATGGGTTGATTGGTCCTAATGATCTTAAGTGGCCTAATGGATGTAATGGGCCTAAGTGGCCTAATGGTACTAAGTGGCCTAATCGACTTAATGGGTTTAATGGTACAAATGGGCCTAATGTGCTTAATGGGCCTAAGTGTCTTAATGGGGCTAAGGAGCCTAATAGACCTAAGTGGCCTAATAGGTATGGGTGGCCCAATGGGCTTAATGGGATTAACGGGCCTAGGGAAAAAAGGTCCTAATGGGATGAATGGGCCTAAGCGCCCTAATGGGCCCAAGTGGCCTAATCAGCCTAATGGATGTAAAGGTCGTAATGGGACCAATGGGACTAAAGGGACGAAGGGGCACAATGGTCCTAAGTGGCCTAATGGGCCTAGCCGGCCTAATGGGCTTAATGGGCTTAACGGGCCTAGGCTTCAAATGGGCCTAATTTGCCTCAGTGGCCTCATGGGCCTAATGGGTCAAAGTGGCCTAATTGGAAAAGTTTCTTAATCAACCTAATGGGCATAATGAGCCTAATGGGATGAATGGGCCAAAGGGGCCTAAGTGGCCAAATGGGCCAAATGGGCCAAATTGGCCAGTAGACTAATGAGATCAAGTTTTCTAATTGGCCTAATAGGCTTAATGGGCCTAATGGGACTAATGGGCCTAAGTGGCCTAAGGGGCCTAAGTGGCCTAATCGACCTAATGGGATTAATGGGCCTAGTGGGCCTAAGTGGCCGAATGGGCCAAATGCCCTAATGGGGCTAATGTGCCAAAGTGGCCTAATTGGCCTAAAGGGCCTAATGCGCCAAAGTGGCCTAATGGACCTAAGTGGTCGAATAGGCCTAAGTGTCCTAATGGGGCTAATGGGACTAAGTTTCCAAATGGGCCCAAGTGTCCTAATGGTGCTAATGGGCCTAAGTAAGGGAGTGGGCTTAAGTTGCGTAATGGGCCTAATGGGTGTAAGGGTCCTAATTGGCCTTGTTGTCCTAATGGGCCGAAGTGGCCCAATGGGATTAATGGGCCCAGGAGGCTGAATGGTCCAAATGGTTCTAAGTGGACCAATTGGCCCAATCTGCCTAATTGGACGAATAGGCCTAAGCAGCCTGATGGGCCTAATGGACCTAAGTTGCCTGATGGGACTCATGAGCCTAAGTGGCCTCATGGGCTTAAGTGGAATAGTGGCCTAATTGGCCGAATTGACTGAATGGGCCTAATGGGCCTAAGTGGCCTAAAGGGCCTCATGGGACCAAATTTTCAAATGTGTATATTTGGCCTTAGTGGCCCAGTGGGCCTAATTTTACCATGTGGACTCATGAGCCTAATAAGATGAATGAGATGAATGGGCCTAATGGGCCAAATTGGGCTAATGGGGTGAAGTGGCCTAATGGGCCTAAGTGGCCTAAATGGTTTAATGGCTAGAATGGGCCTAATGGACTAAATGGGCCTAATGTGCTGAATGGGCCTAATGGGCCGATGTGGACTAATGGGACAAATGGTTCGAATGAGGTTAATGGCCCGAATGGGGTTAATGGGCCTAATGGGCCGAATAGACCTAATGGTCCTAATGGGATGAAGTGCCCTAATGGGCCTAAGTGGCATAATGGGCCTAATGTAGAAAATGGGCCTAATGGGCTGAATGGGCTAATGGGATGAATGGGTCTATTGGTCCGAATGGGCATAATGGGCCAAAGTGGCCTAAGGGGCCTAATGGGTCAAATGGGTTTAACAGGTCTAAGGAGACTAAGAGAATGAATGATCTTAATGGGCATAAGTGACCTAATGGGACTAAGTGGCCTAATGGGATGAATGGGTCTAATGGGCCTAATGGGCCTAAGTGGCTTAATGGGCCTGATGGTCTTAAGTGGCCTAATTAGCCTAAAGAGATTAATGTGCCTAATTGGCCTAATGGGCCAAAGTGGCCTAATCAGCCTAATGGGATTAAGTGGCCCATTGGGCTGAAGTGGCCTGATGGTACTAAGTGGTCTAATGGTTCTAATGGGCCTAAGTGGCCTACTGGTCCTAAGTGGCCTAATTGGCCTAAGTGGCCTAATAATCATAATGGGCCTAATGGGCCCAATGGGTCCTATGGGCCAATGGGAATAATGGGCCTAAGTGGTCGAATGGTCCAAAGTTTCCTAATGGTCCAAAGTGACCTAATGGGCCTAAGTGGCTGAATGGGCCTAAGTGGCTGAAGGGGCCTAATGGGCCTAAGTGGCCCAATGAGCCTAAGTGCCCTAATGGGACTAATGGACCTATGTGTCCTAATGGGCCTAAGTGGCCACATGGGCATAATGGGCCTAAGTGTCCTAATGGTTCAAATGGTCCTAATGGGATGAATGGGCCTAATGGGATGAATAGTTCTAATGGGCCCAGTGGTCCTAATGGCCTAAGGGGCTTAATGGTCCTAATGGGCCTAAGTGGCCTAATGAACCTAAGGGGATTAATGGGATGAAGTGGCCTAATTTTCCTAACAGGCCTAAGTGGCCTAAGTGTCCTAATGAGCCTAATGGGACAACGTGCCCTAAGGGCCTAAGTTGCCTAATGGGCCTAAGTCACCTAATGGCCCTAATGGGCCTAAGTGGTTTAATCGGCCTAATGGGCTTTATGGGCCTAAATTTCCAAATGGTCCTAATGGGCCTAAGTGGCCTAATTGACCTAATGTGCCAGAGTGGCTTAATCGGTCTAATGGGCCTAAGTGGCATAATGGGCCTAATGGGCCTAAGTGGACAAATTGGACTAAGTGGCGTGATGTGCCTAATGGGTGGGATTAAGTGGCCTAATAGGCCTAAAGGGATTAAGTGGCCTCATGGGCCTAATGTGATTCAGTGGCCTCATGGGTGTAATGGGCTTAAAGGGACTAAGTGGCCTAAGTGGACTAATGAGCCTAATCAGCCAAATGGGTCTAAGTATCCTGATGGGCCTAATGGGATAAAGTTTTTTAATGGGCCTAATAGGACTAATGGGCCTAATGGGCCTAATAGGACTAATTGACTTAATGGGCCTAAATGGCCTAATGGGCCTAAGTGACCAAATCAGCCTAATGGGCGTAATTGGCTTAAGTGGTCGAATGGGCCTAAGGGACCTAATGCACCGAATGAGATTAAGTGGCCTAATGGGCCTAATGGGACTAATGGGCCTAAGTGACCTAATCTGTCTAATGGATCTAATAGGCGTAATGGGCCTAAGTGGCTGAATGGGACTAATTAGCCAAACGGGCCTAATGTTCTTAGTGGACCTAATGGGCCTAATGGTAGTAATGTGCCTAAGTTTCATAATGGGCCTAATGGTTTAAATGGTTGGAATGGGCCTAATGTGACTAGCAGACCTAGTGGGCCTAAGTGGATGAATGGGCCAAAAGGGCCTAATGTTCCTAAGTGGCCAAATGGTCCAAATGGGCCTAAGTGGCCTAATGGTCCTAATGGGATAAATGTTCCTATGTGGCCTAAGTGGACCAATGGGGATACTAGGCTTAATGGGTCTAAGTGGCCAAATGGGTCGTATGGGCCTAAGCGACCTAATGGACATGAGTGGCCTAGTGGGCTGAAAGGGCCCAATTGGCGTAAGTGGCCTAATGACCCTAAGTGTCCTAATGTCCCTAAGTTTCCTAATTGGATTAATTATCCTAATGGTCCTAATGGTTATAATGTGCCTAAGTGGCCTAAGTGGCCTAATGGGCCTAAAGGGCCAAGTGGGCCTAAGTGGCCTAATTTGCCCAATGGGGCTGAGTACCCTAATCTGCCTAATCGGCCTAACGGGCCTAATGGGTATAATGGGCCTAAGTTTCCTAAGTGTACTAATGGGCCTAATGGGACAAATGGGACTAAATGTCCAAATTATCCCTAAGGTCCTAAGTGGCCTAATGGGCAGAATGGGCCTAATAGGCCTAAGTGGCATAAGGGACTAAAGTGGCCTAATGGACCCAACAGGCCTAAGTGGCCTAATGGGCATGATGGGACTAATTGACCTAATAGGACTCAGTGGTATAATGGGCCTAATGGGCCTACTAGGCCTAAGGGACCTAATGTGCCTAATGGGCCTAATGGGCCTCAGTGACCGAATTGGCCTAATGGGCCTAATGGACCTAATGGGACTAGTGGGCCTAAGGGACCTAATGATATGAATGGGATTAAGTGTCTTAATGGGCCTAATGGTCCTAATGGGCCTAAGTTTCCTAATAGGATTAAGTGACCTAATTAGCCTAATGGCCCTAATGGGTGTAATGGGCTTAAGTGGCCGAATGTGCCTAATTGGCTGAATGGGCCTAATGTGCCCAGTGGGCCTAATTGGCCTGATGGGCCCAATGGGTCTAAGTAGCCTAATGGTACTGATGAGCCTAATGGGAATAAGTTTCCTCATGGGCCTCACTATCCCTATGGGCCTAAGTGGCCAAATGGGCCTGATGGGCCCCATGGGCCTCAGTGGCCTAAGTGGCCTAATGGGCCTCATGGGCATACGTGACGAATGGACCTAGTGTGATTAAAGGGTGTAATGGTCCCAATGAGACTAATTGGAATGATGGACCTAATGGGCCTAAGTTACCTCATGGGCCCAATGGCTATAATGGGCCTAATAGGCCTTAGTGGACTGAGTGTGCCTGAAGGGCCTAATGGGTCGAATGGACCTAAGTGACCTAATGGGCCTAATGGGACCAATAGACCTCATGGGATGAATGGACCTAAGGGGCCTAATGTTATGAGTGGACATAATGGGCCCAACGAGCCTAATGGGACGAATGTGCCTAGTGGGCCGAATGGGCCTAAGTGGCCTAAAGAGCATAGTGTGTCTAATGGGTTTGATGGGCCGAAGTGGCCTGATGGGTCTAATGGTCCTCATGGGCATAATGGGCCTAAGTGACCTCATGGGCCCAATGGGACTAATGGACCTTAGTGTTCTAATGGTCCTGATGGGTGTCATGGGTGTGATGGGCATCATGGGCCTAATGGGCCTCATGGGTGTAATGCTCCTCATGGGTCGTATGGTCCAGATGGGCCTAATGGGCCTAATGGTCCAAATTGGCCAAGTGGGTCTGATGGGCCTAGGTTCCCTAATGGGCCTAATTGGTCTAATGGGGCTAATGGGCCTAATGGACCTAATGGGCCTAAGTGGCCTAATTGGGATAATCGAACGAATGTGGCTAATGGTCTTAAGTGGACAAAGTGGATTAATGCACCTAATAGGAATAACGGGACTAATGGGTTTAATGGGACTAACGTTCCTAAGCATCCAAATGGGCCTAGGTGGCCTAATGGGACTAATGGGCCTAAGTGGCCTAATCAGGCTAATCGAATGAATGGGCCTAATGGGACTCAGTGTCTTAATGGTCCTAATGGGACTAATGGGACTAATGGGTTTAATTAGACAAATGGGCCTAAGTGGCTTAATGGTTCAAATGGGCCTATGTGGCCTAAGGGGACTAATAGGCCTAAGTGACTTAATGGGGCTAATGGGTATAATGGGACCAATGGGTTTAGTGGTTATAATGGGTCTAAGTGTCCTAATGGGCCTAATGGACCTAATGGGCCTAACTGGCATAATGGGCCTAAGTGTCTTAATGGACCTAATGGGCCTAATTGGCCTAAGTGTCCTAATCCACCTAATCGATTACGTGGGCCTAATGGGCCCAATGGGCCTAAGTGGGATAATGGGCCTAATGCTCCTATGTAGCCTAATTGGCCTAATGTGCCTAATGAGCCTAATGGGCCTAAGTGTCCAAAGTGGCATAAGCAGCCTAATCGAGCGAATGGGACTAATGGGACAAAGAGGCCTAATAGGCCTAATGCCTAAGTGGCTTAAGTGGCCTAACGGGACCAATGGGCCTTATGGGCATAATGGACATAATGGACCTAAGTAGCCTAAGTGGTCTAATCAGCCTAATTGGTCGAATCTTCACAATGGTAAATCTCTTAATGGTCATAATGGGCCTTATGGGCCTAAGTGGCCGAAGTGGCCTAATCAGTTTAATCCACTGAATGGGCCTAATGGGCCTAAGTGGCCTAATGGACCTGATAGGCCAAAGTGGCCTAATCCTCCTAATCGGCTGAATGGGCCTTAGTGGCCAAATGGTCCTAAAGGTCCTAATGGGCCTAAGTGGCCTAATCAACCCAATCGATCGAATGAGCCTAAGTGGGTAAATCAGCCTAATCGACCAAATGGGCCTAATAAGCCTAAGTGGATAAATGGGCCTAATGGTCTAAGTGGCCCTATCGGCCTAATCGACAGAATGAGCCGAATGAGTTTAAGTGGCCTAATGGGTCTAATTAGCCTAATGGGTATAAGTGGCCGAAGTGGCTTAATCAGCCTAATAGACTAAATGGTACTAATGGTCCTTATGGGCCTAAGTGGATGATTGGGCCTAATTGGCTTACGTGGACGAATGGGCCTAATTGGCCTAGTTGGCCAAATTGGGGTAATGGGCCTAGTAGGCCTAAATTGTTGAATGGTCTTAAGTGGCATAATCGACCTAATGGACCTAAGTGGCCTAATGGGCCTAGTGTCCCTAAGTGGTCGAATGGGCCTAATGGGCCTAATGCACCTATGGGGCCAAATGGGCCTATTGGTCCTATTGGGTCGAATGGGCATTAGTGGCCTAATTGTCTTATGGGCCTAAATGGCCTAATGGGCCTAATGTGCCTAAGTGGCCTAATGGGCCTAAGTGGCCTAAGTGGCCTAATCAGCCTAATCAAACAAATGGTCCTAGTGGTCCTAAGTGGCATAATGGGCCTAATGGGCCTAAGTGGTATAATGGGCCTAATAGGCGTTAGTGGTCGAATGTGCCTAATGGGCATGATGGGATGAAGTGGCCTAGTGGACCTCATGGGCCTAAGTGGCCTAATGGAGCTCATGGTCCTAAGTGGCCTAAGGTGCCTAATGGGCCTAATGGGACTCATGAGCCTAAGTAGCCTATTGTGCCTCATGGGCCTAAGTGGCCTCATGGGCATAATGGTCCCAAGGGGCCTAAGTGGCCTAATATGCCTAATGGGATTAATGGGCTTAATGGTCCTAGGTGCCAAATGGGCCAAATGGGGCAAAGTGGCCTAAGGGGCCTAATGGGATGAAGTGGCCTAATGGGCCTAGGTGGTCTATTGGGCTTAATGGGCTTAATGGGCTTAATGGGTCTAAAGTCCAATTGGGCCTAATGGGATGAATGGTCTTAATTGGCCTAAGTTTCCTAATGGGCCTCAGTGTCCTAATGGGCCAATGTTGCCTAATCGGTCTAATGAGCTTAATGAGATAAATGATCCTAATGGTCCTAATGGGTATAAGTGGCCTAATGGGCCTAATGGGATGAATGGGCCTAATTGGCCTAAGTGATCTAATGGGCCTAATGGGCCAAAATGGCCTAATGGTCCAAAGTTTCCTAATCATCCCAATGGGATTAATGGGCCGAATGGACCTGGTGGGCCGAATGGGCCTAAGTTCCCTAATGGGCCTAAGTGTCCTAATTGGCATAATGGGCTTAATGGGCCTAGTGGGCCTAAATTTCCTAATGGGGATTAGTGGCCTAATGGGCCTAAGTGTCCTCATGTGCTTAATGGTCTTAACGGGATTAGGGGATAAATGGGCCTAATGGGCCAAATGGGCCTAGTTAACCTATGTTCCCTAATGGGCCTAATGAGCCTCATGGGCCTAAGTGACCTAATGAGACTATGTTGACCAATCATCCTTATGAGATTAATGGGACTAAGGGGCCTAATGGGCATTATTGGACTAATGGGCCTAAGCGACCTAATTAACCTAATGGAATTAATGGTCCCAGTGGGCCTAAGTGGTCAAATGAGCCTAATGGGCCTAAGTGGCCCAATCATCCTAATGGTCCTAAGTGGCCCAGTAGGCCTAAGTGGCCTAATGGGACGAATGGGCATAATGAGCCTAATGGACGTAAGTGTCCTAATGCGCCTAAGTAGCCGAATGGGTCTAAGTGGCCCAATGGGCCTAAGTGGACTGATGGGCCTAATGGTTCTTGCTAGCCTCATGGGCCTAAAGGACCTTAATGGCCTCATGGTCCTAATGGACCCAAATGCCCTAAGTTTCATAATGGGCCAAATGGGCCAAATGGGCCTAAGTAGCCGAATGAGACGAATGGGCCTAATGGGTCGAACGAGCCTAGTGGCCTAATAGTCTTAATGGGTCAAATGGGTCTAAGTTTCCTAATGGGGGTAATGGGCCTAAGTGTCCTAATGGGCCCAAGGGGCCTTAGTGGCCTAAGGGGCCTAGTTGGTGTAAGTGGACTAAGTGGCTAAATGGTCATAATAGGACTAAGGAGCCTAAGTGTCCTAACGGGCCTAATGGGACTAAGGGGCCTAAGTGGACTAATGGGCCTAATGGGTCGACTTGTCTAATGGGCCTAATGAACCTAAGTGGCCTAATAGGCCTAGTGGGCTTAATGAGCCTAAGTGGATGAATAGATCGAAGTGGCCTAATGGGACGAATGTGACTACCGGGCCTAATGGGTCTAAGTGGCCTAATAGGCCTACTAGACCTACTGGTCCTAATGGGTCTAAGTTGATTAATTGGCCTAGTGGGACTAATGGGCCTAATGTGCCTAATGGGACCAATTGGTCCTAAGGGGCCTAATAAGCCTAATGGTCCTAATGGGATTAAGTGGCCTAATATGCCTAACGGGCCTAAGTGACCAAATGGACCTATTGGGCCTAATGGGCCTAATTGTCCTAAGTGGAATAATGGGACTAATTTAATTAATGGGACTAAGTGGCCTAATGGGTATATTTGATCTAAGTGCCCAAATGGGCCTAAGTAGCCTAATGAGCATAATGGGCCTCATGGGCTTCATGGGATGAAGTGGCCTAATGGAATGGGACGAAGGGGCTAATGGTACCAAGGGGTTAATGGGCCTAATGGGCCAAATTGGATGAATGGGCTTAACGGGCCTTTATTCTAAATGATACTAATGGGCTTAATGGGCCTAAGGGGCTTGATGGGATTAAGTATCCTAATGGGCCTAAGGGACCTAATGGGCCTAAGCTTTATAATGGGCCTAGGTGGACAAATGGGCCAAATGGGTCGAATGGGCCTAATAGGCCTAAGAGGCCTAAGTGGATTAGCAGGCCTTATGGGACTAAGGGGCCTAAGTGGACAAATAGGCCTAATGAGTCAACATAATCAACTGGGCCTAATGGACCTATGTGGCCTAATATTCCTAGTGGGCCTAATGAGCCTAAGCAGCTGAATGGGTCTAAGTGGCCTAATGGTCCTAATGTGCCTAGTGGACCTAAAGGGCCTAAGTGTCCTAATGGGACTACTGGACCTACTGTTCCTGATGGGCCTAAGTGGCTGAAGTGGCCTAATGGGACTAATGGGCCTAATGTGCCTAATGGGCCAACTGGTCCTAAGGGGGCTAATATGCCTAATGGTTTGAATGGGCCTAAGTGGCCTAATAGGCCTAAGTGTCCTAATAGGCCTAATGGGCCTAATGGGACTAAGTGGCCTAATGGTCCTAAGTGGCCTAATGGTCCAAATGGTCCTAATTGGCCTAAGTTGCCTAATAGGCCTAATTGGATTAATGGTCCTCGTGGGCTTAATGGGTCTAAGTGGCCTAATGGGCCTAAGCAGCCTGATGGAAAAAATGGTCCTCATGGGCCTAAGTGGCCTCATGGGTCTCATGGGTCGAAGTGGCCTAATGGGCCTAATGAGACCAAGGGGATAATGGGCCCAAGGGGATAATGGGCCTAATGGGTTAAATTGGATGAAGGGGCTTAATGGGTCTTGGTTCCAAATGGTCCTAATGGGCTTAATGGGCCTAAGGGGATTGATCAGATTAAATAGACTAATGGGCCTAATGTGCCTAAGTGTCCTAATGGGCCTAGGTGGACTAATGGTCCTAATGGGATGAATGGGCCTAAGTGGACTAAGAGGCCAAAGTGGCCTAATGGGAATAATGGACTAATGGGCCTAAGTGGCCTAATTGGCCTAAGGGGACTAAGTGGAATAATGGGTCAAATGGGCTTAAGTGGCCTAATGGGCGTATGTGGCATAATGGGACTAAGTTTCCTAATCGGTCTAAGGGGTGTAATGGGCCTAAGTGGCCTAATGGAACTAAGGGTCATAATGGGCCTAGGGGGCCTAATGGGCCTATATGGCCTAATGGGATTAATGGGATTAACGAGATTAGGGGCCAAATGGGCCTAATGGCCTGAATGGGCCCAATTGGCCTAAGTGGCCAAATGGGCCTAAGTGGCCTAATGGGCCAAAGTTTTATAATTGGTCTTATGGTATTAATGGGCCTAATGGTATAAATGGGCCTAATGGTCCGGATGGGATTTAGTGACCTAATGGGTTGAATGGGCCTAATTGGTCGAAGTGGCATAATGGGCCTAATGGGCTGAAGGGGCCTAATGAGACAATGTTTCCCAATCGGCCTAATGGGCTTAATTGAAAAAATGGGCCTCATGGTCCAAATGGGACTAATGGGCCAAATGGAAAAAATGGGCCTAAGTGACCCAATGGGCCTAATGTGATTAATGGGCCTAGTGGGTCAAAGTGGCCTAATGGGCCTTAGTGTCCTCATCGGCCTAATGTGCCTAAGTGGCCTAATGGGCCTAAGTAGCCTAATGTGGCTAAGTGTACTAATTGACTTGATGGGATTAACAAGCCTAAGGGACAAATGGGCCTAATGGTCATAATAGGCCGAATGTGCCTAATTAACCTAAGTGGCCTAATGGGCGTAATGGGCCAAATGGGCCTAAGTGGTCTAATGTGTCGAGGTTTCCTAATCAGCCTAATGAGACTAAGTAGGCCTAAGGAGCCTAATGATCCTAAGTGGGCCTAAGTGGGCCTAAGTGGGCCTAATGGGCCTAATGGACTAATGGGCCATAGTGGACATAATGGGATGAAGTGTCCTAATTAGACTAAAGGGCCTAATGGGCCAATGTGGCCTAATGGGACTAAGTGGCCTAATGTTCCTAGTGGGGCTAAGTGACCAAATGTGCCTAGGTGGCCTAATGGGTCAAATGGGTTGTATGGTTCGAATGAGCTTAATGGGCCTAAGTGGTCGAATTGGATTAATGGTCCTAATGGACCAAAGTGTCCTAATAGTCCTAAGTGACTGAATGGGCCTAAGGGTCCTAATGGGGCCCATGGTCCTAAGTGGCTAAATGGTCCTAAGTGGCCTAATGGACCTAATGGGATGAATAGGCCTCATGGTCCTAAGTGGACTAATGGGCCAAATGGGACTAAGTGGCCTAATGTCCCTGATGGGCCTCATGGGTTGAAGTGGCCTAATGGGCCTAATGGGCCCAAGTGGCCAAATGGGCCTATAAGGCCTTAGTGGCCCAATCAGCATAATTTGCCTAAGTGGCATAATGGGCCTAATGGGATGAATGGGATGAATGTGCCCAATATTCCTAAGTTTTCTAATGGGCCTAAGTGTCCTAATGGGCCTAATGGGATGAATGGTCCAAATAATCCTAAGCGGCCTAATGAGCCTAATGCGCCTAAGTGGCCTAATCATCCAAATGAGAATAATGGGCCTATGTGGCTTAATGGACCTAAGTGGTCTAATGCGCCTAATGGACCAAAGTGGACAAATGGGGCTAATGGTCCAATGTGGCCTAACTAGCCTAATGTGCCTAAGTGGCCCAATGGGCCAAAGTGGCCGAAGGGGCCTAAGTGGTCTAATGGGCCTGATGGGGCTAATTGGCATACCAAGACTAAGTGGACTAATGGGCATAAGTTGCTTAATGGTTCTAATGGTCCCAAGTGGCCTAATGGTCCTAATGGGATGAATGGACCTAATGGGCCTAATGAGCTTAATGGGACGAATGGGTCGAATGAGCCTACTGGGCCTTAGTGGCCTAACGACCTAATGGTATTAATGGGCCTAAGTGTCTTAATGGACATAATAGACCTAATGGGCTTAAGTTCCCTAATGGGACTATTGGGACAAAGTGGCCTAATGGGCCTAATGGGCCTAAGTGGCCTAACATGCCTAAGTGGCCCAATGGGCCTAATGAGCATAATGGGACTAAGTGGCCTAATGGGACTAAGTAGCCTAAGTGTTCTAACGAGCCTAATGCTGAAAATTGGCCTAATGGGCCTAATGGTACTAAGTGGCCTAAGTGTCCTAATGGTCCTAATGGTCCAAAGTGGCCTAATGGGCCTAATGGGCCTAAGTGGCCTAATGGGACTAAGTGGCGTAATGGGTCTAATGGGCATAAGTGGCGTAATGGTCCTAATGGGTTAATGGACATAATGGGACTAATGGGCCTCAGTGGCCTAATGGGGCTTAGTTTCCCAATGGGACTAATGGGCCTAAGTGGCCTAATGGGCATAATGGGCCTAAGTGGCCTAATGGGTTGAATGGGCATCACGGGCCTAATGGGCCTAATGGGCCTAAGTGGCCTAATGGGATGAATGGGACTAATGGGAATATGTGGCCTAATTGGCCTCAGTGGCCTAATGGGCCAAATGGTCTAAATGGGCTTAAGTGGCCTAATGGGACTAATGGGCCTCACTGGCCTAATGGTCCTAATATGCTGAATAGGTCTAAGTGGCCTAATGGGCCTAAGTGGCATAAGGACCCTAAGTTTACTAATGAGACTAAGTGGACTAATGGTACTAATGAGACTAATTCTCTTCAGTGGACAAAGGGGCCTAAGTGGCCTAATGGCCCTAATGGGCCTAAGTGGCATAATAGGCCTAAGTGGCCGAAAATGCCTAATTGGCCTAAGGAGACTAAGTGGACTAATGGGACTAATGGTACTAAGTGGACTAATGGTCCTAAGTGGTATGATGGGACTATGTAGACTAATGGGCCTAAGGGGACTAAGTGGCCTAAGTGGTCTAATGTGCCAAATTGACATAATGGGCCTAATGGGCCTAAGTGGCCTAATGGCCCTTAGTGGACTATTGGGGATAACGAATAGAATGAGATTAAGTGGAATAATGGGCTCAATGGGACTAATGGGCTTAAGTGGTATAATGGGCCTAAGGGTCTTAAGTGGCCTAATGGGCCTAAGTGGCCTAAGGGGGATAAGTGGCCTAATGGGCCTAATGGAACTAATGGGCCTAATGGCCCTTAGTGGCCTAATGTGCCTATATGGCATAATGGTCCTAATGCGCTGAATGTTCCTAAGTGGCATAATGGGCCTTTGTGGAACAATGGACCTTAGTGTCCTAATAGGCCCAAGTGGCCTAATGGGCGTAAGTGGCCAAATGGGCCTAAGAGGCATAATGGGTTTAATGGGCCTAATGGGCCTAATTGGGAAAATTGGCCTAATGTGCCTAATAGAAAATATAGTCCTAAATGGCCTAATGGTCCTTATCCAATGGGCATATTGGGTCGAATGGGCCTAATGGGCCTAAGTGGCCTAATGGTACAAATGGTCCTAATTGGGCTAATGAGCCTAACTATCCTAATTGACCTAATGTGCCTCATGGGCCTAATTGGCCTAAAGAGACTAAGTGGCCTAATGGGTCTAATGGGCCTAATGGGCCTAAGTGGCATAATTGGTCTAATTGGCATAATGGGCATAATGATCCATATAGGGATACATGGCCTAATGGGACTAATCTAATGGGATTAATGGGCCAAATGGGCCTCAATGGCCTAATGGGACGAATGGGCTTAATGGGATGAAGTGCCCCAATGGGACTAATGGGAATAAGTGGTTGAATGGGTATAATTGGCGTAATGGGACAAATGGGTCTAGTGGACCTAATGGTCCTAATGGTCCTAAGTGGCCTAATTGGCCTAATGACCCTAATGAATGAACCTGATGGCTCTGCACTCTCCTGGATCCTGATGTTCCCATTGCCTCCTCTTCCCCTCATATGGTTTTGAGGTTCTTCTTGATGGTGATGGTGCCACATCACCTGATCCATACTCTTCCTTTTCTTGTGTTCTTTTTCTTCCCTCTGAACTGATGTGTCTTTCTAGTGTGGTCATCGCATGCTGCTCACCACCCGTCTTTCGATCTATCCCTATGCATCATACCCCCATTCTCAGTCTGTGTGTGTGGGTGCTTTAGATGTCTTAGGTCAGCTCTGGTGAGTGTGCCCAGTGCCTTCTTTCTCCTCTACTCGTGATGGCCTACCCAACACTTGTGACTCCACTTTAGTCACACTCGATCTGGGATCTAGGCCTACTTGGGATAGTGATGAAGTAGGGATGGAAGTGGTCTCAACTCGGGTTCATTCCTCTATTTGGATCCTTCTCTATTTTTCTTATGCGGATTGAGGTCTTGTATGGTGATTTTTTTTGGGATTGATTTTTGTTCTCTGTTATTGGTTCTTTGTTTCGTTGGACTGATGTGGTTTTTGGCTTGGTCCCCTTCCAAGGCCTCCATCTTCTCATCCTTGCTGCGATCCTTTCCCTATTTTTCCAGTGAGTGGGTCTTCATGGAGGTTTTGGGAGGTGCGGATCGACTATCATAGGGTATCCGAGAGGGATAATGGTCTGTCTTTTAAAGTTATAATGGTTGTGATGTTCTGTTTTGATGGTTTTTTAGTGGTGAAGTTGAATTTTTATAGTGGTGACATGAAGACATCATTGTTGATTAGTGGAAATCCCAGTTTTTTTCTCTGGTTCTCAGCTCAATGATGATGGTCGATGCCAATGATGGTGGTGTTCCCGCTGGCGATGTGGTGACTCTGACAGTGATAGTTATGACCATGATGTTCTAAGTGTATGACAATGAGGTGATAATGACAAAGGGTTATGATTATGGAAATAACTTCTTCGATGTGCTATGTCTGATGCAGTGGCTGCATGATTTGTGGGATCTGTCGCTAACGTGACGGTTCTCGCGGTGATGATACTCATTTTAAATTTTAAATCTCTGGACTATTTTTTAAATTTAAATATGTGTCATGTTGTACGATGTACAATTCCCACTTTTTCCTCAAAGTGGATTTTATGAAAATTAAAAAAATGATTTAGAGGGCCTAACGGGCCTAAGCGGCCTAATATGCCTAATAGGCCTAATGGGCCTAATAGGAATAAGTGGCCTAATGGGCCTAACTGGAATAATGGGCCTAAGTGTCCTAATGCTCCCAATAGACCTAAGGGGCTGAATGGGCCGAATGAGACTAAGTGGCCTTATGGGCCTAATGGCTAATGGGCCTAATGGGCCTAAGTGGCTTAAGTGGAATAAAGGGCCTAATGTGCCTAAGTGGTTGAGTGGTCCTAAGTTTACTAATATTCATAATGGGCCCAATGTGGATAAGTGGCCTAATGGGCCTAAGTGTCTGAGTGGGCCTAAGTGTCCTATTGGGCCCAATGGTCCTAATGGGTATAAGTGGTGTAGTGGGCCTAAGTGGCTTAATGGGCCTAATGAGCCTAATGGGACTTATTGGACTAATGGGACTAACTATCCTAATGGTCCTAAGTGGCTTAATGGGTCCAATGGATAATGGTCCATATGGGCCTAAGTGGCCTAAGTGGCCTTATGGGCCTAATCGGCCTTAGCGGTCAAAGTGGCCTAATGTGACTAATGTTCTAAATAGGACTAAGTTGAATAATGGTCCTAAGTGACCTAATGGGTCTAATGGGCCAAAAAGGCCTAAGTGACCTAAGGGGCCTAATGGTCTTAATGGTCTTAATGGGCCTAAGCGGCCTAATGGGCCTAAGCGGCCAAAGTGGCCTAATGGGAAAAAGCGGCAAAAGTGGCCTAAGGGGCCAAAAGGTCCAAATGGGCTCAATGGGCCTAAGATTCCTAATGGGACTAAGTGGACTAAGTATCCTAATGGGCCCAAGTGGGCCGAAGTGGCCTAAGTGGCCTAATATGGCTAATGGGCCTAAGTGGCCTAATGGGCCTAAGTAGCCGAATGGACCTAGTGTTCCTAAGGGGACAAATGTTCCTAATGGGCCTAATGTCCCTAATTGGACTAATGGGCCCAAGCGGCCTAAGTGGCCTCAGGGGCTTAATAGGCTTAATGGGCCTAAGTCACCAAGTGGGCCTAAGTGGCCTAATGGGTCCAATGGGCCTAATGGGAGCAAGTGACCTAATGGGACTAAGTGTCCAAAAGGGCCTTAGTGACATAATGGGCCTAAGTGGCCTAATGAGCCAAATGGATAATGGGTCCAATGGGCCTAAATGGCCTAAGGGGCCTAATGGGCCTAATGGACCTAAGCAGCCTAACTGGCCTAATGGGCATAATGGGCTCAATGGGACTAAGTGGCATAATGGGACTAAGTGGACTAAGTGGACTAAGTTGCCTAATGGGCCTAAGCAGCCTAAGTGACCTAAGGGTCCTAATGGGCCTAATGGGATCAGTGGTCCTAAGTGGCCTAATGGGCCTAAGAAGCCTAAGTGTACTAAGGGGAAAAATGGGAAAAATGGGCTTAATGGGCCAAAGTGGCTTAATTGGCCTAACCAGCCTAAGTGGCCAAAGTAGAATAAGTGGCCTAATGGGTCTAGTGGGACTAAGCGGCCTAAGTGGTATAACAGGAAAAATATGCCAAATGGGATCAATGGGCCTAAGTGGCCTAATAGGCCTAAGTGTCTGAATGGGCCTAAGTCGCCTAATGGGCTATGTGGCCTAAGTGGGCTAATGGGCCTAATGGGTCGAAGTGGCCTAATGGGCCTAATGAGCCTAAATGTTCTAGGGGTCCTAATGGGTCTAATGGGGCTAATGAGTCTAATTGGCCTAATGGGAGAAATGGGACTAATACGGCTAGTGGGCGTAATAGACCTTAGTGGCCTAATGGGAATAAGTGGCCTAATTAGCCTAATGGGCTGAGGTGACCTAATTGGCCTAAGTGTACGAATCGACCTAATGGGCCGAATGTTCCTAATGATCCCAATGGGATGAAGTGTCCTAATGGGCCTAATGGGCCTAAGTGTCCTTTATGGTCCTAAGTGGCCTAATGGGACTAAGTGGCCTAATCGATCAAATAGGCCAAAGTGGCCTAATGGGCCTAATGTGCCAATTGGGCCTAAGTGGCCTAATGGGCCGAATGGTCTGAATGAGCCTAAGTGACCTAATCAGCATAATGGGTCTAATGGGCCTAAGCGGCCTAATCATCATAATGGGAATAATGGGATTAAGTGGCCTAATAGGCCAATGGGCCTAAGTGGCCTAATGGTTCCAATGGGCCTAATGGGTTGAGTGGGATGAATGAGCCTAATGGTTCTATGTGAACTAATGGGCCTAAGTGGCCTAATGATCCTAATGGGCCTAAGTGGACAAATTGGTCTAATAGGTTTAATGGGATTAAGTGGCTGAATAGGCGTAATGGACCTAAGTTGCCTCATGGTCCGAATGGGCCTAAGTGGACTCATCGTCCGAACACCACACCAGTCGTTGTAGCCTGTCGGAGCCCATCGTAGTCACCGTAAACCATAATCCCACAGTATCAACATCATACCCAGTGAACCAGAAAACAAACCACCAAACCACCAAAGCTCATCACATAAAACGCATACCCATCAGCACGATATTGTTGTGAACCACACTGATGACCACCACAAGAAACATACATGAACATAAAGCAAACCAGAAATAGAAATAGGAACCATGGCGTTGACACTTAGCAATATAAATAAAAACAGAATGTCACCATAAGGAAAAACCAACTCAAAACTCATGAGAATCCTAGTTGTCCGCCAAACCCCACATCCCAAAACTTCTTTGAACCCACCACTCCAGATCCAACCAGGAGAGGAGCAGATGGATAGAGGTCAGGGCAGCTCTTTGAATGATCAGGAACTCTGAACGTTGGAATCATCAATGAGAATGAAACCAAAAGCCAGAAACAGGGGCAATGTGACTAAGGAGTGTCAGAAAAGAATTGACAACTGAACCACATAGCCCAAAACCATTGAGTTATCAACACTCTAGATCCATCCTGGAAGGGAGTGGTGGAAAAGCTAGGTTGTAGAGGCCAGGAGATTCCAAACAACCATCGTCGAGATCCAAATCACAACCAAAGAAGGAGACTGTGACCCTAGAGAGCAGATCAAAAGTTGATCCACATAGCGATCCACTGACAGATGATAGATCCACCGATGAAGATACTGTAGATTACAAAAAAATTCAAGCAAGCATCATAGTTGACCAGATTTGGAGATGATCCGCACCCGAACCACTGACGGACGCCGCAACCACTGTCACCGTAAGATCTGGGGAGGAAGCACCTAGACACACAGCACAAGAAGAGGAGAAAATGGCGATGGCAAGCGGATAAAAAAATAGAACACAACAGCCTCAAGATCACAATGCTGCAGTAGTGAGATGGATGAGGTGGAGAAAGTAGCCGCCCGCAAGTGGATTAAAGAAAAACCCTAGAGGAAAGGAAGAAGAATCCGGGAGGGCTGAGGGATCCAAGAGAGTGCGGCGCCATATTGTATTCTAATGGGCCTAATGGGACTAAGTGGAAAATGGGCCTAATGGGACTAATGGGCATAATGGGCCTAAGTGGCCTAATGGGCCTAATGGGCCTCAATGGCCTAAGTGACCTAAGTGGCCTAATGGGCCTAAGTAGCATAATGGGCATAAGTGGCCTAATGGTCCTAGGTGACCTAATGGGCCTAAGTGGCCTTAATGAGCCTAAGTGGCATAATCGGCCCAAGTGGCCTAAGTGACCTAATGGGCCTAAGTGGCCTAATGGGGCTAAGTGGCCTAATGGGCCTAATGGGTCTCAGTGGCCTCATGGGCCTAATGGGCCTAAGATTCTGAAGTGACCTAATGGGCCTAGTGTGCCTAAGTGGCCTAATGGGCCTAATGGGCCTCAGTGGCTTAATGGGATTAAGTGGACAAATATGTATAATGGGCATAATGGGCCTAAGTGGCCTAAGTGACCTAAGTGGCCTAAGTGTCCTAATGGGCCTAATGGGACTTAGTGGCCTAATGGGCCTAAGTGGCCTAAGTGGCCTAATGGGTCGAATGGGCCTAAGTGTCTCAATGGGACTAATGGGCCTCAATGGTCGAATGGGCCTAATGGGATTGAGTGGCCTAATGGGCCTAAGTGACCTAATGAGACTAATGGGACTTAGTGCCCGAATAGGCCTAATGGGCCCAAGTAACCTAAGAGGACTAATGGGCCTTGTGGGCCTAGTGGGACTCAGTGGCCTAATTGGCCTAATGGGCCTAAGTGGAATAATGGGCCAAATGGGCATAATGGGAAAAAGTGGCCAAAGTGGCCTAATGGGTTAAATGGGCCTAAGTGACCTAATGGGCCTAAGTGGCCTAATGGGCCCAATGCGCCTAAGTGACCTAATGGGCCTCAATGGCCTAATGAGCCTAATGGGCTTAAGTGGTCTATGTGGCCAAATGGTCCTATTAAGACTAATGGGCCCCAATGGCCTAATGAGCCTAAGTGGACTAATGGGCCTAATGGTCCTAATGGGCCTCCATGGCCTAATGGCCCTAATGGGCCTCAATGGCCTAAGTGGCATAATGTTCCTAATGGGTGTAAGTGGCTTAATGGGACTAATGGGCCTAAGTGGCATAATGGGCCTAAGTGGCCCTGTGGACCTAATGGGCCCCACTGGCCTAATGATCCTAATGATCCTAAGTGGCCTAAGTGGCCTAATGGGCTGAATAGGCCTAATGGGACTAGTGGGCCTCAGTGGCCTAATGGGCCTACTGGGCCTATGTGGCCTAATGGGCCTAATTGAACTAAGTGGCTAAAATGGCCTAATGGGCCTCAGTGGCCTAACAAGCGTAATGGGACTAATGAGCCTTAGTGACCAAATGGGCCTAATGGGCCTAATGGACCTAAGTAGATGAAATTGCATAATGGGCCTAAGTGGAATAATTGGCATAATGGGACTAAGTGGACTAATGGGCCTATGTGACCTAATGGGCCTAAGTGGCCTAATTGGCCTAAGTGGCCTAATTGGACTAAGTGGTCTCATGGGCCTAAGTGGCCTAATGGGCCTAATGGTAATAATGAGCCTAAGTGGCCTAAGTGGCATAATGAGCCTAAGTGGCCTAATGGGCTTAAGTGACGTAATGATCATAAGGGGATGAAGTGGCCTAATGGGCTTAATGGGCTTTAGTGGCCGAATGGCCTAATGGGCTTTTGTGGCCTAATGGGACTAATAGTCCAAATGGGCCTAAGTGGCCTAATGGGCCTAATGGCCCCTAATAGGACTAAGTGGGCTAATGAGAAAAATGGGCCTAAGTGGCCTAATGGGGCTAAGTGGACTAATGGGCCTTGGTGGCATAATGGGCCTAATGGGCCTAAGTGTCCTAAGGGGACTAATGGGCCTAATGGGATTAATGGGCCTAAGTGGCCTAATAAATTAAATGTTCCTAAGTGGCATAATGGGCCTAATATGCCTAAGTAGACTAATGGGTCTGATGGGCCTAATGGGACTGAGTCGTGTAATGAGTCGAATGGGCCTAAGTGTCCAAATGGGCCAGATGGGTCTGATGGTCTAAACGGTTCGAATGTGCATAAGCAATCTGATGGGCTTTATGGGTCAGATGGGTCTAATGGGCCTAAGTGGCCTAATGGGCCTAATGGGCCTTATGGCCCTTATGAGCCTAATGGGCTAAACAACCTAATGGGTATGATGGGCTAATAGGCCAAATGGGCCAAATGGGACTTAGCGGCCTCAATGGTGTCATGGGACTCATGGGCCTCATGGGCCTAATGGTCTTAAGTGGCCTAATGGGCCTATAGGGCCTAATACACCTAATGGGCCTAATTGGCCTAATGGCCCTGATGGGCCTAATGGGCGTAATGCGCCAAAGTGGCTTAATGGGCCTAAGTGGCCTTAGGGGCTTAATGGGCCTAAGTGTCCTACTGAGATGAGTGGGCCTAAGTGGTCTTAGGGGCTTAATGGGCCTAAGTGTCCTACGAAGATGAGTGGGCCTAAGTGGCCTAATGAGCGTAATGGGCCTAAGTGGCCTAATGTGCCTAAGTGGCCTAAGTGGCCTAATGGTCCTAATGAGCCGAAGTGGACCAATGGGCCTAATGGGCCTCAGTGGCCCAATGGGCCCAATGAGCCTAATGGGCCTAATGGGGCACGGTAGCCTAATGGGCCTAATGAGTCTAATGGGCCTAAGTGGCCTAATAGGCCTAATGGGACTAATGGGCCTAAGTGGCCTAATGAGCTGAATGGGCCAAAGTGGCCTAATGGACCTCAGTGGCCTAATGGGCTGAATGGGTCAAATGGGCCCAATGGGCTGGAGTGGCTGAAATGGCCTAATGGGCCTAAGTGTCCTAATGGGCCTAATGGGACCTAGTGGCATAATTAGACTCAGTGGTCGAAATGGCCTAATGGGCCAAAGTGGCCTAATTGGAATAATGGGCCAAAGTGGCATAATGGGCCTAATTGGCCTAATTGGCCTAATGGGCCTAATGGGCCTAAGTGGACTAATGGGATTAAGTGGACTAATGGGCGTAATGGGTATAATGGTCCTAAGTTGCCTAAGTGGCCTAATAGGCCTAATGGGCCTAATGGGTCTAAGTGGCCTAATGGGCCTAATTGGCCTAAGAGGCCTAAGTGGCCTAATGGGCCGAATGGGCCACTGTGGCTGAATGGTCCAAGGTGGACTAATGGGCTTAATGGGCCATAGTAGCCTATTGGCCCAAATGGGCTTAATGGGCCAAAGTTGCCTAATGGGCCTAATGGGCCTAATGAGACAAATGGACCTAAGTGACCTAATGAGCCAAATGGGCCTCAGTGTCCTAATGGGATGAATGGACCTTAGTGACCTAAGTGGCCTAATGGGATTAATGGGCCTAATGGGCCTAAGTGGCCTAATGAGCCGAATGGGCCTAAGGGACCTCATGGGCCTGGTGAACCTAATGGGCCTAAGTGGCCTAATGGTCCTGATGGGTCGAATGGGCTTAATAGACCTTAGTGTCCTAATGATTCAAGTGGGCCTAATGGGCCTAATGGGCTTGATGGGCCTGATAGGCCTGATGGGCATAATGGGCTGAATTGGCCGAAGTGGCCTCATGGGTTTGATGGGCCTGATGGTTCTAATGGGCTCATGTAGCCTAATGAGATGAATGGGCCTAAGTGGCCTCATGGGCATGATGGGCCTAATGCACCTAACTGGGCTAATAGGCCCAATGGGCCTGATGGGCCAAATGGGCCTGACAGGCCGAATGGGCCTCATGGCCCTAATGGGCCTAATTGGCCTAATGGACCTAAGTGACCTAAGTGACCTAAGTGACCTAATGGGCCTCGGGGGCCTAATGGGCCTAATGCGCCTGATGGGCCTAATGACCCTGATGGGCTTAATTGGCGTAATGGATCTAAGTGGGTTAATGGGTCTAAGTGTCTTGAGTGTCATATTGAGCCTAATGGGCCTAATGGGTGTAAGTAGCATAATGAGTTTAATAGGCCAAAGTGTCCTAATGGGCCAAATGGACCTAAGTGGACTAATGGGCCTAAGTGGCCTAATGAGATTGATGGGACAAATGGGACTAATGGGCCTCACTGGCCTCATGGGCCTAATGGGACTAATGGGCCTAAGTGGCTTAAGGAGGCTAATGGGGTTCATGGGCCTAATTGGCCTAATGGGCCTAAGTGGCCTAATGGTCCTGGTGGGCCTTAGTGGCTTAATGGGCATAATGGGCCAGATCGACCTAATGGACATAATGGGCCTAAGTGGCCCAATGGGCCTAAGTGGGCCAATGGTCCTAAGTGGCACAATGGGATTTAGTGGCCTAATGATCCTAATGGGCCTTAGTGGTCAAATGGTCCAAATGGTCCAAATGGGCCTAGTATGGCCCGATGGGCACAATGGTGCGAAGTGGTCCAAAGGTCCTCGTGGGCCTAAGTGGATGAATGGGCCTAATGGGCCTAAAGGGCCTCATTGGCCTAAGTGACCTAAGTGTCATAATGGTCCTCATGGGAAAAACTGGACTAATGGTCTTAGTGTGCTTAATGGGCGTACTGGGCGTAATGGGCCTTAGTGGCCTAATGGGCCTAATGGGCCTGATAGGCCTAATGGGTAGAATGAGCCTAATTGGACCAATGGGGCGAATGGGGCGAATTTTACTAAGTGGCCTAATGATCCTAATGGGACTTATTGGCCTCATGGGCCTAATGGTCCTAATGGGCCTAAGTGGCCTAATGGGCATAATGGGCCAAATATGGTCTAATGGTCCTAATGGACCTTAGTGGACTAATAGGCCTGATAGACCTGATGGATAGAATGTGCCTAATGGGCCTAAGTGGCCTAATGTGCATAATGGGCCAAATGTGGCATAATGGGCCTGATGGACCTTAGTGGCCTAATGGGCCTGATAGACCTGATGGTCATAATGGGCCTACTGGGCCAAATGGGCCTAAGTGTCCTAATGGACCTAATGGGCCTAATGGACTTAATGGGCCTAAGTGGATTAATGGGCCCAATGGGCCTGAGGGGCTGAATGGGCCTAATGGGCCTGTGTGGGGGAATGGGCCTCAATGGTGGAATGAGCCTAATGGGCCTAAGTAGAGAAATGAGCCTAATAGGCCTAAGTATCCTAATGGTCCTAATGGGCCTAAGTGGTCAAATGGGCCTGATGGGCTTAATGGTTCTAATAGAACTAAGTGGCCTCATGGGTCGGATGGGCCTAATGGGCCCATTGGGCCTAATGGGACTCACTGGCCTAAGTGTCTTAATGGGCCTAATGGGCCTAAGTGGCCAAAGTGGCCTAATGGGCCTATGTGGTTGAATGGGCCAAGTGGGCCTAAAGGGCATAATGGGCCTAATCGACATGATGGGACTAAGGGCCTCATGATCCTAATGGGCCAAATGGGCCTAAGTGGCCTCATGGGACCAATGGGCCTAATGGGCCTAAGTGGCCTGATGGTCATAATGGGCCTTAATGGCCTAATGTCCCTGATGGGCCTAACGGGCCCCATGAGCCTCAAGGACCTAAGTGGCCTAATGGTCTGAATGGGCCTTAGTGGCCTAATGGGCCCAAGATGCATCATGGTTCCGATGACCATAATGGGCCTAATGGGCCTAAGTGGCCTAAGTGAGCCTAAAGGTCCTAGTGGTTCAAATGGGCCTAAGTGGCTTAATTGGCCTAATGGGCCTAATGGCCCTCAGGGGCCAAAGGGACCTAATGAGTTTAGTGGGCCTAATCGGCCTAATTGGAATAATGGGCCTAATGGGATGAATGGGCCCAGTGGTCCAAATGGACCTAATGGGCCTAAGTGGCCTAATGGGCCTAAGTTGCCTAAAGGACCGAGTGGGCCTAATGGGATTAATGTGCCTAATGGGCCTAATGGGTCCAAGTGGCCATATGGGTTGAATGCACCTCATGGACCTAAGTGTCCCCATGGGTCCAATGGGCATAATGGGCCTAAGTGTCCTAATGGGCCTCATGGGCCTCATGGGTAGAATGCGGCTCATGGGCCTAATGGGCTTCATGGTCCTAAGTGGCCTAATGAGCCTAATGGGCCCAATGGGCCCAATGGGCCTAATGGGATTAATGGGATTGATGGTCTTAATGGGTCCAAGTGGCCTAATGGGTCTAATGGGCCTCATGGGCCTCATTAGCCAAAGTGCCCTCATGGGCCCAATGGGCCTAATGGGCTTAAGTGTCCTCATAGGCCTGATGGGCCTCATGTTTCTAAAGGTTATCATGGGTGAAATGTGCCTCATTGGCCTAATGGGCCCGATGGGCCTAATGAGCCTAATGGTCCTAAGTGGCCTAATGGGCCGAATGGGCCTAAGTGCTCTAATGGGCCTAATAGGCCTAATGGGGCTAATGGACCTAATTGGCCTTAGTTGCCTAATCAGGCTAATCGACCACACGGGCCTAATGGACCTAAGTTTCCTAAGCAGATTAACAGGCCTAATGGGGCTAGTGGGACTAATGGGTTTCATTGGACCAATGGGCCTAAGTGTCCTAATGGGCCTAATGGTCCTAAGTGGCATAAGTGTCTAAATGGGACTAATGGGACTAATGGGTTGAATTGGCCAAATGGTCCTAGTGGCCCTAAATGGCCAAATGGGGCGAATGGGACTAATGGGTTTAATGGGCCTAATGGGCCTAAGTGTCCCAACGGGCTTAATGGGATTAATGGGCCTAAGTGGCCTAATGGGGTTAATGTGACTAAGTGGCATAATCCATCTAATTGACTGAATGGGACTAAAGGTCCTAAGTGGCCTAATGGGCCTAATGGACCTAATCCGCCTAAGTGGCCTAAGTGGCATAATCTGTTTAATTAACCAAATTGGACTAATGGACATAAGTGGCCTAATAGGCCTAATGCCTAAGTTTCCTAAGTGCCCTAATGGTCCTAATGGGCTTAATGGGAATAATTATACTAAGTGTCCTAAGTGGTCGAATCAGCCTAATCAGCTGAATAGGCCTAATGGGCCTAAGTGGCCTAATGGGCCTAATGGGGCAAATTGGCCTAATCGGCCTAATCGAATGAATAGGCCTAATGGACCTAATGGACCTAAGTGGACAAATGGTTATAATGTGACTAATGGTTCTAAGTTTCCTAATCTGCCTAATCGACCGAATGGGCCTAAGTGACCTAATGGGCCCTAATGGGCATAGTGGCTTAATTGGGCTAATCGACCGAATGGGCCTAAGTGGCCTAATCGACCTAATCGATTTAATCAGCTTAATGGTCCTAGGTGTACTAATGGGCCTAATGTGTCTAAGTGAACTAAGTGTCCTAATCATCCCAATCGAATAAATGGGCCTAATGGGTCTAAGTGGCCTAATGGGCCTAATGGGCCTAATGGGTCTAAGTGACCTAATCGGCCTAATCGATCGAATGGGCCTAATTGGACTAAGTGGCTGATTGGGACTAATGGGACTAAGTGGATGAATGGTCCTAATGGGATAAATTGGCCTAATAGGGTTAATGGGATTATTGGGCCTAAGTGGACGAATGAGCTTAAGTGGTATAATGGGCCTAATGGGCCTAATGGACGTAAGTGGTCTAATGGGCCTCATGGTCATAATGGGATGAAGTGGCCTAATTGGACTAATTAACCTAATGGTCTTAGTGGGCCTAAGTGGCCGAATGGGCATAATCCACCCAATTGGCCCAATGGGCCTAATGGGCCTAATGAGCGTAAGTGGCCCAATGGGCCTAAGTGGCCTAATGGTCCTAGTGGGCGTAAGTGGCCTAATGAGACAAATGGGCCTAAGTGTCCAAATGGGCCTAAGTGGACAAATGGGCCTAATCCACCTAATTTCCCTAATGGGCCAAATGGGCATAAGTGACACAATGGGCCTAAGTGGTCTAATGGGCCTATGTGGCCAAATGGACCTAAGTGGTCGAATGAGAGCCTAATGGGCATAATGCTCCTAATGGGCCTAATGTACTGAATGTTCCTTATGGTTCTAATGGGCCTAAGTGGCCATATGGGCCTAATGGGATGAACGGGAATAATGGGCCGAATCGGACGAATGGGCCGAATCAGACCAATGGGTCAAATGGGCCTAATGGGACGAATGAGCCTAATAGGCCCAATGGGCATAAGTGGATTAATGAGCCAATGGGACAAAATGGACTAATGGGATTAAGTGTCATAATGGGCCTAATGGCCCAAATGGGCCCAATGGGTCCAATGGGCCTAAGTGGCCATATGGACCTAATAGGCCCAATGGCCCCAATGGGTCTAAGGGGACTAATGGTATGAATGGGCCTAATGGGCCTAATGGGCATAAGTGACCAAACAGGCCAATGAGCCTAAGTGGCCTAATGGGCCTAATGGGCCTAAGTGGCCTAAGTGGCCTAATCGTCCTAATCGAACGAATGGGCCTAATGGGCATAATGGGCCTAAGTGGCCTAATTGGTCTAATGGGCTTAATTTTCATAGCATGCCTAAGTAGACTAATCGGCCTAAAGGACCTTTGTGGACTAATCGGTCTAATGGGCCTAAGTGACCTAATGGGATTAATGGGCTTAATAGGCCTAAGGGCCAAATGGGCCGAATTTACATTATGGGCCGAATGGGCCAAATTAGCATAAGTGGCCAAATGGTCCTAATGGGCCTAAGAAGCCTAATGGGCCTAAGTTTCCTAATCGGCCTGATGGGCTTAATGGGCCTAAGTGGCCTAATGGGCCAAATGGTCCTAAGTGGCCTAATGATCCAAATGGGCCTAATGGGTCTAAGTGGCCTAATCGACCTAATCGACCGAATGGTCCAAATGGACCTAAGTGGCCCAATGGGCCTAATTGGACTAATGGGTATAATAGGCCAAAGTGTCTGAATGGGCCTAATGGACATAATGGTCCTAAGTGGCCTAAGTGAATTAATGGGCTTAATGCTCCTAATGGGTCTAATGGGCCTAAGTGGCCTAATGGGCCTAATGTGCCTAAGTGGCCTAATGGGTCTAATAGGTCTAAGTGGCCTAATTGGATGAAGTGGGTGAATGAGCCCAATGGACATAATGGGCCTAAGTGGCCTAAGTGTCTTAATGGGCCTAATGGGTCTAATGGGTCTAATGGGCCTAAGTGGCCTAATGGGCCTAAGTGTCCTAATGGGTATGAGTGGCCTAATGAGCCTAATGGGCCTAATGGGTCTAAGTGGCCTAATCGGCCCAATCAACCAAATGGGAATAGTGGGATTTATGGGCATAAGTGTTTGATTGGGCCTAAGTGGTCGAATGGGCCTAAGTATCTTAATGGGACTTGTAAGGCTAATGGGCCTAAGTAGCTGAACTGGCCTTGGTGGCCCAATGGGCCTAATGGGACGAATGAGCCTAGTGGCCAAATGGGCCAAATGGGACAAAGTTGCCTAATGGGTGTAATGGTCCTAAGTGGGATAATGGGCATAAGGGGCCTAATGGGCCTAAGTGGCCTAAGCTGCCTAATGGGCCTATGAGGCCTAAGTGGCCTAATGGGCCTAATGGGCCTAATGGGTCGAATGGGCCTAAGTGGCCTGAGGTGCCTAATGTGTCGAAGTGGCCTAATGGGCCTAGTGGGACTATTTGGACTAATGGGTCGAGTGGGACTAATGAGCCTATGTGGCTAAATGTGTCTAATGGGTCTAAGTGGCTGAATGGGCTGAATGGGCCTAATGTGCCTAGTGGACCTAATGGTCCAAAGTGGCCTAGGGACTAAGTGGCATAATGGGATTAATGGTCCTAAGTGGCTTATGTGGCATAATGGGCCCAATGGGCCTAATGGGTTCAATGGACGAATGGGCCCATTGGGCCGAATGCACTTAATTGACCTAATTGGCCAAATGGGCCTATGTATCCTAATGGGACAAAGTTGTCGAATTAGTCTAATGGGATTACAAGGCCAAGTGGGCCTAAGTGTCCTAATGGAACTAATGGGCCTAATTGGAATAAGTGGCCAAATTGGCCTAACAGACCTAATGGGTCTAAGGGTCCTAATGGGAAAAAGTTGCCTAATCGGGATTAATTGGCATAATGGGCCTAATGGGCTTAATGGATAGAATGGGCCTAACTGTCCTAATCAGCCTAATAGGACTAATGGGACTAGCGGACCTAAGTGGCCTAATGGGTCTAATGGACCTTAGTGGCCTAATTGGACTTAATGGGCATAACGAGCCTTGGGGCCAAATGGGCCTAAGTGGCCTAATGGGCTTAATGGGCATAACGAGCCTTGGGGCCAAATGGGCCAAATGTGTTGAATGGGCCTAATGGGATGAATGATCCTAATTAACCAAAGTGGAATAATGGGACTATGTGTCCTAATGGGCCTAAGTTTCATAATCCACCTAATGGGCTTAATGGGCCTAAGAGGCCTAATGGGCCTAAGTGGCCTAATGGTCCTAATTGGCCTCATCGACCTAATGGGATTAATGGGCCATGTGGGCCTAAGTGGCTGATTGGGCCTAATGGCCCTTAGTGGCCTAATGGGCCTATTGGGACTAAGTGGCCTAATAGTCCTAAGTGGATTAATGGGCCTAAGAGGCCTAATGGGCCTAATGGGCCTAAGTGGACTAATGGACCTAATGTGCCTAAGTGAATTAATGGGTCTAGGTGGCCTAGTGGGCCGAAGTGGCCTAATGGGCCTAATGGACAAAATGAACCAAAATGGCCTAAGTGTCTTAATGGGCCTAATGGGACGAAGTGGCCTAATGGGCCCAGGTGGCCTATGTGGCCTAATGGTTCTAATGGTACTAAGTGGCTGAATGGGACTAATGGGCCTAATGTTCCTAAGTTTCCTAACATTCCTAAGTTCCCCAATGGCCCCAAGGGGCCTCGGTGGTCTAATGGGCCTAATGGACCTAACTGGCCTAAGTGGCCTAATGAGACTTAGTGGCCTAATGGGCCTAATGGGCCTTAGTGGCCTAATGGTCTTAATTATCCCAAGTGGCCTAAGTGTCCTAATGGGACCAATGGGCTTAATGGGCTTATGTGGCCAAATGAGCCGAATGGGCCTAAGTGGCCTAATGGGCCTCAGTGGCCTAATGGGCCTAATGGGTCTTAATGGACTAATGATTCTAATGGGTATAAGTGGCCTAATGATCCAAATGGGGAGAATTGTACTGAGAAGAATCTTATTGGGAAAATCATATCAGAAAAAATTGTATTCGGGAGAATCATACTTGGAGGAATGAGATTGGGAAAATCGTACTGGAAAAATTGAACTTGGTTTTTTTCTGAACAAAGTCCAGGATGTTCTCACCATCTTATAGGTATGAAATAGAAGAAGTGTTTTAAGTTGAATACATTTTTGGTTTTGAACATAAGAATATGTATCATGAGTTGTTACACAATCATTGCATTGCCCTATTTTTGCCAAGAGGTTGCACACGCACTATTGGATTGTTTACATAGTTCTACATGAGTGAAAGGGTATATCCTACTTGTTGTAATCCAATGATTATTTTCTAGTGGATTGTGTGGTATTGGATCACTTCCATACCATACCAAGGACGTAGCTGTTCTTATTGAATATTGAATCTTGTAAATACTTATATTCCTTTGGATGTGTGTTTGGATTGTTTTAAGCAGGGAATAAAATCTTTAATAGGTGGCAAAGGTTGTTTCATTTGAAAATGAACATAAGAAAAAAAAGTATCACTGATTCACCCCTCCCCTTATTAGTGATACAATCATCCATTGGGCAGTTTCAAGTAGACCAATGGGCCCAAGGGGCCTAATGGGCCTAATGGTGGTAACTGGCTTAATGGGCCTAATGGGTCTAAGTGGTTGAATGGGCTTAACTGACGTAAGTGGCCTAATGGACCTAATGGAACTAATGGGCCTAACTGGCCTGAGGGGCCTAATGGGCCTAATGGGAAAATGTGCCTAACTGGCCTAAATTGCCTAATAGGCCGAATGAGCCTAAGTGGACTAATGGGTTGAGTGGGTCTAATGGGCCTAACAGTCCTAAGTGGTCTAATGGGCCCAATGGGTCGAATGGGCCCAACTGGCCTAAATAGTCTAACGGTCCTAATAGGCCTAATGGACCTAATGGGCCTAAGTGGCCTAATGGGCCTAACTGGATTAAGTGTCGGACAAATGGGCCTAGTGGGTCTAATTGGCCTAAGTGGCCTTACTATCCCAATGGGACCAATGAGCCTAATGGGCCTAACTGGCTTAATTGGCCCAATGGGCCTAACTATCCCAATGGTCCGAATGGGCCTAACTTGCCTAACTCGCATATGGTGTCCATGGGACCTAATGGGCATAATGTGTCTAATGAGCCTAACTAGCCAAAGTGGCCTAATGGGCCTAATTGACCTAATTGGCCTAAATGGCCTAAATTGGTCTAAATGGTCTAAATGGCCTTATTGGTCTGAATGGAATAAATTCCCTAATTTATACAATTGGCCTAAATGGCCCAAATTTCCTAATTGGCCTAATTAGTCTAATAAGCCTAAATGGTCTAAATTGACCTAAATGGCCTAAATTGGCCTAAATGGCCTAATTAGACTAATTGGATTTAATTGTCTAATTGGTATAACTGGCCTAATTGGCCTAATTTTCTTAATTGGTCTAAATGATTTAAATTTTCCTAAATGGTATAATTGGCCTAAATGGCCTAAATTGACCTAAATGGCCAAAATTGGTCTAAATTAGCCTAAATGGCCTAATTTTCCTAAATTTAATAAATATTTTAATTGAAATAATTGAACTAATTGGACAAAATGTCCTAATTGGCCTAAATGGCCTAAATGGAAAAAATTCCCCCAAATGGTCTTAATTGGCCTAAATGGCCTAATTGGCCTAAAATATCTAATTTGCATAATTGGTCTAATTGGGCTAAATGGTCTAAATTTTCCTAATCAGATTAAATGGAATAATCATCATAATTTTCCCAATTGGTATAAATCTCCTAAATTAGCCTAAATGGCACAATTGACATAATTTTCCTAAATGGTCTAAATTGGCCTAAATAGCCTAAATGACCTAAATTGACCTAAATGGTCTAATTAGCCTAAATGAACTAAATTGAACTAAATAGAATAAATAAACTAAATTTAATAGTTGTAAAATTGGCCTAATTGGCCTAATTGGCCTAATTGGCTTAATTGGCATAAATTGGCCTAAATCTTCTAATTGACCTAAATGGCCTTAAGAGCCTAAATCAGACTAATTAGTCTGAATTGGTCTCATTGGCCTAAATGGACTAAATTGACTTAAATGGCCTAATTAGTCTAAATAGCTTAAATGGCCCAATGAGCCAAATTGGACTAAATGACCTAAATTGGCCTAAATTGCCTAATGGGCCTAAGGGGCCTATGGGTTGAATACGCATAAGTGGCCTAAGTGGCCTAATGGGTCTAATGGGTATAATGGGATTAAGTGGCCTAATGGGCCTAAGTGGCCTAATCAGGCTAATGGGATAATTGGGCCTAAATCGCCTAATGGGTCTAATGGGCCCAATGGGCTTAATAGGCTGAATGGGTCCACTAGTCAAAAGTTGCCTAATGGGGCTAAGTGGCCTAATGGGATGAATGGGAATATTGGGCCTAAGTGGCCTAATGGGCCTATTGGGCCTCAATGTACTAATGGGCCCATTAAGTCTAATTCGACCTAATGGGAAAAATGGGATTAATGGGTCGAATGGACTAGTTGGGCATAAGTGGCCTGATGGGCCTAATGGGCATAATGGGCCTAAGTGTCCTAATGGGCCCATTATGTCAATTTATCTTAATGGACCTAATGGCCGAATTGGCTTAATGGACCTAATGGGCCTAATGGGTCCAATGGGCCTAATCCGTCTAAGGGGCCTAATGGTCCTAAGTGGATAAATGAGACTAAGTGGCCTAAGTGGCCTGATGCGCCTAATGGGCATAAGTGGCTTAATGGGACCAATGGGCTTAGGGGGCCCAATAGGCCTAATGGGTCGAAGGGGCCTAATGGGACTTGTGGCCTAATGGGCCTCAGTGCCCTAAGTGACCTAATAGGTATAATGGGCCTAAGTGACCTAATGGGCCTAATGGGACTATTTATTTAGTTGGCCTAATGGGCCTAATGGGCCTAAAGGGTCTATTGTGTATAAGGGGACCAATGGGCCTAAGTGTCCTAATGGCCATATGTAGCCTAAGTGACCTAAGTGGCCGAATGGGCTTATTGGGCCTAAGTGACATAATGGGCCTAATGGGTCTAATGAACTAATTGGCCTAATGGACCTAATGGGACAGATGGGCCCAATGGGCCTAATGGGTCTAAGGGGCCTAATGAGACTAAGTTGCCTAATGGGCCTATGTGACCTAATGGGCATATTGGGTCTATTGCGACTAAGTGGTCTAATGGTCCCAATTATCTTGATGGGCCCAATGGGTCTATTATGGATAATTTAGCCTAATGGGTCCAATGGGCCTAAGTGGCCTAACGGGTTGAAGTGGTCCAAGTTGCCTAATGGGCCTAATGGGCCTATTGGGTTCAATGGGTCTATGTGGCCTAAGTTACCTAATGGAACCAATGGGTCCAATGGGTCTAAGTGGACTAATGGACCTTAGTGGCCTAAGTTGCCTAATGGGCGTAATGGTTCCAATGGGTCTAAGTGGCCTAAGCTTCCTAATGATCCTAATGGGTCCATTGGGTCTATGTGGTAAAATGGGCCTAAGTGGACTTAGTTGCCTAATGAGCCTAATGGTCCTAATGGATCTAATGGGTCTAATGGGCCTAAGTGTCCTAATCAACCTAATGGGTCTAACATGCCTAATTGGATGAATGCATTGAATGGGACTAAGTGGCCTAATGGGCTGAATTGGTCTAATAGGCCTAAGTGGCCTAATGTCCTAAGTGTAATAATGGCCTAAGTGGCCTAATGGGCCTAGGTGGCCTATTTTCCTAAGTGGAATAATGTCCTAAGTGGCCTAATGGTCCTAAATGGTCTAAGTTTCCTAATGGGACTAATGGGTCCAATGGGCCTAAGTATCCTAATGGGCCTAAGTGGCCTAATGGGCCTAAGTGGACTAAGTTTTCTAATGGTCCCAATGGGCCTAATGGGCCTAATAGATCCAATTGTCCTAAGTGGCCTAAGTTTCCCAGTGGTCCGAAGTGCCCTAATGGGCTTAATGGGACTAACTGTCTAAATGGGCCTAATAGGCCTAAGTGGACTAATTGTCCTAATGGGTCCAATGGGCCTAAGTGGACTAAGCTTCCTAATGGGACGAAGTGGCCTAATGGGTCTAATGGGCCTAAGTTTCCAAATGATCCTAATGGGACTAAGTGGCCTAAGTTAACTAATGTTACTAATGGGCCTAATGGGTTTAATGGGTATAATGTGTCTACTAGGTCTAAGTGGAATAATGGGAATAAGTATCCTAAGTTTCCTAACGGGCCTCATGGCCCTAATGGGTCAAATTGTTCTAGTTGGCTCAATGGGCATGAGTGCCTAAATTGCCTAATGGGCCTAAGGGGATTAATTGGTCAAATGAGCCTAAGTGTCCAAATCGGAATGATGGTTCTAATGGTCCTAGGTGGTTTAATTGGTCGAATGGATTGAATGGGACTAAGTGGACTAATGGGACTAAGTGGCCAAAGTGTCCTAATGGTCCAAATGGTTCCAATGGGACTAAGTGAATTCACTATGAAAGAAGTGTTTATTTTGATGATGTATTGGAGTTTGATGACTATGATAAAATTAAATGTGAATATGCTTTACTGATTCATATTTCATAGATCATAAGTTGATTGCAGAACTTATGATGCAAGATTGATGGAAAAAACAGGAAAAGTGGTATTCCAAATCATATCCAGATTTATCGTATGTAGGTGGAAGAGAATAAATAGATGATGCCAATTGAAAAAGAATCGTACCCACTGCAAATAGATTTGGGATGAGAAGGAAATAAATAAGGTACTGAGGATTGTAATCATAATGATTGTACCCATAATGATCACATTCAGGTACTTTAGCATCCGATTATCCATCATATACATAAGAAAACTTTCATACCGAGGATGATTGTACTCAGGCTCCAGAAGAAAAAGATCATACCCAGTATGATCATATTCAGGATAACCGTTCTAAGAAAGATCATACTCTGGACAATCATATTCATAGAAGGAATTTCTTGAGTCCAATGATTGAAAATAGAACGTTATAATGATATCAACAATGTATTCAACCCTTTCAAAAGGGTTGAACTACTTTGTGGGTTTCAATTCGGTCAAGAGTCATTGTATCAGAGTGGAATTTTTTTATATTTTTAAGTGGGTCAAGAGAAGAAGTGAATAAGTAAAAGTGTTTTGAAAGCAAAGTTTGTTGGGTGTGAAATTGAGGGGGAGATCCACATTCAAAAGAATTTTCATATTCATAATTTAGAAGGAGAAGTGAAAGTCTCAGAAGAATCGAGAGGCTTTGAGAAGAGTTGATGAAGTCAAAATACACCCCATATTTTAGGGGAAATTGAGATTATGGTGAATTTTATTGAGGGAAAAAATTTGGTATTCCTGCCAAAGTATCTCGAGGGTCACCTATAAAAGAATAAAAGTACATTTTACTTGAGGTGGACCGATGTATTGTTCATGAGCAAGAAGCTCCTAGTTTTAGAGAGAAGTAGTAGTTTCTGTATTCAATTTTTTTGTAGAAGTTTTGATGAATTGAAGTGAAAGAGAAGAGAAAAGATCACAAAATTTTATTCAGATGATCATTGTACTCAGTGTTTATCATACTCAATTGATTATTTTATTTTTCTTGTAAATCGTATTCAGATGATCATCGTATCGGGCTAGATTAATCAGATCATGATTTCTATAATGGGTCTTCCGGACTAAGGAATATGGAGAATTGAAGTAGTGTTGATTCATCTCTATCTCATTATATCAAAGTTATAATTTTCAAATTGGGGAATATCATACTAAGTAGAATCGTATTGGGAAAATTGTATCGAGAAGAATCGTATCAGGAAGAATCGTACACGGAGGAATCAGACTGGGAAAATCGTACTGGGAAAACCGGACTTGTTTTTTTTCTCAACAAAGTCCAGGAAGTTCTTACCATCATCTCAGTAAGAAATTGAAGAAGTGTTTTCAATTGAATACATTTGTGGAATTGAAAAGAATCATAGTTAACATGAATTGTCACACAATCATTACATTGCCCTATTTGTGCTAAGAGAGTACACACGCACTATAGGATTGTTTACATAGTGCTACAAGAGTTAAAGGGTATATCCTACTCATTATAATCCAATGTTTCTTTTCTAGTGGAATGTGTGGTATTGGATCACTTCCATACCATACCAAGGATGTAGCTATTCTTATTGAATAGTGAATCTTACTTTTTTTCCCGTTGATGTGTGTTTGAATTGTTTTTAGTAGGAAATAAAATATTTAATAAGAGGTTAATGATATTTCATTTGAAAAGAAACATAAGAGAAAAAGTATCACTGATTCACCCCTCCCTCTCTCTGTGATACAATCATTTATTGGGCACTTTCAAGTGGCCTAATGGGCCCAAAGGGCCTAATGTTCCTAATGGTCCTAATTAGCCTAATGGGCCTAATAGTTCGAATGGGATTAACTGGACTAATTGAATTAATGGGCCTAATGGACCTAATTGGCCTAACTAGCCTAAGGGGACTAATGGGCCCAATAGGCCAACTGTGCATAACTGAACTAAGTGGACAAATAGGCCAAATGGGCCTAAGTGGCCTAATGGGTCGAATGGGCCTAGTGGGCCTAACGAGCCTAAGTGACCCAATGCACCCAATGGGTCAAATGGGCCCAACTGGCCTAACCAGAATAACTATCCTAATGGGCCCAATAGGCCTAAGGGGCCTAAGTGGCCGAATGGGCCTAACTGGCATAACTATCGGCCCAATGGGCTTAATGGGTCTAATTAGCCGAAGTGGACTAACTGGCCTAATTAGACCAATGGGCCTAACTGGCTTAATGGGCTCAATGGGCCTAACAGGCCCAATGAGCTGAATATGCCTAACTGGCCTAACTCACGTAAGGGGCCTAAGGTGCCAAATGGGCCTAATGGGCCTAATGGGTCTAATTAGACATAGTGTCCTAATGGGCCCAACTGGCCAAAGTGGCCTAATGGACCCCGTGAGCCTAATGGGCCTAACTTTCCAAAGTGGCCTAATGGGCCTAACTGGCCTAAGTGGCCTAATGAGCCTAATGGGATGAATGGGACTAACTGGAAAAAATGGGCCTAATGTGCCTAATGGGCCTAACTAGCCAAAGTGGCCTATGGGTCTAACTAATCTAAGTGGCCCAATGGGCCTAATGGGATGAACGAGACAAAGTGGAATAATGGGATGAATGAGCCTAAGTAGCCCAATGGGCTGAATGGGTATAAGTGGCCCAATGGGCTGAATGGGTCTAAGTGGCCCAATGGGCTGAATGGGATTAATGGGACTAATGGGTATAATGATCCTGAGTGGCCAAATGGTATTAATGGTCCTATTTTGCCTAATGGGCCTAAGTGAGAAAATGGTCCTAATGGGCCTAATGTGCATAAAGGGCCTAAGCAGCCTAATGGGCCTAATGGACCCTAGGGGCCTACTGGGCCTAAGTGGCATATTGGGGCTGACGTGCCTAAGTAGAGTAATGGTCCTAATGGGCCTAAGTGTTATAATGGGACTAAGTGAAATAATGGGCCTAATGGGACTAATGGGCCCAAGTGGCCTAAGTGGACTAATGTTCTTAATGGACCTAAGTGGCCTAATAGGCCTAAGTGGCCTAATGGGACTAAGTGGCCTAAGTGGACTAATGGGCCTAAGTGGTCTAATGGGCCTAATGGGCCTAATGTACCTTAGTTTCCTAATGGGACTAAGTGGATTAATGGGCCTAAGTGGACGAATGGGCCTAAGGGGCCTAATGGGCATAATGGGCATAATGGGCCCAAGGGGCCTAAGAGGCCTAATGTGGCTAAACGGCCTAAGTGGCCTAAGTGGCCTAAGTGGCCTAAGTAGCCTAAATGGCATAAATGGTCTAACGGGATAAGTTTATTAATTGTTTTAAATGGATTAATTGGCCAATATGGACTTAATTGGCCTAATTGACCTAAATGGACTAAATGAACTAATTGACTTAATTGGCCTAATTAGGCTAAATGGCCTAAATTGGCCTAATTGGTCTAAATGGCCTAAATTGGTCTAAATGATCTAAATAGCCAAATTGGCCTAAATGACCAAAAAGGCCTAATTGATATAATTTTCTAAATGGACTAATTGGCCTAAATGGCCTAAATTCCATAATTGTTCTAATTGGCTTAAATGGCTTAAATTGACCTAAATGGCCTAATTGGCTTAATTGGCCTGAATTGCTTCATTGGACAAATTGGCCTAATTTTCCTAATTGGTCTAAATCAGGTAAATTATCCTAAATGGCCTAATTTTTCTAAATGGACTAAATTGGCCTAAATTACCAAAATGGCCAAAATTAGCCTAATTCATCTAAATGGCATAAATTGGCCTAAATTGCCTAAATTGACCTAAATGGATTCAATGGCCAAAATTGTCTCGAATGGAATAGGCCTAAAATGCCTAAATTTTATAATTGGCCTAATTGGCCAAATGGTCTAAATTGGCATAATCGGCCAAAATGTCCTAATCATCCTAATTGGCCTAATTGGTCTAAATTTCCTAAATATCCCTAAATGGCATAGTTGGCCTAATTGGTCTAAATTGGATTAAATATCCTAAATTACCTAAATTGTACTAAATAGCATAATTATCCTAAATTACCTAAATTAGACTAAATGGCATAAATGAACTAAATTTCCTAATTGTAAAATTGGCCTAATTTGCCTAATTGGCATAATTGGCTTAATTGGACCAAATTGGCCAAATTGGCCTAAATCTTCTAATCGGCCTAAATGGCCTTAAGAGCTTAAATTGGACTGATTGGTATGAATTGGTCTCATTGGCCTCATTGGCCAAAATTGGCCAAAATGGACTAAATGTCCTAATTAGTCTAAATGGCCTAATTGGCCTAATTGACCTAAAGGGCCTAAATGACCTAAATTGGGCTAAATTGCCTAATGGGCCTAATGGGCCTAAGGATCGAATGGGACAAAGTGGCCTAAGTGTCCTGATGGCTATAATGGGTCTAATGGGTTTAAGTGGCCTAATGGGCCTAATGAGCCAAAGTGTCCTAATCGGCCTAATGGGCCAATTGGGCCTAAGTGGCCTAATGGGTCTAATGGGCCTAATGGGATTAATAGGCATAATGGTTCCACTAGTCTAAAGTGGGCTAATGCTTCTAAGTTTCCTAAATGGTATAATGGGTTGGGTCTAAGTGGCCTAATGGGCCTATTGGGCCTAAGTGTACTAATGGGCCCATTAAGTCTAATTCGGCCTAATGGGATTAATGGGTCGAATGGACCAGTTGGGCCTAAGTGGCATGATGGGCCTAATGGGTCTAATGGTACTAAGTGGCCTAATGAACCCATTATGGTCAATTCGACCTAATGGGCCTAATGGATGAATTGTCCAAATGGACCTAATGGGACTAATAGGCCTAATGGGTCTAAGGGGTCTAATGGACCTAAGTGGACGAATGGGCCTAAGTGGCCTAATTTACCAAATGGTCCTAGGTGGATGAATAGGCCCAATGGGCCTAAGGGGCCTAATGGGCACAATGGGTCTAAGGGCCCTAATGGGCCTTAGTGTCCTAATGGACCTAAGTGGTCTAAGTTAACTAATAGGCATAATGAGCCTGTTGAGCCTAAGTGAACTAATGGACCTAATTGGCTTATTGGCCTAATTGGCCTAATGGGCCTAAGGGGATCAATGGGCCCAATGGGTTCAATGGTCCTATTGGACCAAAGTAACCTAATGGGCCGAATGGGCCCATTATGGCCAATTTGGCCTAGTGGAACCAATGGCCTAATTGGACTAATGGGCCTAAGGGGACCAATGGTCCTAATGGTCCTAATAGGTCTAAGAGTCATAATAGGCCTAAGTGGGTAATGGGACTAAGTGGCCTAATGGGTAAATTGGGCCTAAGTGGTCCAATGGGCCAAATGGGCCTGATGGCCTAATGGGTTCATTATGGATAATTTAGCCTAATGGGTCCAATGTACCTAAATGGCATAATCAGTCCAAGTGGACCAAGTTTCCTAATGGGCCTAATGGGTCCAATGGGTTTAAGTGTCCTAATGGTCCTAAGTGGTCTATGTTTCCTAATGGTCCAAATGGGTCTAATGGGTCTATGTGTCCTAATAGGCCTAAGTGGCCTAAGTTGCCTGATGAGCCTAATGGGTCCAATGGGTCTAAGTTGTCGAATGGGCCTAAGTGTCCTAAGTTTTCTAATGATCCTAATGGGCCTAATGGGTCTAGTGGTTTTAATGGTCCTAAGTGTCCTAATCATCCTAATGGGTATAATAGGCCTAAAGGGATGAATGTGTTGAATGGGCCTAAGTGGCCTAATGGGCTGAATGGGTTTAATGGGAGTAAGTGGCATAATGGGCCTAAGTGTCATAAGTTTCCTAATGGGATTGATGGGTACAATGGGACTAAGTGGCCTAATTGGCCAAAGTGGACTAAGTTGTGTGATGGGCCCAATGGGCCCGATGGGTCCAATGGGCCCAAGTGGAAAAAGTTACCAAATGGGAACAATGGGCTGAATGGGACCAATAGGCCCAATGGGCCTAATGGGTCCAATGGGCATAAGTGGCCTAATTTGCCTAATGATCTGAAGTGTCCTAATGGGATTAATGGGAAAAAGTTTCCTAATGGGACTAATTGGCATAATGTGCCTAAGTGTCCTAAGGGGACTAATTGGCCTAAGTGTTCTAAGTTGACTAATGGGACTAATGGGTCTAATGGGCCTAATGTGCCTAATGGGTCTAATAGGTCTAAGTGTCCTAATGGGATTAAGTAACCTAAGTTTCCTAATGGTCCTAATGGAATTAATGGGTCTAATGGTTCTAGGTTGATCAATGGGCCTAAGTGGCCAAAGTTTCCTAATGGGTCTAATGGGCCTAATGGGATTAATTTTACTAATGGATCTTAGTGGCCTAATCTGAATAATGGGTCTAATGGGCCTAATGGGCCTAATGGATTGAATGAGTAGGTGGCCTTATGGGTATAATGGGTTGAATGGGACTAAATGCCTAAGTTTTATAATAGGACTAAGGATTCCAGTGGGCCTAACTAGATCTGGTATGAAAGAAGTGTTTGTTTTGATAAAGAATTGGAGTCTGTTGACTATGATAAAATAAAATGTGATTATGATTTATGGATTCTTATTTCATAAATCATAAGTTTATTGGAGAACTTATAATGCACGCTTGATGGAAGAAAGTGGAAAAGTGGTATTCCAAATCATATTCAAGCCAACCATTCTCAGAAAGATCGTACTCTAGACAATAATATTTATAGAATGAATTTCTTGATGCCTATGATTGAAAAGAAAAGAAAATAATGAGATCAACAATGTAGTAAACCATTTCCAAAGGTTTGAATTACTTTATAGGTTTCAATTGGGTCAATATTTATTGTATCAGAGTGGAATTGTTTTATATTTTCAAGTGGGTCATGAGAAAAATTGAAGAAGTAAAAGTGGTTTGAAAGAAAAGTTTTCTAGATATGCAATTGAGGGGGAGATCGACATTCAAAACAATTATCATATTTAGCATTCAGGAGGAGAAGTGAAGGTTGTAGAAGAATTGAGAATCTTTGAGAAGAGTTGATGAAGTCAAAATACGTCCTAGATTTTAGGGGAAATTAAAATTAGGGTGAATTTTATTATGAGGGAAAATTTTAGGGATTCCTACCAAATAATATCATGGGTAACCTATAAAAGGAAAAAAGTACATTGTACTTGAGGTGGACCAATGTACTATTCATGAGAGAGAAGCTTCAAGTTTTAGAGAGATGAATAAGTTTCCGTATTCAATTTTGTTGAAGACTTTTTGATGGATTGAAGTGAAAGAGAATAGACAAGATCACAATGTTGTGTTTAGATGATCATCGTACTTAGTGTTTATCGTACTCAGCTGATTACCATATTTGTCTTGTCAATTGTATTTGGTTGATCATCGTATTGGGCTGGATTAATCAAATCAGGATTTCCGTACTGGGTCTTCCAGACTGAGGAAGATGGAGAATTGAAGTGGTTTCAATTAATCTCTATCCCATTCCATAAAAGTTATATTTTCTATACTGGGGAGAATCTTACCGAGCAGAATCGTATCAGGAAAACCATACCGAGAAGAATCGTATTAGGGGGAATCATACTCAGAGGAATTAGACTGGGAAAATCATACTGGGAAAATAAGACTTGTTTTTTTTTCTCAACAAAGTCTAGGAATCTTTTACCATATTCTGGGTAATAAATTGAAGAAGTGTTTTTAATTGAATACATTTGTGGAATTGAAAAGAAGCACCAATAACATGAGTTGTTACACAATCATTACATTTCCCTATTTGGGTTAAGAGGGTGCACACCCACAATTGGATTGTTTACATAGTACTACATGAGTGAAAGGGTATATCCAAATCATTGTAATCTAATGATTGTTTTCTAGTGGATTGTGTGGTATTGGATCACTTCCATACCATAACAAGGATGTAGCTCTTCTTATTGAATAGTGAATCTTACTTTTGTTCCTGTGGATGTGTGTTTGAGTTATTTTTAGTAGGGAATAGAATCTTCAAGAAGAGGTGAAGGTTGTATCATTTGAAAAGAAACATAAGAGAAAAAAGTATCACTGATTCACCCCCTCCCCCTCTCAGTGATACAATCATCCGTTGGGCACTTTCAAGTGGCCTAATGGGCCTAATGGACCTAATGACCTAACTGGCCTAAGGGGCCTAATGGGACCAATGGGCCAACTATGCATAACTGGACTAAGTGGAATAATAGGTCGAATGGGACTAAGTGGCCTAATGGATCGAATGGGCCTAATGGGCTTAACGGACCAAAGTAGCCTAATGGTCCCAATGGGTCGAATGGGCCCAACTGGCATAAGTGTGGGCCCAATGGGCATAATGGGTTGAACTAGACTAAGTGGCCTAACTGGCCTAATGGGACCAATGAGTCTAATGGGCCTAACTGGCCGAATGGGTCCAATGGGCCTAACTGGCCTAATGGGCCGACTGGGCTTAACTGGTCGAACTCACCTAAGGGGCCCAAGGGGCCTAATGGGACTAATGGGTCTAATGGGTCTAACTGGCCAAAGTGGCCTAATGGGCCCAGTGATCCAAATGGGCATAACTAGCAAAAGTGGTCCATTGGGCCTAACTGGCCTATGTGGCCTAATGGGCCTAATGGGATGAACATACATAAGTGGAGTAATGGGACTAATGAGCCTAATGGGCCCTGACCAAAGTGTCCTAATGGGCCTAACTGGCCAAAGTGGCTTAATGGGCCTAACTGGCCTAACTGGCCTAACTGGCCTAATGGGCCTAATGGGTGGAATGGGCCTAAGTGGCGTAATTGGATGAATGAGCTGAAGTAGCCCAATGGGCTGAATGGGCCTAAGTGTCCCAATGGGCCTAATGGGTGGAATAAGCTTAATGGGTCGAATGGGCCTAGTGGGCCTGAGTGGCCAAATAGGACTAAGTGGCCTAATGGTCCTAATGGGCATAATGGGCCTAAGTGGCCTAATGGTCCTAAGGGGCCTTAGTAGCCTAATGGGCCTAATTGGCCTAAGTGACCTAAGTGGCCTAATAGCCCTAATGGGCCTAAGTATCATAATGATCCTAATGGGCCTAAGTGGTCTAATGGGTCTAAGTGACCTAATGGGCCTAATGGTCCTAAGTGACCTAAGTGGCATAATGGGCCTAGTGGGCCTAAGTGGCCTAATAGGCCTAAGTGGCATAAGTGGCCTAATGGGTCGAAGTGGCCTAAGTGGACTAATGGGCCTAAGTGGACTAATGGGCCTAATGGGCCTTAGTGTCTTAATGGGCCTAATTGGAAAAATTGGCCTAATGGGCCTAAGTGGCCCAATGGGACCAATGTGCCTAAGTGGCCTAATGGGCCTAAGTGGCATAATGGGCATAATGGGCATAATGGGCCTAACTGGTGTTTCCTAATGGGCCTAATGAGCCTAAGTGGCCTAAGTGGCCTAATAGGCCTAATGGGCCTAAGTGTCCTAATGGGCATCAGTGGCCGAATGGGCCGAATGGGCTTGAGTGGCCTAATGGGACTAATGGGCCTAAGTGTCCTAATAGGCCTAATGGGCCTAAGTGGCTTAAGAGGCCTAATAGGCCCAATGGGACTAAGTGGCCTAATGACTTGAATGGGCCTAAGGGGCCAAATGAGCCTCAGTGGCCTAATTGGCCTCATGGGCCTAAGGGGTCGAAGTGGCCTAATGGGCATAATGGACCTAAGTGGCCTAATGGGCCTAAGTGGACTAATGGTTCTAAGGGCCATAAAGGGCCTAAGTGGCCTAACGAGACTAAGTGGCTAAATGGGCATAATGGGCCAAAGTGGTCGAAGTGTCCTAATGGGCTAAATGGGCCTAAGTGGCCTAATAGGCCTAATTGCATAATAGACCTCAGGGGCCTAATGGGCATAAGTGTCCTAATGGGCCTAATTGGCTCAGTGGTCCTTAGTGGCCTAATGGGCCTAAGTGGCCTAATGGGCCTAAGTGGCCTAATGGGCCTCAGTGGCCTAATGGGCCTCAATGGCCTAAGTGGCATAATGTGTCTAGTGGGTCTAAGTGGCCTAATGGGCCTAATGGGTCGAAGTGGCCTAATGGGCCTGATGGGATGAATGAGACCTAGTGGCATAATGGGCCTAATTGGCCTAATAGGCATGATCGACCTAAGGATCATAATGGGCCCTAGTGTCCCAATGGGCCTAGGTGGCCCAATGGGCCTCAATGCCCCAATGGGCCTACGTGGCCTAGTGGGTCTTAATGGATGAATGGGCCTAAGTGGCCTAATGTGCCTCAGTGGTAGAATGGGCCTAATGGGCCTAATGGGCTTGATAGGGCCAATGGGTACAATAAGGCGAAGTGGCCCAATGGGACTCATGGGCCTAAGTGGCCAATTGGGCCTAATGGTCCAAAGTAGCCTCATGGGCCTGATGGGATGAATGGGCCTCATGGGCCTAATGGGCCTAAGTGGCCTAAGTGTCTTAATGAGCCTCATGGGCCTAAGTGGATGAATGGGACTAGTGTGCCTAGGGGGCATGATGCACCAGATGGGCATAATGGGCCTAATGGGCTTAATGGGCCTAACTGGCCTAAGTTGCCTAATGGATCTAATGGACCTAATGGTCTTAATGGGCCTAAGTGGCTTAATGGACCCAATGTTCCAAAGTGACTAAATGGTCCTAATGGGCCTAAGTGGTGGAATGGGCTTAAGTGGTGGAATGGGGCGAATAGGTCTAAGTGGCCTAATGGGCCTAAGTGGTTGGATGTGCATGATGAGCCTAATGGGCCTCAAATGACGAATCAGCCACATTGGAAAAATGGGCCTAAGTGGCCTCATGGGACCAATGGGCCTAATGTCCATAAGTGGCCTAATGGGCATAATGGGCCAAATGGGACTAATGAGACTAAGTGGCCTAATGGGTCAAATCGGCCAAATCAGCCTCTTAGGCCTAAGTGGTATAATGGGCCTAGTGGGCCGAATGGGCTTAAGTGGATTAAGTGGACTAATGGGCCTATGTGGATAAATGGACCCAGGGGGCCTAAAGGGATGAATGGGCCTAATGGGTCGAAGTGGCCCGATGGGATTAACGGGCCTCATAGTCCTAATGGGCCTCATGGTCCTAATGGACCTGATGGTCCTAATGGGACGAATGGGCCGAGTGGATCGAAGTGGCATCATGGGCCCAATAGGCCCAATGTGCCTAATGGGCCTAATGTGCCTATTGAGTCTAAGTGGATGAATGGGCCTTATGGGACTAATGGGCCTCACGGGGCCCAAGTAACTAAGTGGCCTAAGTTGACTAATGGGCCTTAGTGGCCTAATGGTCCCAATGGGCCTAGTGGGCCTAATGGGTTGAATGGGCCTAATTAGCATGATGGGCCTAATGTGACTCATGGGCCTAATGGGTCTCATGGGCCTAAGTTGCCTCATGGTCCCAATGGACATAATGGTCCAAATGGGCTTAAGTCGCCTAAGTGGGCCTAATGGTCCGAATGGGCCTAAGTGGCCTAATGGGCCTAATGGACCCAATTAGCCTCATGAGCCTAAGGGGACTAATGGGTTTAGTGGGACTAATGGACCTAATGGGCCTAATGGGATGGATGGGCCTAGTGTCCTAATAGGACTAATGGGCCTAAGTGGCCTAATGGGCCTGAGTGGACTAAAGGGCCTAGTGGGCCTAATGGGAATAAGTTTCCTAATGGGTCTAATGGGACTCATGGGCCTAATGGGCCTAAGTGGACTCTTGGTCCCAATGAGCCTAATGGGGGTAAGTTTCCTAATGGGCCTCAGGGGCCTAATGGGCCTCAAAGGCCACATGGGCAGAATGTGCCTCATGGGCCTAATGGGCATGATGGGCCTAATGGAACTGATGGTCTTAAGTAGATGAATTGGCCTAAGTTACCTGATGGTACTAGTGGGAATAATGATTCTAATGGTCCTAATGGACCTAATTGGCCTAAGTAGCCTAAGTGGACTAATTGGGCTAATTGACCGAATGTGCATAATGGGCCTAAGTGTCCTAAGTGGATTAACAGGCTTAACGGGCCTAGTGGGACTAATGGGTTTACAGGGCCTAATGGGACTAAGTGTCATAATGGGCCTACGTAGCCTAATGGACCTGAGTGGCCTAATCGGGCTAATTGATAGAATAAGCCTAATGGGCCTAAGTGTCCTAAGTGTCTTAACGGGCTTAATGGGCCTAATGAGACTAATGGGTTTAATGGGACTAATGAGCCTAATTGGACTAATGGGATGAATGGGACAATGTGGCCTAATGGTCCTGGTGGGCCTAAGTGGCCCAATGGGCCAAATGGGCCCAATGGGACGAATTGGTTTAATGGGCCTAATGGCCCTAAGTGGCCAAATGGGCCTAAGTGGCCTTAGTGTCCTAATCGACCTAATTGGCTAAATGGGATTAATGGGCCCAATGGGCCTTAGTGTCCTAATGGACATAATGGTTCTAATGAGCCTAATGGGACTAATGGGCCTAATGGGACTAATGCCTAAGTGGAATGAGTGGCATAATGGGCCTAATGGGAATAATGGGCCCAAGTGGTCTAAGTGTCCGAATCAGCCTAATCAGCTGAATGGACCTAATGGGCCTAAGTGGCCTAATGGGACTAATGAGCCTATGTGGACTAATGGGCCTAAAGGGCCTAATGGGCCAAAGTTTATAAATGGACCTGAGTGGCTGAATAGGCCTTAGTGGCCAAATGGGGCTAATGGGCCTATGTGGTCGAATGGGCCTAAGTGGCTGAATGAGGCTAATGGGCCTAAGTGGGGGAATGGGCTGAAGTGGCCCAATGGGTATAATGAGCCTAATGGGTGTAAGTGGCCTAATGGGCATAATTGTCTTAATGGGCCAAAGTGTCCTAATGGGCTTAATGGGACCAAGTGGCCGAATGCGCCAAATGGGCCTGAGTGACCCAACTGGCCCAATTGGATTAATGGACCGAATGGCCGAATGGGCCTAAGTGGCCTAATGGGACTAGTGGGCCTAAGTGACCTAATGGTAACAATGGGCTTAATGGGCCTAAGTTTCCTAAGTTTCCTAATCTTCCTAATCAACCGAATGGGACTAATGATCCTAATGGTCTAAAGTGGCCTAATGGGCCTAATGAGCCTAATGGGTCTAATGCATAAGAGGTGCAAGTGGCCTAATGGGCCTAATGGGCATAATGGGCCTAAGTGGCCCAAGTGGTCTTATCAACCTAATTGGCCGAATGGGCCTAATGAGCATAAGTGTCCTAATGGGACTAATGGTCCTAATGGGTCTATGTGGCATAATATGCCTAATCGACTGAATGGGACTAAATAGCCTAATGGGCCTAAGTGGCCTAATATGCCTAATCGACCGAATGGGCCTAATGGGCCTACGTAGCCTAATGGGCCTAAGTGGCCTAATCAGGATAAACAACCGAATGGGTCTAAGTGGCCTAATCATCCTTATCGATCGAATGGTCCTAATGGGCATAATGGGCCTAAGTGGCCTAATCGGCCTAATCGATCAAATGTGACTAAATGACATAATGGGCCTAAGTGGCCTAATGGGCCTAATGGGTCTAAGTGGCCTAAGTGGCCAAATCATCTTAATCGACCGAATGAGCCTAATGGGCCTTAGTGGGTGAATGGGCCTAGTGGGCCTAATGGGTCTAAGTGGCCTATGCGACCTAATCATCATAATCGATCGAATGTGCCTAATGGGCCATATGGGGCTAAGCGGCTAATTGGGACGAATTATCTTGAGTGGCTAAATGGGCCTAATGTGCTAAATTGGCCTAATGGGGTTAATGGGACTAATGGGCATAAGTGAATGAATGGGATTAAGTGGAATATTGGTCCTAATGGGCCTAATGGGCATATGTGGCCTAATGGTCTTAATGGGACGAAGTGGCCTAATGGGCCTAAGTGGTTGAATGGGTCTAAGTGGATGAATGGGCCTAAGGGGCCTAATGTGCCGAATTGGCCTAATGGGCCCAATGTGCCTAATGGGCGTAAGTTTCCTAATTGGCTTAAGTGGACTAAAGGGGCAAGTGGGCCTAAGTAGTCGAATGGGCCTAATGGGCTGAATGGGCCTAATGGACCTAATTAGACTGATGGGCCTAATGGGGCCAATAGGCCTAATGGGACCAATTGGCCTAATTTTCATAATGGTCCTAATCGGACTAATGGGACAATGGGCCTAAGTGGCCAAATGGGCCTAATGGGCCTAAGTGGCCTAAGTGGCCAAATCAGATTAATCGAATGAATTAGACTAATGGACCAAATGGATCTAAGTGGCATAATGGGCCTAATTGGCCTAAGAGGCTGAATGAGCTTGATGGGCCTGATGGCTCGAATTGGACTATTGGGCCTAAGTAGCCTAATGGGATTCATGGGCCTAAGTGGACTAAGGGGCCTAATGGGCATAATGGGCCTCATGGGCCTAAGTTTATTAATGGACCTCATGGACCTAAGTGGCCTTATGTTCCTACTGGGCCCAAGGGGACTAAGTGGCCTAATGGGCCTACTGGGCTTAATGAGCTTAACAGACCTAGGTGCTAGATGGGTCAAATGGGCCAAATGGGCCTAAGTGACCTAATGGGCCTAATGGGACAAATGAGACTAATTGGCCTAGGTGTCCTAATTGGTCTAAGTGTCCTAATGGTCCAGATTTTCCTAATCGGCCTAATGAGCTTAATTGGCCTAATTGGCCTAAGTGGCTAATGGACCTAATGGGACAAATTGGCTTAAGTTTCCTAATGGGGCTAATGGGCCAAAATGGCCTAATGGACCAAAGTTTCCAAATCGACATAATGGGCTTAATTTTCTTAATGGTTCTAATGGGCCTAATTGGCCCAATAGACTTAGTGGGCCTATTGGGCCTAAGTGTCGTAATGGGCCTAATGGGTCTTAGTGGCCTAATCGGACTAATGGGACTAAGTGGCATAATGATCCTAAGTGGCATAATGGGACTAAATAGCCTAATGGATTAATGGGATTAACGGGATTAGGAGACAAATGCGCCTGATGGGCTGAATGGGCCTAATGGGCCGAATGGGCATAATGGGCCGAATGAGCTTAATTAGCGTAAGTGGCCTAATCAGATGAATGGGCCTAATGTGCCTAAGTTTCCTAATCACCCTAATGGGATTTATGGGACTAATGGGACTAATGGGCCTAATGGTCCTTATGGGGCCTAAGTGGCCTAATGGGCCTAATGGGTCTAAGTGGCCTAAGTGGCATAATCGACCTAATCGACCAAATGGGCCTAATTGATTGAATGGTCCTAATGAGACTAAGTGACGTAATGGGCCTAATGGACCTAATGAGCATAAAGGGCCTAATGGTCCTAATGGTTCGAAGTGGCCTAAGTGGCCTAAGTGGCCTAATCGGCCTAATCGACTGAATTGGCCTAATGGGCCTTATGGGGTTAAGTGGTCAATTGGGACTAAGTGGTCGAATGGGCATAATGGGCCAAATTAGTCTAGTGAGGGTAATGAGCCTAATGGGCCTAAGTGGATGAATGGTCTTAAGTTGCATAATGGGTCTAATGGGCCAAATGGGCATAAGTGGCCTAAAGGGCCTAAGTGGCTTAATGGGCCTAGTTGGACTAAGTGGTTTATTGAGCCTAATGCGCCTAATTGGCCTAATGGGCCTAATGGGTGTAAGTGGCCTCATGGGTCCAATGGGCCTAAGTTGCCTAATGGGCCTAGTGGGCCTAGTTGACCGAATGGGCCTAATGCGCTTAATGGGCCTAATGGGCCTAAGTGGCCTTATGGGCATAATGGGTATAATGGGCCTAATCGGACTAATGGGCCTAATAGACCTAATGTGCCTAAGTGCCGTAATGAGCCTAGGTGTCCGAATCGACCTAATGGGATTAATGGGCATAATGGGTCTATGTGGTGGAATGGGCCTAAGTGGCCTAGTAGGCCTAAGTGGCATAATGGTCTCAATGGGCATAATGGGCCTAAGTGGCCTAATGGGCCTAAGTGGTCGAATGGGCCCAATTGGCCTAAGTGGCCTAGGTGGCCTAATGGGTCAAATGGGCCTAATGTGCCTAGTGGGCCTAATGGGCCTAATGGGCCTAGGTTTCCTAATCATCCTAAGTGTCCTAATGGGCCTTATGGGATTAATGGGCCTAGTGGGCCTAAGTTTCCTAATTAGCCTAATGGACTTTAGTGGAAAAATCGGCTTAATGTGCCTAAGTTGCCTAATGGCCCTAAGTGACCTAATGGACTTAATGGGCTTAACTGGCCTAGGTGCCAAATGGGCATAATGGGATGAATGGACCTAATGGGCATAATGGACCAAATGAGCCTAATTAGGCTAAGTGGCCTAATGGGCTGAATGGGTCTAATGGGGCCTAAGTGGCCTAATGGGCCTAAGTTTCCTAATGGGCCTAATGGGATTAATGGGCCTAAGGGGCCTAATGGGACTAAGTGGACCAATGGAACTAAGTGGCCTAATGGTCTAAGTGGCCGAATAGGCCGAAGTGGCCCAATGGGTCTATTGGGCCTAAGTGGCCTAAGTGGATTAATCGGCCTAATGGGCATAAGTGGCCGAATGGGCCTAATGGGCCTAAGTGGACCAATGTCCCTAACATGCCTAATGTGCATAAGTGGACTGATGTGCCTAATGCGCCTCAGTGGCCTCATGGGCCTTAGTGACCTAATGGGCCTCAATGGCCTCATGGGCCTAATGGGCCTCATGGGCCTAAAGGGTCTTGGTGGACTAAGGGGCCTAATGGGACGAATGTGCATAATGGACCTAGTGAGCATAATGGGCCTAAGTTTATGAATCGACCTAAGTGGCCCAATGGGGGGAATAAGACAAATGGGCCTAGGGGCCAAATGAGCCTAATGGACCTATGTAGCCTAATGGGTGTAATGGGACAATGTGGCTGAGTGGGCCAAAGTGTAATGGGCCTAATGGGCCTTGGTGGCCTAAGCGGCCTAGTGGGTCGAATGGGCCAAAGTGGCCTAATGGGACGAATGGTCCAATGGGACCTAATGGGGCTAATGGTTCAACGTGGCCTAATGAACCTAATGGGCCTAAGTAGCCTAATGGGCCTAGTGGGCCTAATGCACTTAAGTGGCTGAATGGGCCTAATGGGTCTAAGTGACCTAATGGGACGAATGGGCCTAATGGGCCTAGTGGGCCTAATGGGCCTAAGTGGCTTAATGGGCCAAATGGGTCTAAGTGGACTAATGGGCCTAATGTGCCTAGTGGGCCTAATGGGCCTAATAGGCTTAAGTGGCCTAATGGGCCTAATGTGCCTAGGTGGATTAAGTGGCCTAATAGTCTAAATGGGCCTAAGTGTCCTAATGGGCCTAATTTTCCTAATGGGCCTAATAGTCATAATGGGCCTAAGTGGCCTAATGGTTTGCATGGGCATAATTTGCCTAAGTGGCCTAATGGGCCTAATTGGATTAATGGAACTAATGGTCCTAATGGGCCTAGGTGGCCGAATGGTCCTATTGGGTCTAAGTGGCCTAATGGATCTAAGGGTCCCAAGGGGCCTAATGGGCCTAACAGACCTCATGGGCCTAAGTGTCCTCATGGGCCTAAGTGGACAAATGGTCCTAATGGGCTTAATAGGCCTAGTGGGATGAATGGGCTTAACGGGCCTTGGTGCCAAATGGGCCTAATGGGTCGAATGGACCTAATGGGACGAATGGGACTAATGGGACTGAGTTGCCTAAGAGACTCGAAGGCTCATTTTCTTCCATAACTTCTTCGTCTGAGCTCCTATTTACGATCTGTCAGCGGCCACAGGATTGTAACAACGAGGTAGAACTTATGAGCTTGGATCTGTTGTCTTTCCTTCGGCCTTTCCTTTCCAACTTCCACCCGAGGAGGTTTTGCAGGGACTTGACAGAAGTGACGGACGCTGACGGATATCTTCTAAAGTTGATCCGGGGGAGCGTTGTGATCAGAACCTATTGAGGTAGGGATCTTACCTTCGCCTCTCTAGTTTGTGCATCATGAGGGGTGGGTATCCTCTTGTTTTCATGAGAAACGGTTGAACCAATAAATGAAGATAATAACTGGTTAAATAACGGGTATGGTCAAGTTGTTATGTTTATTTATATCTTGTGATATTATATTGGGAATTGAATAGGCTTATGCCTACTAAAAATCATGGTCGTTGGGGGCCTTTTCTTGCGCAATTGAATGTATCCCTAACTTTATAAACTATTTTTGTGTATGGAACTTTGTTGAATGTGGAATTTGGTTAATCACATAAAGTTGGCTGATTTAAAATCTGGAACCCTTGTGTGATCACCCCGGTTGAACAAAATGGAATAATGAACATGTGGGTGTTGGCTTGGATACGTGGCATGTGAAAGGGGGGTGTTTTTTGGGTTGTTGTGGATTGGGTGAGCAGCGGGGATGTGGTTGGCTTGGTTGTGGGTTGGTGTGAATGCTATGTTAGTGATGGGAAGCAGGGATGCGATAAATGGTGTTAAAGGGATAATTATGTATGGGTTTCGATGTGATTGTGGTTATGGTGGTTGGCAGCGGGGCTGTAGGGATGGGCTTGAATGTGAGCGAACTATAGGTTGTGAATAATAAATAAAAAGTGGAAGAGTTGATGAATGGTGGGTCATGGTAATGGAACGGGATTAATAATGAATGGGGTGGTTGGTTAATAAGAACGGATTTGTTGTACTGCTTGTGTTTTCCTAACTTGATTTGTGGATGGCAGGGATATGCTCTACGAACGATTAATGTGGTTGGTTGTGGATAGTTACCCAGTAGTTAAGGAACTAATAAAATGATTCTGTTGAAACATGAAAACCTAAATGGGGTTGGGGTTGTTTGTGGTATGCATGATTCGTAGTAGCAGTGCTGAGGCACGTGCTCAGTTCTCTGATTTGAAGTCATAGGTTGGGTTGAGTGTTTGGTATATATATATATATATATATATATATATATTGTGTTTTATCGCACCCCACCCATGTTGAGCACTTAGTGCCAAACACTCCCATTTCGTGGGAGAGGGTGTTTTCCCCTTAGTTACTAGCTCCTTCCTGCTCCTTCTTCCCTAGGTTGTGATGGATTGAGGCGACCTTACACCCAAGACTCTTCGGGTAGGTTTCGATTGGGGTGGTTTTATCCCAAGACTCTTCGGGCAGGTTTTGCTGTTTCCCAAGAATCTTCAGGATGAGGCCTAGGTGTGTGCGGGCGGGATACGTGGTTGTGAGGCCCAGGTGTGTGCGGGTGGGATACGTGGTTGTGAGGCCCAAGTGTGTGCGGGAGGGATACGTGGTTGTGAGGCCCAGGTGTGTGCGGGCGGGATGTGTGGTTTGTGAGGCCTAGGTGTGTGCGGGCGGGGAGAGTGTGGCAGCGTCAGGATGCTCTCCGTTAGGAAGAGAATCTAACTAATGGATAATGGTGCGGGGTACCCAATACTCTTATTCTTATATACTACTACCTGTTGTGATTGTGTTTTTGGTGAGTGTGGCTGGTGAGGTTGGGTGGATAGAATTCCTTTCTAGGTTTCTTCTGTTGTTCTCACGGGACATTAGGATGTCTCCCCACTTGTGCAAGAGAGATTTAGGTTTCCCTACTGAGTATTCTTGTATGCTCACCCTACGTTTACTTTCAGGTTTCCAGGAGGACTACCAGGGTCTTGCAGGACCCTACTAGTCGGGACAGTTGGAGTTGTTGCATTTTTTGTACACTTGTTTCTTTTGGTATTGTACTTTTGAGCTTTCTTTTACTTGTACCTTGCTTCAGAACTATTTAAACATGCATGTGGGATTGGTTTGGGTTTATTTCTATACACTTGTTCTTTTCCTTTTTGGTGGTTGACTTGTCCTATTTCCCTATCTTAAAATAATAAAAGGGTAATGCCTCCTATATTTGTGAAAACTCATACCCTTGGTGCTAGTCGCCACTCCGGGGCCTACTGGAGGCGGTACTCAGGGGTCATTATCTCCCTTTCTCCATTTCTAGCTCAGGAGGGGCATCTTTGGTGGGAGGGGTCGTGATAATGGTCCTAAGCAACCTAATGGGCCTAAGTGGCCTAAGTGGCCTAAGTGCCCTAAGTGCCCTAATGGGTCTAATGGGCTTAAACGGCCTAAGTGGTCTAAGGGGCCAAATAGGCCAAATGGGATCAATGGGACTAAGTGGACTAATGGGCCTAAGTGTTTGAATGGGCCTAAGTGGCCTAGTGGGCCTATGTAGCCTAAGTGGGATAGTGGGACTAATGGGCCGAAGTGGCCTAATGGGCCTAATGAGACTAAATGGTCTAATAGTCCTAATGGGTCTAATGGGATTAATGGGGCTAATGAGCCTAATTGGCCTAATGGGTGGAATTGGACTAATGGGCCTAGTGGGCATAATGGACCTCAGTGGTCTAATAGGCCTAAGTGGCCTAATTAGCCTAATGGGCCCAGGTGGCCTAATTGGACTAAGTGGCTGAATCGACCTAATGGGACGAATGTGCCTATTTGGCATAATGGGCCTAATGGGACGAATGTGTCTAATGAGCCTAATGGGACTAAGTGGCCTAATGGTCCTAATGGGCCTAAGTGGACTAATGGGCCTTTATGGACCTAAGTGGCCTAATGGGACTAAGTGGCCTAATCGACCTCAAAGGCTAAAATAGACTAATGGGAATAATAGGCCAATTGGGCCGAAGTGGCCTAATAGGCCAAAAGGGCTGAATGAGCCTAAGTGGCCTAATCAGTGTAATGGGTCTAGTGGGCCTAAGCGGCCTAATCATCGTAACAAGCCTAATGGGACTAAGTGTCCTAATGGGCCAATGGGCCTAAGTAGCCTAATGGTTCAAATAGGCCTAATGGGTCAAGTGGGATGAATGGGACTAATGGTCCTATGTGGCCTAATGGGCCTAATGTTCCTATGTTTCCTAATGATCCTAATGGGCATAAGTGGCCAAATCGGCCTAATGGGTCTAATGGGCCTAAGTGGCCGAATAGGCATAATGGGTCTAAGTGGCCTCATGGGCCGAATGGGCCTAATATGCCTAATGGGATGAAGTGACCTAAGGGGCTTAAGTGGCCTAATCAGCTTAATGGGCCTATTTAGGCCTTAGGTATTAGTGTTCCAAATATTGTGTTTTGGGTCTAGGTTTTAGTATTTTTTCATTATAATTGGCCTAAATTGGTCTAAATTGGCCTAAATGACCAAATGGACAAATGACAAATGAGCCTAATGGCCCAATGAACTAATGGGCTAATGACCTAATGACCTAAATGGCCTAATTGGTCTAAATATCCTAATGGCCTAATAGCCTAATGGAATAGTTGGCATAATGGCCTAATTGGCACAAATGAACTAATTGGTCTAAATGGCTTAATTGGTCTAAATGGATTAAATGGTCTTATGGAATTAAGTTTTCTAATTGGCCTAATTTGCCTAATTTACCTAATTGGCATAATTAGTCTAAATGGTCAAATTGGTCTAAATGGCCTAATTAGTCCAAATGGATTAAATGGTATAATTGACCTAATTAGCCTATTTAGTCTAATTGGCTTAAATTGGCGAAAATGGTAAAATCACCAAATGACCAATTGGCCTAATGGTGTAATGAACTAATGGGATAATGGCCTAGTGGACAAATTGGTCTAAATAGCCTAATGACCTAATTGGAATAAATGACCTAATTGTTTTAAATGGCCTAATTGGTCCAAATGTATTAAATGATATAATTGGATTAAATGCTCTAATTAGACTAATTGGCCTAATTGACCTTAATGGTCTAATTCGCCTAATTGGCCTAATTGGATTAATAGACTAAATGGACTAATGGACTAATTGGACTAAATGGATTAAAGGCCTAAATTCCCTATGTCCTAATGACATAATTGGCCTAATGGAATAATTGTCCTAAACGAAATAATTAGCCTAAAGGTCCTAATTGGACTAAATGGTCTAATTAGCCTAATTGGCCTAATTGGCCTAATTATCATAAATGGTGTAACTGGCCAATTACCCAAGTAGCCAAATGGAAAAATGATCAAAATTACCAAGTGATTTAATAACCAAATAACACAACATAAATGGAATTATACTCAAATGAATAGACAAGTAGAATCCATACCATACACAGGTTTATCTTGCTAATTAGTATGTATTGTTTATGTTATGTCACTAGTATTAAATTTATAATTAAATGTACATTTAGATGTTTCTTCATTTTATGGATTTCTTCAACATCTAGAATATTAATTCATTATAGGTTTATAACTTTTGTATTATTCAATATTGTGGTATTATACAAATCAATGTCATTTGCAGCAAGCAACATTTTTCATCAAAGGTTGTGTGCCTCAAGCAATATTATTTTCCTTAACTAGGAAGAAAAATAATGGAAATTATGTAAGTGAAAAAACACAATAAAATATTGTAAGTTTTTTTAATGATACTTCAAATTTTGATATGTAATTAATAATTAAATTTCTTGTTTATTTTTTCAACAGTGTGTCCTGGAGGCCCTCAATGAGAAAGAAGATAACAACTTCAGGCCAAATGATCATTTGAGACAAGTATTAGGTGAGGAGATCCATGGGAGATTATGGTGTCGACCCATGAAAAACATCATCCCTAATAGGTATTGGACCTCATCGAGTGCATCTCAAACCTATCAGACCACTGAGCTGAAAAATTCTCATGCAGAAGCAGATGAGGCAAAAAAAAGCAATAAAGGAGCTTGAAAGAAATAAATTGGTCACCAAACACTTCCTAAAATATATGTCAGTTATAATTCCACCACTTCCATAAGAGACTCTTATTACTTTTCATTCACGTATGACATAAATGTGATCTTTATATGATACCTGGATTGATTTCAATGAGGGTCCTAGTGGTGATCGAGCTGATGGCGATAGTGGTGGTGGAGGGGGGTGGCAGTGGTGGCGGCAGTGTTTGTGACGAAGGTGGCAGTGGTAATGGCGATGGTGGTGGTTTCGAGCATAGTGGAAGCAAGAAAAGATGTATGGTATATTAAAATTTATTTTAATAATTATTTGTTGAAGCCAAGAGAGAGGGTCTTTCATGTCAAATTTAAAATTAATATATTTAATATTTAAATAAATAAATAACTATGCTTAGGAACTTTCTTTGTTAGTGAATGTTGATCATCTGAAAAGACCCTTTCAGATTACCATCATTTAACTATGAGGATCCCAGGATAAAATCCCTCTAGAGTCAATCCATATGTACTCCTATGATCTTTGAGAAACACCACTCGATATCTAGGTGCTAGTGCGGCGAGTCTAATGTCTTATGTTGTTTGTTCTTGATCACTCGTTCTTTGGTCTTGAAGAAATATTTCTTACACTTCTCATTATTGAGAGAGAGAGAGAAGGAGGAGTTGAGAGAGAATTTGTTGTGCACAACAATTTTCTATTCTCAATTTTTGGATGATCTACACAATAGACATAGATATCTATTTATTGAGTTGATATTTAATTTAAAATATTATTTAATTGCATACCAGACATTAAATAACATTAATTACCCTCAATAAATCTCATACCACATAATATTATTATATAATTATTATTATTTAGCGCACGCCAACTTGCACAATAACAAATATTATATAACGGTCTTGATAATTAATATTTGTCAGTGGACCTAGTCTTGGTCCATTAAAACTCCTCAATCATTTATTAAACAACCGAATAAATGTTTTATTCATAAGTAAATATTTTATTTACAATATACAGAATAAATATTTATTAAAATATTAAATAAATAAAATAAATATTTTATTCACATGTCAGTGAATAAATATTTATTTAATTTATGTGATCAATATAAATTGAATAAAATTATTGCTCAGACTTGAGAATAATATTTATTCCATTAATTAAACTCAAATATAATTTAATCAAGATCAAAGGAAACACTTACTGTGTGACCCACTAGGATTACTTATCATTGACATTAGGTGGACTTGACTAAAGTATGAGATTACTATCTAGCAACAGATCAAAGCACCCAAGAGAAAGAAGTTGATGTCGTAAAATTGAAAACTAGATACGAACACTCACTGTGTAATATAATCTCTTTGTCACAATATCTCATCAAGAAGGTTGCACATATGTGTCACCAACCTATATGATAGATATATCTTCCATTTACTATCTGAAATAAACACATCGTTACACCATGGACATAGAATTTAATGCCATGTTTTTATTACAATAAAAGGGTTGAGATATCATCTTCTTTAAAGATTGAAGGGAAAACTCCTTCCTCGACTTATTCATTAATGACATGTCACTCGTGACGCACCCAACGCATCCAAATTTTCCATGAACTGTTATAGTCATTGTTTATGATATACATCTAAGTATGTGAGTTATAAAATTCTTTAATAATAATATTAAAATCTAAGGACCATCACACACACTCATAGATAGGAATATCCAATGACACCAAAACATCCGAAATTCCTACTGGCGGGTCTGTTCTCATAATCTCCTGTCTTGGAGATTACCAAGTGAAAACTTCATGAGAAGAAGTATCATCTGCTTATGAGTACTCTTACCTGACATTCTATGTACTTTGTGTCCCTTCATAGTATGTTATCTAAATGGCCTCAATGGCCTAATTGGCCTAAATTGGCTTAAACGGCCAAAAATGGCCTAAATGGTCTAAATTGGCCTAAATGGCCCAATTGGCCTAAATTGCATAAATTAAACTAATTAGATTACTTTTCCTAATTGACCTAAATGGATTAAATTGTACTAATGGGCCTAAATGGCCTAATTGGCCTAAATGACAAAAATTAACATAATTGGCCTAATTGACCTAAATTGCTAAATTGTCTAATTGGTCTAATTGGTCTAATTGTCCTCAATGGTCTAATTAGCCTAAATGACCTAAATTTCCCAAATCGTCTTAAATGTACTAATTTTCCTAATTGACCTAAATGGTCTAAATTTTCCTAAATGGACTAATTGGGCGAATTGGATTAAATGTTCTAAATTAGCTTAAATAGCCTAAATGACCTAAATTGGCCTAAATGGACTAATTCGTCTAAATATCCTAAATTGGACTAAATGACCTAAATTTTATAATTTTACTAATTTTACTAAATGAACTAAATGGACTAAATGGCCTAATTGTCCTAAAGGATCTAAATGACCTAAATGAACAAATTGATTAATTGGCCTAAATGGCCTAAATGGCCTAAATTGGCCTTAATGGTCTAGCTAGACGAATTGGCCTAAATGGAATAATTGGACTAAATATCCTATATGGAATAATTGGAATAATTGGCCTAATTCGGCTAAATGGCCTAAATGGCCAAAATTGGCCTAATTGGTCTAAATGGACTAAATTAGTCTAAATGGTCTAAATGACCTAATTGGCCTAATGACCTAAATCACTTAAGTGGACTAATTGGCCTAAATGACCTAATTGGTTTAATTGGCCTAAGTGGCCTAAATTGACCTAAATGGCCTAAATTGGCCTAAATGGAATAAATTTCCCTAAATGGCTTAATTGGTCTAATTGGCCTGAATTGCCTAATTGGCCTAATTTTCCTAATTAGTCTAAATGATCTAAATTTTCCTAGATGTCCTAATTGTCCAAAATGGCCAAAATGGCCAAAATTAGTCTATTGGGGATAATTGGGCTAAATGGACTAAATGGAATAATTGGGCTAAATTGCCTAAATTGTGTAATTGACCTAATTGGCCTAAATGACATAATTGGGCTAAATTGCATAAATTGTGTAATTGACTAATTGGCCCAATTAGACTAAATTGCATAAATTTGTCTAAATGGCCTAAATGGACAAAATTTTCCTAAATGGCCTAATGGGATTAAATTTCCTAAATTGCATAATTGGCCTAATTTGACCAAATGGTCAAAGTTGGCCTAATCGGTTTAAATGGCATAATAGACCTAATTGACCTAATTAGTCTAAATTGCCTAAATTGGATTAAAGGTCATAATTGACCGAATTGGCCTAAATGGTCTAAATTGTCCAAAATGGCCTATATGATCTAAATTGGCCTAAATGGACTTATTAGCCTAAATGTCCTAAATTGGCCTAAATGGTCTAAATGAACTAAATTTTCTAATTGGCCTAACTGGCATAATTGGCATAATTGACTTAATTGGACTAAATTTGCCTAAATGGCCTAAATATTTTAATTGGCCTAAATGCCCTAAAGGGAAAAAATGGCCTAATTGGACTGAATTGGTCTCATTGGCCTCATTGGCCTAAATGGCCCAAATTATCCTAAATGGACAAAATGGCCAAAATGGCCTAATTACCCTAATTGTCCTAAATGACATAAATTGGCCTAAATGACCTAATGGGCCTAATGGGCCTAGGGGTTGAATGGGCCTAATAGGCCTAAGGGTTGAATGGGCCTAAGTGGCCTAATAGGTCTAATGGGATTAAGTGGCCTAATGGGGCTAAGTGGCCTAATCGGCCTAATGATCCAATTGGGCCTAAGTGGAAGAATGGGTCTAATGGGAATAATGGGATTAATGGCCTAATTATCCATATGGGCGTAATTGGCCATATGGGCCTAAATTAACCTAAATAGCCTAAATGCCCTAAATTTTCCTAAATGGCCTAATTGGCCTAAATGGCCTAAATTAGACCAAATGGCATAACTTGTCTAATTAGCCTAATTGGCCTAAATGAACTAAATGGACCAAATGGACTAATTGTCCTAAATGGACTAAATGATCTAAATGGACAAATTGATTAATTGGCCTAAATGTCCAAAATGGCCTAAATTGGCCTAAATTGTCTAATTGGCCTAATTGGACTAAATGGATTAATTAGCCTAAATGGCCAAATTGGCCTAAATGGCATAAATGGACCAATTGACCTAATTGTTCTAATTAGGCTAAATGGCCTAAATTAGGCTAAATGGCCTAAATTGGCTTAACTGGTCTAAATGGTCTAAATTGGTCTAAATGGTCTAAATTGGTCTAAATGGTCTAAATGGCCTAATTGGCCAAAATGACCTAAATGGCCTGATTGATATAATTGGACTAAATGGACTAATTGGCCTAAATGACCAAAATGAAATAATTGTTCTAATTGGAAAAAGTGACCTAAATTGACCTAAATGGCCTAAATTGACCTAAATGGCATAAATTGGCCTAAATGGCCTAATTGGTCTAATGGGATTGAATTGCCTAATTGGTATAATTTTCCTAATTGGACTAAATAAGCTAAATTTTCATAAATAGACTAATTTTTATAAATGACCTAAATGGAAAAAATTGGTCTAATTGGCCTAATTGGTCTAAATGGCCTAAATTGGCCTAAATGGAATAATTTGGCTAAATTGCCTAAATTTTGTAATTGGCCTAATTGGCCTAATTGGCCTAAATAGACTAAATTGGTCTAAATGGCCTAAATGGAAAAAATTTTCCTAAATTGACTAATTGGATTAAATTTCCTAAATTACATAATTTGCCTAATTGGGCCAAATGGTCAAAATTGGCCTAATCGGCTTAAATGGCCTAATCGACCTAATTAACCTAATTGGTCTAAATTGCCTAAATGGAATTAATGGCATAATTGGATGAATTAGCCTAAATGGTCTAAATTTTCCTAAATAGCCTAAATGACCTAAATTAGCCCAAATGGAACAATTATCCTAAATTCCCTAAATTGCCTAATTAGCCTAATTGACCTAAACAAATTAATGTGCCTAAATTGACATAAATGGCCTAAATATTCTAATTGGCCTAAATGATCTAAAGGACCTAAATTTTCCTAATTAGCTTGAATTGGTCTCATTGGCCTCATTGGCATAAATGGACTAAATTGGCCTAAATGGCCTAAATGGCCTAATTTTCCAAAATAACCTAAATGGACCAATTGGCCTAATTGGACTAAATGAACTAAATTGGACTAAATAGACAAATGGGCCTAATGGTCCTAAGGGACAAATGGGCCTAAGTGTCCTAGGTGGCCTAATGGGTCTAATGGATTTTAAGTGGCCAAGTGGGCCAAATGGGATTTAAGTGGACAAATGGGCCAAATGGGCCAAATGTTGTTCTTGAGGTGGACCGATGTACTGTTCATGAGAGATAATCTCTGGGTTTTAGAAATAAGAATAAGTTTCACTATTCACTTTTGTTGAAGAAGTTTTAACGGATTGAAGTGAAAGAGAAGTGACAAGATCACAACATTGTACTCAGTTGATCATCATACTCAGTGTTTATCGTACTCAGCCAATTACCTTATTCGTCTTGTCAATCGCATTTGTCTGATCATCGTATCGATCTTGATTAATCAAATTGGGATTTTTGTAATAGGTCTTCCAAAATGTGGAATATGGAGAATTGAAGTGGTTTCTATTCATCTCTATCTCATTCTATCAAAGTTATATTTTTTATACTGAGAAGAATCGTATCGGGAAAATTGTATCAGGAAGAATCATATCAAGGAGAATCGTACTCAAAGGAATCAGACTGGGAAAATCACACTTGATTTTTTATCTTAACAAAGTCCAGGAAGTTCTTACCATCTTTTGGGTAAGAAATTGAAGAAGTGTTTTCAATTGAATACATTTGTGGAATTGAAAATAAGAATAGGTAACATGAGTAGTTACACAATCATTTCATTATCTTATTTGTGCTAAGAGGGTGCACATGAACTATTGGATTGTTTACATGCTGATACGCGAGTTAAAGGGTATATCCTACTCGTTGTAATCCAATGATTATTTTCTAGTGGATTGTGTAGTATTGGATCACTTCCATACCAAACCAAGGATGCAGATATTCTTATTGAATAATGAATCTTGTAAATACTTGTGTTCATGTGGATGTGTGTTCGAATTGTTTTCAATAGGGAATAGAATCTTTAACCAGAGGTGAAGGTTATTTCATTTGAAAAGAAATATAAGAGAAAAAAGTATCACTGATTCACCCCTCCCCCTCTCAGTGATACAATCATCCATTGGGCACTTTCAACTGGCCTACCAAGGGGCCTAATAGGCTGAATGGGCCTAAGAGTCATAATGGGCCAAATGGGCCTAAGTGGTCGAATGGGATTAACTGGCCTAAGTGGCCTAATAGGGTGAATGGGCCTGAGTTTCCTAATGGTTTGAATGGGACTAATGGCCCTAATGGGCCTAAGTGGCCAAATGGCCCTAATGGGCTGAATGGGGCACAAATGGCCTAACTGGCCTAATTGCCCTAGTGGGCCTAATGAGCCTCATGGGTCTAATTGGAAAAAGTGGCCAAATGAGCCTAACTAGCCTAAGTGGTCTAATGGGCCTAATGGGATGAACGGGCCTAAGTGGCATAATGGGCCCAATGAGCCTAATGGGCCTAACTGGCCAAAGTGGACTAATGGGTCTAACTGGCCTAAGTGGCCTAATGGGTTGAATAGGCCTAAGTGGTGTAATGGGCTAAATGAGCCTAAGTAGCCCAATGGGCTAAATGGGCCTTAGTGACCCAATGGGTCGAATGGGCTGAATGAGCCAAAATGGCCTAATGGGCCTAAGTGGGAGAATGGGCCAAATGGTCCTAAGGGGAATAATAGGCCTAATGGGATTAATGGGAAAAATGGGCATAAGTGGCATAATGAGCCTAATGGGCCTAAGTGGCCTAATGGGACTAAGTGGCCTAAGTGACCTAAGTGGGTGCCAAATGGGCCTAAGTGGCCTAATGGGACTAAGTGACTACATGAGCCTAACGATTATAATGGGCCAAAGTGGCCAAAGTGGCCTAATGGGCCTGAGTGGCCAAATCGGCCTGAGAGGCCTAATCGGCCTGAGTTGCCTAATCGGCCTAAGTGGCCTAAGTGCCCTAATGGGCCTAAGTGGCCTTAGTGGCCTAATTGGCTTAATGGGCCTAAGTGGACAAATGGGCCTAATGGGAATAATGTGCCTAATGGGACTAAGTAGTCGAAGTGGCCTAATGGGCCTAAGTGGCCTAATGGGCCTAAGTGGTCTAATGGGCCTAAGTGGGCTAATTGGCATAATGGTCCTAAGTGATCTAATGGGCCTAAGTGACCTAATAGGCCTAAGTGGGTTAATGGGCCTAATGGGCATAATGGGCCTAAGTGGCCTAAGTGGCCTAATGTGCTTAATGGGCCTAAGTGGACTAAGTGGCCTAATGTGCCTAATGGGCCTAAGTGGCCTAAGTGGTGTAATGGACCTAATGGGCCTAAGTGTCCTAATGGGACTAATGGGCCTCAGTGTCCTAATGGGCCTAATGGTCCTGAGTGGTCTAATGGGCCTAATGAGACTAAGTAGACTGATGGGACTAATGGTCCTTAGTATCCTATTGGGCCTAAGTGGCCTAATGAGTCGAATGAGTGGCCTAATGAGTCGAATGAGCCTAAGTGACTGAAACAACCTAATGGGACTCAGTGTCCTAATTGGCCGAATGAGCCTAAGTGGCTGAAGTGGCCTAATGGGTTGAATGGGCCTAAGTGGACTAATGGGCCTAGGTGGAAAATCGGCCTAATTGGACTAAGTGGCCTAATGGGCCTAAGTGGATGAATGGGACCAATGGTTATAATGGGCCAAAGTGGCTTGAGTGGCCTAATGGGCCAAATGGGCCTAAGTGTCAAAGTGGGCCTAAGTGTGCTAATGGGCCTAAGTGGGATAATGGGCCTCATGGGCCTTAGTGGATTAATGGGCCTAATGGGCCTAAGTGGTCTAAGTGGCCTAATGGGCCTAATTGGCCTAATTGGCCTAATGGTCCTGAGGGGACTTAGTGAACTAATGGGCCTAATGCTCATAATGGGCCTTAGTGGACTAATGGGTCTACTGGGCCTAAGGGGCCTAAGAGGCCTAATGCGCCTAATGGGCCTCAGTGTCCTAATGGGCCTAATGGCCTGAGTGGATTGAGTGGCCTAATGGGAATAATGGACCTAGGTGGACTAATGTGCCTAAGTGGCCTAATGGGCCTAAGTGGCATAATGGGCTTAAGTGGCCTAAGTGGCCTAATGAGCCTAATTGGCCTAAGTGGACAAATGGGCCAAATGGGCCTAAGTGGACTAATGGGCCTAATGAGCCTTAGTGGCCTAATGGATCTAATGGAACTAATGAGCCTAAGTGTCCTATGATGCCTAATGGGTCTAATGAACCTAAGTAGCCTAGTGGGACTCAGTGGCCTAATGGGCCTAAGTGTCCGAAGTGGCCTAATGGGCCTAATGGGCCTAAAGGGCCTAAGTAGCCTAATGAGATGAATGGGCCTAAGTGTCCAAATGGGTGTAATGTGACTTAGTGGCCTAATGGTCCTAATGGGCTGAATGGGCCTAAGTGGCTTAATGGGCCTAATTTTCCTAAATGGCCTGATGACCTGAATGTGACTAAGTGGCCTAATGGACCTAATGGGACAAATGAGACTAATTGGTTTAATTGGACTAATGGTCCTAAGTTTCCTAATGGGCCATAGTGGCATTATTGGCTAAATGGGCCTAATGGGCCTAAGCAGCCTAAGCGGCTTAATGGGCCTAATGGGCCTAAGTGGCCTAATGAGCCTAATGGGCCCAATGATCCTAAGTGGCCTAATGGGACCGATGGGCCTGATGAGCCTAATGAGATTAATGGTCCTCAATGTCCTAATGATTTTAATGCACCTAAGTGGCCTAATGGGCGTGATGGGCCTCATGGGGCTCATGCGCCTGATGTGCATAATGGGCCGAATGGGCCTAAGTGGACTCATGGTTTTGATGGGCCTAATGGGCATGATGGTTTTAATGGGCCTAAATAGACTAATGAGATGAATGAGCCTAAGTGGCCTAATGGTCCTCATGGTCATCATGGCCCTATTAGGCCTAAGTGGCCCAATAGGCCTGATGGGACAAATGGGACAAATGGGCCTCAGTGGCCTCATGGGACTCATGGGCCTAATGTGCCTAAGAGGCCTAAGTGACCTAATGCGCCTCATGGGCCTAATGTCCCTGATGGTCGTAATGGGTCTAAATGGCCTCCGTGGCCTAATGGGCCTAATGGGCCTAAGTGTCTTAATGAACTGAATGGGCCTAATTTGACTTACGAGCCTAGTGAGCCTAAGTGGCCTAATGGGCCTAATGGGTCTAAGTTGTAATTCCCCAACCCCATTTACCCAGATCCGGTGCATTATTACATAACATTAGCATGATACAAGGAAATCATGTCCCGAAAGACTGATCAGTTTAGTAGCCTTGGAAGTACTAGATACATTCATAAGTTTTACATTACATTATAAAATGAAAAACAACAAGAATATTGTCTCCATTGGACACATTCATATCCCTTAGTCTATTCCTACAGGTTAATCGTAAAATACTCCTTTGCATCCTGGGGAAAATAAAACATAGAAAGGTGTGAGCTCATATGCTGAGTAAGAGTAAGCAATATAGTGGAAGATAACATAAACATTAGGCATAGTGAATAATTGAAAACACATGTCTTTACAAATAATCAACATGAACACTTTATGGAAGGAATGTGAGATGAGTAAATAATTCCATAATAAAACATAGTCATGGGTATTCTACTAGTCTAATAACCACATTTAATATCAATAGATAATCTCATAATGATGTAATGCATAATGTCGGACATCATAACCACATAGTCAAGGCCTCGTGCCAAGACTACAAATAATTTTTTTTTCAAGGCCTTGTGCCAAGACACTAGTTTGTTTTATGATACCTACCGATGCATCAAGGAGCTATAGAGGACTCCACCCGTCACTTACTAAGTCAAATTCATTCCTCATTTGAAAATTTTGAAACATAACATAAACATTTTTATTAAAACTAGCATACGAAATGTCAATACTTTAACCACAAACATGAATGGTATAAAAATAGCACATCTAAAGTAAAACATAAATCATTCAATACAATATGGAAGATTTTATTATAATATATTAAACTCAATTGAGAATAATGAAGGATATTGACATAGATGAAAATAATCATCAAAACTATTTGAGATAAATATCCCCCTTTTTCTTGAAAACATTTAAAAGTCACACTATTTATCAAGAAGTCGTTTAAAATAGATTTTTGAATAAAAGTGTCCCATACCAATTTGAAACTTTTAAAATGAATTTTAATTTTAAAACATTAATGTCCATATAAATAAATCCTTAAAACCATTTTTAAAACATGGACATTAATGAGAAATATTTAGAAGAATAAATCTTTAAAACATTTAAAATGGTATTATAGTTAGAGTTCCTAACCAAAATAGAGACACTTGAATACAAATAATTGAGGTAATAAAAACTTTATAATATCATGAGAATAATGGGATTCATGATATACTATGTCAAAGTACATTATATAAACCATATAAAAGTGAGTTGGTGTATAATAACAAAGAAGTCTCAATGGAATGTAAATTGAGATAACGTCCCTTATAAAGACTGTATCCTTAGGATAAGGATAAATCAATGAAATAATTATGTGTGAAAAATATAAATACAATAAATATGATTAGATATTTATTGTAAATAAATCATAGGACATTCACACATATTCTTGTAAAAACAAGACCAATGACTTGGATGTTTAACTCAATGAATGGAAATTGAGTTAAGATTACTCTTATCAAGTTCATATCAATGACTTGAGAAAATATCAATGGAGTGATTATGTGTATCAAAAGTATATTCCCACAAAGGGGAGTGGAAATTACTACATAAATAACAAATAGTTATTCCACACATAATCTTGGATTAAAATAATCAATGAAGTATAAGTGAAACCCAATGAGTGGAAATTGAAATTTGGAATTCCCTTACCGATTTGGTAACTTACAAAACGTACACCCCATGAAAGAAGGATAATACAATGAAGATGTAAATAAACATAAATTAAAGTATATTACCCCAAGAATATAATCATGGGAAGTAAATAATACACCACATGCAATAAATAAGTGGCGAACAAAGGAAATCTCATGAAATTAAGAGTGAGATAAGAAACCCCTTACCTCATTTCTGACTTGACTTATTTGTTCTTTAATCTATTGAATAATAAAATAAAGTTAATTTATACTTTATTAAGAACATTTTAAAAGTTTATTATTCCTTTTATATCACTTATTACCATGTTATAGACATTATTTAATCATTTAAGAATGGTCGTTTTGTCGATATTTGTTACTTGAGTCAAAAATGAACTTGTTATAATTACAAATTGTCTATGTGGTCAAAAGTCTATTATCTCCAGTATCATATTCATGATTTAAATATAATATATATCCAGTTTACATATATATATTTATAATTATTTCAGGATATTTTGAGATAAGAAATGAAATGCACCGTTCATGGAGACGGTAAACCGTACGTACACTTGAACACTACTTTCATTTATATTTCATATTTAATGAAATGAAAACTTAATGATACATAGGTATATTTTAATTCCAGTATAATATCATATGATATATGTGTTACATAATTTAATTAACTCTATCATTTATATGTTCGATGTATGTCATGAAAGAATCATATCACCTTGAGGGGAGCGGTAGTCCACACTTCCTCAAATGAAATTATCGTGTTCACACATATTGGAAAGCATAAAGGTGTGTTTGTAAATGAAAATTACAGAAGCATAAAGAAAACATAAACATAATATATATCATATATAAATATATTTCAATCATAATGGCCACCATGATAGGCGGTAGGAGATAATTGAACAATCATCGTTTCATGAGGCGTTAGTTTTCCATCCACAGAAACATTATGTTCTTTACCCATTAGATGGAGGTGTGTGTAAGTGTAGTTCGAATCCTTCTCATAAAAACATACTAGTATATTTAGTACACTAGGTTTGTTATAAAATAAATTAATAAAAAGAGTTTAGGGGTTGGATAAGTAAAATAATATAGAATAAGTTAAGAGAATCCATTAACTTTAATTTGGGTAACTCCCTTTGGTTTGAACCAAAAGACTTCTTGAAGTGACTTATGCTTAAGGTAAGGCTCCTATGTGGAATAGAGGGATCTTGAGAGCTTATTTGGGTAGGTTTTGGATGAGCCAGAGGGCTTGAGAGGTGTTGAGGAATGGGTTATAAGTGGTGTCCTTTTATAAGGGAGAGGGGGGGCTCTTTAGGAAAGTTTGGAAATGTTATTTTATTATAAACTTATCTTCAGTTTCAAAAGGTCCAAAACTCATTAAAGTCAAAGACAAGATGACTCATATTCGAAATAAAATCATCCAATAAGAATTGGACAGGTTTTGGATATTGTTTTAATATTAATAATCTTATTTATTTAAATCATTTATTAATGAGGTAAATACTGCATCATTATTGTGTCATAAATAATTTAATTTATTTGATGTCTAAAAATTATAAAAAAATACCATAATGTAGTAAATCTTTTTATATATCTAATGAATATTTATAGTTGAAAAGATGACTTATATAACCCCATGTAAAAATTGATATACTAAAACATATTTGTTAATGTAATTTTTGTCTTCACTTTAAGTTAATTAAAATAATGTGTCATTATCATTCTTAAGTAGCTCCATGGGGTCCAAAAATCGACCCAAGAATGCACATGGTAGGCCACGACACATCAAATAAGGTTAGGACTAGTGTTAAGGTAATTTTTTATTATTATAATATTCTTTTTACCTTTAACTACGGTAAATAAAAGTCAAAAGTTACTATTCACCAAAAATTATTTTCATCTCATTGAACCAAATTTTACTTACTAATAACAACCATGTATGTCAGATTTTTGAAATTCAATTCATAGAAGCGGTAAAATTTCATTTAAATGAAAAGGTCAGATTTTTAACTACCACTTAGTGGTTTCACTATTCATCAAAAATTGAAGTTTTTTTGAAAAATACCAAAAATTCAGCCTAAGATATATTTGATATTCCGAATTAAAAAATGATGTATATTTTACCAAATTCAAAACATAGAAGTTGGATTAATTAATTTAAAATTAATTCCCATTGTCAAAACAAAAAAGTGTGTTTTTAAGAAATATTAACTATCAAAAGATTGACACTTGTTTATGTTTAATTTCAAAGTGAAATTACTTACAATGACCAAAATTAGATTAAATGGTAAAAATATAATATAATTAAACTTCAAAACCAATTAAAAATATAATCTAACCATATAAATAAATTAGATTAAAAGGCAGTTTTGAATTAAACACAGTATTTCTCATTATTCATAAAAAAATGAATATTACTAGAAAAATTCCAAAATTTCATCCAAAATAAATTTTTATTACCTGATTCTAAAGAAGAATTTTATTTTGTCAAATTAAAAATGTAAAAGTGTCAAATATTGGATTTAAAAAGGGTTTTCTATTAAAAGGTGGTAAAATTGCATTTTTTGAAAAATACATTATTTTATCTAAAAAATTGAATTTGTTCTTATAAAATGTCTAAGAAACACATAATACATAATTTAAAATTATATGGAGTATATAAAATTCAAAATCCATTTAATACTATTTATAACCATTTTTTTGAATGGCTAGTTTGGTAAGTCATGGTGTGCTCGAACTCAGTGTTGTGTATAGTACAAGTTATTTAATTACTTTGAAGAGATAAAGTACCATGAAATCATGGGGTGTTACATTCTCCCCTCCTTCAGTAAATTGTGTCCTCACAATTTGAAATTGTTCTTCGAAAATAAAAGGTCAAAAATAGAAAAATGCCTTTGTGGAAAAACCACATCGGAAATTGGGTTAATAAAATTTAGTCTTAATAAGAGGGAAAGGGAAATGAAAAATTCACCACCAAATTATGTTCCCGATTAGGAGAACATTGGTGGCAATTAGTGACACATAATTGGAGGAAAAACGTAAATATTTATAGGGAGTGATTGAGGTCATCAATCACAAAAAAGTGTAAAATTGAGGGCCTCAAAGCCATCAATCTATGATGATTTAAAATATCATGGGTTTAACAAAACATAAAGCATTAGGATAACACGTTTTTTGTTTTAAGATACCTTCCCTAAAGTTTAATAATTAATTTTTTTATAGAATAATAGAAAAAATATATACTTGACAAGTAGAGTTTCATCCTTTATCTAATTTTTACAACAAACTCATCTTTCACTCCAAACGAGGAGTATTAAAGATGACTTGGTCACATCTGAAGAGCTATAATCAAATTATAGATAATAACATAATCCACAAAGGATGAACTATATATTTCCCTTTTCTTTAGAGATTAACCAAAACCAAAATGGTTAGTAAAAGATTAGATGATCCCCAAAAAGGATAATCCTTTAGTGAAATAAATACTAATCTTAAAATTAAACCAACATTACCCAAAGTTCAATAAAAACAATTCAATAAACAATTGTCCATAAAATCTTTCAATATAATCCAAACTAATATTGAAACCCAAAACTCAAAAGAATTTGCTTATGTAGTCTTCCATGTTAAATTGTATCTCCACATAACATTGATTACTCTTAAAATCACATACTTAAATGTAATTAACTTAATCAAATATTCTCTATGATAGGTTAATCATTTCCACAAATAACTGAAATCACTATAAATCGACAATAAAAATATAGATAAAAATCCACCATTACTCCTCAAATTAAATCCCATAGTATTCTATTTTCCTTAAGCATATAGTGTTCCCAACAGGGTGAACCTCTTCTAAAATAACTTTTATCACTTAATCAACAAATCATTTTTCTACACTAAGGATATCCATCTGATAAAACTTAAGATTCTAAATCAACTTATTATTGATCAATAAAATCATTTAACTAAACAGAATTAGTCACACTAACCATAGACTTCATGTAGTCCAGTGGTATGCGATAAATCCCAGTCACACTTTGGTTGTGGGTTCGATTCCCGCAACTTTGTCTGACGTGATGGGGTGTCACACGGTCTGCATTTTGTCCTTTTTTCGAAAACTATATAATTTTATAATATTCCCAAAAATGAGATAGATAACCATAACATAATTTAACCACAATTTTTATCTCATACCTTGCATTTTCATCCCAAAAATTAATAACCTGTAATTTCCTCAAATTCAAGGATCATATAAACCCAAATGGTTATTTATAACTATATCCACAAAAGAAAAGATAATTCTTCCTCGAATAGCATTTTCACATAAAAAACTGTAGCGTTACACATATAGGAGAAATGTCTTCCAAAGTAATTCCATCAACAAATCGTACTAATACTTTTAAACATTTTTCCATCCATTTATTTCCACATAGGTTCTTCCTTGACCAAGATATTATCCTATAGAATAGGGCATTGACTCGGATAATGCCCAGGTCCCCTACATTTACGGAAAATAACTGTAAATGGAATCTTGGGATCATTTTTATTTTCTTCCATAGTACTCTTAATTTTCCCCGAAAATTCTTTACTTTATGTCCTTCTTTCCCACACATAAATAATTTCTTTGTTCCATTGAGACTTTCCTGGGTGTCTCCTTCCACATTTCCTGCATAATGGTAATTGAGCTTTCTTTTCTCCATGGTCTCCACTGTTGGAGCTCTTATCATTCATCACCTTTCTCTTCTTTTTTGAGTTCGGGAGTTGGTTAATATATATATTATTGATCATATTTTTGGAAAACTGATTTGGTATGAAGAAGATATCTTTTACACCTATCAACATTCCATTTCTTTGCCCATTTCCACCACTGTGCCCACCTTGTATATCATGTTCAATGTTACTATGACTTCCTTAGAATCCATGCACTGACTAAAACCAGAAATCATTATGTGAGTAACAATAGTCATAAAATGATTTAGATAATATGATGACACCTTATTTTCAATCTAAAACACCTTAGGATTAACCAAGGTTATTTATTCTCATCTTATATTAAAATACTTCAAATCAGTCTGTAAAGAAAATGTGAATAATCCTAAGCATATCCCCCGGGAGTGTCGTAACCAAGAGTGCAGCAAGGCCCATTGTCGTGCACCAGTTCTCATTCGAGTCTATCTCAAAGCAGTGTTTTCAGGTTTTACCCCTAGGTATATCTTTGCCAGAGCTGCCTCTACCTGCTCATATCTAGATAGGGATGTATTTCTTGGAAAACTCAAAAAATCTCTACATTACCAAAATTCTAGGAAGTTCTTCTATACTAATTCTCAAAGTCTATCTTAGGGTAACGTTCTATAATCAGATTTTATCTAAATCTAGATTCTAAGGTTTGTACTAAACTTCCTATGATACCAACTATAATTCCCCGACCCCAGTTACCCAGATCTGGTGCATTATTACATAACATTGGCATGATAAAAGGAAATCATGTCCCGAAAGACCGATCAATTTAGTAGCCTTAGAATTACTGGATACATTCATAAGTTTTACATTACATTATAAAATGAAAAACAACAAGAATATTGTCTCCATTGGCCACATTAATATCCCTTATACTATCCCTTAGTCTATTCCTGCAGGTTAATCATAAAATACTCCTTCGCATCCTTGGGAAAATAAATCATTGAAAGGGGTGAGCTCATATGCTCAGTAAGAGTAAGGAATACAGCAGAAGATAACATAAACATTAGTCATGGTGTATAATTGAAAACACATTCCTTTACAAATAATCAACATGAACACTTTATGGCAGGAATATGAGCAGAGTAAATAATGTCATAATGAAACATAGTCATGGGTATTCTACTAGTCTAATAACCACATGAAATATAAATAGCTAATCTCATAATGATGGAATGCATAATGCTGGACATCATAACCACATAGTTAAGGCCTCATTCCAAGACTACAAATAAGATTTTGTCAAGGCCTTATGCCAAAAAACTAGTTTGTCTTATGAGACCTACCAATGCATCGAGGAGCTATAACGGGCTCCACATGTCACTTACTAAGTTCAATGCATTCCTCATATGAAAATTTTGAAACATAACATAAACATTCATATTAAAACTAGCATACGAAATGTCAATACTTTAACCACAAACCATGAATGGTATAGAAATAGCACATCCATAGTCAAACAAAACTCATTCAATACAATATGGAAGATTGTATTATAATAGATTAACCTCAATAGAGAATAATGAAGGATATTGACATATATGAAAATAATCATCAAAACTATTTGAGATAAATATCCCCATTTTTCTTGAAAACATTTAAAAGTCACACTATTTATCAGGAAGTCGTTTAAAATAGATTTTTGAATCAAAGTGTCCCATACTACTTTGAAACTTATAAAACAAATTTTAATTTTAAAACATTAATGTCCATATAAATAAATCCTTAAAACCATTTTTAAAACATGGACATTAATGAGAAAGATTTAGAAGAATAAATCTTTAAAACATTTAAAATGATATTTTAGTTATAGTTCCTAACAAAAATAGAGACACTTGAATACAAATAATTGAGGTAATCAACACTTTATAATATCATTAGAATAACAGGATTCATGATATACTATGTCAAAGTACATTATATACACCATATAAAAGTTAGTTGGCGTATAGCAACAAAGAAGTCTCAATGGAATGTAAATTGAGATAACATCCCTTATAAAGACTGTATCCTTAGGATAAGGATAAATTAATGACATAATTATGTGTGAAAAATATAAATACACTCAATATGATTAGATATTAAGTGTAAATCAATCAGAGGACATTTACACATATTCTTGTAAAAACAAGACCAATGACTTGGATGTTTAACTCAATGATTGGAAATTGAGTTAAGATTACTCTTATCAAGTTCATATCAATGACTTGAGAAATTATCAATGGAGTGATTATGTGTATCAAAAGTATATCCAAACAAAGGGGAGTGGAAATTACTACATAAATAATAAATATTGATTCCACACATAATCTTGGAGTAAAATAATCAATGAATTATAAGTGAAACCCAATGAGTGGAAATTGAAATTTGGAATTCCCTTACCAATTTGGTAACTTACGAAACATACACCCCATGAACACTACTTTCATTTCTATTTCATATTTAATGAAATGAAAACTTAATGATACATAGGTATATTATAATTACAGTATAATATCATATGATATATGTGTTACATAATTTAATTAACTCCATCCTTTATATGTTCGATGCATGTCATGAACGAATCATATCACCTTGAGGGGGCGGTAGTCCACACTTCCTCAAATGAAATTATCGTGTTCACACATATTGGAAAGCATAAATGTGTGTTTTTAAATGAAAATTAAAGAATAATAGAGAAAAAATAAACATAATATATATATTATATATAAATACAGTTCCATCATAATGGCCACCATGAGAGGCGGTAGGAGATAATTGAACAATCATCATTTCGTGAGGTGTTAGTTTGTCATCCACAGAAACATTATGTTCTTTACCCATTAGATGGAGGTGTGTGTAAGTGTAGTTCGAATCCTTATCATAAAAACATACTAGTATATTGAGGATACTATTTTTGTTATAAAATAAAGTAATAAAAAGAGTTTAGGGGTTGGAGAAGTAAAATAAAATAGAAGAAGTTAAGAGAAACCATTACCTTTAATTTGGGTAACTCCCTTTGGTTTGAACCAAAGGACTTCTTGAAGTGACTTCTACCTAAGGTAAGGCTTCTAGGTGGAAGATAGGGATATTAAGAGCTTATTTGGGTAGGGGTTGGATGAGCCAAGGGTCTTTAGAGGTGTGAGGAATGGGTTATAAGTGGTGTCCTTTTATAAGGGAGAGTATGGGCTCTTTAGGAAAGTTTGGAAATGTTATTTTATTATAAACTTATCTTAGGTTTAAAAAGGTAAAAAACTCATTAAAGTAAAATATAAGATGACTAATATTATAAATAAAATCATCCAATAAGAATTGTATAGGTTTTGGATATTTTTTTAATATTAATAATCTTATTTATTTAAATCATTTATTAATGAGGTAAATACTGCATCATTATTGTGTCATGAATAATTTAATTTATTTGATATCTAAAAATTATAAAAAAATACCATAATGTAGGAAATATTTTTATATTTCCAATTAATATTTATAGTCAAAAGGATGAATTATATAAACCCATTTAAAAATTGATATACTAAAAGATATTTGTTAATGTCATTTTTGTCTTCACTTTAAGTTAATTAAAATAATGTGTCATTATCATTCTTAAGTGGCTCCATGGGGTCCAAAAATAGACCCAAGGATGAAAATGGTCATCCATGACTCATCCAATAAGTTTAGGACAAGTGTTAAGGTAATTTTTTATTATTATAATATTCTTTTTACCTTGGATTACCTTATTTACCTTTAATCGCGGTAAATAAAAGTCAAAAGTTACTATTCACAAAAAATTATTTTCATCTCATTGAACCACATTTTACTTAATAATAACAACCATGTATTTCATATTTTAAAAATTCAATTTACAGAAGTGGTAAAATTTCATTTAAATGAAAAATTCATATTTTTAACTATCTCTTAGTGGTTCCACTATTCATCAAAAATTGAAGTTTTTCAGAAAAATACCAAAAATTCAGCCTAAGATATATTTGATATTACAAATTTAAAAATTTTGTCTATTTTACCAAATTCAAAACATATAAGTTGGATTAATTAATTTAAAATTAATTCTCATTGTCAAAACAAAACCGTGTTTTTAAGAAATATTAACTATCAAAAGATTGACACTTGTTTATGTTTAATTTCAAAGTGAAATTACTTCTAAAGACCAAAATTGGATTAAATGGTAAAAATATAATCTAATTAAACTTAAAAACAAATTAAAAAGATAATCTAACCATATAAATAAATTAGATTAAAAGGCAGTTTTGAATTAAAATACAGCATTTCTCACTATTCATAAAAAAAGAATATTATTAGAAAAACTCCAAAATTTCATCCAAAGTAAATTTGGATATCCCGATTATAAAGAATAATTTTATTTTTTCAAATTAAAAATGTAAAAGTGTCAAATATTGGATTTAAAAAAGGTTCTCCATTAAAAGGTGGTAAAATTTCATTTTTTGAAAAATACATTTTTTTATCTGAAAAATTGAATTTGTTCTTATAATATGTCTAAGAAACACATAACACATAAGTTAAAATTATATGGGGTATATAAAATTCAAAATCCAGTTAATACTATTTATAACCATTTTTTGAATGGCTAGTTTGGTAAGTCGTGGTGCGCTCGAACTCAGTGTTGCGTATAGTACAAGTTATTGAATTACTTTGAAGAGATAAAGTACCATGAAATCATGGGGTGTTACAAAAGTGGCCTAATGGGACTCAGTGTCCTGATGGTCCTAATGGGCCTAATAGGCCTTATGGGCCTAAGTGGCCTAAATATTTGAACGGGCCTAATAGGCCTCATGGGCCTAATGAGCCTAATGGGCCTATGTGGCTTAATGGACGGATAGGCATAATGGGCCTAATGGGATTAAATGGACCAATGGGACTAATGGGCCTGATTAACCTAATGGGAATAATGGTCCTGAGTGGCCTAATGTGGCGAAGTGGCCCAATGGGCCTTAGTGGCCCAATGGGCCTAAGTGGCCAAATGGGCCCCAATGGACGAATGTGCCTAATGTGCCAGATAGGAAAAATGGGCATAATGGGGAAAAGTGGCCTAATGGGCCTAAGTGGAATAATGGTCCCAATGGGCCTAATGGTCCTAATGGTCCGAAGAGGCCAAAGTGGTCTCATGGGCCTAATGGGTATAAGTGGCATTATGGGCATAATGAGCCTAATAGGCCTCATGGGCCTGATCGACCTAATGGGCCTCATGGTCCGAATGGGAATAATGAGTCTCATGGGCCTAATGGGCATAATGGGCCTCCTAGGCGTAAGTGGACCAATGGGCTTAGTGGGCCTAAGTGGCCTGAGTGGCCTAATGGGCGTAATGGGTCTCAGTGGCCAAATGGTCCCAGTGTGCCTAAAGGGCCTAATGAGCCTAAGTGGACCGATGGTCCTAATGGGTCTCATGATCCTAAAGGTCCTCATGGGCCGAAGGTTCCTCATGGGTCCAATGGGCCTAATGGGCATAAGCGGCCTAATCGGCCTAAGAGCACTAAATGGCCTAAGTGGCCTAATGGGACTAATGGGTTAATGGGCCTAAGTGTCCTAATGGGCCTATGTGGACTAATGGGTCGAAGTGTCCTAAGTGGCCTAATTGGGCTAATCGACTAAATGGGCCTAATGGGCCAAAGTGGCCGAAGTGGCTTAACGGTCCCAATGGGCCTAATGAGATGAATGGGACGAATGGATTTAATGGGCCTAATGCATCTAAGTGGCCTAATGGGACAAATGGGCCTACGTTTCCTAATGGGACTCAATGGCCAAATGGGCTTAATGGGCCTAATGGGTTTAATATGCCTAAGGGGCCTAAGTGGCCCAGTGGGCCTAAGTGGTAAAATGGGCATAATGGGACTAAGTGGCCTCATGGACCTAATGGTATTAATGGGCCTAAGTGGCCTAATCCCCCTAATCGACTAAATGGTCCTAATGGGCCTAAGTAGCCTAATGGGCCTAATGGGCCTAATGAGCATAATGGGCCTAAGTGGCCTTAGTGGCCTAATCAGCCTAATCGACTGAATGAGACTAATGGGACTAATGGGCCTAAGTGGCCTAATGCTCCTAATTCCTAAGTGGACTAATAGACCTAATTCGGATAATGGGCATAATGGGCCTAAGTGGACTAAGTGGTCTAATTGGCCTAGACGACCAAATGAGCCTGATGGGCCTAAGTGTCCTAATGGGCCTAAGTGGCCTAATGGGCCTAGGTGGCCTAATGGGATTAATTAGCCTAATAGTTCTAATGGGCCTAATGGTCCTCATGGGCATAAGAGGCCTAAGTAGCATAATGGGACTCATGGGCCTAATGGGCCTAATGAGCCTAATGGTCCTAAGTGGCCTGATGGGCTTGATGGGCCGAATGGGCCTTAGGGGCCTAATGGACCTGATTGGCCTCATGGCCATGATGGTCCTGAATGGCCCAATGTTCCTAAGTGGCCCAATGGGCCTCAGTGGTCGAATGAGACTAATGGGCCTAAGTGGTCTAATGGGCCTAATGGGACTCAGAGGTTAAATGGGAACAATGGGGCAAAGTGAAACAAATGTCCTAAGTGGCCTAATGGGCCTAATGGGCCTAAGTGGCCTAATGGGCATAAGTGGCCTAATGGGCCTAAGTGGCCTAATGGGCCTAAGTGGCCTAATGGTCCTAAGTCGCCTAATGGGCCTAAGTGGCCTAATGGGCCTGATGGGCCTAATGGGCCTCATTGGTCTAATGGTGCTAAGTGGCCTAAGTTTCCTAATGGGATTCATGGCCCTAAGTGTCTTAATTGGCCTAGTGGTCTAATTGGCCTAAGTGTCTAAATGGGCCTGATGGGCGTAGTGGGACTAATGGGCCTTCGTGGCCTAATGGGACTCATGGGCATAATAGGCCCAATGGGCATAATGGGCCTCATTGGCCCAATGGGCCTAATGGTCCTAAGTGGCCGAATGGGTCTAATGGGCCTAATGGGCCAAATGGTTCTAATGGGCCTAAGTGGTGTAAGTGGCCTAATCAGCATAATGAGCATAAGTGGCCTAATGAGTCTAATGGGTTGAATGGGCCTAATGGAATTTAGTGGCTGAATGAGCATGATAGGCCCTATGGGTATAATGGGCCTAATGGGCCAAAGTGGCCTAAGTGGCCTAATGGGCCTAATAGGCATAATGAGCTAAATTGGATTAAGTGGATTAAGGGACCCAATGGGCCTAAGTTGCCGAACATGCCTAATGGGCCTAAGTGGAGGAATGGATCTAATGGGCCTAAGTTTCAAAATGGGCCTAATAGGCATATGTGGCCTAATGGGCCTAAGTGGCTGAATGGGCCAGATGGGCCTAATGGCCCACAAGGGCCTCAAGTGCCAAATGAGCCTAAGTGGCCTCATGTGCCTAATTGGAATAAGTTGAATAATGGGCCTAATGGGCCTCGAGGGCATTAGTGGGATCATGGGCTCGATCAGCCTCAGTGGCCTCAGGGGCCTGATGGGCCTAATGGGCCTCATGGGCCTAATGGGCCTAATGGGCCTCCTAGGCTTAAGTGGTCGAGTGGGCCCAATAGGACTAAGTGGACAAAGTGGCATAATGGGCATAATGGGCCTAAGTGGTCGAATGAGCCTGGTGGGCCTGATGGGCCTAATGGGCCTAATGGGCTACATGGTCCTAATGGGATGAATGGGCCTATGTGGCATCTTGAGCCCAATGGAACTAATGGACCAAAGTGGCATAATGGGTCTAATGGGCCTAATTGGACTTAGTGGTCTAATGGGAAAGATGTGCCTAATGGGCCCCATGGGCCTCATGGCCCAAAGTGACCGAAGTGTCCTAATGGGCCTTGTGGGCATAAAGGTCCTAATGGGCATAATGGGACGAATGAGCCTAATTGGCCTGATGGGCCTAGTGGGCCTCATGGGCCTAATGGACCAAGTGGGCCTAAGTTGCCTCATTGGCCCAATGGGCATAATGGTCCTAATAGGCCTAAGTGGGCTATGTGGGTCAAAAGGGGACTAATGGGTCGAAGGGGCCAAGTGGCCTAATGTGGCTAAGGGGCCTAATGGGTTGAGTGGGCCTAATGGGACGAATGGTCCCAATGGGCCTCATGGGAGAATAAGCCTAGTGGGCCCAATGGGCCTAATGGTATTAATGGGTATACTGGGCCCAAGTGGCCTGATGGGTCTAATGGGCCTCATGGGCCTCATGGGCCTAAGTGGCTCATGGGCCCAAAGGTCCTAATGGGACTAAGTGTCCTAATGGGCCTGATGGTCCTCTTGGGCCTAATGGGCCTCATGGGCCGCATCAACAGATTGCACCTCATGGGTCTAATGGGCCTAAAGGGCCGAATGGGCTTAATGGTCATGAGTGGTCGAATAGGCCTAAGTTCCCTAATGGGCCTAATGGGCCTAATGGACCTAATGGACCTAATGGGACTAAGTGGGCTAAGTGGCCTAATCGGTATGATCGACCGAATGGGCTTAATGGGCCTAAGTGGTCTAAGTGGCTTAATGGTCCTAATGGGACTAATGGGTTTAATGGGCCTAATGGGTCTAAGTGTTCTAATGGGCCTAATGGGACAAAGTGGCCTAATGGGCCTATGTGGCTAAATCGGGCTAATCGACCAAATGAGCCTAATATGCCTAAGTGGCCAAAGTGGCTTGACGGTCCTAATGGACCTAATGGTACTAATGGGACTAATGGGTTTAATGGGACTAATGGGCCTAAGTTGCCTAATGAGCCTATGTGGACTAATGGACCCAAGTGGCCAAATGGGCCAAATGGGTTCAATGGGCCTAATGGGCCTAAGTGGATGAATGGGCCTGATGGGCCGCATGGGCCTAACTTGCCTAATGGGCCTAATGGTCCTAAGTGGCCTAAGGTGCCTAATGGGTCCATGTTTCCTAATCCCTTTAATTGACTAAATGGGCCTAATGGGCCTAAGTGGCCTAATGGGGCTAATGGGCCGGAGTGGCCTAATGGGCCTAATTGGCCAAAGTGGCCGAAGTGGCCTAATCGGCCTCATCGACCGAGTAGGACTAATGAGACTAATGGGCCTAAGTGGAAGAATTGGCCTTAGTAACCTAATGGGCCTAAGTGGCCTAATGGGCCTAAGTGGCCTAGTGGGACTAATCGACCTAATGGGGCTTAGTGGCCGAAATTGCCTAATGGGCCTAAGTGGCCTAATTGGCATAATGGGTCTAAGTGGACTAATGGGCCTAAGTTGTCTAATGGGCCGAAGTGGACTAATGGGCCTAAGTGGAATAATGGGCCTAACTTTCCTAATGGGCCTATGTGGGCTAATTGGCCTAATGGGCATAATGATCCTAAGTGGACTAAGTGTCATAATGGGCCTAAGTGGCCTAATGGGCCTAAGTGGACTAATGGACCTAATGGGTCTAAGGGGACTGAGTGGCCTAATGGGATTAATGGGCCTCAGTGGCCTAATTGGCCTAAGTGTCTGAATGGGACTAATGGGCCTAATGGTCCTCAGTGGCCTAATAGGCCTAATGGTCCAAATGGGCATAAGTGGCCTAATGGAACTAATGGTTCTAATGGTTCTAAGTGGCCTAATGAGACGAATGGGACTAAGTGGACTAATGCACCTAAAGGGTTTAAGTGGCCTAAGGGGGTTGATGGGCCTAATGGGCCTAAGTGGCCTAATACGTTAAACATGCCTAAGTGGCCTAATGGGCCTAATGGGCCTGAGTGGCCTAATGGGCTTAATGGTCCTGAGTGGCCTAATGGGCACGATGAGCCTGATGGGTCTAATGGGCCTAACGGAACGAAGTGGCCTAATGTGTTGAATGGGCCTAAGCGGCTTGATGGGCCATATGGGCATAATGTGTCGAATGGGCCAAACTGGCCTAATGGGCTTAATGGGCCTGATGGGTCTAATGGGCCTATGTGGACTAATAAACATAATGTGACTAAGTGGCCTAATGAGACAAATGGGCCTCATGGGCCTAATGGGACTAAGTGGCCTAATGGTTTTGATGGTCCTGATGGGATAGATGGGCCTAATGGGCCTCAGTGGGCTTAGTGGGCTTATGGACCTCATGGGCCTAAGGGGCCTAATTGGCCTAAGTGACCTAATGGACCTATAGGGCCTAATGGGCGTTAGTGTCTGAATGCGCCGAATGGGGCTAATGGGCTGAATGGCCCTGATGGGCCTAATGGACAAAATGGGCCTATGTGGCTTAATAGGCCTAAGTGGCCTCACTGGCCTAATGGGCCTAAGGGGCCTAAGTGGCCTAATGAGCAGAATGGGACTAAGTGGACTAATGTGCCTAATGGGCCGAAGTGGACTAATGGGCCTAAGTGGCCTAATGGGCCTAAATGGCCTAATGGGCCTAAGTGGCCTAATTGACCTTAGTGGACTAATGGTTTGAATGGGCATGAGTGGCCTAATGGGCCTAATGGGCCTTAATTTCCTAATGTGACTGATGGGCCTAATGGGCATGAGTGGATGAAATGGACTAATGGGCCGAATGGGCCTAATGGGTCACAGTGGCCTAATGGGTCTAAGTGGCCAAATTGGCATGATGGGCCTAAGTGGCCTCATGGGCCTAAGTGGCCTCATGGGCCTAAGTGGCCTCATGGGCCTACGTGGCCTCATGGGACTAAGCGGACTAATGGGCCTAAGTGGCTTCATGGGTTTGATGGGCCGAATGGGACTAGTGGGCCTCAATGGACACATGGGCCTAATTTTTCTAATGGGCCAAAGTAGCATAATGGGCCTAAGTGGCCTAAGTGGCCGAATTGGCCAAAGTGGACTAGTGGGCCTAATGGGACTCAGTGGCCTAATGGGCCAAATGAGCCTTAGTGGCCTAAGAGACCTAATGGCCCTAATGGGCGTAATTGGCCTAATGGGCCTAGTGGGCCTTAGTAGCCAAATGGGCCAAATGGTCCTAATGTGCCTAAGTGGCCAAATGGGCTTAAGTGGCTTAATGAGCCAAATGGGCCTAAGTGACCTGATGGGCCAAATGGGTCTTAGTGTACTAATGGGACTAATGGGCCTCAGTGGCCTAATGGGCATGAGTGGCTAAAATGGCCTAATGGGCCTAATGGGCCACAATGGCCTAATGGTCCTAATCTACCTAAGTGGCTAGAAATGCCAAATGGACCTAAGTGTCCTAATTGGCATAATGGGCATAAGTAGCCTAATGGTCCTAAGTGAACTTATGGGCCTAATGGGCCTAAGTGGCCTAATGGGCTTAAGTGGGATAATGAGCCTAAGTGGCCTAATGGGCTTAAGTGGGATAATGAGCCTAAGTGGCCTAATGGGCTTAGTGGGCCAAAGTGACATAATGGGACAAAGTGGCCTGATGGGCCCAATGGGCCATAGTGGCCTAATGGGCCTATGGGGCTTAAAGGGCCTAAGTGGCTAAATGGGCCTAATGGGCCTAAGTGGCCTAATGAGACGAATGGGCTTAAGTGGCCCAGTGGGCCTCAGTGGCCTAATGTTCCTAATGGTCCCAAGTGTTCTAAGTGGCCTAATGGGCCTAATGGGACTAATGGGCATAAGAATGGTTCTAATGGGCTTGATGGGCCTAATGGGCCTAAGTTTCCTAATGGGCATGATGGGCCTAATGGGAGGAATGGGATTAATGGTCCTAAGTGTTCTAATGAGACGAATGGGCCTAAGTGGCCTAATGTGTCTGATGAGCCTGATGGGCATAATGGGCCGAATTGGCCTAAGAGGCCTCATGGGCTTGATGGGCCTGATGGGCTTAAGTGGCCTAGTGATCCGAATGGTTCTAAGTGTCCTAATGGTCCTAATTGGCCTACTGGGCCTAATGGGCCTGATGGTCCAAATGGGATAAATGGGTCTCACTGACCTCATGGGCCTAATGGGCCTAATGGGCCTAAGTGGCCTAAGTAGCCTAATGGGCCAAATGGTCCTCCGTGGCCTAATGGGCCTAATGTCCCTGATGGGCCTAATGGCCCCAATGGGCCTAATGTGTGTAATGGCCCCAAGTGGCTTAATGGGCCTAACTGGCCTCAATGGCTTAATGGGCCTAATGGTCCTAAGTGGCCTAATGCGCTGAATGGGCCTAAGTGGCCTAATGGGTCTAATAGGGCTAAGTGGACTAATGGGATTGATGGGCTAAATGGGCTTTATGGGCCTTAGTGGCCTCATTGTCCTAATGGGCCTAATGGGCATAAGTGGATGAAGTAATCTAATAGCCCTCATGGGCCTAATGGGGCCAATGTGCCTAAGTGGGCTAATCGAACGGATAGGCCTAATGGGCCTTAGTGGCCTAATGGGATTGATGGGCATGATTGGCCTAATGTCCACAATGACCCTCAGTGGCCCAATGGGCCTAATTAGCTTGATGGGCCTAATGAGAAGAATGGGCCTAATTCGCCCAATGGGCCCAATGGGCCTAAGTGGCCTAATGGGCCTAATGGTCCTGATGAGTTTCATGGGCCTAATGGTCCTAATGGGACTAAGTGGCCTAATTGGCCTAATGGGCGTAATGGGCCTTAGTGGCATATTGGTCCTAATGGGCCTAATGGAACTCAGTGGCCTCATGGGCCTAATAGGCTCGATGGGAATAATGGGCCGGATGTTCTTGATGGGCCTAAGAGGCCTAAGTGGCCTAATGGGCCCAATGGGCCTAATGTTCTTAATTGGCCTTAGTGTCTTAATGAGACCAATGGGCATAAGTGGATTGATGGGCCCAATGGGCCTAAGTGGCTTGATGGGCCGAATGGGCCTAAGTGGTGGAATGGGCCTATGTGGCAGAATTGGATGAATGGGCCTAATGGGCCTCAAGGTCTGAATGGGCCTCATGGGCCAGATGGGACTAAGTGACCTCATTAGCCTAATGGGGCTAATGGTCATAAGTGGCCTAATGGGCATAATGGACCTAATGGGCCTCATGGGACTAAGTGGCTTCATGTGCCTAATGGGATTAATGGGCCTAATGGGCCTCCTAGGCCGAAGTGGCCTAATTTTCCTAGTGGGCCTAATGGGCCTAAGTGGACTAAGTGGACTAATGGGATTAATGGGCCTATGTGCCTGAATGGGCCTAGTGGGCCTAAAGGGCCTAGTGGACCTAATGGGCTGAAGTGACCCGATGGGCCTAATGGGCGTAAGTGGCCTCGTGGGACTAATGGGTCAAATGGGCCTAAGTGGCCTAATGGGCCTAATATACATAATGGGATTAAGTGTCCTAATGGGCCTGTTGATCTTAATGGGATTCATGGACTTAAGGACCTAAGTGGTGTAATGGGCCTAAGTGGCCCAATGGGCCATATGGGACTAAAGGCCCAAATGGGCCTAATTGGCCTGATCGGCCTCATGGTCCTAATTTTCCTCATGGGCCAAATGGCCATATCGTGCCTAATGGGCCTAAGTGGTCGAAGTGGGCCTAAAGGGCCTAATGGTCTGAATGGGCCTTAGTGGCCTAATGGGCCCAATGAGCCTCATGGGCCTAAGGGGCCTACTAGGTTGAGTGGGACAAATGGGATGAATGGGAATAGTGATCCTAATGGGCTTAAGTAGAATAATGGGCCTAAGTATCCTAAAGCGCCTAGTGGGCCTAATGGGATTAATGGGCCTAATGGGTCAAATGGGCCTAAGTGGCATAATGGGTCTAATGCGCCTCATGGGTCTCATGGGCATAAGTGGACTCATGGGCCTAATGGTCTGAATGGGCCTAAGTGACATAATGGGCCTGATGGGCCTAATGGGAAGAATGGACAGAATGGGCCTCATGGGCCTAATGGGTCTCATGGTCCTAATGGGCCTCATGGTCATAAGAGGCCTAATGGGCCTAAGTGACCTAATGGGCCTGGTGGGCCTAATGGGCCGGATGGGCCTAATGGGCTAGATGGACCAAATTGGCCTAAGTGGACTAAGTGGCCTAAGTGGCTTAATCGGGCTAATCAACTGAATGTGCTTAATGGGCCCAAGTGGCCTAAGTGGATTAATGGACCTAATGGGACTAGTGGGACTAATGGGCCTAACAGGCCTAAGTTTCCTAATGGGCCTACATTTCCTAATGGGCCCAACGGGCCTAGGTGGCCTAATCGAGCTAATCGACTGAATGGGCCTAATGGGACTAAGTGGCCTAATTGTCTTAATGGGCCTAATGGGACTAATGGTATTAATGGGTCTAATGGGCCTTAGTGGACTAATGGACCTAATGGGCCTAAGTGGCCTAATAAGCCTAATGAGACGAAGTGTCCAAATTCCCCTAATTGACGGAATGGGCCTAATGGTCTGAATTGTACTAAGTGGCGTACTGGGACTAATGGGCCAAAGTGGCTTAATGGGACTAATCGTCCTAAGTGGCCTAAGTGGCTTAATAAGCCTAATCAACCAAATGGGCCTAATGGGCCTAGCAGGCCTAAGTGGTCTAATGGGTATAATGGTCCAAATGGGTCTAAGTGGCCAAATCTGCCTAATAGACCGAATGTGCCTAAGTGGCCTAATGGGCCTAAATGGTCTAATGGGCCTAAGTGGCCTAATTAGGCTAATCGACCGAATGGTCCAAAGTGGCCAAATCGGGATAATCGATCGAATGGGCCTAATGGGCCTAAGTGGCCTAATTGGCCTAATGGGTCGAATGGGTCTAAGTGGCCTAAGTGGCCTAATCGGCCTAATCAACCGAATGGGCCTAATGAGCCTAAGTTTCATAATGAGCCTAATGGGTCTAAGTGGGCTTAGTGGCCTAATCACCCTAATCCATGGAATGGGCCTAATTAGACGATTGGGATAAATGGGCCTTAGTGGATGAATGGGCCTAATGGGCCTAATTGGCCTAATAGGGTTAATAGGCCTAATGGGCCTAAGTTGACAGATGGGCTAAGTGGAAAAATGGCCCTAATGAGCGTAATGGGTGTTAGTGGCCTAATGGGCCTAATGGGATGAAGTGGCCTAATGGGCCTAAGTGACCGAATGGGCCTAGTGGGCCTAAGTGGCCGAATGGGTGCAATGGACCTAATGAGCCGAACTGGCCTAATGGGACTAATGGGTGTAAGTGGCCTAATGGGATTAAGTGGACGAATGAGCCTAGTCTGCCTAAGTAGCCTAATGGGCCTAAGTGGCCTAATGGGCCTAAGTGTCCTAATGGGCCTAAGTGGCCTAATGGGCCTAGTGGGACTAAGTGGCTGAGTGGGAATATTAGGCCTAATTGGTCTAATGGGCCCAATGGGTCTAATGGGCATAAGTAGCCTAATGGGTCTAAGTGGATTAAAGGGCCAAGTGGGCCTAATGGGATTAATGTATCTAATGGGCCAAATGGGCCCAACTGGCTTTGTGGGTCAAATGGGCCTCATGGTCCTCATGGGCCTAAGTGGCCTCATGGGCCCAATGTTCCTAATGGGACTAAGTGTCCTAATGGGCCTGATGGGCATCATGGGTGGAATGCACCTCATGGGCCTAATGGGCCTAATGGCCCTAATGGTCCTAAGTGGCATAATGGGCCTAATGGTCCTAAGTTCCATAGTGGTCCTAGTGGGCCCAATGGGCCCAATGGGTATAATGGGGCTAATGGACCTAATTGGCCTAAGGGGTCTAATTGGGCTAATCGACTGAATGGTCCTAATGGGTCTATGTGGCCTAATCGAGCTAATCGACCGAATGAGCCTACTTGGCCAAAGTGGATTAACAGGCCTAATGATATTAATGGGACTAATGGGTTCAATGGTCCTAATTGGCCTAATGGGCCTATGTAGCCTAATGGGCCAACGTGGCCTAATGGGCCTAATGGGACTAAGTGAAAAAATGGGCCTAATGGGATTAATGGGTTTAATGGGCCTAAGTGGGGTAATGGGCCTAATGGGATAATGGGCCTAAGGGCCCTAATGGGCCTAGGTGGCCTAATCCCCCTAATGGACTGAATGGGCCTAATGGAACTAATGGGCGAAGTGGCCTAATGGACCTAATGAGACTAATGGGCCTAATCAGCCTAATCGAATGATGTGAAAAATGGGCCTAATGGGACTAATGGGCAGAATGCCTAAGTGGCCTAATTGGACAAAGGGGCATAATGGGTCGAAGTGGGCTAAGTGGTCTAATCAGCTTAATCGTTCGAATGGGTCTAATGGCCCTCTGTGGCCTAATGGGTCTAATGGGCCTAAGTGACTTAATGGGTCTAATGGGACTAAGTGGCCTAATGGACCTATATGGCCTAATCATCCTAATCAACTTAATGGGCCTAGTGGGCGTAATAGGCCTAAGTTTCCTAATAGGCCTAATGGGTCTAAGTGGCCTAATATGCCTAATTGACCGAATGGGTCAAATGAGCCTAAGTGGTCTAATGGGCCTAAATGGCCTAATGGGCCTAGGTGGCCTAATTGGGCGAATCGACCGAATGGGTCTAGGTGGCCGAATCGGCCTAATCAATTGAATGGGTCTAATGGGCCTAAGAGGCCTAATGGGCCTAATGGGTCTAAGTGCCCTAATCGGCCTAATTATTGAATGGTCCTAATGGGCCTAAGTGGCCTAATGTCCCTAATGGGACTAATGGATCTAAGTGGCCTAAGTGGCCTAATTGGCCTAATCGATCGAATAGAACTAATGGTCCTTATGGGCCTAAGTGTTCGATCAGGACTGATGGGCCTAAGTGTCCAAAAGGGCCAAATGGTCCAAATTGGCCTAATGGGGTTAATGGACCTAAAGGGACTAAGTGGATGAATGGGATTAAGTGGCATAATGGGCCTAATTAGCGTAGATGGCCTAATGGGCCTAATGGGATAAAGTTCCCTAATGGGACTAAGTGGCCTAATGGGCCTAAGTGGCTGAATGGGCTGAATGGGCCTAATGCCCCTATATTGGCCTAATGGGTCTAATGGGCGTAAGTGGCCTAATGGGCCTAAGTGGCCTAATAGGCCTAGTGGGCCAAAGTGGCCTAATGTGCCTAAGTGGCCTAATGGGATTAATGGGCCTAAGTGGCCAAATGGTCATAGTGGGCCTAATGCGCCTAATTAGCCTAATGGGCCTAATGGTCCTAATGGGTGTAAGTGTCCTAATGAGACTAAGTGGACTAATGGGCCTAGTGGGACTAAGTGGTTAAATGGGAATAATGGGCCTAATGCGCAAAATGGACTGAATGGGCCTAATGGGCCTAATGGTCCTAATGGGCCTAATGGTCCCAATGGGCCAAAGTGGCCATATGGGCCTAATGCGCTGAATGGGCCTAATGAGCCTAATGGTCTTAATGGGACCAATGGGCCTAATGGGCCTAATGGGCCTAAGTGGTCGAATGGGCTTAACTGTAGAATGGGCCTAAGGGGCCCAATGGGCCTAAGTGGCCTTATGGGCCTAATGGGCCTAATGGGACTAATGAGACTAATGGGACTAATGGGACTAATGGGTCTAATGGGCCTAAGTGGCCAAATGGGCAAATGGGACTATGTGGCATAATGGGCCTAAGGGGCCTTAAGGGCCTAATCGGCCTAATCACATAGTGTGTGAGTTTTATGTGAGACTAATTCCTATGAATAAAAAATTAATTATGGATCATTTTCCTAAATTATCAAGAAAATCTAAGTGTTTTTTCTTTATTTTTAGTGAGTGACGCTTTTTGAACTAAAATGTCAATTTTAAATTGATAACAGACGCTTTGAGTCATACTGAGAACATCGTCTATCAGATTTAGGTGAGGATGATTACTACACATAAAAAATGACTTATTAATCATTTTCATAAATTATAAAAATAATAAAAATTTGTTTCTTGGTTTTGAGTATGTCAGTTGTTCTTTTTAGTAAAATTAATGTCAATTTTAAATAAAAAGATGCACTTGGAGTCATATTGGTCACACCGTGTGTCGGATTGAGGTGAGGATAATTCTTAAACATCCCAAATGACTTATGGATCATTTTACTAAATTATTAAAACAATACAAATGTTTTTTATCAATTTTTGAGAATTCCACTTGTTTTTTTACTAAAATGCCATTTTGAACTGAAAACACGCACTTTGAGTCATATTAGTCACATTGTGTGTGGGTTTGATATGAGACTAATTCTTACACATCATAAATAAATTATGAATAATTATCCTAAATTATCAAGACAATATGATCATGTTTTCTTGGTTTTAAGGGAGTGGCACTTTTTGTACTAAAATGTCAATTTTAAACTGATAATAGACACTTCGATCCATATCTGGAACATCATGTATCAGATTGTGGTGAGAATGATTCCTAAACATCAAAAATGACTTATGTATAATTTCACTAGATTATAAAAACAATATGAATTCTTTTTATCAGTTTTGTGTATGTTATTTGTCTTTTTTTAGTAAAATTTATGTCAATTTTAAATATAAAAGACGCACTTTGAATCATATTGGTCACATTGTGCATTGTATTGACGTGCGGCTAATTCCTAAACATCCCAAATGACTTATAAATAATTTTCATAAAGTATCAAAAAAATATGAATTTTTTTACTTAGTTTTTAGTATGCCACTTTTGTTTTTTCACCAAAATTTCATTTTAAATTGGAAACACACACTTTGAGTCATACTGGTCACATAATATGTAGGTTTAACGTGATCCTAATTCCTACACATAAAAAGTGAAATATGATTTTTTTCCTAAATTATCAATATATTCTGAGCATGTTTGCTTGGTTTTTAGTGAGTGACACTTTTTTGTACTAAAATCTCAATTTTAAACTAATAACAGACATTTTGAATAATATCGGGAACATCTTGTATTAGAATGAGGTGAGGATGATCTATACACATCAAAAATGACTTATGAATCATTTTAATAAAGTATAAAAACAATATTAAAGCATTATTTTGGTTTTGAGTATGTCAATTGGCTTTTTAGTAAAATTAATGTCATTTTTAAATAAAAAGACGCATTTGGAGTCATAACGGTCACATTGTGTGTCAGATTGAGGTGAGGCTGATTCCTACACATATCAAATGAATAATGGATATTTTTACTCAAGTATAAAAACAATAGAAATGTTTTTCCTTTGTTTTGATCACACCACTTGTGGTTTGACAAAAAGTTCATTTTAAACTAAAAGCATTCACTTTGAGTCATACCGATTACATCGTGTGTGGGTTTGATTTGAGACTAATTACTATGCATAAAAAATGAATTATAAATAATTTCCTAAATTATATATACAATCCAAGCTTATTTTCTTATTTTCTAGTGAGTGAATCTTTTTTTAACTAAAATGTCAATTTTAAACTGATAACGGACACTTTGATTCATACTGGGCACATCATGTATCGGATTGGGGTGAGGTTGATTCCTACATATCAAAAATGACTTATGTATTTGTTTCCTAAAGTATAAAAAAAATTAGAATGTTTTTATTGGTTTTTAGTATGTTAGTTGTCATTTTTATTAAAATTAATGTCAATTTTAAATAAAAAGACACACTTGGAGTCATACCGGTTACATTGTGAGTCAGATTATAGTAAATATGATTTTTACACATCGTAAATGACTTATGGATAATTTTTCTGAAGTATAAAAACAATATGAATGTTTTTTTATCATTTTTGAGTATGACAGTTGTCTTTTTTAGTAAAATTAATGTCGATTTTAAATAAAAAGACACACTTGGAGTCATACTAGTCACACCGTGCATCAGATTGAGGAGAGGATAATTCTTAAATGTCCCAAATGACTTATGGATCATTTTAATAATATATTAAATTAATACAAATGTGTTTTATTAAGTTTGAGTATGTCTCTTGTGTTTTTTACTAAAATGTCATTTTAAACTGGAAACACACACTTTGATTCATACAGATCACATCGTGTGTTGGTTTTATGTGAGACTATTTCCTACATGTTAAAAATGAATTTTGAATAGTTTTCCTAAATTGTAAATACAATCTGAGAATATTTTTTCATTTTTCAATGAGTGACACTTTTTTAACTATAATGTCAATTTGAAATTGATAGCAGACACTTTGAGTCATATAGAGCGCATCGTATATCAGATTGTGGTGTAGTTAATTCCTACATGTCACAAATGAGATATAGATTATTTTCCTAAATTATCAAAAAATATTTTTATGTTTTGTTATTTTTGAGTATGGGATGTGTTTTTTGAACTACAATATAAATTATAAACTAAAAACATATCATTTGAGTCATACCATTTGAGTGCGTGATCATAGTACAAGAGTGAATTTTCCTTGTTAAATAAGTAATTTATTCCTAGAAAAAATTAACCATCAGTGTAAACCTATTAAAATTCATTAATTAAGCTAAAATAAATATTTACATATGAGTATTTATATAATATAATAAAATCTATCTTACCCTTTCACAATCATAGAGAGTACAAACTCCATGATAAACCATTTACCTTCTTTGATGGAAAAAAATTCAGTGTAACCCATTATGTATTTTCAAAAGACACTAAACTCTATTATAAATTTTTTACCCCTTTCTTACATTATTAAACATAAAGGTATCCCTTTATAGCATCCAAATGACACTAAAATCTAGGTAATATATTAAGTCTTCTTGCATTGTTCTATAGATAAGTATATCCTTTTCTATATTCTGAGTGATTATAATCTCTAACATAACATCATAATTATTTGTTCATAAAAATGGGAATATCCATATTTTCAAGTAATTTTTATTGAGAATAATGATGATTTTTTTATTAATGAGCTTGTGAACATGGATCATTTTACATAATGAATGTGCACATGCATAATGAAGTTTACTTGTATGGATTTCACAAGAATTTTTGATATTATATCATGAATCTAATTTATTATTGAATATCCAAAATAATTCCACCACCCACCAAAATGAAACCAATATATTGTTCTTTTCTAAAAATTCATGATTCAGTCTTTGAAATTTTGTATTTATTTTTTTAGAGTTTTTGGATCAATATACTAGTTTCTTTTTCAAAGGGGTCATCATTTGTATTTTTGGTACTTTATGATTTCATTTGAATTGGGTTTCTCATTTTTATAGATTTCTTCATAAGGTAGTTTCTTTTCATTTTATTTCATGTTTCCTTTGACACCATCCCACCTTTATGACCATGATCTCTCAATGTTGGTTGTCCTCCAATAGTTCTCTCATACATCTTCTAGATTCGGTGGTTTATTAGACATATATTTATTCAAATATGTGAGTTAGATTATATAAATGTTTGATTATTGATTTAATATTGTATGACTCTTAAGTGACTATTGGATCCACTACTAAGACCTTTTCTTTGTAGTGTAGAGAAGTCATGGGCAAGAAACTGCATCTTTTTTTCAATTTTTTTTGTGAGGGGTTGCTTTCACACTTCATTAATATTTGATAGTACTTGGAATATTCTAATATAAATTTTATCCTATGATAATCTATTTGAAAAAATAAGCATTGTTTTTTTTTGTTTCTAACAAAAATCCTCCACTTAAATTTCTATATAAAATCACTTAAACAAGTGGTGAAAAACATATTTTCAATAAGCCATCTAAAATACTTGAACAATAGATATTATCTAAAGTTAAAATTGTTTTACACACTTTTCAATAATTGTACTAAAAAACAACCATGGTGTATGATTCTCATTCTACTCCATTTCCCAAAAAATTTATTATTTGCAAGCCAGCTCTTCATCTCCTCCTCTATCTTAGTCTCTACATATGCCTCCTCCTCCACCTCATTCTCAAACTCTAACTCTCACTCCACCTCAGCCTCCGTCTCCGCCTCTACCTTTTCCTCTTCCTTCGCCTCCACCATTTCCCAATAATTTTATTGTTTGCAGGTCAATGCTTCTAAACAAATTTATTTAATCCATTATACTTCTCCTTGTGAAAGGGACCAAAAATAATATATATGCATTCTAACACTAATGATTCACTCTCCAAATATATTTCTAAGTTCATATCTTGTACTATATCACAAACATAGCAGTTAATCACCAAAATTTGATTTTAGAAAACATTTTTAAAACATGTATGAGCCCACTCATATCTAAACAAATTTACTTCATCTTTTGAGTAAAACAGTTTTCATCAATCCTAATAGTACTGAGAAAATATAAACAAAAAAATTATTAAGAAACACATTTAATGAAATTTTAATTACCTTCAAAAATTACATGTTCTAGGATGTTGGTCTTTTCATGCTTTAGTATATCTCTCATAAATTTGGAAACATAATATCCACAATCGGTTCCATTATCTTGATTCAGACACTGTAGAAACATTGACCAAAATAAGTAAAAAAATTTGAAATATTTTTTGATAGTTAAATCTTTCTATACATACCTTAATCGTTTGATATTTTTTTCTCAAATGCTTTGAGTAACTCATCTTTTTTCTTCTTAATTTCTTCATTATCCAAAATAAGCTTTTCTATAGAAATGATACAAGGTTTAATGAATCCAAATCGTGTTTCACATGGTTTTAACTTTATATAGTAGTAATATAAATTCCTGTAGAAAATATGAATAGTTATTAACTTTAATAAACATATTAGATCACTATTGGTATAGACGTATTATGAAAATTTACCTTATGTATATATTCACAACTGAGACTCCCAACCATTCATGTTTGATAATCTCATTTATAGTCTCAAGGACAATTACATCTATCATGAAGGTTCCATATATTTATTTTTTATATGGAATTTAAGTCATTTTTTCATATTTAAATGTGGTCTCTACATGAATTTGTAATGATAATAAATATTTCTCTAGAACTGGAGGGGAGAAGGTGCTTCCGAAAGGTCATTTTGATTTCTTGGTCAATTCACTAGATTGTCTTGATTAGACCTACTATTTCCCCATCGCTTTATCAATATATAATATCAAGTATTACGGGTTTTTCATATGAAAAAATTTGTTAAATACATACCCCATGTATCTTTATAAGATTAGACAGACATGCTATGAAAGTTTTAAAGCATCATTGACTGTTGTAATATATGGATAATCAAGTGGAATAGGAAACTCAGAAGTCTGCTCATGAGCTACCTCAATACCTACTCTCATGTGATATTTTGTGAGCAATTTATGGTGTATCTTTTCTTCTAGGATATTATACACCTTACCCCTCAAAACAAGGCGGTGCATGGGTTTTGATAGATACAAATCACATATAACTATACCCTACAGAATTTTAGTAATATAAAGTTATTGGAAGTTGTTTGATTCACATTTATGAGAAAGTGTAATGAAAAAATTTATTTTCTAAGGTAAGGTATGCGGTTGGGGGAATTCCCAGCCTCAGAGCTAGTGGGGTCATTTGGTTCATGTGAAGATCTTTGTTCCACTGTCGTTTCTCTTTGATGCTTTCTTATACATTGGTGTGCCAAATCAGATTGGACAATAATATCTTATAATGAGTCTATTTGTGTCTGCAATCATCTCACCATATTATATGCATCTTCATATGGTTTTATCTTCTTGAAATATGTTCAAGTAGACACTCTAAAACCTAATCCTTTAATGTGACCATATTGTTTTGGCTGCATAAAATTTACTGAAAGTTGTTTTTCTTTTGGTACGGTCACTGCTGATTATTATGTCTAAACCTTATAAAAAAATATGAACATACATATATATTTTTATGTAATACTATTATAAATCATAACAAATTACTATTATTTCATACTCACACATGTTTCCCATACTACTTTTGTGTTTTCATCAACTAGTTTACCCTCCTTATTTATGCGAGACTCCTTCCATAGCACTTGGCATTGGATGGAAGTGGCTTCAGATTTTGATTCAGCAATCTGGATATAAAAAAAGGAACATATGTTGTTTCATATCACATAAAACTTTTATTGTTGATTTAAAATACATACCAATTTCTCCTCTAGTGAAGCATACACCATCCTTTCTTTGCGATAGGGGTACATTGGTTTTGATATATGTTATTTATTTTTAGAACTCTTTTGTTATTTCATAAATTAACAATTTTGAATCAGATTGGATAAAATGAATAATTTAAAATAATATATTATCGAATCCAACGCACCTGAAAATATTTATCACTGCGAATATTGATGAAATCATTCCCTATTTTCTAATTTATAATGTGTTTATAACTAATTTGTGGGTGGGAATTTAATTTTCCCATATCATCCCTAAGATGTATCTTTGTAAGAAGAGTCCAAAATCCTATATGGGATTTTATAGCTGTCATTAAGAAAAAATTCTTCTGTAAATATTCTAAAATAAATGAACTCTATAAGGAATAAAGAAAAATAAATCAGCATTTCATTGTATAATTTTTTGGTAAAATAGAGAAGGTATATCGTAACATTAATGTTATGTATTTCCAAAGGCTTTCCTTCTTTATAGGTCAGATGTGGTTCCATGAATAAATATCAATCATCACATTCATACTCATTGTGACCCCAAAATAACTAATGAACATTGATGTATTGGGATTAATAAGTTGGTCGTGTTGATTCCAACCAACCTAAATTTTTATTTTCTGATTTCTTACCTTGATAATTTTATTCAACAATGTGATTCTGAATTTTTGTTGTTTTTTCATCAACATGTTGTTGATCCCATAAATATTCTATATTTTCATAATCAATAGTCTTTTCTTTCTTTGGATTGCTAAAATCATCATGTTCAGAAGACATTGTCTTTATGAGTAGTCAAACATTTAATTTTTCTTGAATAATAACAATGTAAACATAGACAAAGGATTTGAGAAGGGTCATATGTATTCTCTATTTCAAACTTTATAAACCCTTTAACTCCATATCCATACTCTTTTTTCAAATGATTAGTGTGTATTCATTTTTATGGAAATGGATAATTTAATTTAAGAAAAAAATTACTCCACTATGATAGGTATTATCCTCTAAATTCATCTAAAGGTGAAAGTTATAGACAACTATCATCCTCATCAGCTTCATCTCCCAAGAAGTTATTATTTCATTTTGTTACTTGAGACTCATCATCCATGTATTTTTTACATGAACCTATGTTTCCTGAACTACTCTGAGCATTAGTCATCCCACACTGGGTTCCAATGATCATTTTGGATGACTGTTGCTTAGATTAATTCAAGCAACATAAAAGATACGGGGATGAGTGTCAAGTAAAAAAATCAATAATAACTGTTCAGGAGATGAAGTTGGTGAAGATGATATTTTTCTCCTTAAAACATTTTAAATTACCACATCTTGATTTAAAATTTCAAATCTCATATCAAAATGCTAAAATGACCCCAACACTACGATGGGAACATTAACTCATCCCCACTGAGGTGCACCGACTCTAATATATGTTACTAGTCCTTTTTCCCTCACTTTTATCTCAAATATAAGATCTCTATATCCATTGAGGTTCATGTGTAGGGTGTGATTATAAAAATAGACAAGTAACACTAGTGCAGAAAACGTTTTTTACGTCGGTTATTTTTAAATTTTTACGTCGGTTTCTAGCCGACGTTAATACGTGCGACGTTATAAATAAGGTTTTTGACGTCGGTTATTTAAAAACCGACGTCAAAAACATAAAATCGCGATGTTTATCACGTCGGTTATTTTAGAACCGACGTGATAAAGGGCCTGGAGAATGGTTTATCACGTCGGTTATTGAAGAACCGACGTGATAAAGGGCCTGGAGAATGGTTTATCACGTCCGTTCTTAAACAATTGACGTGATAAACAGGGGCGAGGGGGTTTATCACGTCGGTTCATATAGAACTGACGTGATAAACCGGGCTGAGCGTGGTTTATCACGTCGGTTCATATAAAACCGACGTGAAAAACCAGGGTAGGGGGGTTTATCACGTTGGTTATTGTATAACCGCCGTGATAAACTAGAGGGAAGCTGTTTATCACGTCGGTTATTCAATAACCGACGTGATAAACCATTTTCCATGCCATTTAGCACGTCGGTTATTCAATAACCGACGTGCTAAACCATTCTCCAGGCCCTTTATCACGTCGGTTATTAAATAACTGACGTGATAAACCATTCTCCAGGCCTTTTATCACGTCGGTTATTAAATAACCGACGTGATAAACCATTCTGCAGACCTTTTATCACGACGGTTATTAAATAACTGATGTGATAAACCCAATTTTTTTTTAAACAGAATGCAGTGATCTTCTCTCCACCAAAATCAACCAGAAAACAAATCAAGAAATCGTACCACAAAAACAGAAGTACATCAAAATTAAGCATGTACATAGATAACATATAAAACTTACCCACTAGACAGCATCCACTCTCATTTATACCCCATGGACAGCCCTCCCCCACCCCTTTGGAGCCCTCACCCTCATGTATACCCCCTGGATAGCCCTCCCCCACCCCATTGGAGCACCCACCCTCATGTATACCCCTTGGACAACCCTCCCCCACCCCATTGGAGCCCCCACCACACTCCTGGACTGCCCCCCGACCCCCGGACACCCCCAAACACCCCTCGACAACCCCCCACCCGCCTGAACAGCACCTCCTCACCCCCTCACCCCACTTGACAGCCCCCACCACACTCCTGGACAACCCCACCACCCCTAGACAGCACTCCCATACTCCTGGACCGGCTTCCCACACCCCTGGACATCCCTGCCACCCCCCAGGACTGTCCCCCCACCCCACCGGACAGCCCTCCCAGACCGCTGGACACCCCCAACCCCACTGAACACACCCCCACACCCTTGGACCCCCTCCCCCACAGACCCAAATCCATACCAGAAGAACCATCAAAAGTAGACCAAAACAAGAAGTAGAGCAAAATTAAACATTCACTTATATAACATTCAAAACTTACACTGTCAACTTCAAAAAAAAACTAAATCAAACCTAAACAACTACCAAATACACAATTAAAACGACAATATTCAAAATTATATTTTACATTACAAACAACTAAAATTCAATCAAACCTGTAAAATAATTTGACCACTCCACTTGTATGTGTTTTATGTATTTAGAAGTATAGGGTTGAGGGTCATCAAAAAGATACAAATGAAAAAGAAGATAGTTAACGTGTATAATGAATAAATCAAATTGAAATATTATGGCAAAGTTTAAGAGGAAATCGTACCAGGTCAAAATTCACAACTGTCCCGGTTGTTATTATTTCATACATAAATCTTAACATATAATATCCGCATTCGATGAGGCCTTTTTGTTCATGAAAATTCTGTTTTGAATGAGTGTAAATTCAATATATTATTTTTATGTAATAAATCAAAAAGTAAAAATTATAAATGGAAATTTACCTTCGCATTTACATATTTGATCTTTGCATTTCTTTTCTTTGTGTTTTTTCGAAAGTAGACCCATGCACTGTTAGAAAATAATACGAATGGGGTAAATTTAAAATTCATTATAATATATAAAACTATTGAGAAATTGAAACTTACTTTTCCAATATATTCTTAAAACTTGCCCGCACATCACCATGAACAGAGCATATCCAATAAAGAGCTTTCTCCCTTGGGAAAAAAATCCCTAACATCCATTGATTACTGATAAAAGGAAATTTAATGTTAGTGGTTTTTTATGTTAAAAGATAATTAACTCTTTGAGAGAAATGTGTTTCATACCTCTCACAAAAAGGCATCATCCAACATTTTTGGATTATATTCTTTTCAAATCTTTCAGCAATATAAGCCATTCTTTGTTCCTCAGTCAATGCACATGCTTCAGGGGAAATCAATTGCGGGTCCATGAATCCATATACTTCTGACAGTTCATTCCTCTCACAAATTTTATAAAGATACCTAATATAAAACATATATAAGTATACATTTTTAATAAATATAACACAGGGAAAATGTGTTAAGACTTACATGGAAAAAATTCGCACCACATTGATGCCCAACTTATCTCCAGTAACAAGCTCCATGATATCAGATTTTGTAATCCCCACACTTATTTCACGTCCACAAACATGAGATTCCATTGGAAACTCATAAAAACCCAACAACAAATGTGAATATCTTGACAATCTGTCAAGACCGCTGGAATCTGTATCTGATGTCATAGCCTGTTGTCTTTGTTGTTGTCTATACAGTATTTCTTTACCTTTGAAGTATTCCTGTGAAAAAAAAAATTGAGAATTATAGTAGTTTTCAAATGATAAAACAACTTTAAAAAAAATAAAATAAGAGATATAACATTCATACCTCTATGGTAATGAGTCGAAGAAGTCTGGATGGCCAAACTAAAAAATGGCCGATACTCTGTCCAACTGTCGCCACCTCATCTGTAGGTATTGGTACCCTAGCTGATCTATCTATAATATCCTGTACAGTGACCCTCTTATTCTCTACCTCTAATTGTTGATGATGAACTGTATCTCCTATACAATATACCAACCCATATTCTACTATATGATGTTGATAATCATCAACATACAACTCGCAATATGTAGGAAGCTGCAGCGGAGGCGTAGGATAAAAAATGGGGTCCGCAGGCTGAGGTGGGGGAGTGGGAGCTACTGGCGGAGGTGGAGGATAAATAATGGGGTCTGTAGGGGGAGGTGGAGCAGTGGGAGCTGCAGTCTGAAATTGTCTTTGCATTTCTGCAAACATAGACTGCACCGACTCTCTAATCTTGTCTTCCATCATCGCATTAATATTTTGAACTTCAGCCTCCAAGGATTCTATGTTTTTATAAACCCCCTCAACGTTAGAAGTTGAAGAACGTGGAAACACTTTTCTTACCGATACACCTGCCGGATATCCTCTTACACGACAAGGATGTTCGGGCCTTCCCAATGCTGCAAATAAAATATCTTCCCTCCCAGTAGCTGTAAATGTCCCCTCTGAACTCTGCTCCTCAAGAGAGTCCTGTATTAATTAATTGAACATTTCTGTAATGATTGAAACTTATATGAAGAAAAAAATTAACTTAAATAAATTAAATAGATATCTTACAATCCTCTCAGCTATGATTCTCGATTCTTCCGAAAGATATTGCCCTTTTTTTCCCTTCCGAGCTCTCTTCCATTTTTCATGTCTAGATGGAGGGGATGGAGGGGCCACCTCTCCAGAGCTTGAAGACTCAGCTCTTAGTTATTGAAATTTTTCCGCTATCATTTTTTCTTCCAATAATGTATACCCTCCCCGAGATAAACTATGAGGGTATACATTTTTAGATTGGATCTCCTGATGAGATTTCCTTGTTTGATGTAATTTAAGAATAAGAAATCATTAACAAAACATTGATAAAATCATTTATATAAGAAAGTTTATAAAAGTTTACATTTCCCTTACCAGAAATGACTCTTTTTTTCTACTTTAAAAAAACTGTCTCCATGTGTCTTCATTTATAAAAGGATATATACGACATGGATTGTCATGACTCCTATGACCATAAATGAAATCAGATGAGAGGGTTGATTTGAAATCCCTCCATCTCTTGGCAGCCAATGATAAGAATTTCTTCCTGACTCCTCCAGTGTCAGGAATATCAAATGTCATCTGATAAAGAAGAGGTTAAACATATTATATATACTAGAAACATTAAAAGAATGGTCAAACAATGACAAAAGATCTTACCAAAATCATCTCCCACAACTGAGAGATAATCGCTTTATCCACACCTCTCCAATCATCATACAGAATGATTACTTTGGTCTTAGCCTGAGTTGCAACAAAACTCTTAAAATCTTTGGCATTCGGACCTCTAGGAATATCATCATCATCAAACTCAACTACTATCCTCTGATCCTGCGTACGGGCAAGTGATAATTTTGGTAAACGTGTGCACCCACGTTTACCAACCTTTGAACTCTTTGTCGTAATAGGAGCATGTGAATGTTCATCCCCAGAGGTATGACCAGCAATATGCTCCTCTCCAGAATCATGTGGTTGATCATCTGAATGATCTGTCATTATCCTTCAAATCAAAAAAACAAACTTTAGTTCACAAATATACAAATTCAAATATTTTAATACTACTGTAATCAGAAAATAGAAAAGTGTACTAGGTTACATAATATTAAACATTGGTAATATGGTAAGCATGTTAAACAATGGTAAAGATGGAAAAGATGGTCAAGATGGTCAAGATGGTCAATATGGTAAAAAATGGAAAAAATGGTAAACCTGGTAAACATTGTAAACATGGTAAAGTAATTATCAGTGAAAAAATATAAAAATTAAAATATTTTAATACTACTGTAATCAGAAAATAGAAAAGTGTACTAAGTTACATAATAGTAAACATTGGTAATATGGTAAGCATGTTAAACAATGGTAAAGATGGCAAAGATGGTCAAGATGGTCAAGATGGTAAAAAATGGAAAAAATGGTAAACCTGGTAAACATTGTAAACATGGTAAAGTAATTGTCAGTGAACAAATATAAAAATTCAAATATTTTAATACTACTGTAATCAGAAAATAGAAAAGTGTACTAAGTTATATAATAGTAAACATTGGTAATATGGTAAGCATGTTAAACAATGGTAAAGATGGAAAAGATGGTCAAGATGGTCAAGATAGTAAAAATGGTAAAAATGGTAAACCTGGTAAACATTGTAAACATGGTAAAGTAATTGTCAGTGAACAAAAATAAGCATTTTAAAATTCATGTAATGGTTATAAACATGATAAAGTAAACTAAACAAACTTAAAACAAACAAAAACATATAATTATTTTATTTTAAAACATGTTTTAATAAATAAAAAACTTACAATATCTAACATTTATGGAAAAAATAAATGTAAACAAGAAATAAACATATGTTACCTGTAATTTTAGGAATGTACAGATGGATTGTTTTCCCAAATTCCTTCGTCGTGATCGTTCCTTATGGCACAAACTATGTCTTCAACTTGATCGTCATTATGTTCTGTTAATATTTCCATGGAAGTAGGGATCTCACATAAATCAACATATTCATCAAGTTCATCCTCACCAACATATTGTTTTTTCCCTTGTAAAACAACAGCCCACTGCATATCTGATTGATCTAATACATAAAAAATTTGTTTTGCATGTGTTGCCATTATAAAAGAATCAGCTGTGTCTTCCAATCTATTCAGATTAACAAGTGTCATTCCAAATTCATCGTGTCTGACACTGTTGTTACCGTTAAACCATTTACAGTTAAAAACGGGAACTTTAATTTTAAAGTAATCAACCTCTCATATGTCTTCAATCACTCCATAATATGCATTTGATACAGAAATTGGGTTTTTGTCCTTAGCACTCGAAAAATGCATTGCTTCTGCAAACACCAATACACCACTATTCTGAACTGCACTTCTGTTGTCCTGAGCTTTTGTATGAAATGTATAACCATTAATGTCATAACCAGACCATGTTATCACATTTAAACATGGACCACCCACTATCCATTTTAATGTCTCTGATACATCTGATCTACCAAGCAAAGTCTTTTTAATCCATGACAAAAAAGTTTTGTTGTGCTCATTCAAAATCCACATTTCTTTCTTCTTTGGATGACATTGTTTCAACTCATTAATATGCAATGTGATATATGGTTGAGAATCAGCTATGTTATTTAAGATGTATGATTCTAACTTATTCATCTGTTCAGCTGACAATGATTTGACTTTCAAGCCGCGAATCCCCTTACCCTCATTATTAACTCGTTCATGGCGAGATGGAGGCAAACCTATGTGTTGCGCCGCAGCCAAGTAGCTCGTACAAAACTCTGTTACCTCCTTAGAAATATACTTTTCAATAATGGAGGCTTCAGGTCGATATAGATTTTTAACATACCCCTTTAATATTTTCATATACCTTTCAAAAGGATACATCCAACGAAGATATACAGGTCCATAAAGCTTTATTTCTCGAACCAGATGAATCATTAAATGCACCATTAAATCAAAAAAAGTTGGAGGAAAATACATTTCCAATTGACAAAGTATAAAAATTGCATCCTTTTCCAAAATGTTCAAAGCATTCACATCAATCGCCTTGTTACAAATTGAATTGAAAAAATAACACAACTTCATTATAGTCTTTCTGACACGAATGGGCAATATTCCATGCAATGCAACTGGTAGAATTTGTTGCATCATGACGTGACAATCATGTGATTTCATACCTATCAACTTCAAGTCCTTCAATGAGACAAAATTTTTTACATTAGAAGAATAACCTTGAGGCACTTTGGTATCATGAAGACACTGACAGAAGCTAATTTTCTCCCTCTTCGATAATGTATGACAAGCCGGGGGAAGAAATGTTCATCTTCCTTTAGGAGTGGGAGCTAACTCCAAACGTATTCCCATTGATAGTAAGTCTAATATTGCATTCAACCCATCTTTAGTCTTTCCTTTAATATCTAACAATGTTCCAATCAAAGAATCACAGATATTCTTCTCCACATGCATGACATCAATATTATGTTTAACTTCATGATACCTCTAATATGGTAGCTAAAAAAAATTGACCTTTTCTTCCAAATATGTCTATCATTACCAGATTTCTGTGTCTTTCCCAATGTCACGTCAAGGTTTTTCACCCTCTCAAAATACGGATCAGGGGATAAAGGTTTTGGAGCAGTATCAAATTCTTGTGAGCCATTAAATGCCTTTTTTAGTCTTCTATAAGGGTGTTCCATAGGCAAAAACTTTCGATGACCCATGTACACTGTTTTCCTCCCATGATGCAATTGGCAATAGGACGTCTGTTGTTCGCAAATTGGACATGCTTTATGCCCTTTAACACTGTATCCAGACAAATTTCCATACGCTGGGAAGTCATTTATAGTGAATAGAAGCACTGCATGCAGTTGAAAATATTCCATTTTATAAGAATCATACACCCTAATACCATCAGCCCATAACAGTTTCAAATCATCAATCAACGGTGACAAGTAAACATCAATATCATTACCGGGTTTCTTTGGACCAGAGATCATTGTACTCAAAATGACATATTTGTGCTTCATACAAACTTCAGGAGAGAGTTTGTAAATTACCAATAAAACAGGCCATGAACTATGTGTGCTACTGGGTGTTCGGTATGGATTCATTCCATCTGTGCACAACCCTAGTCTGAGATTTCTTATTTCATTTCCAAATGTAGAATACTGCGCATCAATTTTCTTCCATTGTGGACAATCACCTGGATGACGTATTTTTCCATCACATACCCGCTCTTCAGCATGCCATCTTAACCATTTTGCATCATGTGAATTAGCAAATAAACGTTTGAAACGATTAATTATAGGAAGATACCAAAATACCTTTGAAGGGAGCTTTGTAATCTCTACATCACCCTGTGATTTTTCTTTCACCATATACCGTGATGTCCCACATTTTGGACACTCCGACAGAAATTCATATTCCTTCCTATATATAATGCAGACATTCGGACAGGCATGTATTTTCTTGTATCCCAATCCCATCAGGCATAATATTTTCTTGGCTTTGTAATGTGAATCTGGAAGATCGTTATCTTTTGGAAGAATGTCTTTCATCAATTGTAGCAGCTCTGTAAAACTTATATCACTCCATCCATGCTTCACCTTCAGGATAATCAATCTTAACACCGCCGACAAAACTGTAAAATCTGTACAACTGGGATATAATGGTTTTTCAGCATCACCATATAGACGTGAAACTGTCGGTTTTATCTCAATTTGTTCTGCTACAATATCGCGAATCATTTCTTCAATTCCATCAGAGTTACCATCTTGCGAATCATCATCATCAGTGACATTCTGTCCAGTTTCACCATGCCAAATCCAAGGGCTGTAACTCGGATTAAAACCATGATATATCAGATGATCTTTTATCTCTCTACTTTTCAACTTCTTCATATTCAAACATTTCAGGCATGGACAGAAAAAAATGTCACTACTTGGAACATTTCGTTTTGCAAATTCCAAAAAGGCATCAACACCTTCCTCAAATTCATTGCTCATTCGATGTGCCGTAATCCAACTTCGAATCATTATTACCTATAACAAATATCAACAAAAAATATATATTTTTAAGATAAGACAAATACATGTTTATATGAAAAAAATCATAATTTGAATGTAAAACAATTTAAAATATAAAACAAATCTATAGGTATTTAAAAAAATATGCTTGAATATTATTTTTAAAACAAAATATAGTTAGATATAACAGTTTTAAATTTCATTGAATCAAAGAAAACCATGGCGCCTAATGATTCTCCAAATAAAATATACATCAATAAAACATAAACAAAATGATTTTTATCTGTAATAAGTGAATATGATCAGATGATACACATTTATAATAATCTCATGCCAATATACTAATAAACTTGTTAAAATATAGGAATACCTAATGGAGCATATAACATGTGTTATTCATGCTTGTTGTTCAATCATTATGATCTAAAGTACTCAACACTTTCAAGTGCCAAAATATTGAAAGTAGTAGTAGTTTTCATAAGTACCCAACACCAAATAGCTATACATCGTAAGTGTCATGTTAGAAATATGAATATAGACCATTTGTTTTATGTTTAATAATATTGTCATATTATCTGATCATTCTGATTATATATTAGAATTACTATATCCTTTTGATCCGATATATAATCTAAGGACATTAATATTTCTTTAGAAAAAGTAATGTTAATATCATGGTAATGTAAAAAAAAGTATATGTCGAACTATATATATGTAATAACAATAAAAAAATACATATGTGTTTGGCCTGGGTTTCACACATAAAACAACTCATCTCACAGATTAAATTTTTGAATCATCCTACATAATACTTATTTTTATAACTTAGGGAATGAAAATAATAAAAGTTTTGATTTACGATACTCATTATGGGTAAACATGATATATATAAATATAATATCTAATCTCATAAAAAGGTATCCATGGGGGTATAAGAGAATACACAAAGCACATGATCAAAAAGATAAGTGAAACAGTTCTATATAATCATAGATCATAAAACCTGAGTCCAAGTATAACAATTTTAGCATAACATAAGACATGATTTATATGATAGTGGGAACATGATTTAAAAAACCTTATTCACAAGATCACAACATTGGTATGTGGAATAACATAAGAGTGTGGCACAAACATAATCATATAAGTCATAACATATTTCAAGGGAAAACATAGTTTCATTCACCTCATATTGGGATATGTTAATCACCTTTCCTATAATTTATTATAATATTTCTTACGAGACACATCACATAACACATTGGACATGGTATAACCATCTATATCCCATATTGATCTATGATATATAATGCATTGTCGAATGCATTAGAAGGATATTATGGACCCAAATGTCACATAATGACTAACCATATATATGGGTGAATCGTGATCATCAAATCATTTATATCACTTTTGTAGATCAATTAACTAACAAAAATGAAATGGGGGTCATAATTGTTTTTACAAAACATAATAATTATTAATACATAAAAATGTTTTTGGATGGTAAGATAAGATAATATACCTAATTCAATCTAATTATCGTTAAATTATTTCTACCTAGATAGAAAAGACCTTTATAAAAAATATAATTTAACTTGAGAATGAAAAGAAAGTACCCTTTACCTTTTTTATAATGAAAAATCTGAAAAGGATGATAATAATATTTAGGTATTATAATTTTTTTATGAATTATTAATAATAAAAGAAATCACCTCACTTGGTTTTGTTGAAAATCGGACATACCATCGTATTCAAGAAATCAGATACACTTTGCATGAAAAGGTCCATCATTTTTAGGAGATGACTGAAAGAAGAAATGTATTATCAGACTCACCATGAGTCCAGAATGAAATATTTGATTGTAATAGGTATGAATTGATATTTTTATGAATGCAGATGAAAACAGATGATGGTTTTCTGATCTAGGAGTTCTAAAAATCATAATTTTTTGAAAAAAAATTATGATGTAAGAATGTTGAATGAAATTTTAAGGATAGGTATTACCGATTGTACCTAGTCCAATTTCATTCATGAAAATAATTTTATGGACAATCATATTGAAAATATGATTTTAAGAAAATAAGTACTACCAATCTTCATCCAAAAAGACACATTCCAGCTAAGTAGGAAATAATAATGTTGCTGGAAGAATGGAACGTTACAATACCACCCATTATTTTTCAGAATGAAAATCTAGAATAAGAGTTAAAAATAGTCTTATCCAAAATACACCTGCTTGAATGTTGTGAGTTTAATGTTGCGAGTTGAATGTTGCGAGTTGAATGGACAAATAACAAAAAATTCCATGAGATTCAAAAACGAACGAAAAGCACATCAAGAATCGAAACAAAAACGAACGAAATAAATTCGTGGAAGGCTTACTTGAATATTGTGAGTTGAGATGATAGATCCGAGAGGAGTGAAGAAGATAAACAATGAAGCCAAAATGAGTTTAACGCAGGTCGATCGACGAGCCGATTAGGGTTTACCGCGTGAGAGAGAGACGAGCCGGCGGACTTTCAATCGAAAAATCGTAAATGACAGTCCACGGGCTTTAATTTTTTTAAATGTTTTATAACGTCGGTTATTATATAACCGACGTTATAAACTATTTTTTAACTTTATAACTTCGGTTATCTTAAAACCGACATAAAAAAGCTCCCGCGCTTTGGTTTTTTACGTCGGTTATTTTATAACCGACGTAAAAAATGAGATATCTACGGGTTTTTTACGTCGATTATAAGATAACCGACGTAAAAAACCAATGCGTGGGGGGTTTTTTACGTCGGTTTCCAAATAACCAACGTAAAAAAACCCGATATCTACGCATTTTTTACGTCGGTTATCAAATAACCGACGTAAAAAACCAAATCCCCGGGGGGTTTTTTACGTCGGTTATAAAATAACCGATGTAAAAAACCCCGCGCTTTGGTTTTTTACGTCAGTTATTTGATAACCGACGTAAAAAACACGTCGATATCAGGTTTTTTACGTCGGTTTCCAACTAACCGACGTAAAAAACCCCCCCGGGCTTTGGTTTTTTACGTCGGTTATAAAATAACCGACGTAAAAACCCAACATGCGCGATTTGTAACGTCGGTTATTAAAATAATCGACGTGAAAAATCTACTCGCCGCATTTTTACGTCGGTTATATATATCCGACGTAAAAAATGGTGACGTAAAAAATGATTTCTGAACTAGTGTAAATACTGACAGGGCCCCTAAAATATACAACACAACATATATTTGAGTATATTTTCAAAGTAGTAACACTAAAAATACACATGTAATTAAATTCATTCTCTAATAACCAGGACACCATGATAATCAAATGTATCGACTTCATTTAAAATCAGTGAATTATAATAATCATACCATAAGTTTATACCATTGATGTTCACTGGAATTCAAATCATTTCACTAATAAGAGGACAACATTTGAATCATAGGAGGAGCAAAAATTATTTATCTCACTCTAGAAATAACCAAATCATAGGTACCATGAGATTCAACCTCAAACACCTAGAATTCAAGACCACCCCTTAGGGATAACCATTACATGTACTTATTGCATCTATATCATGAAATAGATATTTTAGCACCCCCAATTTTAGGTATGTAACCCTTTATTTATGCCTTTCATGTATGGAAATTGGTTGGGTAATTTTTTGAAGGGTTTGAAATGTTTTTGGAAGGTTTTGGGGGATTTTATAATGGATAATAATTTAATCACATTTAGCGAAAATCATGCAACACTTGCAGGAAACCATACACAATGTGATAGGGGTTAGGGATAAGACACACAGTTGGCACACAATTTTCTAAACCGTATGACCGCCCCAGTCTATTCATGCAACATGGGATAGTGAGGTTTTGAACGGTTGGTGCACGATTTGTGTAACCATGTAGACCAACCAATCAAGGAACCCTCTTTAGGCAGTATCAGGCGCATGGTTAGCGCACAGTTTTCCTAACCGTGCATAGTTTAAAAGTGGGTTTTAAAAAATAGAGCTCATTCGTTCTTAACCCTAAACACCCCATTTGAGCCCCATTTCAACCCTCACTCATTATTTCATTATCTCCAAGGATAGGAAACATATCTCCATAATTTTGTAAGTATTTAGAATGGTCTTCTTGGTGGTTTGAAGCTATATATTCCTTGGTAAGTCTTCTTTGTGGCAGTTTTCTTGGTTTTTCTTAGATCTACTTGTCTCTCTCTCCCGGTTTCTTAGATATAATCCTGTTGCAAATAGATCTAGGGTTTTTAATGCCAATCATGGTTATATTTTTTATTTTTTATGTTATTGGAATGGATATAATGTATATTTTTGGAGTTTTTACCTAGATTTAGTGAGTGTTTGTGTTGTTGGTCATTTTTGCCAAAACCCTAAAGGCAGGTGTCACTCTTGACTCCTCTTGTAAGAACTAGATGAATTTTATTTAAAATTAATTTTTTTTTCTTGAAATTGGTTTTGAAATTTATTTGAAAATATTGTTTGAAACCTCTTTAGTGTTGTTTTATGGGTTTGGGGGGAAATGTGATGTTGTTGTGTAATATGCTTTGTTGTTGGATTTTAAAATGATTATTTTAAAATCGGTTGCTTGGTTTGATTTATATAAAGGGTTATGAGAATGGTTTTCAAAAAAAAATTTGTCTTATTGAAATTATGTTTGGAATAGATGGGTGAAATGGGTTTTGGCATAATTGTTGGAAATGTTGTTTGTCTTAAATGGTAGTTTTTGTTTGGAAATTATGGGGTAGCATGGTTTTAGAAAATATATTGGTTGATATGATTTTGGTAAATATTGATTTTATGTTTGTTGGATTAAGTGGTTAATCATGAGTTGGATTGGATAGATAGTGGGCATGAAGTACCACCATCAAAGGGTTGGAATGTGGTCATTAATTACCACAATAAAAAGGGGGTGGTGTTTGGATGTGAAGTTACACCATCAATGGTAACACCAACCTTGGGTGGTTGTGTTGGGTTGTGTGTGTGATGAAGTGTATGTATTGGGTCATGTGAAATGAAATGGTTTATGTAAATATGGAATGATAAAAATGGTTAATGAATTATTTATTTCTTTCCTTGAAAATGTGTTTGTCTGGGTAAGCTATTTTTTAAGGATGTGTTTGGATTTTTGGAAATTATTGAACTGATTAATGGTTTAACTTTCTCTATCCTATTGGTGTGAGTAGGGAATTCATTTGGGGAAATCCTGCTTATTTTCATTACTCACCCCCTACTTTGGCAATTTGGTGCTTTTGTAGATGTTGTATTCCGAGACACTGGTAAAGGTAAAGCATCTCATTTATTTAGTGGTTCATCATGATACTTTGGAGTTCTTGTGGTGTTGGAGCATGGATCTTGGTGTGGAGATATGGAGATTTATCTTAGAGTCCTTGAGTTTTTTCATTTAGGTTTTCCACTTCGGTACTCTCATTCTGGTTATTTTTTTTGGTCATGGTGGTATGTCGGTATTGTTGAATTGTATTACATTGTTATCAAGAATCATATAGTTCAAGAAACATAGAAGATATTGGAGATGAGTCTCAAGCAACAAAATTCAATAATAACTATTCAGGAGATGAAGTTGGTGAGGATCATAGTTTTCTCCTTAAACCATTTTAAATTACCACATATTAATTTAAATTTTCAAATATCATCTCAAAATGCTAAAATGTCCCTAACACTACCATGATAACATTTAATCATACCCAATGAGGTTCACCGACTCTAATATATGTTAATATTCCTTTTCCCTCACTTGTATCTCAAATATAAGATATTTATATCCACTGAGGTTCATATATAGGGTGTGACTATAAAAATAGACAAGTAAATACTAACAGGGCCCCTAAAATATAAAACACAACATATATTTGAGTATATGTTCAAATTAGTAACACTTAAAATACACATGTAAATAAATTCATTTTGTACTAACTAGGACACCATGATAATCAAATGTATCGACTTCATTTAATATAAATGAATTATACTAATCATACCATAAGTTTATTCCAATGTTGTTCACTGGAATTCAAATAATTTCACTAATAAGAGTTTAACATTTGAATCATAGGAGGAGAAAAATTTATTTATCTACCTATATAATTAGCCACATCATAGGTACCATGAGATTCAACCTCAGACACCTAGCATCTAAGACCATCCCTCTGGGATAACCATCGCGTGTACTTATTGCATATAAATCATGAAATAGATATTGTAGCACCCCCGGTTTGAGATATTTAACCCTTTATTTATGAATTTTATGTATGGAAATTGATTGGGTAATTTTTTGAAGAGTTTTAAAGGTTTTTAGAAGGTTTTAGGGGATTTTTTAAGGGTGAAAATTTTAATCACAGTTAGTGAAAACCATGCAACACTTAAAGTAAACCATGTACCATGTGACAATGGCTAGGGAGAAGGCATACAGTTGGTGTATAGATTTAAAAATTGTGTGACCTACCCAGTCTAGTCGTGTAACATGGTACAATGGGATTCTGCATGGTTAGTGCACGGTTTGTATTACCATGTGGTCCAACCAAGCGAGGAACCCTCCTGAGGCAATAGTAGGCGCATGGTTAATGCACGGTTTTCCTAACCCTTCATTATTTAAAAGTGGGTTTTAAAAAATAGACCTTGTGATTTTTTAACCCTAAACATTCCATTTGAGCCCCATTTCAACCCTAGATCATTATTTCCTTCTCTCCAAGGATATAGAATCTATCCCCATCATTTTTTAATAATTTCAAAGGGCTTTCTTGGTGGTTTGAAGGTAGATATTCTTTGGTAAGTCTCCTTTGTGGTAGTTTTCTTTTTTTCTTAGATCTACTTGTATCTCTCTTATGGTTTCTTAGATCAAATCCTGTTTCAAATAGATCTAGGGTTTTTAATTCCAATCATTGTTATGTTTTTCCTTGTTGATGTTATGGGAATGGATATAAGGAATATTTTTTGATTTTTCACCCAGATTTGGTGGGCGTTTGTGTCGTTGTTCATTTTTTCCAAAACCCTAGAGGTAGGTGGCCTCAATCTTGACTCCTCTTGTTAGAACTAGAAGAATTTGATTTAAAATTAATTTTTTTTATTGAAATTGGTTTTGAAATTGATGTGAAAATCTTGTGTGAAACCTCTTTAGTGTTGTTTTATGGGTTTTGGGGGAAATGTGATGTTGTTGTGTAATATTCTTCTTTGTTAGATTTTAAAATGATGATTTTAAAATCGGTTTCTTGGTTTGATTTATGTAAATGGGTTATGAAAATGGTTTTCAATAAAAATTTTGTTTTATTGAAATTATTTTTGGCATAAATGGGTGAAATGGGTTTTGGAATAATTTTTGGAAATGTTTTATGGATTAAAAGGTTGTTTTGGTTTGGAAATTTTTGGGTAGCATGGTTTTGAAAAATATATTGGTTGATAAGATTTTGGTAAATATTTATTTTATAGCCGTTGAATTAAGTGGTTAATGATGAGTTGGATGGGATAGATAGTGTTCATGAAGTACCACCATCAAAGGGTTGTAATGTGTTCATGAAGTACCACAATAAAAAGGGTATGTGGTTTGGATTTGAAGTTACACTGTCATCGGTAACACCAAAATTGGGTGGTTGTGTTGGGTGTGTGTGTGATGAGGTGTATGTATTGGTTCATGTGAAATGAAATGGTTTATGCCAATATGGAATGGGAAAAATGGTTAATGAGTTTTTTATTTCTTTCCTTGAAAATTTGTTAGTTTGGGTAAACTGTTTTGGTAAGGATATGTTTGGTTTTTTTGAAATTATTGAACTGATTAATGGTTTATATAAATTGTTTTATATAAATGTTCTAACTTGATCTATGATAGTGGCATGAGTAGGGAATTAATTTGGGGAAAGCCTGTTGATTTTCATTACTCACCCCCTACTTTGGAATTTTGGTGCTTTTGTAGATATTTTATTTTGAGACACAGGTAAAGGTAAATCATATCATTTATTTAGTGGTTCATCATGATGCTTGGGAGGACTTGTGGTGTTGGATCATGGATATTTTTGTGGAGTTATGGAGATTTATCTTGGAGTAATTGAGTTTTTTTTTCAAGGTCTTCTACTTTGGTACTCTGATTCTGGTTATGTTGTTTGGTTATGGTGGTCTGTTGGTATTTTTAAATTATATTAAATTGTTATCATGCATCATATTGTAACGTTGGTTGTGGTTTGTTTTCTTGTGTTTCTTTATTTTGTAAAAGGGAAAATCATCCCCAAATTATTCATGAATCCCTCATAATTTATTTCCAACCTTTGGATCCTTGGGAATGTCGCTTAAGGCCAACTAGAATCTCCACCTCGACTCAAGCCGATGAGGAGGGGTGATACATTACAAGTGGTATCGGTTTGTTGGGTCCTTTGGCATCCGTTGTCGATCTTGGAGTTGGAATTCATTCTCAGTTTATTATTTGAGTTGGGATAGTAGAAAGGAGTATGATTGTTGGGACTTGAAATGTATATCATAAAAAGATGTATCTAACCTTTTTATTATGAACTTTAAGTTACCAGGTAGTTGGGAACATAAGTGTTTTGGAGACACTTATAGGAGTGTAATATCATTGTAGTGGGTTTAGACAATGAGAAGAGCATGACATTCATGGTATAAATGACTTCCCACTAGGATTTAATATCTCATTTGGAGTAATTATTTATGTTTTGATATCAATTTGTTAATTTTTGAAAAATCTAGAAAGTGTTTTCAAATGTGTGATTTGGAAAAGAGAATGGTTCTGGAATTTTAAAAATGGGTCGATTTTCAAAACATGGTGGATGTTTTTTCACAAATTATTGAACATGGTAAATGTTGGATTTTGTAAATCATGTTTATGATCATTGAAATGTGATATAATTTGAAATTGTTAATACTTCCATTTCTAGAGAGTGAGAATTATGGTGTTTCTCATGTGAACAGAGAATGGAACCCAGTAGGCATCGTAGAAACCAACTAGAGGAAGCCACTAAAAATGTGGTTGCACCTGAGCCCCAGGTGAACCAGTAGCTAGTATAGAGCATAGTGAAAGATTTTGAATCTCTTTATAGTGGGAATAAAAGATATGAACCAAGGAATGTGGACCATTTGGTTCAGTTTAAGAAGAAAAATCTACCCATCTTTTGGGGTGATTCAAAACTAGAAACGGTGGAGGCGTGCTAAATAGGATGAATCAAATCTTTGATTTCCTAGGAACACTGATGGAGTTCAAAGTCAAGTTAGTGATGTAAATGTTGGAAGATCTTCCATATTCGTGGTGTGAGTTAGCAATCTAAGCTAAATTGGACCAAGGTATGGCATGGGAGGATTTCAAGGAATTGTTCAACAAATAATTCTATCCTCACATGTTTAGAATTTAAAGAATGATGGTTTTCTTTAGCTTGAAGCAGTAGAACCTTTTTATGATATAATATGTGGCTAAATTCATGAATTTAGTCTAGTTTTCACCTAATATTACTCCTAGTTAATCTTTGAAGATGCACATTTTTTAATCTGGGATGAGGTAGGAAATTTGTTTGAATATTACGGTAATATATATAACATATTGTACGGATATGGTCAATAGGGAAACCATGGATGAAAGGGAAATCTTAGGGGTTATGGGTGAAGTAGATATTGTGATACCTATAGGAAATGGTGGAAACTATATTGTGGGGAGCAATTGGAATAGGGACACTTATTTCCAAGGTGGGATTATGGCTTGGAATCTGATGGAAGGATCAGTGAATCTTTCTAAAAATCCTAAGAGCAAGTATGGATATTTCCAATGTGGTGCTCTAAGACAAATGAAGTGAGAATGTACATCACCACCTAGATCATGCCATAATTGTAATCAGACGGGGAATCTTTAGTGTTATTATCTCCATGCTATAAGGTCAGGTTTTCATGACACTTCTCAAGGTTCACATCCGTCTTTTGCCTCAATGGGATGAGGACAGCAGAATAACCCTCATCAGTAGAACAAATTTAGTCATGGTGATTCCAGGAATACCATTACTCCTTAGCATGGGAAATTTCAGTTGGGGAATAAAGATAAAAGTGTGGTGAGTAAGCAGGTATTTGGAGCTGAGCGGGTTATTGTGAATGGCCAACTTGTACCATAGATGGTGATAGGTACAATTCTTTTGAATTCTACCCCTATGCAAGCATTGTTTGATACAGGTGCATCTCATATTTCATTTCTTATCATGTTGTTGATTTGTTGGGTCTAAATGTGGTAATGATTTCTTTTGTTTTGAAACTTCAAACTCCTCTGGATCAAAGAAAGTGTCAAGCCTTTCTGTGTAGAGCTTGTTGTATAGCTCTCTGGTGACCGGTTTAGGGTTGACCTGGGTTGGTTCATGGCAGCCTAATTGGCCTAATTTCCCTAAATAACCTAAATTTTTCAAAATGGACTAAATTGGCCTAAATGGCATAATTGTATGAAATGACCTAAATGGACTAATTGGCCTAAATGGCATAATTAAACTAATTAGACTAATTGGCCTAATTGGACTAAATGGACTAAATGGCCTAAATGGCCTAAATTGGCCTAAATGTCCTAAATGGCCTAATTGGGCTAAATGGACTGAATGAACTAAATGGTCGAAATTGACATAATGGACTAATTAGCCTAAATGGACTAAATTGGACTAAATTGACTAATTGGCCTAATGACCTAAATTTGCTAATTGGCATAATTGACCTAATTAGCCTAAATGTCCCAAATAGTCCTAAATGACCTAAATGGATTAATTGACCTAAATGGCCTAAATGGACAAAATTTGACTAAATGGATTAATTGGCCTAAATGGCCTAATTATCCTAATTGAACTAAATGGCCAAAATTGGCCTAAATGCCCAAAATGATATAATTGGCCTATTGGTCTAAATGGATTAATTGGCCTAAATAGTCTAAATTGACTAATTTTCCTAATTAGCATAAATGGGCTAAATGGAAAAAATTATCCTAAATGGCCTAAATTGGCCTAATTGGTCTAAATGGCCTAAATGGATTAATTGGCCTAAATGTAGTAAATGGACTAATTGGTCTAGTTGGCCTAAATGGACTAATTTTCCTAAATGGCCTAAATTGGCACAATTGGAATAATTGGTCTAAATGACCTAAATTGGTCTAAATGGCCTAAATGACCTAACTGGTCTAATTGTCCTAAATGGACTAATTTTCTAAGTGGTGTAAATGGTATAATTGGTATAATTGACATGAATGGCCTAAATGACCTAAATTGGCCTAAATGGCCTAAATTGCCTAATTGGCCTAATTGGACTAATTAGACTAATTGGCCTAATTGGTCTAAATGACCTAAATTGACCTAATTGGACTAAATTTTCCTAAATGGAATAAATGGCCAAAATGGGCCTAATTGGCCTAATTGGTCCAAATGGTCTAAATTGGCCTAAATTGCATAAATTGCATTATTGGCTTAATTGGCCTAATTGGCCTAAATGGCCTAAATTGTCCTAAATGGAATAAATGGTCTAATTGGCCTAAATGACCTCAATTATCCTAATTGTCCTAATTCACCTAAATTTCCTAAATTGTCTAATTGGTCTAATTTTCCTAATTGGCCTAATCAGCCTAAATTGGCCAAATCGGCTTAAATGTCCTAATCGGCCCAATTGGCCTAAATATCCTAATTGGCCTAAATGGTCTAATTGGATGAATTAGATTAAATGGTCTAAATTAGCCTAAATAACCTAAATGATCTAAATTGGCCTAAATGGCCGAATTGGCCTAAATGGCCTAAATTGTCTAATTGGCCTAATTGGCCTAATTGGTCTAAATGACCTAAATGGCATAAATGGCCTAAATGGACTAAATGAACTAAATGACCTAATTGCCTAATTGGACTAAATTTCCCAAATGGCCTAAATTGGACTAAATGGTCTAATTGTCCTAATTAGCATAAATGGATTAATTGGCCTAAGAGCCCTAATTGACTTAATTGGCCTAAATGGCCTAAATAAAATAATTGGAATAATTAGACTAATTAGGATAAATGTTATAAATTATCCTAAATGGCCTAAATTGGCCTAATTGGCCTAATTGGTCTAAATGGCCTAAATTTGTTTAAATGGTCTAAATGGACTAATTGGCCTAAAGGACCTAAATGGCCTAATTGATATAATTGGCCTAAATGGCCTAAATGACCAAATTTTTCTAAATTGACCTAAATGGAATAAATTGGCCAAAATGGACTAAACTAGCCTAAATGGACTAAATTGACCTAAATGGCCTAATTTTCCTAATTGGCCTGAATTGGCCTGAATTGCCTAATTGGCCTAATTTGTGTAATTTTACTAATTAGTCTAAATGATCTAAATCAGCGTAAATGGCCTAATTTTCCTAAATTTCCTAAATTGTCTAATTGACCTAATTGGCCTAATTGGCCTAAATGGCTTAAATTTACCTTAATGGACAAAATGGAAAAAATTGACCTAATTGGCCTAATTGGCCTAAATTTCCTAAATTGCATCATTGGCCTAATTGGCCTAAATGGTCTAAATTGGCCTAATCAGCTTAAATGGACTAATCATCCTAATTGGTCTAAATTACCTAAATTAGCTAAATGTCATAATTGGCATAATTAGCCTAAATGGTCTAAATTGGCCTAAATAGCCTAAATGATAAAAATTGGCCTAAATGGACTAATTAGCCTAAATGAACTAAATTGGACTAAATAGACCAAATGAACTAAATTTCCTAGTTGGCCTAATTATACTAATTGGACTAATTGACTTAATTGGCCTAAATTAGACTAAATGGCCAAAATATTCTAATGGGCCTAAATGGTATAAAGGTCCTAAATTGGCCCAATTGGTCTGAATTGGTCCCATTGGCCTCATTGGACTAAATGGCCTAAATTGGATTAAATGACCTAAATGGCCTAATTGGCCTAAATGGCCTCAATGGCATAATTGGCCTAATTGGACTAAATGATCAAAATTGGCCTCAATGGCCTAATGGGCCTAAGGGTCGAATGAGCCTAAGTGGCCTAATGGGTCTAATGGGATAAAGTGGCCTAATGGGCCTAATGGGACTAATGGGCCTAATGGGTCTAATGGGATTAAGTGACCAAATAGGACTAATGGGCCTAAGTGGCCTAATCGGACTCATGGGACAATTGGGCTTAAGTGGCCAAATGGGTCTAATGGGTCTAATGGGCTTAATGGGTCTAATGGTTCCACTAGACCAAAGTGAGCTAATGGGCCTAAATGGCCTTATAAGTGGCCTAATGGTCCGAGTGGGCCTATTGGGCCTAAGTGGCCTAATGGGCCTAAGTGTCCTAATGGTCCCATTAAGTCCAATTCGGTCTAATGGGCCTAGCAGGCTTAATGGGTTGAATGGACCAGTTGGGCCTAAGTGGTCTGATGGGCCTAATGGACCAAATGGACCTTTTGGGCCTATTGGGAATAAGTATCCTAATGGGACTAAGTGTCCTAATGGTCCCATTATGGTCAATTCAACCTAATAGGCTGAATGGACGAATTGACCTAATGGACCTAATGGTCCCAATGGGCCTAATGGGTCTAAGGGGCCTAATGGGCCTATGTGGATGAATGGGCCTAAGTGATCTAAGTGTCCTAATGGGCCTAATGGGCCTAAATGGCCTAAAGGGCCTAAGGGGACCAATGGGCCTAATGGGTTTAAGCGGCCTAATGGGCATAAGTGGCCTAATGGACCTAAGTGGCCTAAGTGACCTAATAGGTCTAATCGAACTATTGGTCCTAAGTGACCTAATGGGACCAATGGCCTAAATGGCCTAATGGGCCTAAGGGGCCCAATGTTCCCAATAGTTCTAATGGGTCTAAGGGGCCTAATGGTCTTAAGTGTATTAATGGGCCTAAGTAGCCTAAGTGACCTAATAGGCCTAATGGGCTGATTAGTCCGATTATGCCTAATGGTCCCATTATGGCCAATTCGACCTAATGGCCTAATTGTCCTAATGGGCATAATGGGTCTAAGGGGCCTAATGGGGATAAGTGGCCTAATTGGGATATTGGGCCTATTGGGCCTAAGTGGTCTAATGGGGTTAATGGGTATGATGGGCCTAATGGGCCCATTATGGATAATTCGGCCTAATGGGTCTAATGGGCCTAAGTGGCCAAATGGGTCGAAGTGGAGCAAGTTGGCTAATGGGACGAATGGGTCCAATGGCTCTAAGAGTCCTAAGTTGCCTAATGGGCCTAATGGGTCCAATGGGTCTATGTGGAATAATGTCCCAAAGTGGCCTAAGTTTCCTGATGGGTCTGATGGGCCTAATGGGTCCAGTGGGCCTAATAAGTCCAATGGGGCTAGGTGGCCTAATGAGAATAAGTTTCCTAAGTTGCCTAATGGGCCTAATGGGTCCAATGGGTCTAAGAGGTTGAATAATCATAAGTGGCCTAAGTTTCCTAATGAGCCTAATGGGCCTAATGGTCTAATGGGGCTAAGTGGCCTAATCGACCTAATGGGTATAATGGGACTAATGGGATGAATGGATTGAATGGGACTAAGTGGCCTAATGGGCCTAAGTGGAAGAATGGGATTAATGGGCCTAAGTGGCCTAATTGACTGAATGGGCCTAAGTGGCATAATGGGCCAAATAGGCCTAATGGGCTGAATGGGTCTAAGTGGCCTAAGTGGCTGAATGAGCTTAATCGACCGAATGGGCCTAATGGGCCTTATGGGCCTAAGTGGTTGTTGGGACTAATATGCCTAAGTGGCTGAATTGGCCTAATGGTCCAAATTGGCCTAATGTGGCATACTGGGCATAATGGGCCAAATGGAAGAATGCGCTCGAGTGGCATAATGGGCCTAATGGGTCAAATGGGCATAAGTATCCTAATTGTCCTAAGTGTCCTAATGGGCTTAGTAGACCTAAGTGGTCGAATGGGACTAATGGCTCTAATGCACCTAATTGGCCTAATGGGCGTAAGTGGCCTAATGGGCCTAAGTGGCCTAATGTGCCTAGTGCACCTAAGTGGTCGAATGGGCCTAATGTGCCTAATGGGAATAATGGGCCTAATGGGTCTAGTGGACCTGAGTGGCCTTATGGGCCTAATGGGTTGAATGGGCCTAATGGGCCTAATGGGCACAAGTGGCCTACTGGGAAAATGGGCCTAAGTGGCATAATGGGCCTAATGGGCCTAACTAGCCTAAGTGGCCTAATCGGCCTAATCGAACGTATGGGCCTAATGGACCCAAGTGAAATAATGGGCTGAGTAGGTCGAAGTGGTCAAATGTGCATGATGGTATTAATGGGTCGAAGTGGCCTAAGGGGCCTCATGGGCCTCATGGGCCCGAGTGTCCTAATGAGACTCATGGGCCTAAGTGGCCTCATGGGCCTAATGGCCCCAAGGGGCCTAAGTGGCCTAATGGGCCTAATGGGCTTAATGGGATTAACAGTCCTAGGTACCAAATGGACCAAATGGGACCAACTAGCCTATGGGGCCTAATGGGACTAAGTGGCCTAATGGGCCTAGGTGGCCTAATGGGCTTAATGGGCTTAATGGGTCTAGGGGCCTAATGGTTCTAATGGGCCTAAGTTGCTAGATGGGCCTAATTGGCATAAGTGGAATAATGGGCCTAGGTGGCCTAATGGGACAAAGTTTCCTAATCGAGCTAATGGGCTTAATGGGCCTAATGGGACTAATGGGCCTAAGTGGCCTAATGGTCCTAATGGGTCTAATGTGCCTAATGGGTCGAATGGGCCTAATTGGCCTAAGTGGCCTAATGGGCCTAATGGGCCAAAGTTTCCTAATCGCCTTAATGGGATTAATGGGTCTTATGGACCAATGGGCCAAATGGGACTAAGTGGCATATTGGGTTGAAGTGTCATAATTGTCCTAATGGGATTAATGTGCCTAGTGGGCCTAAGAGGCCTAATGGACCTAATGGGCCTTAGTGGCATAATCACCCTAATGTGCCTAATCGACCTAATGTGCCTAAGTGTCATAATGGGCTTAATGGGCTTAATGGTCCTAGGGGCCAAATGGGCCAAATGGCCCGAATGGGCCTAATGGGCCTAAGTGGTCTAATGGGTGTAAGTTGCCTAATCGAAATAATGGGCTTAATGGGCCTAATGTGCCTAAGTGGCATAATCGACCTAATGGGATTAATGGGCCCAGTGGGCCTAAGTGGATGAATGGGCCTAATGGGCCTAAGTAGCCCAATCGGTCTAAGTGGCCAAATAAGCCTAAGTGGTCGAATGAGCCTATTGGGCCTTAGTGGCCTAAGTGGACTAATGGGACGAATGGGCATAAGTGTTCTAATGACCCAATGAGCTTAAGTGGCCCAATGGGCCTAATGGGCCTAAGTTTCCTAATGTGCGTAATGAGCCTAAGGAGCCTAATGGGCCTAATAGGCCTAAGTTCCCTAATGGGCCTAATGGGCCTAAGTGGACTAATCCACCTAATGGGCCTAATGGGCCGAAGTGGCCTAATGGGCCTAATGGGCCTAAGTGGCCTAATAGACCTAGTGGGTCTAAGTGGCCAAATGGGCCTAATGAGCCCAAGTGGCGTAATGGGCCTAGTGGGCCTAATGAGCCGAAGTGGCTGAATGGGCCTAATGGGTCGAAGTGGCCTAATTGGATAAATGGTCCTAATGTGCTTAGTGAGCCTAATGGGCCTAAGTGGACTAATGGGCATAATGGGCCAAAGTGGCTTAAGTGGCCTAATGGGCCAAATAGGCCTAAGTGGCCTAATGGGCCAAATGAGCCTAAGTGACCTAATGGGCCAAATGTGCATAATGGGAATAATTGGCCTAAGTGACCTAATGTGACTAATTGGATTATTGCACCTAATGGTCCTAATGGTCCCAAGTAGCCTAATGGGCCTATTGGGTCGAAGTGCATAATGGGCCTAACGAACCTTATGGGACTCATGGGCCTAAGTGGCCTCATAGGACTTGTTGACCTAGGTTGCCTAATGGGATGAATGAGCCTAATGGATTTAAGGGGCCTAATGGGATAAATGGGATTAACGGGCCTTGGTTCCAAATGGGCCTAATGTGTTGAATGGACCTAATGGGTCGAATGGGCCTAATGAGCATAAGTGGCCTAATGGGCCTAATAAGCCTAAGTGGCCTAATGGGCCTAAGTGGCTTAATCGACCTAATGGGATTAATGGGATTAATGGGCCTAAGGTCATAATGGCCCTATGTGGCCTAATGGGCCTAAGGCGCCTAATGGACCTAAGGGGGATAATGGGCCTAAGTGACCTAATGGGCCTGGGTGGCCTAATGGGCTTAATGGGATTAACAGGCCTAGGGGCAAATAATAATAATGGGCCTAATTGGCCAAATAGGCCTAAGTGGTCGAATGGGTCCAATGGGCCTAAGTGGCCTGATGGGCCTAGGTAGCCTAATCGGCCTAATGGGATGGGCCAAATGGGCCTAAGTGGTCTAATGGGCCCAGGTGGCCTAATGGGCTTAATGGGCTTGACATGCCTAGGGCCCAAATGGGCATAATGGGTCGAATTGGCCTAAGTGGCCAAAGAAGCCTAAGTGATCGAATGGGCCAATGTTTCCTAATCGGCCTAATGGGATTAATAGGCTTAATGGAACTAATGGGCCTAAGTAACCTAATCGTCCGAATGAGCCTAATTTGCCTAATGGGCCTAATAAGCCTAATGGGCCTAAGGGGCCTAATGGACCAAAGCTGCCTAATCAGTCTAATGTGATTAATTGGCCTAATGGGCCTAATGGATCTAATGGGTCGAATGTTACTAAGTGACCTAACGGGCCTAAGTGGCCTAATCGACCTAATGGTCTTAATGGGCCTAGTGGAACTAAGTGGCCTAATGGGCCAAATGGACCTAATGGGCCTTAGTGTCCTAATAGGCCTAATGTGCCTAAGTGGCTTAATGGGTCTCAGTGGCCTAATGGGCTTAATGGGAATAACGGGCCTAAGGGCCAAATGGTCATAATGGGATGAATGGTCCTAATGAGTTGAATGGGCCTAATTAACCTAACTAGTCCAATGGGCCTAATGGGCCTAATGGGCCTAATGGGCCTAAGTGGCCTAATGGGTCTAAGTTCCATAATCGACCTACTGGGCTTAATGGGCCTAATGGGACTAATGGTCCTACGTGGACTAATGGGATGAATGGCCCCATCGGCCTAATGGAATTAATGGTCCAAGGGGGGATAATTGGTTGAATGGGGCTCAGTGGCCAAATTGGCCTAATGGGTCGAAGTTGCCGAAGTGGCCTAATGGGCCTAAGTGGACTAATGGCCCTAATGGGCCTAAGTGGCCTAATGGGCCTTAGTGGACTAATTATCCTAATGAGCCTAAGTAGCCTAATGGGCCTAATGGACTTAAGTGGACTAATAAGCCTAATGGGCCTAAGTGACCTAATGGGCCGAAGTGGCTGAATGGGCCTAATGGGCCTAATGGGTATAAGTGGACCAATGGGCCTGATTGGCCTGATGGGCCTCATGAGCCTCATGGTCCTAAGTGTCCAAATAAGCCAAATAGGGCTAAGTGGCCTGATGGGCCTGGTGGGCCTAGGTGGCCTAATGAGCCAAATGGGTCAAAGTGGCCAAATGGGCCTAATGAGCCTAATGGAGTGAAGTGGCCTAATGGGCCTGATGGGAATGATGGGAATGATGGGCCTAATGGGCCTAAGTGGCCTAATGAGCCGAATGGACCTAAGTGGCCTAATGGGCCTAATTATCTTGGTGGGCCGAATGGGCCAAATGGGTCTAAGTGGTTTAATGAGCCTAATGGGTGGAATAGGCCTAAGTGGCCTAATGATCTGAATTAGCATAAGTCGTGTAATGTTCCTAATGGACCCAAGTGGTCGAATGTGCCTAATGAGACTGATGGTCCTGATGGGCCTGATGGGCCCAATGGGATTAATGGGCCTTAGTGGATTCATGGGCTTGATGCCTTAATGGGCCTCATGGGCCTAAGTGGACGAATGGGCCTAATGGGACTTAGTGTCCTAATGGGCCTAATGTAGTTTTGAGCCTAAGTAGCCTAATGTGTCTAATGGTCCTCAGTGGATTAGTGATCCTAGTGGGCCTAAGTGGACTAATGAGCTGAATTGACCTAAGTGGTCTAATGGGCCTAATAGGCCTAATGGGCCTAAGTGGCCTAATGGGTGTGATGGGCCTGAGTGGCCTCATGGTCCCAATGGGCCTAATGGGCCTAAGTGGCCTAAGTAGCTGAATGGTCCAATGGGCCTAAGCGGTTTAATGGGCATGATGGGCTTGATGGGTCTAATGGGCCTAAGTGTCCTAATGGATCAAATGGGCCTAAGTGGACTAATGGGTCGGATGGCCCTGATGGGCCTAATGGGCCTAATGGGCCTCACTAGTCTAAGTGGTGCAATGGGCCTCATGGGCCTTAGTGTTATAATGGGCTGATTGAGCCTAATGGGCCTAAGGGGCCTAATGGGCCTGATTTGCCTAATGGGGCTCAGTGGCTGAATGTGCCTAATGAGCATAATGGGCCTGGTAGGCCCAATGGGCATAATGGGCCTAAGTGGCCCAATGGGACTAATGGGACTAAGTGTCCTAATGGACCTAATTGACATAATGGGCCTAAGTGGCCAAATGGTACTGATGGGCCTAATGGGGCGAATGTTCTTAAGTGGCTTAAGTGGCCTAATGGGCATAATGGGCCTAAGTGGCCTAATGGGTCTAAGTGGCCTAATGGGCCTGATGGGCCTAATGGGCCGAATGGGCCTCAATGGAATAATGGGAATCATGGTCTTGATAAGCCCAAAGGGAATAATGGGCCTAATGGGAAGAATGGGCTTAAATGGCTTAATGGTCCTAATGAGCCGAAGTGGCTGAATGGGCCTAATGGGCCTAAGTGGCTGAATGGGTCTAAAGGAACTAAGTGGAAAATGGGCATAATGGGACTAAGTAACCTAATGGTCCTAAGTGGCCACATGGTCCTAATGGGCCTAAGTGGATGGATGGACCTAATGGGACTCATGGGACCAATGGGCTTTAGGGGCCTAAGTAACAGTCCTAGTGGGCCTAATGAGACTAAGTCACCTAATGGACCTAATGGGTTTAAGTTGCCTAATGGGATGAATGGACCTAATGTGACTAGTGGAAATAAGTCGACAGTGGGCCGAATGGGCCTAAGTGGCATAAGTGGCCTAAGTGGCCCAATCATCCTAATCGAACAATTGTGGCCAATGGGCCTAAGTGGCCTAATGGCCAAATCGGCCAAGTTGGCTGAATGGGCTTATGTGGCCCATTGGGACTAACTTGACTGGGTGGTCAAATGGGCCGAATGGGTCTGATAGGCCTAAGTGGCTGACCTAATGGTCCGGATAGGCCTAAGTGTCCTAATGGGCCTAATGGGCCTCATGGACCTAAGTGGCCCTCATGGGCCTATCGACCTAAGTGGCCTAATGATATGAATGGGAATAAGTGGAAAAATGGTCATAATGGGCCCAAGGGTCTTAATGGGCCTAATGGGCCTGATTTTCTTAACAGTCCTAGGTGCCCAATGGGTTGAATGGGCTTAATGGGCTTAATGGGCCTAATGGGATGAATGGGCCCAATGGACCAAAGTGGACTAATGGACCTAAATGGCCTAAGTGGCCTAATTGACTTAATGAGATTAATGGTCCTAATGGGCCTAATGGGATTAATAGGCCTAAGTGACATAATGGGCCTAAGTGGCATAATGGGCCTAAGTGGCCTAATAGGATTGGGTGGCCTAATGAGCATAATGGACTTAATGGGCCTAGGGGAAAAGTGGTCCTAATGGGATGAATGGACCTCAGTGGCATAATGGGCCTAAGAAACCTAATGGGCCTAAGTGGCCTAAATGGAATAATGGTCATAGTGGGTATAAAGGACCTAATGGGCCTAATGACATAAGTTGTCTAATGGGCCTTGGTGGCCTAATGGGAATAATGGTCTTAACGAGCTCAGGGTCCAAATGGGCCTAATTGGCCTTAGTGGCCTAATGGGCCTAATGGGTCGAAGTTGCCTAATGGGACAAAGTTGCCTAATCGACCTAATGGGCATAATGGGCCCAATGGACTCAATTGGCCAAATGGACCTAAGTGGCCTAATGGGACTAATGGTCCGAATGAGCCTATTGGCCCAAGTGGACTAATGGGCCAAAGTTGCCTAATCGGCCTAATGGGATTAAGGGGACTAATGGGCCTAAGTGGCCTAAGTGGCTTAATGGGCCTAATTGGCCAAATCGGACTAATGGGCTAAGTAGCCTAAGTGGCCTAATGGGCCTTAGTCGGCTAATCAGCCTAATGAGTCTAAGTGGCATAATGGGCCTAAGTGTCCAAATGAGCTTAATGATCTTAATGGTCCTAGGGGTCTAATGGGCCTAATGGGATGAATGGGCCTAATTATCCTAAGTGGCCTAATGCACCTATTGGGCCTAAGTGGACAAATGGGCCTAAGTTGCCTAATCGTTCTAATGGGATTAATGGGACTAAGGGGCCTAATGGGACTAATAGTCCTATTGTGCCTAATGGGACTAAGTGCACTAATGAGCTTAAGTGGCCTAATAAGCCTAATGGGTTTAATGGTCCTAGTGGTCCAAGGTTCCCTAATGGGCCTAAGTGGCTTGATCGGCCTAATGGGCCTAAGTGGAAAAATAGGCCTAAGTGGCCCAATGGGTATAATGGGCCTAAGTGGACCAATTGGCTTAAAGGGCCAAAGTGGCCTAATGGACTGAAGTGGATGAATGGGCCTAAGTGGCCTAATGGGGCTAATGGGCCTAAGTGGCCTAATGGGGATAATGAGCTGAAGTGGAGGAATGGGCTTAAGTGGCCCAATGGGTCTAATGGGCCCAATGGGTGTAAGTAGCCTAGTGGGCCTAATTGTCATAATGGGTCGAAGTGGCCTAATGGGATTAGTGGGACCAAGTGGCTGAATGAGATGAATGGTCCTAAGTGGCTCAACTGGATGAATGGGCCTAATAGGCCAAATGGGCCTAATGGGCCTAAATGGCATGTTGTGCCTATTGGGCCTAAGTGGCATCATGGGCCTAATGGGCCTAAGTGGCCTAAGTGGCCTAAGTGGCCTAATCGGCCTAATCGACCAAATGGGCCTAATGGGCCTAAGTGGCCTAATGGGCATAAAGGGCCCAAGTTGCCAAATGGGTCAATCGAGCCTTAGTGGCCCAGTGGGCCTAATTTGCCTAAGTTGCCTAATGGGCGAATGGGATGAATGAGCCTAATGGGACTATGTAACACCCCGAGCTTCCACGATACGCTTCTCATTCAATAATGCAATAGCTTGCATTGTACGCAAGTTCGAGTTCTAACACACCGCAACTAATCAAAATAGCCGTTATGAATAATAATAACCACTTTTTAAAATTATAGAAATTTTATATTTCAAAATGGACTTTATTTTTGTATTCCTAATATTGAAATTAGCCTATGTTGAATTTTTTGTAATTTTCTGAGAACTTCAAAATTTTTATGAATAGTGAAAAATACTTAAAACAACTTTTTTAATCAAAATAATTCATAGTGATAAATTATACTATTGAGTTGTTTTAGAGTATAATTAGAATATATTTTTACCATTTTATCCAATGGTGGTCATTAGAATTAATTTAACATTGAAATTGGACATAAACAATTGCCAATCTTTTGATATAAATTGTTTCTTAAAAACACGCTATTTGTTGTGACAGCGGGAATTAATTATAAAATTAATTAATGCAACTAATATGTTTGGAATTTTTTAAAATAGACATCATTTTTGAATTCGTAATATCAATTATAGCTTAGGGTGAAATTTTGGCCTTTTTCTGAAAAACTTCAATTTTTGATGAATAGTGAAACCACTAAGTGGTAGTTAAATAACTGATTTTTCGTTTAAATGAAATATTACCACTTCTGTGATTTGATTTTCAAAAATCCGACATACATGGTTGTCATTAAGAAGTAAAATGTGGTTCAATAAGATTAAAATAATTTTTTGGTGAATAGTAACTTTTAAGTTCTTAATCGCGATTAGAGGTAATTAGTGTAGTTTAAGGTAAAAACAATGTTTTAATAATATTATATGAGCTTGAAACTTGTCCTACTCCTATTGGATGAGTCATGGCCGACCAAGACAACCCATGGGTCAACTTGGGGACCCAATGGAGCCACTTTAGTTGGAAAATGACATTAATATATATTTATTTAATGTTAAAGTAAAAAATGACACAAACATAAAATGTTTTACTAAAACAGTTTTTAAGTGGGGTTACACAAGTCCAAATTTTGATTATAAATATTCATTAGAAAGATAAAAAGATTTCCTACATCATAGTATTTTTTTTATAATTTTTAGACATTAAATAAATTAAATTATTTATGACATCATGATGATGTAGTGATGACCTCATTATTTAACGATTTAAATAAAATGGGAAGATAATGCAAAATCCAAGGCTTACACTTGTCCAAAGCCTATTGGATGAAGAGATTTCGAAACCTTATCACCTTAGCCTCGAATTATATAAGTGTGGGACCTTTAGAATCCGAAAAGCATTGTGAAATAATGTAACATTTCAATCTTTCCAAAAGTGCCCCTCCTCTCCACTTATAAAAGGCCCCCACCTGTCCCACCTCATTTACACTTTCAAGCCATTTGGATCGGCCAACCTCTGCCCAAATACTCTCCCAACATTCCTCCCTTACTCCTAGAAACCTCACTTTGGGCAGAACTCTTCCCAAGGAAGCCTTTAGCTCAAATCAAAAAGAGTTACCCGATTTTGAGGTAATGTCTTTTATAATGTTGTTTTGTTTTATTTTTCTTCTCCAACCCCCTAAACTCTTTTTATTCATTTCTTTTGTAACAAAACCAGTATCCTCAATATACTAGGATGTTGTTATAAGAAGGATTCGAGATACACTTACACACACCTACATCTAATGGTTAAAGAACATACGGTTTCTGGGGATGGCGAATTTCTGCATCACGAAACGATGATTGTTCAACACTCATATAACACCTTCAAAGGTGGCAATTAAGATGTCACTATTTTTATATATGATATATAATATGTTTATGTTTTACTTATGCTTCTGTATTTCTCATTTATGGCATACTTTATGATTTCCATTATGGGTAAAACGCGATAATTTCATTTTAGGAAGTGCGGACTACCGCCCCCTCAAAGTGATTTGAATCGTTAATGCCATATGTGGGATGTATAAAGGATGGAGTAAATGGTATTATACACTATATTATACTGGAATTATATTATACATTTATATCATTATGATTTAGTTCCATTAAATATTAAATTGAAATGAAAGTAGCGTTCATGCGTACATACGGCTTACCGTCTCCATGAACGGTGCATTTCATTTCTCACCTCTAAATGTTACGTAATATTATAAATGAATGTATATACTGGATATATAATATATATATGACATCTAAATCATGAATATAATTCTGGATATAATGGATATTTCACCACATAAACAACTTGTAATTATAAGAAGCTTATTGTTGACTCAAGTACCAAAGATCGACAAAACGACCGTTATTAACTTAAATAATTACATAATGTTCATATCATTGTAATAAGTGATATAATAAGGATAATGAAATTTAAAATGGTTCTTAATAAGGTATATATTAACTCTAGTTTATTATTCAGGAGGTTAAAGAACGGTTGAGTCAAGTCAGACACGAGGTAAGGGAACTTCTTAACCCAATTTCTATTCTTTGGGTTAATATCCTACTTTCAAATTATGTCATGATATTATTATGTCATATCCTGTATTTGTACATTATTTATGTGTACTTGTAGTGAATACACATAATATATCTATTTTATTTTAAAAATGCTCTTTGTAATGGAACTTCTTAACCCAACTTCTATTCTTTGGGTTAATCTCCTACTTTAAAATTATGTCATGATATTATTATGTTCTATATTGTATTTGTACTTTCTTTATGTGTACATATAATGAATACACATAATATATCTATTTTATTTTAAAAATGATCTTTGTAAGGACTTCGTCTCAATCTCCTTTCATTGAGGCATATTTCGTTTTATACAAAACTTTATTTTATACGGGGTATAAACCCCTTTGACTTTTACGTTTATTCAAAAGGTTTTATTTTATAATTATGTGATTTTTAAATGATTACAAAAGAGATATATATTTCTCTCAAATATATGAAAATCCAGTGCAAATGTATACGTATTTAACGCAAGCTTAAAAATGTTTTCAGAAAACCCGACTCTCGAGTGTGGTAGACAGGAAGGGATTGGGCGTGGACCCATCAAGGCCTGTAATTAGTCGAGCAGTCTCAGAATTAGTTATTTTGTTTTCAGAAGCTTGCTTAATGTTTTCATAAAAAAACACTGGATTATATTTGAGCAATTTTAAACGTAAGTAACTTCTAAAAAAATTACATCGGTAGGTCTCATGAGACAACTAGACGTGGAATTGGCCGAGGCCCTTTCCCAATTTGATTTATGGTTTTGGCCGAGGCCTTAATCATTTTAGATGTCTTGGCCGAGGCCTTGACAAAATGTTTCAGAATGTCCGGCATTATACATTCCATCATTATGAAAGTGGTTATTGATATTGCATGTGATTATTCGACCAGTAGAATATCCATGTGAAGAAGTAAATGGCATTATCTCATTTTACTTTTGCCATATTATGCTGAAGTTCAAGTTTAAAAAGGCTTTTGTTTTAGTTATACATTGCCTTAAATGTTAATGTTTATTTATGAAAGCTTCCGCATTATTGTTATCCTTACTGAGCATCTGAGCTCACCCCTTTCAATGTTTTAATGTTTTCCAGGATGTGAAGAAGTATTTTATGAATGACCTGCAGGGATAGTCAGAAGAGGATATGAGTGTGGACTATGGAGACTTTGTTATTGTAGTTTTTCACTTTATGATGTAATGTAACGTTTACGAATGTATCTAGTGTTTCCAAGGCTACTAAACTAATCGGTCTTTCGAGACTTGATCTTTTGTGATCATGCCAATGTTACGAAGTAATGCACCGACTCTGGGTAGCTGGGGTCGGGGCGTTACAGTTGGTATCAGAGGCAGTTTAGTACTAACCTTGGAAGCTAGATTTAGATAAACTCTGATTAGAGCACATAGCCCAAAGATAGACTTTGAGGATTAGTATAGAAGAACTTCCTAGAATTTTGGTATTATAGAGATGTTATGAGTTTTCCGAGAAATACATCCCTGTCTGGATACGAGCAGGTAGAGGCGGCTCTGGCACAGATGTACCTAGGGGTAAAACCCGAAAACACCGCTTTGAGCTAGACTCGAACGGGAACTGGTGCATGACAACGGGCCTTGCTGCACTCTTGGTTACGACACTCCCGGGGGATATGCTTAGGATAATTCTCATTTTACTTACAAACCACTATGAAGGGTTATGAGTACATACTTACTCAAAGAAAACATTTCTTTTTATGATTATGGATTATATCCATAAATAGTTCAATTTATGTAAAGTGTTTTACAAGTATGGAATTATGTATTTTGATTCATAAACTAACCTAGTTTATGCCGTTGTATAGAAATGGCGCCCAGTAGAAGGAATGTGAACTCCAGCAGTACGTATGATCCAAAGAGTAAGAAGGATAGTATCTTTCACGGTATTAAGCCAACATTTCGAAGGGAAATAGTCTCCCATGTGTTCTCAACATATGAAGAAATAGTATCATGTGTTAATAGGATAAGTAAAGAATTCTCTGAGTCCTATGGCTTTGAAGCGAAGCAAGAGACGAAAGGGATGGAAGAGAGAATGATGGATAAAGGGATGAGGGGAAAGAAGAATTTTCCAATATGTGGTAATTGTGGGAAGAAACATCATGGAACTTGCCTAAAGGGAATGAGAGTTTGTTATAAGTGTAGAGAAAAAGGACACAAAGTGCGTGACTGCAAGGGTAAGAAAATGGTTTCAAATGTACAATGCTTCTTCTGCAAGGATTGGGGACACTACGCAAACCAATGTCCAAATCATCAGAGCATGCCCCAAATGATGTTATTGGATAATAATCAAGTTATGATACTACCACAGATGAGGAGTAATGATTAGAGTTATTATGTTGTTATTAAAGATTTTTTTTAATTTGAGTGTTGTATCAATGATGTACTGGTTATAATAATTATGGAGTATATAAGGATTGTACTGCAGTACTATTTCATCAAGGACTTGAGATTGTGTGGAACCAAGAAAAGTGACTCCACAGTAGGTTAAATTTTTGGAAAATATATGGTTGAGAGAAAGATAAACCATAATATGGTTTTGATACTGAGATTGTGATTTTGGAATAAGACGTGATTGATTTGGATAAATTATATTGGATATACTTAACTTCCTTGAAACTGATTGATGTTTTGTATACATTTTTTGATAGAAGGAGTATATCTAGTATTCTATAAGGAATAAGGGATCATGGTAATTCAGTATGTTTAAAAAGAATACATGATGAAGGTGTTCACATGTTGTTACGTGGGATAAAGGATCTTCATTATGTTTACCTTCCTTATAAAATTTGGACTGTGAGTTGGACAGAAGTATTTTGGATAACTATTAAGGTTGGAATGGATTAAGTTGAACTTTGGATAGTATTGTTTAAGGTTAAAACATTTATGAAGATTATTTTTGGAATAGTATAGTACTATATTTTTAGGAAAAGGACAACCTGCAGGGTGGGGAATAACCCGTCGCGTCGGACAAAGCTGCAGGAATCGAACCCACAACCATAGTGCGACAAGCCTTTATTTCCTACCACTAGCCTACAGGAAGTCCCTGGTTATTACAAAATAGTTTTACTGATCTAAATGGTATGTGTTAACATTTGGAACCTTATACAATTAGGATAAATAGAATATTTTTGAGTTCCGTTACCATTTGGAGTAAAAGTTGGGTTTGTGGTAAAAATTTATTAACGAATGAAAGTATACATAACAAGTATGTATATTCCCTTACGTTCTTAGTAAATCTCATAAATAAATTCCTCAACATTATAAAAGGTAACTTAAAACAAAAATGTTGTCGGTTAACTTTTCCAACTGGGGATTCAATGACCGTTTAACCAATCACAAGTTTGTGATTTTCTTATGGTTAAACATTCTCCTAATCTTGTTTTCTATAACTCTCCATCAGACCTTGATGGTTTGTTTTTCTTCCATATCCATATTTTCATAGAATCCTAGAATGGGCTATATCGGGTGACCTTTGTACTTATCCTGCTTTCTTTTAATGTTATATATTTATTAACCTTATTTCCGATGTGGGTTTTCCACAAAGGTATTTTCTATTTTCAGCCTTTTATTATCAAAGAAAAATTTCAAATTGCGAGGACGCAATTTATTGAAGGAGGGGAGAATGTAACACCCCGAGCTTCCACGATACGCTTCTCATTCAATAATGCAATAGCTTGCATTGTACGCAAGTTCGAGTTCTAACACACCGCAACTAATCAAAATAGCCGTTATGAATAGTAATAACCACTTTTTAAAATTATAGAAATTTTATATTTCAAAATGGACTTTATTTTTGTATTCCTAATATTGAAATTAGCCTATGTTGAATTTTTTGTAATTTTCTGAGAACTTCAAAATTTTTATGAATAGTGAAAAATACTTAAAACAACTTTTTTAATCAAAATAATTCATAGTGATAAATTATACTATTGAGTGGTTTTAGAGTATAATTAGAATATATTTTTACCATTTTATCCAATGGTGGTCATTAGAATTAATTTAACATTGAAATTGGACATAAACAATTGCCAATCTTTTGATATAAATTGTTTCTTAAAAACACGCTATTTGTTGTGACAGCGGGAATTAATTATAAAATTAATTAATGCAACTAATATGTTTGGAATTTTTTAAAATAGACATCATTTTTGAATTCGTAATATCAATTATAGCTTAGGGTGAAATTTTGGCCTTTTTCTGAAAAACTTCAATTTTTGATGAATAGTGAAACCACTAAGTGGTAGTTAAATAACTGATTTTTCGTTTAAATGAAATATTACCACTTCTGTGATTTGATTTTCAAAAATCCGACATACATGGTTGTCATTAAGAAGTAAAATGTGGTTCAATAAGATTAAAATAATTTTTTGGTGAATAGTAACTTTTAAGTTCTTAATCGCGATTAGAGGTAATTAGTGTAGTTTAAGGTAAAAACAATGTTTTAATAATATTATATGAGCTTGACACTTGTCCTACTCCTATTGGATGAGTCATGGCCGACCAAGACAACCCATGGGTCAACTTGGGGACCCAATGGATCCACTTTAGTTGGAAAATGACATTAATATATATTTATTTAATGTTAAAGTAAAAAATGACACAAACATAAAATGTTTTACTAAAACAGTTTTTAAGTGGGGTTACAAAAGTCCAAATTTTGATTATAAATATTCATTAGAAAGATAAAAAGATTTCCTACATCATAGTATTTTTTTTATAATTTTTAGACATTAAATAAATTAAATTATTTATGACATCATGATGATGTAGTGATGACCTCATTATTTAACGATTTAAATAAAATGGGAAGATAATGCAAAATCCAAGGCTTACACTTGTCCAAAGCCTATTGGATGAAGAGATTTCGAAACCTTATCACCTTAGCCTCGAATTATATAAGTGTGGGACCTTTAGAATCCGAAAAGCATTGTGAAATAATGTAACATTTCAATCTTTCCAAAAGTGCCCCTCCTCTCCACTTATAAAAGGCCCCCACATCTCCCACCTCATTTACACTTTCAAGCCATTTGGCTCGGCCAACCTCTGCCCAAATACTCTCCCAACATTCCTCCCTTACTCCTAGAAACCTCACTTTGGGCAGAACTCTTCCCAAGGAAGCCTTTAGCTCAAATCAAAAAGAGTTACCCGATTTTGAGGTAATGTCTTTTATAATGTTGTTTTGTTTTATTTTTCTTCTCCAACCCCCTAAACTCTTTTTATTCATTTCTTTTGTAACAACACCAGTATCCTCAATATACTAGGATGTTGTTATAAGAAGGATTCGAGCTACACTTACACACACCTACATCTAATGGTTAAAGAACATACGGTTTCTGGGGATGGCGAATTTCTGCATCACGAAACGATGATTGTTCAACACTCATATAACACCTTCAAAGGTGGCCATTAAGATGTCACTATTTTTATATATGATATATAATATGTTTATGTTTTACTTATGCTTCTGTATTTCTCATTTATGGCATACTTTATGATTTCCATTATGGGTAAAACGCGATAATTTCATTTTAGGAAGTGCGGACTACCGCCCCCTCAAAGTGATTTGAATCGTTAATGCCATATGTGGGATGTATAAAGGATGGAGTAAATGGTATTATACAATATATTATACTGGAATTATATTATACATTTATATCATTATGATTTAGTTCCATTAAATATGAAATTGAAATGAAAGTAGCGTTCATGCGTACGTACGGCTTACCGTCTCCATGAACGGTGCATTTCATTTCTCACCTCTAAATGTTACGTAATATTATAAATGAATGTATATACTGGATATATAATATATATATGACATCTAAATCATGAATATAATTCTGGATATAATGGATATTTCACCACATAAACAACTTGTAATTATAAGAAGCTTATTGTTGACTCAAGTACCAAAGATCGACAAAACGACCGTTATTAACTTAAATAATTACATAATGTTCATATCATTGTAATAAGTGATATAATAAGGATAATGAAATTGAAAATGGTTCTTAATAAGGTATATATTAACTCTAGTTTATTATTCAGGAGGTTAAAGAACGGTTGAGTCAAGTCAGACACGAGGTAAGGGAACTTCTTAACCCAATTTCTATTCTTTGGGCTAATATCCTACTTTCAAATTATGTCATGATATTATTATGTCATATCCTATATTTGTACATTATTTATGTGTACTTGTAGTGAATACACATAATAGATCTATTTTATTTTAAAAATGCTCTTTGTAATGGAACTTCTTAACCCAACTTCTATTCTTTGGGTTAATCTCCTACTTTAAAATTATGTCATGATATTATTATGTTCTATATTGTATTTGTACTTTCTTTATGTGTACATATAATGAATACACATAATATATCTATTTTATTTTAAAAATGATCTTTGTAAGGACTTCGTCTCAATATCCTTTCATTGAGGCATATTTCGTTTTATACAAAACTTTATTTTATACGGTGTATAAACCCCTTTGACTTTTACGTTTATTCAAAAGGTTTTATTTTATAATTATGTGATTTTTAAATGATTACAAAAGAGATATATATTTCTCTCAAATATATGAAAATCCAGTGCAAATGTATACGTATTTAACGCAAGCTTAAAAATGTTTTCAGAAAACCCGACTCTCGAGTGTGGTAGACAGGAAGGGATTGGGCGTGGACCCATCAAGGCCTGTAATTAGTCGAGCAGTCTCAGAATTAGTTATTTTGTTTTCAGAAGCTTGCTTAATGTTTTCATAAAAAAACACTGGATTATATTTGAGCAATTTTAAACGTAAGTAACTTCTAAAAAAATTACATCGGTAGGTCTCATGAGACAACTAGACGTGGAATTGGCCGAGGCCCTTTCCCAATTTGATTTATGGTTTTGGCCGAGGCCTTAATCATTTTAGATGTCTTGGCCGAGGCCTTGACAAAATGTTTCAGAATGTCCGGCATTATGCATTCCATCATTATGAAAGTGGTTATTGATATTGCATGTGATTATTCGACCAGTAGAATATCCATGTGAAGAAGTAAATGGCATTATCTCATTTTACTTTTGCCATATTATGCTGAAGTTCAAGTTTAAAAAGGCTTTTGTTTTAGTTATACATTGCCTTAAATGTTAATGTTTATTTATGAAAGCTTCCGCATTATTGTTATCCTTACTGAGCATCTGAGCTCACCCCTTTCAATGTTTTAATGTTTTTCAGGATGTGAAGAAGTATTTTATGAATGACCTGCAGGGATAGTCAGAAGAGGATATGAGTGTGGACTATGGAGACTTTGTTATTGTAGTTTTTCACTTTATGATGTAATGTAACTGATATGGATCAGATTCAGCACAAGGAGAATAATTTTGGGCTTGATAAAAATTCCAAGCCCAATTGTTGTTCGAATTGGACCAGCCCACACTTCTTGATGTCCAACACTATGGTGGGCCACAACACACTTATTTGGGACCCAAAATCATTTATCCACATGGAAAATGGTGGAAATTCGTAGCTTCACATTAATGAGGAGAGAGAAGGTGGAGAAAAGCATCATTAAGAGGGAATCCCGCTACTTTGGCTAGTGGGGTCATTAAATGGCATGGGAAAGTGTTATTTTATGCTTTTTATGTGCCTTTTGGGTTCCCCATGTCTTGTAACTCGAATTGGAGCATTTTTCTTTATTTATTTTGTCTTTATATTGTATTTTCACTCCTTTGTAATGGGGATAGATGAATGTGACGGGATTTTGAAGTTTGCTGTGCAATCTTCTTGCTTTAGCCTCTTCCCTTTGCCCGGAATTGGTGGTGCATCTCCATCGCTGGTGACGTTGTCTTTAAGCGTGGAGAAACCTTGGCGGGTGGCATTGCCTTTAAGCCTCGGTCATTCGGCTACATTACGCTGCTCCTCTTCACTTACTCATTTTTGAGCTTCCGGCGACGCATCAATTGGTATCAGAGGCGCGGTTCCAACGAGTAAGTTCTATCACATTCTTCTTATTACTCTCCATCATGTCTCGCAAGAGCGGATCTTCTACTCCTCCTGCTCCATGGGAAATAGCTAATGCACAGCTACAATCACAAATTACTCAAATCGGTGAGCAACTTGCTCAACTTTTGAGAGCACGGCGACCTGACTCCCCTCCACCGCAGCGACATCCTCGACGTCCATCACCACATAATAGACGCAATCCAGCACCATTTTATGAAGATCATGCAAATGGTGATGATTCCAGCGATTCAGAGGTAGATATGCGAAGAAGAAGAGATGATGAAGACATTGAAAGAGGGTTGAGGATCGACATTCCAGATTTTTATGGGAGTATGAATCCGGATGATTTTCTGGATTGGATGCGGGAAATCGAACGGTTCTTCGAATTTAAGAATTGTTCTGACGAGAAGAAGTGCAAGGTAGCCATTCTGAAATTTAAAGATTATGCATCACTTTGGTGGGAAAATCTGAAGAAACAGCGGGAACGTGATGATAAAGGCAAGATACGCTCATGGGAGAAGTTGAAAAAGCTTTTGAGGAGACGATTTCTGCCTGAGAATTATAAGCAAGATCTTTATTTTCGAATGCATAGCCTACGACAAGGAGATAAGTCTGTTGAAGAGTACATTCGGGAATTTGATCGTTTATTGATGCGAAGTGATGTTCCAGAATATAAAGAGCAAACAATTGCAAGGTTTTTGGGTGGATTAAATGAAGAAATTGCACATTCAGTGGAGTTGCAATCATTCTGCTCACTTGATGATGTTTGCAAGCTGGCGATCAAGGTGGAAAAGCAAAAGCGGACCTCAAGGGCACCGGCGCTCAAAAACTACAATAGAGGTACAACTGTTTATAAGGGTATTTCTTCTAATAAATCTGGTGTTGTTGAGAAGGAATTTGGAAGGAACAAGATGCTGGAAAAAGGGAAAGAGAAGGCTATGGAACAAACAAAAGGGAAGTCGAACTCCTTTGAACGTGGGAATCGAAAGTGTTTCAAATGCCATGGGTATGGTCATTTTCAGGCCAATTGCCCTAACAACCGGATTATTACTATTAAAGAGATTGAAGAAATTGAAGAGGCAATCAAAGAGGATGAACATGATGGTGAAGAAACTGAAAATGAGGAACATGTTGTGGAAGAAGCTGATGTGGGAAACATGCTGGTGCTACGAAGAGTTTTGCAAGCTCAAATCTGCCCGGAAGAAGATCAAAGAGAAAACTTGTTCCAAACTCGTTGCACCATTAATCAGCGGGTATGCATGGTGATTATTGATAGTGGGAGCTGTACAAATGTGGCTTCAACAACACTAGTGGAGAAATTGAAGCTTCCAACTCAGAATCATCCTCACTCATATAAATTGCAATGGTTGAACAATGGGAGCACACTCCAAGTCAAAAAACAGGTTCTAATTTCATTCTCCATTGGTAAGAACTATGCTGATGAAGTACTGTGTGATGTTATTCCTATGGATGCTTGTCACTTGTTGTTGGGTAGGCCTTGGCAGTTTGACAGGGAAGTGAAATATGATGGGAGGAAGAACACTTATTCTTTTCGATCTGGGGAAAAGAATATCACACTTGCTCCTTTGAAGCCGTCCCAAACTCTGCAAGAAAAATCTGTTCCGGAAGTACCCAAAGGTAGTCTCTTTATCAGCAAAGCTCAAGTGGAGAAAGCCATAAATAAGCAAAAGCCAGTTTTTGCTTTATTGATGATGGAAAAGTCATGCCATGAGGAGAAGAGTCATCAACATCCTTTAGCTCATTCCTTAATTGGGGAATATCATGATGTTTTTCCTAATGATCTTCCAGCAGGATTACCACCATTTAGAGGCATTGAACACCAGATTGATCTCGTTCCGGGTGCACAATTGCCAAATAAACCAGCATATCGGTGTAATCCTGGAGAATCAAGGGAATTGCAGAAGCAAGTAGATGAGTTGATGGATCGAGGCTTTATAAGGCCAAGCATGAGCCCGTGTTCTGTTCCAGCATTATTGGTGCCAAAGAAAGATGGTACGTATCGCATGTGCATTGATAGTAGAGCTATCAATAATATTACCATCAAATACAGGTATCCCATCCCACGACTCGATGATATGCTTGATGAATTGCATGGTTCATCAATCTTTTCAAAGGTTGATCTTCGTAGTGGATACCACCAGATTCGAATGAAGGAAGGGGATGAGTGGAAAACAGCCTTCAAAACTAAAGGCGGATTGTTTGAGTGGCTGGTCATGCCATTCGGCCTCTCAAATGCTCCTAGCACATTCATGCGACTCATGAATGAAGTTCTGAAACCATTTATTGGTAAATTTGTGGTAGTTTATTTGGATGACATTTTGATTTACAGCAAGGATGTGGAGAGCCATGTGGATCATCTTCGGTGGGTATTTGATGTTCTACGGAAACAAAAGCTATATGGGAAGCTTGAAAAATGCGAGTTCTTTTCAACAGAAGTGGTGTTTTTGGGATATGTGGTAACCAAAGAAGGCATCATGGTGGATGAATCAAAAGTGGAAGCAATCAAGTCCTGGCCACAACCAGAATCCATTACCGAAGTAAGAAGTTTCCACGGTTTGGCATCTTTTTATCGTCGCTTTGTTTCCAATTTCAGCACTATTATGGCACCTATCACTGAATGCTTGAAAAGGGGGAAATTTGAGTGGTCAAAGGCAGCAAATGAATCATTTGAAATCATTAAGAAAAAGTTGTGTGAAGCACCGGTTTTGGCGTTGCCTGATTTTGATCAAGTCTTTGAAGTGGAATGTGATGCAAGTGGAGTTGGGATAGGCGCTGTTCTCATCCAAAGCAAGCGCCCTATTGCATATTTCAGCGAGAAACTGAATGATTCAAGGAGGAATTACAGCACCTATGATAAGGAATTTTATGCGGTTATAAGAGCCCTAGATCATTGGTCTCATTATTTGAGACCGAAGCAGTTTGTTCTTCATTCTGACCATCAGGCTTTGAGGTTTATCAATGGTCAACACAAGCTGAGTTCGAGGCATGCAAAGTGGGTGGAATTCTTACAATCATTCTCATTTGTGTCAAAATACAAGAAGGGGCAAGATAATCTAGTGGCAGATGCTTTATCTCGGAGGTATGCATTACTTACAATTCTTGATGCTCAAATTCTTGGATTTCAGCTTATGAGAGAAGATTATCAGCATGATATGGAGTTTAATTCTATTTTAATCCAATGTCAAGATGGATTTGTGGAGGATTATTCTGTACATGATGGGTTTCTCTTTAAGAGAAACAAGTTGTGTGTTCCAAAGGGTAATTACAGGGACTTGCTTATTCGGGAAGCACATGAAGGGGGACTTGCTGGTCATTTTGGCATCCATAAAACCTTGGAGATACTAAAAGAGCATTTCTACTGGCCGAAGATGCAATCAAATGTCCAAGCTATTCTTTCAAGATGCGGAACATGTCAAAGAGCAAAGAGTCATTTCAAGCCTGGTTTATACACTCCGTTACCTATTCCGGAGCAGCCATGGGAAGATCTCAGCATGGATTTCATTATGGCTTTACCAAAGACTCAGCGAGGTAAAGATTCAATAATGGTTGTTGTTGATCGATTTTCTAAGATGGCTCATTTCATACCTTGTCATAAGACTGAAGATGCAGTGAAAGTGGCAGAATTGTTTTTCAAAGAGATTGTTCGCCTTCATGGAATTCCTCGCAGCATCGTTTCGGATAGAGACACAAAATTTCTCAGCCATTTTTGGAGAACATTATGGGGGAAATTCGGTACGAAACTTCTTTTCAGCACATCCCATCACCCTCAAACGGATGGGCAAACAGAAGTTACCAATCGTACATTGGGCACTATTCTGAGAACATTGGTGAACAAGAGCATGAGAGATTGGGATTTGCAACTTGCACAAGCTGAATTTGCATACAATAGATCTCCCAGTGCTACCACCCGACATTCTCCATTCGAAGTGGTTTATGGAATCAATCCAATCACTCCTATAGAATTGTGCTCTTTGCCTCTTGATTTTCAGGTAAATATTGATGCGGAGGAGAAGACAAAGCAGATGAAGAAGCTCCATGAATCTATTCGTGCTCAAATAGAGAAGTCTAATGAGGCATACAAGAGGCGAGCAAACAAGCATCGGAAGCAGGCTATTTTCCAACCTGGAGACAAAGTGTGGATTCACCTTCGCAAGGAGAGATTTCCATCCAAAAGGAAGAGCAAGCTGGCACCACGAGCTGAAGGTCCATTCAAAGTGCTTGAACGAGTGGGAAACAATGCCTACAAAATTGATTTACCAGATGATTTTGGCAGCGTTTCTGCAACATTCAACATTGGGGACTTATCTACTTACATTGAAGAAGATGATGTCGTGGATTTGAGGGCAAATCCTCTTCAACCGGGGGAGAATGATATGGATCAGATTCAGCACAAGGAGAATAATTTTGGGCTTGATAAAAATTCCAAGCCCAATTGTTGTTCGAATTGGACCAGCCCACACTTCTTGATGTCCAACACTATGGTGGGCCACAACACACTTATTTGGGACCCAAAATCATTTATCCACATGGAAAATGGTGGAAATTCGTAGCTTCACATTAATGAGGAGAGAGAAGGTGGAGAAAAGCATCATTAAGAGGGAATCCCGCTACTTTGGCTAGTGGGGTCATTAAATGGCATGGGAAAGTGTTATTTTATGCTTTTTATGTGCCTTTTGGGTTCCCCATGTCTTGTAACTCGAATTGGAGCATTTTTCTTTATTTATTTTGTCTTTATATTGTATTTTCACTCCTTTGTAATGGGGATAGATGAATGTGACGGGATTTTGAAGTTTGCTGTGCAATCTTCTTGCTTTAGCCTCTTCCCTTTGCCCGGAATTGGTGGTGCATCTCCATCGCTGGTGACGTTGTCTTTAAGCGTGGAGAAACCTTGGCGGGTGGCATTGCCTTTAAGCCTCGGTCATTCGGCTACATTACGCTGCTCCTCTTCACTTACTCATTTTTGAGCTTCCGGCGACGCATCAGTAACGTTTACGAATGTATCTAGTGTTTCCAAGGCTACTAAACTAATCGGTCTTTCGAGACTTGATCTTTTGTGATCATGCCAATGTTACGAAGTAATGCACCGACTCTGGGTAGCTGGGGTCGGGGCGTTACAACTAAGTGGCCTAATGGGCCTAATTGGTCTAATGGGCCTAAGTGGATTTGTGGGTCTAAGTGGCCTAATGAGCCTAAAGTGGCCCAAATGGACCTAATGGCCCAAATGCGCCTAATGGATTTAATGGGCCTAAGGGCTCGAATGGGCCTAACATGCTGCTTGGGCCTAATGGGCCAAAGTTTCATAATGGGCCTAATGGCCCGAATGGGCCTAAGGGGCCCAATGGGATGAATGGGCTTGATGGGCCAAAGTGGACCAATGGGCTTAATGGGCCTAACTGGTGTAAGGTGCCTCATGGGCCTAATGGCCCGAATGGGCTTAATGGGCCAAATGGGTCAAACTGGCCTAATCGGCCTAATGGGCCTAAGTGGCATAATGGGCCTAAGTGGCCTAATGGGAAAAAGTGTCCTAATGGGCCTAAGTGGCATAATGGGCCTAATTGGCCTAATGGACCTAAGTGGCCAAATGGGCATAATGGGCCTAAGGGGCATAATAGGCCTAATGGGCCTAAGCGGGCAAAGTGGTCTAATGGTCCAAAGTGGCCTAATGGGCCTAATGGGCCTAAGTCGCCTAATAAGTCTAAGTAACCTAATAGGCCTAAGTGGCCTGACGGGCGTAATGGGCCTAAGTGACCTAATGGGCCTAATGGGCTTGATGTGCCTAATGGACCTAATGGGCCTAATGGGATGACTTTGTCTAATTGGCCTAAGTTTCCTAATGGGCCTAAGTGGCCTAATGGGCTGAAGTGGCCTCATCATCATACTGGGCCTAAGTGGATGAATGGGATGAATGGGCCTAATGGGCCTAATGGGCCTAATGATTCTAAGTGGCCTAAGGGGATTAATGGGCCTAAGTGGCCTAATTGACCTAATAGGTTTAATGGGTCGAAGTGGTCTAATGGGCCTAATGGGCCAATGTGGCCAATGTGGCCTAATAGGCCTAATAGGCCAAAGTGGCCTAATGGGAGTAAGTGGCCTATTAGGCCTAATGGGCCTAAGTAGCCTAATCAGCCTAATGGGATTAATGGGCCTAAATGGACTAATGGTTATAATGGGACAAAGTGGCCTAAGTGGCCTAATGGGCCTAATGGGCTAAAGTAGCCTAATCAACCTAATGGGCCTAAGTGGCATAATGGGACTAAGTGGTATAACGGGCCTAAAGGGCCTAAGTGGATGAATGGGCCTAAAGGGCCAAAGTGGCACGATGGGCCTAATGGGCCTAAGTGGACTCGTGGGCCTAAAAGGCCTAAGTGGCCTCATGGGCGTAATGGGCCTCACTGGCCTCATTGGCCTAATGGGCCTAATGGGCCAAAGTGGCCAATGTGGCCTAATAGGCGTAATAGGCCAAAGTGGCCTAATGGGAGTAAGTGGCCTATTAGGCCTAATGGGCCTAAGTAGCCTAATCGGCCTAATGGGATTAATGGGCCTAAATGGACTAATGGTTATAATGAGACAAAGTGACCTAAGTGGCCTAATGGACCTAATGAGCTAAAGTAGCCTAATCAACCTAATGGGCCTAAGTGGCCTAATGGGCCTAAGTGGCATAACGGGCCTAAAGGGCCTAAGTGGATGAATGGGCCTAAAGGGCCAAAGTGGACCGATGGGCCTAATGGGCCTAAGTGGACTCATGGGCCTAAAAGGCCTAAGTGGCCTCATGGACCTAATGGGCCTCACTAGCCTCATTGGCCTAATGGGCCTAAAGGGATTAAGGGGCCTAAGTGGCCTAATGGGCCTAATCATCCTAATGGACTTAAGTAGCCTAATGGGCCTAATGGGATTAAGTTGTCTAATGGGCCCAATAGGACTAATGGGTCTAATGGGCCTAAGTGGTTTAATGGGCCTATGTGACCTAATCAACCAAATGGGCCTAATAGGCATAATGGACTTAAGTGGTCGAATGGGCCTAAGGGGCCTATTGTGATGAATGGTATTAAGTGGCCTAATGGGCCTAAGTGGCCTATTGGGCTTAAGTGACCTAATCAGCCTAATTGACCTAATGGGCGTTATGAGCCTAAGTGGTCGAATGTGCCTAATTGGTCGAATGGGCCTAATGTGCCTTGTGGTCTATTGACACTTCTTAAAAAGATTCAAAGAGTACAAAGGAAACATCACAAATACTCCCATGCTCTGCGCAATGTAGCAGTAACATCCAGCAACTTCGCAAGCGAGCTACGCGGCTCAGATTCGCGAGAGAGCTACGTGGAAATGCTTTGCAAGAGAGATCCATAACCTAGCTTCACGACCGAGCTATGTGGCAGAGCTACGCGACGCAGCTACACGTTCGACCTATGCGAGAGAAAATTTAGGATGCCTCTACGTGGAGAACCTACGCGGTGGAGCTACACGCCATCTCTGTGCGACTAAAGTTTCTTTAGCTAGGCCTCCTCTGTGCCTATAAATAGAGCCCTTGGGCTCCCCATTTTAGGACTAATTTTTTTTGAAAGCCTCTCTGAATCTCCCATTGTGTAGCTCTTTCACCTAGATCTCTCAAATTGTCTCAGGTAGTTCTCTAAACTACAAAATAAGATATAATTAAAGGGGATAGGCATGTTTTCAAGTTCTTCACACTCTTCAGTTATCACCCATATCTGTGTGCCATAGTTGCGTGGTACAACTGCACGACACACCTGCGCGACACACTTGGGCGCCATACCTGCGCGATAGAGCAACACGGGGTACCTACGTGACATACTTGCGGTAGGTACCAACGCGACGAGCTCAATTACCCTTAAAAAATCCATTCATGGCAGGGCGTCTCCTCCCTTGGTTCCCTTATCTGAAAGGGGCTAAGTTGAAGCCTCCATCAAAACCTCATGATTTCTCAAACCCTTTGGGTAAGACACATCAGCGTGTCTCCCATTTTGGGATTGTATTTCCACAGTCAGAGGTTTCCCACATTTGTTCCACAATAGGGTTAAGATTCATGAGATGTTTGTGGGTTTGTATATCCACAGTCACATGGACCTTTATCCTAGGAACAGTGTTGGGAAGTTCCCGGTTTGGAGGGGGGTTTGGGTTATGACCTCTCCGTTATCAAATAGGTGACTGGGAACCTTAGGTCTCTGGTAGGGAAGGTACGGTTCACCTATTGCTTTTCCATGCAAGCATAAAAGAAGTATCCCTCCCCTACTAAGATCAATTTCAGGGCAGCCATCCTGGTATAATCTCCTTACCTTCACCCCTTCTTCCTTACATTTGGACCCTTGTCCAATGTGAAGAGAATAGAGGGAGGGCTCATTGCCCCACCCTCGTCCACCATCTCCTCGCCCTCTTCCATCATCATGGAGGAGGAATTTGGAATTATGAAGTTTCATTGTTGAATCTTTCACATCCTCTTACTTCTCACACTGAGCATGACTCACGTGGGCTTAGAGATATGTGATGATTACAACATGTGAACAAACACTTCCTATGAAGGAACTATGAGAAATATAATTCTTGTTCAAACCAGGATACATAGGAAGCTCTTTCAGAGCCCAAGCTCACTGGATATCCTCCTTAGGAATCCAACCCTAATTCTCCCAATTTGGGCATCCTCCTTAGGAAATAATCCCTAAATTCAATCCTCAAATCATCAAGGCATACTTTTCAAGAAGTAAGCCCAAAATCATTTCTCTCAGAGACCATACTCTCATATGAGATTCATAAAACTATGTGGGCTTTGATTCCCACCCATACGGGATATGTAGGAAGCCTTCTTGATGTTGAAACCCAACACTTCAAATGAACCCTGTTCTCTTTGGGCCATATTCCCAAAAGGGTTTGATCCTATTTGGAAACCTATATCCTTTCCAAAGTTCTTTGGGCTATTTTAACATAATTCCCACACTAAGTTGTTACTAATCACCTTTCACTTAGAGGTACTTATTACATGACCTTAAAAGGTATGATGTTTCCTATTAAGAGGCCCCGAACTACGAGGGTTCTGATTCATTTCACAAGGATACGTAAGTAGCTCATTTTATGAGTATGATCCCAAGATTAAGACAAACCTTCATCTCCCTGGATGACAATAAATTCCAGAGTTCCCCACTGAGTGGCTTAAAAAAACCAGTATCATCATGAATGATGATTAAAAGAATCTCTAATTAGTATATTAGAGGATACCATTGATGGAAAACCAAGAATATATATAGATAATTATAATACATGTTAAATAAGTGATTTTAAATTCCAATGTATACTTATGATATACTTGGTGAATTAATAAGGATTCATGAAAATATTTAATTTCAAAGATAGTTCTGGAGTAGACAATAATTCCCCCCAAAAGGGTGTGATGAGTCCGACCTCCCATCCTCTCAACCAATGCATGTTATTAAGTATCATAAAGTTCAAAACTTAACAAATGCCTGCCTTTAGAAAGCAGGTCCTCTTTGGATAAAGAACTATTGTAAGTTTCTGGTTCCATGAATATATCCAATGGAAACCGCCTGGAAACAAGGATTCTTAAATCTAGAATATCATGTCTCAAGGACTTATGAAACAAAAATGGTGAACCCGACGTGAATCCTTAACCAAGTTAATAATGTTACCCACATGTGAGGCCCCTATCAATTGATAAAGGAAGGCCAAATAAATGAATTAATCATGCATGTATCTATCTTAAAAGATGTCACTTTAATATAACTTGTTGTTATTCTCAATTTTCCATAGAATTTCCTTCAATCCAAATAATGGCTTTCTCAAAGGCAACATCTGTAAACTTCCCGACTGTTTCTTAAGTTGGATCTCCATCCATAGAAAGGACATTATCACCAACCTAGCATCTTCAACGCTGGGTCTCCAATGTGCTGATAAAGGAATATCGCCAACACGGTACAATTACTACTTTAGAGGTTGCTCGACAGGCCCTCCAGGTCAACAACAATCCTCGATCATCTGGCCAACAATGACCAATGATCAAGAAGAAAACATTTCCAACCACCGTTTCCAACCGTTTTAGGTCTTTATACCTAGAACACAACAATCTATCTCTCCCATACTACAGGGAGGTAGATCAAGAGGTCACTGAAGGCCTCACTTGAAGAATACATAAGTCCTTCCTGAGGAATCCCACTAGAAATTGCCTCCAGAATCATGTAGTAGTATATCCCCAACATGATGGGGGTGTTGCCTCTGGACGTTTGGCCCAGGTCTCTCAGACCAGGGCACGCAATACAAACTATCAGGGACAATGTCCAGTTAACAGGAAGCAGGTTCTCACCTCTACCTCCCACAGAGAAGCCCATCGATCAAACTTGATGGAAAACAACGAGCAGGCACATACACCTGTTCGTCCTAATTTCGTTGCTCAGTAGTCTCGTCTGACAACAACCCACCAATCCTACCAGGTAAACCTGGTGGAGTACCGTGAACAGGTATATACACCTGTTTACAAGTTATCAGCCAGTCAGTAGGCTCGTCTAACTGCATTTAAAGAGACCCTCCAATCTGATATAGTGGCAACTGGTAAGCAGAACCATACACTTGTTTATAATCAACAATTCTATCAGTAGTCTCGTCTTCCAGTATTGAAGGAAACCCATAAACCATACTTGATGGAGAATACCAAGCAGGCGCATGCACCTTCCAATTTTCATCAAGTCTACCAACAGTCTTAAATGGTAGCACACAGAGATTTCAATTGGAAAGCCCTAATGAAAAACAGGAGGCAGATACAAAATTTTTCCCCCACACATGAGTACGGTCAGAATTCACTGATACTAAAAGGAGGATAGGAGTAGGAACACACACCTACTCCAAAAACCGAATGGATATATATTCCCATTCTAGCATCTGAATTCACCAAGCACATTTTGACAATGGTGAAAGAGTATAAGCAAATACCTGCCCATATTCTGGATACCTGTCAGAATATTATAACAACTTCAGAAACATCACAGGGAAAGAAACATAAATCTATCCCTATCAGTGGAGTGACTCATCAACATGTCACTCCAGAGTAGATACACACCTTTGTTCCAGTCCAGGAGGGTCGTGGGGAATACTCCCCCATGTCATATGGACAATCAAATCGGGCACATACACCCGATTTAAATGGAGATAGTCAGTCTAACTTGACCATTTCTCCTGAGTAGGCACATACACCTGCCCATAATAACCACTTTCTTCAACAAGTGGTTTCTAAAGTGAGTAAGAAGGCGTCCAAGAAAAAGACCAATCCAGTACAGTTGAAAAATCAAGAGCCAATTTGCAATAAGGCCTTGCTTGATGCTGGAGTTCTTGAATCCCTCAGACAATTGTCTGTTGCAACTCAAGATTTTACTCTCTCATTTCCAGATTCCGGAAGTAACAATAATAATTCTGAAGTTCTTCATCAGACACTTCCTCATGAAAACTTACTTCATGAAAATTCGGTCAATCTAGAGTGCCTATCTTTGGATGAGAGCCATGGCAACCCTCCATGTGTCCAGAAGACTAAGGAGAAAGAAGATTTATCCCTTGCTGTATTCCACCATGGTGATCCTCCCCATGATAACTTTCACTGCGAAAGTCCTCTCCGCAGTAGTATCCCACATTGTCAAAACAATTTTATAATTGACAATGTAGTAACAAGAAAGCCCTCCTATCTCGAGGCTCTTGCAAACACAAGTCCATTCATATCTGATGCCTTTTCATTTACGGGTGAAACACTTTATCAGTCAAAATAAATCTTAAGGGAATGTTCATTCTCTGAACCTCCCTTAGGCCATTTATCCTCAAATGCAGAGCATCCACTTTAGTCAGACCAAGTGGAGAAACCTATAGTAGAAGATGATGAAGACGTGTTGAATATGAGGAAACAATTATCTAAAGGAGAAATACCAGTCATGTTCTGACCTTCAGCAAATTCCCAGTTTTATATTCTATAATTGATGACAAAAGATTGTATTCATGACATTCATCTCAACTTATGGAAAACTCTTCGTGATTTGAAAACCAAAGTCTTACCATATGATGAATATCAAAATCATATAAAGGTAATAGAAGGGTTGCAGTGCCAAATTGACTTGGCATCTTTTTCAGTTTCCCAACATCCAAGGGTTGAAAAACAACAAAGAACTCTTTAGCGTGCATGTCTCAATGCTCTGAAGAGGCTATTCCAATTAATTTATAATTCCCCATATAATGTTCGCATCAGAGGATGGGGTGTATATGGATCATTTCATTTCACTGCACTCCAAAATAATCAATGTCCGCCAAAAGTGGTTCCATGCAATGTTATTACCCATGGCCAGCCCTAATCAATAGGTTTTGTATGTAATAAAATGTATGCTCGAGAATAGGACTCAACCAGTTCTCATCAGAATCAGGCCCAAAGAAAAGAAATTATTGAGCTACTTTTACATCAAGCCTTTGAGAATCTTGAGCAGGCATCTTGTTTAGAGTATTTCAAGCATCAGAGGATGCAAATGTCTTAAAGAGCACAATGATCTTCTAAAACAGGTGGTGTAAATGATGGTCGGATAATGCACCCAACTAATGTCCGAACCAAAATCCGCAAAATCAGAAGAGCAGTTGCATAGATTTCAGCGATATTATTTCAAGAATCACCACAGCTTGCGAGGCTGTGGGATCATCTAAATCAATATTTAAATTAATTAAACAATATTCAAAGATTTGAAGAAGAAGAACAAGAACAACCCTAGCCTACAAGGCTGGGGCCTTTTTCACATTTACAATCCCCTCCTCAGCGGAAGTCAGTTTTCTCCCAATTAGGGAAGAAGCCACAAGGAAAGAATATAACTGAATTATCCAATGATTCCCTTCAGATTACTGTCCACCAAAACAGTTCCATGGAATTCCTTATATAGGAGAACGGAGTCTCATAGAAGACACAAAGGGTGACAATCTAGCAGAAAAACTGACAGAATTCCATCAATGCGTTATGCATCGATAAATGTCACCAATGTCGTTGCCACTAATCCCCCAGAACATGAGGCTCACTCAGAGGGATTATATGAAGAAGTTACTATTCAAGAGGTTGTATAAATGGAAACAAATGAAGGAGGTGTGCGTACCAGAATCCAGAGGGTTGCCCAGAGGCAAGACATTCCTTCGGGTAATGCCCTTCCATACTCCAAAAAGGAACATGCCAAAGAAAAGGGTAAAAGTCAGGTTACATCCCACCCTACCTCTGGAAAAGGAAAATCACTCTCTTAGAGGAAAGGCTCACACAACAAGAAGAAAAAATGAAGGAGTTAAGGAGGTTAAATATAGAACTACTTCAATGTAGTCTTCCTTCTAAGCATGCTGGAGTTAATCAATCAAGGAAATTTGTTGCAGCTACTGGGATGAATCAAGAATATCCCACTTTACAAGTACACCCTCATAGGTCCAATCCTATAGGTCATATGCGAAAACAATCACCAATACTACCATCAGTGGCAGTACTGATCGTCACACCCATCCAAACTCCAGTTATTGAACCTGCTCAGGTCCAAGCTCAACCAGATGTTTCTCAAAAATTAATGACTACCATTGAGTCATTAACAACTTGGTTGGAAGCTATGGAAGGAAAACGTGCACAAGTTCAACCAGAAAAGAGAGATTACCCTAAATGGGTGGATGAAATTCCTCTCCCATTAAATTTTACAAATACCACATTCCCAATTTTTAATGGTTCGAGAGATCCAGAACAACACTTAACACATTTTGTTTCTCGTTGTGATCCTATGAGGGGAACTCCTCAACAACAAGAAGTAGTTAAGCTCAGGTGTTTTGTACAGTCATTACAAGGACCTACTTTTGTCTGGTATACAAGTTTGCAATCTCGGTCAATTACTAGGTGGGAAGATCACCGTCAAAGGTTACTTCTTCAATTTAGCTCAACTTTAACAAAGATGATAGTTTTTAATCTTACCAATTGTAAACAAAGGGAGAATGAAAGAGTTTCAGATTTCATTGCTCGCTGGAAGGGATTAACATATTCCTTAAGTTTAGAACTCCCTCAAGAAGAGTTGCTGCCAATCTATGTGGAAAATCTGCATGATGAATTACGCACACCGTTGATCCCTGTGAAATACACAGGAGGGTTTCGAGACCTTACTTCAATCGCTCAGTAGATAGAAGACTCTCTTATAAAGACTAAGGCTAAAACTCATGTAATTACAACAATTCCAGGAAGTAGAATAGGTAAATCAGAGACTGCTACAGTTACACTTAAACAAGCACCTGTACCTGCTTCCACTTCAAAACCTTCATCATATCGAAGGGCTCCACCTCCTAAGTTTCAACAACAACGGCCGCCTCATCAAGATGATCAAAGAGATAAAAGGCGGAAACAGTTTGAAGATATTAATAACAAAATTTATTCTTTCTAGAATGAACAAGTTCTTGGATACTTCATCTCGGCCCTGAAAAAAAATCTGGTTCAGTTTACAAGGCCGAAAAGGCTGAACAAGGAAGGAGATGAAGACATTCCCAACTATTTCCTATTTCATCAGATGTTGGGGCATCCCATATAGGAGTGTTTTGTCTTCAAAGACCTCCTGCAAAAGATGGTGGACTCTGGACAAGTAAAACTGGAAGGTTATTCAGCCAAGATAGCATGTGTTATTGCTATTGATCCAGAGGAAGAAGGCGAGTGGCACGAAGTCAAATTTAAAAATGCGCAGAAGTATGATGATTGGATGGTCAGGAAAATGATCAACCGAACTCATGCCATTTTACCAACAAAATTTAATCAACCAATTGTGCCTTCTGTTATGTCTTCCACAACAAAACCCCCTTTATCAGAAGGAAAATCCTCAAAGAAGCGGCGTAATTTAAAAAAATAAGAGTAGTCAGAAGAAGACGATCATGTGTCAAAGCCTAAGTTGTCTTTGACTCTGGCATATTTTATGCAATCTGCTTTAAAAGCATGGGAACCACCCCACCAAACGGAACAACCTGAACTGGTTCATTAGGCAGAATCTTCATCAGATGAAGAATTGATCTTTGGTTCTGTTAACATGATTCATTTAACGGATCCATATTCCAATGATAGTTTTCATCATGATGAGACTAAATTCCCTGTATATAACATAGGAATTAGAGAAAGAGATAGAGGTCTAGTATATAGGGGAAGACATGGATATTCTAGAAGCCACTATTTCAATCCTACCCCTTTTATAACTGTATATAAGGCAGAAACTTGTGGCAAAGCCCTTCAGCAGGCTCAACAGGAACAAGAAATTTCTTCCACACATGGTAGATTCGGTCCTGACGCAGTTATTTTGGAAGACAGGTAGAGGTCACACCTTCTTCCTCTTAGAAAATAGATAGAACTAGTTGGTCTAATCTACCGAATCCAAGAGTGTTTCCAACTCCTACCTCGATACGGGATGCATCTACTTCCAAAGCATCAACTTCCAAGTCACCTAAAAAACCACATTTTCCTGATGGGAAACACAGACCTCTGGACCAAAAGTGTGATGTCCTAAAACATTTGTCCCAAGTACCGGCCAAGTTATCAATTCTGGATGCCTTGAATCTATCAAAAGATCTTCGGGAGGCGCTTATTGAGGCTTTTTCAAGCCCTAAAGAATTCAAAAATGAAATTGCTGCGGCTAAAGTCTACCATATAGAGAATGATTCTATATAATTCCATGCAGTGATATCTTTTACAGATGAAGATGAAGATGATGTTGTACATGGACATATCAGACCTTTGTATCTATCTAGAAAAGTCAATGATATAGAAATCTGATGAGCTTTTATTGATAATGTCTCAGGAGTCAATCTCATTCATATTCTTACACTTCATTGATTGGGCCTCACCGAATCTGATTTATCTCATTCTAATTTGATGTTGCAAGGATGTGATAAGAATGAAAAAGAACCTCTGGGAGAAATTACACTCAGAATTCAGTTTGGAGACCTTGTGTCTAATTCTGATTTCATGGTTGTTCGTCAGGACACAGACTTCAACATTTTTCTTAGAAGACCTTGGCTACATCAACATGTGGTCATACCTTCATCATACCATCAATGCCTCAAATATTGTTTCAATGGTCAAATTGGGACATTGTATGGTGACAAGGCCCCATTCAAACATGTTAATCTCAATACATTGAGGCAGAATTTTATCACATGGAGGGAAAGGAAAAATCCACGGAAAAGAAGGTCACCAAAATTAATGCTCCAAGTGGTTTGGAAAAGATTCCAATAAACCCATTCATACATTTGAGTACAGATTATGTGTTGCCTATCAGTCAAATTGACAAGATGGACCTAAATACAGACACTCTTATGGAAACTTCCATAATGTCAATTATGGCTACCAAGCCAGATAGCATGGGAGAAATTGTTGATTCTCCAAGCAGTGATGAAAGCTTAAATTGAGATGTCTTCATTTCATCCACTGAAATCCAGAAATTCTATACTTCATCAACCAGGCCAGAAGAAGGTATAGCAATACCAGAGGAAAAAAATGATGTCAATTCTCAATCCATCATCTCCTCTCTATCACCAAAGGAAGACACTTCTTCATCAATAGAGTCAGAAATGGAAGCCTCTTCTTCAAGATGTTCAAATTTTAACTTCTCCCCTAACCATGGAAATTCTTCTTCATCATCTACTATGTAAGTAAAAACAGAAGAAGTAACACATATTAAATAAGAAGATGAAGATCTCAGGGATGCTCCTCCAGCATTTGAAGAGGTTATCTCTACCACTATGGATGAACTCAGAGAAATAAATCTGGGTACAAAAGAAGATTCATGCCCCACTTTAATTAGTGTAGCCATGACTCATGAAGAGCAAGAAATGTATACTTCATTTCTAAAGCAAAATTGAGATGTATTTTCTTGGAATTATATAGAAATTCTAGGTCTTGATCCTGATGTTTCCACTCATCATTTGGGTTTTCTAGAAGAACATCGAGGATTCAAGCAAGCAGTAAGAAGAACACACCCAACTTATACTTCCAAAATTGAAGCTGAAGTTGATAATCTTATCAAGGAAAACTTCATCAAAGAAGTTCAATATCTCAAATGGATGGATAATATTGTCCCTGTGAAAAAGAATAATGGACAAATTAGAGTTTTCATTGACTTTAGAGATCTTAATCGGCATTTTCCCAAGGATGATTTTCTAGTTCCGATCATAGAACTCTTAATTGATGAAATAGCTGGATACGAAGCACTTTCCTTCATGGATGGTTACTCTGGGTACAATCAAATACGAATGGCCCCAGAAGATGAAGAGTCTACAGCCTTTAGAGCTCCTCAAGGTTTGTTTTGCTATCGGGTAATGCCCTTTGGCCTAATTAATGAAAGTGCAACATATCAACGTTCCATGCACCATATCTTTAAACCCTTTTTAGGGATATTTTTTGAATGTTATATGGATGATCTGGTGGTTAAATCCAGACAACATTCTGATCACTTGGTTGATTTGAAAACCATATTCAATAAACTTCGGCAACACAGTTTGAAGATGAACCCCTTGAAATGTGCTTTCGGGGTAACCTCAGGAAAATTCCTTGGTTTTGTTGTATGCCATCGTGGTATTGAAGTTGATCTTGAGAAAACAAAATCAATCCTTGGTATGTCACCTCCTTGAAATTTGAAATAATTAAGAGGAATTCAAGGACACTTGGCCTATATTCGGCGCTTTATCACCAATTTGGCAGGAAAATGTTTACCCTTGACCAGATTAATGAAGAAGGGAGTTACCTACCAATAGAAAAAATATTTACGAGAGTCATTTGATACCCTTAATAAATATCTCTTGAGTCCACCGATATTAATGCCGCCTATTGAAGGAAGACCACTTATTCTCTATGTGAGAGCTTTAGAGTGATCACTAGGTGATTTCCTCGCCCAAAAAAATGATATTGGGAGCGAAAACAACCTTTACTATCTCAGTCTCACTATGCTTGATGCAGAAACTCAGTATTCAAGTATTGAAAAGTGCTGCCTGGCATTAATCTTTGCAGTTCATAAATTGAGGCATTATCTACAACATCATGAGGTCCAATTTATATCTCGTAATAACCTGCTCAAATTTATCCTCAGCCGTCCTATGCTTACAGGACGTCTATCACGGTGGGAGGTTATTTTGTAGCAGTTTGATATCTAGTTTGTGCCTCAAAAGGCAATAAAGGGTCAAGCCCTGGCTGATTTCCTTGTTGAGCATCCATCCGCAGAAGATACATAATTTAATACTAAACTTCCTGATGAAGAGGTCTTCTCTATTCAAGATAATTCCCAGACATGGGAAATGTATTTTTATGGTTCTTCTAGAAGTCCAATAGGGAAGTGAATGGAAAATCCTAAACTCAACAAGGTTAGATTAGGAATAGTTTTTATTTCCCTAGAAAAGGCAGTATTTCCTTATTCTTTTCTATTATCAGAAGGTGGTACCAACAATGAGGCAGAATATCAAGCTCACATCACAGGTTTGGAATTGGCCCTTCAGGTGTGAATAGATCATTTAAAGGTAAAAGGTGATTCAGAATTAGTAATCAAACAAATGAATGGGGAATATTCTATCAGAAAAGAAGAGTTAATCCCTTTGTGTGATTATGTTAGAGAATTAATGGTGGAATTTCCTTCGGAACCGACATTTTCTTATGTCCTGCGATCACAAAATTCCCAAGCTGATGCACTGGCTAATTTATCCACAACCCTGGCAGATCCAAACCGGGATGAAACAATCATCAGTACTACCCACCATCATGTAGTTTCACCTTTTGTTCAAATCAGAACATAGGAAATCAATGAAATCAGTCCCATTTCTGAACCATGTGGTCATACTATAGGATGAATGACACCTATCAGGGAATACCTTCAAAATAGAACACTCCCACCTGATAGAGCCGGGAAAGAACAAGTCTGGAGACGTGTGGTCAATTTTACTCTTTATGATAGCCCAGATCACCAAAAAATTCTCTACAAGTGAGGTTTTGATGGAATTCTCTTCATATGTATTAATGGTGAACAGAAAATGACTGTCATGAGTGAAGTTCATGCAGGATCTTGTGGTGCCCACAAATCTGGGCACAGACTCTCCAATTAGATTCGAAGGCTTGGATACTTTTGGCCTTCAATGACACAGGATTGTACAGACTTCACAAAAAAAATGTCATCCCTGTCAAGTGCAGGCCAACTTCATTCATCAACCCCCAGAGTTACTACATACAGCTAAATACTCTTGACTATTTACCACATGGGGAATAGATGTAGTAGGTCCTTATCCTCTAGCCACGGCTAAGTAGTTCAAGTACAATCTCACTGCTACTGATTTCTTCTCTAAGTGGACTGAGGCAATACCTCTCAAGGAATTTGGAACTAAAAACATCATTAGTTTTTTCAAAACTAATACCATCACCATATTTGGCGTCCCTCATACTATTTTGATGGACAATGACACCAATTTTTGTTCTGCTGAAGTAAAAAAGTTATACCAGGAATATAATATCAAATCCAACCATTCATCTCGCTATCATGCGGTGACCAATGGACAGATAGAGGCTTTAAATAAAACCCTATCAAATATACTCCAGAAGATGGTGGATAAAGATAATAAATCATGGCCTGATAAACTTTGGAATGCTTTATGGGCTTATCGGACAACTATCATTATTTCCACCCAAGCAACTCCTTTTTCATTGGTATATGGAACTGAAGTGGTTTTTCCAATTGAAATGCAATTGCCTTCACTCAGAGTTTCAATCTGTGATAAATTATCTACAGATGAAAGGTTTCAGAAATGGTTCAATGAGTTGGAATGATTAGATGAGAAAAGATTTCATACTTTGCATCATCTAGAAGTCTATCAGAACATAATTGCGCGAGCTTTTAATAAGAAAGTTCGTCTTCATTCATTCCTTCAAGAAGAATTGGTATTGGTCCTTAGAACACCAATGATACCAGGAAAGAAACCTCCAAAACTTGATCCAAAATGAGAAGGACCTTATTCCATACATAAGGTTTGTTCAAATGGATCATATGCCTTAATCTCAATGGATGGAGCGCTCATCACAACCCCAACCAATGCAAGATTTTTGAAGAAATATTTTGTATAGTTTTTCATAGTTAGTCCTCACTACAAGAATTTAAATTGCATGTTCCCCATGTCCTAGTTGCAAGACATTAAACTGCATAACAACCATAAGCATCCATGCTGCATGATGTTAAAGTGCATAGCATTGTCGTCCTTATCGCATGACGTTAAACTGCATGACATCATTTTTACAACTAACATTTTCTCTATAAGATGTTAGAAGTTTCCATAAGTAAATGTTATTGGCATAATCACTACTCCTTAGTAGTACATGAGTCCCTATCTTTCCTATGTCATAGTCAGATCTTCATAGAGACAATGTTTCAAGAACTACGTATGGATTGATTCTCATTTTCTAATGAGATACGTAGAGACACCTGAACCTCCAATTTGGGGCCCAGCCACAATCACAAAATTTTTCTTATTTTCTTTTCTCCTCCTATATATGAATCATATCTATACAGAGTATTTCCTTAAGATATATGATTTGGTCCGTATACCATTTTATGTCTTAAGAATTACCATTCTCTTAGAATGTGTTAAAAGCCCCTATTTTTCATTCCAAATCTGATTAACATGAGGAATGATTGTTTAAAGAACTATGTACGGCTTGATTATCATTTAATGAGATTTTTAGAGATGCCTAAATCTCCAATTTTGGGCCCATCTGTGATAAAATAAACAACAAAAAAACCCCTTTATTTCTTGTATAAGAATCAAATCTACATAGGAAATGTTTTAAGAACTATTCATGAATTGATTCATTATCCAGCAAGACGCATAATGAAATTTAGGTTTTATCCCTTAATCCAGTTATAATGTGTCTTTTATTTCATATTGGTTCATTCTCGTCCTTACCGCATGACGTTAAACTACATGGAATTTTAACACTCCTATTTCTCACTTGGATCACCTTTATATTATAAAAGAAACTCTTACTGCTCCTTGTTTCTCACACCGAGCATAGCTCACGTGGTCTTAGGAATTGGGTAAATGGATTCTTTATATAAATAGGGTGTTTTAAATTTCTTATGGGGTTATCAATGTCCTTACTGCATGATGTGAAACTGCATAATATAATGTCCTCACTGCATGACTTAAAACTGCACAGTACCATATTCATTCAAAGGAAACAAAGAAAGCCTCCATTTTACATATGATTCAGATCTATGTAAAGGACATAAAATTTATGGAAAATATTTATTCAAATATTTCTTATATACATTGGGCATAACCCCCTTATATATCTCACACTCTTAATCTTGATTTTTTCTTTCAGATTTTCATAATCTTTCTTACAATTTCTAGTAACAAGGTTTTCAATATCTGAGAGCTCTTTTTCCTGACTATGCAGCACGTGCCCTTAGGCAGTCTTGCATAATTTTCCTACATAACAGGCCTGTTAGTCAAAAGATTCCACTATTTGGTTATGTAGCATATGCCCCAGTCGGCCCTGCATAATACATCCCCCATAACGGGTTTGTCAAATAATGGTAACTTCGCTCTTGGTTATAGTATCTTTGTCCCCTTTAATCTTTGATGACAATATACAAGAATTTGTATTTTAAAATATTCATTCAAGTATACTTGTCCCATTATCTTTCTCATAGTCTGAAAGTCTTCAAGATCATGGTTTATACATTTCCCTCATCATGTGCTTGATACACTATGAAATAATCTTAAAATCACTTGGCCACATGTTATATATTGTTTCCATTTCTATTCCTCACTGCAAGACTTAAAAATGCATAGTACCATTTCCTCACTGCAAGACTTAAAACTGCATAGTACCATGTCCTCACTACATGACTTAAAACTGCATAGTATCATGTCCTCACTGCATGACTGTTGGTTTAAAATAACCCTTTTTCATTCTTAAAATTTATTTCCTTGGAAAAACCACCTATTGTATTCTTAAGTCACCCAAATATTATTTTACCATATCCATCAACAGCAAAATGTTAAATTCCTAAAGAGATCTTTTGCCTGACTATGCATCACGTGCCCATAGGCAGCCTTTCATAAGTTGCTTACACAATAGTCCTATCAGTCAAAAGATACCACTATTTGGCTATGCAGCATATGCCCCAGTTGGCCCTACATAATACAGTCCCCATAACGGGTTTTTCAAATAATGGTAACTTTGTTCTTGGAAAAGACACACATTATGTTGATACAATCTTTAAGATTTGGTATCCATAAAAAAATCATCATGGCCCAAGATTTCCCTTGGAAATATTTAAAGAATGTTAAAGAATTTCTTATCCACAGAGTTTTGTTTGAGATCTAATTCAAAATTTACAATCAAAGCTATTCGACCCTAAATATTAGCACTTTATAGTCCAATATACATGACTTTAAAACTACCAGTAACAAAAGACTTGATACTCATCAGACTAAAAACCCGCAAAAGGCGCTCTGAACAAAAGTCGAGTCCCAGCTCACTAAATATACATTTTTTGTATGATTTAGGTAATATTGAGAAACGAAAATTAAAAAGATACAAAATTTGTGGGGTTATCCATGTAACCCTAGAAATAATCAAATTATTCTTGATGCGTCGCCGGAAGCTCAAAAACTAGTAAGTGAAGAGGAGCAGCGTAATGTAGCCGAATGACCGAGGCTTAAAGGCAATGCCACCCGCCAAGGTTTCTCCACGCTTAAAGACAACGTCACCAGCGATGGAGATGCACCACCAATTCCGGGCAAAGGGAAGAGGCTAAAGCAAGAAGATTGCACAGCAAACTTCAAAATCCCGTCACATTCATCTATCCCCATTACAAAGGAGTGAAAATACAATATAAAGACAAAATAAATAAAGAAAAATGCTCCAATTCGAGTTACAAGACATGGGGAACCCAAAAGGCACATAAGAAGCATAAAATAACACTTTCCCATGCCATTTAATGACCCCACTAGCCAAAGTAGCGGGATTCCCTCTTAATGATGCTTTTCTCCACCTTCTCTCTCCTCATTAATGTGCAGCTACGAATTTCCACCATTTTCCATGTGGATAAATGATTTTGGGTCCCAAATAAGTGTGTTGTGGCCCACCATAGTGTTGGACATCAAGAAGTGTGGGCTGGTCCAATTCGAACAACAATTGGGCTTGGAATTTTTATCAAGCCCAAAATTATTCTCCTTGTGCTGAATCTGATCCATATCATTCTCCCCCGGTTGAAGAGGATTTGCCCTCAAATCCACGACATCATCTTCTTCAATGTAAGTAGATAAGTCCCCAATGTTGAATGTTGCAGAAACGCTGCCAAAATCATCTGGTAAATCAATTTTGTAGGCATTGTTTCCCACTCGTTCAAGCACTTTGAATGGACCTTCAGCTCGTGGTGCCAGCTTGCTCTTCCTTTTGGATGGAAATCTCTCCTTGCGAAGGTGAATCCACACTTTGTCTCCAGGTTGGAAAATAGCCTGCTTCCGATGCTTGTTTGCTCGCCTCTTGTATGCCTCATTAGACTTCTCTATTTGAGCACGAATAGATTCATGGAGCTTCTTCATCTGCTTTGTCTTCTCCTCCGCATCAATATTTACCTGAAAATCAAGAGGCAAAGAGCACAATTCTATAGGAGTGATTGGATTGATTCCATAAACCACTTCGAATGGAGAATGTCGGGTGGTAGCACTGGGAGATCTATTGTATGCAAATTCAGCTTGTGCAAGTTGCAAATCCCAATCTCTCATGCTCTTGTTCACCAATGTTCTCAGAATAGTGCCCAATGTACGATTGGTAACTTCTGTTTGCCCATCCGTTTGAGGGTGATGGGATGTGCTGAAAAGAAGTTTCGTACCGAATTTCCCCCATAATGTTCTCCAAAAATGGCTGAGAAATTTTGTGTCTCTATCCGAAACGATGCTGCGAGGAATTCCATGAAGGCGAACAATCTCTTTGAAAAACAATTCTGCCACTTTCACTGCATCTTCAGTCTTATGACAAGGTATGAAATGAGCCATCTTAGAAAATCGATCAACAACAACCATTATTGAATCTTTACCTCGCTGAGTCTTTGGTAAAGCCATAATGAAATCCATGCTGAGATCTTCCCATGGCTGCTCCGGAATAGGTAACGGAGTGTATAAACCAGGCTTGAAATGACTCTTTGCTCTTTGACATGTTCCGCATCTTGAAAGAATAGCTTGGACATTTGATTGCATCTTCGGCCAGTAGAAATGCTCTTTTAGTATCTCCAAGGTTTTATGGATGCCAAAATGACCAGCAAGTCCCCCTTCATGTGCTTCCCGAATAAGCAAGTCCCTGTAATTACCCTTTGGAACACACAACTTGTTTCTCTTAAAGAGAAACCCATCATGTACAGAATAATCCTCCACAAATCCATCTTGACATTGGATTAAAATAGAATTAAACTCCATATCATGCTGATAATCTTCTCTCATAAGCTGAAATCCAAGAATTTGAGCATCAAGAATTGTAAGTAATGCATACCTCCGAGATAAAGCATCTGCCACTAGATTATCTTGCCCCTTCTTGTATTTTGACACAAATGAGAATGATTGTAAGAATTCCACCCACTTTGCATGCCTCGAACTCAGCTTGTGTTGACCATTGATAAACCTCAAAGCCTGATGGTCAGAATGAAGAACAAACTGCTTCGGTCTCAAATAATGAGACCAATGATCTAGGGCTCTTATAACCGCATAAAATTCCTTATCATAGGTGCTGTAATTCCTCCTTGAATCATTCAGTTTCTCGCTGAAATATGCAATAGGGCGCTTGCTTTGGATGAGAACAGCGCCTATCCCAACTCCACTTGCATCACATTCCACTTCAAAGACTTGATCAAAATCAGGCAACGCCAAAACCGGTGCTTCACACAACTTTTTCTTAATGATTTCAAATGATTCATTTGCTGCCTTTGACCACTCAAATTTCCCCCTTTTCAAGCATTCAGTGATAGGTGCCATAATAGTGCTGAAATTGGAAACAAAGCGACGATAAAAAGATGCCAAACCGTGGAAACTTCTTACTTCGGTAATGGATTCTGGTTGTGGCCAGGACTTGATTGCTTCCACTTTTGATTCATCCACCATGATGCCTTCTTTGGTTACCACATATCCCAAAAACACCACTTCTGTTGAAAAGAACTCGCATTTTTCAAGCTTCCCATATAGCTTTTGTTTCCGTAGAACATCAAATACCCACCGAAGATGATCCACATGGCTCTCCACATCCTTGCTGTAAATCAAAATGTCATCCAAATAAACTACCACAAATTTACCAATAAATGGTTTCAGAACTTCATTCATGAGTCGCATGAATGTGCTAGGAGCATTTGAGAGGCCGAATGGCATGACCAGCCACTCAAACAATCCGCCTTTAGTTTTGAAGGCTGTTTTCCACTCATCCCCTTCCTTCATTCGAATCTGGTGGTATCCACTACGAAGATCAACCTTTGAAAAGATTGATGAACCATGCAATTCATCAAGCATATCATCGAGTCGTGGGATGGGATACCTGTATTTGATGGTAATATTATTGATAGCTCTACTATCAATGCACATGCGATACGTACCATCTTTCTTTGGCACCAATAATGCTGGAACAGAACACGGGCTCATGCTTGGCCTTATAAAGCCTCGATCCATCAACTCATCTACTTGCTTCTGCAATTCCCTTGATTCTCCAGGATTACACCGATATGCTGGTTTATTTGGCAATTGTGCACCCGGAACGAGATCAATCTGGTGTTCAATGCCTCTAAATGGTGGTAATCCTGCTGGAAGATCATTAGGAAAAACATCATGATATTCCCCAATTAAGGAATGAGCTAAAGGATGTTGATGACTCTTCTCCTCATGGCATGACTTTTCCATCATCAATAAAGCAAAAACTGGCTTTTGCTTATTTATGGCTTTCTCCACTTGAGCTTTGCTGATAAAGAGACTACCTTTGGGTACTTCCGGAACAGATTTTTCTTGAAGAGTTTGGGATGGCTTCAAAGGAGCAAGTGTGATATTCTTTTCCCCAGATCGAAAAGAATAAGTGTTCTTCCTCCCATCATATTTCACTTCCCTGTCAAACTGCCAAGGCCTACCCAACAACAAGTGACAAGCATCCATAGGAATAACATCACACAGTACTTCATCAGCATAGTTCTTACCAATGGAGAATGAAATTAGAACCTGTTTTTTGACTTGGAGTGTGCTCCCATTGTTCAACCATTGCAATTTATATGAGTGAGGATGATTCTGAGTTGGAAGCTTCAATTTCTCCACTAGTGTTGTTGAAGCCACATTTGTACAGCTCCCACTATCAATAATCACCATGCATACCCGCTGATTAATGGTGCAGCGAGTTTGGAACAAGTTTTCTCTTTGATCTTCTTCCGGGCAGATTTGAGCTTGCAAAACTCTTCGTAGCACCAGCATGTTTCCCACATCAGCTTCTTCCACAACATGTTCCTCATTTTCAGTTTCTTCACCATCATGTTCATCCTCTTTGATTGCCTCTTCAATTTCTTCAATCTCTTTAATAGTAATAATCCGGTTGTTAGGGCAATTGGCCTGAAAATGACCATACCCATGGCATTTGAAACACTTTCGATTCCCACGTTCAAAGGAGTTCGACTTCCCTTTTGTTTGTTCCATAGCCTTCTCTTTCCCTTTTTCCAGCATCTTGTTCCTTCCAAATTCCTTCTCAACAACACCAGATTTATTAGAAGAAATACCCTTATAAACAGTTGTACCTCTATTGTAGTTTTTGAGCGCCGGTGCCCTTGAGGTCCGCTTTTGCTTTTCCACCTTGATCGCCAGCTTGCAAACATCATCAAGTGAGCAGAATGATTGCAACTCCACTGAATGTGCAATTTCTTCATTTAATCCACCCAAAAACCTTGCAATTGTTTGCTCTTTATATTCTGGAACATCACTTCGCATCAATAAACGATCAAATTCCCGAATGTACTCTTCAACAGACTTATCTCCTTGTCGTAGGCTATGCATTCGAAAATAAAGATCTTGCTTATAATTCTCAGGCAGAAATCGTCTCCTCAAAAGCTTTTTCAACTTCTCCCATGAGCGTATCTTGCCTTTATCATCACGTTCCCGCTGTTTCTTCAGATTTTCCCACCAAAGTGATGCATAATCTTTAAATTTCAGAATGGCTACCTTGCACTTCTTCTCGTCAGAACAATTCTTAAATTCGAAGAACCGTTCGATTTCCCGCATCCAATCCAGAAAATCATCCGGATTCATACTCCCATAAAAATCTGGAATGTCGATCCTCAACCCTCTTTCAATGTCTTCATCATCTCTTCTTCTTCGCATATCTACCTCTGAATCGCTGGAATCATCACCATTTGCATGATCTTCATAAAATGGTGCTGGATTGCGTCTATTATGTGGTGATGGACGTCGAGGATGTCGCTGCGGTGGAGGGGAGTCAGGTCGCCGTGCTCTCAAAAGTTGAGCAAGTTGCTCACCGATTTGAGTAATTTGTGATTGTAGCTGTGCATTAGCTATTTCCCATGGAGCAGGAGGAGTAGAAGATCCGCTCTTGCGAGACATGATGGAGAGTAATAAGAAGAATGTGATAGAACTTACTCGTTGGAACCGCCCTCTGATACCAATTGATGCGTCGCCGGAAGCTCAAAAACTAGTAAGTGAAGAGGAGCAGCGTAATGTAGCCGAATGACCGAGGCTTAAAGGCAATGCCACCCGCCAAGGTTTCTCCACGCTTAAAGACAACGTCACCAGCGATGGAGATGCACCACCAATTCCGGGCAAAGGGAAGAGGCTAAAGCAAGAAGATTGCACAGCAAACTTCAAAATCCCGTCACATTCATCTATCCCCATTACAAAGGAGTGAAAATACAATATAAAGACAAAATAAATAAAGAAAAATGCTCCAATTCGAGTTACAAGACATGGGGAACCCAAAAGGCACATAAAAAGCATAAAATAACACTTTCCCATGCCATTTAATGACCCCACTAGCCAAAGTAGCGGGATTCCCTCTTAATGATGCTTTTCTCCACCTTCTCTCTCCTCATTAATGTGCAGCTACGAATTTCCACCATTTTCCATGTGGATAAATGATTTTGGGTCCCAAATAAGTGTGTTGTGGCCCACCATAGTGTTGGACATCAAGAAGTGTGGGCTGGTCCAATTCGAACAACAATTGGGCTTGGAATTTTTATCAAGCCCAAAATTATTCTCCTTGTGCTGAATCTGATCCATATCAATTCTCCTTAAATCCCTCATCTTAATAAGGAAATTTTAAACACTTCATTCTTGTTATTATAATAATGATTGTTTAACATAAAAGAATATTTATCATCATTTACCTTTCATTTTTTTATCATGAAAGAAGAACAGGAATGAAGGCATGAATATGATTGGAAACAAAATTTCTTTCATTCATGTGAAAATGGAGGGCCATCCACAAACTGGATCTTCTCTATCCTGTTTTAAAATAAAATTTCAATATGAATTTTCATTTGTTGAACCGCTTCATAAGATCTATCAGCTGCCTATTGAAGTTGAGATAATTGAGAAACTCCAGCCTCCTCTTCTTGACGAAGTGCTTCCTTATCCATTTAAATGGTAGTTATCCCCTCCAATTGGGTTTCTCCTAATGTCTGATTCAGTTTCTCAAGCTTGTTATGAACAACATCTAGTTTATGTTGAAGAGATAATAACTCCTTTATGGCTTCTTTGATTTGTTGGATAATCTTGAGTGATTTATTGTTATGATTTGCCTCTGCCTCAACCATTGCATCTTGAAATCCCTCAATATTAACGAGTCATTTAGCCTCTTCAAAATCTTGTCACAGCTTATGCTCTTGCTCCTGTCTGTGGATAGTCTCTTTCATGGCATCGTAGACCGGCCGATAATTGAACCCACCAAATCCTAACACATAGAATAATGTTGGTAGTTTTGGAAAATGGGACGATAATTCATCTAAAGGATTTTCAGAAATTATGTTCTAGATCTTCCTCCATGTCTTCTTACGTGCCATTCCAAGAGCATATTACATCTCCAAATCTGAATCTGAGTCACTACCATGAGGTAAAATGTACTATGGAAATTAGTCTCTTAAAGAATTGTTTCATTCTTCTTCTCTTGGAACGGTAGAAGCTTCACCCTCTGATCTAGGAGCTGATAACCCTAATAATAAATCAAGGTAATTATTAGTTTCGAATGGAGGAAACAAATATGACTCAGACAGCTAACTATATTTACCCAATAATAAGTCAGCTACTTGATTGGATTCATCCCCTGTATTTTTAGCTCTGGTGTTTTGAGCAGGTGTTTCTTGAGGAGTGGGATTCCCTTGAATTTGTTCAGATATGACATTTGAAGGCTCCGGAACGCCTCTTGATGAAGGATCCTATGTAAGTATTTCTTCATCCCCAACAGAAGGATAAAGTGGAACACCTGTTCCTGAAGATCCTTTGAGACATTTTCTGCAGATAAAGCTGCATAAGATGAATTTTGATGTAAAGAATCATGTTGAAGAACAAATTATGTATGGAAAATGTAGGAATAGGAACTTACTTCCTTGAAATTCTTCATGGAAATCTCCAAACTCCTTGATGGAACCTAGAATATCAATATTTGGATTAAGGGTATCCATCATTTCAGTGTATACGACCTAAAATGTTACAGCATTCTCACCATTTAAGGTATCCAACAAATGTTGGTTGATGCCCAAATTGGATCCACTGACATTTTGTTCCGCCAAATCTTCATTTGGTATTCCAGCATCAGATCTTTCCGGGTTTGGGTTAATTTCAGCATTGGTTTCATATTGTCGTGGATCTTTTTTCCTTTCTTTTGAAGCAATAGGAATATCAATATTGATTATTTTTAGGATCCTTTGAAAATAGTAACTGGGGAATGTATTTAATCTTACCATGTCCTTCCTCTCTCTCAATAGATCCAGGAGCAGGTATAGATGAATCTTTTGACGGTATAGATACGTCATCTTGAACCTGGGTTTCCCCTGGGACTTCTTTTTCTAGTTGTGAAGCATAAACTCTTAATCCCTTGAGAGAGAAAAGAGACATAGATCCTACAAGTGGATAAAACATGGTTACTATAACGTCTTGAGAAAATTTTATGCACTAAAGATTGTATAAATACTTACTCTTTTGGTGAACACTTTGAAGAAATCTCATTTCTCTTTTGTATTTCTGTTCAAAAGCTTGAGGAGATATTGAAACACTTCTCCTAGAAAGGGAAAATTTAGGTAATGGTTGAGGATTATCTGTTTCCATTACCCCAGTCATGATCCTTACTCCGAGGGAAAGTTCTGGCGACTTGGGAAGATTATCCAATGCGCCAATGGGAGAACCTGCAGGACTATACTGAGGCAATTCAAGAATCGGTCCAGATCTTCCTTCTCTACATTCAAGCTGCAGAAATACACTTTCATCAAGATTAATGATGTCAAATGATAAAGAAGATTTGATATGAAAGAAAAAAAGGGAAATAAATTCTCAGCATTAACATAAATATCCCACTCCTCCTCGGAGTCAATAATTACCCCTTCGCGGACTCCTAAGTACAGCATATGAGATACTCATTTAGAAGTTGGGATTTTTTCATCAGTTGCATATATAAAAGTCTCTAACTCCACAAGATACTTTTGTACTTCAGCCAAGTTATTGTCCGGATTGAAATCAGAAGGTGCCTTGATATCACCAACATCTGGTATTCGAATGCCATTCTGAAGAAATGCCCATGCATCCATAAGATCACGAGTTATACTCTCCCAGTGATGAATGTCCTAAGGTCACACATAATTCGATTTTGGCCTGGTTGATCGTGGAAGAGGTTCAACACCTTACAATTGAAGATATTCTTCAGACCTTTCTTCCTCAAAAAATTCAACATGTGGAATAGGGATCTCTGTTTGATGGCGGAAATTGGATCGCCTTAGCGTTGGAGGTATTACTTCTTTATCCTTGGTCTTCCTGGTGTACTTCTTGCGAAGACACTTTGAGGGCTCTGAAACCTCTGAAATTTATGTATCATCTCTGTCTTTGGACTTCTTGCCACGATTTCCACATGAAACAGTCATTGTAGCTGCCACTCTATATACTCCTTTTGTCGGAGCCCCTTGAGGATATGAAGAAACCCAAGCTTTGGCATACCCAGCTTCCAATCCGATTGATGCATCTGGTGGAGGTAATGTAATTGACAGTCTGGATACCTCTAAAGCTGTAAGAATCCATAATTGTCACACTACCATTGGGTGATTCTCATGTCTAATGTATGTGGGTGCAAAAGTGATTGATTGTTGAAGACACCTGAACTGAGGAGAAAACCTATAGGGCACATAAGCCTTGAAAATAATTTCACCATCAATCCTAGTTGATAGTACACCATCCCTGAATGCCATCATATAAGATCTCAGCTCATAATTATTTTCCTTACCATCATCAATAAATGTTCCAGTTGGTGGATTACCAAAAGGAAAGAAGTTTAATTCTCCTAAGACATTCAATAGCTTCAGTACTTCGTCAGGTCTTAAGTTCAGAGGCTTAATACCAGAAAATTTCTGTAAAACTGGGTGAATCGACCATTTGGAACTCTGACTGAGTTCAGTATTGAGTATGAAGAAAAATGTGCTGCAATCCAGCCCCACAACACTTGAAATGGCCCCACAATTCTAAATAGAGCCTTACCATTGTATAAATGCAGCAGGAGATGGTAAATTCTTTCCAAAATAGGGGTTTCTAGCCTAATATACTTTCCCTCTACTAATTTAGTAGCAATTACAAAATTCCCTAATCTTACACCTCCACCGGATTCACGAACTGGAAGAAAATAAACACTTAGCCACATAGCAAGGAAGGAATATAAGAATAATTTTTCATCTATATCAGGTTTGAATTTATAAACCTAGTGCTTGTAATCGTCTCTTTCTAGTGTAGGACAATATGTGCCTGAGCTGCCTCGGTTATCGGCAGAAGGACAAACAGTAGGACGTCCACAGATTGGACCTTTCTCTATTGTTGGTTCTAAAAAAGCTTCCATCCATAGTCTAGTATGGATATTTTTCTTATCCTTGGGTAAATTCTTCGCTAACTTAAGTAATTCATGGGACAATAGTTGTGTTCTGGTAACATCACCCCAGGTTGAAGTAGGTGGGATGAATTCATCATACATTTCCCCAAGAATAGGAATTCCAGCTATTTGGTAAACGTCCCAGAGACTAATACCAACTTCACCATGTGTCAAATGAAAGGAATTCATTTGTGCACTCCATCGGATCAGTAATTTAGGAATGAATTCATTTTTATAAACATAAGTTTTCCCCATCCATACATCTTCATAAATTTGAATGTCTAATAATTCTTTTATGAATTCTTCACAAGTTCGACGTACCCAGAATGCCCACATCCACTCAAGTTTCACACCCCCTCTAAAACGAAGGTCCCAATCTCCTTTCTAACCATTTGATTGATCAGTTTGAGAAGCTTAGAAAGTGGAATCATAACAATGTGGTCTTGGCTCTACAATATGATCCTTCATATCTGGAGCACAACCATTGTGGTGAAGGATTCCACTAATAGGGATTGTTCCTTCTTGTATTGGAACCCCCCTTGCACTAATATTCATGCAGTTACAGTTGGAATATTGAAGAAGACAATTCTTTGGAAAGTACTTCATAATAGATGGAAAATAGGTGTCTTTCAATAGCCCATGCATGTACAGAGGTAAGTAAGGACTTTTTGGATAGTCATACTGATACAGAATTATACCCTTGTATAGCCTAGGAAGAGTACTCTCAACAGTGTCATAATAATCTGGCCCGATGATCCTCATCATTTCACTTTGGCGAGCCTTGGATTCTTCGATATGGGTTATCAAATGAGTCATTTTTTCCTACAAAAGAATGACCATAATTGAAGATCATATTTCTAAGTAAGAAAGTAAAAAAATGGCAAAGGACACTTGTCGCGTAGGTCCTTCGACAAGGTCCTTCGACAAGGTCCTTCGACAAGGTCCTTCGACAAGGTCCTTCGACAAGGTCCTTCGACAAAGTCAGTTGTGTAAGTCCTTCGACAAAAATCTTAGCGCAACCCCATCAGTAAAGTCCTTTTTGCATAGCTCAATCACGTAAATAATCTTACCTTAAACAAATTTCAAGGGAATTATGCGAGAGCACAACCGATGCAGCTGAACAAATGAGCTACGCAATGAGAGATCTAAATTTTTTTGAGAAAGCGTAAGTGAAGAAAAATGAGGAAGGTTGAGACCTATTTATAGGAAACAAAAGACCTATGTGTCATGACTGGGTGCCATAGCTATGTGGAATACCTATGCGACAGTTCTGCGCGAAATTCCTATGCAGCCCAATTGCGCTATTCATTAATCCATCCTGATCTTTTTCCCAGACTTTCACCACAGGACTTTACCCTCTTTGGTTATTTCGGATCCAATCCTGAGGGGGGGGGGGGTTGTTGACACTCCTTAAAAATATTCAAAGAGTACAAATGAAACATCAAAAATACTCCCAAGCTCTACGCAATGTAGTAGTAACATCCAGAAACTTCACAAGTGAGCTACACAGCCCAAATTCGTGAGATAGATACGCGGTAATGCTTTGCAAGAGAGATTCGTGGCCCAGCTTCACGACAAAGCTACATGACAATGATGTGTGACGCAACTACGCGTTTGACCTATCTGAGAGAACATTTAGGATACTTCTATGCGGAGCACCTACGCAGTGGAGCTACACACCATCTCTGCACGACTAAACTTTCTTTGGCCAGGCCTCCTCCGTTCCTATAAATAGAGCCCTTAGGCTCCCCATTTCAGGACTGAAAATTTTGAAAGACTCTCTGAATCTCAAATTGCGTAGCTATTTCACCTAGATCTCTCAAATTGTCTCAGGTAGTTCTCTAAACTAAAAAAAGAAGAGATAATTAAAGGGGATAGGCATGTTTTTAAGTTCTTCACATTCTTCAGTCATGACCCGTATCTGCATTCCAGAGCTGCGCGATACACTTGGGTGCCATAACTATGCGATAGACCAACGCGGGGTACCTACGCGGCATACTTCCGTGAGGTACCTACACGAAGAGATCAAATACCCTTAAAATTCATTCATGGCAGGGTGTCTCCTTCCTTGGTTCCCTTATCTGAAAGGGGCTAAGTTGAAGCCTCCAACAAAACCTCCAGACTTCTCAAACCCTTTGGGTAAGAAACATCAACGTGTCTCCCATTTTGGGTTTGTATTTCCACAGTCATAGGTTTCCCACATTTTTTCCAAAATAGGGTTAGGATTCATGATATTCTTGTGGGTTTTTATATCCACAGTCACATGGACCTTTCTCCTAGGAAAAGTGTTGGGAAGTTCCCGGTTTGGAGGGGGGTTTGGTTTCTGACCTATCCCTTCTCGAAGAGGTGACCCAGAACCTAAGGTCTCTAGTAGGGAAGGTACGGTTCACCTATTTCTTTTCCACACAAGCATAGGAGAAGTCTCCCTCCCCTACTAAGATCAATTTCAGGGCAACCATCCTGGTATAATCCCCTCAACTTCACCCCTTCTTCCTTCCATTTGGACCCTTGTCCAATGTGAAGAGAACAGAGGGAGGGCTCATTGCCCTGACCTCATCCACCATTGCCTCACCCTCTTCCATCAGCATGGAGGAGAAATTTGGAAGTATGAAGTGTCATTGTTGAATCTTTCAGATCCTCTTATTTCTCACACTGAGCATGACTCACGTGAGCTTAGAGATATGTGATGATTACAACATGTGCACAAACACTGCATACGAAGGAACTACGAGAACTCTGATTCCTGTTCACACCATGATACGTAGGAAGCTCTTTCAGAGCCTGAGCTCACTAGATATCCTCCTTATGAATCAAACCCTAATTCCCCCGATTTGGGTATCCTCCTTAGGAAATAAGCCCCAAATTCAATCCCCAAATCATCAAGGCATCCTTTTCAGGAAGTAAGCCCAAAATCATTTCTCTCAGAAACCATACTCTCATATGATATTCATCAAACTAAGTGGGATTTTATTCCCACCCATATGGGATACTTAGGAAGCCTCCTTGAGGTTCAAACCCAACACTTCAAATCAACCCTACTCTCTTTGGGGAATATTTCCAATAGGGTTTGATCCTATTTGGAAACCTATATCGTTTCCAAAGTTCCTTGGGATGTTTTAACATAAGTCCCACACTAAGTTGTAACTAAGCACCTTCCGCTTAGAGTTCCTTATCACATGAACTTAAAAGGTATGATGTGTCCTATTAAGCGGCACTGAAATACGAGGGCTCGGATTCCTTTTACAAGGATATGTAGGTATCTCATTTTATGAGCACGATCCCAAGATTAAGACAAACCTTTGTCTCCCTGGATGACAATAAATTCCAGTGTGCCCCACTGAGTGGCTTAAAAAACCAGTATCATCATGAATAATGATTAAAAGAATCTCTAATTAGTATATTAGAGGGTACCATTGATGGAAAACCACGAATATATACAAATAATTCTAATACATGTTAAATAAGTGATTTTAAATTCCAAGGGATACTTATGATATACTTGGTGAATTAATAAGGATTCATGAAAATATTTAATTTCAAAGAGAGTCCCGGAGTAGAAAATAATTCCCCCCAAAAGGGTGTGATGAGTTCGACCTCCCATCCTCTCGATCAATGAATGTTCTTAAGTATGGTAAAGTTAAAAACCTAACAAACTTCTTCCTTTGGAAAGCAGGTACTCTTTGGATAAAGAACTGTTGGAAGTTTCCAGTTCCATGAATAAATCCAATGGAAATCACCTAGAAACATGGATTCTTAAATCTAGAATATCATGTTTCAAGGACTTACGAAACATGGTCCTAATGGGTATAATGGTCCTAAGTGTCCAAATTGGCCTAGTGGGCCTTATGGGCCTAAGTGGCCTAATGGACCCAATGGGCATAAGTGGCCAAATGGGCCTAATGGGCCTAATGGGACAAATATTCCTAGTGGGCCTAATGGGCCTAAGGGGCCTACTGGGCCAAATCGGCCTAATGGGACTACGTTACCTAATGGGTCCAATGGGCTTAAGTGGCCTAATGGACCTAAGTGGCCTAATGGGATTAATGGACCTAATGGGATTAATGGGTACAATGGTCCGAAGTGGCCTAATGGGCCTAAAGGGCCTAATAGGACTAAGTGGCCTAATGGGATGAATGTGCCTAACGGACCTAAGTGGCCTAATGGTTCTAATGGGCCTAAGTGGACTAAAGGGACTAATGGGCCTAACGAGACGAATGGGCCTAGGTGGCCTAATAGACCTACATGGCCAAATGGGCCTAAGTGGACTAATGGGACTAAAGATCCTAATTATCCAAAGGTACCTAATGGCCCCAAGTGGTATAATAATAGCCTAATGGGCCTAATTGGTCTAATGGGCATAATGGGAACAATGGGCCTAAGTGGCCAAATGGGCCTAATGGGCTTAAGTGGCATAATGGGCCAAATGGGACGAATGGGCCTAAGTGGCCTAATCAGTCTAAAGGGCCTAATGGTCTAATGTAGCCTAATGGGCCTAAGTGGCATAATCAGACAAATGGGCCTAAGTGTCCTAATGGTCCTAAAGGGATTAATAGGACAAAGTGGTCTAATGGTCCTAAGTGGCATAATCGTAACCAAATTGGCCTATGTGACAAAATGGGCTAAATGGGCCTAAGTGGCCTAATCAGCCTAAAGGGACAAATGGTTCAAAGCAGCCTAATGGGCCTAAGTGGAAAAATCGGCCTAATGGGCCTATTGGCCAAAGTGGCCTAATGGGTCTAATGGGACTAAGTAACCTAATTGGCTAATCAGCCAAAGGGGAGTAATTGGACTAAGTTGTCCAATGGGCTTAAGTGTTCGAAGGGGCGGTATCAAATGAATTGGACTAATGGACCGAATGGGTATAATGGGCCTAAGTGACTTAATGGGATGAATGTGCCTAAGTGGACTAATGTGCCTAATGGGCCTAAGTGGCCTAATGGACCTGATGGGATGAATGAGCCTAATGGTCCTAATTAGCCTAAGTTGTCGAATGGGCCTAAATTGCCTAATGGGCCAAATGGGCCTAAGTGGCCTAATGGGCCTAATAGGTCAATTAGGCCAAAGTGGTGTAATGGGCCTAATGAGATGAATGGGCTTAAGTTGTCTAATTGGCCTAATGGGCTAAATGGGACAAAGTTGCGAAATGTGCCTAATGGGTCGAAAGGTCTTAATGGGCCGAATGGGACTAATGATCCTAATGGACCTAAGTGGCCTAACATTCCAAATGGGCCTAGGTGGCCTAATAGGCCTAAGTGGCCCATTGGGTCTAATGGGCCTAATGGGTTCAATGGACCCAATGGGACGAAGTGGAATAGTGGGGTGAATTGGCCAAATGGGCCTAATTGGTTGAAGTGACCTAATGGGCCTAATGGGCCCAATGGGCCTAATGGGCCTACTGGACTGAAGTGGCCTAATGGGCCAAATGGGCCTCAAGGGTCCAATGGGTGTAATGTTTTGAATGGGCCAAATGTGACTAAAGGGTCTAATGGGGCTAATAGGCCTAATTAGCCGAATGGGTCGGATGGGTCTAATGGGCCTAGTGGGTCGAAGTGGCTTAATGGACCTACTAGTCCTAATGGACCTACTGGGCCTAATGGACCTAATAGACCTTAGTGACCTGGTGGGCCTAATGGACCTAATAGACCTTAGTGGCCTAATGGTCTTAAGTGGACAAATGGACCTAATGTGCATAATGGTTGTAATGGGCCCAATGGGCCTAATGGGCCTAAGTGGACCAATGGGCCTAATGGGCCTAAGTGGCTGAATGGGACGAATGGGATGAATGGATCGAGTGGGCCTAAGGGGCCTAAGTGTCCTAATGGGCCTAAGTGTCCTAATGTGCCCAATGAGCCTAATAGGCCTAATGGTCCTAATGGGCCTAAGTGGTCTAATGGGCCTAAGTATCCTAATGGACATAATGGGCCTAAGTTTCATAATGGTCTTGAGGGGCCTAAGTGGCCTAATGGGCCAAAGTGGACGAATGGGCCTAATGGGTTTAATGGGCCTTAGTGTCCAAATCGGCCTAATGGGCATAATGGGACTAAGTGTCCTAATGGGCCTAATGGGCCTAAGTTGACCAAATGGACTAATGAGCCTAATGGACCTAATGGGATTAAGTTGGCCTATTGGGCCTAATGGGCCTACTGGGCTTAATGGGCTTACTGAGCCTAATGGGACTACTAGGCTTACTGGGCCTAATGGTCCTAAGTGTAATAATGGGCCTAAGTGACCTAATGGTCATAAGTTGCCTAATGGGTCTAATGGGTCTAAGTTTCCTAATGGGTCTAATGGGCCTAATGGACCTAAGTGGCCTAATGGGCCAAAGTGGATGAATGGGCCTAATGGGCTTAATGGGTATAATGGGATGAAGTGGGAAAATGGGACTAAGTGGCCTAATGAGCCTAATGTGCTTAAGTGGCCTAATAAGATGAATGGGATTAAGTGGACTAATGGGCCTAATGGGAATAATGGGCCTAAGTGGCCAAATGGGACTAAGTAGCCTAATGGGCCTAATGGGCCAAATGGACCTAAGTGGCCTAATGGGACAAAGTGGATGAATAGGCCTAATGGGAATAATGGGTATAATAGGCCTAATGGGCCTAAGTGGTCTGATGGGCCTAATGGGCCTAAGTAGTCTAATGGGCCTAATAGGCCTAATGGGACTAAGTGGACTAATGGGCCTAAGTGGACTAATGGGCCTCATGGGACTAATGGGACTATGTTTCCTAATGGGCCTAAGTGGTCAAATGGGCCTAAGTCACCTAAGTGGACTAATGGGCCTAATGGTCCAAAGTGTCTGGATGGGACTAATGGGCCTAATGGGCCTAAGTCTCCTAAGGGGACTAATGAGCCTAATGGTCCTAAGTGACTGAATGTGACTTGTGGGCCTAAGTGGCATAATGTGCCTAATGGGCCTAATGGGCCTAAGTGGGTGAGTGGGCCTAAGTGGGTTAATGGACCTAAGTGGCATAACAGGCCTAACTGGCCTAATGTGCCTAATGGGCCTAAGTGGCATAATGGGCCTAATGGGATAATGAGCCTAATGATCCTAAGTGGATGAATGGGCCAAATGGGCCTAAGTGGCATAATTGTCCAAATGGTCCAAATGGGCCTAAGTGGCTTGATGGGTCTAAGTGACCTAATGGGCCTAATGGGACTAAGTGGCCTAATGCATCTAATTGGACTAATGGGCCTAAGTTCCCAGATGGGCCTAATGGGCTGAAGTGGCGTATGGGTTTAAGTCGATGAATATGCCTAATGAGCTTATGTGGATGAATTAGCCTAATGGGTTGAGGTGGCCTAATGGGCCTAATGGGCATAAATGGACCAATGGACCTAATGGGCCTAATGGTCCTAATGGGCATAATGATCCTAAGTGGCCTAATGGGCCTAATGGGCCTAAGTGGCCTAATAGGCGGAATGGGCCTCAATGGCCTAATGGCCCTAATGGATATAATGGGTCGAATGGGCCTAAGTGACCTAATGGGACTAGGTAGCACGATGGGCCTAATGGGAATAAGTGGCATAATGTGCCTAAGTGGTCTAATGGACCCAATGGGCCTAATGAGTTGAAGTGGCCTAAGTGGCCTAATGGGACTAAGTGGCCGAATGGGCCTAAGTGGTCGAATTAGCCTAATGGGCCAAAATGTCCTAATGATCCTAAGTGGCCTAATGGGTCTAATGGGTTAATGGTAATAATGGGACTAATAAGACTAAAGGGCCTTAGTGGCCTAATGGGACTAATGGGACTTAGTGGCCTAAGGGGCGAATGGGCCTAAGTGGCCTAATGGGACTAATGGGCCTAAGTGGCCTAATGGACTAAATGGTCCTCAATGGACTAATGGTCCTAATGAGCCTAAGTGGATGAATGGGCCTATTGGGATGAATGGGCCTAATGGGATGAATGGGCCTAATGGGCCTAATTGGCCTACTAGGCCTAAGTGGCCTACTGGGCCTTAGAGGCCTAATGGGCCAAATGGACTTACATGGCCTAAAGGGCCTAATGGGCCTAAGTTGCCTAATGGGCCTAATGGAATGAATGAGCATAAGTGGAATAATGGGACAAAGTGGCCTAATAGTCCTAAGTGTCCTAATAGGACAAAGTAGCCTAATGGGTCTGATGGGCCTAATGTGCCTTAGTGGCCTAAGGGGCCGAAGTGGCCTATGGGCCTGATGAACCTAATGGTCCTAATGAGCCTAATGGGCCTTAGTGGCCTAATGGGACCAAGTGTCCTAATGGGCCTAAGTGGCCTAATGGGCCTAAGGGGACTAAGTGGCCTAAGGGGCCTAAGTGGCCTAATGGGCCCGATAGATCGAATGAGCCTAATGGGATTAATGGACCTAAGTAGCCTAATGAGCCCAATGGGTCGAATGGGCCCAACTGGCCTAACTGACCTAATGGGCCCAAGGGGCCTAATGGGCCTAATGGGTCTAATGGGTCTAACTGGCCAAAGTGGCCTAATGAGCCTAGTGAGCCAAATGGACCTAACAGGAAAAAGTGGTCCAATGGGCCTAACTGGCCTAAGTGGCCTAATGGGCCTAATGGGCTGAACAGACCTAAGTGGCGTAATGGGCCTAATGGGCCTAACTGACCAAAGTGTCCTAATGGGCCTAACTGGCCAAAGTGGCCTAATATACCTAACTGGCCTAAGTGGCCTAATGGGCATAATGGGTAGAACGAGCCTAAGTGGCGTAATGGGATGAATGAGCCGAAGTAGCCCAATGGGCTGAATGGGCCTAAGTGGCCTAATGGGCCTAATGGGCCGAATAGGCTGAATGGGCCGAATGGGCCTAATGGACCTGAGTGGCCAAATGGGACTAAGTGGCCTAATGGGCATAATGGGCCTAAGTGGCATAATGGGCCTAAGGGGCTTTAGTAGCCTAATAGGCCTAAGTGTCCTAAGTGACCGAAGTGGCCTAATAACCCTAATGGACCTAAGTAGCATAATGGTCCTAATGGGCCTAAGTGGCCTAATGGGACTAAGTGACCTAATGGGCCTAATCGGCCTAAGTGACCTAAGTGTCATAATGGGCCTAATGGGCCTAAGTGTCTTAATAGTCCTAAGTGGAATAAGTGGCCTAATGGGTCGAAGTGGCCTAAGTGGTCTAATGGGCCTAATGGGACTAAGTGGACTAATGGGCCTAATGTGCCTTAGTGGCCTGATGGGCCTAAGTGGATGAAGTGGCCTAATGGTCCTAAGTATCCCAATGGGCCTAATGTGCCTAAGTGGCCTAATGGTCCTAAGTGTCCTAATGGGCCTAATGGTCCTTAGTGGACTAATGGGCATAATGGGCATAATGGGCTTAAGTGGTCGCAGTGGCCTAATGGGCCTAATGAGCCTAAGTGGCCTAAGTGGCCTAATAGGCCTAATGAACCTAAGTTTCCTAATGGGCATCAGTGGCCGAATGGGCCTAATGGGCTTGAGTGGACTAATGGGCCTAATGGGCCTAAGTGGCCTAATAGGCCTAATGGGCCCAAATGGATTAAGAGTCCTAATATGCCTAATGGGCCTAAGTGGCCTAATAACCTGAATGGGTCTAAGGGGCCTAATGGGCCTCAGTGGCCTAATTGGCTTCATGGGCCTAAGGGGTCGAAGTGGCCTAATGGACATAATAGACCTAAGTGGCCTAATGGGCCTAAGTGGACTAATGAGCCTAAGGGCCCTAATGGGCCTAAGTGGTCTAACGAGCCTAAGTGGCCGAATGCGCATAATGGGCATAATGGGTCAAAGTGTCCAAAGTGGCCTTATGGGATAAATGGGCCTAAGTGGCCTAATGGGCCTAAGTTGCATAATGGGCCTTAGGGGCCTAATGGGCCTAAGTGTCCTAATGGGCCTAATTGGCCCAGTGGGCCTTAGTGTCCTAAGGGGCCTAAGTGGCCTAATGGGACTCAATGGCCTAATGGGCCTAATGGGCCTCAGTGACCTAAGTGGCATAATGTGTCTAGTGGGCCTATGTGGCCTAATGGGCCTAATGGGTCGAAGTTGGCTAATGGGTCTGATGGGACGAATGGGCCCTTGTGGTATAATGGGCCTAAGGGGTCTAATAGGCATGATCAACCTGAGGATCATAATGGGCCTTAATGGACCAATGGGCATAGGTGGCCCAATGGTCCTCAATGCCCCAATGGGCCTACGTGGCCTAATGGGCCTTAATGGATGAATGGGCCTAAGTGGCCTAATGGGCCAGATGGGACGAATGGGCCCCAGTGGCATAATGGGACTAATGGGCCTAATGGGCCTAATATGCATGATCATCCTGAGGATCATAATGGGCCTTAGTGGACCAATGGGCCTAGGTGGCCCAATGGTCCTCAATGCCCTAATGGGCCTACGTGGCCTAATGGGACTTAGTGGCTGAATGGGCCTAAGTGGCCTAATGTACCTTAGTGGATGAATGGGACTAATGGGCCTAATGGGATTGATAGGTACAATGGGCATAATAAGGCGAAGTGGCCCAATGGGCCTCATGGGCCTAAGTGGCCAATTGGTCCTAATGGGCCGAAGTGTCCTCATGGGATTGATGGGATGAATGGGCCTCATGGGCCTAATGGGATTAAGTGGCCTAAGTGTCCTAATGGGACTCATGGGCCTAAGTGGATGAATAGGACTAGTGGGCCTAAGGGGCCTGATACGCCAGATGGGCATAATGGGACTAATGTGCCTAACTGGCCTAAATAGCCTAATAGATCTAATGGGCCTAATGGTCTTAATGGCCCTAAGTGTCTTAATGGGACCAACGTTCCAAAGTGGTTGAATCGTCCTAATGGGCCTAAGTGGCGGAATGGGCCTAAGTGGCAGAATGGGCCTAAGTGGTGGAATGGGGTGAATAGGCCTAAGTGGACCAATGGGCTTAAGTGGCCGGATAGGCCTGATGGGCCTAATGGTCCTCAAGGGACGAATCGACCTAATGGGACAAATGGGCCTAAGTGGCCTCATGGGCCCAATGGGCCTAATGGGGATAAGTGGCCTAATGGGCATAATGATCCAAATGGGACTAATGGGACTAAGTGGCCTAATGGGCCTAGTGGGCCTCTTAGGCCTAAGTGGTATAATGGGCCTAGTGGGCTGAATGGGATTAAGTGGCTTAAGTGGACTAATGGTCCTATGTGGCTAAATGGACCCAGTGGGCCTAAAGGGATGAATGGGCCTAATGGGTCAAAGTGGCCTGATGGGCTTAATGTGCCTCATAGTCCTAATGGGCCTCATGGTCCTAATGGGCCTGATGGTCCTAATTAGACGAATGGGCCTAGTGGGTCGAAGTGGCATCATGGGTCCAATAGGACCAATGTGCCTAATGGGCCTAATGTTCCTATTGAGTCTAAGTGGCTGAATGGGCCTTATGGGTCTAATGGGCCTGCTGGGGCCCAAGGAACTAAGTGGTCTAAGTGACCTAATGGGCCTAAGTGGCCTAATGGGTCTAAGTGGACTAATGGGCCCAAAGGGTCTAGTGAGCCTAATGGGCCTAATGGGTTGAATGGTCCTAATTATAATGATGGACCTAATGAGCCTCATGGGCCTAATGGGGCTCATGGTCCTAAGTTGCCTCATGGGCCCAATGGATATAATGGTCTGAATGGGCCTAAGTGGCCAAAGTGGGCCTAATGGTCCGAATGGACCTAAGTGGCCTAATGGGCCTAATGGACCCAATTGGACTCATGATCCTAAGGGGCCAAATGGGTTGAGTGGGCCTAATGGACCTGATGGGCCCAATGGTCCTAATGGAATGGATGGGCCCAGTGGTCCCAATGGGACGAATGGGCCGAAGTGGCCTAATGGGACTAAGTGGGCTAAAGGGCCTAGTGGGCCTAATAGGCCTAATGGGAACAAGTTTCCTAATGGTTCGAATGGGACTCATGGTCCTAATGGTCCTAATGGGCCTCAGGGGCCTCATGGGCCTAATGGGCCTCAAATAAAACATGGGAAGAATGTACCTCACGGGTATAATGGGAATGATGGGCCTAATAGAACTAATGGTCCTAAGTAGCTGAATTGGCCTAAGTGCCCTGATGGGACTAGTGGTACTATTGGGCCTAATGGACCTAATTGGCCTAAGTGGCCTAAGTGGCCTAATCGGGCTAATTGACTGAATGTGCCTGATGGGCATAAGTGGCCTAAGTGGATTAACGGGCTTAATGTGACTAGTGGGACTAATGGTGATATAACACTGTATGCAAGTGCGGTATCCGTTGGCAAGAATCCGGAAACACAAGTGACGGAAGAAGGGGGGAATGGAAATAAAAATAAATGCAAGGAGAATAAAAGGGGAAGGGGGGGGTGATCAATTAGGACCCCAAGGAGACTTGCCCCCTGAAACTCTAATTATAAAGTGCCAAAAAGGTGGATCACTCCTTTGATGAGCCTTACTTGCATTCACCTAATAACACAATAAACACTAGCATAATAATGCTAGAAATCACTCAAATTCTAAATTAAGCTCAAAGGGTACAAAGAGGTGGCTATTTATAGCCAAATGAGAGAGATACATGTCAAAAACCTAGTCCCCAAAAGTCTAAAGCCTAAAAAACGATTTTTGACATTTTTTACACTTGTCCATGCATTTAGGGGACAAGATATCCACCAAGAAGACTTTTTAGCACCACCCCAAAGACTTTGAAGATTCCCACCATGAATTTACAGACAAGGGGCCCACCACTTTATGACTTTGGAGATTTTATTCAAAAAAGTGGTTTAAAATTCGTGGGATCAATTGGGTGGGCCATTTAGGTTCACTTTTGGGCTTTAATAAGTGCTATTAAAGGCCCATTTTCTCCTCACATGCATGCATGTTGGGCCTCCTCTTGTAATTTCAAAATGAGGCCATGTAAAGCCTCTTTCATTGGGACTATGTGGATGTGTGCACCATTATACTTATCATCCCCTCCCTCTTTAAAAGGATTCGTCCTCGAATCTACATATTCAAAAGGGTAGAGATCAGAATAATAAATGTAGCACTAAAATTTACATACATGCTGGGAAAGTCAATCTTGTAAGAGTAATAATTGATTATTTCTAAAACTTGAAATGGACCATCTCCTCGTGACTAAAGTTTTTATTTTCTTTTCTCTAGGAACCTTTACTTCCTCAAATACACCCACAACCAATCTCTGAGTTCTAGTACAAACTTATTCCTACCCTTGTTTTCTTTCTTCACATATTGTTCATTTCTTCTTTCAATATTGGCTTTCACCTTGGCATGTAAATCCCGAAAAAAAAAATCCTTCTCATCACCTGCAAGATCAAAAACCTCATTAGTAGGAAATGAAAGAATATCTAACGAAGTCATTGGGTTAAAGACATATACAATCTCAAAATGTGAGAATTTAGTAGTGGAATTCACTACTCAGTTATATGCAAACTCTATGTATGGAAAAAAAATTCCCAATTCTTTATATTTTTTTGAATTATTGTAAGCAAGAGGGTAGAAAGAGTCCTATTCGCCACTTCAGTTTTCCCATCAGTTTGTGGATGTGCAATAGTTGAGAACAATAATTTAGTTCCCAATTTATTCCACAAAGTCCTCCAAAAGTGGCTAAGGAATTTCACATACCTATCACTTATAATGGTTTTGGGCAGTCCATGTAATCTCACAATTTCTTTGAAAAAAAAATCTGTTATATGTATAGCATCATTAGTTTTTTAGCATGAAATGAAATGGGCCAATTTTTTGAATTGATCCACAACAACAAAAAATGCTATCTCTTCCCGATTGGGATCGAGGCAATCCCAACACAAAATCCATAGAGATGTCAGTCCAAGGATGTGATGGAACGGGCAAGGGGGAATACAATCCATTAGGTTGAACCTTGGACTTTGCATGCTTACAAGTGACACACTTAGCACAAATTTAAATAACATCTTTTCTCATGCTTGGACAATAAAAATGTTCATGCAAAGTAGATAGTGTTTTATCAACCCCAAAATTCCCCATCAAACCACCCCCATGAGTTTCTTTTACAATAAATTCTCAAGTTGAACAATTTGGAATCCACAATTTATCCTTCTTGAAAAGAAATCCATCATTTTTAAAATATTCTTTAAATCCATGTTTTTCACAAGATGTCCAGATTTGAGAAAAATCTCTATCATTTTCATACATTCCCTTTAGTAACTCAAGTCCAAGTAATCTAGAATGAAGAGAAGTAAGAAGTGAATACCTTCATGAAATAGCATCAGCAACCACATTTTCCTTACCTTTTTTGTGCTTGATCACATAGGGGAAAGTCTCAATGAATTCCAGCCAAGATGCATGCTACCGATTCAACTTACCTTGGGACTTCAAATACTTAAGTATTTCATGGTCAGAATGAATAATAAACTCTTTAGGCCATAAGTAATGTTTCCATGTTTCCAGGGTTCGTTTCAAAGCATAAAGTTCTTTATCATAAGTTGAATAATTTAATGCTGCCCCATTCAATTTCTCACTAAAGTAAGAAATTGGACGTGACTCTTGAGTGAAAACAGCACCAATACCAACTCTCGATGCATCACACTCAATTTCAAAGACTTTGGTGAAATCTGGTATCCTTAAAAGGGGATCATTGACCAATTTTTCTTTGAGTGTGTTAAAGGCTTTTTCATGTTTTTTACCCCATTTAAAGACCACATGTTTCTTTACAAGTTCATTAAGAGGTGCAACAATGGATGAAAAATCCTTTACAAACCTCCTATAGAAGCTTTCCAATCCATGAAAACTCCTAACCTCGGTTGTACTATTCAGTGTGGGCCACTCATGAATTAATTTGATCTTTTCATCATCCACACGAATCCCTTCCGACCCTACAACAAAGCCAAGAAACACCAAAAAATCCATGCAAAGGGAAAATTTTTGAAGATTGACATAAAGCTGGTTTTCTTTAAGGGTCTCGCACACCAAACGCAAGTGTTCAACATGGTTGTATAGATATTTTCTATACAAAAAGATATCATCAAAATAGACAAACAAAAATTTTCCAATGAATGAATGAAGGACATGGTTAATTAAAATCATGAATGTACTTGGTGCATTAATTACACCAAATGGCATAACTAACCACTCATACAAACTGAACTTAGTTTTAAAAACAGTTTTCCACTCATCTCCTTCTTTCATTCGAATTTGGTGGTATCCACTTTTAAGATGAATTTTAGAAAACAAAGATGCCCCATGTAATTCATCAAGCATGTCATCAAGTTGAGGGATGGGATAACAGTACTTAACTTTTATTTTGTTGATGGCACGAAAATCCACACACATTCTCCATGTTCCATCTTTCTTGGGTACCAAGATCACCGGAACGACGCATGGACTCATGCTTTCCATTACTAATCCTTTATTCATGAGTTCTTCAACTTGAAATTGGATCTCTCTAGTCTCTTAAATATTAGCTATATATGCTGGCCTATTGGGAATTGCGACACCTGGTATGAAGTCAATCCGATGCTCAATGCCTCTCAAAGGGGATAATCCATTGGGTGTTTCTTCGGAAAACAAATAACCAAATTCCTACAGTAAAGACACAACACAAGAAGACAAAGAATGGTGAAGTTCATTAGTTGCAAGGTAAGCATCATTACTAATGAGTAAGAACACTTTCTCTCTCAATAAAGCACCTTTCACCTCACTTTTTCCAGAAAATAAACTCACCTTTCGCTCATCACTCTTGTTTTCAACTCTTTGATTTCTCTCATTTCTTTTTATTTCACTCGACTCTCCTATATGGTCGAATGGGCCAAAGTGGCCGAATGAGTCTAATGAGCTTAAGTGGGGGAATGGGCTTAAGTGGCCTAATGGGTCTAATGAGCCTAATGGGTGTAAGTGGCCTAATGGGAATACTTGTCTTAATGGCCCAAAGTGGCCCAATGGGCTTAATGGGACCAAGTGGACGAATGATCCAAATGGGCCTAAGTGACCCAACTGGCCTAATGGGCCGAATGGGCCTAAGTGGCCTAATGGGACTAGTGGGCCTAAGTGGCCTAATGGGATAATGGGCTTAATGGGCTTAAGTGGCCTAAGTGTCCTAATCAGCCTAATCAGCCGAATGGGACTAATGAGCCTAATGGTCCAAAGTGGCCTAATGGGTCGAATGGGTCTAATTCCTAAGAGGGGTAAGTGGACTAATGGTCCTAATGGGAATAATGGGCCTAAGTGGCCTAAGTGGTGTAATCAACCTAATCGGTTGAATGGGCCTAGTGGGCCTAGGTGTCCTAATGGTCCTAATGGGACTATGGGGGCTAATGGGACTAATGGGCCTATCTGGCCTAAACAGCCTAATCAACCAAATGGGCCTAATGAGCCTAAGTGTTCTGATGGGCCTAATGGTCCTAATGGGTCTAAGTGGCCAAATATGCCTAATCGACCGAATGAGCCTAAATAGCCTAATGGGCCTAAGTGGCCTAATTTTCCTAATCGACCGAATGGGCCTAATGGGAATAAGTAGCCTAATGGGCCTAAGTGTCCTAATCGGGATAATCAACCAAATGGGCCTAAGTGGCCTAATCATCCTAATCAATCAAATGCACCAAATGGGCATAATGGGCCTAGGTGGACTAATCGGCCTAATCGATCAAAAATGACATAATGGGCCTAAGTGGCCTAATGGTCCTAATGGGTCTAAGTGGCATAAGTGGCCAAATCATCTTAATCGACTGAATGGGCCTAATGGGCCTTAGTGGGTGAATGGGCTTAATGGACCTAATGAGTCTAAGTGGTCTAGGTGACCTAATCAACATAATCGTTCGAATGTGCCTAATGAGTTATATGGTGCTAAGCGGCCAATTGGGATGAATTGGCATGAGTGGCTAAATGGGCCTAATGTGTTAAATTGTCCTAATGGAGTTAATGGGACTAATGGTCCTAAGTGGACGAATGAGATTAAGTTGAATATTGGGCCTAATGGGCCTAATGGCCGTAAGTGTCCTAATGGTCTTAATGGGACGAAGTGGCCTAATGGGCCTAAGTGGTTGAATGGGTCTAAGTGGACGAATGGGCCTAAGGGGCCTAATGTGCCTAATGGACTAATGGGCCCAATGTGCATAATGGGCATAAGTTTCTAAATGGGCCTAAGTGTCCTAAAGGGGCGAGTGGGCCTAAGTGGCCTAATGGTCCTAATGGGGAGAATGAGCCTCATGGGCCTAATGGTCCTAATTGGACTAATGGGCATAATGGGACTAATGGGTCTAATGGGCCTAATGAGCCTAATTTGCATAATGGTCCTAATCGGCCTAATGGTATAATGGGCCTAAGTGGTCATAATGGGCATAATGGGATTAGGTGGCCTAAGTGACCAAATCGGATTAATTTAATGAATTAGACTAATGGAACAAATGGGTCTAAGTGGCATAATGGGCCTAATTGGCCAAAGTGGCTGAATGAGCCTGATGGCCCGAATTGGCCTATTGGGCCTCATTGGCCTAAGTGGCCTAATGGGATTCATGGGTCTAAGTGGCCTAATGGGATTCATGGGTCTAAGTGGCCTAAGGGGCCTAATGGGCCTAAGTTTATTAATGGGCCTCATGGGCCTAAGTGGGCTTATGGGACAAATGGGCCCAAGGGGACTAAGTGGACTAATGGGCCTAATGGGATTAATGAGCTTAACGGGCCTAGGTGCTAGATGGGTCAAATGGGACAAATGGGCTTAAGTGGCCTAATGGGCCTAATGGAAAAAATGGGAATAATTGGCCTAAGTGTCCTAATTGGTCTAAGTGGCATAATGGGCCAGATTTTCCTAATCGGCCTAATGAGCTTAATGGGCCTAATCAGCCTAAGTGGTTAATGGACCTAATGGGTCCAATGGTCCAAATTGGCCTAAGTTGCCTAATGAGGCTAATGGGATAAAATTTCCTAATGGACCAAAGTTTCCTAATCGGTAGAATGGGCTTAATTTTCCTAATGCGAATAATGGGCCTAATTGGCCTAATAGGCTTGATGGTCCTAGTGGGCCTAAGTGTCTTAATGGTTCTAATGGGTCTTAGTGGCCTAATCGGACTAATGGGACTAAGTAGAATAATGGGACTAAGTGGCCTAATAGGCCTAAGTATCCTAATGGGTTTAATGGGATTAATAGGATTAGGAGAAAAATACGCCTGATGATGGGCTTAATGGGATGAATGGGCTTAATTAGCATAAGTGGTCTAATCGGATGAATGTGTCTAATGTGCCTAAGTTTTCTAATCAGTATAATGGGATTGATGGGCCTAATGGACCTAATGGGCCTAAGTGGACTAATGTGCCTAATGGGCCTAATGGGTCTAAGTGACCTAAGTGGCTTAATCGACCTAATCGACCAAATGGGCCTAATCGACTGAATGGTCCTAATGAGACTAAGTGTCCTAATGTTCCTAATGTAACTATTTATCCTAAAGGGCCTAATGGTACTAATGGGTTGAAGTGGCCTAAGTGGCCTAATCGTCCTAATCGACCGAATTGGCCTAATGGGCCTTATGGGGCTAAGTGGTCGATTGGGACTAAGTGGTCGAATGGGCATAATGGGCCAAATTGGCCTAGTGAGGGTAATGAGCCTAATGGGACTAAGTTTATGAATGGTCTTAAGTGTCATAATGGGCCTAATGAGGCTAACGGGCGTAGGTGGCCTAAAGGACCTAAGTGGCTTAATGGGCCTAGTTGGACTAAGTGTTTGATTGAGCCTAATGCACCTAATTGGACTAATGGTCCTAATGGGAGTAAGTGGCCTGATGGGCCTAATGGGCCTAAGTTTCCTAATGGGCCTAGTGGGGCTATGTGGATGAATGAGCCTAATGGGCCTAATGCGCCTAATGGGCCTAATGGGCCTAAGTGACCTTATGGGACTAATAGGTCTAATGGGACTAATCAGCCTAACAGGCCTAATGGACCTAGTGTTCCTAAGTGGCCTAATGGGCCTAGGTGTCTGAATCAGCCTAATGGGATTAATGGGCATAATGGGCTTAAGTGTTAGAATGGGACTAAGTGGCCTAATCGACCGAATGGGCCTAGTGGCCTAGTAGGCCTAAGTGGCCCAATGGGCCCAATGGGAATAATGGGACTAAGTGGCCTAATGGGACTAAGTGGCCTAATGGGCCTAATGGGCCTAAGTGGCCTAGGTGGCCTAATGGGCCAAATGGGCCTAATGTGCCTAGTGGGCCTAATGGGCCTAAGTTGCCAAATCATCCTAAGTGGCTTAATGTGCCTTATGGGATTAATGGTCATAGTGGGCCTAAGTGTCCTAATAGGCATAATGGGATTTAGTGGGCAAATCCGGCTAATGGGCCTAAGTTTCCTAATGGATCTAAGTGGTCTAATGGGCTAAATAGGCTTAACGGGCCTAGGTTCCAAATGGGCCTAATGGGTCAAATGAGACTAATTAGATTAAGTTTACTAATGGTATGAATGGGACTAATGGGGCATAAGTGGCCTAATGGGCCAAAGTTTCCTAATTGGCCTAATGGGCTTAATGGGCCTAAGGGGCCTAAGGGGCCTAATGGGACTAAGTGGCCTAATGGGCCTAAGTAGCCTAATGGGCGAAGGGGCCGAATAGGCCTAAGTGGACCAATGGGTCTAATGGGCCTAATTAGCCTAAGTGGCTTAATCGGCCTAATGGACGTAAGTGGCCGAATGGGCCTAATGGGCCTAAGTGGACCAATGGCCCTAACGGGCCTCATGGGCCTAAAGGGACTCAATGACCTCATGGGCCTAATGGGACTCAATGACCTCATGGGCCTAAAGGGACTAGGTGGACTAATGGGCCTAATGGGACGAATGTGCATAATGGACCTAGTGAGCATAATGGGCCTCAGTTTATGAATCGGCATAAATGGCCCAATGGGGTGAATATGACAAATGGGTCTAGTGGCCAAATGGGCCTAATGGGCCTAAGTTTCCTAATGTGTGTAATGGGACTATGTGGCAAAGTGGGCCAAAGTGCCCTAATGGGCCTTGGTAGCCTAAGCGGCCTAATGGGTCAAATGGGCCAAAGTGGCCTAATGGGTCAAATGGGCCAATGGGGCCTAATGGGCCTAATGGTTCAAAGTGGACTAATGGGCCTAATGGGCCTAAGTATCCTAATGGGATGAGTGGGCCTATTGTGCTTAAGTGGCTGAATGGGCCTAATGGGTCTAAGTGGCCTAAGGGGCCGAATGGGCCTAATGTGCCAAGTGGGCCTAATGAGCCTAAGTGCCATAATGGTCCAAATGGTTCTAAGTGGCCTAATGGGTCTAATGGGCCTAATGTGCCTAGTGTGACTAATGGGATTAAGTGGCCTAATGAGCCTAATGGGCCTAGGTGGCTTAAGTGGCCTAATAGTCCAAAATGGGCCTAAGTGTCCTAATGGGCCTAAGTTGCCTAATGGGACTAATGGTCATAATGGTCCTAAGTGGCCTAATGGGTCTAATTGGATTAATGGGCCTAATGGTCCTAATGAGCCTAAGTGGCCTAATGGGCCTATTGGTTCTAAGTAGACTAATGGATCTAAGGGTCCTAAGGGGCCAAATGGTCCTAACGGACCTCATGGGCCTTAAGTGTCCTCATGGGCCTGAGTGGCCAAATGGTCCTAATGGGATTAATAGGCCTAGTGGGATGAATGGGCTTAATGGACCTTGGTTCCAAATGGGGTTAATGGGTCAAATGGACCTAATGGGCCAAATGGGCCAAATGGGCCTAAGTGGCTGATGTGAGATGCACGGGGTGGCCCAATCTTCACGGCATAGGTCAGAGGATGAAGGATGCGGTTTGGGGCTAAGTGATGGATGATGGGTATGGGTAGCAGATGCAAGTAGTCAATCAACACTATAAGGAGTGCGACCTACTACTTAGACAACACACTCAAGCGAGGGATGTGATAGCCAATCCACACAACAATGCACTTTGGTTGAGGCACAAAATTGGGGGCTTTGTGATCTTGGATCACCAATCTAAATTTTAGATTGACAAGGAAATAATTCATAAGAGAGAGGGGGAAAAACCTAGGGTAATCCTCACACAACGGAGAGAAACAAATTATAAGCTCTCAATTAATTCTTGAATGCCATACAAGTGCAATGGGTGTGGCTATTTATAGCCAAGGGGGTGGTACAATAGTCAAGGGTCTAATACCCTAAAGTCATAAAGGATAAACTAATTTGTTCCTTTAAATTCAAAAAGATAAATTCTACCAAAGACTTTTGGAAAAGTGGTACACAACTTTCCAACTACAGCCCACTGGATTTGACTTTGGGTGCATAGCCCACCGGATTTGACTTTGGTGTCCAAAGATTCCATTTCTAGAATCCTCCAATGTTAGAAAGGCATCCAAATTCGTGAAACCATGTGGGAAAAGCTTTAAACATAAATTTTGGGCTTGAATAAGTGATATTATAGGCCCATTTTCTTCATCCATGTAAGGCAAGGTCCATTGGGCCTTTAATGAAGCAAGATGTGTGTCCATTGTAGCAATAAGCCTCTTTAATCTCCCTCGCGTCATTGGGCCTTGCAAATCCAACTCTTCCTCCTACACAATCGAATTGGTTCCTTTAACATGGTTCTCATCATCCTCCCCCTCTTGAAAAGGATTCGTCCTCGACTCTTCATCCTCTTCACCCAAAAAGGAGAAAGATCAGAAACATTGAAAGTGGAACTTACACCATACTCACCTGGAAAATATATCTTGTAAGCATTGTTGTTAATATTCTCAAGCACTCAAAAAGGTTCGTCTCCTCGTGGCATGAGTTTTGATTTTCGCTTTTTGGTAAATCTCTCCTTTCACATATGAATCCAGACCAAGTCACTGGGCTTGAACAACACTCGTTTGCGACCCTTGTTTGCACGATCAACATATTTTTGGGTCATCCGCTTGATATTTTTCCTTTCCATTTCATGGATTGGTTTGATGAATTCTATGTGCCCTTTTGCATCCATATTAGTTGCTTCCTGCAAAGGCAAAGGAACAAGATCAATAGGGGAAATAGGGTTAAAACTGTAAACAATTTTGAATAGAGAATATTGAGTAGTGGAGTGCTTGGCCCTGTTATATGCAAATTCCACATGTGGCAGACACTCCTCCCAGTTCTTGATATTCTTCTTGACAATTTTTCGTATAAGCGATGATAGTGTCTGATTCACCACCTCCGTTTTCCCATCAGTTTGCAGATGAAAAGTAGTGGAAAATAGTACTTTTTACCCAGTTTCCTCCACAATGTCTTCCAAAAGTAACTAAGAAATTTTGTGTCTTGATCCAACAAAATTGTCCTTGGCATTCCATGGAGTTTGACTACTTCCTGAAAGAAAAGTGTTTCAATGTTAGTGGCATCATCTGTTTTGTGACAAAGAATAAAATGTGCCATTTTTGAAAACTGATCCACCACAAAAAAATGGAATCTCTCCCCCTCTTGGTCCGTGGTAACCCAATAATAAAGTCCATTTATATGTCCTCCCAATGGGTGTTGGGGATTGGGAGAGGAATATATAGTCAATGTGGGTTCAATTTTGATTTGGCTTTATGGAAGACAATGCACTTTCCCACAAATTTCTCAACATCTCTTGAAATCCTAGGCCAATAAAAATGCTCACTAAGAACACTTAGAGTTTTTGCAACACCAAAATTCCCCATTAACCCACCCGAATGTGACTCCTTTAGTAAAAGTAAATAGATAGAGCAGTTGAGAATGCAAAGCTTATCAATCCATAATAATAATCCATCATGTAAATAGAACTTTTCCCAACCAACTCCAGGTTTACAATGTTCATAAGCTTCTCTAAAATCACTATCAGTGGAATATAAATCCTTAATGCATTCAAAACCAAGGAGTTTTGAATCCAACAAGGATAAAAGATAATATCTATGTGAAAGTGCATCAGCCAAAGTATTTTATTTACCCTTTTTATGCTTGATGACATATGGAAATGAATCAATGAATTCCAGCCATCTAGAATGTCTTCTATTTAGTTTATGTTGGATCCTAAGGTACTTTAGAGCCTCGTGATCAGAATGGATCACAAATTACTTAGGCCAAAGATAATGTTTCCATGTTTTTAGAACTCTAAACAATGCATACAACTCTTTATCATATGTAGCATAGTTTAGGGTTGGTCCATTTAACTTCTCACTAAAGAAAGCAATAGGTTTACCTTCTTGCATGAGTACTCCTCATATGCCAATTCCTCTTGCATCACATTCAATTTAAAAGGACTTACTGAAGTTCGGAAGTTCTATTAGAGGGGTGTGGGTGAGTCTCTCCTTAAGTTCATGGAAGGCCTTCTCTTGAGTTATCCCCCATTTGAAAGGAACATTCTTCTTTGTCAACAAATTCAACAGTGTTGCTAGTGTGCTGAAGTCCTTCAAAAATATCCTATAAAAACTAGCAAGCCCATGAAAACTTCTTACATGTCCAACAGAGGTTGGAGTTGTCCATTCTTGTATTGCTTTGATCTTCTCAGTGTCCACTTCAACTCCATTGCCTCTCACAACAAATCCAAGGAAAACAATCTTATCGAGACAAAATTCACACTTATTTATGTTTCCAAACCGGTTTTCCTTCCTTAACACCTCTAAGACTTTTCTTAAGTGATCTACATGTTCAAGAAAGGTCCTACTATAAACCAAAATGTCATCAAAGTAAACTACCACAAATTTTCCAATATATGCACGTAATTCATGATTCGTTAACCTCATAAATGTGCTAGGTGAATTGGTGAGACCAAAGGGCATGACTAACCATTCATAAAGTCTATGTTTTTTCTTAAATGCAATTTTCCACTCATCTCCTTGTTTCATCCTAATTTAATGGTAGCCACTTCTTAAATCAATTTTTGATAAAATAGTTGAACCATTTAATTCATCTATCATATCATCTAACCTAGGGATAGGATGTCGATACCTAACTATGATGTTGTTGATGGCTATACAGTCAATGGACATTCTCCATGTTCCATCCTTCTTTGGTACTGGAATCACTGGTACGGCACAAGGACTAAGGATCTCTCTGACATATCCCACATCCAACAACTCTTGAACTTGCCTTTGAATTTCTTTTGTCTCTTCCGGGTTGGTGCGATATGCAGGGCGGTTCAGTAGTGATGCTCCAGTTATTAGGTCAATTTGATGCTCAATACCTCTAATGGGTGGCAAAACCAGTGGTCCTCTTCAGGAAAGACATCATCATACTCCTGCAACAAGGATTCAACAACATTTGGCAAATGGGGTAACTCGTTAGTATTTAGCAATACCTCTTTGTACATGAGTACTAGGATGGTTTTCTATGAAAACAAATCTTCCTTAACCTCACTCTTTTTTGACAACATCACACTTTTCTCTTTTCTCAAATTCTTTTTCCCACTTGATTTTTCTTTGCTCTCCATTTCTTTTCTTCTCTCATTTTCTCTCTTTCCCTCATTCCCTCCTCTTTCATTTTCACTTTTTTTTCCTCATCACTTATTTTTTATTTTCTCTCAAAATGTGATCTTCCAGAATTTGTTTGGGGGACATGGGGTTGAGGGTTATAGGTTCCCCTCAAAGTACAAAAGAATGATGATTCAAGAAACCGTCATGGGTAACACGCCGATCATACTTCCACGGTCGTCCCAACAACAAATGACAAACCTTCATAGGAACAACATCGCACAAGGCCTCATATTTTTACTTCCCGATGGTGAACAGTACCTTTACTTGCTTGGTGACCTTCATCTCCCCGAAATCATTCAACCACTGAAGCTGATATGGATGTTGATGCTTCAAAGTAGGAAGTCCCAACTTCTCTACTAACTCAGTGCTCACAACATTACTACAACTTCCTCCATCAATAATAACACTACATACCTTCCCATGGATCTTGCACCATGTATGGAAAAGGTTATCCCACTGATCCTTCTCTCCCATAGTCATTTGTGTGCTTAGAACTCTCCAAGTGAAAAGAATCTCACCATCTTCTCCAAACACTCCACTATCAATTTCTGGAGATTCTTCCTCCTCTTATTTCAAGCTCTCTCCATCGGTCTCCCATTCTCCATACTTGTTGATGGTCATGGTGCACCAGTTTGGGAACTCACTAGCAATGTGACCCCTTCGTTGACATTTGAAACATCGAATATCCTGATTCCTGGTTTGGTTAGCCTCAAAAGTAGGTTTCTTAGGTGGAATAATTACCTTGTCACTTTTGCGATCAACCACCTCTTTTTCCTTTGATGGTTCTCCAATATCCTTCCTCATATTTCTCCATGGAGTGAAAGGGGTAGTGGGTTTCCTCATTTTTCTCCTCCTTTTGATTTGTTGCTCGATCTTGGTGGCTTGATGGATCATATCTTGTATTTCCACATGGTGGTACATCTCCACTTGATCGGAAATCTACTGATTGAGCCCATGTAAAAACCGTGCCATGGTTGCCTCTGGATCCTCCTCAAAATTTTCCCAAATCATGGAAATTTGTATCTCCTTGTAGTAGTATTCTACACTCTTACTCCCTTGGGTGAGGCGTTGAAGTTTGTTGTGGAGATCTCTATGGGAATGTGTGGGAACAAACCGCTTCCGCATGGAAAACTTCACGTCTTCCCAAGTGTTGATGGGACTTCCTCCATATCGGGCTCTCTCCTTTTGAACTTGATCCCACCAAATTAAAGAATAATCATAAAATTCAAGGGAAGAAAGTTTGACCCTTTTCTCCTCGGAATATGCATGGCATGAAAAGACCTGCTCGATATGCATCTCCCACTCCAAGTAGGATTCTGGATCACTTTTCCCTTAGAATGAAGGGACTTTCACCTTGATCTCGCCAAGTAGTTCATCATCATGTGGTCTACTTTGGCCTCCTCTAGGTTGTTGGTACAACCTCTTCCTTTGTGGGACATCTTCAAAATCACCATCAAGGTTTTCCATCTCCTCTTCTATGATGTGGGGGCGACGTGGTGCCGAAGCTCGCTAAGTTATCATGGACCATCCTTGGGCTTGGTTGATTCTCCTGGTTATCAATCCTCTCATGTAGTACCTCCAACTTCCGATCAAGAAGATTATCAAAGTGGCTCACTCACTAAATCTTGCATTTGTAATTGTGTAACTTCGGATATGGGAGATCTATTTCGAATTACTTCATCGCTAACATGAGCAATTTTCTTCCCACGATCTTCCTCCATGATATGTTACACAAACGCAAACACACACCGGGGGGAACACAAACAATGATACACACTCACTCTCACACACAAAAGATGTACACACTCACACAAACAAGGATACACACTCACGCACGCAAGATACACACACTCAAACACTCGCAAACAACAAGATTAACACACTTACACACACACACAAGATGTACACACTCACGCACATAAGGATACACACTCACACACACAAGATACACACACTCACACACGCGCAAACAACAAGATGTACACACTAACACACACAAGATATTTTTTTTCTTATTTCTCTCCACTCTCAACACTCAATTTAAATCCCAAGCTCTTATGAAATATAATACCTTGTTTAGGGTGATCACATGCCACCAATCCTTCCCTAATCAAGATTGTGCTGGGGGATGGTTTACCACAACCCACCTGAGTAGTAAAGGGTAAAGGGTGAAAAGAGGGTAGAAAAATGGATAAAGGGTGGGTTAAAAGGGGGTAAAGAGGTGGTATTTGGGTTTTTCCTGATTGTGCAAGATAAGAAAAATTAATAAAAATATGAGCCAAATATAAAATGGGGATGAAGTAAAATGATGGAGAAAGTGATGTACAAAAATGGAAATTGCTAATAATGTAAAGCACAAAGGAGTAATTGTATCCGCTTTTTTTTTTGCTTTTTTTTGTCAATTCTCCCTAAAAAGTGTTGTGCTTGGATTTTTAAAGCACGAGATAATTGAACAGAGAGCAAGACAATTTTTTTTCAAAATCTATCAAATAAAGGATGTGCTTAATTTTGAAAAGCACAAAATTATGAGTTGAGATAATTTGATTTTTTTTTTATTTTTTTTGCCGTATACAAATCACATATAGATAATTAAATGTGGAAAAAAGATGAAAGAAAATTTGGATCAATTTATAACAATCCAAGCTTGCACAAATTAGGCCAATTCAGGAGTCTTTTAAGAAAAGGTATTTTTTTGTTGAATGGGTGAATAATATGGAAGGGTAAGGAGGGTGATGGAAAAAAGTAAAGTAAATTAAGGGATATATGCCTACCGTGTCAACCGGAGCTCTGATACCAACTAATTTGAGACGCATGGGGTGGCCTGATCTTTCACGGCGTAGGTCGGTGGATGAAGGATATGGTTCGGGGCTAAGTGATGGATGATGGGTATGGGTAGCGGATTCAAGTAGTCAATCAACACTATAAGAAGTGAGACCTACTACTTAGATAACACACTCAAGCGAGGGATGTGATAGCCAATCCATACAGCAACACACTTGGGTTGAGGCACGAAATTGGGGGCTTTGTGATCTTGGATCATCAATCTAACTTGTAGATTGACAAGGAAAGAATGCACAAGATCAAGGGGGAAAAACCGGGGTAATCCTCAAAAAATGGAGAGAAACAAATCATAATCTCTCAATTAATTCTTGAATGCCATACAAGTGCCATGGGGGTGGCTATTTATAGCCAAGGGGGTGGTATAATAGTCAAGGGTCTAATACCCTAAATTCATAAAGGCTAAACTACTTTGTTCCCTTAAATTCAAAAAGATAAAGTATACCAAAGACTTTTGGAAAAGTGGCACACAACTTTCCAACTATAGCCCACTGGATTTGACTTTGAGTGCATAGCCCACCAGATTTGACTTTGGTGTCCAAAGATGCCATTTCTAGAATCCTCAATGTGGGAAAGGCATCCAAATTCGTGCAACCATGTGGGAAAAGATTTAAACATCAATTTTGGGCTTGAATAAGTGATATTTTAGGCCCATTTTCTTCATCCATGCAAGGCAAGATCCATTGGCCCTTTAATGAAGCAAGATGCACGCCCATTGTAGCATTAAGCCTCTTTAATCTACCTCGCATCATTGGGCCTTGAAAATCCAAATCTTCCTCCCGCACAATCGACTTGATGCCTTTAACATGGTTATCATTCATGGCCTAATGGGCCTAATGTGCCTAAGTGGCATTATGGGCCTAAGTGGCCTAATCGACCTAATTGGCTTAATGGGCCTAATGAGCCTAAGGGGCGTAATGGACCGAAGTGGCCTAATGGGCCTAAGGGTTCTAATGGGACTAAGTGGACTAATGGTCCTAGGTGGACTAATGGGATTAATGGGCTTTATGGTCATAGGGGCCAAATGGTCCGAATGGTCCTAATTAGCCTAAGTGTCCAAATCAGCCAATGCGGGCCAATGGGCCAAAGTTGCCTGATCGGCCTAATGAGATTAATAGGCTTAATGGTCCTAATGGGCCTAAGTGTCCTAATGGGCCTAATTGGACTTAGTGTCATATTGGGCCTCATGGTCTTAATGGGACTAAGGGGCCTAATGGGACAACTTTTCCTAATCGACCTAATGGGTGTAATTGGCCTAATGGGAGGAATGGGACAAATGGTCCAAATGGGCCTAAGTGGCCTAATCGGCCTAATGGGATTAATGGCCTAAGTGGACCTAAGTGCCCTAATGGGACTTAGTGGCATAATGGGACTCAGTGGCATAATGGTCCTAATTTTCCTAAGTGGACTAATGGGCCTAAGTGGACTAATGGGCTTAATGGGCATAACGGGCCTAGGGGCCAAATAGGCCTAATGGGATGAATGGGCCTAATGAGCTAAATGGGCCAAATTAACCTAAGTGGCCTAATGAACGTAATGGGCCTAATGGGCCTAAGTGGCCCAATGGGCCTAAGTTGCCTAATCAATGTAATGGGATTAACCTAAGGGGCCTAATGGGCCTAATGGGCCTAAGTGGCCTAATGGGCATAAGTGGCCTCGTCAGCCTAATGGGATTAATTGACCAAGTGGGACTAAGTGGATGAATGGGACTAATGGACCTCGGTGGCGTAATCAGCCTAATGGGCATAAGTGGACCAATGGGGATAAGTGTTCTAATGGGCCTAAGTGGCCTAATGGGCCTAATGGGCCTAAGTGGTCTAATGGGCCTAATGGGCCTAAGTGGCCTAATGGGATGATGTGGTCTAATGATCCTAATGGACCTAATGGGAAAAAATTGGCCAAAGTGTCTTAATGGGCCTAAGTGGCCTAAGTTGCCTAATGCACCTAATGGGCCTAAGTAGCCTAATGGGTCTAATGGGCCTAAGTGGCCTAATGGGTCTAAGTGGTCCAATGGGCCTAAGTGTCCTAATGGGCTTAATGAGCCCCAGTGGCCTAATGGGACTAATGGGGCTAATGGGGCTAATGGGCCTAAGTGGCCTAATAGGCCAGAGTGGCATAATGGGCCTAATGGGCCTTAGTGGCATAATGGGCCTAATCAACCTAAGTGGCCTAATGGGACTAATCAGTTTAATGGGCCTAGGTGTCCAAATGAGTCGAATGGGCCTAAGTGTCCTAATGGGCCTAAGTGTCCTAATGTGCCTAATGGGCCTAAGTGGCCTAATGAGTCATATAGGCCTATATGGCCTAATAGGCCTAATGGGACTAAGTGGATTAATGGGTCTGATGGGCCTAATGGGCCTAAGTGGCTTAATGAGCCGAATAGGCCTCTGTGGCCTAATGGGACTGATGGGCCTAAGTGGCCTAATGAGCCGAATGGGCCTAAGTGGCATAATGGGCCTAATGAGATTAATTGACCTAAGTGGCCTAATGGGACAGGTGGGACTGATGGGCCTAATGGACCTATGTGTCCTAATGAGCCGAATGAGCCTAAGTGGCATGATGGGTCAGATGAGCCTAATGGGCCGAATGAGTCGAAGTGTCCTAATGGGCCTGATGGGCCTAATGGGTTGAATGGGCCAAAGTGGCCTAAGGATTCGAATTTTCTTAAGTGGCCTAATGGGGCTAATGGGCCTCATGGGCGTAATGGGCCTTAGTAACCTAATGGTCCTGATGGTCCCAATGGACAGAAAGGGACTCGGTGGCCTCATGGGCCTATTGACCTAATGTGCTTAATGATCCTTATGGGCCTAAGTGGCCTAATGGGCCTAATGGGAATCATTGGCCTAATGGACCTAATGCGCCTAATGGGCCTAAGTGGCCTAATGGGCCTAATGGTCCCTAGTGTCTTAGTGGGCCGAACTGGCCTAAGTGGCCTAATGGGATTAGAGGGCTTAAGTGGACTAATGAGTTGAATGGGCCTAAGTGGCATAATGGGCCTAAGTGGATTAATGGGCCTATGTGGCCTAAGGGGCATGATGGGCCTTAGTGTCCTAATGGGCCTAATGGGCCTAAGTAGAAAAAGTAGCCTAATGGGGCTAATGGGTATAATGGTACTAAGTGGCCTAATGGGCCTGATGGGCCTGATGGGCCTAATGGGCCTTAGTGACCTAATTGGCCTCATGGTCTTAATGGGCCTTAATGGACCTAATGGACCTAAGTGGCCTAATGGGCCCAAGTAGACTCATGGACCTCATGGGATTCATGGGTATAAGTGTCCTAATGGGATTAGTGAGCCTCATGGGACTAAGGGGCCGAATGGGCCTGATTTTCCTAATGGTCCAAATGGGCCTCAGTGGGAAAATGTGCCTAAGGTATTAATGGGCTTGGTAGGATCAATGGGAGTAATTGGACCAAGTGGTCCAATGTTCCAAATTGGTCGAGGTGGCCTAATAGTCCTAATGTTTATAATTTTCCTAATGGGCCTAAGTGGCCTAATGGGCCTGATGGGCCTGATGGGGAGAATGGACCTAAGTGGCCTTAGTGTCCTAATGATCATAATGGGCCTAAGTGGCTGAATGGGCCTAAAGGACCTGAGTGAAAAAATGTGCCTAATGGGCCTAAGTGGCCTAATGGTCCTAAGTGGCCTCAAAAGTCTAATGGGCCTATGTAGACTGATGGGCCTAATGGACCCAATGGGCCTTATGGGCCTAATGAGCCTAAGTGGCCTAATGGGTCTAATGGGTTTATGTGTCCAAATGGGCCGAATGGGCCTAATGTGCCTAGTGGGCCTAAGTGGCGAATGGGCCTAATGGGCCTAAGTGGCCTAAGTTTCCTAATCGGTCTAATCGAACAACTAGGCCTAGTGGTCCTAAGTTGCCTAATGGGCCAAATCAGATGAGGTGGCCGAATGGGCCTAAGTGGCCCAAGAGGCCTAATTTACCTTCATGGCTGAATGGGCCTAATGGGCCTGATATGTCTAATTGGCCAAATGGGCCAAATCAGCCTAGGTGGACGAATGGGCCTAAGTGGCCCATAAGGCCTAATTTTCCTTGGTGGCTAAATGAGCCTAATGGGCCTAATAGGCCTAAGTGGCCTAATGAGCCTAATGGGCCCAAGTGACCTAATGGGCCTAACTAGCCTAATGGGCCTAACTGGCCTAATTGGCCTAATAGACCTAAGGGGCCTAATGGGATTAGTGGGATTATTGGGCCTAACTTCCAAATGGGTCTAATTGGCCGATTGGGCCAAATGGGCCTAAGTGGCTTAATGGGTGTAATGGGCCTAAGTGGCCTAATGGGCCTAAGTGGACAAATCGACCTAATGGGATTAATGATACAAATGGGACTAATGGTCTTAATTGGACTAAGTGGATTAATGGGCCTAAGGAGCCTAATGAGACTAAGTGGCCTAATGGGTTTGGGAGGCCCAATGGGCTTAATGGGCTTAACGGGCCTAGGGGAAAAGGGCCTAATGGGCGGAATGAGCCTCAACAACCTAATGGGCCCAAGCAGCCTAATGGGACTAAGTGGCCTAATCATCCTAATGGACATAATAGTCATAATGGTCGTAATGGGCCTAATGGGCCTAGGGGGTCGAAGGGGCCCAATGGGCCTAAGTGGCCTAATGGGCCTAGATGGCCTAATAAGCATAATGGGCTTAACGGGCCTAGGCTCCAAATATGCCTAATTGGCCTCAGTGGCCTGCTAATGGGGAAAAGTTTCCTAATCGACCTAATGGGTATAATTTGCCCAATGCGCTGAATGGGTCAAATGGGCCTAAGTGGCCAAATGGTCCTGATTGACCTAAGTGGACTAATGGGATGAAGTTTCTTAATTGGACTAATGGGCTTAATGGGCCTAATGGTCCTAAGTGGCCTAAGGGTCCTAAGTGGCCTAATCGACCTAATGGGCTTAATGGGCCTAGTGGGCCTAAGTGGCCTAATGGGCCTTAGTCACCTAATCAGCCAAATAGGGATAAGTGGCCCAATGGGCTTAATGTGATTAATGGGCCTAGGGGCCTAATGGGCCTAATGATACTAATGGGCTTGAGTGGCCTAATGGACCTAATGGGCCTAAGTGGCATCATGGGCCTAAAGGGCCTGAGTGGCCTAATGGGCCTTAGTGGCCTCATGGGCCTAATAGGCCTAATGGGCCTAATGGGACTAAGTGGCCTATGTGGCCTAATGGGTATAATGGGCCTAATGGTCCTAATGGGCCTAATGGGCCTAAGTGGTTGAATGGGGCTAATGGGTTTAATGGGCAAAAGTGGCCTAATGGGCCTAATGGGTGTAATGGGCCGAAGTGGCTTAATGGTCGTAATGGGCCTAAGTGGCCTAATGAGCCCAATGTGCCTTAGTGGCTTAATGGGTGGAATGGAATGAATGGGTCGAATGGGCCTAAGTGGCCTAATCGGCCAAAAGGGCCTAATGCGCCAATGTTGCCTAATGGACCTAAGTGGTCGAATGGGCCTAAGTGGCCTAATGGGGCTAATGGGGCTAAGTGGTCGAATGCGCCTAAGTCGCCTAATGAGGCTAATGGGACTTATTGGCCTAATCACCCTAAAGGGCCTAATGTGCCAAAGTGTCCTAATGGCTATGATGGGTCTAAGTGGTGGAATGGGATTAAGTGGCCTAATAGGCCTAATGGGTGTAAGGGGCGTTATTGTCCTAATGGACCGAAGTGGCATAATGGGCTTAATGGGTCTAAGTGGTTGAATGAGCCAAATGGGGCTAAGTGGACCAACTTTCCCAATGGGCCTAATGGGATAAATGGGCCTAATGGCCCTAATGGGCCTTTGTGGCCTGATGGGCTTGATGGGCCTAAGTGGCCTCATGGGCCTAAGTGGCCTCATGGGCCTAAGTGGACTAAGTGGCCTAATTGGACTAATCAACTGAATGGGCCTAAAGGGTGTAAATGGCCTAAAGGGCCTCATCGACCCAAGTTTCCAAATGGTCCTATTTGGCCTTAGTGCCAGTGGGCCTAATTTTCCTAAGTGGCCTCATGAGCCTAATGGGGTGAATTTCATGAATGAGCCTAATGGGCCTAATTGGGATAATGGGCCTAAGTGGCATAATGAGCCAAAGTGGCCTGAATGGGTCTAATGGCCCGAATGGGCCTAATGGTGAAAACGTGCCTAATGTGTCGAATGGGCCTAATGGGACGAAGTGGCCAAAAGGGCCTAATGGCCCAAATGGGTTTAATGGCCCGAATGGGGTTAATAGCCTGAATGGGCCTAATGGGCCTAATGGCCCAAAGTGTCCTAATGGGTCTAAGTGGCCTAATGGTTCTAATGGTGAGAATGGGCCTAATGGTGAGAATGGGCCTAATGGCCTGAATGGGCCTAATGGGCCTAATGGGCAGAATGGGCCTAATGGGATAAAGTTGCTAAAGGGCCTAATGGGCCAAATGGGCTTAACGGGTCTAAGGAGCCTAATGGGCCTAATGGGCTGAATGAGCCTAATGGGCCTAAGTGGCCTAATGGGCTTAATGGGCTTAATGGGCCTAATGGGCCAAAGTGTCCTAATGAGCCTAATGGGACTTAGTGGCCTAATCAGCCTAATGGGATTAATGGACCTAATTTGCATAATGGGCCAAAGTGGCAAAATTGGCTGAATGAGATTAAGTGGCCTAATGGGTTGAAGTGGCCTAATGGGCCTAAGTGGCCTAATGGTTCTAATGGGCCTTAGTGTCCTTTTGGGCCTAAGTGGACTAATGGTCCTAATGGACTAATAAGCCTAATGGGCCTAATGGGCCCTATAGGCCAATGTGGCCTAATCAGCCTAATGGGCCTAATTGGTCGAATGGGCCAAAGTTGCCTAATGGACCAAAGTGCCCAAATGAGACTAATTGGCCCAATGGGCCTAAGTGGATGAATGAGCCTAATGGGCCTAAGTGGCCCAATGGACCTATGAGACTAAGTGGCCTAATGGGCCTAAGTGGCCTAATGGGATTAAGTAGCCTCATGCCTAAGTGGCCTAATTGGCCTAATGGCGCTAATGGGTTGAATGGGCCTAGTTGTCCTAAGTGCCCTAAGGGGCTTAATGGGCCAAATTGGCCTAAGTGGCCTAATCGACCTAAGGGGCTTAATGGGTAGAAGTGGCCTAATTGGCCTAATGGGCCTAAGTAGCCTTCGTGGCCAAATGAGCCTAATGAGCCAAAGTGGCCCAGTGGGCCTAAGTGGCCTAATGCACCTAAGTGGCATAATGGGCCTAATGGGCCTAATGGGACGAAGTGGCGTAATCGGCCTAATGGTCCCAATGGGCCTAAATTGCCTAATGGGCCTAATGGGACTAAGTGACCTAATTGACCTAATGGGCCTAATGGGCCAAAGTGGCCTAATCGGCCCAGTGGGCCTAAGTGACATAACGGGCCTAATGGGCCTAAGTGGCCTAATGGGCCTAATCGGCCTAAGTGGTGTGATGGGCCTAATGGACCTAAGTGGCCTAATGGGCCTAAGTGGCCTAATGGGCCTAAGTGGCCTAATGGGCCTAATGGGACTAATATTTCTAATGGGCCTAAGTGGGCTAATGGGCCTAATGGGCCTATGTGGTGTGATGGGCCTAATGGGCCTAAGTGTCCAAATGGGCCTAAGTGGCCTAATTGAACTAATGGGCCTGATGGGCCTAATGGGCCTAAAGGGACTAAGTGGCCTAAGTGGCCTAATCAGCCTAATGGACCTAAGTCGCCTAATGGGCCTAATGGGATACAGTTGTCAAATGGGCCTAATAGGACTAATGGGCCTAATGGGACTAAGTGGCCCAATGGTCCTAAGTGACCTAATCAGCCTAATGGTCGTAATTGGCTTAAGTGGTCGAATGGGCCTAAGGGGCCTAATGCATCGAATGGGCTTAAGTGGTCTAATGGGCCTAATGGGCCTAGTGGACCTAAGTGACCTAATCAGCATAATGGAGCTAATGGGCATAATAGTCCTAAGTGTCCGAATGGGCTTAATTGGTCGAATGAGCCTAATTTTCTTAGTGGACCTAATGGGCCTAATGGACCTAAGTGGCCAAATGGGTCTAATGTGCCTAAGTGGCATAATGGGCCTAATGTGTTGAATGGTCTGAATGGGCCTAATGTGACTAGTGGTTCTAATGGGCCTAAGTGGTTGAATGGGACTAATGGGCCTAATGGGCCTAAGTGGAAAAAATGGGCTAAATGGGCCTAAGTGGCCTAATGGGCCAGTGGGTCAAATGTGCCTAGTGGGCCTAAGTGAACTAACGGGTCTACTAGGCCGAATGTGCCTAAGTGGCCAAATGGGCCAAATGGACTGAATGGGAATAAGTGGCCTAATGGACATGAGGGGCCTAGTGAACCTAATGGGACCAATTGGCCTAAGTGGTATAATGACCCTAAGTGGCCTGATGGGATTAATGTGTCCAATGGTCCTAATGGGTAAAATGGGCTGGAGTGGGCTAAGTGGCCAAATGGGCCTAAAGGGCCGAGTGGGCCTAAGTGGCCTAATTTTTTGAATGGGCTAAGTAGCCTAATCTTCCTAACAGGACTAATGGGCCTAATGGGGATAATGGGCCTTAGTGGCCTAAGTGGGCTAATGGGTCAAATATGAAAATTGGGACTAAGTGGCCTAATTATCCTAATGGGACAAAGTGGCCTAATGGGTCGAACAGGCCTAACGGACCTAAGTGGCCTAAGGGGGTGAAGTGGCCTAATGGGACCAACGGGCCTAAGTGGCCTAATGAGCCTGATGTTCCGAATGGGCCTCAGTGGCCTAATGGGCCTAATGGGTCTAATGGGCCTAATGGGCCTAAGGTGTCTAATGTGCCTAAGGGGCCTAATGGGGCTAATGGGCCTTAGTGACCGAATGAGCCTAATGGGAATAAGGGGCCTAAAGGAACTAATGGGCCTAATAGGACTAATTGGCCTAAGGGGCCTAATGAGTCGAATGGGTTTAAGTGGCCCAATGGGCTTAAGTTGCCTAATAGGATTAAGTGACCTAATCAGCTAATGGCCCTAATGGGTGTATTAGGCCTAAGTGGTCAAATGGGCCTAATTGGCCGAATGGGCTTAATGTGCCTAGTGGACCTAAGTGTCTGAATGGGTATAATGGGCCGAAAGGGCCTAAGTGGCCCAATGGGCCTAATGGGCCCAATGGGTCTAAGTGGACTAATGGGCCTGATGGGACTAAGTGGCCTCATGGGCCTAAGTGCCCAAATGGTCCTATGTGGCCAAATGGGTCTGATGGGCCTAATAGGCCTCATGGGCCTCAGTGGCCTAATGGGCCTCATGGGCATAAGTGTTGAATGGGCCTAGTGGGCTTAAAGGGCGTAATGGGCCTAATGGGACTAATTGTAATGATGGGCCTCATGGGCCTAAGTTACCTCATGGGACCAATGGCTATAATGGGCCTAATGGGTCTTAGTAGACTAAGTGGGCCTAAAGGTCCTAATGGGTTGAATGGGCCTAAGTGGTCCAATGGGCCTAATGGGACCAATAGGCCTCATGGGATGAATGGGCCTATAGGGCCTAATGGTATGAGTAGGGCCAATGGGCCAAATGGGCCAAATGGGCCAAATGGGCCAAATGGGATGAATGTGCCCAATGGGACCAATGGGCCTAATGGGCCTAATGGGCCAAAGTGGCCTAATGGGCCTAAGTGGCCTAAAGGGCCAAGTGGGACTAATGGGTTTAATGGGCCCAAGTGACCTGATAGGTCGAATGGGCCTCACGGGCCTAATGGGCCTAAGTGGCCTCATGGGACCAATGGGCCTAATGGGCCTCATGGGTGGAATGCGCTCATGGGCCCCATGGGCCTGATGGGCATAATGGGCCTAATGGTTCAAAGTAGGCTAGTGGGCCTAATGGGCCTAAGTTCACTAATGGGTTTAGTGAGCCTAATTAGACTAATGGGGCTAATGGACCTAATGGGCCTAAGTGGCCAAAGTGGGGTAATAGGGATAATCGACTGAATGGGGATAATGCTCCTAAGTGGACTAAGTGGCTTAATGGTCCTAATGGGCCTAATGGGACTAATGAGTTTAATGGGTATAATGTTCCTAAGCATCCTAATGGGCCTAATGGGTCTAGGTGGCCTAATGGGACTAATGGACCTAAGTGGCCTAATTGGGCTAATCAACTGAATGAACTTAATGGGCCTTAGTTGGCTAAGTGGATTAATGGGCCTAATGGGCCTAATGGAACTAATGGGTTTAATTAGCCTAATGGGACTAAGTGACCTAATGGGACTAATGGGCATAATGGGAATAATGGGTTTAGTGGGCATAATGGGCCTAAGTGGGTTAATGGGCCTAATGGGCCTAATGGACCTAATGGGACTAACTAGCATAATGGGACTAAGTTTACTAATGGACCTAATGGGACTAATGGGCCTAAGTGGACTAATCCTTCTAATCGACTGAATGGGCCTAATGGGCCTAAGTGGCCTAAGTGGACAAAGTGGACTAATCGGCCTAATCGAGTGAATGGGACTAATGGGCCTAAGCGGCCTAATGGGCCTAATGGGCCTATTGCCTAAGTGGACTAAGTGGACTAATGGGCCCAATGGGAATAATGGGACTAATGGGAATAATGCACCTAAGTGTCCTAAGTGGTCTAATCAGCCTAATCGGCTGAATGGGCTTAATGGGCCTAAGTGGCCTAATGGGCCTAATGGGCCTAAGTGGCCAAATGGTCCTGATGGGCCAAAGTGGCCTAATCTGCCTAATCAACCGAATGGGCCTCAGTGTCCTAATGGGCCTAAAGGTCCTAATGCGCCTAAGTGGGCTAATCGGGCTAATCAATCGAATGTGCCTAAGTGGCCAAATCAGCCTAATTGACCAAATGGGCCTATGTGGCCAAATGGGCCTAATGGGCTAAGTGGCATGATCAGCCTAATCGACCGAATGGGCCTAATGGCTCTAAGTGGCCTATTGGGTATAATGGGCCTAATGGGTCTGAGTAGCCTAAGTGGCTTAATCGGCCTAATCGACCGAATGGGACTAATGGTCCTTATGGGCCTAAGTGGCCGATTAGGCCTAATGGGATTACGTGGCCGAATGGGCCTAATGGGCCAAATTGGCCAAATAGGGCTAATGGGCCTAATGGGCCTAAGTTTTCCAGTGGGCTTAAGTGGCATAATGGGCCTAATGGTTCTAGTGGACCTAAGTGGCCGAATGAGCCTAATGGACCTAATGTGCCTATAGGGACAAATTGGGCAATTATGTCGAATTGGCCTATTGGGCCTAATGGGCCTAAGTGGCCTAATGGTCTAATGGGCCCAAGTGGCCTAATGGGTCTAATGGGCCTAATGGGACTAAGTGTCCTAAGTGGCATAATCAGCCTAATCGAACGAATGGGCCTAATGGGCCGAAGTGGCATAATGGGCCTAATATGACTTAGTGGTCGAATGGGCCAAATGGGCATGATGGGCTGAAGTGGCCTAGTGGGACTCATGGGCCTATGTGGCCTAAGGGACCTCATGGGCCTAAGTGGCCTAAGAGGCCTAATGGGCCTAATGGGCCTCATGAGCCTAAGTGGCCTATTGTACCTCAAGGGCCTAAGTGGCCTTATGGGCCTAATGGGCCCAAGGGGCCTAAGTGGCCAAATGGACGTAATGGGATTAATGGGCTTAACGGGCCTAGGTGCCAAATTTTCTAAATGTGCCAAAGTGGCCTAAGGGGCCTAATGGGCCTAGGTGGCCTAATGGCTTAATGGGCTTAATGGGTCTAGGGGCCAAATGGGCCTAGTGTGATGAATGAGCCTAATTGGTCTAAGTGGCCTAATGGGCCTCAGTGTCCTAATGGGCCAATGTTTCTTAATCGGCCTAATGGGCTTAATGAGCTAAATGGTCCTAATGGGCCTAATGGGTCTAAGTGGCGTAATGGGTCTAATGGGCATAATTGGCCTAAGTGGTCTAATGGGCCTAATAGGCCAAAATGGCCGAATGGTCCAAAGTTTCCTAATCGGCCCAATGGGCTTAATGGGATTAATGGGCCCAGTGAGCCTAAGTGGCCTAATGGGCCTAAGTGGCCTAATTTTCATAATGAGATTAATGGGCCTAGTGATCCTAAATTACCTAATGGGGTTGAGTGGCCTAATTGGCATAATGGGCTTGAGTGGCCTCATGTGCTTAATGGGTTTAACGGTCCTAGGGGCCAATTGGGCCAAATGGGCCTAAGTGCCGAATGGGCCTAGTAAGCCTAAGTTCTCTAATGGGCCTCATGGGTATATGTAACCTATTGGGATTAATGGGCCTGAGGGTCATAATGTGCATAATTGGCCTAATGGGCCTAAATGGCCTAATCGTCCTAATTGGCTTAATGGGCCTAGTGGGCCTAAGTGGTGAATGGGCCTAAGTGGCTCAATCATTCTAATGGTCCTAAGTGGTCTGATAGGCCTAAGTGGACTAATGGGACGAATGGGAATAATGGTCCTAATGGGCCTAAGTGGGATAATGGGCCTAAGTAGCCGAATGGGCCTAATTGGTCCAATGGGACTAATGGGCCTAAGTGGACTGATGGACCTAATAGTTCTAAGTGTCCTCATGGGCCTTAGTAGCCTCATGGGCCTTAGTGGCCTCATGGGCCTAATGGGACTAATGGGCCTAAATGCCCTAAGTGGCATAATGGGCATAATGGGCATAATGGGCCAAACGGGCCAAATGGGCCTAAGTAGACGAATGAGAAGAATGGGCCTAAGTGGCCTAATGGGCCTATTGGGTCGAATGAACCAAGTGGCCTAATGGGCTTAATGGGTCGAATGGGCCTAATTTGCCTAATTGGCGTAATGGGCATAAGTGGCCTAATGGGCCTAATGGGCCTTAGTGGACAAAGGGTCCTAGTTGGTGTAAGTGGCCTAAGTGACCAAATGGGCCTAATAGTCCTAAGGGGTCTAAGTGGCCTAACGGGCCTAATGGGACTAAGAGGTGTAAGTAGAATAATGGTCCTAATGGGTCAACGTTGTCTAATGGGCCTAATGGACCTAAGTGGCCTAATAGTCCTAGTGGGCCTAATGAGCCAAAGTGGCTGAATGGGTCTAATGGACCTAATGGATCAAATGGGACTAAGTGGCCTAATGATCCTAATGGACTTAAAGGTCCTAATGGTCCCAATCATTCGAAGTGGCCTAATCGTCCTAATCGACTGAATGGGACTAATGGACCTTATGGGCCTAAGTGGTCGATTAGGCCTAAGTGGTCGAATGGGAATAATGGGCCAAATTGGAATAGTGAGGTAATGGGCCTAATGGGCCTAAGTGGATGAATGGGCTTAAGTGGCATAATGGGCCTAATGGGCCTATTGGGAATAAGTGGCCTAAAGGGCCTAAGTGGCTTAATGGGCCTAATTGGACTAAGTGGTAGATTGGTCCTAATGTGCCATATTCGCCAAATGGACCTAATGGGCGTAAGTGGCCTCATGGGCCTAATTTTCCTAAGTGTACTAATGGTACTAGTGGGCCTAAGCGATCAAATGAGCCTAATGGGCCTAATGCGCCTAATGGGCCTAAGTGGCCTTGTGGGACTAATGGGTATAATAGGACTAATGGGCATAATGGACCTAATCAGCCTAATGTTCCTAATGTGCCTAAGTGGCCTAATGGAACTAGGTGTCTGAATCGGCTTAATGGGCTTAATGGGCCTAGTGGGCCTAAGTGGCAGAATGGGCCTAAGTGGCCTAATTGAACGAATGGGCCTAAGTGGCCTAATAGGCCAAAGTGGCCCAATGGGCACAATGGGTATAATGGGACTAAGGGGTCGAATTGGCCTAATGGGCCTAAGTGGCCTAATGGTCCTAATGGGCCTAAGTGGCCTAGGTGGCCTAATGGGCCAAATGGGCCTAATGTGCCTAGTGGGCCTAAGGTGCCTAAGTGGCCTAATCAGCCTAAGTGACCTAATGGGGCTTATGGGGTTAATAGGACTAGTGGGACTAAGTGGCCTAATAGGCCTAATGGGTTTAGTGGGAAAATCATCCTAATGGGCCTAAGTGGCCTAATGGGCTTAACGGGCCTAAGTACCAAATGGAAAAAATGGGATGAATGGACCTAATGGGTCAAATGAGCCTAGATAACCTAAGTGGCCTAATGGGCCAAATGGGCCTAATGGGGCCTAAGTGGCCTAATGGGCCTAAGTTTCCTAATTGGCCTAATGGGATTAATGGGCCTAAGGGGCCAAAGGGGCCTAATGGGACTAAGTGACCTAATGGGCCTAAGTGGCCTAATGGTCTAAGTGGACGAATTGGCCTAAGTGGCCCAATGGGTTTATTGGGACTAAGTGGATTAATGGGCCTAATGGGCATAAGTTGCCAAATAGGCCTAATGGGACTAAGTGGACCAATGGCTCTAATGGACCTAATGGGCGTAAGTGAACTGATGGGCCTAGTGTGCCTCAGTGGCCTCATGGGCCTTAGTGGCCTAATGGGTCTCAATGGCCTCATGGGCCTAATGGGACTCATGGGCCTAAAGGGACTAAGTGGACCAATGGGCCTAATGGGATGAATATTCATAATGGTCCTAGTGAGCATAATAGGCCTAAGTTGATGAATGAGCTTAAGTGGCCCAATGGGACGAATGAGAAGAATGGGTCTAGTGGCCAAATGGGCCTAAGTTGCCTCATGGGCATAATGGGCCTAAGTAGCCTAGTGGGCCAAAGTGCCCTAATGGGCCGAATGGGCCAAAGGGGCCTAATGGGCCTAATGGATCGAAGTGGCCTAATGGGCCAAAGTACCCTAATGGGCCTAGTGGGCCTAATGCGCCTAAGTGGCTGAATGTGCCTAATGGGTCTAAGTGGCCTAATGGGTCTAAGTGGCCTAATGGGTCGAATGGGCCTAGTATGCCTAATGGGCCTAATGGGCCTAAGTGGCCTAATGATCCAAATAGGTCTAAGTGGCCGAATGGGCCTAATGGGCCTAGTTTTCCTAATGGGGCTAAGTGGCCTAATGGGTCTAAGTGGATTAAGTGGCCTAATGGTTCGAATGGGCCTAAGTGTCCTAATGGGCCTTAGTGGCCTAATGGACTAATGGTCATAATGGGCCTAAGTGGCCTAATGGATCGAATGGGCATAATTGGCCTAAGTGGCATAATGGGCCTAATTGTATTAATGGGCCTAATGGTCCTAATGAGCCTAAGTGGACAAATAGGCCTATTGGGTCTAAGTTTCCTAATGGACCTAAGGGGCCTAATGGGATTAACGGGCATCATGGGCCTAAGTGGCCTCATGGGCCTCATGGGCCTAAGCAGCTAAATGGACCTAATGGTCTTAATAGGCCTAGTGGGATGAATGGGCTTAACAAGCCTTAGTCTAAATGGTCCTAATGGGTCGAATTGACCTAATGGGATGAATGGGCCTAGTGGGCCTGAGTGGCCTAATGGGCCTAATGTGGCCTTATGGGCCTAAGTGGCCTAATCGACCTAATTGGATTAATGGGCCTGATGGGCCTAAGGGGCGCAATGGACCTAAGTGGCCTAATGGCCTAAGGGGCCTAATGGTCCTAAGTGGCCTAATGGGCCTAAGTGGCCAAATTGGCCTATGTGTCCCAATGGGCCAAAGCTGCCAGACCGTCCTGATGGGATTAATAGGCCTAATGGGCCTAAATAGCCTAATGGGCATAATTAGCCTAAGTGGCCTATTGGGACTTATGGTCCTAATGGACCTAAGGGGCCTAATGAACCAAAGTTGCCTAATTGACCTAATGGGCATAATTGGCCTAATGGGCCTAATGAACTGAATGGGCCAAATGGGCCTAAGTGGCCTAATCTGCCTGATGGGATTAATGGTCCAAGTGGACCTAAGTGCCCTAATGGGCCTAATGGGACTTAGTGGCCTAATCGGCCTAATGTGCCAAAGTGGCCTAATAGGCCTAAGTGGACTAATGGGCTTAATTGGCATAATCGGCCTAGGGGCCAAAGGGCCAAATGGGCCGAATATGCCTAATGAGCTGAATGAGCTTAATTAACCTAAGTGGCCTAATGAGACTAATGGGCCTAATGGGCCTAAGTAGCCCAATGGGCCTATGTTTCCTAATCAGTGTATTGGGATTAATGGGCCTAATGGGCCTAATGGGATTAATGGGCCTAAGGGGCCTCGTCAGCCTAATGGGATTAATGGACCAAGTGGGTCTAAGTGGTCGAATGGGTCTAATGGACCTTAGTGGTGTAATCGGCCTAATGGGACGAAGTTGCCGAAGTGGTCGAATGAGCGAAGTTGCCTAATGGGCCTAAGTGACCTAATGGGGCTAAGTGGCCTAATGGGACTAATGGGCCTAAGTGGCACAATGGGTCTAATGGGCCTAAGTGGCTTAATGGGCCTAATGGTCCAAATGGGACTAATTGGTCTAATGGGGCGATGTGGCCGAACGAGCCCGATGGACATAATGGGGAAAAATGGCCAAAGTGACTTAATGGGCCTAAGTGGCCTAAGTTTTCTTATGCGCCTAATGGGCCTAAGTGGCCTAATGGACCTAATGGGCCTCAGTGGCCTAGTGGGTCTAAGTGGTCCAATGGGCCTAAGTGGCCTAATGGTCCTAATGAGACTCAGTGGCCTAATGGGTCTAATGGGGCTAATGGGCCTAAGTGGCCTAATGGGCCTGAGTGGCCTAATGGTCTTAATGTGCCTTAGTGGCCTAATGGTCCTAATCGACCAAAGTGGCCTAATGGGTCTAATCACATTAATGGTCCCAGGTGACCAAATGAGTTGAATGGGCCTAAGTGGCCTAATGGGCTTAATGGGCCACAGTGGCCTAATGGGCCTAATGTGCCTAAGTGGCCTAATGGGCCTAATTGGCATAAGTGGCCTAATGAGTCATATAGTCCTAAGTGTCCTAATCACTGTAATGGGCCTAAGTGGATTAATGGGCCTGATGGGCCTAATGGGCCTAAGTGGCTTAATGAGTCTAATATGCCTTAGTGGACTAATGGTTTTTATGGGCCTAATGGGCCTAAGTGGCCTAATAATCTGAATGGTCCTAAGTGGCATATTGGGCTTAATGAGACTGATGGACCTAAGTGGCCTGATGGGGCTGATGGTCCTGATGGGGCTAATGGGCCTAAGTGGCTTAATGAGCCGATTGGGCCTAAGTGGCATGATGGGCCTGATGGGTCTAATGGGTTGAATGGGTCGAGGTTTCCTAATGGTGTTGATGGGTAGAATGAGCCTAAGTATCCTAATGATTCTAATTATCCTAAGTGGACTGATGGCCCTAAGGGGACTCATGTGCCTAATGGGCCTTAGTGTCCTAATGGGCCTGATGGGCCCAATGGACCGAATGGGCCTCAGTGGCCTCACGGGCCAGATGACCTAATCTTCCTAATGGTCCTCAAGGACCTAAGTGGCCTAATGGGCCTAATGGGCATCAGTGGCCTAATGGACCTAATGCGCCTAATGGGCCTATGTGGCCTAATGGGCCTAATGGTCCTTAGTGGCTTAGTGGGATGAAGTGGCCTAAGTGACCTAATGGGCCTAGTGGGATTAAGTGTCCTAATGATATAAATGGGCCTAAGTGTAATAATGGGCCTAAGTGGCCTAATGGGCCTATATCCCTAATGGGCCTATGTGGCCTGATGGGCGTGTTGGGCCTTAGTGTCCTAATGGGCCTAATGGGCCTAAGTAGACAAAGTAGCTGAATGAGGATAATGTTCCTAAGTGGACTAATGGTTCTGATGGTCTTGATGGGTCTAATGGGCCTCAGTGGCCTAATTGGCCTCATGGGCCCAATGGGCCTCACTGGCCCAATGGGCCTCACTAGCCCAATGGGCCTAATGGACCTAAGTGGCCTAATGGGACTAATGGGCCTAAGTGGCCTCATGGTCCTGATGGGATTCATGGGTCTAATGGACCTCAATGGTCTAAGTGGTCTAATGGGCCTGATGGTCCTAAGTGTCCTAATAGGATGAGTGAGGCTCATGAGCCTAAGGGGCCGAATGTGCTTGATTTTCCTGATGGGCCCAATGGGCCTCAGTGGCCGAATGTGCCCAAATGGATTAATGGGATTGGTAGGCCCAATGGGAGTAATGGACCAAGTGGCCCAATGGTTTTAATGGGTCTAAGTGGCCTAATGGACCTAATGGGCCTAAGTGGCCTAATGGGCCTGATGGGCCTAATGGGGAGAATGGACCTAAGTGGCCTAAGTGTCCTAATGGGCATAATGTGTTTAAGTGGCCGAATGGGCCTAAAGTACCTGAGTGAAAGAATGGTCCTAATGGGACTGAATGGCCTAATGGTCATATGTCTCCTCATGAGTCTAATGGGCCTATGTGGACTGATGGGCCTAATGGACCTAATGGGCCTAATGGGCCTAATGAGCCTAAGTGGCCTAATGGACCTAATGGGTTTAAGCGGCCAAATGAGCCGAATGGGCCTAATGTTCCTAGTGAGCCTAAGTGGCCAATGGGCCTAATGGGCCTAATGGGCCTAAGTGGCCTAAGTGGCCTAATCGGTCTAATCAAACAATTGGGCCTAATGGCCCTAAGTTGCCTAATGGTCTAAATCGGACTACGTGGCCAAATGGTCCTAAGTAGCCCACATGGATTAATTTTCCTTCATGGCTGAATGGGCATAATGGGCCTGCGAGGCCTAATTGGCCTAATGGTCGAAATTGGCCTAGGTAGCCGAATGTGCCTAAGTGGCCCATAGGGCCTAATTAGCCTTTGCGGCCGAATAGGCCTAATGGTCATGACAGGCCTAAGTGTCCTAATGGTCCTAATAGGCCTCAGGGTACTAAGTGTCCTAATTGTCGAATGGGCCAAACTGGCCGAATGGACCTAATGGACCTAAGGGGCCTAATGGGATTAATGGGTTTATTGGGCCTATGTTCTAAATGGGTCTAATGCGTCGATTGGGCCTAATGGGCTTAAGTGGCCTAATGGGCGTAATGGTCCTAGTGGCCAAATCGACCTAATGGGATTAATGGTACAAATGGGCCTAATGGTCTTAATGGACCTAAGTGGATTAATGGTCCTAAGGAGCCTAATGGGATTAAGTGGCCCAATGGGTATGGGTGGCCCAATGGGATTAATGGGCTTAACGGGCCTAGGGGCAAAAAGGGCCTAATGGGCTGAATGGTTCCCAACGGCCTAATGGGCCTAAGCGGTCTAATGGGCCTAAGTGGCCTGATCAACCTAATGGGCATAATGGTCATAATGGGCCTAATGGGCCTTATGGGCATAGGGGTGGAGGGGCCCAATTGGACTAAGTGGCCTAATGGGCCTAGCTGGCCTAATGGGATTAAAGGGATTAACAGGCCTAGGCTCCAAATAGGCCTAATTGGCCTCAGTGGCCTAATGGCCTAATGGGTTGAAGTGGCTTAATGAGACAAAGTTGCCTAATCGACCTAATAGTTATAACGACCCTAATGGACTGAATGGGCCAAAGGGGCCTAAGTGTCCAAATGGGACCAGTGGGCCAAATGGACCTAATTGGCCTAAGTGGACTACTGAGCTTAAGTAGAATAATGGACCTAATGGTCTTAATGGGCCTAATGGGCCTAATAGGCCTAATTGGCCTAAGGGGCCTAAGTGGCCTAATCGACCTAATGGGATTAAGGGTCATAGTGGGCCTAAGTGGCCTAATGGACCTTAGTCACCTAATCGGCCAAATAGGGATAAGTGGCCCAATGGGATTAATGGGATTAAAGGGCCTAGGAGCCTAATGGGTCTAATAGGCCTAATGGGATTGAGTGTCCTAATGGGCCTAAGTGGCCTAAAGGGCCTAAAGGGCCTTAGTGGCATAATGGGCCTAAGTGGACTCATGGGCCTAATAGGCATAATGGTCCTAAGTGGCCTATGTGGAATAATGGGTCTAATGGGCCTAATGGTCCTAATGTGCTAAAGGAGCCTAAGTGGATGAATTGGCCTAATGGGTTTAATGGGCCAAAGTGGCATTATGGGCCTAATGGGCGTAATGGGATGAAGTGTCCTAATGGGCGTAATGAGCCTAAGTTACCTAATGTGCCTAATGGACCTTAGTGGCTTAATGGGTGGAATGGGATGAATGGGTCGAATAGGCCTAAGTGGCCTAATTGGCCAAAAGGGCCTAATGCACCAAAGTGGCCTAATGGACCTAAGTGGCTGAATGAGCCTAAGTGGCCTAATGGGGCTAATTGGCCTAAGTGGCCAAATGGGTCTAAGTGGCCTAATGGGGCGAATGGGCCTAAGTGGCCTAATCATTCTAAAGGGACGAATGTGCCAAAGTGGATGAATGGACCTAAGTGGTCGAATGGGCCTAAGTGTCCTAATGAGGCTAATGAGCCTAAGTGGCTGAATGGGCTGAAGTGGCCTAATGGAACTAATGGGCCTAAGTGGCAGAATGGGATTAAGTGGCATAATGGGCCTAATGGGTGTAAGGGGCCTTATTGACCTAATGGGATGAAGTGGACCAATGGGCTTAATGGGCCTAAGTGGCCGAATGAGCCAAATGGGGCTAAGTGGCCCAACTGGCCCATTGTGACGAATGGACCGAATGGGTCTAATGGGTCGAATGGGCCTAAGTGGCCTAATGGGCCTAAGTGTCCTGATGGGGATCATGGTCCTAAGTGGCCTAAGTGGCCTAATTGGCCTAATCAACCGAATGGGATTAATGGGCCTGGTGGCCTAAAAGGCATCATGGGCCCAAGTTTCCAAATGGTCCTATTTGGCCTTAGTGGCCTAGTGAGCCTAATTTTCCCAAGTGGCCTCATGATCCTAATGGGATGAATTAGATGAATGGGCATAATGAAACTAATTGGTCTAATGGGGCTAAGTGGCCTAATGGGCCTAAGTGGCATAATGAGCCTAAGTGGTCTGAATGGGTCTAATGGTCTGAATGGTTCTAATGGTCTCAATGGGCCTAATGTTCCAAATGGGCCTAATGGGCCGAAGTGGCCTAAAGGGCCTAATGGCCTAAATCCACCTAATGGGCCGAAGTGGCCTAATGGGCCTAAGTGGCCCGAATGGGCCTAATGGGTCAAATGAGATAAAGTGGACTAAGGGGCCTAATGGGCCAAACGGGCTTAACGGGTCTAAGGAGCCTAATGGGCCTAATGGGATGAACGAGCCTAATGGGCCTAAGTGGCCTAATGGACTTAATGGGCCTAAGTGGCCTAATAGGCCTAATGGGCCTAAGTGGCCTAATCAGCCTAATGGGATTAATGGGCCTAATTGGCCTAATGGGCCAAAATGGCCTAATCGTCCTAATGGGCTTAAGTGGCCTAATGGGCCGAAGTGGCCTAATGGGCCTAAGTGGCCAAATGGGTCGAATGGGCCTAAGTGGCCTACTGGTCCTATGTGGCCTAATGCGCCTAAGTGGCCTAATAAGCCTAATGGGCCTAATAGGAATAATGGACCTAATGGGCCCAATGGGCCAAAGTAGCCTAATCAGCCAAATGGGCCTAAGTGGTCAAATGGGCCTAAGTTACCGAGTGGGCCAAAGCGACCCAATGTGAATAAGTGGCCTAATGGGCCTAAGTGGCAGAATGGTCCTAATGGGCCTAAGTGGCCCAATGGGACTAAGTGGCATAATGGGCCTAAGTGGCCTAATAGGCCTAAGTGGTCTCATGGGAATAATGGGCCTAAGTGGCCTAATGGGCCTAATGGTTCTAATGGGCTGAATGGGTCTAATGGGCCTAATGGGCCTAGTGGTCCTAAGTGGCCTAAGGGGATTAATGGGCTGAATTGGCCTGAGTGGCCTAATCAACCTAAGGGGATTAATGGGACGAAGTGGACTAATTGGCCTAATGGCCCTAAGTGGCCTAATGAGCCTAATGGGCCAAAGTGGCCAAATGGGCCTAGGTGGCCTAATGGGCCGAAGTGGTGTAATCGGCCTAATGGACTTAATGGGCCTAAATTTCCTAATGGACCTAATGGGACAAAGTGGCCTAATTAACCTTATGGGCCTAATGGGCCAAAGTGGCCTAATTGACCTAATGGGCCTAATTGGAATAATGGGCCTATTGGGCCTAAGTGTCCAAATGGGCCGAATGTGCATAAGTGGCGTGATGGGGCTAATGGGACTAAGTGGACTAATGGGCCTAAAGGGATTAAGTGGATTCATGGGCCTCTTGGGCTTCAGTGGCCTCATGGGCCTAATGGGCCTAAAGGGACTAAGTGGCATAATGGGCCTAATCAGCCTAATGGGCCTAAGTAGCCTTTTGGGCCTAATGGGATAAAGATGTCTAATGGGATTAATAGGACGAGTGGCCTAATGGGACTAAGTGACCTAATAAGCTTAATGATCATAATGGGCTTTAGTGGCTGAATGGGCCTAAGGGTCCTAATGCACCAACTCAGCTTAAGTGGCCTAATGGGCCTAATTGTCATGACCTAACCCTACCGGTCTCAAGCCACAAATAATCGAAGCCCGCCTCCATAGGGCAGGGGCTGGAGACAAGCGCCGAAGGTGTAATAATATCAGGGAGGCCTTAGCCTAAGTACCTGTACGCACACACACAAACCACTCAATGCAAAAGTGCAGAGTGAAAAGGAAACCAAAGTATGGGCTACAGTATCCCAACCAAAGCATGCATTGACCTCTAAAACAGAACAAGTAAAGTACTAAAAATTAGACTGACAAGTAAACTAAACAGTAAAGGGCAAAACACACACCCAACTAGAAAGGCTCCACAACCTAGAAACAGGTAACGAGAGTAAACAGCTGGTGATTCTCACAACTGAAAGTCCTACTATGACCACTGAATGCAACCCAAGCTCCTATGTCCTCTACGCTCCTCCATAGTCTCGATCGACCTGTCCATCATCTACAAGGGCACACCAAGTGCGGGAAAATCCCAAGCAAGGTTGAGTATAAAGATACTCAGTAGGATTCTCTGAAAGCTTGAGGGAGCAACAAAGGAGGCACTAAAGAGGTGAGCAGTAGACAGAACAAAGAATAGTGAAAGAGTACATTAAATAGAGTGCAGCTCAACCCAACAAGAGAAAGGAAGCAGACTCTTACAAACGTAAGGAGCTAGAAATGGTGAGAAGACGAACTTCTCATTGAGTCTTTAATACATATCGCATGAGAGTATACTCATCCAACCAAGAGGAGCTAGACATGGAAAGCACATGGTATACCCCGTGTGTCTTCACCCCTCCTAGAAGGAGAGTAACTGAACCCAAGGAGTGGGAACAAAAGTAGGGTGTATATATATATATGCTCAACAAGAAACCCGAAAGAGTGTGTAAGGGGATCTCCATCTCCAAGCTCAGCCCAGCAAAAGTCGCCAACAGTTCTAAGGATATCCATCATTGATGCCCAAATGTCTCACACGCCAAAGCTGTCTCATCGCTAAACCGTACAACCAAGGGTCCCACTCCAGTAATCACAGAGAAAATTCACTGACTAGACTAGCAGAAGGAACTGTGACTGAGAAGCCAATGGGTGACCCACTGCCCAGCCCAGCTGGAGGGTAAACCCTAATAAGTCAACAAGTGACCCACTGCCCAGCCCCGCTGGAGTAAACCAATGGGTGACCCACTGCCCAGCCCCGCTAGAGGGTAAACCCTAATAATTCAATAGGTGACACACTACCCAGCCCCGCTGGAGGGTAAATCCCAATAAACCAATGGGTGACCCACTGCCCAGCCCCGCTGGAGGGTAAACACTAATAAGTCAATGGGTGACCCACTACCCAGCCCCGCTGGAGGGTAAACCCAGAATTGGTATGATAACTCCGCACTACAACTGACATCACAGGGTGTCACCAACATCGCTATTGTGCGTTGATTCGGAGTGCGTCAAAGGAACCTCCAACCAATGCCCTTTTATGTTTTCACATTTAATGAGATATCGAATGAGGCTCCACAAACCCAAACAGATTACACTATTGCAATACTCATGGAAAAAAACACGCTGAATCGACTATTCATACGCCCCGAATGGACTTCTGGTGAAAAAGTCACAAAACGCTGCACGCAACTTGAATGGAGGCCCGTGGGCCCACACATCAACTCCGGCTTCAATGCCTGAAACCACACTATACAACTTCATCTAAACACTAGGGTCACAACACCGCTGATGGTGCCTAAAATGGACTCCGGATGTGCTCTCGCGATTCGAAACAAGAATCTCAGCGAGGCGCTAAATAACACTTAACGGGCGTGTTACGCCACCGAGCCCCCGTCTCGGGAATTAAAAATCCCCAAGACTATTTCAAAACCTCTGTCTTGATCTGAGGATTGTATTTCTGTAGACGTCACACAAATTTGATACTTGGTTTGAGAGTTAGAGGTGTTTTAACGCCAATGTACGAAGACAGGGTAGGCTGGACCGGTTCGTCTTGTCCACCCCTTTAAACCAGCGGTCCGCGGCTCGACCGCCCAGACCGGCCAGTCCACCGTGGCCTGTGGTTCACCACGTGGGCCGCACTGCTTCACCCAGACCAGCATGAGCCGGTCCAGATTTTCACCACGAGACCCGCGTTTCATGGGTCTCGGTCCACTCTCAGGGTTGCGCCAACCCCGGTCTCACGCACCACGCCGACCGGCGAAGCCGGCCGGCGCGCCCCCTTTCGCCCGGACCGCCGCTGCGCCGGGCCGCCATCCCGCTCACCTATGCCAACCACCAAGGAGCCTGTACCACCACCTGGGGAGCCCGCGCCGCCGCCAGGACTTGTTGAACCGCCGCGTAGAGCCACTGGACCGCCCAGGAACCACCGGAAAATAGAGGTTTTGGTCCAAAAAATTCCTGAGGTCACCCCGGACACCCTGGGACTCTAAATTTTGATCCGAAAGAATTTTTGGAAACCTCGGATCGATACCTACTCAAATATGGAATTTTATCGATAATTAAATAGCATTTCAATGCTATAAATTGAGTTTGAAGAAGATATAGGAATTTAAAACGAAAACGCAACGATCCTACCTCGCAGGGCGTAGCCCGTCGCTTCACAAATGATCTGCCAGAGCCGCAACCACCTTGAAGAGGTGGGTGGAGGAGCTTGAAGAAGGTGGAGATTATTTGTTGGGATAGCTTCCACCAGAGAGATTCTAAGGGGGAAGAAGGGGGGTGGATGTGTTTAAGTAGGAAAAACTTAATTAAAATTTAATTAATTTTAAACACCCACCAGTAGGCCCGTACCCGAACTCTCAACGGGGTAGAGGTTAAGTCGCTCCTAGGGTAAAATCCACGTTCTGAGCACAATGGTGGTCTCAGAATTTTAATCCGAGCCTCCGTTTAGAAGTTATAAAGTTCACGCCTGAGGCCGTTAAATTACGAAAACGCCCCTGGTGGCGTTTTCCACAGAAGTGTCGTGCCCACAAAAGTTACACCCCTCCTAGGGTAAACGGCATGCTCCAGACTCAACGGTTCCCTCAGTTTTCCCATCCGAGCAACCGTTTAGGATTTATTCTGTTTATTTGGCGTGTCTAGTGTGAACACAGTTAAAATTTAATTCCAGCCACACCGGGGCTCGGAATCACACGCCTTCTAAACGCCTTGCTCTGTAATAACATCAAGAAAAAAATTCGAAGTCTTACAGGCTCAAAACCCAGGTTCTTGCACTAATTGTCCTAAGTTACCTAATTGGCATAATGGATCTAATGGGCGTAATGGGTCTAAGTGGCTGAATGGACCTAATGTGCTTAGTAGACCTAATGGGCCTAAGTCACCAAATGGGACTAATGTGCCTATGTAGAATAATGGGCCTAATGGGATGGATGGTCCGAATGGGCCTAATGTGAATAGTGGGCCTAATGGGCCAAACTGGCTGAATGGGCCTAACGGGCCTAATAGTCCTAAGTGGACAAATGGGACAAATGGGCCTAAGTGGATAATGGGCCTAGTGCGCCAAATGTGCCTAGTGGGCCTAAGTGGACTAATGGACCTACTAGGTCGAATGAGCCTAAGTGGCCAAATGGGCCAAATGGGCCGAATGGGCGTAAGTGGCCTAATGGACATGAGTGGCCTAGTGAGCCTAATGGGTCTAATTGGCCTAAGTGGCCTAATGGACCTAAGTGGTCTAATGGGATTAATGGGCCTAATGGTACTAAAGGGTATAATGGGCCTAAGTGGGCTAAGTGGCCTAATAGGCCTAAAGGGCCGAGTGGGCCTAAGTGGCCTAATTTGCCAAATGGGCTGAGTTGCCTAATCTGTCTAACGAGCCTAATGGGCCTAATGGGTATAATGGGCCTAAGTGGACTAATGGTCCTAATGGTTCAAATGAGACTAAGTGACCTAATTATCTCAATGGGCCTAAGTGGGATAATGGGCCGAACGAGCATAACGGGCCTAAGTGGCCTAAGGGGCTAAAGTGGCCTAATGGGTCCAACGGGCCTAAGTGGCCTAATGAGCCTGATGGACTTAATGGGCCTAATGATCCTGATGGACTTAATGGGCCTAATGGGCATAATGAGCCTAAGGGGCCTAATGTGCCTAAGGGGTCTAATGGGCCTTAGTGGCCGAATGAGCCTAATGGGCCTTAGGGGTCTAATTGGCCTAATCTGCCTAATGGGTCTAATGAGATTAATGGGCCTAATGGGCCAAATGAGCTTAAGTATCCTAATGGGCCTAAGTTACCTAATAGACTTAAGTGACCTAATCAGCCTAATGGCCCTGATGGGCATAATGGTCCTAAGTGGCCGAATGGGCCTAAGTGTCCAAATGGGCCGAAGTGGCCAAATGGGCTTGATGGGCCTAATGGGTCTCATGGGCCTTAGTTGTAACATCCCGGGTAAATAAAGAACATGAAATTTTTCTTATTTATTATTATTTTTGAATTAAAAATTTATTTTACTTTAAAGGTGACGCTATGTTCGATGGCATACCTGATACGCAACAACGAGTTTCTTTGAAATCTTATGTTGCACCCTAATAATATAATATTATTATATTAAATGGTAGTTAACGCCTAGCCATTTTATTAGAGGTAATTAATATAAATAACTCAAATATTATTATATATGTTTGTTAAATGTTTTTACATTTATCCAATAAAAGTTAGATTCTTAAAATGTGAATGAATCTAATTTTAAGCATAATTTTCTTTAAAAGGTCGATTTACCACCTTTTGATGGTGAACCCTCTTTATATCTAGTTTTGGCCATTTTTATATGTTCTATTTGAAAAAAAAATGTTATTTAGATTTTAGACATAAAAAATTTAATTTTGGGTAAATGTTTGGTATTTTTCTGATAAAGTTCATTTTTTTAATGAATAGTGAAAAATACTGCATTTTAATTCAAATCCGCCTTTTCATCTAATTTATTTATATGGTTAGATTATCTTTTTAATTGGTTTTAAAGTGTAATTAGAATATATTTTTAATATTTAATCTAATTTTGGTCATTGGAATTAATTTCATTTTGAAATTGGACATTTGATAGTTATTATTTCTTAGAAACACGCTATTTGTTTTGACAGCTAGAATTAATTTTAAATTAATTTATGACACTTATGTGTTTTGAATTTGGAAAAATGGATTCCATATTTGGAATCAGTAGGTCCAAATTGTGTAAATAGGTAACTTTTATTTTTTAGACATTTTAAATATTTACTTCAGTATATATTTTATTTACCATGATTAAAAGGTAAATATAGTAAATATGGGTAAAATATAATATTATAATAATATTAAATTACCCTAAAATGTGCCCTAATACTATTGGATAATACATATCCGACCATGGGAATACTTGGGTCGAATTTGGGACCCCATGGAGCCACATGATAGTAATAATGACACTTTATATTAATTAATTTAAAGTAAAGACAAAAATGACATAAACAAATATCTTTTAGTGAATCAATTTTTTCATGGGGTTATATAAGTTATCTTTTCGACTATAAATATTAATTGGAAATTTAAAAATATTTCCTACATCATGGTATTTTTTTATAATTTTTGTACATCAAATAAATTAAATTATTTATGACACAATAATAATTCAATATTTACCTCATTAATACATGATTTAAAAAAATAAGATTATTAATATTAAAAAAATATCCAAAACCTATCCAATTCTTATTGGATTATTTTATTTTGACCATGAGTCATCTTAAATTCGTTTTTAAAAATTATTTGACCTTTTGAAACCAAAGATGAGTTTATAATAAAATAATTTCTTCAAACTTTCCTAAAGAGCCCCTCCTCTCCCTTATAAAAAGCCCTCAATTATAACTCATTCCTCACACTTATCAAGCCTTTTGATCGCCCAAAATCTACTATAATAATCTCCCAAGATCCCTATATTCATCCTAGAAGCCTTACCATAGGCATAAAGCACTTTAAGAAACCTATTTGGTTCAAACCTAGGGGAGTTACTCAATTTAAAGGTAACGTCTTTTCTTAAGTTCTTTTGTTTTATTTTACTTCTCCAACCCCCTAAACTCTTTTTATTCCTTTATTTTGTAACAAAACCAGTATAATCGATATAATAGTATGTTTTTATGAGAAGGATTATAACTAAACTTACACACACCTCCATCTAATTGGTAAAGAACATACTGTTTCTGTGGATGGAAAACTAACGCCTCACGAAATGATGATTGTTCAATTAACTCCTACCGCCTCTCATGGTGGAAATTATGATGGAACTGTACTTTTTATATGATATATATTATGTTTATGTTTTATTTATGCTTCTATATTTTTCATTTATATCATACCTTTATGGTTTCTATAATGGGTAAACGCGATAATTTCATTTTAGGAAGTGCGGACTACCGCCCCCTCAAAGTGATGTGACTCGTTAATGACTTATGTGGGATGTATAAAAGATGGTGTTAATGATATTATATATGATATCATACTGTAATTATAATATAACTATGTATCATTATGTTTTAATTCCATTAAAATAAGAAATAGAAATGGAAGTAGCGTTCATGCGTACGTACGGCTTACCGTCTCCATGAACAGTGAATTTCATTTCTTATCTCCATATGTTATGTACTATTATAAATACATAAATATAATGGATATCTATGATATATATGATATCCAAATCATTAATATAATTATGAATATAATGGATACTTGACCACATGGACAACTTGTAATTATAAGGTGTTCATTTTTGACTCAAGTACCAAATATCGACAAAAGGACCATTATTAACTTAAATGATTTCATAATGTTTATAACATGATAATGAGTGATATAAAAGGAATAATAAACATGAATAAGTTTATTAATAAAGTATAAATTAACTTAAGTTTATTATTCAGGAATATCAAGGAACAAACAAGTCAAGTGGGACACGAGGTAAGGGATTTCTTATCTCACTTTTATTTCCGTGAGATTTCCATTGTTCGCCACTTATTCATTGCATGTGGTGTATTGTGTACTGAAATTTGATATATATTTTCATGATTATCATTATATTCATGGTATTCTGGGATTAATTTTGTGGCTGTTAACTTTTGTTCATACTACTCAATTGATTACAACGTGTTAAAGGGTTTCATCTCACTTTTTATTCCCGTGAGATTCATGCAATATTTGCCACTATTTCCATTTGTGTGGTGTATGTGCTGCCCATTATTGTAATCTTTTTTAATATAATTTAATTTATGGGTATTTACATCTTAATTGTATGATCCTTCTTTCATGTGGTGTATGTTTCGTAAGATACCAAATCGGTAAGGGAACCTTTCACCCTCTTTTTTTAAAAGACTTCTTTTTGTTATGTCTTTTAATTTACATATTATTATGTTGGGATATATTATTATATATCCTTATTGATGTAAATTTTATGTAAAAGTGATGAGATACCCTTTTTTATCTCATCAACTCAGTTTATGAATTTTAAAGTGACACTGTTAGGCTGTCGAATGTTTGCAAGGGAACTTCTTAACCCAATTTTGATTCTTTGGGTTAAACTTGTACTTCTTGAATATGTCATCCTATGAATATGTGTAAAATAACTATGATTGTTTTACACTTAATATTCAATTATATTGGGTGTATTATTATTTTTCATACATAATTATGTAATTGATTCATCCTTAATCAAAGGATACTGTCTTTATAAGGGATTTCGTCTCAATTAACATTCCATTAAGACTTCATTGTTGTTATGCTCAAATTCACTTTTATATGGTGTATATACTTTCCTTTGGCATATTATATCATTAATACCTTTATTATCATGATATTATAAAATTTTTATTGGATTTTATTCCTCAACTGTTTGTATTCAAGTGTCTCTCATTTTGTTAAAAACTCTTTAACTAAAATATCGTTTTAAATGTTTTAAAGATTTATTCTTCTAAACATTTTTCATTAATGTCCATGCTTTCAATATGGTTTTTAGGATTTATTTATATGGACATTAATGTTTTAAAATATTTATTCCTTTAAAAGCTTCAAAGTGGTATGGGACACTTTGATTCAAAAATCTCTTTATTAAATATTTTAAATGGTTTTGAAAATGGGTTGATAAAGCATTGATTTTGTCAATATCTTGAAATATTGTGATTACAATGTGGAAATGTTGTCTTTCCTTTATGATTGTTTTATGTGTTATGAATATGTTATGGTTATTGGGCAATGTTTACGTATATGGGTGGTTCCGTGATAAACCTGGGGCGGGTGAGCCCGAGATAGCTCTCCAATGCATTGGGTAACGTGACAGAGGTAAACATTAATGTTTCTCCTAAGAGATTTAGGGAATATACTATGATGGTTATTCCAAATGTGAATCACTATGTAGCTGTGATAGCTACAATGTAATGTTATGAATGCCATAAGTTACCTTTTTGATTTATGATTTCTGTGTGTTATTCATAAATCTTATGATTTCGTAAGGTATGTTATGATTGAAAAGTATGGTTTCATTGATTTGTATTTATTGATTGGGCTAATGTTTTCTTTCCTTATTTTATATCCATTAATGAGATTTTTATGCTCATCCTAAGTTTTTGAAATGTTTTTCCGTGGGACTTAAAGATGAATAAGGGCCAAGTGGGTCTAATGGGTTTAATGGGCCCAAGTGGCCTGATGGGTCTAATGGGCCTCATGGTACTAATGGGTCTAAGTGGACTCATGGGCCTAATGGGAATCATTTTCCTAATGGTCCTGATGGTCCTAATGGGTGTGATGGGCCTCATGGGCCTAATGGGCCTCTTGGGTGGAATGCGTCTCATGGGCCCATGAGCTAGATGGGCCTAATGGGCCTAATGGTTCAAAGTGTCCTAGTGGGCCTAAGTTCCCTAATGATCCTAATGGGACTAATTGGCCTAATGGGGATAATGGGACTAATGGAGCTAATGGGTCTAAGTGTCTTAAGTGGCCTAATAGGGATAATCGACCAAATAGGGTAATGGTCTGAAGTGGCCTCAGTGGATTAATGGACCTAATGGACCTAGTGGGACTAATGGGTGTAATGGGCCTAATGTTCCTAAGCATCCTAATGGGACTAATGGTCCTAGGTGTCCTAATGAGACTAATGGATCTAAGTGACCTAATTGGGATAATCGACTGAATGGGCCTAATGGGCCTTAGTGGCCTAAGTGGCTTAATGGGCCTAATGGGACAAATGGGTTTAATTATACTAATGGAAATAAGTGGCTTAACGGGCCTATGTGGCCTAAGGGGCCTAATGGGACTAAGTGACCTAATGAGACTAATGGGCATAATGGGAATAATGGGTTTGGTGGGCATAATGGGCCTAAGTGGCCTAATGGTCCAAATGGGCCTAATGGACCTAATGGACCTAACTGGTATAATGGGCCTAAGTGGACTAATGGACCTAATGGGCCTAATGGCCCTAAGTGGCCTAATCCTCCTAATCGAATGAATGGGCCTAATGATACTAATGGTCCTAAGTGGTCTAAGTGGCCAAAGTGGCCTAATCAACCTAATCGAGCGAATGTTACTAATAAGCCTAAGTGGCCTAGTGGGCCTAATGGGCCTAATGGGAATAATGGACCTAAGTCGCCTAAGTGGTCTAATCAGCCTAATCAGACTAATGGGCTTAATGGGCCTAAGTGGACTAATGGGCGTAATGGGCCTAATGGACCTAAATGGCCTAATCGGCCTAATCGACTGAATCAGACTAATGGGACTAATGGGCGGCCTAAGTGGCCTAATGGTCCTAATGGTTCAAAGTGTCCTAATCCGCCAAATCGACCGAATGGGCCTCAGTGGCCTAATGAGAATAAAGGTCCTAAGTGGGCTAATTGGGCTAATTGATCGAATGGGCCTAAGTGGATGAATCAGCCTAATCGACCAAATGGGCCTAATTAGCCTAGGTGAAAAAAATGGACCTAATGGGATAAGTGGCCTAATCGACCTGATCGACCAAATGGACCGAATGGGCCTAGGTGGCCTAATGGTTCTAATGGACCTAATGGGTCTAAGTTGCCTAAGTGGCTTAATCGTACTAATTAATCGAATGGGACTAATGGTCCTTATGGGCCTAAGTGGTAGATTGGGCCTAATGGGCTTATGTGGACAAATGGGTCTAATGGGCCAAATTGGACAAATGGGGCTAATGGGAATAATGAGCTTAAGTTGTCGAATGGGCTTAAATGGCATAATGGTCCTAATGGCCCTAAGTGGCCTAATGGGCCTAGTGGCCCTAAGTGGCCGAATGAGCCTAATTGGGCTAATGTTCCTATGGGGCCAAATGGGGCTAATGGGCCGAATGGGTCAATTGGGCCGAATGGGCCTTAGTGGCCTAATGGTCTAATGGGCCTAAGTGGCCTAATGGGCCTAATGGGCCTAAGTGGCCTAATTTTCATAACTATCCCAATCAAACAAATGGGCCTAATGGGCCTAAGTGGCATAATGGGCCTAATAGGCCTTAGTGGTCGAATGGGCCTAATGGGCATGATGGGTTGAAGTGGCCTAGTGGGCCTCATGGGCCTATGTGGATTAATGGACCTCATGGTCCTAAGTGGCCTAAGGGGCCTAATGGGACTAATGGGCCTCATGAGACTAAGTGCTCTATTGTGCCTCATGGGCCTAATGGCCCTAAGTGGCCTAAGTGGCCTAATGGACCTAATGGGATTGATGGGCTTAACGGGCCTAGGTGCCAAATTTTCCAAATGGGACAAAGTGGCCTAAGGGGCCTAAGTGGACTAATGGTCCTAGGTGGCCTAATGGGCTGAATGGTCTTAATGGGTCTTGGGGCCAAATGAGCCTAATGGGCCTAATGAGCTGAATTGGCCTAAGTGGCATAATGGGCCGCAGCGTCCTAATGGGAAAACGTTGCCTAATCGGCCTACTGGGCTTAATGGGATAAATGTTCCTAATGGGCCTAATGTGTCTAAGTGGCCTAATTGGCCTAATGGGATAAATGGGCATAATTGGCCTAAGTGGCCTAATGGGCCTAATGGGCCAAAATGGCCTAATGGTCTAAAGTTGCCTAATCATCCCAATGGACTTAATGGGAAAAATGGGCCTAGTGGGCCTAATGGGCCTAAGTGTCCAAATTAGTATAATGGGATTAATGGGCCTAGTGGACCTAAATTGCATAATGGGGCTTGGTGGCCTAATCGGCCTAAGGGGCCTAAGTGCACTCATGTGCTTAATGGGATTAACGGGCCTAGGGGCCAAATGGGCCAAATGGGCCAAATGGGATCAATGGGCCTAGTTAGCCTGAGTTCCCTAATGGTCCAAATGGGCCTCATGTGACTAAGTGTCCTAATGGGATTAATGGGCCAAAGGGCCTAATGGGAATAGTTGGCCTAATGGGTCTAAGTGTCCTAATCGGCCTAATGGGCTTAATGGGCCCAATGGGCCTAACTAGTCAAATGGGCCTAATGGGCCTAAGTGGCCTAATAGGCCTAAGTGGCCCAATGGTTCGAATGGGAATAATGGGCCTAAGTGTGCTAATGGGCCTAAGTAGCCTAATGGGCCTAAGTGGACTGATGGGACTAATGGGTCTCAGTGGCCTCATTAGCCTAAAGGGCCTTAGTGGCCTCATGGTCCTAATGGGACTGATGGTCCTAAATGGCCTAAGTGGCATAATGGGCCTAATGGGCATAATGGGCATAATTGGACAAATGGGACAAATGGGCCTGCCTAAGTAGCCGAATGAGATGAATGGGCCTAATTGGCCCAATGGGGCAATGGGTCAAATGGGACTAGTGGCCTAATGGTCTTAATGGGTCAAATGGTACTAAGTTTTCTAATGGGCATAATGGGCCTAAGTGGCCTAATGGGCCTTAGTGGCCTAAGGGGCCTAAGGAGCCTAGTTGGTGTTAGTGGCCGAAGTGGCCAAATGGGCCTAATAGGCCTAAGGGGCCTAAGTGGCCTAACAGGCCTAATGGTACTAAGGGGCCTAAGTGGCCTAATGGGCCTAATGGGTAGATGTCATCTAATGGGCCTAATGGACCTATGTGGCCTAATAGGCCTAGTGGGCCTAATGAGGCTAAGTTGTTGAATGGGTCTAAGTGGCCTAATGGTCCTAATGTGCCTAGCGGGCCTAAGTGGCCTAATGGGCCTACTAGACCTACTGGTCCTAATGGTCCTAAGTGTATTAAGTGGCCTAATGTGCCTAATGGGCCTAATGTTCCTAATGGGACAACTGGTCCTAAGGGGGTTAATATGCATAATGGTCCTAATGGGCCTAAGTGGACTAATAGGTCTAATGGGCCTAATGGGACTAAGTGTCCTAATGGTCCTAAGTGTCCAAATGGGCCTAATGGGCCTAATTGGCCTAATTGGCCTAATGGGACTAATTGGATTAATTGGCCTCATGGGCTTAATGGGTCTAAGTGTCATAATGGGCCTAAGTGGTCTGATGGGGAAAATGGGCCTCATGGACCTCATGGGCCGAAGTGGCCTAATGGGCCTAATGAGACCAAGGGGCTAATGGGCCCAAGGGGATAATGGGCCTAATGGGCTAAATTAGATGAATGGGCTTAACGGGCCTTGGTGCCAAATGGTCCTAATGGGCTTAATGGCCTAAGGGGCTTGATCAGATTAAGTAGCCTAATGGGCCTAAGGGGCCTAATGTGCCTAAGTGTCCTAATGGGCCTAGGTGGACAAATGGGCCTAATGGGATGAATGTTCCTAAGTGTTCTCAGAGGCATAAGTGGCCTAATGTGTGTAATGGTACTAATGGGCCTAATGGGCCTAATAGACCTAATTGGCCTATTGGGCCCAAGTGGCCTAATGGTCCTAAGTGGACTAAAGGGCCTAATTGGACTAAGGGGACTAAGTGGACTAATGGGATGAATGGTCCTAAGTGGATTAATGGGCGTAAGTGGCCTAATGGACCTAAGTTTCCTAATAGGTCTAAGGGGCGTAATGGGCCTAAGTGGCCTAATGGGACTAAGGGGACTAATGGGCATAGGGGGCCTAATGGGCCTCTATAGCCTAATGGGCTTAATGGGCTTAACAGGACTAGGGGTCAAATGGGACTAAGTGGCCTAATGAGACAAATTTGTATAATTGGATTAATGGTATTAATGGGCCTAATGGGCCAAATGGGCCTCAGTGGCCTAATGGGTGGAATGGGCCTAATTGGCCGAAGTGGCCTAATGGACCGAAGGGGCCTAATGGGACAAAGTTTTCTAATCGACCTAATGCGATTAATTGGCCGAATAGGCCTCATGGGACAAGTGGGCCTAATGGGCCTAATGTGCTGAATGAGCCTAAGTGGCCTAATCGGCCCAATGGGATTAATGGGCCTAGTGGGCTGAGGTGGCCTAGTGGGCCTAATTGGCCTTAGTGTCCTCATCTGCCTAATGTGCCTAAGTGGCCTAATGGGCCTAAGTGGCCTAATGGGGACAAGTGGCCTAATTGGTTTAATGGGCTTAATGAGCCAAGGGGACAAATGGGTCAAATGGGCATAATGGGTTGAATGGGTCAAATTAACCTAAGTATCCTAATGGGCGTAATGGGCCAAATGGGCCAAAGTGGCCTAATGGGCCTAAGTTTCCTAATATGCCTAATGGGCCTGAGGGGCCTAATGGGCCTAAGTGGGCCTAATGGGCATAATGTGCCTAAGTGGCCTAATGGGCCAAAATGGACCTAATGGCCTAATGGGCCAAGGTGGTCGAATGGGCCTAGGTGGCCAAATGGGCCTAGGTGGCCAAATGGGCCTAGGTGGCCAAATGGGCCTAGGTGGCCTAATGGGCCTAATTAGCCTAATGGGATGAAGTGTCCTAATGGGACTAAAGTGCCTAATGGTCCAATGCGTCCTAATGGGCATAATTGGCATAATCGTAACCGAATGGGCCTAAGTGGCCTAATGGTCCTAGTGGCCCTAAGTGACCAAATGGGCCTAGGTGGCCTAATGGGTCAAATGGGATATATGGGTCGAATGATCCTAATGGGCCTAAGTGGCCGAATTGGCTTAAAGGTCCTAATGGGACATAGTGGCCTAATATTCCTAAGTGGCTGAATGGGCCTAAGGGGCCTAATGGGGCTCATGGGCCAAAGTGGCCGAATGGGCCTAATGGCCTAATTGGCCTAATGTGATGAATGAGAATAATGGGCCTTATGGGTCTAAGTGGTCTAATGGTCCAAATGGGAATAAGTGGATTAATGGGTCTGATGGTCCTGATGAGTCTCATGGGCCTAAGTATCCTAATGGGCCTAATGGGCCTAAGTGGCCAAATGGGCCTATGGGGACTTAGTGTCCCAATCTACATAATTTGACTAAGTAGCCTAATGGGCCTAATGGGATGAATGGGACGAATGTGCCTAATAGGCCTAAGTGGCATAATGGGCCTAATGGGATGAATGGGCCAAATAATCCTAAGTGGCCTAATGGGCATAATGCGCCTAAGTGGCCTAATCTTGATAATGGGATTAATGGACCTAATAGTCCTAAGTGGCCTAATGGGCCTAAGTGGACTAATGGTCCTAAGTGGCCTAATGCGCTAAATGGACCAAAGTGGACAGATGGTCCTAATGGGCCAAAGTGGCCTAATTGGCCTAATGTGCCTAAGTGGCCTGATGGGTCAAAGTGGCCAAAAGGGCCTAAGTGGCCTAATGGGCCTAATGGGGCTAAGTGACCTAATGAGCCTAAGTGTCCTTAGGGACATAAGTGTCTTAATGGGCCTAATGGTCTTAAGTAGCCTAATGGTCCTAATGGGCTGAATGGACCTAATGGTCTCAAGTGGCCTAATGGTCCTAATGGGATGAATGGACCTAATGGGCCTAATGAGCCAAATGTGACAAATGGACTCAATGGGACTAATGGGCCTCAGTGGCCTAATCGACCTAATGGGATTAATGGTCCTAAGTGGATTAATGGACCTAATGGGCCTAATGGGCTTAAGTGGACTAATGGGCCTAATGGGCCTAAGTGGTATAATGGGCCTAAGTGGCCTAATGGGCGTAATGGACCTAAGTGGACTAATGGGACTAAGTGACCTAAGTGACCTAATGGTCCGGATGGGATAAAGTGGCCTAATGGGCCTAATAGACCTAAGTGGCCTAATGGTCCAATGTGGCCTAATGGGTCTAATGGGCCTAAGTGGTGTAATGGGACTAATGGGTTAATTGAAATAATGGGCCTAATGAGACTTAGTGTCCTAATGGGCCTTAGTTACCTAATGGGACTAAGTGGCATAATGGGAATAATGGGCCTAAGTGGTCTAATTGGTTGAATGGGCCTCACTGGCCTAATGGGCATAATGGGGCTAAGTGGCCTAATAGGCCGAATGGGCATATGTGGATTAATGGACCAAATGGTCCTCAATGGACTAATGGGCCAAATGGTCTAAATTGACCTCAGTGGCCTAATGATCCTAATGGGCCTCAGTGGACTAATGGGCCTAATACACCGAATGGGCCTAAGTGGACTAATGGGCCTAAGTGGCCGAATGACCCTAAGCGTCCTAATGGGACTAAGTGGACTAATGGTCCTGATGGGCCTAAGTGGCCAAAGGGGACTAAGTGTCCTAATGAGCCTAATGGCCCTAATGGTCCTAAGTGACATAATGGGACTAAGTGTCCTAAAAGGCCTAATTAGCCTTAGGGGACTAAGTGGACTAATGGTCCTAATGGGCCTAAGTGGCATAATGGGCCCAAGTGGCCTAATAGGACTAAGGGGACTAAGTTGCCTAAGGGGCATAAGTGGCCTAATGTGCCTAATTATGTCATGACCCGACCCTACTCGGGCTCGAGCCACAACTACCCCAAGCCCGACTCCATAGGCTAGGGGCTGGCGACCACCGCCGAAGGCACAACAACTCGGGGAGGCCTTTGCCTAAGTACCTGTACACACACATGCAACACACTCAACACAAAAGTGCAGAGTAAAAAGAAAATCAAAGTTCCAACTGCTATAAATAAACCAAAAATGTGCATCGACCTCTACAGTACAAAGTAAAAGCTGAAGGTAAACTGAAAAGAAAAGGGAAAAACACGCGCCCAACCAGAAAAGTGCCACAACCCAACAACAGGTAAACAAAAACAAACACCTGGGAGAGTCGCCCACCTATAACCTGACTACGACCACCACACGCGGTCCTTGCTCCCGAACTCCTAAGATCCACTGAAGTCACGACCAACCTGTCCACCGTCTGCAAGGGCCCACAAAGTGTGGGAAAAGCCCAAGCAGGGGTGAGTATAAAAATACTCAGTAGGATACCCCGAAGGCTTGAGGGAGCAACAAAGGAGGTACCAAAGGGTGAGAAGTAGATCGAACATGGAAAGTAGAGGAGTAAAACCGAGAGTACAGTAAAGTAACAGTAGAGATTCCAGCTCAACCCAACAAGAGAAAGGAGATAGACTCGTCCAGACACAAGGAGCTGAAAACGGTGAGAAGATGAACTTCTCGTCAAGTCTTCACTACCTATAGCAGGAGAGTAGACTCATCCAACCATGAGAAGCTAGACATGGAAAGCACGTGGCATACCCAGCGCGTCTTCGCCTCTCCTGGAAGGAGAGTAACCAAAACCCAAGAAATGGGTACCGGAAATAAGGTATATACATATCTGTATGCTCAAACAAGAAACCCAAACAAGATCATAAGGGGATCTCCATCTCGTATCTCAACCCAAGAAATGAGTAACCTACAGTACCAGAACTAAACACCATTGATGCCCCATCATCCCGCACGTCTTCCCCAAACTGCAAGTCAATGGGCTCAAATCACCGCACCTTGATACTATCCACTTTGGGTGGCACTGACTCGCCCTCGCGATTTTGGGTCACATCACAAGGACGCGTCTCGGTGGGGAAAATGTCCCTCATACTTGAGAGTTCTAGGGGAACGTCAAACCACACCATGTCACTGCCCCGTAGTAGAGAGGTCTGCTCAGAGTCAAAGCCATCACATCACTGACCCATACAAATGAGGGTCCCGATCTGGTAGTCACGGAGTAAAGCAAAAGACTAGCCTAGTAAAAAGGACTGAGTCTGAAATGTCAACGGGTGACCCACTACCCATCCCTGATGGAGGGTAAACCCTAAAAAGATATCGTGTGACCCACTGCTTAGCCCTGCTGGAGGGTAAACCCTAATACATCATCAGGCGACCCACTGCCCAGCCCCGCTGGAGGGTAGACTTGGAATAAGTCGATAGGTGACCCACTGCCCAGCTTTTCTGGAGGGTAGACCTGGAACTAGACGACAGGAGACCCACTGCCCAGCCTGCTGGAGGGTAGACTCTAAGAGGTCGTCGGGTGACCCACTTACCAGTCTCTGCTAGAGGGTAGACCCTAAGAGTGTCGGGTGACCCAATTCCCAGTCTCGGCTGGAGGGTAAACCCTAGAAGTCAGTGAGAAACCCACTGCCCAGTCTCTCTTAGAGGGTAAACCCGAAGAAGTCGATGAGCCACCCACTGCCCAGTCTCTACTGTAGGGTAAACCCGAAACTACTCTGTCCATCCCTACTGGATGGTACAACACTGGCCAACAGAACCCGAAGTGGTATCGTGAAACCACCCAACTCCAGAACAAATCCAAGGGAAACCACTCAACCCTGCTGATCTAAACCATTGTGAACAGGAGGACCCACTATGTCGTGAGAGGTCAAAGGTACGTAAAGTAGAACATGACACGCACATGGGGCCCACACGACGTGTGTCCCCAAGCCAACTCCAACCAATCGCACAAACGTTCTCAGGTACAAACAACCACATGTACCTCCCAACATTCTCTCATGCTCGCAAAGTATGCCACGTCTCCAGCCCAAAGGCTAACATGCACATGACCCCCAACATCAACGCAAAGGCGTAATCGTATCAACTCCAACTTTCCACCTCAAAGGCTGAGGCATGGCCAACCACAAATCTTCAAGCATTAATTCACTCACACAGGAGTGCACGTCATCTCATGCTAAGGGTTCGCTTCCGAAAACAGCTAGAAGAACCACCACCAGAGTACCTTTCATATTTCCACATTTAATAAGATCACGTAAGAGGCTCTGCTTGCCTCAACAGATTACACCGTTGTAATCCTCATGAAAAAACACACGAGATAGACTACTTACTCGCCCGAAATTGTCAACCGGTGAAAAAGGTAATATTCACCGTAACCAAGTTGGGTGGGACCCACACCACATCCTCGAAAAAGGTTGGGCGAACTGCGCCATCGCAATGCTCTCAAAAAAACATGTCAAAATCACTACTCACTTGAGTGGAATGGATAACCAGAGAAAAAGATACATCCCGACTTACCGTGCATGAGCGGTACCACACGAAACCTGCACCCCGGTCCCGAAGTGCTGCCAACAGATTGCACCATTGCGATCCTCTCGAAAAAGTACACAAGGTGGACTATTCACTTGTCCAAAACAGTCACCCGGTGATAGAAATGGAAAATCACCGTCAACGACCAAACGAACCTCATGGGGCCCACACCATCATGCCGAATTAGAGCGGGCAGATTGCACCATTGCAATCCCCTTAGAAAAACATCCAGAATTGACAGCTCGCACGCCCCGAACGGACGCTTGATGAGAAAGTTGCTAAACGCAGCTCGCAGCTCAAAATACGGGTCATGGGGCCCATGTCTCAACTCCGGCTTTAACGCCCGAAACCACCTTGGAAAGCTTCACCCCGGCGCCAGGGTCCCAACGCCGCTGACGGCGCTCAAAACGGACGTTGGACACGTCCGCGCCGTCCAAAACAAGATTCCCCGAAAAAACATCAATTCACTTAAAGACACGTCGCGCCTCCTAGGCCCCACATTTCAGGAATTAAAAATTCCCCAAACCATCTCAAATAGTTTTCCTCGACATCAGGAAGGCGCTGCCGTAGATGGTACGCAAAACGGACACCCGTAGCGGTAAATACGGCGTCCGAAACCAGGTGGGGCGAACCCCTTGGGCTGGACCGGCCTGGACCGGTCCGCGTCGGCCAGTCCGGCTCGCAGCGCCGGCCCACGGCTTAGCCGCACAGGCTGGCCGTGGACCAACGGTCCATGCTCAGACTGGCCACGAGGGCCGATCGGTCAGCCGCGCGAAGACCTGCGCGACGCGGGTCGTTGTCTCCCCAGCGGGGTCGCGAGCCGCGACCCTGGTTCTCCGTCGTGGCCGGTGAGCTCGGCCTCACCCTCTCGATCACCAGGCCGCCCTGGCCGCTCGCCCCCAGCGCTGAATTCTGCTGAACACCCGTGCCGCCCTACGTCTTAGCCCGCGCCGCCGTCCGAGAGCCCCGCCACCGCCTCCTAAGGACGCCGCGCCGCCGCTCGAATCTGCCAGAAACCGAAAACCGGAAAACTTCGTCGAACCGCTGCGGCCTCCTCCGAACTCATATTTCAATTCTGAATGGAAAGATAATAAAATATACTACACATCCATGGGTTTTTTTCGAAGATAAAACAAAAATTTGATGTAGATAAATGAGCTCAAATTAGGTACGGGAAAAGAAAACAAAAACGACAAATCCTACCTCTTGGGCGTTGCCCGGAGCTTCACGGAGGGTCCGCCGCCGTGCCGCTACCTTGCTGGAGTTGCCTCTCTAGATCCGCCTTGCCGGAGTGGAGGAGGAGATGGGAGAATCTTTCCAGGGGAGGGGGAAATGAGGGAGAAGAGAAGGGGGGGGGGGGTTAGGTTAATTAAATAAATTAATTAACTTAAATACCCTCCCACAGCCCCGTACCCAAACTCCCGACGGGGTCGGGATTAAGCCTCCCCTAGGATAAAAACCACGCTCTGAGCACAACAATGGTCTCATAATTTTAATCTGAGGCCCCGTTCAAAAGTTATAAAAGTAACGCCACGGGCCGCTAAATTACAAAAACACCCCTGGGGCCATTTTTCACAGACGGCTCGCGCCCGTGAAGATTACACCCCTCCTAGGGTAAACGGCACATTCCGGACTCAACAGTGCCATCAGTTTTCCAATCTGAGCCACTGTTTAAAAGGTAATTGAGTTAAGCCATTAAAAAAATAAATAAATTAATTAATTTATCCGTTTAACATTCTGGTAGCGGGCGAGGGGTCCAAACGTCCCGCGCCAACATGTTTTATGTCGCGCCTAGGGTAAACACCCCATTTCAGACCCATCTATACCCTCATATTTAGGATTTGAAGCACCGTTTAGGAGTTATCCCTTTTATTTTGCGTGCCTAGTGTGAACGCACTGAAAATTTAATTCCGGCCACACTGGGGCTCGGAATCACATGCCGTCTGAAGGCACTGCTCTGGAATAACATCAAGAATATTCCAAAGTCTTTTATAGAAAAAACTGGGTTCTTAAATCATTCCCTCCTTCAAGCATTTCGTCCCTGAAAAGCAAAACCAGGGAATAACTTAGGGTACTAAGCCCACACCTGGCTCTCCCGTACCCAGAAGAACTCTTGCACAGTCCCGCGTCACTGCACACAGACCAAAGGGTTTGATCTGTTCACGTGAGGTCTACCCTTTCCGATGACGTGCAAAGGAGTACGCACACATCTCCTCGGGTGAGTCAGGTGGGAGATTTTATGCACCCAAACCAACATTTGGGGTTAGGGCAAGGCGGTAGGGGACCTCACCATCCCTTTGCCCAGTCTCAAATGGCCTAAAGGCTCTCGCGGGTAGCTCACCTCCCCGAAAAAACCCCTACGTTGCACGTCGCGACTGGAATCGCCGTTCGGACCTGGGACAAAGCCCGGTGATTCCCTCCTTTAGAATATCCATATGGTGAAACAACCAAGGATATTTGGTCATGCAAGGTTTCACAGTTGATGTACCACAACCAAGAACCTCTTACATGCTCGGAAGCGAAGGAGTCAACACCGTCGACTAAAGAAAAGGTCTTACACCTTTTTACCTTACCAACACAGGGTTACACCGACGCCCCGCGTCACCCTGGTAACACCTCAACAAGGAGTGGGGAGAAAATAATTTCGCACACAGAGTCTAACAATTCTACTACAAAAAGTAGAAGAGTTGTAAAGCGTACCTCTTATCACCTCATGCTCCGCAGGATCATAGACATCCAAAGCTCACGGCTGTTCGCGGTCCCAACTGTCAGCTCCCGAAGCATGACGTGGACCGCCTGGTGGTGGTGTGAAGACCTTGTAAGGTCGTTCTCCACTTCCAGATCCTCCCCCTCCTCTTCCAGCACCACCTCTCTGGACGCTACTCTGATCACGGCGCTGCCTCTGCCGCAGTGGTGCACCTGCTGCCTGCCCGAAGCTTTCTGCATGCCTGGTCGGGCAGTACCGTGCCAAGTGACCTCGCCCATCACAAATATAGCATCGACTCTCCCCGGGATTCACTGGTGCCCTCCGACTCCACCGTGGTGTACGACCACACCCCTGAGTCCGGTTATCAGAAATCCACCTGCGTTGAGGTTCTGTCAGCCGACGCCCACTAGCTGTGGCAGACGTCTCGGCTCTGTCCAGCCTACGGCCACCACCAACTTTAGCGTGTGACAGGAATCTCTCTGTCACCAATGCCTTCTCTATCACCCCGGCATATGTGGAAATTCCTAAGGGTACAATGATAGCACGAATCTCTCGGCGGAGACCCTGCTCAAACTTCCGCACTTGGAAGTTGCCATCATGGACCAAGTCCGGGTTAAAGCGTGCACGGTCTACGAAACTAGCCGCCTTCTCGGCCACCATCATCCCTCCCTGCTGAAACTGCAGGATCTCTTGAATCCGAACGGAGCGTAAGCAGGATGGGAAACACTCCTCATGAAACAACAACTGAAAGTCACCCCACAAAAGTGACGAATCGTCAAGAAACTGAGTCACCAGACTCCCCCAATGCCAAGATGCTCCGCAAAAAAGGTTGGCGGCCAAAGACACCATAAGATCTGTCGGCGTCTGTGCAAGCCTGAAAAGGTGATCCATTGTATCGAGCCAAACCTCTTTTGCCTGAGGGTCTGGATCATCACTGAACCTTAGCAGTCTCTACTGCTGGAACTCATGGAGCGCGCTCAACCTGCACTAAAGCTCAGTCTGCTCTGCTGACACTGTCTACTGCTCACCAGGTGGGGGTGATACTACTGGACTACCCGGAGAAAGGGGCTCGCATGACGGGTCCGGGACTGTGGCCTCGTAGCTCATAGGTTCTTCGTCATGAACCAAAGCTGGTATCCTGGATGGTTGTCTTCGCAGAGACATCCTGAATGTTATCAAGGAGTGTCGCGGTCAGATGAGCATATGTGTATATCACAGCAACAACGATGGGGAGCTGACTCAAGAAGAACAATCAAATACTCAATCCTATGTGATGCACAAACCCAATTTTCCCTGCAATGAGTGTCTCAACATTCTGAGTCGACAAGCGGGTTATCATGGTCCTGGTGAATGGATACGTCGGCCACCGCACCATCACTGGACTCCCTGGCCTGAGAGCCACTCTCGAGACACGTTAACACTGTTTCCCTAGATCCCAACCAATTCCTTTTATTTTAGGGACGTTCGAACAGTGTCCCAAGGAACGAACCACCTCTGATACCACTTTTTCACGACCCTATCCTACCCGGGCTCGAGCCGTAACTACCCCAAGCCCGCCTCCATAGGCCAGGGGCTGGCGACCAGCGCCGAAGGCACAACAAATCGGGGAGGACTTTGCCTAAGTACCAGTACACACACATGCAACACACTCAATGAAAAAGTGCAGAGTAAAAAGAAAATCAAAGTACCAAATGCTATAAATAAACCACAAATGTGCATCGACCTCTATAGTACAATGTAATAGCTGAAGTTAAACTCAAAAGAAAAGGGAAAAACACGCGCCCAACCAAAAAAAGTGCCACAACCCAGCAACAGGTAAACAAAAACAAACACATGGGAGATTCCCCCACCTGGAACCTGACTACGACCACCACACGCCATCCACGCTCCCGAGCTCCTAAGCTCCACTGAAGTCATGAACAACCTGTCTGTCTTCTGCAAGGGCACACCAAGTGTGGGAAAAGCCCAAGCAGGGGTGAGTATAAAAATACTCAGTAGGATACCCCGAAGGATTGAGGGAGGAACAAAGGAGGTACCGAAGGGTGAGCAGTAGATCGAATAGGTAAAGTAGAAGAGTACAACCAAGAGTGCAGTAAAGTAACAGTAGAGAGTCCATCTCAACCCAACAAGAGAAAGGAGATAGACTCGTCCAGACACAAGGAGCTGGAAACGGTGAGAAGATGAACTTCTCGTCAAGTCTTCACTACATATAGCAGGAGAGTAGACTCGTCCAACCATGAGAAGCTAGACACAGAAATCACGTGGCATACCCCGCGCGTCTTCGCCTCTCCTGGAAGGAGAGTAACCAAAACCCAAGAAATGGGTACCAGAAATAAGGTATATACATATCTGTATGCTCAAACAAGAAACCCAAATAAGATCGTAAGGGGATCTCCATCCCATAGCCCAGCCCAAGAAATGAGTAACCAACAGTCCCATAAGTAAACACCATCGATGCCCCAACATCCTGCACATCTGCCTCAAACTGCAAGTCAAGGGGCTCAAATCACTGCACGTTGATACTATCCGCTTTGGGCAGCACTGAATCACCCTCACAGTTTTAGGTCACATCACAAGGATGCGTCTCGGTGGGGAAAGTGCCCCTTGTACTTGAGAGTTCTGGGGGAACGTCAAACCACACCATGTCACTGCCCCGCAGTCGAGAGGTCTGCTCAGAATCAAAGCTGTCACATCACTGACCCGTACAAACGAGGGTCCCGCTCCGGTAGTCACAGAGTAAATCCACAGAATAGCCTAGTAGAAAGGGCTGAGTCTGAAATGTCAATGGGTGACCCACTTCCCAGCCCTGCTGTAGGGTAAACCCTAACAAGATATCGGGTGATCCACTGCTCAGCCCTGCTGGAGGGTAAACCCTAATACATCATCAGGCGACCCACTGCCCAGACCTGATGAAGGGTAAACCCTAATACATCATCAGGTGACCCACTGCCCAACCCCGATGTAGGGTAGACCTGGAATAAGTCGACAGGCGACCCACTGCCCAGCCTTACTGGAAAGTAGACCTGAAACTAGATGACGTGCGACTCACTGCCCAGCCCTGCTGGAGGGTAGACCCTAAGAGGTCATTAGGTGACCCACTGCCTAGTCTCTGCTGGAGGGTAGACCCTAATAGTGTTGGGTGACCCACTGCCCAGTCTCGGCTGGAGGGTAAACCCTAGAAGTCAGTGAGCAACCCACTGCCCATTCTCTACTGGAGGGTAAACCCGAAGAAGTCGATGAGTCACCCACTGCCCAGTCTCTACTGGAGAGTAAACCCGGAACTGCTCTAGCCATCCCTACTGGATGGTACAACACTGGCCAACAGAACCCGGAGTGGTATCGTGCAACCACCCAACTCCAGAACAAAACCAGGGGAAACCACTCAACCCTGCTGATATAAACCATCGTAAACAGGAGGACCCTCTATGTTGCGAGAGGTCAAAGGTATGCAAAGAATAAAATGGAACACACATGGGGCCTACACGATGTGTGGCCCCAAGACAACTCCAACCAAGCGCACAAACGTTCTCAGGTACAAACAACCACATGTACCTCCCAGCGTTCTCACATACTCCCAGAGTATGCCACGTCTCCAGCCCAAAGGCTAACATGCACACGACCCCCAACATCAACGCGAAGGCGTAATGGTATCAACTCTAAATTTCCACCTCAACAACTGAGGCACAGCCAACCACAACTATTCATGCATTACTTCACTCACATGGGAGTGCATGTGATCTCACGCCAAGGGTTCGCTTCCGAACACAGCAAGAAGAACCGCCGCTGGAGCACCTTTCATATTTCCACATTTAATAATATCATTTAAGAGGATCCACTCTCCTGAAAAGATTACACCGTTGTAATCCTCATGAAAAAACACGTGAGATAGACTACTTACTCGCCCAAAACGGTCAACTGGTGAAAAAATTACTATTCACTGTAACCAGGTCGGGTGGGACCCACACCACATCCCCAAAAAAGGTCGGGCGAACTGCACCATCACAATGCTCTCGGAAAAACATGTCAAAAGTACTACTAACTTGAGTGGAATGGATATCTGGAGAAAAAGATACATTCCATCTTACTGCGCATGAGTGATACCACGTAAAACCCGCACCCCGGTCCCGAAACACTGCCAACGGATCGCACCGTTGCGATCCTCTCAAAAAAGTACACAAGGTGGACTATTCACTTGTCCGAAATGGTCACCCGGTGATAGATATGGAAAATCACCATCAACGCCCAAATGGCCCTCATGGGGCCCACACCATTGTGCCGTATTAGAGTGGGCAGATTGCACCATTGCAATCCCCTCGGAAAAATATCCAGAATCGACAGCTCGCACGCCCCGAACGGACACCCGATGAGAAAGTCGCTAAACGCTGCTCATAACTTAAAAGACGGGTCGTGGGGCCCACGCCTCAACTTCGAATTTAATGCCCGAAACCACCCTGGAAAGCTTCGTCGCTACGCCAGGGTCCCAACGCCACTGACGGCGCTCAAAACGGACGTCAGACGCATTCGCGCCGTCCAAAACAAGATTCCCCGGAAAAACGTCAATTCACTTAATGACGTGTTGCCCCTCCGAGGACCCTCTTTTCGGGAATTAAAAATTCCTGAAACCACCTCAAAAATTTTTCCTCAACACCAGGAAGGTGCTGCCATAGACGGCACGCAAAACGGACACACGTAGCGGTAAATACGGGCATCTGAAACCAGGGGGGCGAACCCCTTAGGCTGGACCGGTCCGCGTCGGCCGGTCTGGCTCGCAGCGCCGGACCGTGGCTTAGCCGCGCGGGCTATCCATGGACCAGTGGTCCACACTCAGACCAGCCACGAGGGTCGGTCGGTCCACCGCACGAAGACCCGTGCGACGCAGGTCGTTGTCTCCCCAGCGGGGTCGCGCGCCGCGACCCCGGTTCTCTGTTGCGGCCGACGAGCTCGGCCTCGCCCTCGCCGTTGCCAGGACACCCTGGCCGATCTCCCCCATCATCTACCTCTGCTGAACACCTGTACCTCCCTGCGCCTTAGCCCGCGCCGCCTCCTGAGGATGTCGCGCCGCCGCTCGAATCCGCCGGAAACTGAAAACCTGCAAACTTCGTCGAACCGCTGCGGCCTCCTCCGAACTCGGATTTCAATTACGAAAGATGAGTTGGGAATATAATAAAATATACTACACATCCATGGGTTTTTTTTCAAAGATAAAACAAAAATTTGATGCAGATAAACTATCTCAGAGTAGGTACGAGAAAATAAAAAAAAACGAAAAATCCTACCTCTTGGGCGTTGCCCGGAGCTTCACGGAGGGTCCGCCGCCGTGCCGCTGCCTTTCCGGAGTCACCTCACCGGAGTCACCTCACCGGAGCCGCCTTTCCAGATTGGAGGAGGAGAGGGGAGAAGCTTTCTAGGGTAGGGGGAAATGAGGTAGAAGATAAGGGGGGTTAGGTTAATTAAATAAATTAATTAACTTAAACACCCTCCTGCGGCCCCGTACCCGAACATCCGACGGGGTCAGCATTAAGCCTCCCTAGACTAAAAACCACGCTCTGAGCACAAAGGAGGTCTCAGAATTTTAATCCTAGGCCCCGTTCAAAAGTTATAAAAGCAACGCCACGGGCCGCTAAATTACGAAAACGCCCCTGGGGCTATTTTTCACAGACGGCCCGCGCCCGCGAAGATTACACCCCTCCTAGGGTAAACAGCACATTCCAGACTCAACGGTGCCATAAGTTTTCCAATATGAGCCACCGTTTAAAAGGTAATTGAGTTAAGCCGTTAAAAAAATAAATAAATTAATTAATTTATTCGTTTAACTTTCCGGTAGCGGGCGAGGGGTCCAAACGTCCCGCGCCGACATGTTTTATGTCGCGCCTATGGTAAAAACCCCATTTCAGACCCATCCATACCCTTAGATTTAGGATCCGAAGCACCATTTAGGATTTATCTCTTTTATTTGGCGTGCCCAGTGTGAACGCACTGAAAATTTAATTCCGGCCACATCGGGGCTTGGAATCACACACCGTTTGAAGGCATTGCTCTGGAATAACATCAAGAATATTCCAAAGTATTTTATAGCAAAAAATGGGTTCTTAAAAATTATGCTAATGGGACTAATGGGCCTAAGTGTCCTAATGGACCTCAGTAGACTAATGTTCCTAAGGCACAAAATGGGATTAAGTGGCATAATGGGCTCAATGGGCCTAATGAGCCTAACTGGTATAATGGACCTAAGAAACCTAATGGGCCTAAGGGGCCTAAGGTGCCTAAGGGGCCTAATGGGACTAAGTGGCCTAATGGGCCTAAGTGGACTAATGGGACTAAGAGAACTAATGGGCCTAATGAGCCTAAGTGGCCTAATGGGCCTCTATGGAATAATGGTCCTAATGCATCGAATGCACCTAAGTGGATCAATGGGCCTTAGTGGCCTAATGGGCTCTAGTGGCCTAATGGGCCTAAGTGGCCAAATGGGCCTAAGTGGCATAATGGGTTTAATGATCCTAGTGGGCCTACTTGGGAAAATTGGCCTAATGGGCCTAAGTGGCCTAATGGTCCTTATCTGCTGGGCATATTGGGATGAATGGGCCTAATGGACCGAATGGGCCTAATTGGTCTAATGATCCTAAGTGCCCTGATTGGCCTAATGTTCCTCATGGGCCTAATTGCCCTAAAGGGCCTAAGTGGCTTAATGGGTCTAATGGGCCTAATGGGCCTAAGTGGCATAATGGGACTAATCTAATGGGATTAATGGTCCAAATGGGCATCAGTGGCCTAATGGACCGAATAAGATTAATGGGCCAAAGTACCCCAATGGGCCTAATGGGTGTAAGTGGCCTAATGGGACTAATTGGCATAATGGTCATAAGTGGCCAATTTTCCTAATGACCCTAATGAACGAACTTGATGGCTCTGCACTCTTCTGGATCTCGATGCTCCTCCTACCTCCTCTTCCCCTCCCATGGTTTTGAGGGTCTGCTTGATGGTGATGGTGCCACATCACCTGATCCATCATCTTCCTTCTATTGATTTATTTTTCTTCCCTCTCAACTGATGTGGATTCCTAGTGTGGTCATCACATGTCTCTCACCACCCCTCTTTCGATCTATCCCTATTCATCAGACCCCCATTATCGGTCTGTGTGTGCAGGTGCTTTAGATGTCTTAGGTCAGCTCTGGTCAGTGCACCTGATGCCTTATTTATCCTCTACCTATGATGGCCTACCCATCACATTTGACTCCACTTTGGTCGCACTCGATTCGGGATCTGGGTCTACTTGGGATGGTGCTGGAGTAGGGATGGCAGTGGCAGCTCGGATTCATTCCTCTATTTGGATCCTTCTCTATTTTTCATATCCATATTGAGGTCTCGTATGGTGATTTTTTTGGGATTGATTTTGTTTCTATGTTATTGGTTCTTTGTTTCGTTGGACCGATGTAGTTTCTGTCTTGGTCCCCTACCGAAGCCTTCATCTTCTCATCCTTGCTGCAATCCTTTCCTTATTTTTCAAGTGCACGGGTCTTCATAGAGGTTCTGGGAGGTGTGGATTGAGTGTCTTAGGGTCTTAGAGAGGGAGAATATCCCATCTTTGAAGGTTCGAATGGTTGTGATGTTCTATTTTGATAGTTTTTTGGTGGTGAAGTTGAAGTTTTACAGCTATGATATGAATACATCAATGGTGATTAGTGGACATTTTGGTTTTTTTTTCTTTGGTTCTCAGCTCCAATAATGATGGTTGATGATAATGAAGGTGGTGTTCCCATAGGTGATGTGGTGACTCTGGCAGTGATGGTTATGATGATGATGTTCTGAGTGGACGACAATGAGGTGATAATGACAATGATGATGGTGAAAGCTTATTTGATGTGCTATCTTCAATGCAGCGACTTCATGATTTGTGGGATCTATTGTCGACGCGACAGTTCCCGCAGTGATGATACTCATTTCAAATTTTAAATATCTGGACTATTTTTGAAATTTCGATATGTATCATGTTGTACAGTGTAAGGTTCCCATATTTTCCTCAAAGTGGATTTTATGAAAATTAAAAAATGATTTAGAGGGCCTAATGGGCCTAAGTGGCCTAATATGCCTAATGGTATTAATGGGACTAATGGGCCTAAGTGGCCTAATGGGGAAAACTGGTCTAATGGGCCTAAATGGACTAATGTGCCCAATGAGCCTAAGTGACCGAATGGGCCGAATGGGCCTAAGTGGCCTAATGGGCCTAATGGACAATGGGCCTAATGGCCCTAATAGGCCTAATGGTCCTAAGTCGCTTAAGTGGCATAAAGGGCCTAATGGGCCTAAGTGGCTGAGTGGGCCTAAGTGTCTTAATAGGCCCAATGGGCCTAATGGGTATAAGTGGACTAATGGGCCTAAGTGGACTAATGGGAATAATGATACTTAGTGGTCTAACATGCCTAAGTGGACTAATGGGCCTAAGTGGCCTAATGGGCCCAATGGATAATGGGCCATATGGGCCTAAGTGGCCTAAGTGGCCTTATAGGCCTAATGGGCCTAAGCAACCAAAGTGGCCTAGTGGTACTAATGTGATCAATAGTCCTAAGTGGAATAATGTGCCTAAGTGACCTAATGGGCCTAATGGGCCGAAGCAGCCTAAGTGACCTAAGGGGCCTAATGGGCCTAATGGGCTCAATGGGCCTGAGTGGCCTAATGGGCCTAAGCGGGCTAAGCGACCTAAGTAGCCTAATGGGCATAAGCGACCTAAGTAGCCTAAGGGTAAAATGGGCCTAATGGGACCAATGGTCCTAAGAGGACTAATGGGCCTAAGTGGCCTAAGTATCCTAATGGGCCTAAGTGTACCTAAGTGGGCCTAAGTGGTCTAAGTGGCCAAATATGCCTAATGGGCCTAATGGGCCTAAGGGGACTAAGTATACTAATGAGCCTAAGTTTCCTAATGGGGATAAGTATCCAAATGGGCCCAATGGGCCTAAGGGGATGAATGGGCCTAATGGGCCAAAGTGGGTAATGGGCCTAATGGCCCTAATCAGCCTAATGGGCCTAAGTGGCCTAAGTGGACTCATGGGCCTAATGGACTTAATGGGCCTAAGTCACCGAGTGGGCCTAAGTGGCCTAATGGTCTTAAGTGGTCTAATGGGCCTAATGGGCCTTAGTTACCTAATGGGCCTATGTGGCCTAATGATCCAAATGGCTAATGGGTCTAATGGGCCTAAGTGGCCTAAGTGGACTAATGGGCCTAAGCGGTCTAAGTTTTCTAATGGGCCTAATGGGCTAAATGGGACTAAGTGGCATAATGGGCCTAAGTGGCCTAAGTGTCCTAATGGGCCTAATGGGCCTAAGCGGCCTAAGTGACCTAAGGGGCCTAATGTGATCAGTGGGCCCAAGTGGACCAAGTGGCCTAATGTACCTAAGCATCCTAAGTGGACTAAGGGGCCAAATGGGCCTAATGGGCTCAATGGGCCTAAGCAACCTAATGGGCCTAAGTGGTCGAATGGGACTAATGGGCCTAATGGGCCTAACCGGCCTAAGTGGTCTAAGGGGCCAAATAGGCAAAATGGGATCAGTGGGCCTAAGTGGCCTAGTGGGCCTATGTGGCCTATGTGGGATACTAGGACTAATGGGCCAAAGTGTCCTAATGGGCCTAATGAGCCTAAATGGTCTAATGGCCCTAATGGGTCTAATGGGGATAATGGGGATAATGAGCCTAATTAGCCTAATGGGCGGAATGGGACTAATCGGCCTAGTGGGCATAATGGACCTCAGTGGCCTAATGGGCATAAGTGGCCTAATTAGCCTAATGGGAGGCCTAATTAGACTAAGTGGATGAATCGAACTAATGGTACAAATGTGCCTATTTGGCCTCATGAGCCTAATGGGATGAATGTGCCTAATGAGCCTAATGGGACTAAGTGACCTAATGGTCCTTATGGGCCTAAGTGGACTAATGAGCCTTTATGGGCCTAAGTGGCCTAATGGGACTAAGTGGCATAATCGACCTCATAGGCCAAAGTAGCCTAATGGGACTAATAGGACAATTGGGCCTAAGTGGCCTAATAGGCCAAATGGGCCGAATGAGCCTAAGTGACCTAATTAGCATAATTGTTCTAGTGGACCTAAGCGGCCTAATCATCGTAACGAGCCTAATGGGCCTAAGTGGCCTAATGGTTCAAATGGGCCTAATGGGTAGAGTGGGATGAATGGGATGAATGGGACTAATGGTCCTATGTGTCCTAATGGGCCTAATGGTCCTAAGTGGCCTAATGAGCCTAATGGGCGTAAGTGGCCAAATCGGCCTAATGGGCCTAATGGGCCTAAGTGGCCGAATAGGCATAATGGACCTAAGTGGCCTCATGGGCCTCATGGGCCTCATGGGACTAATGGTCCTAATGGGACGAATTGACCTAATGGGATTAAGTGGACTAATCAGCTTAATGGGCCTATTTAGGCCTTAGGTATTAGTGTTCCAAATATAGTGTTTTGGGTCTAGGTTTTAGGATTTTTTTCGTTATAATTGGCCTAAATTGGTCTAAATTGGCTTAAATGACCAAATAGAAAAATGACCAATGACCCTAATGGCCCAATGAACTAATGGGATAATGACCTAATGACCTAAATGACCTAATTGGTCTAAATAGCCTAATGGCCTAATAGCCTAATGGCATAATTGGCATAATGGCCTAATTGGCACAAATGAACTAATTGGTCTAAATGGATTAATTAGTCTAAATTTATTAAATGGTCTTATGGAATTAAATTGTCTAATTGGACTAATTGGACAAATTTACCTAATTGGTCCAATTAGTCTAAATGGCCAAATGGGTCTAAATGGACTAATTGGTTCAAATGGATTAAATGGTCCAATTAGATTAAATGGTCTAATTGACCTAATTAGCCTATTTAGCCTAATTGGCCTAAATTGGTGAAAATGGTCAAATCACCAAATGACCAATTGGCCTAATGGTGTAATGAACTAATGTGATAATGGATTAATGGCCAAATTTCTCTAAATATCTTGCTGACCTAATTGGAATAAATGACCTAATTATTTTAAATGGCCTAATTGGTCCAAATGGATTAAATGATCTAATTCGATTAAATGGTCTAATTAGACTAATTGGAATAATTTAACTTAATGGTCTAATTCGCCTAATTGGCTTAATGGCCTAAATGGCCTAATGGACTAATTGGCCTAAATGGATTAAAGGCCTAAATTCCCTGTGGCCTAATAACATAATTGGCCTAATGGACTAATTGTCCTAAAAGACATAATTGGCCTAAAGGGACTAATTGGAATAAATGGTCTAATTAGCCTAATTGGCCTAATTGGCCTAATTCTCATAAATGACCTAATTGAATAATTAGATAAGTAGCCAAATGGACAAATGATCAAAATTACCAAGTGACTGAATAACCAAATAACACAACATAAATGGAATTATACCTAAATGAATAGACAAGTGGAATCCATACCATACATAGGTTTATCTTGCTAATTAGTATGGATTGTTTATGTTATGTCACTAGTATTAAATTTATAATTAAATGTACATTTAGATGTTTCTTCATTTTATGTATTTCTTCAACATCTAGAATTTTAATTCATTCTAGGTTTATCACTTTCATATTATTAAATAATGTGGTATTATACTAATTAATGTCATTTTCAACAAGAAACATTTGTCATCAAAGGTTTTGTGCCTCGAGAAATATTATTTTCCTTAACCAGGAAGAAAAATAATGTAAATGATGTGAATAAAAAAATACAAGAAAATATTGTAAGTGTTTTTAATGATACTTCAAATTTTGATATGTAATTCATAATTAAATTTCTTGTTTATATTTTCAACAGTGTGTCCTTGAGGCCCTCAATGGGAAAGAATATGACAACTTTAGGCCAAATGATCATTTAAGACAAGTATTAGGTGAGGAGCGCCATGGGAGAGTATGATGTCGACCCATGTAAAACATCGTCCCCACTAGGTATTGGAACTCATCGAGTGCATCTCAAACCTATCAGACCACCAAGATGAAAAATTCTCATCTAGAAGTAGATGAGGCCAAAAAAATAGCAATGAGGTTTAAAGAAATAAATTGGTCACCAAACACTTCCTGAAAGATATGTCAGTTATAAGTCAACCACTTCCATCAGAGACTCTTATTACTTTTGATTCATGTATGACATAAATGTGATCTTTATATGATACCTAGATTGATTTCAATGAGGGTCCTAGTGGAGATCGAGTTGATGGTGGTGGAGGGGGGGGGTAGTGTTTGTAACGAAGTCGGCGGCGGTGGTGGTGGTGGTGGTGGTTTCGAGCATAGTGGAAGCATGAAAAGATGTATGGTATATAAAAATTTATTTTAATAATCGTTTCCTGAAGCCAAGAGAGAGGGTCTTACATGTCAAATTTAAAATTAATATATTTAATCTTTAAATAAATAAATACCTATGCTTAGGAACTTTCGTCGTTAGTGAATGTTGATCATTCGAAAAGACCCTTTCATATTACCATCATTGCACTCTGAGGATCCCAGGATAAAATCCCTCTAGAGGTAATCCATATGTACTCCTATGATCTCTGAGAAAGATCACTCAATCTCTAGGTGTTAGTGCGTCGAGTCCAATGTCTTATGTTTTTTGTTCTTGATCACTCATTCTTTAGTCTTGAATAAATATTTCTTGCACTTCTCATTATTGATAGAGAGAGAAGGAGGAGTTGAGAGAGAATTCGTTGTGCACAACAATTTTCTATTCTTAATTTTTGGATTTTCTACAAAATAGACATAGAAGCCTATTTATAGAGTTGAGATTTAATTTAAAATATTATTTAATTGCATACCAGACATTAAATAATATTAATTAACTTTAATAAATATCATACCACATAATATTATTATATAATTATTATTTTTTAGCACACGCCAACTTGCGTAATAATAAATATTATATAACGGTATTGCTAATTAATATTTGTCAATGGACCCAGTCTTAGTCCATTCAAACACCTCAATCAATTATTAAACAACTGAATAAATTTTTTATTCATAAATAAATATTTTATTTACAATATACGGAATAAATATTTATTAAAATATTAAATAAATAAAATAAATATTTTATTCACATGTTGGAGAATAAATATTTATTTAACTTATGTGATCAATATAAATTGAATAAAATTATTGATCAGACTTGATAATAATATTTATTCCATTAATTAAACTCAAATAGAATTTAATCAAGATCAAAGGAAACACTTAGTTTGTGACCCTCTAGGATTCCTTATCATTGACATTAGGTGGACTTTCCTAAAGTCTAAGATTACTGTCTAGCAACGGGTCAAAGCACCCAAGAGAAAGAAGTTGATGTCATAACACCGAAAACCAGATACGAACACTCACTGTGTAATATAATCTCTTTGTCACAAGATCTCATCAAGAAGGTTGCACATATGTGTCACCAACCTATATGATAGATATGTCTTATTTTGACTATCTGAAATAAACACATTGTTACACCATGGACATGGAATTTAATGCGAGGGTTTTATTCCAATCAAAGGGTTGAGATATCAGCTTCTTTAAAGTTTGAAGGGAAAATCCTTCCTCGACTTATTCATTAATGACATAACACCTGAGATGCACCCAACGTATCCAACTTTTCCAAGAACTGTTATCATCATGGATTACGACATACATCTAAGTATGCAAGTTATGGAATGATTTAATAATAATATTAAAGTCTAAGGACCATCACTCACACTCATAGATAGAAATATCCGATGACACCAAAACATCTGAAATTCCTACTGGCGGGTCTGTTCTCATAATCACTCACCTTGAAGATTACCAAGTGTGAACTTCATGAGAAGAAGTCTCATCTGCTTATGAGTTCATACCTGATAGTCTATGTACTTTGTGTCCCTTCATAGTATGTTATCTAAATGGCCTAAATGGCCTAATTGGCCTAAATTGGCCTAAATTGGCCTAAATGGAAAAAAATGGCCTATTTGATCTAAATGGTCTAAATTGGCCTAAATGTCCCAATTGGCCTAAATTTCATAAATTAACTAATTGGATTAATTTTCCTAATTGACCTAAATGGATTAAATTGTCCTAATGGGCCTAAATGGCCTAATTTTCCTAAATGACATAAATTAACCTAATTGGCCTAATTGACCTAAATTACTAAATTGTCTAATTGGTCTAATTGTCCTCAATGGTCTAATTGGCCTAAATGACCTAAATTTCCCAAATCATCTTAAATGTACTAATTGGACTAATTGACCTAAATAGCCTAAATTGGCCTAAATGGAATAATTGGTTGAATTGGCTTAAATGGTCTAAATTAGCCTAAATAGCCTAAATGACCTAAATTGACCTAAATGGACTAATTGGTCTAAATAGCCTAAATTGTACTAAATGAACTAAATTTTATTATTGGACTAATTGGAATAAATGACCTAAATGGACTAAATGGACTAATTGACCTAAATGGTGTAAATGACTTAAATTAACAAATTGATTAGTTGGCCTAAATAGCCTAAATGGACTAAATTGCCATAAATGGTTTAGCTAGAAGAATTGGCCTAAATGGACTAATTGGCCTAAATAGACTATATGGAATAATTGTAATAATTGGAATAATTCGGCTAAATGGCCTAAATGGTCCAAATTGGCCTAATTGGTCTAAATGGCCTAAATTGGTCTAAATGGTCTAAATGGCCTAATTGGCCTAAATGACCTAAATCGCCTAAGTGGACTAATTGGCCTAAATGGCCTAAATGACCTAATTGGTCTAATTTTCCTAAGTGGCCTAAATTGACCTAAATGGCCTAAATTGGCCTAAATGGAATAAATTAGCCTAAATGGCCTAATTAGTCTAATTGGCCTGAATTGCCTAATTGACCTAATTTTCCTAATTGGTCTAAATGAGATAAATTTTCTTTGATGGGATAATTTTCCAAAATGGACTAAATTGAAAAAATTGGTCTATTGAGGATAATTGGTCTAAATGGACTAAATGGAATAATTGGGCTAAATTACCTAAATTGTGTAATTGACCAAATTGGCCTAAATGGCATAATTGGGATAAATTGCCTAAATTGTGTAATTGACCTAATTTGCCTAATTGGACTAAATTGCCTAAATTGGTCTAAATGGCCTCAATGGAAAAAAAATTCATAAATGGTCTAATTGGATTAAATTTCCTAAATTGCAAAATTGGCCTAATTTGACCAAATGGTCAAAGTTGGCCTAATCGGTTTAAATGGCCTAATCGACCTAATCGACCTAATTAGTCTAAATTGCCTAAATTGGATTAAAAGGCATAATTGAATGAATTTTCCTAAATGGTCTAAATTTTCCTAAATGGCCTAAATGATCTAAATTGACCTAAATGGCCTTATTAGCCTAAATGTCCTAAATTGGCCTAAATGGTCTAAATGAACTAAATTTCCTAATTGGCCTAATTGGCATAGTTGGCCTAATTGGCTCAATTAGCCTAAATTGGACTAAATGTCTTAAATATTTTAATTGGCCTAAATGCCCTAAAGGGACAAAAATGGCCTAATTGGACTGAATTGGTCTCATTGGCCTCATTGGCCTAAATGGCCTAAATTATCCTAAATGGAAAAAAATGGCCTAATTGGACAAAATGGCCTAATTTCCCTAATTGTCCTAAATGAACTAAATTTTCCTAAATGGCCTAATGGGCCTAATGTGCCTAAGGGTCGAATGGGCCTAAGTGGCCTAATTGGCCTAATAGGTCTAATGGGCTTAAGTGGCCAAATGGGCCAAATGGGTCTAATGGGCTTAAGTGGACTAATCGGCCTAATGAGCCAATTGGGCCTAAGTGGACTAATGGGTATAATGGTCATAATGGGATTAATGGCCACATGGGCCTAATTGGCCACATGGGTCTAAATTAACCTAAATAGCCTAAATGTCCTAAATTGGCCTAAATGGCCTAAATTAGACCAAATGACTTAAATTGTATAATTATCCTAATTGTCCTAAATGAACTAAATGGACCAAATGGCCTAAATGACTTAAATGAACAAATTGATTAATTGGCCTAAATGTCCAAAATGGTCTAAATTGGCCTAAATTGTTTAATTGGCCTAATTGGACTAAATGGATTAATTAGCCTAAATGGACAAATTAGCCTAAATGTCCTAAATGGAATAATTGACCTAATTATTCTAATTAGGGTAAATGGCCTAAATTAGCCTAAATTGCCTAAATTAGATTAATTGGTCTAAATGGCCTAAATTGGTCTAAATGGTCTAAATGGCCTAATTGGCCTAAATGACCTAAATGGCCTAATTGATATAATTGGCCTAAATGGCCTAATTGGCCTAAATGAACTAAATGAACTAATTGGTCTAATTAGCCAAAGTGACCTAAATTGACCTAAATGGCCTAAATTGACCTAAATGGCATAAATTGGCCTAAATGGCCTAATTGGTCTAATTGGCATGAATTGCCTAATTGGCATAATTTTCCTAATTGGAATAAATGAGATAAATTATCCTAAATGGCATAATTTTCCTAAATGGAATAAATGGCCAAAATTGGTCTAATTGGCCTAATTGGTCTAAATGGCCTAAATTGGCCTAAATGGAATAATTGGGCTAAATTTCCTAAATTGTGTAATTGACCTAATTGGCCTAATTTGCCTAAATGGCCTAAATTGGTCTAAATGTACTAAATGGCCAAAATTTTCCTAAATTTCCTAATTGGATTAAATTGCCTAAATTGCATAATTGCCTAATTGGGCCAAATGGTCAAAATTGGCCTAATCGGCTTAAATGGCCTAATCGACATAATTGACCTAATTGGTCTAAATTTCCTAAATGGTCTCAATGGCATAATTAGATGAATTGGCCTAAATTGTCTAAATTGGCCTAAATAGCCTAAATGACCTAAATTAGCCTAAATGGAACAATTAGCCTAAATGTCCTAAATTACCTAATTGGCCTGATTGGCCTAATTGGCATAATCGAATTAATATGCCTAAATTGACCTAAATGACCTAACCCTTATAATTGGACTAAATGACCTAAAGTACCTAAATTGGTCTAATTGTCCTGAATTGGTCTCATTGGTCTCATTGGCCTAAATGGCCTAAATTAGCCTAAATGGCCTAATTTTCCAAAATAACCTAAATGGACCAATTGGCCTAATTGACCTTAATGACCTGAATTGGCCTAAATGGACAAATGGGCCTAAGGGTCGAATGAGCCTAAGTGGCCTAGGTGGCCTAATGGGTCTAATGGGTTTTAAGTGGCCAAGTGGGCCAAATGGGATTTAAGTGGACAAATGGGCCAAATGGGCCAAATGTTGTACTTGAGGTCGACCGATGTACTGTTCATGAGAGAAAAGCTCCAAGTTTTAGAGATAAGAATAAGTTTCCCTATTCACTTTTGTTGAAGAAGTTTTAACAGATTGAAGTGAAAGAGAAGAGACAATATCACAACATTGTACTCAGTTGATCATCGTACTCAGTGTTTATCGTACTCATCCAATTACCTTATTCATCTTGTCAATCGCATTTGTCTGATCATCATATCGAGCTTGATTAATCAAATTGGGATTTTTGTAATAGGTCTTCCGGACTGTGGAAGATGGAGAATTAAAGTAGTGTCGATTCATGTCTATCGCACTCTATCAAAGTTATATTTTTCGTATTGGGGAGAATCGTACCGAGAAGAATCGTATCGGGAAAATTGTATCAAGAAGAATCATATCAGGGAGAATCGTACTCAAAGGAATCAGACTGGGAAAATCATACTTGCTTTTTTCTCTTAACAAAGTCCAGGAAGTTCTTACCATCTTCTGGGTAAGAAATTGAGGAATTGTTTTCAATTGAATACATTTGTGGAATTGAAAATAAGCATAGGTAACATGAGTAGTTACACAATCATTGCATTACCATATTTGTGCTAAGAGGGTGCACATGAACTATTGGATTGTTTACATGGTGCTATGAAAGTGAAAGGGTATATCCTATGCGTTGTAATCCAATGATTATTTTCTTGTGGATTGTGTGGTATTGGATCACTTCCATACCAAACCAAGGATGTAGCTATTCTTGTTGAATAGTGAATCTTGTAAATACTTGTGTTCATGTGGATGTGTGTTTGAATTGTTTTAAGTAGGGAATAGAATATTTAACCAGAGGTGAAGGTTATTTCATTTGAAAAGAAATATAGGAGAAAATAAGCATAGGTAACATGAGTAGTTACACAATCATTGCATTACCCTATTTGTGCTAAGAGGGTGCACATGAACTATTGGATTGTTTACATGGTGCTATGTAAGTGAAAGGGTATATCCTACGCGTTGTAATCCAATTATTATTTTCTTGTGGATTGTGTGGTATTGGATCACTTCCATACCAAACCAAGGATGTAGCTATTCTTGTTGAATAGTGAATCTTGTAAATACTTGTGTTCATGTGGATGTGTGTTTGAATTGTTTTCAGTAGGGAATAGAATCTTTAACCAGAGGTGAAGGTTATTTCATTTGAAAAGAAATATAATAGAATCATCCATTGGGAACTTTCAACTAGCCTACCAAGGGGCCTAATAGGCCTAATGGGCCTAACAGACATAATGGGCCAAATAGGCTTAAGTGGTCTAATGGGCTTAACTAGCCTAAGTGAAATAATGGGTCGAATGGGCCTGAGTGGCCTAATGGGTTGAATGGGCCTAATGGCCCTAACGGGCCTTAGTGTCCAAATGGCCCAGTGGGATAAATGGGCATAACTGGCCTAACTGGCCTAATTGCCCTAATGGGCCCAATGAGACTCATGGGTCTAACTGGACAAAGTGGCATAATGGACCTAACTATCCTAAGTGGCCTAATGAGCCTAATGGGATGGACGGGCCTAAGTGGCATAATGGGCCCAATGAGCGTAATGGGCCTTACTGGCCAAAGTGGCTTAATGGGCCCAACTGGCCTAAGTGGCCTAATGGGTTGAACATGCCTAAGTGGTGTAATGGGCTGAATGAGCATAAGTAGCCCAATGGGCTGAATGGGCCTCAGTGGCCCAATGGGCCTAATGGGCCAAATGGGCCGAATGGGACTAAACGGCCTAATGGGTTTAATAGGCCTAAAGGGCCTAAGTGTATGAATGGGCTAAATGGTCTTAAGGGGAATAATAGGCCTAATGGGCCTAATGGGCATAATGGGCATAAGTGGCCTAATGGGCCTAATGGGCCTAAGTGGCCTAATGGGCCTAAGTGGCCTAATGGGCCTAAGTGACCTAATGGGCCTAAGTGGCCTAATGGGACTAAGTGACTTCATGGGCCTAACAGTCATAATGGACCAAAGGGGCCTAAGTGGTTGAATAGGCATAAGTGGCCTAATCGGCCTGAGTGGCCTAATCGGCATGAGTGGCCAAATCGGCCTGAGTGGCCTAAGTGGCGTAATGGGCCTAAATGGATTAAGTGGCCAAATGGTATTAATGGGCCTAGTGGCCAAATGGGCCTAATGGGCCTAATGGGCCCAATGGGCCTAATGGGCCCAATGGGCCTAATGGGCCTAAGTGGTCTAAGTGGCCTAATGGGCCTAAGTGGCCTAATGGGACTAATGGGCCTAAGTGGCCTAATGGGCATAAGTGGCCTAATAGACCAAAGTGGGCTAATGGGACTAATGGGCTTAAGTGATCTAATGGGCCTAAGTGACCTAATGGGCCTAAGTGGGCTAATGGGCCTAATGGGAATAATGGGCCTAAGTGGCCTATTGTGCCTAATGGGCCTAAGTTTCCAAAGTGGTGTAATGGGCCTTAGTTTCCTAATGGGACAAATGGGCCTAATGGGCCTCAGTGGACTAATGGGCCTAATGGGACTGAGTGCCCTAATGGGCCTAATGAGCCTAAGTGGACTAATGGGCCTAATGGGCCTTAGTAGCTTGATGGGCCTAAGTGGCCTAATGAGTCGAATGAGCCTAAGTGGATGAATGAACCTAATGGGCCTCTGTTCCCTAATTGGCCAAATGAGCCTAAGTGGCCAAAGTGGCCTAATAGGCTGAATGGGCCTAAGTGGAAAAATGGGCCTAAGTGGCCTAATGGACCTAAGTGGCCGAATGGGCCCAATGGGCATAACGAGCCAAAGTGGATTGAGTGGCCAAATGGTCCAAATGGGCCTAAGTGGCATAATGGGACTAAGTGTGCTAATGTGCTTATGTGGGATAATGGGCCTCATGGGCCTCAGCGGTCTGATGGGCCTAATGGGCCTAAGTGGTCTAAGTGGCCTAATGGGCCTGATTGGCCTAATTGGCCTAATGGTCCTAAAGGGACTTAGTGGACTAATGGGGCTAATGGTCTTCATGGTCCTAATGGGCCTTAGTGGACTAATGGGCCTAAGGGGCCTAATGCGCCTAATGGTTCTCACTGTCCTAATGGGCCAAATGGCCTGAGTGGCTTGAGTGGCCTAATGGGAATAATGGGCCTTGGTGGCCTAATGGGGCTAAGTGGCCTAATGGGCCTAAGTGGCATAATGGGCTTAAGTGGCCTAAGTGGCCTAATGAGCCTAATTGGCCTAAGTGTACAAATGGTCCTAAGTGGACTAATAGGCCTAATGGGCCTTCGTGGCATAATGGATATAATGGGAAAAATGAGCTTAAGTGGCCTATGAGGCTGAATGGGTCTAATGGGCCGAAGTGGCCTAATGTGCCTAGTGGGACTCAGTGGCCTAATGGGCCTAAGTGGCTGAAGTGGCCTAATGGGCCTAAAGGGCCTAAGTGGCCAAATTAGATGAATGGGCCTAAGTGTCCTAATGGGTGTAATGGGACTCAGTGGCCTAATGAACCTGATGGGCCGAATGAGCCTAAGTGGCCTAAGTGTCTTAATGGGCCTAATTGTCCTAAATGGCATAATGACCCGAATGTGACTAAGTGGCCTAATGGGTCGAATGGGACTAATGGGTTTAATTGGACTAATGGGTCTAAGTTGCCTAATGGTCCTTAGTGGCATGATGGGACAAATGGGATTAATGGGACTAAGCAGCCTAAGCGGATTAATGAGCCTAATGGGCCTAAGTGGCCTAATGATCCTGATGGGCCCAATGGTCCTAAGTGGCTTAATGAGACCGATGGGCCTAATGGACCTAATGAGGCTAATGGGCATCAATGGACTCATGGGTTTGATGGGGATAATGGGAATGATGGGTTTAATGGGTCTAACTGGCCTAATGAGATGAATGAGCCTAAGTGGCCTAATGGTCCTCATGGGCCTCATGGCCCTAATAGGCCTAAGTGGCCCAATAGGCCTGATAGGACAATGGGACAAATGGGCCTTAGTGGCCTCATGGGACTCATGGCCCTAATGGGCCTAAGAGGCCTAAGTGACCTAATGCACCGAATGACCCTAATGGCCCTGATGGGCGTAATGGGTCTAAATGGCCTCTGTGGCCTAATTGGCCTAATGGGCCTAAGTGGCTTAATGAACTGAATGAGCCTAATTGGACTTACAGGCCTAGTGGGCCTAAGTGGCCTAATGGGCCTAATGGGTCTAAGTGGCCTAATGGTATTGATGGTCCTAATGGGACTCAGTGGCCTCATGGTCTTAATGGTCCTAATGAGCCTTATGGGCCTAAGTGGCCTAAATAGCTGAATGGGCCGAATGGGACTAATGGGCCTCATGGGCCTAATGTGCCTAATGGACCTAAGTGTCTTAATGGACCAATGGGCATAATGGGCCTAATGGGATTAAATGGACCAATGAGCCTAATGGGCCTGATTAGCTTAATGGTCATAATGGTCCTGAGTGGCCTAATGTGCCTAAGTGGCCCAATGGATCTTCGTGGCCCAATGGGCCTAATGGGCCTAAGTGGCCTAATGGGAAATAATGGACGAATGGAACTAATGGTCCAGATAGTCCAAATGGGCATAATGAGTCTAAGTGGCCTAATGGGCCTCAATGGACGAATGGGCCAAATGGGCCAGATAGGCCAAATGGACATAATGGGGAAAAGTGGCCCAATGGGCCTAAGTGGCCTAATGGTCCCAATGGGCCTAATGGTCCTAATGGTCCTAAGAGGCTTAAGTGTCCTCATGGACCCAATGGGCCTAATGGGTATAAGTGGCCTTATGGGCATAATGGGCCTAATGGGCCTAAGTAGACTCATGGGACTGATGGTCCTAATGGGCCTCATGGTCCTAATGGCTCTAATGAGTCTCATGGGCCTAATGGGAATAATGGGCCCCTTAGTCATAAGTGTCCCAATGGGCTTAGTGGGCATAAGTGGCCTAAGTGGCCTAATGAGCGTAATGGGCCTCAGTAGCCAAATGGTCCTAGCACTACCACAAAACTGGGCAAGGCATGCGCCTGCCTTTATCAGCGCTAACGGAGAAGCGCTGATAAAGGGGAGGGCCTTTATCAGCGCTAACAAAAGCACTGATAAAGGTCCACTTTATCAGTGCTGAAGCAAGCGCTGATAAAGGTCTTATTTATCAGTGCTAAAAAAGTGCTAATAAAGGTTGTATTTATCAGCGCTTTTCATTTTAGCGCTGATAAATACACCCTTTATCAGTGCTTTTTACTAGCACTGATAAAGGCTCACATGGATTTGTTAAAAACCTGCGGGTCCTCTTCCTCCTCCCTGCACCCGGTCAAGCTCTGGCGGAAGCCCTCCTCTGCGCCGCTGCCGCTGCTGCCGCCGCCTCCTCCTCCTCCACCGCGGCCGCTGCCTCCTCCTTCTCCTCCTCCTCTGGCCGCCGCCTCCTCCTCCTCCGGCCGCCGCCTCCTCCTCCTCCTCCACCGCGGCCTCATCCTCCTCCTCCTCCACCGGCGCTTCCTCCTCCTCCTCCTAGTCCGCGGCCTCATCCTCCTCCTCCTCCATCGGCACCTCCTCCTCATCCTCCTCCTTTGCCTACTCTGCTGCCTCCTCCTCCACCACAGCCTCCTCCTCCTCCTCCTCCTCCTCCTCCTCCGCTGCCTCCGCTGCCTCTGCCCTGCCTCCGCCCTACCTCCGCGCTGCCTCCATTGCCTCCGATGCCTCCGTTGTCGACACCTCCTTCTCCTCCACCACCGGGTCCTCCTCCTTAAGGTGATTCAAATTGAATTCTCATGAATTAATTATGTTTTCATTGTGTTGTGTGATGTTTTTACTCAATGTATGTCACTGATTATGGTGTATTGTTATCATATACTATTGACTCTCATTATGTTTGTGTGGCCATCCCATTTTCTATATGTTTTAGTCCCGTTTATCAGTGGAAATGTTGTTCCCAAGTGAAAGTCAGATATTCTTCACGCATTATGTTATCCCTTGGTGATGTAAATGCTCTTCAGGACATGTGGTAGGAAGAATCAGGTGAAAAGTATGGTAAACCATGGATTAATTAAATGAAATATGGTATTACATATTTAATATTTCAGATTTATTTCTAATTTAGATCTATAACCATCAGGTCTCATATGGTTGGAATGGGTAAGTGTTTGGCCAACTATTCTTCGTGTTGAATCTTCAGTTTTCATGGGTGGTTTGGGATTGTGGTTATGTTTTGATCCTGACTATGGGTTGTTTTTATGATTTCACACTACATCATTATATTTATTTAGTTATTCTTATGTTTTGGTGTTTTCATTTAGTTCTTTTGTTGTGATTTGATGTTTGGTTTTCCTTGATGGAGGTTGTTTATGTTTCTTGTAGACAATACCTCCTAGAAGGACCATGTAGAAGCATAGAGAGTGCGAACCAGAGTACCCCAAAGTGGAACCATCCCATTGATACAATTTTTTTTGGATTCAATGATTTATAATTTCAAAAACGTGGGTTAAATTGGTATCCATGATAAGACATGAACTATGGACCACACTCAAGAATTTTCAAAGAATAATTCAGAGTTTTTCCTTATTGAAAAGAAAACCAAGTAATTTAAGGAGTAGTTGGACTGTATCAAGTAGATCTTAGAGTTTTTAAAAACCCCTAAGACATCTAAAGTGTTATTTTTTTGGTTCCTTTTTAAAAGAATTTATTTAAATGTGGTGCGATTCAATGATTCTTTCGAGGAATAGAGAGGATCTCACTTTTACCACTTTCCAAGTGGTATTTCTTCAGAGGTTCTACCCAGATACCTTGAGATTGATGAATGACTATGTGTTTTTAAATCTAGAGTATGGTGGTCATTTAGTCATGGATTATGCCACTAGATTCCGTAATTTGGTTCATGTATCTCTTTATCTCCCCACGAACGATTATCTTATGGCTATTAATTTTGAGATGGGTTTGAGGAAATATATCAGATTTATTCTTATTGTTCTAATTCTACCAACCTATTTTTAGGTGTTTCCCAAGGTATTGATGTGAGAGACATATTTTAATTGAAATATTGGTCTCAATGGTGTTCCATTAATCTAAAGCACGATGAGTCTTAGAGATGTAGTGTAAAGGGATTTGAGTAGTCTTTATGAATAGATTATGTGGATTCTATGGACAATGGACCTATTTTTTTATCAGATTAGAAATGTGGGAAACATCTGGACGATTTTACCAGAGACTCTGAGGGCGTTCCACCTATTTGGGTAGCCGGGGAATATCTTGTGATTTTTTCAATTGGCTCCTAATGGGAGTGGTGTAGGCTCCACTTTTTTAAGGGATCTTAAGGGGGATTCTTAATAGGGAAATAATACATAGACGAGTCTAATCCAGAAAAAATCAATGCAGTAGAGGTCATTCATGAGGACTCATAATCTTGGCCAACCACAATTCGAGGTGATTTTTTTTAATTCTTCTATAGTATTGGTTTCATTTCAAAATGGTGAATCCTAGTCATTAATTTCACTTATTTTTTTATTACTTGGGTATGATGGCAGAGTTTATGAATTATTTCATGTATTGCCTAACCCTTTTGGGTAGGAAAAATGGTCATGGTTTCATGTTCTTTGAGAGTTGTGTTGTGGTACTTGGCATGTAGGACATTTCAGAATTCCATGTTTTGGACCTGGTCTTTTCCGACCTCATTATCGTCTTGGATTTTTTTTATTGGATTTAGTGCACTAGATGGCTATTATCACCATTGGGTTCAGTTACTTACTCTTAATAGGAGATTCCATGTCTTTTATGGAGATTGTGATCTATAACCATGGAGGGTATGACAAGTTTCTTCTATGTTATGGTTCATATCATGTCATTTTTCCAAGGTTTTCCTTAGGGTTGTTGAGAAGTGTTCTTCATTTGAAATTCCAGTGGTCATGGAAAAGTACACAAAATCATTTCTAGAGGACTTCATGGGATAACCTCCCCAATGAGTGTTTGCATTTTCTATCTATTTGCTTCACATGACGATCCCATTTTCCATTCCATCACATCATAAGGCTCTGGCCGATTTAGAGGAGCTAAAAGATCATCTAGAAGATCTTTAGGGAAATGGTTCTATCTATATGATCATGTCACTATGGGATTTTCCAATTCTGTTTTCAATGAAGTCATATCATAGCCTATTAATTTTAACAGTCTTCCGTAGTCATATCCAGGTGACAGTAATGAATAATTACATATTGCCAATAAATGATGATTTGTTTGACCATCTTATAAGGTTCTATTGGTTTTTGAAAATTTTCTAGAGATCAGGGTACCAACAGTTGAGGGTTTGGGAAGAGGATGCTCAAAAGATAGATTTTTAATGTCGATATGGAAATTTAAAGTATTTATGAATTTCATTTGGGATCACCAATGCTCTATCTATTTCATGGAACTGATGAACTAGATCTTTAATATCTTTCTAGACACCTCCATTCTCGTTTTTTTAGAATAATTCTTGGTGTATTACAATATATAGGAGGAGTACTCCGATAATCTGGAGGTTGTTTTGGGTGTTTTTAGAGAGATTTGTCTTTATTACAATATTATAAATTCCCCATATTTTGTTTAAGAAGTATTGTTTCATGGTCACATTATTTCCTTAGAAGGAGTTCTAGGTTATCCAGAAAAGGTTCGAGAAGTCATTTCTCAAAATCAGTCAAAGAATGTATTCAAGATCCACAACATTCTAGACTTAGTCATTTCATGGTCACATTCTTTCCTTGAAGTATCTTATTTTTTATCTAAATTATACTCATATTCCTTCTCCTCTAACCTATATACTCATCCTATGGATTTCAAATAGGATGAATATAAATAAAGAATGGATGAATGCCAATCAGTTGACAAAAGAGTATGAAGAAGGCGTGAAAGAATTTATCAAGTTTGCAAAAGATCATGCACGTGACTCTTCTCAAATCCTTTGTCTGTGTTTACACTATTGTTCTTCAAAACAAATTAGTCCAGATGAGTTGGAAGTACACTTGAACTATCACGGAATAGATCAAAGTCATACATGTTGGAATAAACATGGGGAAACAACGAATGTAGGTAGTGACTGGGGTGACACTACATTTTATGGATCATCTGATATGATTACAAACATGAACAATGAAGATGACCGTATGGAGGATGTGATTACAGATGTGAATGATGATGAAGATCGTATTGAGAAAATGACAAGGACCTTCGAAGATGAACTTCGTGATTGCCCAAAATTGTTTGAGAAGTTAAAAAGTTGTGCAAAGACGCCATTGTATGCTGGTTGCACTAAATATACAGCATTGTCAGCCATACTGAAGTTGTATAATTTGAAAGCAGATAACAGGTGGAGTGACGACAGTTTTACGAAACTACTTTCCCTCTTGAATGACATGCTTCCAAAAGACAATGAGCTCCCGAGCCGAACATACGATGCCAAACGAATGCTATGCTCTATGGGTATGATCTCTGAAAGAATACACACCTGCCCGAATGACTGTATACTGTTTTGCAAGGACCAAAAATCACTTAAAGAATGCCCAAAGTGTGGTGCTTCTCGATATAAGAAAGATGAATCTAGTCCTACTAAAGTTGTATGGTACTTTCCAATCATTCCAAGGTTTAGACGCCTATATGGAAGTGAGGAGACTGCAGAACAATTAACATGGCATGCAGATACAAGAATTAAAGATGGGATACTACGTCACCCGGCAGACTCTCCTCAATGGAAGAGAATCGATCATGAGTATTCTGAATTTGGAAACGAGTCGAGAAACCTTCATCTTGCGTTATCTACAGATGTAGTGAATCCTTTTGGTTTTCAAAGCAACAGTCACAGTACATGGCCGGTTATGTTGATAAATTATAACTTACCACCGTGGTTATGCATGAAACAAAAATACATCATGTTATCTATGCTTATATCAGGACCAAAACAACCGGGTAATGATATTGATGTTTATTTAGCTCCATTGATCGGAGATTTGAAATTATTGTGGGATTTAGGTGTTGCATTGTATGATGCTTACAGAAAGGAAGATTTCACTTTGAGAGTCATGTTGTATGGGACGATAAATGACTTCCCTGCTTATGGAAATTTTTTAGGATATATCATTAAAGGAACTCAAGGTTGTCCCGTTTGTGAAGAAGGTACACAATCAATTAGGTTGACACATTCATCTAAAACCGTGTTTCTAGGACATCGCAGATTTCTACCGCGATGACATAAGTACCGTTCTTGGAAGACATCATTCGATGGAAACTCAAAAGAACGTACAGCACCGTCTCCACTAACAGGCGATCAATTGTTTGAGAAAGTTAAAAATGTGGACACTACTTTTGGTAAACCGGCTTCGAAAAACCTTACGAAAATCGGTTGGAAAAGAGATCAATTTTTTTTTGAATTACAATACTGGAATTGTCTATATGTAAGACATTTTATTGATGTTATGCATGTAGAAAAAAATGTATTTGACAGTGTTATCAGCATGTTGCTAAATACATCTGGAAAAACAAAATATGGAATTAAGGATAGGTTGGACATGGTTGAGATGGGAATACGAGAAGAGTTGGCACCAGTGAAGGGTGAAAAACGAACATTTCTTCCTCCTGCTGCTTACACTCTTTCCAGCCAGGAGAGATATCAGTTTTTCAACTTCTTGAATGACGTAAAGGTTCCAGAGGGGTATTCGTCAAATATCAATAACCTTGTGTCAATGAGCGACTTGAAGTTAAAAGGTCTGAAATCACATGACTGTCATGTTTTGATGCAAAGTCTCATTCCAATTTCTTTACATTGCATTTTTCCCAAGAATGTCCGCCATACATTAAAAAAACTGTGTTTCTTCTTCAAAGCTATATGCAGCAAAGTTATAGACCCTGCGAAATTTCCAGCTATGGAAAAAGAAATTTCCGTCATATTATGTGAATTAGAAATGTTCTTCCCGCCTTCATTTTTTGATATGATGGTTCATTTGATGGTCCAATTGGTGAGAGAGACTCGACTATGTGGTCCTGTACATTACAGATGGATGTACCCCATTGAACGTTATATGAAGATTTTGAAAGGGTATGTCAAAAATCAAAGTCGGCCATAGGGTTGTATTGTAGAGCGATATATTGTTGAGGAATCCATTTAATTCTGTACTGAATACTTGTCTGGTGTGGAAAGCATTGGCTTACCTAAATCTCATCACACTGGGCGGCTTGAGGGTGAAGGAATTTCTGGAAGAAAGGTTGTCACAATCAATATTACAGATCGGGAGCAGGCCCACCTTTATGTTTTGCATAACAGTTTCGACGTTGACCCATATGTTGAAATCCACAAAGAAATTATTAGGCATTTGAATCCATCAAGGGCTGAAAAATGGATATTCGATACACATAATCAACAGTTTATAGGATGGTTTTGAGATCATATTTTTAAGAAGTCAGATGAAAATCCAAAGTCAATTTCGGAACGACTTCGATGGCTAGCCGGAGGACCAAGTGTGTATGCATTATCTTACAATGATTATATAGTTAACAGTTATACATTTTATACTAATGAACATGATGAAGACAGTACCATACAGAATAGTGGGGTTACACTTGTGGCTGAAGCGATGCATGTTTCCGGTGCTAAGGACAGAAATCCAATTTATGCGAATATGTCATACTTTGGCATCATCAAACAAATATGGGAGTTGGATTATACGGAATTTCAAGTTCCGATATTTCAATGCAAGTGGGTTGATAACAAGAGTGCTGTTAAAATAGACGATTTGGGATTCATGAAAGTTGATTTCAGTAAGGAAGGGGAGAAAGACGAACCATTTATAATGGAATCACAGGCAGTGCAAGTATTTTATGTTCCAGATCCTGCAAACCGAAACTGGTCAATTGTTCTATTATCGACCAAAACAGCTGAAGGGTCAGATGAAAATTCAACGGAAGATGACCCTTTCATTGGGACTTTGCAATCATTTCATAGTGGTCCCAATATAGACAACGTTTTGTATGTCAGAGGAAACCACAATGAAGGGATATGGATAGTTGATAGAGGGGTTAAATCCCTTCAGTCTTTAAAAAAAGGGAGTTCAATAATCAGGTTATTGATTTTTATTGTAATATAGATTGTGTTACATTATGTTATTATCTGTTCGCTGCTGCTTTTATGTGATCTAAATTAAATTTTAAACCAGTTCTGCAGATAATGACTTCTTCACCTGTTGATGCACCCAATCTCGAGACACAACACGTCTCTCAACCTGTTGCAGCTGGTCCCACTGCTGAGAGACAACAGGTCTCTCAACCTGTTGCAGCTGGTCCCACTACTGAGAGACGACAGGTCTCTCAACCTGTTACAGCTTGTCCCACTGCTGATGTACAACAGGTCTCTCAACCTGTTGCAGCTGGTGTCAGTGCCGATGCTAGCGCTTCGGAGAAACATAATGATGATGCAGAAACTGAGGAAATGGTAGGCGATGAAACCCCAGTGACAAAAAAAACAGGTACGCCGTATTTTGACGGTTTTAGCAAAAATCATTTAGGCAAAATCAAAAGGAATCAAATATGAGGTCGGATGGAATAAGCTAGGCCAGCATGTAAACCCCAACAAAGCCATGTTTAGTAGCTACATTGGAATCATCACTCGACAACGCGTGCCAATTGACGTAGAGTCGTGGCACCATGTTGTCAGTGGGTTGAAAACATTAATGTGGGAAGAGATTACGGTAACATTACGATATCATCTATTTAATTTATTAAAATAAAATAAAATATTGAAATATTGACTAACCCTTCATCATCTCTTGCAGAGTGCATTTATAGTAGATGTTTCGCACAAAGAATATGTTTTCAGACTGGCAGGAAGGATTCATAGAGGCTTTCACACCATTTTAACGAAACATCATCTAAAAGATGCCGAAGGGAAAATCAAGCCGCACCCGCCTCCTCTTTATGCAAACTTGATATCCCAAGGAATGTGGGATGCATTTTGCAACCATCGTGCAGAATAAAATTTTCAGGTACATTGAGTTTGGTTACACGTTGTGTAACGTTGCTTGTATTCATCACGTTGATTGATAGGTTTTTATTTATGAAATATCAACTGAGTGTTGAAAATAAAGAACGGGAAGCAAAACCAGCGTACCCCTACCGTAAAGCAAGGTTGGGGTACGCTTCAATTGAAAAACAATTGGTATGTATTTTAAAAGTACTGTAATAATTTTATGTGACATAAAACAACACTGTAACCATGTTTCTCTGTTTATATGCAGATTGATGAAGCAAAATATCAAGTCACTTCCATTCCACACCATGTGCTATGGAAGGAGGCTTGTGTTAATAAAGAGGGGAAACTAATAGATGAAAACACACAAAAAGTGTGGGAAACATGTGTAAGTATGACATAATATAAACTTGTTTTGATTTAAATCACTATTACATAATGATGCTTACTTATTTTGTCATATTTTCTATTTGACATAGTCACAGGAATCAACAACACCCGCACCGGATGCAGACATACTTTCAACGGCCTTGAAACAGCCAGAACAGTATGGCCATGTCAGAGGTGTGGGTTTTGGGGTGTCACCCCGGACATATTTCTAGAAAAAAAAACAAAAGGATGAACAAACTAAAGAATTTCATGTAATGAGAGATAAAGTAGCTCACCTTGAAGAACTAATCCAAACTTAGGGAGAGATGCTAAAGAGTTTGATGGAGGAGAGGTGAAAATAACAAACAACTCAAGAACAACCCCCGCGAGAAGATCCACCCCTCACCAGCTTTGAGGTGAGTCATTCCCCTAAAAGACCTGACTTAACCGAGGTAATCAATGTTATAATATTCGTTTTTGTGAGATGTGAATCACATAGACACTGATACCTTTCATGTAATTATATTCTTCAGGGTGAAAATGACTGTGATTTATATCTTTCAACTCCCACCCATCGCCTTGTAGCGAGGGCTACGGTGTTCAATATGCAGAATGACACGCTACACTCCAGACCACTTCCAACCAGTCATGTCAAAGTGTCGATTAACGTAGCTCATGGGCCGAGCGCCGAGCTACCCGTACCAAATGATGATGACGAAATTCATACGGTGAAAAAATTTGTTGGAACATTCGTTGCATGGCCGTCGAATCTTGTAAAAAAACATGTCGAGCAGGAGGTATTCATTTCTAGTTCATTTTTCAAGAAGAAACTTTAACATTAAATAAGAAAATGGCTGAACTGATGAATGTAATTACAGAAGGATAAAATAGAGAATCTAAAATGAAAGAGCGGCTCCAACATTGGATCAACCAATCGATCAAAACGATCTACTGAGAGCACGTTCACCCCGCCCGTTCCATATCCACATTTAATGTCATTGCAAGCTCATGTGGATACGAAAATGAAAGACGGCAAGAGTCATACAATTTTTTGTGAAAAAGATATGTACAGAGAGGAAAAAATATATTTTGTTAGTTCAGACGCTGTTTTAGAGATCATCACATACGACTGGCTACACGCCTCAGTTATAAATGTATACATGAGGTATGTTTTCATGATTTGATTTTACAGAAGCTGATATACTTTGATAATTATGGATAAATACATATCATATTTTTCACAGGAATATATATGAAAAAAAATTTAAGATATTTGCCCATGAATACAAATTTGGACTCGTTAGTCCTCACACCATTTCTACACAACGAACAGAAATAGATTCTAATTTTCAGGCTGAATTGATGTCAAATCTGCTCAGAACGTTTCAAAGAAGAATTACGACTGACAGGATCTTTTTAATACCAACGATGCAAGGGTAAAACTCTAAATTTTAATCATATCAATTATATTTTCATTTCTATCAGTACTTATTTCGTTTTGTGTTTTTAGGGAACATTGGATGCTCATTGCAGTCAATTTGGATACTCCAAAGATTTATTTTCTGGATTCACTGCATGGATATCCAACTAACCGACCACAGATGATGGCGATTGTCAATTTTTAATACACTAGATCCAACATTTTAGAACTAAATATCTAGTTATATAATTTATATTATCTTTTAATGAGGATTTTGTTATGATAGGGCGGTGTATGAATATCGTCTAAAGGCTAGAATGAATCCAGGGAAAAGGACGACAATGCCCACAAGATATACAAATGGAGAAGTATCTGGGTATATATAATTATATTTCACTATCCAAATACATATCAAAACAAATTACTTATTTTTCTCGATGTTTCTGCAGTGTCCGAAACAAACAAATATCAAGGACTGCGGTTATTATGTTTGTAAATTTAGGAAAGAGATCATATTTCATGAACAAACTAGCATCCCTGAAGAGGAATTTTTGAAAATAATTACTAATTTATTTAAAATAATTATTAATCCTTTGTGTATTTATATTTTTTCAGTACTACTATGACTGTCGCAAAAACTCCTATTCAGAAGATGATATAAATGTCTTTAGAAATGAATGGGCATCATACCTGATGGAAGAATGTAAACAAATAGGACAATGAAGGTGAATTCCTAATACTTATGTTATCTTTATATGGTCATTGATATCTCCCTTTACACTTATTGAGAATCTATGATCTCCCTTTCTTATGTTTCATATCCTTATATTAGTGAATTCCTACTACTTAGTTTGAAAATGACATAAACTTTGGAAAACAACACCAATGACATACGCCAAACTGAGGAAACGCATTCAGATTGTTTTGATACTTTAGGACAATGATCCACGAATCATTTGTGACGTGTACGAATCAACCACACCTCAATCGACCACACGGTGTGACCGGTATGACTAAAAGTGTCTGATATCAGTTTCAAATTGAGATAAACTTTGGAAAACAACACCAATGACATACGCCAAACTGAGAAAATACATTCGTATTGTTTTGATACTTTAGGACAATGATCCACGAGTCATTTGTGACGTGTACGAATCGACCGCACCTCAATCTGACGCACGGTGTGACCGGTATGGCTAAAAGTGTCTGATATCAGTTTCAAATTGAGATAAAATTTGGAAAACAACACCAATGACATACGAAAAACAGATAAAACGTATTTGGATTGTTTTGATACTTTAGGAAAAAGATCCAAGAGTCATTTTTGACGTGTATGAATCGACCTCACCTCAATCCGACACACGGTGTGACCGGTATGGCTAAAAGTGTCTGATATCAGTTTCAAATTGAGATAAACTTTGGAAAACAACATCAATGACATACGGAAAACAGAGAAAACGTGTTCGGATTGTTTTGATACTTTAGGAAAACGATCCACTAGTCATTTGTGATGTGTACGAATCGACCTCACCTCAATCCGATGCACGGTGTGACCGGTATGGCTAAAAGTTTCTGATATCAGTTTCAAATTGAGACAAACTTTGGAAAACAACACCAATGACATACGGAAAACCAAGAAAACGCGTTTGGATTGTTTTGATACTTTAGTAAAAAGATCCACGAGTCATTTGTGACATGTATGAATCGACTACACCTCAATCTGACGCACGGTGTGACCAGTATGGCTAAAAGTGTCTGATATCAGTTTCAAATTCAGATAAAATTTGAAAAACAACAGCAATGACATACGACAAACAGATCAAACACATTTTGATAATTTTGATACTTTAGGAAAACTATCCACGATTCATTTGTGACGTGTACGAATCGACCGCACCTCAATCCGACGCACAATGTGACCGATATGGCTAAAAGTGTCTGATATCAGTTTCAAATTGAGATAGACTTTGGAAAACAACAACAATGACATACGGAAAACCAAGAAAACACATTCTGATTGTTTTGATACTTTAGGAAAACGATACACGAGTCATTTTTAACGTGTACGAATCGACTGCACCTTAATCCGATGCACGGTGTGACCGGTATGGCTAAAAGTGTCTGATATCAGTTTCAAATTGAGATAAACTTTGGAAAACAACAGGAATGACATACAACAAATAGAGAAAATGCATTTGGAATGTTTTGATACTTTAGGAAAACGATCCAAGAGTCGTTTTTGACGTGTACGAATCGAACGCACCTCAATCCGACCACGGTGTGACCGGTATGACTAAAAGTGTATGATATCAGTTTCAAATTGAGATAAACTTTGGAAAACAACACCAATGACATATGTCAAACCGAGAAAATGCATTCAAATTGTTTTGATACTTTAGGAAAATGATCCACGAGTCATTTCTGACGTGTACAAATCGACCACACCTCAATCCAATGCACGGTGTGACCGGTATGGATAAAAGTTCCTGATATCAATTTCAAATTGAGATAAACATTGGAAAACAACACCAATGACATACGTCAAACCGACCAAACGCGTTCGGATTGTTTTGATACTTTAGGAAAACGATCCACGAGTCATTTCTGACGTGTAATAATCGACCGCACCTCAATCTGACGCACAGTGTGACCGGTATGGCTAAAAGTGTCTGATATCAGTTTCAAATTGAGATAAACTTTGGAAAACAACACCAATGACATACGGAAAACCAAGAAAACACGTTCGGATTGTTTTGATACTTTAGGAAAACGATCCACGAGTCATTTGTGACGTGTATGAATCGACCGAACCTCAATCTGACGCACGGTGTGACCGGTATGGATAAAAGTGTCTGATATCAGTTTCAAATTGAGATAAACTTTGGAAAACAACATCAATGACATACGTAAAATAGAGAAAACGCATTTGGATTGTTTTGATACTTTAGTACAACGATCCAAGAGTCATTTGTGACGTGTAAGAATTGACCACACCTCAATCCGACGCACGGTGTGACCGGTATGGCTAACAGTGTCTGATATCAGTTTCAAATTGGGATAAACTTTGGAAAACAACACCAATGACATACACCAAACCGAGCAAACGCGTTCGGATTGTTTTGATACTTTAGGACAACGATCCACGAGTCATTTGTGACGTGTACAAATTGACCACACCTCAATACGAAGCACTGTGTGACTGGTATGGCTAAAAGAGTCTGATATCAGTTTCAAATTGAGATAAACTTTGGAAAACAACACCAATGACATACGCCAAACCGAACAAACGCATTCAGATTGTTTTGATACTTTAGGAAAACAATCCACGAGTCATTTTTGACGTTTAAGAATCGACCGCACCTCAATCCGACACACAGTGTGACCGGTATGGCTAAAAGTGTCTGATATCAGTTTCAAATTGAGATAAACTTTGGAAAACAACACCAATGACATACGCCAAACCGAGAAAACGCATTCAGGTTGTTTTGATACTTTAGGAAAACGATCCACGAGTCATTTTTGACGTGTAAGAATCGACCGCAGCTCAATCCAAAGCACGGTGTGACCGGTATGGCTAAAAGTGTCTAATATCAGTTTCAAATTGAGATAAACTTTGGAAAACAACAGCAATGACATACGAAAAACAGAGCAAACGCGTTCGGATTGTTTTTATACTTTAGGACAATGATCCACGAGTCATTTGTGACATGTACGAATCGACCAAACCTCAATCTGACGCACGGTGTGACCGGTATGGCTAAAAGTGTCTGATATCAGTTTCAAATTGAGATAAACTTTTGAAAACAACACCAATGACATATGCCAAACCGATCAAACACGTTCAGATTGTTTTGATACTTTAGGAAAACAATACAAAAGTCATTTGTGACATGTACAAATTGACCTCACCTCAATCCGATGCACGGTGTGACCGGTATGGCTAAAAGTGTATGATATCAGTTTCAAATTGAGATAAACTTTGGAAAAAAACACCAATGACATACGGAAAACTGAGCAAACGCATTCGGATTGTTTTGATACTTTAGTAAAATGATTCAAGAGTCATTTTTGACGTGTAAGAATAGACCTCACCACAATCTGACACACGGTGTGACCGGTATGGCTAAAAGTGTCTCATATCAGTTTCAAATTGAGATAAACTTTGGAAAACAACACCAATGACATACGCCAAACTGAGCAAACGCGTTCATATTGTTTTGATACTTTAGGAAAACGATCCAAGATTCATTTGTGACATTTATGAATCAACCGCACCTCAATCCGATGCATGGTGTGACTGGTATGTTTAAAAGTGTCTGATATCAGTTTCAAATTGAGATAAACTTTGGAAAACAACAGCAATTACATACGTCAAACAGAGCAAACATGTTCAGGTTGTTTTGATACTTTAGGAAAATGATCCACGAGTAATTTTTTACGTGTACAAATCGACCGCACCTTAATCCGATGCACGGTGTGACCGGTATGACTAAAAGTGTCTGATATCAGTTTCAAATTGAGATAAACTTTGGAAAACAACACCAATGACATATTCCAAACCAAGAAAATGCATTCAGATTGTTTTTATACTTTAGGACAACAATCCATGAGTCATTTGTGATGTGTAAGAATCAACCACACCTCAATCCGACACACGGTGTGACCGGTATGGATAAAAGTGTCTGATATCAGTTTCAAATTGAGATAAACTTTGGAAAACAACACCAATGACATATGGAAAACCGAGAAAATGCATTTGGATTGTTTTGATACTTTAGGACAACAATCAACGAGTCATTTGTGATGTGTAAGAATCAACTGCACCTTAATCCGATGTACGGTGTGACCGGTATGGCTAAAAGTGTCTCATATCAGTTTCAAATTGAGATAAACTTTGGAAAACAACACCAGTGACATACGCCAAACTGAGTAAACGCATTCGGATTGTTTTTATACTTTAGGAAAACAATCCACGAGTCATTTGTGACGTGTACGAATCAACCGCACCTCAATCAGATGCACGTTGTGACCGGTATGGCTAAAAGTGTCTGATATCAGTTTCAAATTGAGATAAACTTTGGAAAACAACACCAATGACATACGCCAAACCGAGGAAACATGTTCAGATTGTTTTGATACTTTATGACAATGATCCACGAATCATTTTTGACGTGTACGAATCGACTGAACCTCAATCGATTGCATGGTGTGACCGGTATGGCTAAAAGTGTCTGATATCAGTTTCAAATTGAGATAAACTTTGGAAAAAAACACCAATGACATACGGAAAACTGAGCAAACACATTCGGATTGTTTTGATACTTTTGTAAAATGATCCACGAGTCATTTGTGACGTGTACAAATCAACCGTACCTCAATCTGATGCACGGTGTGACCGGTATGGATAAAAGTGTCTGATATCAGTTTCAAATTGAGATAAACTTTGGAAAACAACACCAATGACATACGGAAAACCGAGAAAACGCATTCGGATTGTTTTGATACTTTAGGAAAACAATCCATGAGTCATTTGTGACGTGTACAAATCAACCGCACCTCAATCCGACACACAGTGTGACCGGTATGGCTAATAGTGTCTGATAGCAGTTTCAAATTGAGATAAACTTTGGAAAACAACACCAATGACATACGCCAAACCGATCAAATGCATTCAGATTGTTTTTATACTTTAGGACAACAATCCAAGAGTCATTTGTGACGTGTACGAATAGACTGAACCTCAATCCGACTGACACACGGTGTGACCGGTATGGCTAAAAGTGTCTGATATCAGTTTCAAATTGAGATAAACTTTGGAAAACAACACCAATGACATACGGCAAACCGAGCAAACGCGTTCGGATTGTTTTGATACTTTAGGAAAATTATCCAAGAGTCATTTTTGATGTGTACGAATCGACCACACCTCAATCCGATGCACGGTGTGACCGGTATGACTAAAAGTGTCTGATATCAGTTTCAAATTGAGATAAACTTTGGAAAACAACACCAATGACATACGGAAAACTGAGCAAACGCGTTCGGATTGTTTTGATACTTTAGGAAAGCGATCCAAGAGTCATTTGTGACGTGTACGAATTGATCGCACCTCAATCCGACGCACGGTGTGATCGGTATGGCTAAAAGTGTCTCATATCAGTTTCAAATTGAGATAAACTTTGGAAAACAACACCAATGACATACGCCAAACCGAGAAAACACGTTCATATTGTTTTGATACTTTAGGACAACGATCCACAAGTCATTTATGATGTGTATGAATCGACCGCACCTCAATACGACCGACGCATAGTGTGACCGGTAAATCTTTTCATTAGATAAAGAATCAGTATTTATTAAATGAGATAAATAAATCAAAAACATATTGATTTTACATTATTCCCTTTCATTGTTATGAAAATGAAAACTTTTGAGTTTAAAATTTCATATTTTAGTTTTACATTTCCATATTAATGTATTCTTTCATATTACTATTTTAATTTATTTCATTATTTCATTACTAATATAATATTTGTTTTCTTATATAGGTGAATTTTTTTCCTTGAGTTCGGATGCTTTGTTTGGTAACAAATACCATTGAGAGCGGATCACGGATATCAAAGGATGAAACATGAATGTTTAGATATGTTGTTGAATAATTGTAAATGTAACCATGTAAAACAATGTTTTAAATGTATATAGAAATGCGTTTTTTTATTCATTATGTTAAGTAAATGTATATACCGTTGTCGCTCAAAATATTGGGTGCGGGTGCTATGGTGTTCAGGTGTGCATGTGCTACTTTGTGCAGGTATTCTGGTGTGCAGGTGTGCAGGTACTGTTTTGTAGGTGCAGGCGATGGGGCCTTTATCAGTGCTTTTTTAGCGCTGATAAAGGACACCTTTAACAGCGTTAGAGGAGCGCTGATAAAGGGACCCTTTATCATCGCTCCGTCAAGCACCGATATAGGAGACTTTTATCAGCGCTAAAATAAGCGCTGATAAAGGGGTCCTTTATCAGTGCTCCAAGAAGCGCTGATATAGGAGACCTTTATCAACACTAAGAGAAGTGATGATAAAGGCGTTCTTTTATCAGCGCTTTTCTTAGCGCTGATAAAGGTCTCCTATATCAGCGCTTCTCAGAGCGCTGATAAAGGGGACCCCCCCCCCCTTTTATCTACACCGGCATTAACAGCGCTTTTCTAGCGCTGTTAATGCCGGTTTTTAGCGCTGATAAAGGGGTAGGTTGTAGTAGTGTAGTGTGCCTAAAGGGCCTAATGAGCCTGAGTGGCCTAATGAACCTAATGGGCCTCATGGTCCTAAAGGGCCGAATGGGCCGAAGGGGCCTCATGGGCCCAATGGACCTAATGGGCCTAAGCGGTCTAATGTGCCTAATGGGCCTAATCATCCTAAGAGCACTAAATGGACTAAGTGGCTTAATGGGACTAATTGGTTAATGGGACTAAGTGTCCCAATGGGCCTATGTGGCCTAATGGGGCTAAGTGGCCCAATCGGGCTAATCGACCGAATGGGCCTAATGGGCCAAAGTGGCCTAAGTGGCTTAATGGTCCCAATGGGCCTAATGGTACAAATGTGATGAATGGGTTTATTGGGACTAATGTGTCTAAGTGGCCCAATGGGACTAATGGGCCTACGTGGATTAATGAGACTCAATGGCCAAATGGTCCTAATGGGCTTAATAGGCCTAATGGGACTAAGTGGCCTAATGGGCCTAAGTGGTAAAATGGGCATAATGAGACTAAGTGGCCTCATGGGCCTAATGGGATTAATGGGACTAAGTGGACTAATGGGCCCATGTGGCCTAATGGGACCAAGTGGCCTAATCCCCCTAATCGACTGAATGGGCCGAATGGGCCTAAGTAGCCTAATGGGCCTAATGGGCCTAATGAGCCTAATGGGCCTAATGAGCCTAATGGGCCTAACTGGCCTTAGTGGCATAATCAGTCTAATCGACTGAATGGGACTAATGGGCCTAAGGGGCCTAATGGGCCTAATGGGGCTAATGGGCCTAATGCCTAAGTGGACTAATGGACCTAATGGCCTAATGGGCATAATGGACCTAAGTGGTCTAATTGGCCTAGTCATCCAAATGAGACTAATGGGCCTAAGTGGCCTAATGGGCCTAAGTGGATTAATGGTCCTAGGTTGCCTAATGGGATTAATTGGCCAAATGGTTCTAAGGGGCCTAATGGGCCTCATGGGCCTAAGTGGCCTAAGTAGCATAATGGGCCTCATGGGCCTAATGGGCCTAATGGGACTAATGGTCCTAAGTGTCCTAATGGACCTAATGGGCCTAATGGGCCTTAGGGGCCTAATGGACCTGATTGGTCTCATGGCCATAATGGTCCTCAGTGACCCAATGTTCCTAAGTGGCCTAATGGGCCTTAGTGGTCAAATGGGCCTAATGGGCCTAAGTAGTCTAATGGGCCTAATAGGCTAAATGGGAATAATGGGGAAAAGTGGAACAATGGGCCTAAGTGGCATAATGGGCCTAATGGGCCTAAGTGACCTAATGGGACTAAGTTTCCTAATGGGCCTAAGTGGCCTAATGGGCCGAATGGGCCTCATGGGTAGAATGGTCCTAAGTGGCCTAAGTGTCCTAATGGGATTCATGGGCCTAAGTGTCCTAATGGGCCTAGTGGGCTAGTTGGCCTAAGTGTTCGAATGGGACCGATAGGCGTAGTGGGCCTAATGGGCCTTCATGGCCTAATGGGACTCATTGGAATAATAGGCCCAATGGGCATAATGGGCCTCATTGGCATAATGGGACTAAGTGGCCTAATGGGCCTAATGGGCCTAAGTGGCCTAATGGGCCTAATGGGCCTAGGTGGCATCATGAGCCCAATGGAACTAATGGACTGAAGTGTCCTAATGGACCCAATGGGCCTAATTGGCCTTAGTGGTCTAATGGGAATGATGGTCCTAATGGTCCTCATGGCCTGAAGTGACCTAAGTGTCCTAATGGGCCTTGTGGGCATAAAGGTCCTGATGGGCCTAATGGGATGAATGAGCCTAATTGGCCTGATGGGACTAGTGGGCATCATGTGCCTAATGGACCTAATGGGCCTAGGTTGCCTCATGGGCCCAATGGGCATAATGGGCCTAATAGGTCTAAGTGGGTTGAGTGGGTCAAAGGGGACTAATGGTCCGAAGGGTCCAAGTGGCCTAATGGGACCAATTGGCCTCATGGGGCGAAGGGGCCTAATGGGTTGAGTGGGCTTAATGGGACGAATGGGTCCAATGGGCCTCATTGGAGAATGAGCCTAGTGGGCCCAATGGTCCTAATGGTATTAATGGGCCTAATGGGCATAATGGGCCTAAGTGGCCTGATGGGTCTAATGGGCCTCATGGGCCTAAGTGAACTCATGGGCCCAAAGGTCCTAATGGGCCTAAGTGTCCTAATGGGCATGATGGTTCTCTTGGGCCTAATGAGACTCATGGGCCTCATCAACAGATTGTACCACATGTGCCTAATGGGCCTGAAGGGCCTAATGGGTTTAATGGTCATGAGTGTTCTAATGGGCCTAAGTTACCTAATGGACCTAATGGGCCTAATGGACCTAATGGGCCTAATGGACCTATTGGGCCTAAGTGACCTAAGTGTCCTAATCAGGATGATCGACCGAATGGGCCTAATGGGCCTAAGTGGTCTAAGTGGCTTAGTTGTCCTAATGGGACTAATGGGTTTAATGGGCCTAATGGGTTTAAGTGTCCTAATGGGCCTAATGGGGAAACGTGGCCTAATTGGCCTATGTGGCCTAATCGGACTAATCGGCCGAATGGGCCTAATGGGCCTAAGTGGGATAAGTGGCTTAACGGGCCTAATGGGCCTAATGGTACTAATGGGACTAATTTATTTAATTGGCCTAATGGGCCTAAGTGGCCTAATGGGACTACATGGAATAATGGACCTAAGTTTCCAAATGGTCCAAATTGGACTAATGGGTTCAATGGGCCTAATGGGCCTAAGTGGATGAATGGGCATAATGGGCCTCATGGGCCTAACTGTCCTAATGGGCCTAATGTGCCTAAGTGTCCTAAGGGGCCTAATGGGCCCAGGGTTACTAATCCCCTTAATTGACTAATTGGGCCTAATGGGCCTAAGTGGCCTAATGGGGCTAATGGGCCGAAGTGGCCTAATGGGATTAATGGGATAAAGTGGGCGAAGTGGCCTAATCGGCCTCATCGACCGAGTAGGACTAGTGGGACTAATGGGCCTAAGTTGACGAATGAGCCTTAGTGACCTAATGGGCCTAAGTGGATGAAATGGACCCATGGGCCTAAGTGGCCTAATGGGCCTCAGTTGCCTAATGGGACTAATCGACCTAATGGGGGTTAGTGGCCAAAATTTATTAATGGGCCTAAGTGTCCTAATTAGAATGATGGTCCTAAGTGGCCTAATGGGTCTAAATTGTCTAATGGGCCTAAGTGGACTAATGGATCTAAGTGGCATAATGGGCTTAACTATCCTAATGGGACTATGTGGGCTAATTGGTCTAATGGGTATAATGATCCTAAGTGGACTAAGTGGCCTAATGGACCTAAGTGGCCTAATGGGCCTAAGTGTCCTAATGAGCCTAAGTGGCCTAATGGACCTAATGGGTCTAAGGGGCCTGAGTGTCCTAATGGGATTAATGGCCCTCAGCGGCCTAATGGGCCTAAGTTTTCTAATGGGACTAATGGGCCTAATTGTCCTCAGTGGCCTAATGGGCCTAATGGTCCAAATGGGCCTAAGTGGCCTAATGGGACTAATGGTTCTAATGGGCCTAAGTGGCCTAATGAGACGAATGGGACTAAGTGGCCTAATGGACCTAATGGGTCTAAGTGGCCTAAGGGGACTGATGGGCCTAAGTGGCCTAATCCGTTGAACATGCCTAAGTGGCCTAATGGGCCTAATGGGCCCGAGTGACCTAATGGGTATGATGAGCATGATGGGCCTAATGGGCCTAATGGAACAAAGTGGCCTAATGCGTTGAATGGGCCTAAGTGGCAAGATGGGCCATATGGGCATAATGTGTCGAATGGGCCAAAGCAACCTAATGGGCTTGATAGGCCTGATTGGTCTAATGGGCTTATGTGGCCTAATAAGTTTAATGTGCCTAAGTGGCCTAATGGGACAAATGGACCTCATGGGCCTAATGGGCCTAAGTAGCCTAATGGTTTTGATGGTCCTGATGGGCTAGATGGGCCTAATGGGCCTTAGTGGCCTCAGTGGCCTTATGGACCTCATGGGTCTAATGGGCCTAATTGGCCTAAGTGGCCTAATGAACCTATAGGGACTAATGGGCGTTAGTGGCCGAATGCGTTGAATGGGGCTAATTTGCCTAATGGTCCTGATGGGCCTAATGGAAAAAATGGGCCAATGTGGTTTAATGAGCCTAAGTGGCCTCACTAGCCTAGTAGGCCTAAGGGGCCTAAGGGGCCTAATGAGCGGAATGGGCCCAAGTGGACTATTGGGCCTAAGGGGATGAAGTGGACTAATGGGCCTAATGGGCCTAAGTGGCCTAATGGGCCTAATGGCCTAATGGGTTTAAGTGGCCTAATGGGTTGAGGTGGCCTAATTGGCCTTAGTGGACTAATAGTCTGAATGGGCCTGAGTGGCCTAATGGGCCTAATGGGCCTTAATGGCCTAATGTGACTAATGGGATTAATGGGCATGAGTTGATGAAATGGCCTAATGGGCCTAATGGGTTATAGTGGCCTAATGGGCCTAATCAGCATAATGGTCCTATGTGGCCAAATTGGCATAATGGGCCTAAGTGGCCTCATGGGCCTAAGTGGCCTTATGGGCCTAAGTTGCCCCATGGGCCAAAGCGGACTAATGGGCCTAAGTGGTATCATGGGTTTTATGGGCCTAATGGGACTAGTGGACCTTAGTGGACACATGTGCCCAATTTTCCTAATGGGCCTATGTAGGCCTAAGTGGCCTAAGTGGCCGAATTGGCCAAAGTAGACTAGTGGGCCTAATGGGACTTAGCAGAATAATGGGCCAAATGAGCCTAATTGGCCTAAGTGACCTAATGTCCCTAATGGGCGTAAGTGGCCTAATGGGCCTAGTGGGCCTTAGTGGCCAAATGGGCCAAATGGTCCTAATGTGCCTAAGTGGCTGAATGGGCCTAAGTGGCTTAATGAGCCGAATGGGCCTAAGTGTTCTAATGGGACGAATGGGCCTCAGTGTTCTAATGGGCCTTAGTGGCCTAATGGGACAAATGGGCATGAGTGGATAAAATTGCCTAATGGGCCTAATGGGTCGCAATGGCCTAATGGGCCTAATCTACCTAAGTGGATAGAAATTCCAAATGGGCCTAAGTGGCCTAATTGGAATAATGGGTCTAAGTGGCCTAATGAGACTAAGTGGACTTATGGGCCTAATGGGCCTAAGTGTCTTAATGGGCCTAAGTGGGATAATGAGCCTAAGTGGCCTAATGGGCTTAATGGTCCAAAGTGGCATAATGGTCCAAAGTGGAATGATGGGCCCAATGGTCCATAATGGCCTAATGGGCTTATGGGGCTGAATGGGCCTAAGTGGCCAAATGGGCCTAATGGGCATAATGGACCTAAGTGGCCTAATGAGACGAATGTCCTAAGTGGACTAATGGGCCTTAGTGGACTAATGTGCCTAATAGTCCCAAGTGGTCTAAGTGGCCTAATGGGCCTAATGGGTATAAGTGGCCTAATGATCCGAATGGGTCTAATGGGCCTGATGGGCCTAATGGGCCTAAGTGGCCTAATGGTTCTGATGGGCCTAATTGGTGAATGAGCTTTATGGTCCTAAGTGTTCTAATGAATCTAATTGGCCTAAGTGGCCTAATGTGCCTGATGAGCCTGATGGACATAATGGGCCGAATTGGCCTAAGAGGCCTCGTGGGCTTGATGGGCCTGATGGGCATAAGTGGCCTAATGAGCGGAATGGGCCTAAGTGGCCTAATGGTCCTAATTGTCCTAATAGGCCTAATGGGCCTGATGGGCCAAATGGCCTAAATGGGTCTCATTGGACTTATGGGCCTAGTGGGCCTAAGTGGCCTAAGTGGCCTAATGGGGTGAATGGGCCTCTGTGGCCTAATGGGCCTAATGGCCCTGATGGGTCTAATGGCCCTGATGGGCCTAATGGATTCAATGGGCCTAATGTGTGTAATGGACCCAAGTGGATTAACGGTCCTAAGTGGCCTCAATGGCCTAACGGGCCCAATGGTCCTAAGTGGACTAATGCACTGAATGGGCCTAAGTGGCCTAATGGGTCTAATGGACCTATGTGGATTAATGGGATTGATGGGCCAAATGGGCCTTATGGGACTTAGTGCCCTCATTGGCCTAATGGGCCTAATGGTCCTAAGTGGCTAAAGTAGCCTAATGGGCCTCATGGGCCTAATGGGCCTAATGGGCCTAAGTGGGCTAATGGGACAGATAGGCCTAATGGGCCTAAGTGGCCTAATGGGCGTGATGGGCCTGATTGGCCTAATGGACATAATGTGCCGCAGTGGCCCAATGGGCCTAATTGGCTTGATGGGCCTAATGGGTGGAATGGGCCTAATTCGCCCAATGGGCCTAAGTGGCTTAATGGGCCTAATGGGCCAAATGAGCTTCATGGGCCTAATGGTCCTAATGAGAATAAGTGGCCTAAGTGGGATAAATGGAGTAATGGGAATTAGTGACCTAATTGGGCTAATGGGCCTAATGGAACTCCACAGCCTAATGGGCCTGATATGCTCGATGGGAAAAATGGGTTTGATGGGCTTGATGGGGCTAAGAGGCCTAAGTGGCCTAAGTGGCCTAATGGGCCAAATGGGCCTAATGTTCTTAAAGGGACTAAGTGTCTTAATGAGACCAATGGGCCTAAGTGGCTTGATGGACCCTATGGGCCTAAGTGGCTTGATGGGCGAAATGGGCCTATGTGGCAGAATTGGTTGAATGTGCCTAATGGGCCTCAATGTCTGAATGGGCCTCATAGGCCAAATGGACCAAAGTGGCCTCATGGGCCTAATGGACATAATGGGCATAAGTGGACTAATGGGCATAATGGACCTAATGGGCCTCATGGGACTAAGTGGCTTCATGTGCCTAATGGGATTAATGGGCCTCCTAGGCCGAAGTGGCCTAATTTGCCTGGTGGGCCTAATGGGCCTAAGTGGCATAAGTGGCCTAATGGGCTTAATGGGCCTATGTTCCTAAATGGTCCTAGTGGGCCAAAAGGGCGTAATGGACCTAATGGGCTGAAGTGTCCCCATGGGCCTAATGGGCCTAATGGGCATAAGTGGCCTCATGGGACCAATGGGCCTAATGGGCCTAAGTGGCCTAATGGGCCTAATAGACATAATGATCCTAAGTGGCCTGATGGGCCTACTGATCATAATGGGATTCATGGCCTTAAGGACCTAAGTGGCCTAATGGGTCTAACGGGCCTAAGTGGCCCAATGGGCCTAGTGGGACTAAAGGCCCAAATGGGCCTAATTGGCCTGATGGGCCTCATGGGTCTAAATTGCCTTGTGGGACGAATGACCATAATTTTCCTAATGGGCCTAAGTGGTCGAAGTGGGCCTGAAGGGCCTAATGGTCTGAATGGGCCTAAGTGGCCTAAGGGGCCCAATGGGCCTCATGGGCCTAAGGGGACTACTAGGTTGAGTGGTACGAATGGGATGAATGGGCCAAGTGGTCCCAATGGGCCTAAGTGGCCTAATGGGCCTAAGTGGCCTAAAGGGCCTACTGGGCCTAATGGGATTAATGGGCCTAATGGGTCATATGGGCCTAAGTGGCATGATGGGTCTAATGCGCCTCATGGGTCTCATGGGCACAAGTGGACTCATGGGCCTAATGGTCTGAATGGGCCTAAGTGACATAATGGGCCTGATGGGCCTGATGGGCCTAATGGGAAGAATGGGCAAAATGGGCCTCATGGGCCTAATGGGCCTCATGGTACTAATGGTCCTCATGGTCATAAGAGGCCTAATGGTCATAAGTGACCTAATGGGCCTAGTGGGTCGAATAGGCCTGATGGGCCTAATGGGGCTAATGGGATAGATGGACCAAATTGGCCTAAGTGGCCTAATTGGGAAAATCGACTGAATGTGCATAAAGGGCCCAAGTGGCCTAAGTGGATTAATGGGCCTAATGGGACTAGTGGGACTAATTGGTTTAATGGGACTAACGGGCCTAAGTTTCCTAATGTGCCTACATTTCCTAATGGTCCCAATGGGCCTAGGTGGCATAATCGAGCTAATTGACTGAATGGGCCTAATAGGCCTAAGTGGCCTAATTGGCTTAATGGGCTTAATGGGACTAATGGGTTTAATGGGTATAATGGGCCTTAGTGGCCTAATGGACCTAATGTGACTAAGTGTCCTAATGGGCCTAATGGGACTAAGTGTCCTAATTCCCCTAATTGACGGAATAAGCCTAATGGGCCTAATTGATCTAAGTGGCCTACTGGGATTAATGGGCCTAAGTGGCTTAATGGGCCGAATGGGCCTAATCGGCCTAAGTGGCCTAAGTGGCTAAATCGGCCTAATCATCCGAATGGGACTAATGGGCCTATTGGGCCAAAGTGGTTTAATGGGACTAATGGACCTAATGGGTCTAAGTGGCATAATCTGCCTAATCGGCCGAATGGGCCTAAGTGGCCTAATGGGCCTAAAGGGTCTAATGGGCCTAAGTGGCCTAATTAGGCTAATAGACCGAATGGGATAAAGTGGAAAAATTGGACTAATCGATCGAATGGTCCTAACAGACCTAAGTGGCCTAATGGGCCTAATGGGAAGAATGGGTCTAAGTGGCCAAAGTGGCCTAATCGGCCTAATCGACCGAATGGGCCTAATGAGCCTAAGTGGCATAATGGGCCTAATGGGTCTAAGTTTACTTAGTGGCATAATCAACCTAATCCATGGAATGGGCCTAATGGGTCTAAGTTTACTTAGTGGCATAATCAACCTAATCCATGGAATGGGCCTAATGGGCCTTATGGGCCTAAGTAGCCGATTAGGACTAATGGGCCTTAGTGGCCGAATGTGCATAATGGGCCAAATTGGCCTAATAGTGTTAATGGACCTAATGGGCCTAAGTTGACAAATGGTATAAGTTTCATAATGTCCCTAATGATCCTAATTGGTGTTAGTGGCCTAATGGGCCTAATGGGATGAAGTGTCCTAATGGGCCTAAGTGGTCGAATGGGCCTAGTGGGCCTAAGTGGCGGAATGATCGCAATGGTCCTAATGTGCCTAATTGGCCTAATGGGAAAAATGGGTGTAAGTGGCCTAATTGGCCTAGGTGGACTAAGGGGCCCAGTTTTCCCAAGAGGACTAATGGGCCTAAGTGGCCTAATGGGCCTAGTGGGACTAAGTGGCTGAGTGGGCCTATTGGGCCTAATTGGTCTAATGGGCTCAATGGGTCTAATGGGTGTAAGGGGCCTAATGGGTCTAAGTGGCTTAAAGGGCCTAGTGGGCCTAATGGGATTAATATACCTAATGGGCCTAATGGGCCCAATTGGCTTGATGGGTCTAATGGGACTCATGGTCCTCATGGGCCTAAGTGGCCTCATGGGCCCAATGTGCCTAATGGGCCAAATGGGCCTCATGGGTGGAATGAGCCTCATGGGCCTAATGGGCCTAATGGCCCTAATGGTTATAAGTGGCCTAATGGGCCTAAGCTCCCTAGTGGTCCTAGTGGGCCTAATGGGCCTAATGGGTCTAATGGGGCCAATAGACCTAATTGGCCTAAGTGGCCAAATTTGGCTAATCGACCGAATGGGCCTAATGGGCCTATGTGGGCCAAGTGAATTAATAGGCCAAGTGGGACTAATGGATTTAATGGCCCAAATGGGCCAAGTTGACCTAATGGGCTAATGTGGCCTAATCGAGTTAATCGACCGAATGGGCCTAATGGGCCTACTTGGACAAAGTGGATTAACGGGCCTAATGATCTTAATGGGACTAATGGGTTCAATGGTCTTAATTGTCATAATGGGCCTAATTGGACTAAGTGAAAAAATGGGCCTAATGGGCCTAATGGGAGTAATGGGTTTAACAGGCCTAAGTGGGGTAATGGGCCTAATGGGATAATGGGCCTAAGGGCCCTAATGGTCCAAGGTGGCTTAATCCCCCTAATCGACTGAATGGGCCTGATGGACCTAATGGGCCTAAGTGGACTAATGGAGCTAATGAGACTAATGGGCCTAATCGGCTTAAGTGGCCTAATTGGCCTAATCGGCCTAATCGAATGATGAGACAAATGGGCCTAATGGGACTAATGGGAAGAATGCCAAAGTGGCCTAATTGGCCAAAGGGGGATAATGGGCCGAAGTGGTCTAAGTGGTCTAATCAGCCTAATCGGCTGAATGAGACTAATGGGACTAATGGGCCTAAGTTTCTTAATAAGTCTAATGGGCCTAAGTGGCCTAATAGACCTAATGGGACTATGTGGCCTAATTAGCCTAATCAACCGAATGGGCCCAGTGGGTGTAATGGGCCTAAGTTTCCTAATAGGCCTAATGGGTCTAAGTGGCCTAATATGCCTAATCGACCAAATGGGTCAAATGGGCCTAAGTGGTCTAATGGGACTAAATGGCCTAAGTGGCCTAATCGGGCGAATTGACCGAATGGGTCTAGGCGGCTGAATCGGCCTAATCAATCAAATGGTTCTAATGTGCCTAAGAGACCTAATGGGTCTAATGGGCCTAATGGTCCTAATTGGTCTAAGTTTCCTAATCATCCTAATCGACCGAATGGTCCTAATGGGCCTAAGTGGCCTGATGGCCCTAATGGTACTAATGGATATAAGTGGCCTAAGTGGCCTAATTGGCCTAATCGATCTAATGGAACTAATGGGACTTATAGGCCTAAGTGTCCAATCAGGACTGATGGGCCTAAGTGGCCGAATGGGTCTAATGAGCCAAATTGTCCTAATGGGGTTAATGGACCTAATGGGACTAAGTGGACGAATGGGATTAAGTGGTATAATGGTCCTAATGAGCGTAGGTGGCCTAATGGGCCTAATGGGATGAAGTTCCCTAATGGGTCTAAGTGGCCTAATGGGCCTAGTGGGCCTAAGTGGATGAATGGGCATAATGGGCCTAATGCACCTAATTGGCCTAATGGTTTTAATGGGCGTAAGTGTCATAATGGGTTTAAGTGTCCTAATTGGCATAGTGGGTCGAAGTGGCTTAATGTGCCTAAGTGGCCTAATGTGCCTAAGTAGCCTAATGGGTCTAGTGTGACTAAGTGACCAAATGGTCATAATGGGCCTAATGCGTCTAATTTTCCTAATGGGCCTAATGGGACTATTGGGCGTAAGTGGCCTAATGGGACTAAGTTGACTAATGGGCCTAGTGGGCCTAAGTGGTTGAATGGGCCTAATGAGCCAAATGCGCCAAATGGTCTGAATGGGCCTAATGGGCTGAATAGGATAATGGGCCTAATGGTCCTAATGGTCCCAATGGGCCTAAGTGGCCATATGGGCCTAATGGGAAGAATGGGCCTAATGAGCCTAATGGTCCTAATGGGACCAATGGGCCTAATGGGCCTAAGTGGTCGAATAGGCTTAACGGGCAGAATGGGCCTAAGGGGCCCAATGGGCCTAAGTGGCCTTATGGGCCTAATGGGACTAATGGGACTAATGGGACTAATGAGACTAATGGGACTAATGGGCCTAAGTGGCTAAATGGGAAAATGGGCATATGTGGCATAATCGGTTTAATAGGCCTAAGGGGCCTTAGGGGCCTAATCGGCCTAATCACATAGTGTGTGGGTTTTATATGAGACTAATTCCTATGCATAAAAAATGAATTATGAATCATTTTCCTAAATTATCAAGATAATCTAAGTGTGTTTTCTTTATTTTTAGTGAGTGACACTTTTTGAACTAAAATGTCAATTTTAAATTGATAACGAACGCTTTGAGTCATAGTGAGCATATCATGTATTGGATTGAGGTGAGGATGATTAATACACATAAAAAATGACTTATTAATCATTTTCATAAATTATAAAAATAATAAAAATGTGTTTCTTGGTTTTGAGTATTTCAGTTGTTCTTTCTAGTAAAATTAATGTCAATTTCAAATAAAAAGATGCACTTGGAATTATATCGGTCACACCGTGTGTCGGATTGAGGTGAGGATAATTCCTAAATATCCCAAATGACTTATGTATCATTTTACTAAATTATTAAAACAATACAAATGTGTTTCATCATTTTTTGAGTATGCCACTTGTTTTTTTACTAAAATGTCATTTTGAACTGGAAACACACACTTTGTGTCATACCGGTAACATTGTCTGTGGGTTTGATATGATACAAATTCTTACAAATCATAAATAAATTATGAATAATTTTCCTAAATTATCAAGGCAATATGATCATGTTTTCTTGGTTTTAAGGGAATGACACATTTTTGTACTATTTGGATAGACGTATTATGAAAATGTACCTTATGTATATATTCAGAACTGACACTCCCAACCATTCATACTTGAGAATCTCATTTATAGTCTCAAGTCCAATTATGTATATCATGAAAGTTCCATATATTTATTTTTTATATGGAATGTAAGTCATTTTTTCATATTTAAATGTGGTCTCTACATGAAGTTGTAATGAAAATAAATATTTCTCTAGAACTGGAGGGGAGAAGGTGCTTCCGAAATGTCATTTTGATTTCTTGGTAAATTCACTAGATTTTCTTCATCTGACCTTCTATTTCCCCCATCACTTTATCATTATATAATATAAACTATCACAGGTTTTTCATATGTAAAAATTTGTTAAATACATACCCCATGTATCTTTATAAGATTATATGGGCATGCTATGAAAGTTCTAATAGCATCATTGACTGTTGTAATATATGGATCATCAAGTGGAATAGGAAACTCATAAGTCTGATCATGAGCTACCTCAATCCCTACTCTCATGTGATATTTTTGTGAGGACTTTATGGTGTATCTTTTCTTCTAGGATATTATACACCTTACCCCTCAAAACAAGGCGGTGCATGGGTTTTGACAGATACAAATCACATATAACTCTACCCTACATAATTTTAGTAATATAAAGTTATTGGAAGTTGTTTGATTCACATTTATGAGAAAGTGTAATGAAAAAAATTATTACCTCGGGTAAGGTATGCGGTTGGGGGAATTCCTAGTCTTAGAGCTAGTAGGGTCATTTGGTTCATGTGCAGATCTTTGTTCCACTGTCATTTCCCGTTGATGCTTTTTTATACATTGGTGTGCCAAATCAGATTGGAAAATAATATCTTATAATGAGTCTATTTGTGTCTACAATCATCTCACCATATTATATGTATCTTCATATGGTTTTATCTTCTTGAAATATGTTCAAGGAGACACTCTAAAACCTAATCCTCTAATGTGACCATATTTTTCTGTCCGCGTCAAATCTACTGAAAGTAGTTTTTCTTTTGGTACGTTCACTGCTGATTCTTATGTCTAAACTTTATAAAAAAATATGAACATACATATATATATTTTTATGTAATACTATTATAAATCATAACAAATTACTATTATTTCATACTCACACATGTTTCCCATACTACTTTTGTGTTTTCATCAACTAGTTTACCCTCCTTATTTATGTGAGACTCCTTCCATAGCACGTGTCATTGGATGGAAGTGGCTTCAGATTTTGATTCATCAATCTGAATATAAACAAAGGAACATATGTTGTTTCATATCACATAAAACTGTTATTGTTGATTTAAAATACATACCAATTTCTCCTCTAGTGAAGCATACACCATCCTTTCTTTGCGATAGGGGTACATTGGTTTTGATATATGTTCTTTATTTTCAGGAATCTTTTGTTATTTCATAAGTTAAAATTTTTTAATCAAATTGGATAAAATAAATTATTTAAAATAATATATTACCGACTCCAATGCACCTAAAAATATTTCTCAGTGTGAATATTGATGAAGGCATTCCCTATTTCCTAATTTATAATGTGTTCATAACTAATTTTTGGGTGGGACTTTACTTTTACCTTAGCATCCCTAAGATGTAACTTTGTAAGAAGAGTCCAAAATCCTCTATGGGATTTTATATAATTCATTAAGAAAAATTTCTTCTGTAAATATTCTAAAATAAATGAACTCTACAAGGAATAATCAAAAATAAATCAGCATTTCATTATATAATTTTTCGGTAAAATAGAGAAAGTATATCGTAACATTAATGTTATATATTTACAAAGGGTTTCCTTCTTTATAGGTCATATGTGGTGCCATGAATCAATATCAATCATCACATTCATCCTCATTATGACCCCAAAATAACTAATGAATATTGACTTATTGGGATTAATAAGTTGGTCGTGTTGATTCCAACCAACCAAAATTTTTATTCTGATTTCTTACCTTGATAATTTTATTCAACAATGTGATTCTGAATTGTTGTTGTTTTTTTTCATCAACATGTTGTTGATCCCATAATAATTATATATTTTTATAATCAATAGTTTTTTCTTTCTTAGTATTGCTAACATCATCATGTTCAGAAGACATTGTCTTCATGAGTAGTCAAACATTTAATTTTTCTTGAATAATAACAATGTAAACACAAACAAAGGATTTGAGAAGGGTCATATGTATTCTCTATTAAAAACTTTATAAACCCTTTAACTCCATATCCATACTCTTTTTTCAAACGATTAGTGTGTATTCATTTTGATGGAAATGGATAATTGAATTTAAGAAAATAATTACTCCACTATGATAGGTATTATCCTCTAAATTCATCTAAAGGTGAAATTTATAGACAACTATCATCATCATAAGCTTCATCTCCCAAGAAGTTATTATTTCATTTTTTTATTTGAGACTCATCATCCATCTATTTTTTACACGCACTTATGTTTCTTGAACTACTCTTGAACTACTTTGAGCATTAGTCATCCCATAAGTTTATACCATTGTTGTTCACTGGAATTCAAATCATTTCACTAATAAGATGTCAAAATTTGAATCATAGGAGGAGAAAAAATTATTTATCTCCCTCTGGAAATAACCACATCACAGGTACCATGAGATTCAACCTCAAACACCTAGAATTCAAGACCACCCCTTAGGGATAAACATTACATGTACTTATTGAATCTAAATCATGAAATGGATATTTTAGCACCCCCTATTTGAGGTATATAACCCTTTATTTATGCCTTTTATGTATGGAAATTGGTTGGGTAATTTTTTGAAAAGTTTGAAATGTTTTTGTAAGGTTTTGGGGGATTTTATAAGGGATAATAATTTAATCACATTTAGCGAAAATCATGAAACACTTGCAGGAAACCATGTACAATGTGATAGGGGACAGGGATAAGGCACACAGTTAGTGCACGGTTTTCCAAATCATGTGACCTCTCCAGTCTATTCATGAAACATGGGATAGTGGGATTTTGCACGGTTGGTTCACAGTTTGTCTAACCACATAGACCAACCAATAAAGGAACCCTCTTGAGGCAGTAGCAGGCGTACGATTAGCGCACAGTTTTCCTAACCATGCATAGTTTAATAGTGGGTTTTAAAAAATAGACCTCATTCGTTATTAACCATAAACACCCCATTTGAGCCCCATTTCAACCCTCACTCATTATTTTCTTATATCCAAGGCTAGGGAACCTATCTCCATCATTTTTTAAGTATTTAGAAGGGTCTTCTTGGTGATTTGAAGCTATATATTCCTTGGTAAGTCTTATTTGTGGTAGTTTTCTTGATTTTTCTAAGATCTACTTGTCTCACTCTCACAGTTTCTTAGATATAATCCTGTTACAAATAGATCTAGGGTTTTTAATTCCAATCATGGTTATATTTGGACTTTTGATGTTATGGGAATGGATATAAGGTCTATTTTTGGATTTTTCACTCAGATTTAGTGAGTGTTTGTGTATTTGGTCATTTTTTCCAAAACCCTAAAGCCAGGTGTCACTCTTGACTCCTCTTGTAAGAACTAGATGAATTTGATTTAAAATTAATTTTTTTTCTTGAAATTGTTTTTGAAATTTATTTGAAAATCTTGTGTGAATCCTCTTTAGTGTTGTTTTATGGGTTTTGAGGGAAATGTGATGTTGTTGTGTAATATGCTTCATTGTTGGATTTTAAAATGATGATTTTAAAATCAGTTGCTTGGTTTGATTTATGGAAAGGGTTATGAGAATGGTTTTCAATAAAAAATTTGTCTTATTGAAATGACGTTCGACATAAATGGGTGAAATGGGTTTTGACATAATTGTTTGAAATGTTGTTTGTCTTAAAAGGTTGTTTTGGTTTGGAAATTGTGGGGTAGTATGGTTTTAGAAAATATATTAGTTGATATGATTTTGGTAAATATTTATTTTATGCTTGTTGGATTAAGTGGTTAATCATGGGTTGGATGGGATATATAGTGGACATGAAGTACCACCATCAAAGGGTTTTAATGTTGTCATTAAGTTCCACAATAAAAAGGGGGTGGTGTTTGGATGTGAAGTTACACCATCAATGGTAAAACCAACCTTGGGTGGTTGAGTTGGGTTGTGTGTGTGATGAGGTTTATGTATTGGGTCATGTGAAATGAAATGGTTTATAAAAATATGGAATGAGAAAAATGGTTAATGACTTACTGATTTCTTTCCTTGAAAATGTGTTTGTTTGGGTAAACTATTTTGGTAAGGATGTGTTTGGATTTTTGGAAATTATTGAATTGATTAATGGATTATATAAATTGTTTTATATAAATGTGCTAACTTTCTCTATCCTAGTGGTCTGAGTAGGGAATTCATTTGGGGAAAGCCTAATGATTTTCATTACTCACCCCCTACTTTGGCAATTTGGTGCTTTTGTAGATGTTGTATTCCGAGACATAGGTAAAGGTAAATTATCTCATTTATTTAGTGGATCATCGTGATACTTGGGTGTTCTTGTAGTGTTGGAGCATGGATCTTAGTGTGAAGTTATGGATATTTATCTAGGAGTCCTTGAGTTTTTTTATTTAGGTTTTCCACTTTGGTACTCTCATTCTGGTTAGTTTTTTTGGTTATGGTGGTTTGTTGATATTGTTGAATTGTATTACATTGTTATCAAGCATCATATAGTTCAAGAAACATAGAATATATGGTAGATAAGTCTCAAGTAACAAAATTCAATAATAACTGTTCAGGAGATGAAGTTGGTGAGGTTGATAGTTTTCTCCTTAAACCATTTTAAATTACCACATATTAATTTAAATTTTCAAATATCATCTCAAAATGATAAAATGTCCCTAACACTACCATGATAACATTTAATCATCCCCACTGAGGTTCACTAACTCTAATCTATGTTTCTAGTCCTTTTACCTCACTTGTATCTCAAATATAAGATCTCTATATCCGCTGAGGTTCATATATAGGGTGTGATTTTAAAAATAGACAAGTTAATACTAAGATGGCCCCTAAAATATAAAACACAACATATATTTGATTATATGTTCAAATTAGTAACACTAAAAATACACATGTAATTAAATTCATTGTGTACTAAAAAGGACACCATGATAATCAAATGTATCGACTTCATTTATTATCAATGAATTATACTAATCATACCATAAGTTTATACCAATGTTGTTCCCTGGAATTCAAATAATTTCACTAATAAGAGGTTTACATTTGAATCATAGGAGGAGAAAAATTTATTTATCTCCATATAGAAATAACCACATCACAGGTACCATTAGATTCAACCCCAAACACCAAGTATCTAAGACCATCCCTCCGGGATAACCATCACGAGTACTTATTGCATATAAATCATGAAATAGATATTTTAGCACCCCCAGTTTGAGATATTTAACCCTTTATTTATGACTTTTATGTATGGAAATTGTTTGGGTAATTTTTTGAAGAGTTTGAAAGGTTTTTAGAAGGTTTTAGGGGATTTTATAAGGGTGAAAATTTTAAGCAAAATTAGTAAAAACCATGAAACACTTGCAGGAAACCATGCACCATATGACATCGGCCAGGGAGAAGGAGCACAGTTGGTGTAAAGATTTAAAAATTGTGTGACCTCCCCAGTCTAGTTGTATAACATGGGACAATGGGATTCTGCATGGTTAGTGCACAGTTTGTGTAACCATGTGGGCCAACCAAGAAATGAACCCTCTTGAGGAAATAGTAGGTGCATGGTAAATGCGTGGTTTTCCTAGCCCTTTTTTGTTTAAAAGTGGGTTTTAAAAGACAGACCTCGTGCTTTCTTAACCCTAAACACTCCATTTGAGCTCCATTTCAACCCTAGCTCATTATTTACTTCTCTCCAAGGATATAGAACCTATCCCCATCATTTTTTAATCATTTCAAAGGGTTTTCTTGGTGGTTTGAAGGTAGATATTCCTTGGTAAGTGTCCTAATGGGACAAAGTGGATGAATTTTCCTAATGGACCAAATAGGCATAATGGGCCTAATTGGATGAAGTGGCCAAATGGTCAAAATGGTCCTAAGTGGCCCAATGGGACTAAGTGGCCTAATGGGACTAATAGGACTAATGGGTCAAAGTGGGTATGATTGCACTTTTCGATTGCACTGGGTAAGATTCCTTTTCAATTAGCATCATATCTTTCTTCTCTGCCACCTAGATACAATAAATCTGGATACAATTTGGAATAACTCTTTTCCCATTTCTTCCATAAAGCTTTCATGATAAGTTCTCCAATCAAATTTTTATTTATGAAATACAAATCAACAAAGCATAGTCACATTTAATTTTATCATAGTCAGCATACTTTGATACTTCATCAAAACAAACACTTCTTTAATACCAGATCCAGTGTGAATATGATGACCATTTACTTCCAACAAGATGAATTCTCCATGTGACCTATTCTCTCTTTCTAGATAACTATCAATTCCTTATTATGATATTTTCACATACCAGACCCAAGACAAGTCTGATTAGTGCCTTTTCTTTCAAAAATCTTTTCCTCATTATAATGGACAGAGTGAGTCTGATTCTTTTGAAAAAAATGTCCAGTATGATTTCCATCAAATACAAAGTGAGGTGATTTTATTTCTTTAAAATATTTCATTGACAACAAAAGACAACACCTGAAAACAAACACCTTCCTCATCAGCAAGGTCCCAACAATCCCCCCTTTGGATTTTTTTGCCAACCAAGTTTCATAAATCAATGAACTTAGGCCCTTTGGCCCATTTGGCCCATTTCCCACTAAGTCCCATTAGGGAACCTAGTCCTATTAGTACCATTAGGACACATACACCCATTAGTTCACTTAGGCCCATTAGTCCCATTATCCCATTTAGCCCATTTGGCCACTTAAGCCTATTAGGCCCCTGACGCCCATTAGGCCACATCGACCCATTAGGCCCATTAGGCCACTTAGGAACTTAAGGCCCATTAGGCCACATCATCTCATTAGTAAAATTAGGCTACTTTGACCCATTGGACCCATTAGGCCCATTAGACCCATTAGGCCCATTCAGCCCATTGATCCCATTAGGCAACTTAGGCCACTTAGGCCCATTAGACCACGTAGTCCCCTTAGAACCATCAAGCCCATTTGGTAACTTAGGTCACTTAGTTCCATTAGGACACTTAGTCCCAGTCGACCCATTAGGCCACTTAGGCCCATTCGACCCATTAGGCCCATTAGGCCCATTAAACCCATTAGGCCGATTAGGCTACTTTGGCCCATTAGACCAATTAGGACCATTAGGCCCATTAGGAAACTTAGGACAATTAAGGCCATTGAGCCACTTAGACCCATTGTACCCATTAGGCCTATTAGGAAACTTAGGAAATATAGGCCCATTAGGCCACTTAGACCTATTAGACCCATTATGCCCATTAGTCCCATTACCTATTAGGCACGTTAGGCCACTTATGCCCATTTGGCCCATTTGGCCACTTCATCCCATTAGGCCCATTAGGACACTTAATCCCATTAAGCCCATTAGGCCACTTCGACCCATTAGGTAACTTAGGACACTTAGGTCCATTGGATCCATTAGGCCCATTGGGCCTATTAGGTCCATTCATCCCATTAGGTGCATTAGGTAACTTTGGTCACTTAGTCATTTTGGACCCATTAGGCCCATTGGACCCATTTGGACCATTGGGAACATTAGACAACTTAGGCCACTTAGGCCCATTGGACCCATAAGGCCCATTAGGAAACTTATGCCACTTTGGCCCATTAGGCCACTTAGGCCTATTCGGCCCATTCATCCCAGTAGTCCACTTAGTCCCATTCCACCCATTTAGCCCATTAGGCACCTTAGACCCATTAGGTCGATTAGGCCACTTAGGCCCATTAGACCCATTAGGTCCATTAGGCCTATTAGGAAACTTAGGTAAATTAGGCCCATTCGACCACTTACACCCATTTGACCCATTAGGCAACTTAGGCCACTAAGGCCCATTAGTCCACTTAGACCCGTTGGACCCATTAATCCCATTGGACCCATTAGGAAACTTAGGCCACTTAGGGTCATTAGGACACTTAGACCCATTAGACCCATTAGGCCCATTAGAAAACTTAGGCCACTTACACCCATTGGAACCATTAAGCCCATTATGCTCATTAGGCAACTTGGTCCACTTTGACCCATTAGGCCACTTAGGCCCATTAGACCCATCGGGCTGAATTATCCATAATGGGCCAATTATGCCCATTAGGCCCATCGGACCCACTAGACCACTTAATCCCAATATGCCCATTATTCCACTTAGGCACATTATGCTACTTAGGCCCATTATACCCCTTAGACCCATTAGGTCCATTTTTCCCCTCAAGCCCATTTGGCCAAATAGGCCATTAGGCCCACTAGGCCAAATTGGCCATAGTGGGCCCCTTCATCCCATTAGGTCACTTAGGCCCAACAGGTCCAATCATCCCATTCGGCCTATTAGGTCACTTAGGCCACTTAGGCCCATTATGACACTTAGGACCATTAGGCCCCTTAGACCCATTAGACCCATTGGGCCGATTGGGCCCCTTAAGACCATTAGGAAAATTAGGCCATTGGGCCCATTAGGCCCACTAGGTCACTTAGGCCCAATAAGCCCAATAGTCCCATTAGAACTATTAGGTCACTTAGACCACTTAGGCCCATTAGGCCCCTTAGGCCCATTAGGCCCCATAGACCCATTAGTCTCATTGGTCCCCTTAGGCCCATTGGGCCCATTAGGCTCATTAGGTGCATTAGGCCACTTAGGCCTATTCGTCCACTTTGGCCCATTATTCCCCTTAGACCCATTAGGCCCATTAGGCACAATAGGTACATTAGGGAAATTTGGCCATTAGGCCCATTAGGCTCAATTGACAATAATGGGCCCATTAGGCCACTTAGGCCCATTAGGACCATTAGGCTATTAGACCTATTAGGCTGAATTGGTCATAATGGACCTATTAGTCCACTTAGGCCCAATAGTCTCATTAATCTCATTAGGCCCATTAGGCCCATCAGCCCACTTAGGTCTAACTGTTTGATGCAAACCATGCGGAAGGCACGGAGTCGATTGCTCGGGTGGAGGAATTGGATTTGCAAGGCCCAATGACACGAGGAAGATTAAAGAGGTTGAATGCTTCAATGGGCGCTCATCTTGCTTCATTAAAGGCCCAATGGGTATTACCTTGCATGGATGGAGCAAATGGGCCTATAATATCACTTATTCAAGCCCAAAATTGATGATTAAAACTTGGCCCACATGGTTGCACGAATTTGGAGGCCTTGCCCACATGGAGGATTCTAGAAATGGCATCTTTGGACACCAAAGTCAAATCCGGTGGGCTATGCACTCAAAGTCAAATCCGGTGGGCTATGTTGGAAAGTTGTGTGCTTCTTTTCCAAAAGTCTTTGTTGGCTTTTATCTTTTTGACTTTTAAGGGGACAAGGTAGGTTTAGACTTTATGACTTTAGGGTATTAGACCCTTGACCATTGTATCACCCCCTTGGCTATAAATAGCCACCCCATGGCATTGTATTGGCATTCAAGACTTAATTTGAGAGCTTATGCTTTGTTTCTCTCCGTTGTGTGAGGATTATCCCGGGTTTTCCCCCTTGCTCTTGTGTATTCTTGCCTTGTCAATCTACAAGTTAGATTGGTGATCCAAGATCACAAAGCCCCCAATTCCGTGCCTCAACCCAAGTGCGTTGTTGTGTGGATTGGCCATCACACCCCTCCCTTGAGTGTGTTGTCTAAGTAGTAGGTCACGCTCCATATAGCGTTGGTTGACTACTTGCTTCCACTATCCATACCCTTCACTCGTCACTTAGCCCCAAACCGCATCCATCATCCGCCGCCCTACGCCGTGAAGATCGGGCCACCCTGTGCGTCTCGCATCAGTTGGTATCAGAGCTCCGGTTGACACGGTAGGCGTCTATCCCTTTATTTACTTTAATTCTATCCATTACCCTCCTTATCTTTCCATATTATTCACCCATTCAACAAAAAAAAATCCATTTTTCTTGAAAGCCTCCCGAATTGTCCTAGTTTGTGCAAGCTTGGATTATTATAAATTGAGCCAAATTTTCATTCATCTCTCTATATGTGATTTGTATCCGGCAAAAAAAAAATTCTCTCAACTCATCATTTTGTGCTTTTCAAAATTAAGCACATCCTTTATTTGAGAGATTTCGAAAAAAAAATGTCTTACTCTCCGTTCAATCATCTTGTGCTTTAAAACTCCAAGCACAACACTTTTTGGGGAGAATTGACAAAAACAAAAGCAAAAAAAAAAAAGAGCGGATACAATTAATCCGTTGTGCTTTACCTTATTAGCACTTTCTATTTCCATATATAACGTTTTCCATCATTTTACTTCATCCCCATTTTGTATTTGGCTCATATTGTTATCTTATCTTGCACAATCGGGCAAAACCCACAATCCACCTATCTACCCTTCTTTCCACCCTCTTTTTGACCCTTTACCATTGTTAAACCCCTTACCACTCAAGTGGGTTGTGTTAAACCATCCCCCGACACAATCTTGATTGAGGAGGAATTGGTGGCACTTGATCGCCCTAAACAAGGTATTATATTTCAGAAGAGCTTGGGATTCAAATTGAGTTTTGAGAGTGGAGAGAAATAAGAAAAAAAAATATCTTGTGTGTGTGAGTGTGTGCATCTTGTTGTGTGCGTGTGTGTGTACATCTTGTGCGTGTGAGTGTGTATATATTGCGTGCGTGAGTGTGTATATTTGTGTGTGTGAGTGTGTACATCTTGTGTGAGTGTGTACATCTCGCGTGTGTGAGTGAGTGTGTATCATTGTGTGTGTTCCCCCCCCCCCCCGGTGTGTGTTTGTGTTTGTGTAACTTATCATGGCAGAAGATCGTGGGAAGAAAATTGCTCATGTTAGCGATGAAGGAAGTCGAAGTAGATCTCCCGCACCTGAAGCTACGCAATTCCAAATGCAAGCTTCGGTGAGCCACTTCGAGAAGCTTCTTGATCGGAAGTTGGAGGTGTTACATGAGAGGATTGATGAATTGGAGAATAAACCAAGCCCAAGGATGTTCCATGATAACCCACGACGCGCTCCCGCACCACGTCGTCCCCACATCATGGAGGAGGAGATGGTGAACTTTGATGATGATCTTGATGAAGTCCCACAAAGGAGGAGGTTGTACCAACAACCGAGAGGAGCCCAAAGGAGACAACATGATTATGACCTACTTGGCGGGAACAAGGTGAAGGTCCCTTCTTTTCTTGGGAAAAGTGATCCGGAAGCATACTTGGAGTGGGAGATGCGGATCGAGCAGGTCTTTTCATGCCATGCATATTCCGAGGAGAAAAAGGTCAAACTTGCTTCCCTTGAATTTTCTGATTATGCTTTAATTTGGTGGGATCAAGTTCAAAAGGAGAGGGCTAGATATGGTGGACGTCCCATCAACACTTGGGAAGACATGAAGTTCACCATGCGGAAGCGGTTTGTTCCCACACATTACCATAGAGATCTCCACAACAAACTTCAACGCCTCATCCAAGGAAGTAAGAGTGTAGAAGACTACTACAAGGAGATGCAAATTGCCATGATTCGGGCAAACGTTGAGGAGGATCCGGAGGCAACCATGGCACGGTTTTTACATGGGCTCAATCGGGAGATTGCGGATCAAGTGGAGATGTACCACCATGTAGAGATACAAGATATGATCCACCAAGCCACCAAGATCGAGCAACAAATCAAAAGGAGGAGCAACATGAGGAAACCCACTACCCCTTTCACACCATGGAGAAATCCAAGGAAGGAGATTGGAGAACCATCAAAGGCAAAAGAGGTGGTTGATCGCAAAAGTGACAAGGTAATTCTTCCACCTAAGAAACCTACTTTTGAGGCTAACCAAACCAGGAATAGAGATATTCGGTGTTTTAAATGTCAAGGAAGGGGTCACATTGCTAGTGAATGCCCAAATCGTCGCACCATGATCATCAACAAGTATGGAGAATGGGAGACCGATGGAGAGAGCTCTGAAGAGGAGGAAGATGAATCTCCAGAAATTGAAAATGGAGAATTTGCGGAAGATGGTGAGATTCTTGTCACTAGAAGAGTTTTAAGTGCACAAATGACCATTGGAGAAAAGGAGCAGCGGGAGAACCTTTTCCATACACGATGCAAGATCAATGGGAAGGTATGTAGTGTTATTGTTGATGGTGGAAGTTGTAGCAATGTGGCGAGCACCGAGTTGGTGGAGAAGTTGGGACTCCCGACTTTAAGGCATCCAAATCCATACCGACTTCAGTGGTTGAATGATTGTGGGGAGCTGAAGGTCACCAAGCAAGTGAAGGTTTTGTTCACCATCGGTAAGTACAAAGATGAGGTATTGTGCGACATTGTTCCTATGAAGGCGTGCCACTTGTTATTGGGTCGACCATGGCAGTACGATCGGCGTGTTACTCATGATGGTTTCTTGAACCGTCACTCTTTTGTACTCCGAGGGGAACCTATAACCCTCAACCCCATGTCCCCCAAGCAAATTCTAGAAGATCACATTTTGAGAGAAATGAAAAAAAAGAGTGATGAGGAAAAAAAGAGAGAAAATGAAAAAGGAGAGAATGAGGGAAAAATAGAAAATGAGAGAGGCAAAGAAATGAAGAGCAAAGAAAAATCAAGAGGGGAAAAAGATTTGAGAGGAGAGAAAAGTGTGATGTTGGCAAAAAAGAGTGAGGTTAAGGAAGCTTTGATTTCTCGACAAAATCTCTTAGTACTTATGTATAAAGAGGTGATGTTGAACACTAACGACTTAACATCTTCTTTGCCACATGTTGTTGAGTCTTTGTTGCAGGAATTTGAAGATGTGTTTCCCGAAGAGGTGCCACCGGGTTTGCCACCCATTAGAGGTATTGAGCATCAAATTGACCTCATACCTGGAGCATCACTACCGAACCGCCCAGCATATCGCACCAACCCGGAGGAGACAAAAGAAATTCAAAGGCAAGTTCAAGAGTTGTTGAATGTGGGGTATGTGAGAGAGAGTCTTAGTCCTTGTGCGGTACCGGTGCTTCTAGTACCAAAGAAGGATGGAACATGGAGAATGTGCATTGACTGTAGAGCCATCAACAACATCACGGTCAGGTATCGTCATCCTATCCCTAGGTTAGATGATATGCTAGATGAATTAAATGGTTCAACTATTTTCTCAAAAATTGATTTAAGAAGTGGCTACCATCAAATTAGGATGAAAGAAGGAGATGAGTGGAAAACTGCATTTAAGACAAAACATGGACTTTATGAATGGTTAGTCATGCCCTTTGGTCTCACCAATGCACCTAGCACATTTATGAGGTTAATGAATCATGTCTTACGTGCATATATTGGAAAATTTGTGGTAGTTTACTTTGATGATATTCTGGTGTATAGTAGGACTTTGCATGAACATGTAGATCACTTGAGAAAAGTCCTAGAGGTGTTAAGGAAAGAAAACCTGTTTGGAAACATAAAAAAGTGTGAATTTTGTCTCGATAAGATTATTTTCCTTGGATTTGTTGTGAGTGGCAATGGAGTTGAAGTGGACACCGAGAAGATCAAAGCAATACAAGAATGGCCAACTCCAACCTCCGTTGGACAGGTAAGAAGTTTTCATGGGCTTGCTAGTTTTTACAGGAGATTTGTGAAAGACTTCAGCACACTAGCAGCACCATTGAATGAATTGACAAAGAAGAATGTTCCTTTCAAATGGGGGACAACTCAAGAAAAATCCTTCCATGCGCTAAAGGAGAGACTCACCCACGCCCCTCTACTTGCACTTCCAGACTTCGGTAAGACCTTTGAAATTGAATGTGATGCAAGCGGAATTGGCATAGGAGGAGTACTCATGCAAGAAGGTAAGCCTATTGCTTATTTTAGTGAGAAGTTAAATGGCCCAACTCTAAACTATGCTACATATGATAAAGAGTTGTATGCATTTTTTAGAGTACTCGAAACATGGCAACACTATCTTTGGCCTAAAGAATTCGTGATCCATTCTGATCACGAGGCTCTTAAATACCTTAGGAGCCAACATAAACTAAATAGGAGACATGCTAGATGGCTGGAATTCATTGAATCATTTCCATATGTCATCAAGCATAAAACGGGTAAAGAAAATACTGTGGCCGATGCACTTTCGCGTAGATATTCTCTTTTATCCTTGTTGGATTCAAAACTTCTTGGTTTTGAATACATTAAGGATTTATATGCCACTGATAGTGATTTTATAGAACCTTATGAACATTGTAAACCTGGAGTTAGTTGGGAAAAGTTCTATTTACATGATGGATTCTTATTTCGGATTGATAAGCTTTGCATTCCTAATTGCTCTATCCGTTTACTTTTACTAAAGGAGTCACATTCGGGTGGGTTAATGGGGCATTTTGGTGTTTCAAAAACTCTAAGTGTTCTTAGTGAGCATTTTTATTGGCCTAGGATATCTAGAGATGTTGAGAAATTTGTGGGAAAGTGCATTGTTTGCCATAAAGCCAAATCAAAGCTGAACCCACATGGACTATATCTCCCTCTCCCAATTCCCAACACCCCTTGGGAGGACATATCAATGGACTTTATTGTGGGGTTACCACGGACCAAGAGGGGGAGAGATTCCATTTTTGTTGTGGTGGATCGGTTTTCAAAAATGGCACATTTTATTCCCTGTCACAAAACAGATGATGCCACTAACATTGCAACACTTTTCTTTCAGGAAGTAGTCAAGCATCATGGCATGCCAAGGACCATTGTGTCGGATCGAGACACAAAATTTCTTAGTTACTTTTGGAAGACCTTGTGGAGCAAACTCGGTACAAAGTTATTATTTTCCACTACTTGTCATCCACAAACCGATGGGCAAACGGAGGTGGTGAATCGCACACTATCATCCCTTCTGCGAACAATTGTCAAAAAGACTATCAAGAATTGGGAGGAGTGTCTACCACATGTGGAATTCGCATATAACAGGGCCAAGCATTCCACTACTCAATATTCCCCATTTGAAATAGTTTACGGCTTTAACCCCCTTGCGCCTATTGATCTGGTTCCTTTGCCTTTACAGGAAGCAGTTAATATGGATGCGAAAGGGCGTGCAGAATTCATCAAGAAAATCCATGAAAAGGCAAGGTTAAATATCGAGCGGATGACCCAAAAATATATGGATCGTGCAAACAAGGGTCGCAAGCAAATGTTGTTCGAGCCCGGTGACTTGGTTTGGATTCATATGCGGAAGGAAAGATTCCCTGAAAAGAGGAAATCAAAACTCATGCCACGAGGCGATGGACCATTCCGAGTGCTTGAAAAGATTAACAACAATGCTTACAAGATAGCTTTGCCATGTGAGTATGGTGTAAGTGCCACTTTCAATGTTTCTGATCTTTCTCCTTTTTTGGGTGTAGAGGATGAAGAGTCGAGGACGACTCCTTTTCAAGAGGGGGAGGATGATGCAAACCATGCGGAAGGCACGGAGTCGATTGCTCGGGTGGAGGAATTGGATTTGCAAGGCCCAATGACACGAGGAAGATTAAAGAGGTTGAATGCTTCAATGGGCGCTCATCTTGCTTCATTAAAGGCCCAATGGGTATTACCTTGCATGGATGGAGCAAATGGGCCTATAATATCACTTATTCAAGCCCAAAATTGATGATTAAAACTTGGCCCACATGGTTGCACGAATTTGGAGGCCTTGCCCACATGGAGGATTCTAGAAATGGCATCTTTGGACACCAAAGTCAAATCCGGTGGGCTATGCACTCAAAGTCAAATCCGATGGGCTATGTTGGAAAGTTGTGTGCTTCTTTTCCAAAAGTCTTTGTTGGCTTTTATCTTTTTGACTTTTAAGGGGACAAGGTAGGTTTAGACTTTATGACTTTAGGGTATTAGACCCTTGACCATTGTATCACCCCCTTGGCTATAAATAGCCACCCCATGGCATTGTATTGGCATTCAAGACTTAATTTGAGAGCTTATGCTTTGTTTCTCTCCGTTGTGTGAGGATTATCCCGGGTTTTCCCCCTTGCTCTTGTGTATTCTTGCCTTGTCAATCTACAAGTTAGATTGGTGATCCAAGATCACAAAGCCCCCAATTCCGTGCCTCAACCCAAGTGCGTTGTTGTGTGGATTGGCCATCACACCCCTCCCTTGAGTGTGTTGTCTAAGTAGTAGGTCACGCTCCATATAGCGTTGGTTGACTACTTGCTTCCACTATCCATACCCTTCACTCGTCACTTAGCCCCAAACCGCATCCATCATCCGCCGCCCTACGCCGTGAAGATCGGGCCACCCCGTGCGTCTCGCATCACTGTTCCACTCGACCCATTAAGCCCATTAGGCTGAATGGGGCTTAATGGGCCCATTAGGACATTTATGCCCAAAAGGCCCATTTGGACCATTAGGCCACTTGGGCCACTCATGACCATTGTTAAAATTTGGCCCAATGGACCCATTAGGTCCATTAATCACATTAGGCCCATTAAACCCATTAGGCCACTTAGGCCCAATTGGCCGATTAGGCCACTTAGGACCATTTGGATCATTAGGCCACTTAATCTCATTAGACCCATTTGGCCCATTTGGCCCATTTGGCCCATTTGGCCACTTAATTCCATTAGACCCATAAGGCCACTTAGGCCACTTAGGCCCATTCGATCCTTATGACCATTTGGCTATTTAGGTCAATTTAGGTCATTTAGGCCAATTTGGCTAATTAGGCTATTTCAACCATTTAGTCCAATTAGGTTGTTTTGGTAGTTTAGGCCAATTTAGTCCATTTAGGCCAATGAGTCCAATGAGACCAATTCAGGCTAATTAGGCCAATTTAGGCCCTTTAGGGCATTTAGGAAAATTAGAAGATTTAGTCCACTTATGCCAATTAATCCAATTATTCCAATTAGTCCCATTAGTCCAATTAGGCCAATTAGAAAGTTTAGTTCATTAAGGTCATTTAGGCCAATTTTGGTCATTTAGTATAATTTGTCCATTTAGGCCAATTTAGGTCATTTAGACTATTTAGTCCAATTTAGACCATTTTGGCCAATTTGTCCAATTATGACATTTAGGCCAATTTAGAAAATTTAGACCAATTATGTCAATTAGTTCGATTAGGCCATTTAAGCCGATTAGGCCAATTTTGACCATTTGGGCCAATTGGCCCAATTATGCAATTTAGGCAATTTATTCTAATTAGTATATTTGGGCTAATTTTCTCCATTTAGGCCATTTAGACCAATTTAGGCCATTTATGACTATTTGGCCAAATAGGGCAATTAGATAATTTAGGCAATTTAATCCAATTATGTCATTTAAGCCAATTTAGGCTATTTAGACCAATTATGCTAATTAGACCAATTTTTACCATTTAATCCATTTAGGAAAATTAGTCTATTTAGTCCAATTTAGCTTATTTATACCAATTAGTAAAATTAGGCCAATTAGAAAATCCAGGCCAATTAGACCAATCATGCCATTGAGGCCAATTTACGCCATTTAGACCAATTTAGGCCATTTAGGTCAATTTAGGCCACTTAGGCCAATTATACAAATTAGGTCATTTAGGCCATTTAGGCCAATTATATCAATTAGTCCATTTAGGTTATTTAGACCAATTAGACCGTTTAGACCATTTAGACCAATTTAGGCCATTTAGACCAATTAGGCCAACTTTGGCCATTTATTCTAATTTAGGCTAATTAGTCCAATTAGTCCAATTATGCCAATTATTCCATTTAGGCCATTTAGAACAATTATTCCAATTATTCCATTTAGGCCAATTAATCCATTTAGGCCAATTAGGCCAATTAGACCATTTAGGCCAATTTAGGACGTTTAGGCCAATTAATCAATTTAGTCATTTAGGTGATTTAGTCCATTTAGTACAATTATTCCATTTAGACCATTTAGTCCTTTTAGGCCAATTATACAATTTAGGTTATTTAGGCCAATTTAGGTCATTTAGGCCATTTAGGCTAATTTTGGTTATTTATGCTATTTAGGCTAATTTAGACCATTTAAGCCAATACAACCAATTTGTCCATTTGGGCCAATTTAGGCCATTTAGGCCAATTAGGACAATTATTACATTTAAGACGATTTTGAAAATTTAGTCCATTTAGTCCAATAAGGTCATTTAGGCCAATTATGCCATTTAGGACAATTAGACCAATTAGACAATTTAGGGAATTTAGGTCAATGAGGCCAATTAGGTTAATTTAGGTCATTTATGCCAACTAGACCATTTAGGCCATTTAGACCATTTAGGAAAATTTAGGCCATTTAGTCCAATTAGGAAAATTAATCAAATTAGTTAATTTATGCAATTTAATCCAATTATGACATTTAGGAAAATTTAGACCATTTGGACCAATTAGGCCAATTAGGCCAATTTTGGTCATTTAGGCCAATTTAGGCAATTTAGGACAATCTGACCATTTAGGAAATTTGGATAATATACTATTAAGGGACACACAATATATATAATTTCAGGTATGAGTACTCATAAGTAGATGGGTCTTCTTCTCATGAAGTTCGCACTTGGTAATCTCTAAGACAAAAGATTATGAGAACAAACTTGTTAGTAGGAATTCTGCATGTTTTGGTGTCATTGAATATTCTTATCTATGAGTTTTTGTGATGGTCCTTAGAGTTTAATATTATTATTAAATCATGTCACACCTTGCATACTTAGATGTATGTTGTAAACCATGACAATAATAGATCATCGGGAAGTTGGATACGTTGGGTGTGTCACGAGTGATATGTCATTAATGAATAAGCTGAGGAAAGATCTATCCCTTCAAGATTTATAGAATTTGATATTTCAACACTTTGATTGTAATAAAACCATCGCATTAAATTCCATGGCCAAGGTGTAACCGTGTGTTTATTTCAGATAGTCAAAGGAAGACATATTGAACATATAGCTTAGTGACATGGATTTTCAACCCTCTTGATGAGATATTGCGACAAAGAGATTATATTACACAGTGAGTGTTTGTGTGTGGTTTTTGATGTTGCGACATCAACTTCTTTTTCTTGGATGCATTTACCCATTTCTAGATAGTAATATTTGACTTTAGGCCAGTCTGCCTAATGTCAATGAGAAGGAATCCTAGAGGGTCACACACTAAGTGTTTCTATTTATCTTGATTAAATTCTATTTGAGATTAATTAATGGAATAAATATTATTCTCAAGTCTCATGAATCATTTTATTCAATTTATATTGATCGCATAAGTAAATAAATATTTATTCGCCGACATGTGAATAAAATATTTATATTATTTATTGAATATTTTAATAAATATTTATTCACTATATTGTAAATAAAATATTTATTCAGTTGTTCAATAAATGATATAGGAGTTTGAATGGACCAATACTGATTCCATTTACAAATATTAATTAACAATACCATTATATAAATTTTGTTATTGTGAAAGTTGGCATGTGCCACAAAATAATAATTATATAATTATTATTATGTGGTATGAGATTTATTGAGGGTAATTAATGTTATTTAATAGCCGGTATGAAATTAAATAATATTTTAACTTAAATATCAACCCTATAAATAGGTGGATTTTTCTATTGTGTAGAGAATCCAAAAATTTATAATAGAAAATTGTTGCGCACAATGAATTCTCTCTCAACTCCTCTCCCTCTCTCAAGAACCAGAAGTGCAAGAAATATTTCTTCAAGACCGAAGAAAGAGTGATTAGGAATAAACAAAATAAGACATTGGACTCACCGCATGATCCCCTGGAGATCGAGTGGTGTTTCTCAGAGATCATAGGAGCACATGTGGATCTCTGCTATAGGGATTTTATCTTAGGATCCTCACAGTGAAATGATAGTAACCTGAAAGGGTATTTTCAGATGATCAAAATTCACCAACGAATAAAGTCTCTAAGAACATGTATTTGTTTCTTTAAATATTAAATAAATTAAATTTAAAATTGACATGAAATATCCTCATGCTTGGTTTCAGGCAACGGTTTTTAAAATAAATTTTAATACATAATCAATCTTTTCACGCTTCTGTTATGCCTAAAACCACCACCACTGTTGCTGCTACTGCCGCAACCTTCGTCGCCCCCCCCCCCCACTCCACCGCCACTACCACTGCTACCGTCATGAGCTCAACCACCACCAGTACCCTCATTTAAATCACTATAGATATCATATAAGGAGCGCATTGATGTCATACATGAATCAAAAGTAATAGCAGTCTATAATGGAAGTGGTGGAATTATAACTGACATGTCTTTCAGGAAGTGTTCAGTGACCAATTTACTTCTTTAACACTTCCTTATATCTATTTTTTTGGAATCATCTGCTTCTACATGATCATTTTTCAGTTTGGGGTAATGATAGGTTTGAGAGGCACTCAATGAGGGCCAATACCTAGTGGGGATGATTTTTTTTTCATGTTGTGTAATTTGGTTATTCAGTCAGTTGGTGATTTTGATCATTTGTACATTTTTCTATTTGGATAATTGGCCAATTAGTCCATTTAGAAAAATTAGGCAAATTAGGAAAATTAGTCCAATTAGGTCATTTAGGACAATTAGACCATTTAGAAAAATTAGGTCATTTAGGACAAATAGGCCATTAGCCCAATTATGAAATTATGCCATAGGAAATTTAGGACTTTAACCCATTTAGGCCAATTAGTCCATTAGGCCATTTAGTCCATTAGTTCATTTAGTACGATTAGGATAATTAGACCATTTAGGTCAATTAGGACAATTAGGCTAATTATACCATTTAATCCAATTAGATCATTTAATCCATTTAGACCAATTAGGCCATTTAGACCAATTAGGTCATTTATTCCAATTAGGCCATTAGACTATTTAGACCAATTTGGCCATTATTCCATTATCCCATTAGTTCATTACACCGTTAGGCCAATTGTTCATTTGGCGATTTGACCATTTAAGCCAATTTAGGCCATTAGGCCAATTGGGATAATTAGGAAAATTAGACCATTTTATCCAATTGAACCGTCTAATTCATTTTGACCAATTAGACCATTTATAACCGTTTGGAAGTTTAGGACAAATTTAGGCCAATTAGGCCAATTAGGTCAATTAGGACAATTAGGACAATTAGACCATTTAATCCAATAATACCATTTAATCCATTTAGACTAATTATTCCATTTAGACCAATTAGTTCATTTATGCCAATTAGGACATTATGCCAATTATACCATTAGGCTATAGGCTATTAGGATATTTAGACCAATTAGGTCATTTAGGTCATTAGTCCATTAGCCCATTAGTTCAGTGGGCCCTTAGGATAACTGGTAATTTGGCCATTTGGTCATTTAGACCAATTTAGACCAATTTAGGCCAATTAGAACCCAAAAAATCCTAAAACCTAGAACCAAAACACTATATCTAATACACTAATAGCTAAGCGCTAATGATGCTGATTAGGCCAATTAGGACACTTAGGCCCATTAGGTCACTTAGGCTCATTCGCCCCATTCGTCCCAATAGGCCACTTAGGCTCATTCTGTCCATTCGGCCACTTAGGCCCATTAGGCCAATTTATACACATAGGCCATTAGGCTCATCAGGCCACTTAGGCCCATTAGGTCCATTAGGCCTCTTAGGACCATGAGGTCCATTCATTCCACTCGACCCATTAGGCCCATTCAAACCATTAGGACCATTACGATGGTTAGGCCGCTTAGACCTATTAGGCTCATTATGCTGATTTGTCCAATTATGGTCATTATGCCCATTAGACCCATTAGGCCACTTAGGCCCAATTAGACCATTAGGACAATTAGTTCACTTAATCCCATTAGGCTGATTAGGCCACTTAGTCTCATTGGTCCACTTAGGCCCATAAAGGCCCATGGGGCACATTAGGTCCATTAGGCCACTTAGGACCATTAGGCTCATTAGGTAAATTAGGCCCATTAGGACCATTAGTCCACTTAGGTCCATTTAGAACATTAGGTCCATTAGCGTGATTAGGCCACCTGGGCCCATTAGGCCAATTAGGTCACTTAGGCCCATTTGGTCACTAAGGAAAATTAGGCCCACTCGACCCATTAGGCACATTAATCCCACTAGGGAAATTAGCCCCATTATCACCATTAGGCCTATTAGTCCACTTAGTCCCATTCAAACACTTAGGCCCATTTCCCCAATTTGGTCCATTGAGACCATTTGTCCCATTTGGCCACTTTGTTCCATTGAGACCCACTTAGGCCCATTAAGCCCATTAGGACTGTTTAGCCCCTTAGGCCACTTAGGCCAGTTAGGCTCATTGGGCCACTTAGGCCCATTAGGTCACTTAGACCCATTGAGTCCATTAGGCCCATTAGGCCCCTTAGGTCACTTATTCCACTTTGTCCCATTAGGCCCATTATGCTACTTAAGCTCATTATGCCACTTAGGCCCATTAATCCCCTTAGGCCACTTAGGTTTCATAGTCCCATCAAGCCCATTAGGCCACTTTGGCCCATTATACCCATTAGCCATTGGGCCCATTAGGCCTCTTAGGCCCATTAGGCCACTAAGACCCATTAGGCCACTTAGGCCCATTATGCCACTTATGTCCATTGGGCCCATTGGTCACATTAGGCCACTTAGAACCACTCAACCACTTAGTCCCATTAGACCCATTAGGCCCTTTAGGCCACTTAAGCCGCTTATTCCCATTAGGCCGATTCGGCCCATTAGGCCCATTGGCAATAAGGCCCATTTGGCCCCTTAGGACCACTAATACCATTATGATACTTCGGCTAATTAGGCCACTTAGGCTAATTAGGCCCATTAGGACACTTAGGCCCATTAGGCCCAATAGTCATATTAGGCCACTTTGGCCTATTAGGCCCTCCAAATCATTTTTTAAAATTTTATTAAAGCAACTGTGAGGAAACAGTGTGATCCGTACACCATAATACATGAAACATATCCAAATTTCAAAAATAGTCCAAATATTTAAAATTTGAAATGAGTATCATCACCGTGAGAACCGTTGTTTCAGCGACAGATCTTGTGAATCACGCAGCCACTACACCAAAGATAACACATCGAAGAAGTTGTCACCATCATCATCACCACATTGTTGTCCACTCCGAACATCATTTTCGTAACCATTACCAGAGTCACCACATCGTTGTAGGGAACACCACCTTTGTCGTCGTTGACCATCATCGTCGGAGCCAAGAAGTAGAGCAAAACGAACCAGGATGCCCACTAATCACCACAGATGTCTCCATATCACTGCCATAGAACTCCAACATCACCGCCAAAAAACCATCAAAATAGAACATCACAACCATCTGAACCATTAAAGATGGTCAATTCGCCCTCCTAGAGATCTTATACCACTCGATCTGCACCTCCCAAAACCTCCATGATGACCCGTGCACCGTACTGACAGGGAAAGAAGCACAAAAGGATGAGTAGATGGAGGTCTAGGTAGGGGATAAAGCCAAAAATCACATCGGTCAAACAAAATAGAGAACCAAAAATAGAGAAACAAAATTGATCCGAAACAAAATCACCATACGAGACCTTAATCTGCATCCAAAAAATAGAGAAGGATCCAAACAGAGTAATGAACTTGAGCAGAGGACACTATCAGCGCTACTCCTGCACTATCCCAAGTACACCTAGATCCCGAATCAAGCTCGACCAAAGTGGAGTCCAAGGTTATGGGTAGGCCAACATTGTTAGAGGATAAAGAAGGCATCAGACACACTCACTAGTTCAGACCCAAGCCGTCTAAAGCACCCACACACACATACCCAGAATGGGGATCTGATGCATATGGATAGATCGAAAGAGGGGTTGTGAGAGACACAAGATGACCACACCAAAAAAATCCATTAGGCCACTTAGGGCCATTTTTCCCATTAAACCAATTAGATTAGGCCCATTAGGCAACTTAGGCCCATATGTCCCATTATACCCATTAGGCCAATTAGACCCATTAGGCCACTTTAGGCCCATTAGGCCCATTAGGTCCATTAGACCCATTATTTCACTTAGTACCTTTATGAAACTTTGGCCCATGAAACACATTATGCCAATTAGGCCACTTAGGCCCATTCAGCCGATTAGGCCACTTAGGCCCATTAGGCCAATTTGGCCCATTAAGCCCATTGGATTAGGTCCACTAGGCCACTAAGGCCCATATGGCCCATTAGCCCCATTAGGAAAATTATCCCAATTAGGCCCATTATGAACATTAGGCCCACTAAACCCATTAGGCCACTTAGGCCCATTAGGCCACTTAGGACCATTAGGCCACTTTGTCCCATTAGGTCACTTAGGTCCCTTATGCCCATTATGTCACTTAGTCCCATTAGGGGCATTAGGACCATTAGGCCACTAAGGCCCATTAGTCCACCTAGGCCCATTAGGGCCGTTAGTCCCATTAGGCCCATTAGGACCATTAGGCTGTTTAGGCCCCTTAGGCCACTTAGGCCCCTTACGCCCATTAGGCTACTTAGGACAATTAGTCCACTTAGGCCCATTCAGTACATTAATCCCATTATGCCACTCAAGACCATTCAACTCATTAGGCCCATTAGACCACTAAGGCCCATTAGACCCATTAGTCCCATCAGACCACTTAGGCCCCTTACGCCACTTAGTCCCCTTAGACCCATTAGGCCACTTATGCCCATTAGGCCAATTCTTCCACTTAGCCCCCTTAGGCCCCTTAGGCCACTTAGGACCATTAGGCCACGTAGGCCCATTAGGCCTATCAGGCCCAATAGGCCCATCTAGACCATTAGTCCCATTAGGACACTTAGGCCATTTGGGCCTATTCGGCCCATCAGGCCCATTAGAACACTTAGGCCCATTAGGCCACTAAGGCCCATTCGGCCTATAAGGCCCATTAGTCTACTTAGGTCCATTAGGCCCATTAGGCCCATAAGGCCCCTGAGGCCCATTAGGCCAATGAGGCAACTTAGGACCATTTGGTCCATTTGGACCATCATGCCACTTCATCCATTGAGGACCATTAAGCCCATTAGGCCACTTAGGCCCATTAGACCCATTTAGTCCCTTAGGCCCATTAGGCCACTTAGGCCCATTAGGCCCATTAGTCTAGTGAGGTCCATTCAGCCTATTAGGCCACTTAGCCCAATTAGCCCACTCAAGCCCATTAGGCCACTAAGGCCCATTAGTACCATTAGGCTACTAAGGCCCATTAGGCCCAATAGACCCATTAGGCCCATTAGGCCCATAATACCCATTAACCCATTAGGTCCATTAGGCCACTTAGGCCCATTAGGCCACTTCATCCCATTAGGATAATTCAGCCACTTTGGCCCATTAGGCTCATTCGGCCACTTAGGACAATTTGGCACATTAGGCCACTTAGGCCCATTAGGCCCACTAGGACACTTAGGCCACTTAGTCCCATTAGGCCACTTAGGCCCATTTGTACCATTAGGACACTTAGTCGCATTATTCCACTTAGGCACATTAGGCCCATTAGGCCACTTTCTCCCATTTGGACCATTTGGCCACTTCATCCCATTAGGCCCATTATTCCTATTCGCCCCATTAGGCCCATTCATTCACTTAGTTCCATTAGGCCAGTTAGGCCCATTTGGCCCATTAAGACACTTAGGGCCAATAGGCCCAGTAGGCCACTTAGGCCCATAAGTCCAATTTTCCCACTTTGGCCCATTAGGCCCATTAGGGCCATTATGCCCATTCATCCATTTTGTCCCATTAGGACCATTAGACCCATTAGGCCACTTAGACCCATTAGGTTCATTATGCCCATTTTTTCACTGTGGCCCATTAGGCTCATTATGCCCATTAGGCCCATTCATCCACTTTGACCCATTAGGACACTTAGGCCATTAGGCCCATTTGGCCACTTCGGGCCATTATGCCTATTATGCCCATTAGTCCCATTCATCCACTTTGTCCCACTAGGACACTTAGGCCCATTAGACCCATTAGGCCACTTAGGCCCATTATTCATAGTAGGCCCATTAGGCCCAGTAGGACCATTAGGCCCATTCGGACCATTAGGCCTAGTAGGACCATTAGGACCAGTAGGCCCACTTTGTCCCATTAGATTTATTAGGCACATTGGTCCAATTAGGCCCATTAGGCCCATTAGGCCACTTAGGCCCATTATGACCATTCGACAACTTAGTCCCATTAGGCCCATTCGTCCCATTAGGTCCATTAGTCCCCCCAACCCATTAGGCCCATTCAAACCATTCGACCCATTAGGCCCATTCATCCCATTAGTCCCATTTGGGCCATTAGGCCCATTAGGCCCATTGGCCTTAAGCCCATTAGGTTGATTTAGCACATTAGGCACATTCAACACATTATTCCCATTCAGCCATTAGGCCATTCGGTCCATTAGGCCCATTCAGGCCACTTAGACTCATTCGGCCACTTAGACCCATTAGGCCACTTTAGGCCCATCATGCCACTTAGTCCCATTATCCCAATTAGGCCCATTATGATACTTAAGCTCACTTGGCCCATTCATCTCGTTCGTCCCATCAGGAACATTAGGACACTTTGGTAATTTAGGCCCACTGGGCCACTAAGGCCCAATAGGCCCATTTAGAAATTTGGGCCTATTATGAAACTAAGGGACATTAGGACCATTTGGTTGATTAAGAAGATTAGGCCACTTAGGCCCATTAGGCCCATGAGTCCACTTAGACCCATTACGCCCATTAGGCCACTTAGGCCCATTCATCCCATTCAGCCCATTGGGCCAATTGGGCCACTTAGGCTCATTTGGATCATTTGGCCACTTGGAACCATTAAGCCCATTATGCCACTTCAACCCATTAGCACAATTAGGCACATTAGGCCACTTACACCAATTAGGCCCATTGGGCCACTTATGACCATTAGGCCACTTAGACCAATTAGTCCCATTATTCCACTTAGAACCATTTAGCCACTTAGGCCAGTTCGCCCCATTAGACCACTTAGGCCCATTCGGCCACTTAGGTCCATTAGGCCACTTGGACCATTAGGCCCTTTAGGAAGATTAGGCCACTAAGGCCCATTCAGCCCATTCGACCCATTAAGCCACTTAGCCCCACTAAGCCCATTATCCCACCTCGGCCAATTACGCCAATTTGGCCACTTCATCCCATTACGCCCAATAGGCCACCTAGGCCCATTGAACCCATTATTCCCATTGGGCCACTTAACCCATTAGGCTCATCCGTCCACTTAGGCTCATTAGCCCATTAGGCCCATTGGGCCTATTAGTACCATGAGGCCACTGAGTCCCATTAGGCCACTAAGGCCCATGATGACACTTAGGCCTATTATTCCCATCAAGACACTTAGGCTCATTCGACCCATTAGGCCACTTATGCCCATTAGGCCAATTAGGCCCATTGGGCCACTTATGCCCATTCAGCCCATTCGACCACTCAGGCCAATTCATCCCATTAGGCCACTTAGGACATTTCGGCCCATTAGCCTCATTGGGAAACTTAGGCCTATTAAGAAACTTAGGCCCATTAGGTTGATTAATCCACTTAGGCCCATTAGGCCACTTAGGCCCACCAGGCCCATTAAGCCCATTATGCTGATTAGGAAACTTAGGCCCATTAGGTGCACTAGGCACATTTGGTCCATTAGGCCCCTTAGGACCATTAATCCCATTAGGCCGATTAGGCAACTTAAGCCCATTAGGCCACTTAGGTCCATTAGGTGCATTAAGCCACTTAGGGTAATTAGGACCATTCATCCAATTAGGCCCATTAGGCCCATCAGTCCCCTAGACCCATTAAGACCAGTAAGCCCATTTGGCCACTTAGGCCCATTAGGCCACTTAGACCCACTAGGAAGATTAGGCGACTAAGGCCCATTAGGACACTTAGGCCCACTAGGCCCATTAATCCCATTTGGTTGATTATGGCACTTAGGCTCATTAGGCCACTTAGGCCAATTAGAACCATTAGGCCCATTAATCCCATTTGGAAGATTAGGAAACTTTGGCCCATTAGTCCACTTTAGACCATTATTCAACTTAGGCAATTAGGTCCATTAGGCCACCCAGAGCCATTTGGCCTATTCGGCCCATTGGGCCCATTATGCCCATTAGGACGATTAGGCAACTTGGGATCATTAGGCCACTTCGACCCATTAGGCACATCAGACCCATTAAGACACAGAGTCTAATTAGGCCTATTAGCCACATTTGGACCCTAGGCCTGTTAATCACATTAAGCTCATTAGGCCACCTAGGCCCATTAGGCTACCTAGGCCCATTATTCCCCTTAGGGCCATTAGGCCCCTTAGACCCATTACACCCATTACGGCCATTATACCCATTACTCCCATTAGGCCACTTATCCCATTAGGAGGCTTAGGCCCATTAGGCCATTTAGACCCATTAGTCACATTGGGCCACTTAGGCTAATTAGGCCAATTCCTACCATTAGGCCCATTAGGCCCCTAGGTTCGTTAATCCCCTTAAGCCCATTAGGCCACTTAGGCTCATTAGGCCACTTAGCCCCATTAGGCCGATTAGGATACTAAGTCCCATTAAGCCACTTGGTCCCACTAGGCCCACTAAGCCCATTAGGCCGATTAGGCCACTTATGCCCATTAGTCCAATTTGGCACATTAGGACCATTAGAACCATTAATCCCATTAGACCTATTAGGCAAATTTTTCTCATTAGGCCACTTTAGACCATTATTCCACTTACGCTAATTAGGCCCATTCATCCCATTAGGCCCATTAGGCCCATTCGGCCCATTAGACCACCTAGGCCCATTTGGCTCATTCGGCCCATTGGGCCCATTATACCCATTAGGTCGATTAGGAAACTTTGTCCCATTATGCCACTTCGACCCATTAGACCCATTAGGCCACTGAGGCCAATTAGGCCCATTAGACCCATTTGGACCCTATGCCCATTAATCCCATTAATCCCATTCAGCCACCTAGGCCCATTAAGCATCTTAGACCCATTAGGCACCTTATGCCCATTAGGCCCCTTAGGCCCATTAGGCCCCATACACCCTTTACACCCATTATGCCCATTACGCCCATTACACCACTTAGGCCCATTAGACTACTTAGGCCCATTAGGCCGCTGAGGCCAATTCAGCCCATTAGGCCCATTTTTTCCCTAGGCTCGTTAAGCCCATTAAGCCACCCTGGCCCATTAGGCCACTTAGACCCATTAGGCCCCTTAGGTCTATTAGGCCACTTAGGCCAATTAAGCCCATTGGGCCCATTAGGGCCATCAAGCCCATTAGGTCGATTAGGCCACTTAGGCCTATTAGTCCACTTAGGCCCATTAGGCTCATTAGGTCACTTAGTCCCATTAGGACCATTAGGCCCATTAGGCCAAATAATCCCATTTGGTACCTAATCTCGTTAACCCCATTAATCCCAATAGGCCCACTAGGAACCTTGGGCCCATTTGGACCATTATGCCACTTAGGCCCATTCATCGGATTAGTCCACTTAGGCCCATGAGGCCCATTTGGCCCCTTAGGTATATCCAGCCTATTCGGCCTATTCACCCACCTAGGCAAATTAGGCCCATTCGACCACCTGTGCCGATTTGGCCCATTAGTCCACTTAGGCCCAATTGTTTGATTAGGCGGATTATGCCACTAAGGTTCATTAGTCCCATTAGGCTCGTTGGCCACTTAGGCCCAGAGGCACATTAGGCCCATTCGGCCAATTAGGCCACTTAAACCCATTAGGCCAATTTGGCCACTTAGGATTATTAGCCCCACTAGGACCGTTAGGCCACTTCAGAACCTGAGGCCAATTAGGAACATCTGTCCACTTAGGTCTATTAGGCCCATGAGTCCACTTAGGACCATTAGGCCACTTGTCCCATTAGGCCCATTCTTCCACTTGGGTCTATTAGGCCCATTAGTCCAATTGTTCCCTTTCATCCACTTAGGCCCATTCGGCTCATTTGGCCCATTCGGCTCATTTGGCCCATTCGACACTTTATGTCCATTGGGCCTATTATACCAATTGGTCACATTAGTCCACTGAGGCCCATTCAGGCCATTATGCCAATGAGGTCCATTAGGCCACTTAGGCCCACTAGGCCACTTATGCCCATTATTCCCATTAGGCCACTTAGGCCACTTACGTCCATTTTCCCCATTATTCCCATCACCCCCTTTAAGACACTTAGGGCTATTAGGCCCATTAGGCCCATTCATCCCATTGGCCCACTTGTTCCCATTATGCCCATTGGGCCTACCAGACCCATTGGGCCCATTAGGAACAATCGATCATTGATGTCCATTGGGCCCATTAGGCCCTTTAGTCCCATTAGGCTCACTTATCCCATTAAGAAACATAGGCCCATTAGGCCACTTAGACTAATGAGGACCATTAGGCCCATCGGACACATTAGGTCACTTAGGCCCATTAGCCCAATTGGGCCACTGAGTCCCATTGGGCCAATTAGGACAATTAGGACCATGAGGTCAATTAGGCCACCGAGGTCCATGAGGCCCGTTAGTCCCATGAGGCCCATTAGGCCACCTAGGCCCATTAGGCCCATGAGGCCCATTGGGCCCATTGGGCCACTTAGGACAATTCAGACCATTATGCCACTTAGGCCTATTACACCCATCAGGGCCATTAGGCACAACGGTCCACTTAGGCCCATTAGGAAACTTCGGCCCATTTGGCCCATTAGGCCACTTAGGACCATTAGGCCACTTATGCCAGCCAATTAGGCCCATTAGGCCACTAAGGCCAATTAGTCCCATTAGTCCACTTAGGTCCATTGGCTCATTTATCCACTTGGGCCCATTAATCCCATTAGGCCACTTAGGCTACATAGGACGATTAGGCCCATTAGACCACTAAGGCCCATTAGGCCACTAAGAACCATTAGGACACTTAGGAAACTTAGTCCCACTAGACCCATTAGTCCATTAAAGCCCATTAGGACACTTTGACCCATTAGGCCACTAAGGACCATTAGGCCGATTAGGACACTGAGGTCCATTAGGCCCATTAGGCCACTTAGGCCCATTAAGCCCATTAGGCCCATTAGGCCACTTTGGACCATTAGGACACTTAATCCAATTAGTCCCATTAATCCACCTAGGCCACTTATTCTCATTATGTCCATTAGGCACATTTGTCCACTTCGGCCCATTCGGCCACCTAGGCCCATTAAGCCCATTAGACCACTTAGGCCCAATATGCCACTTTGGAGTATTAGGCCCATTAGGCCACTTAGGCCCACCAGGCCACTTAATCCCATTGGGCCACTTAGGCCCATTTTGATATGATACCGTATGGAGGTGTGGTGCTCGTTGGCGAAAATGTGGAAACGCAAGTGATGAAAGTGGGAGAAATGCAAATAAAATGAAGTGCGGAAGAACTAAAAGGGGAAGGGGGGGTGATCAATTAGGACCCCAAGGAGACTTGCCCCTTAAAACCCTAATTATAAAAAGCGCCACAAAGGTTGATCACTCCTTTGATAAGCCTTACTTGCATTCATCCAAGAACACAAGAAACACAAGCATAATAATGCTAGAAAATACTCAAATTCGTGATTAACCTCAAGGGGTACAAGGGGGTGGCTATTTATAGCCAAATGAGAGGGATACAAGTCAAAATACCTATCTCACAAAAGTCTAAAGGCTAAAAACGATTTTTGACTTTCTTTACACATGCCCATGGCTTTAGGGGACAAGATATCCACCAAGAAGACTTTTTAGCACCACCCCCAAAGACTTTGAAGATTCCCACCATGACTTTGTAGACAAGGGCCCCACCACTTTTGAATTTGAAGGTGCAAGTGGATTTAAATTCGTGGGATCAAATGGGTGGGCCATTTAGGTTCACTTTTGGGCTTTAATAAGTGTAATTAAAGGCCCATTTGATCCTCCCATGCATGCATGTTGGGCCTGCCCTTGTAATTTCAAAATGAGGCCATGTAAGGCCTCTTTCATCCTCCTCATCCTTCCTCTTGTCATTGGGCCTCCAATACCATGCAATGGGTCTTGTGCATTTATGCTCCATCCACCATTCATGTCAGGATCACTCTCGACTCCTCGCTGCATATGCACACCTTGATTCTCATCATCCCCTCCCTCTTCAAAAGGATTCGTCCTCGAATCTGCATATTCAAAGGGAGAGAGATCGGTAACATTAAAGGTGGCACTCACATTTCCATACCTGCTGGGCAAGTCAATCTTGTAGGCATTATCGTTGATTCTTTCTAAAACTTGGAAAGGTCCATCTCCTCGCGGTAGAAGTTTGGATTTTCTTTGCTCTGGAAACCTTTCCTTCCTCAAATGCACCCACACCCAATCTCCAGGTTCTAGTACAACCTTATGTCGACCCTTGTTTGCTTGCTTCGCATACTGTTCATTTCTTCTCTCAATGTTGGCTTTCACTTTGGCATGTAAATCCTGAACAAATTTTGCCTTCTCATCACCTGCAAGATCAACAACCTCATTAGTAGGCAACGATATAATATCTAACGGAGTCATTGGGTTAAAGCCATAGACAATCTCAAAAGGTGAGAAGTTAGTAGTGGAATGCACTACTCGGTTATATGCAAACTCTATGTGTGGCAAACATTTTTCCCAATTATTTAGATTTTTTTGAATTATTGCACGCAAGAGGGTAGAAAGAGTCCTATTCACCACTTCAGTTTGACCATCGGTTTGAGGATGTGCGACAGTTGAGAACAATAATTTAGTCCCCAATTTATTCCACAAAGTCCTCCAAAAGTGGCTAAGGAATTTCACATCCCTATCACTTACAATGGTTTTGGGCAGTCCATGTAATCTCACAATTTCTTTGAAAAACAAATCAGCTATATGAATAGCATCATTAGTTTTTGAACATGCAATGAAATGAGCCATTTTGCTAAATCGATCCACAACAACAAAAATGCTATCTTTCCCCGATTGGGATCGAGGCATTCCCAACACAAAATCCATAGAGATGTCAGTCCAAGGATGAGATGGAACAGGCAAGGGGGAATACAATCCATTAGGTTGAACCTTGGACTTTGCATGCTTACAAGTGATACACTTGGCACAAATTGCAATAACATCTTTTCTCATGCTTGGCCAATAAAAATGTTCATGCAAAGTAGCTAATGTTTTATCAACACCAAAATGCCCCATCAAACCACCCCCATGAGTTTCTTTTACAAGCAATTCTCGAGTTGAACAATTTGGAATGCACAATTTATCCCTTTTGAAAAGAAATCCATCATTTTTGTAGTACTCTTTAAATCCATGTTTTTCACAAGATGCCCAAATTTGAGAAAAATCTCCATCAGTTTCATACATTCCCTTTAGTAACTCAAATCCAAGTAATCGAGAATGAAGAGAAGTGAGAAGTGCATACCTTCGGGAAAGAGCATCGGCAACCACATTTTCCTTACCTTTTTTGTGCTTGATCACATAGGGGAAAGTCTCAATGAATTCCAGCCAAGATGCATGTCGTCGATTCAACTTACCTTGGGACTTCAAATACTTAAGGCTTTCATGGTCAGAATGAATAATGAACTCTTTAGGCCATAAGTAATGTTGCCATGTTTCCAGGGTTCGTTTCAAAGCATAAAGTTCTTTATCGTAAGTTGAATAATTTAATGCTGCCCCGTTCAATTTCTCACTAAAGTAAGCAATTGGACGTGACTCTTGAGTCAAAACAGCACCAATACCAACTCCCGATGCATCACACTCAATTTCAAAGACTTTTGTGAAATCCGGTGGGCTTAAAAGGGGAGCATTGACCAATTTTTCTTTGAGTGTGTTAAAAGCCTTTTCCTGTTTTTCACCCCATTTAAAGACCACATTTTTCTTAACAAGTTCATTAAGAGGTGCAGCGATGGATGAGAAGTCCTTAACAAACCTCCTATAGAAGCTTGCCAATCCATGAAAACTCCTAACCTCGGTTGCATTCTTCGGTGTTGGCCACTCCTGAATTGCTTTGACCTTTTCTTCATCCACACGAATCCCTTTTGCCCCTACAACAAAGCCAAGAAACACAACAGAATCCATGCAAAAGGGACATTTTTGAAGATTGGCATAAAGTTGGTTATCTTTAAGGGTCTCACACACCAAACGCAAGTGTTCAACATGGTTATCTAGAGATTTACTATACACCAAGATATCATCAAAATAGACAACCACGAATTTTCCAATGAAAGAACGAAGAACATGGTTCATTAAGCTCATGAATGTACTTGGTGCATTAGTTAAACCAAATGGCATAACTAACCACTCATACAAACCGAACTTAGTTTTAAAAGCAGTTTTCCACTCATCTCCTTCTTTCATTCGAATTTGGTGGTATCCACTTTTAAGGTCAATTTTTGAAAATAAAGAAGCCCCATGTAATTCATCAAGCATGTCATCAAGTCGAGGGATGGGATAGCGGTACTTAACTGTTATTTTGTTGATGGCGCGACAATCTACACACATCCTCCATGTGCCATCTTTCTTGGGTACTAGGATCACCGGAACTGCACAGGGACTCATGCTTTCCCTCACCAATCCTTTCTTCATTAGTTCTTCAACTTGACACTGGATCTCTCTAGTCTCTTCTGGATTAGCTCTATATGCAGGCCTGTTGGGAATTGCGGCACCGGGTATGAAGTCAATCCTGTGCTCAATGCCTCTCAAAGGTGGTAGTCCATCGGGTGTTTCTTCAGGAAACAAATCACCAAATTCCTGTAGTAAAGACACAACACAAGAAGGCAATGAATGGTGAATTTTGTTAGTTGCAAGGTAAGCATCCTTACTAATGAGTAAGAACACCTTCCCGCTCAATAAAGCACCTTTCACCTCACTTTTTCCAGAAAATAAACTCACCTTTCGCCCAACACTCTTGTTTTCATCTCTTTGATTTCCCTCATTTCCTTTTATGTCACTCATCTCTCCTTTTTCACTCTTATTTTTTCCACTCTTTTCATTTTTTTCTCTCTTTTCTTTTTTTCTCAACTCATCACTCTCTTTTTTATCACTCAAGTTTTTATTTTTCCCACTTTCTTTTTCACTCATTTCTTTTTTCTTTTTGTATTCTTTCTCTATCCTCACTTGATCTTCATATGCTTGTATGGGACTTAGAGGAGTCAAAACAATCTTCCTACCACTGAAATGAAAAGAGAAGCGGTTAGCATAGCCATCATAAATCACCCTCCTATCAAATTGCCACGGTCTCCCTAGTAACAAATGTCCAGCTTGCATCGGAGCAACATCACACAACACCTCATCACGATATTTTCCAATGGAAAAAGAAACTATGGCTTGTTTTGTGACCCTCACTTCCCCACTATCATTCAACCATTGCAATCTATAGGGTCTAGTATGCCTTAGAGTAGGCAAACTCAACTTTTCCACCAACAATGTACTCGCCACATTGGTACAACTTCCACTATCAATGATCATACTACATACCTTCTCCTTGATGTGGCATCTCGTATGAAAAATATGTTCTCGTTGCTCCTCATCATGATCATCTTTGGGTTGAATGTTTAAAGCTCTTCTTGCCACCAATGCATCTCCATGTACGGGTTCTTCAACTTCTACATCGGAACCCTCCTCCAAAGATGGAATCTCATCATCGCTAGAGTGCTCACTAAGGATGTCTCCATTATCCAAAATAATCATGGCCCTTTTGTTTGGGCATTGAGATGCAATATGACCATGTCCTTGACACTTAAAACACTTTATATCACGAGATTTAGAAGGGAAATTTGTGTCCATTTTTCCTTTTGAATCAGTGGGGAAGGACTTATTTTTGGCCTCTTCTCTTTGTTTTGGAAAAAATTTAGAATCCCTTGGTTTCGTTTCATTCCACTTAGAAATTGATTTTGGATCTTTCCGGTTATCCTTCCAAAAATTATGGGAACTTACTTGAATCATCCGAGAATGTATTTGTTTTTCGACCTTCACTGCCTTATGTAGCAACTCCTCCATGTCAATGTAGGTCTGTAGTTCCACCACATCTCTAATTGACTGATTCAAGCCATTGATGAACCTTGCCATGGTAGCTTCGCGATCCTTCGCGGAGCCCTTGAAGTTGAAGAACCTTGCAAATCATCCAACCTAGCATTCAATCTTGTAAATTGGTCAGCAACAGCTTTCATGAATAATTTGATGTCGATCTCACTTCTTTCTCCCTCGCTTGCCATTTTTTTTAAAACCTCACACACTATTTCTCTCATTTTTTTTTCCTCTCAAAAGGTTCCTCACACTTTCTAGCACTACAACTTGGTTCCTACAAGTGTTCTTAAATAGAATCAAGAAGACAACAATTAAGAAGCAATTAATTCATGACAAACTTTAAAAATCAGAAATTTTAAAAGGGTTTGAATCAATGGAGTCCAAGAAATATGAGAGGTAAAGTGAGATGGGATAAAGGGAAATGGTTGAAGGTTTGATATGGATGAAGAAAAGAAGATGGTGGATAAGAAAAATAAACGCAATCAAATTTGTGACTTAAGGAGCAAACGCAACATTTCAAATGAGCAGTTTTTTTTTTGTATATTTTTTTTTTTGATTTTTTTTTTTGATTTTTTTTGTATTTTTTTTTTTTGCTGCTCAAAAATCAAGAAATTGGAAACAAGGACTGCGTTTTTTTTTTGTGCTCAAAGTACAATAGATGAAAATGTCACAATACTCTAATCTGATTGCAATGATATAAAAGGGTGAGAAAAATATGAGCTTCAAACTCGATTGGAAATCCGTTCTTGGAGGATTGCTGGATCTGTAGCACGAATTTATTCGGCTATATCTCCAAATATACTTGTTGGATTTTTCTGTTTCCAAATCGAGATGAAAGATGAGGTTCTGAACTATCAAAATGACATGCTATACGTCCAGAAACGCAAAGAAAAAGGGGACGAAATGGCAGAAGAAAGTTCCGTCCAGAACTGGCTGATGGATGAAAATAGAAGAAGCGGATGAAAAAGTTGGGAGAAATAGAACAATGAAAGAACCTGGTTTCCGTAACCTGGCTCTGATACCAAATGATATGATACCGTATGGAGGTGTGGTGCTCGTTGGCGAAAATGTGGAAACGCAAGTGATGAAAGTGGGAGAAATGCAAATAAAATGAAGTGCGGAAGAACTAAAAGGGGAAGGGGGGGTGATCAATTAGGACCCCAAGGAGACTTGCCCCTTAAAACCCTAATTATAAAAAGCGCCACAAAGGTTGATCACTCCTTTGATAAGCCTTACTTGCATTCATCCAAGAACACAAGAAACACAAGCATAATAATGCTAGAAAATACTCAAATTCGTGATTAACCTCAAGGGGTACAAGGGGGTGGCTATTTATAGCCAAATGAGAGGGATACAAGTCAAAATACCTATCTCACAAAAGTCTAAAGGCTAAAAACGATTTTTGACTTTCTTTACACATGCCCATGGCTTTAGGGGACAAGATATCCACCAAGAAGACTTTTTAGCACCACCCCCAAAGACTTTGAAGATTCCCACCATGACTTTGTAGACAAGGGCCCCACCACTTTTGAATTTGAAGGTGCAAGTGGATTTGAAGGTGCAAGTGGATTCAAATCATCCAACCTAGCATTCAATCTTGTAAATTGGTCAGCAACAGCTTTCATGAATAATTTGATGTCGATCTCACTTCTTTCTCCCTCGCTTGCCATTTTTTTTAAAACCTCACACACTATTTCTCTCTATTTTTTTTCCTCTCAAAAGGTTCCTCACACTTTCTAGCACTACAACTTGGTTCCTACAAGTGTTCTTAAATAGAATCAAGAAGACAACAATTAAGAAGCAATCAATTCATGACAAACTTTAAAAATCAGAAATTTTAAAAGGGTTTGAATCAATGGAGTCCAAGAAATATGAGAGGTAAAGTGAGATGGGATAAAGGGAAATGGTTGAAGGTTTGATATGGATGAAGAAAAGAAGATGGTGGATAAGAAAAATAAACGCAATCAAATTTGTGACTTAAGGAGCAAACGCAACATTTCAAATGAGCAGTTTTTTTTTGTATATTTTTTTTTTTGATTTTTTTTTTTGATTTTTTTTGTATTTTTTTTTTTTGCTGCTCAAAAATCAAGAAATTGGAAACAAGGACTGCGTTTTTTTTTTGTGCTCAAAGTACAATAGATGAAAATGTCACAATACTCTAATCTGATTGCAATGATATAAAAGGGTGAGAAAAATATGAGCTTCAAACTCGATTGGAAATCCGTTCTTGGAGGATTGCTGGATCTGTAGCACGAATTTATTCGGCTATATCTCCAAATATACTTGTTGGATTTTTCTGTTTCCAAATCGAGATGAAAGATGAGGTTCTGAACTATCAAAATGACATGCTATACGTCCAGAAACGCAAAGAAAAAGGGGACGAAATGGCAGAAGAAAGTTCCGTCCAGAACTGGCTGATGGATGAAAATAGAAGAAGCGGATGAAAAAGTTGGGAGAAATAGAACAATGAAAGAACCTGGTTTCCGTTGCCGAGCTCTGATACCAAATGATATGATACCGTATGGAGGTGTGGTGCTCGTTGGCGAAAATGTGGAAACGCAAGTGATGAAAGTGGGAGAAATGCAAATAAAATGAAGTGCGGAAGAACTAAAAGGGGAAGGGGGGGTGATCAATTAGGACCCCAAGGAGACTTGCCCCTTAAAACCCTAATTATAAAAAGCGCCACAAAGGTTGATCACTCCTTTGATAAGCCTTACTTGCATTCATCCAAGAACACAAGAAACACAAGCATAATAATGCTAGAAAATACTCAAATTCGTGATTAACCTCAAGGGGTACAAGGGGGTGGCTATTTATAGCCAAATGAGAGGGATACAAGTCAAAATACCTATCTCACAAAAGTCTAAAGGCTAAAAACGATTTTTGACTTTCTTTACACATGCCCATGGCTTTAGGGGACAAGATATCCACCAAGAAGACTTTTTAGCACCACCCCCAAAGACTTTGAAGATTCCCACCATGACTTTGTAGACAAGGGCCCCACCACTTTTGAATTTGAAGGTGCAAGTGGATTTAAATTCGTGGGATCAAATGGGTGGGCCATTTAGGTTCACTTTTGGGCTTTAATAAGTGTAATTAAAGGCCCATTTGATCCTCCCATGCATGCATGTTGGGCCTGCCCTTGTAATTTCAAAATGAGGCCATGTAAGGCCTCTTTCATCCTCCTCATCCTTCCTCTTGTCATTGGGCCTCCAATACCATGCAATGGGTCTTGTGCATTTATGCTCCATCCACCATTCATGTCAGGATCACTCTCGACTCCTCGCTGCATATGCACACCTTGATTCTCATCACATTTGGTCCATTAGGCCACTGAGGCCCATTAGGCCCATTAGGCCGCTTAGGCCCACTTGGTCCATTAATCCCATTAGGTCGATGAGGCCACTTAGGCCCTTTAGGCCACTTTTCCCATCAACCAATTAGGCCCATTAAGCCCGTTAGGCCAATTAGGAAACTTTGGCCCATTAGGCCACTTAGTCTCATTAGGCCACTTATGTTAATTAGGCCCATTAGGCCCATTCAGCTCATTTGGACCCTAGTCCCATTAGGCCCATTAAGCCTATTAAGCCACTTAGGCCCATTAGGCCACTTAGTAAAATTAGGCCGATTAGGCCACTAAGGCCCATTAGGCCCTTTAGGACACTTAGTTCCACTAGGCCCATTAAGCCCATTTGGCCGATAAGGCCACTTAGGCGCATTTGGACACTTAGGCCCATTCGACCCATTCGACCCATTTGGCCCATTAGGAAAATTAATCCCATTAGGTGAATTAGGAAACTTTTTCCCATTAGGCCCCTTAGGCCCATTATGTCTATTAGGCTCATTAGGCCACTTAGTCTAATTAGGACCATTCGTCCCATTAGGCCACTTAGGCCCATTCGGGTGATTAGGCCTATTTGGCCTATTAATCCCATTAGGCCGATTCGGCAACTTTGGCCCATTAGGCCACTTTGGCCCATTTGTCCACTTAGGCCCATTTGGCCCATTCAGCCCATTCGGGCCATTAGGCCCATTTGGACCATTAGGCCACCTTATCCACATAGGCCCATTAGGACCATTGGGCCCATTAGGTTATTATGCAACTTAGGCCCATTAGGCCCACTAATCCCATTCGTCCCATTTGTCCCAGTAGACCACTTCGACCTATTAGGCCACTTAGACCCATTAGCCCATTAATCCCATTAGGCCACTTAGGCCCATTAGGGCACTTAGGCCCATTAGTCCCATTAGGCCACTTAGGCCCATTCAACCAATTTGGCAACTTATGCCCATTTGGCCCATTTGGCCACTAGTCCCATACATCCCATTATGCCCATTAGGCCACCAATGTGCATTAGGCCCACTGGGCCCATTATGCCCATTCATCTCATTAGACCTATTATTCCCATTAGTACCATTAGTCTACTTAGTCCATTTAGGCCCATTAGGCCCTTCAGTCCCATGAGGCCACTAGGACTATTAGTCCTATCAGTCCACTTAGGCCCATTAGGTCCATTGGGCCACTAAGGCCCATTCGGCCCATTACACCACTTAGTCCCATTCGGACCATTCATCCACTTAGTCCACTAGGCCCATTAGGCCAATTGGGTCCATTGGGCCACTTAGGCTGATTACGTAACTTAGGCCCAATGGACCACTTCAGCCCATTAGGCCCATTCGGCCACTGAGGCCCACTAGGCTCATTAAGCCAATTCGGCCCATTAGGTCCATATGGCCACTTAGGCTCATTTTTCCCATTAGGGACATTTGGAAAATTAGGCCCATTTTGGCACTTAGGCCCACTGGTCTCATTAAACACATTAGACTACTTTCACCCATTAGGCCCATTAGGCCAATTAGGCGCATTAGGCCAATTTGGCACATTCGGCCACTAAGGCCCACCAGGACCATTAAGGCACTTAGGCCCATTCCTCCCATTAAGCCACTTATGCCCATTAGGACCATCAGAGATATTATGCCACTTAATCCCATTCAGCCACTTAGTCCCATTCAGCCACTTAGTCCCATTAGGCCCATTCTCCCCACTTGGCCAATTTGGCCCATTAGGCCCATTCATCCACTTAGGCTCAATCTTCCAATTAGGCCCATAAGACCCATTAGGCCCATTCAGTCAATTAGAATGATTTGGCCACTTACACCCATTAGGTCCATTAATCCCATTAGGACACTTAGGCCCATTAGGCCCATTTGGTCGGTTAGGCTGATTAGGCCACTTAGGCCACTTAGACCCATTAGGCCCATTAGCACACTTGGGCCTATTAGGCCCATTAGGCCCCTTAGGCCCCTTAGGCCCATTAGGGCCCTTAGGCCCATTAATCCCATTAGGACGATTAGGCAACTTAGGTCCATTAGGGCACTTAGGCCCATTTGGTCCATTTGGCCCATTTGGCCACTTAGGCTAATTAGGTCCACTAGGCCCATTCGACCCATTATGTCCATTTGGCCCATGGGCCCGTTAAGATCATTAAGCTCATTAGGCCACTTAGGCCAATTAGGCCGATTAGGCCACTAAATCCCATTAGGCTACTTAGGCCCACTAAACCCATTAAGCCCATTAGGCCAATTAGGCCACTTAGACCCATTAGGCCACTTAGGTCCAATAAGAAAATTAGGCCCATTAGGCCACTTAGGCCCATTACACCCATTAGGTTGATTAGGAAACTTTGGCCCATTAGGACATTTAGGCCCGTTAGGACACTTAGGTCAATTAGGCCCATTCATCCCATTTGGCCCATAGACCTGTTAAGCCCATTAATCCCATTCGGCCACCTAGGTCCATTAGGCCACTTAGGCCCATTAGGCCCCTTAGGCTAGTTAGGCCCATTCAAAACCGTGGCATGTTCATCCCATTAAACCCATTCAGCCTATTAGGCCCATTAAGCCACTTAGGCCCCTTGGGCCCATTAGGCCCATAAGGCCACTAGAGACCATGAGTCCCATTAGGCCGCTTAGGCCCATGATGCTAGTTAGGCCCATCAGTCCCCATAGGCCACTTAGGCCCATGAAGACCATTAGGCCACTTAGGTCCATGAGGCCCATTAAGCCACTTCGGCCCATCAGGCCCATTAGGACCATTCTGCCACTTAGGCCCATTCATCCCATTATTTCACTTATGCCCATTATTCCCATTAGGCCCATTAGTTCAATTATGTTGATTAGGCCCCTAAGGCCCCTTAGGCCCATTAGTCCCATTATTCCACTTAGGCCCATTATCCCATTTGGCCAATTAGGTCCATTAGGCCCATTAGGCCCATTAGGACCATTAGTACCATTAGTCCCATTAGGTCCATTCAGAACATTAGGCCCATAAGGCCACTTAGGCCCATTAGGCCCCTTAGGCCCATTCGGCTCGTTAATCCCATATGGACACTTAGGCCCATTGGTCCCATTAGAACCATTCGTCCCATTAGTCCCATATGGCCACCTAGGCCCATTGGGCCCATTAGGGCCATTCAGACCATTTGGTGCATTAGGCCCATTCGACCACTTAGGCCCACTAGGACCATTGGTCCACTTAGGCCCATTAGGACACTTATTCCCATTAGTACCATTAATCCCATTAGGTGAATTAGTCACATTGGGCCCATTAGGACCTTTCAACCACTTAGGCCCACTCGGCCCATTAGGCCTATTAGGCCACTTCAGTCCATTAGGCCCATTAGTCCATTTATCCCCATTAGGCCACTTACACCCACTAGACCCACTTACGCCCATTAGGCCCATTCGGCACTTAAGCCCACTAGGCCCATTAGGTCACATAGACCCATTAGGGAACTTCAACCCATTTGGAAAATTAGGCCACTTACGCACATTAGGCCCATTAGGCCCATTATGCCACTTAAGCCCATTCATCCAATTAGGCCCATTAGGTCCATTAACCCCATTAATCCAATTTGGACCATTAGGCCCAATTCAGTCACTTAGGCCCATTAGTCCTAATCAGCCACTTAGGCCCATGAGGCCCATTAGTCCCATTCGATCGATTATGCCAATTTGGCCACTTAGGGAACTCATACCCATTAGTCCCATTAGGGCTATGAGGCCACTTAGGCCCATTAGTCCCATTCAGTTGATTAGGCCGATTAGGTCACTTATACCCATTAGCCCCATTTGGCATCTTAGGCCCATTAGGTCCATTCGATTGATTAGGTCGATTCAACCACTTATGCCTATTCATTTGATTAGCCCGATTAGGCCACTTAGGCCCATTAGGCCATTTAGGCCCATTGGACCACTTGGTCCCATTTGGCACATTCGTTCGATTAGGCATATTAGGCCACTTATACCCATTAGGCCCATTAGACCACTTAGACCTATTATGCCCATTAGGCCCATTTGTTTCACTAGGCTGATTATGCCATATAGGCCCATTAGTCCCATTAGGCCACATAGGCCCATTAGGCTCATTCGACCGATTAGGCCGATTAGACCACTTAGGCCACTTAGGCCCATTATACCCCTTAGGAAAATTCGGCCACTTAGGCATTAGGTCCATTAGGCCCATTAGGCCACTTAGGCCCATTAGGCCCATTTGTCCCATCATTCAATTAGGCCAATTAGGCCAAGTAGGGAACTTAGGCCGATTAGGACCATTAGGCACATTAGGCCACTTAGGCACATTAGGCCCATTAGTCCCATTCAGTTGATTAGGGGGATTAATCCACTTAGGACCATTAGGTCCACTACCCCACTTAGGCCCATTAAACCCATTATTCCCATTGAGACCATTTGGACAATTTGGCCACTTAATCCCATTAGGCCACTTCGGCACATTAGGCCAATTAGGCCCATTGAACCCATTTGTCCCATTAGGCCCAAAAGGCCCATTAATCCACTTAGGACACTTTGGCCCATTTGGCCTATTTGGTTAATTAGCTCGATCAGGCCACCTTTTCCCATTAGGCCATGTAGGCCCATTAGGCCCATTAAATCCATTAGTCCCACTAGGCCCATAAGGACCGTTAATCCACTTAGGCCACATAGGCCCATTAGGCCCATTCAGTCGATTATCCCAATTAGGCCACTTAGTCCACTTAGGCAAATCAGGTCCATTATCCCCATTAGACCCATTAGGCCCATTAGGTCCATTAAGCCCATTAGGAAACTTAGACCCATTAAGCCCATTAGGCCACTTAGGACCATTAGGGCCATCAAGCCCATTAGGACATGAGGGGCATTCCACCCATGAGGACACTTAGGTCCATGAGGCCCATTAGACTCATCAGACCACTTGGTCCCATTAGGCCCATTAGGTCCATTAATCCCATTAGGCCCACTAGGCCCATTAGGCCACTTAGTCTCACTAGGAAACTTATGCCAATTAGACCCATTAGGCCCATTAGGCCAATTAGGCCCACTCTGCCACTAAGTCCCACTAGGCCCATTAGGCCACCTAGACCCATTAGGTCACTTAGGCACACTAGGCCCATTACTCCACTTAGGCCCACCAGGACACTTATGCCCCTTAGGCCCACTAGTCCAATTAGGCGCATTAGGTCCATTACATCCATTCGGCCACTTAAGCCCACTAGGCCCATTCGACCACTTAGGCCCATTCTGCCACTTAGGATACTTATACCCATTATAGCCATTAGGGCCATTATGACACTTAATCCCATTTTTCCACTTAGGATCATTCGTACCATTAACCCTATTAGGCTAATTTGGCCCATTCGACCATTATGCCCATTAGTCCCAATCAGCCACTTAGTCCCACAGGGCCCATTTGATGGATTAGGATGATTAGGCCAGTTAGACCCATTAGATCCATTAGGACCATCAGTCCACTTAGGGTTATTAGGCCCATTCAGCCGATTAGGCAGATTAGGCCTATTAGGCCACTTAGGCCACTTAGACCCATTTGGGCCATTAGGCCCATCATGCCTCTTAGGACCATTAGGTCCATTCGATAGATTATCTCGATTTGGCTACATTGGCCTATTCGTTCGATTGCCCTGATTAGGCCAATTAGGCCCATTAGGCCCTTTAGTCCCATTAGACCACTTAGCCACATTCGGTCGATTAGGCAGATTAGGCCACTTAGACCCGTTAGGCCCATTAGTCCAATTAGGCCACTTAGGCCCACTAGGCCCATTAGAAACATTTTATTGACTAGGATGATTCGGCCACATATTCCCATTAGGACCATTAGGCCACTTAGGCCCATTAGGCCCATTCGGCTGATTAGGTTGATTTGACCACTTTGGCCACTTAGACCCATTATGCCCATTATGACCACTAGGCCCTTTAGGCCCATTAGGCTACTTAGTCCACTTAATAATTGGGCCCATTAGTCTAGTTAATCCACTTAGGCCACTTAGGCCTCATAGACGCATTCGGTCGATTAGCTCGATTAGGCCACCTAGGCCCATTGGGCCCATTATGTAATGTAGGCCCATTAGGTACATTTGGAAACTTAGGCCCATTAGGCCTATTAAACCAATTAGTCCCACTAGGACCATTATGCCCATTAATCAACTTAGGCCACTTAGGCCCCTTAGGTCCATTCAGTCGATTAGCCCGATTAGGCCACTTAGGCCACTTAGGCCAATTTGGTCCATCTCGCCCATTAGCCCCATTAGGCCCATCAGACTCATTAGGCCCACTAAACCCATTAGGGCACTTAATCCCATTAGGAATCTTATGAAGAGGAGGCCCATTAGGCCCATCTGGCCCATTAGGCCCATCAGGCGCATTCTACCCATGACACCCATCAGGCCCATTATGTCACTTAAGCCCATTCATCCCATTAGGCCCATGAGTCCACGTAGGCCCCTGAGACACATGAGGTGCATTAGACCCATCATTCCACTTAGGCACATTATGCCCATTAGGACGATTAATCCCATTAGGCCCACTAGACCCTTTTGTCCACTTAGGCCCATTAGGCCACTTAATCCCATTAGGCCCATTGGGCCCACTGGGCCCATTCGTCCCATTCAGCCAACTCAACCCAGTAGGCCCCTTATGCCCATGAGGCCCATTGGGCACATTAGGCCACTTAGGCCCATTTAGACCATTAGGCCCTTTAGGCCCACTTCGACCACTTAGGCCCATTAGGCACATTATGGCCATTTGGCCCATGAGGCAACTTAGGCCCATGAGGCCCATCAGGCCAATTAGGCCCATTCGGCCGATTAGTCCCATTAGGCCCATTAGGCCCTTTAGGCCCACTAGGCCCATTAGGCCACTTAGGCTCATTAGGCCCATTAGGGCACTTAAGTCCTTGAGACCATGAGGCCCATTAAGATCATTAGGCCCATCAGGCCACTTAGGCACATTAGTTCCATTAGGCCCATTATTCCCATTAGGACACTTAGGCCCAATAGGCCCATTGGGCCCATGAGGCCACTTCGGCCCATTAGGCCCATCGGGACACTTCGTCCCATTAGGCCAATTAGGCCCATTCAGAAACATAGGCCCATTAGGCCTATTAGGTCACTTAGGCCCATTAGGCCCATTAGGCCACTTCGACCTAGGAGGCCAATTAGGCCCATTAATCCCATTAGGCCCACAAAGCCAATAAGTCTCATGAGGCCCATTAGGCCCATTAAGCCCGTTAGGCCACTTAATCCCATTAGGACCATTAGGCACATGAGGCCACTTAGGCCCATTTGGCCCATGAGGCCCATTCAGACCTTGAGGCCCATTTGGCCAATTCCGCCACATGGGCCAATTCCACTTAAGCCCATTCGGACCATCAAGCCACTTAGGCCGCCACTTAGGTCCATTGAGCCCATTAAGCCACTTAGGCCCATGAAGAACATTAGGCCCATTACGCCCATTAGCCCACTTAGTCCAGTTAGGCCCATTAGGGCCATTAGGGCCATGAGGCTCATCAGGCCCATTCAGCACATTAGGACACTTAGGCCCATTGGGCCCATTGGGCCCATTGTGACTATAATCCAATTAGGCCCATTAGGCCACTAAGGCTCATTTTAGCCATTAGGTCGATCAGGCCCATTAGGCCATTGAGGCCCATTAGGCTCATTAGGCCCATTAGGCCACTTCGGCCCATCAGTCCCATTAGGCCCATTAGGTTACTTCATCCACTTAGGCCCACTAGGCCCATTAGGACAATGAGGCCACTAATGCACATTTGGACCATCAATCCCATTAGTCCACTTAGGCCCATTAGGCCACTTAGGCCCATTCAGTGCATTAGGCCACTTAGGCCCATTATCCCCATTAGGCCATCAAGGTCATTTAGGACCATTAAGCCACTTGGACCCATTACACCCATTAGGACCATTAGGGCCATTAGGCTTGTCAAGCCCATTAGGCCACCGAGGCTCATCCGTCCCATTAGGCCACTTAGGCCACTTAGGCCCATTAGGCCCATCAGGTCCACAAGGCCAGTGAGGCCCATTTGGACCATTTGGACCATCAGGCCCATCAGGACCATTAGGCCACTTAGGCCCATTGGTCCAATTAGGACCATTATTCCACTTAGGCCCATTCAGCTCATTAGGCCACTTAAGCCCATCTGTCCCATCAGGCCCATCAAGCCCATGAGGCCACTTATGCTCATTCAACCCATTATGCCCATCAGGAACATCAGGCACATTAGGCCACTTAGGCCATTCTACTCATTAGGCCACTTAGGACCATTAATCCCATCGAACCCATTAGTCCCATCGGGTCCATTAGGCCACTTAGTCCCATCCTGGCCATTAGGCCCCTTAGGCCCATTCGGCTCAATAGGACACTTATGCACATTAAGCCCATTAGGACACCTAGGCCACATGGGCCCATTAGGACCATTAGGCCACTGAGGGTCGTTAGGAAACTTAGGCCAATTCGTCTCATTAGGCTACTTAGGCTCATTAAGACTATTAGACCCATTAGTCCACTTAGGCCCTTTCATCCCACTCAGCCCATTATGCCACTTTGTCTCATTGGGCCCATCAGGCCACTTTGGCCCATTATGCTAGTTTGGCCCATTAAGCCCATTAGTCCACTTAAGCCAATTATCCCACCACTACTACAAAAGTCACTTTTATCAGCTCTAAAAAAACCCTTTATCAGCGCTTTTTGAGCACTATAAAGCATGACACTCATAAAGGGGGGTCCCTTTTATCAGCGCTATTTTTTTAGCGCTGATAAAGGTCAAAAAATTGAAAAAAAATTAAAAAAAATAATGATTCGTGGGGGTTTTAGAGCGCTTACTTGACCTTTTAACAGTGCTTGTTCCCCCATCCCCACCCCCCTCAACATGCACGCTGCACCCCGCTTCGCTGTGCCCACACGACCCTGCTGCCACTGGAATTCGAACACAAGACCTCCCCCCCTGCGCGCTGCAACTTTACCACTGAGCCACTTTGTTTTGTTCTCCCTTTAATGATATATCAAGTTATTTATATATATATATAGTTATATTTATTTGTATATTAATATATATCATTATTTTAATATAAATTTATTTAGTTATATTAATATATATATATATATATATATATATTCGTATATTAATGTATGTATATATATATATATAGTTATAATTTTTTATCCGTATATTTCTTTGTATATTAATATATATATTTATAAGATTAATTTCAAATACATTTATAGAATATGTGTTTTTATGTGTGTTTATAAATAAATAAATAAATACATACATACATATATACATTACACACACACAAATATATATATGTTTTTGTATATAGTTATGAATGAATACATAGAAATGTGGATGTGAAAAGTCATTGAGAATGTTAAAATAGATATAAATTATAATACAGAAGTTAGTTTCAACTCCACAACTAGTCAAATCGAAGAACATGAAACGATATTTGATATGATATGTGGTACAAGCAAAACGGACATCCAGATGAGAAGTTAGAGACATTTGAATGTTAAAACGACCATAACTTATAATCCAGGAGTCCGTTTTAGCTCCACAATGAGTCAAATTGATGAAAATGAAACGATATTCGATATGATATATGGTAAACATTTATTGGACATAGGTATCAGAAGTTATAGTTGTTTGAATGGTAAAAAATCAGAGTACCCTGACTAAAAACTCAGTTTTGGAGGCCTTCTGGACCTTTTTTGGCCTCAAAAAAACCTTGAACTAGGTCCCCTTGGGTCACAGTGACATAGATCTCATCACAGGCTTCAATTTGATATGTTGTAGAGCTCAAACGAAGTCCCGAATCAAAAGTTATGGCCATTTGAAGTTTGAGTTGTGTTTTCAACATATTTTTTATCTTTTATTTATTTTTTATTTTTTTATACTCAAAGTGTTATTACATGACTATTGGTGGATAAAAATTACATTATTATTAATTAAAAATATTTTTTAAATTATTTTATAGGCCTCTTTTACTAAATATCATATACATTCATATTTGATTTCCATTCATCATTTCTAAAACATATTTAAAAAATAAATATTATATTTATATCAATATAAATAGATTAATAGATTTATATATTAATAAATGTTTTTCATTTTTTGTGAATTTTACCCTTTATTAGCACTTTATATAAAAGCGCTGATAAAGGGGGGTCTTTATCCGCGCTAAAAAAAGCGCTGATAAAGACCCCCCTTTATCAGTGCTTTTTTGAGCACTGATAAATTTGAAGCGCTTCCCGTGCCCCGTTTTGTAGTAGTGCACCTAGGCCTATTAGGCCCATGAAGCCACTTAGACCCATTAGTCCCATTAGGCCACTTAGGCCCATTAGGCCACTTACGACCATTATGACAATTAGACCACTTAGGCCCATTTGGCAATTCCATCCACTTAGGTCGATTAGGACCATTAGGCCATTGTGACCCATTAGGCCCATTAGGCCATTTTGGACACTCAGGCCCATTAGGACCATTAGGCCACTCAGGCCCATTAGGCCCATTAGACCACTAAGGCCCATTAGGCCCATTAATCCATTTAGCCCCATTCATCTCATTAGTCCACTTAGGCCCATTAGGCCCATTCGTCCACTTAGGAACATTAGGACCATTCGACCCATTTGGCCACTAAGGAACACTAGGCCCATTTGGCCCATTAGGCCACTTATGCCCATTAGGGCCATTAGGTCACTTTGGCCACTTAGGCTCATTTGGCCCATTAGGCCACTGTGTCCCATTAGGCCGACTAGTCCACTTTTTTCCAATTAGGCTACTTAGGCCACTTAGGCCCATTAGGCTACTTAGGCCCATTAGTCCCATTGGGACCGTGTGTTCACTGAGACCCACTAGGCCCATTAGTACCATCAAACCCATGAATCCACTTAGGCCCATTAGTCCGCTTAGGCCCATTAGGCCACTTAGGCCCGTCAATCCACTTAGGCCCATGAGGCCATTTAGGCCCATTATGCTAATCTGGACACTTAGGCCCATTAGGATGACTAAACCCATTAGACCAATGTGACCCATTAGGCCCATCATGCCCATTAGACCATTTCAGCCACTTAGGCCCATTAGTCCCATTAGTCCACTAAGGCCCATTAGGCCCATTAGGCCATTGAGGCCCATTCGACCCATTATTCTACTAAGTCTAATTAGGCCACTTAGGCCACTTAGGCCCATTAGGCCACTTAGGCCCATTAGGCCACTTATGCCCATTAGGCCACTTAGGCCCATTAGGCCCATGTGTCCACTAAGGCCCATCAAGCCCATGAGGCCACTCAGGCCCATTAGGCCCATTAGGACACTTTATCCCATTAGGACCATTAGTCCACATAGGCCCATTCCACTCATTAGGCCACTTAGGCCCCTTAGGACACTTAGGCCCATTGAGCCACATAGGCCCATTTCTCCCATTAATCATATCAGGTCCATTATGCCAATTAGGCCCATTCGACAAATTAGGCCCATTAGGCCACTGGTGCCTATTAGGCCTTATAATCCCATTACGCCACTTAGGCCCATGAGATCCATGATGCCACTAAGGTCACTGAGTTCCATTAGGCCCATTTGGCCCATCAGGCCCATCAGACACATGAGGCCACTTAGGCCCATCAGGAGAATGAGGACCATTTTCCCCATTAGGCCACTTAGGCACATTGAGCTCATTAGGCCACATAGGTCCATTAGACACATCAGGCCCATCAATCCCATTTGGCCACTTTAGCCCATTCGACACATTTTGCCCATATGGCCCATCAGGCCACTTCAGCTCATTCAGTGAATTAGGCCACTTCGGGCCATTAGCACCATTACGCCCATTAGGCTCATCATGCCCATTAGGCTACTCAGACCCATTAGGCCCATTAGGTCCATTAGGCCCATTAGGCCACTTAGGCCTATTCAGCGCATTAGGACACTTCGGCCCATGAGGCCCATTAGACCCCTTAGGCCACTTAGGCCCATTATCCCCATTAGGCCACTAAGACCCATTGGGACCATTAGGCCACTTAGGCCCATTCGTCTCATTTGTCCACATAGGCCCATTAGGCCCATTTGGCCAATTAGGACCATTTGGACCATTAGGACATTGAGGACCATTATGCCCATTAGTCCCATTATGAAACTTAGGCCAATTAGGCCACTGAGGCCCATTAATCCCATCAGGCCACTCAGGCCCCTTAGACCCATTAGGCCCCATTAGGCCACTCAGGCCCATTAGGCCACTTAGGCCCATTAGGCCCCTTAGGCCACTTAGTCCACTTAGTCTCATTATGCCCATTAGGCCAATTAGGTCGCTTAGGCCTATTAGGCTGGTTAGTCCCATTAGGCCACTTAGGCGACTTAGGCCCATTAGGCTACTTAGTCCCATTAGGAAACTTAGGTCCATTAGGCCACTTAGGCCCATTATGCTAATTAAGCCACTTAGGCCCATTAGCCAATTTCAACCACTAAGCCCTATTAGGTCGATTAGTCCCATTTGGACACTAAGGCCTATTAGGCCACTTAGGGCAATTAGGCCATTTAATCCACTTAGACCCATTAGGACCATTAGGCCACTGAGGCCCATTCGACCACTTAGGCCCATTATGCCCATTAGTCCCATTAGTCCCACTCAGTTGATGAGGCCAATTAGACCACTTCAGTCCATTAGGCCTATTAGGCCACTTCGTCCCATTAGGCCCATTAGACCACTTAGTCCCATTAGGACCATTCAGTTGATTAGGGGGGGGGGGATTAGGAAACTTGGGCTCATTAGGCCCCTTAGGCCACTTAGGCCTATTGGTCCCATTAGGCCCCTTAGGCTAGTTTGGTCCATTAGGCCCATTTACCCACTTAGGCCCATTAGGCCCATTAAACCCATTAGTCCCATTTGGCCCATTTGGCCCAATTGAACCATTTGGCCACTTAGGCCCATTAGGCCACGTAGGCCCACTAGACCACTTGGGCCCATTAGGCCCATTAGTACCATTAGTCCCATTAGACTCATTAGGCTTGTTAAACCATTTATGCCACTTAGGCCCATTCAGTTGATTAGCCCGATTAGGCCACATAGGTCCATTAGGCCGCATCGGCCCATTAGGCCCATTAGGACACTTAGGCCCATTAGGCCCATTAAAACCATTAGGCCCATTAGCCCCATTAAGACCATTAATCCACTTAGGCCCATTACGCCCATTCGGTCGACCAACCCGACTAGGCCACTTAGGTCCATTAGGTCCAGTAGGCCCATTAGGCCCATTGGACCCATTAGGCCAATTAGGCCCACTAGGCCCATTAGGGAACTTATTCCCATTCGACCACTGATGCCCATTAGGCCCATTAGGCCCTTCAGGCCCATTAAACCCATGAGGTGCATTCCGTCGATGAGGCCCATGAGCCCCATTAGGCCTAGGAGGACCATCAGGCCCATTAGGACATTTAGGCCCATTAGGCCCTTTGGGCCCATGAGTCCACTTAGGACCATGTGGCCCATGAGGCCCATTAGACCCATCTCTCCACTTGGGACCATTAGGCCCATTAGGCCCATTAATCTCATTAGGCCCACTAGACCCTTTAGGCCACTTAGGCCCATTATGTGCATTGGGAACACTAGGCCCATTCATCCCATGAGGCCCATCGGGTCTATTTGTCCCATGAGGCCCACTCAACCCATTAGGCCCCTTTTCACTATGAGTCCCATTAGGCCCATTCATCCCCTTAGGCAACTTGGCCCCTTAGGCCCATTAATCCCCTTCGGCCCACTTATCCCACTTAGGCCTATTAGGCCCATTATGCCCATTGGGCCAATGAGGCAACTTAGGCCCATTAGGTCTATTAGGCCCTTCATGCCCAATAAGCCCATCTGGCCAATTCGACACATTCATCCCATTAGGACCATTAGGCCCTTTAGGTCCACAAGGCCCATTAGGCCACTTAGCCCCATTAGGCCACTTAGATCACTTAGGTTCATGAGGCCCATGAGTCCCATTACGCCCATCATGCCCATTAGACCACTTAGGCCAATTAGGACCATTGTACCCATTAGGCCACTTCAGTCCATTAGGTCCATTGGTACCATGAGTCCACTTAGGCCCATTCGGCCCATTAGGCCCATCAATCCCATCAGGACACTTCGACCACTTTGGCCCATTGGAACCACTCGGACACTTAAACCCAAGAGGCACATTGGGTCCATTAGGCCCATTAAGCCCATCAGGACCATGAGGCCACTGAGTCCCATGAGGACCATGATCCCACTAAGGCCCATGAGGCCCATTATGCCACTTATGCCGATTAGGTCCATTAGGACCATGAGGCAACTTAGGCCCATTGACCCTTAAGTCCCATTAGGCCCATAAGGCCCATTCAGGCACTTAGGCCAATTAGGCCACATATGCCAATTAGGCCCATTTCACCAATTAGGCTTATTAAGTCCATTCCGCCACTTAGGGCCATTAGGCCAGTTTGGAAACATAGGCCCATTAGGCCCCTTAAGCCACTTAGGAAAATTTATCCCATTAATCCCATTAGGACGATTAGGCCCATTAGGCCACTTAGGCCACTTCAGCCCATTAATCCCATTATGCCCATCGGGCCTACCATGCCCATTCAACCACTAAGTCCCATTAGGCCCATTAGACCTAATAGGCCCATTAGTTCACTAATACCCATTATGTTGATTAGGCCACTTATTCCACTTAGGCCCATTAGGACCATTAGGCCCATTAGGCCAATGAGACCCATTATGCCCATTGGGCCTATTATGCCCATGAGTCCCATTAAGCCACAGAGGCCCATTAGGCCCATTACGCCCATCAGGACCAATCGAACACTTAGGCCCATTAGCCCACTAGGCCCATTAGGCAACTTAGGCTCATGAATCCCATTAGGACACTTAGGCCACCAAGGCCCATTTGGCCCATGAGGCCCATTTGGCCCATTAGGCCCATTAGGATACTTAGGCACATTAGTCCACTTAGGCCCATTGGGCCACTTCACCCCATTTTTTCCATTTGGCATATCAGGCCCATTAGGCCCATTGGGCCAATTAGTCCCATTTGGCCCATTCGACCAATGAGGCCCATTGGCCCACTTAGGCACATTGGGCCACTGAGGACCATTATGGCCATGAGGACAATCAGGTCCATTAGGCCCCTAAGGCCCATTAGGCTCATGAGTCCCATCAAGACACTTAAGCCCATTAGGACCATTAGGACAATTAGGCCCATGAGGCCCATTATGCTACTCACGCCACTTAGTCCCATGAGGCCCATTAGAACCATTAGGCCACTGAGGCCCATTAATCCCATTGGACCACCTAGTCCCATTAGGTCCATTAGGCCTCTTAGGAACATTAGGCCACTTAGGCCCATTTGGATGATTATGCCAATTAGACCACTTAGGCCACTTAGTCCCATTATGCCCATTTGGATGATTATTCCAACATGAAAAATATCCAAATTTCAAAAATAGTACACATATTTAAAATTTGAAATGAGTATCATCACCGCAGGAACCATCGTATTAGCGATAGATCTTGCGAATCATGCAGCCACTACATCAAAGATAACATGTCGAAGAAGTTGTCACCATCATCATCACCACATTGTCATCCACTCCGAACATAATTTTCATAACCATTATCGCTAGAGTTACCACATTTCCGGAGGGAACACCACCTTTTTCGTCGTCGACCATCATCGTCAGAGCCAAGAACCATAACAAAACAAACCAGGACGCCCACTAATCACCACTGATGTCTTCATATCACTGCCATAGAACTCCAACATCACTTCCAAAAAACCATCAAAACAGAACATCACAACCATTTGAACCATTAAATATGGTCCATTCGCTCTCCCGGAGATCCTATGCCCCTTGATCTACACCTCCCAGAACCTCCATGAAGACCTGTGCACCAGAATGATAGGGAAAGAAGCACAGAAGGATGAGTAGATGGAGGCCTCGGTAGGGGATCAAGACAGAAACCACATCGGTCAAACAAAATAGAGAACCAAAAAACAGAGAAACAAAATCAATCCCAAACAAAATCACCATATGAGGCATTAATATGCATCCAAAAAATAGAAAAGGATCCAAAGAGAGTAATGAACCTGATATGAGGCACTATCCGCGCTACTCCAGCACCATCCCAAGTAGGCTTAGATCTCGAATCAAGCTTGACCAAAGTGGAGTCCAAGGTGATGGGTAGGCCAGCATTGGTAGAGTAGAAAGAAGGCATCAGACACACTCACTAGTTTCGACCCAAGCCGTCTAAAGCACCCACACACACATACCCAGAATGGGGATCTGATGCGTAGGGATAGATTGAAAGAGGGGTGGTGAGAGACACATGATGACCACACCAAAAAAATCCACATTAGTTGAGAAGGAGGAAAAAGAAATAAAGAGAAAGAAGAGGATGGACCAGGTGAAGCGGCACCATCATCATCGAGCATACCCTCAAAACCCTAGGAGGGGAGGAGGAGGTAGTGGGAGAATCAGGATCCAGGAGTGTGTGGATCCATTAGGTTATTTCATTAGGATCATTAGGCCCATTAGGCCACTTAGGGCCATTAGACCCATTTGGCCCATTACACCCATTAGGCTCATTCAACAACTGAGGCCCATTAGTCCCATTGGTCCACTTTGGCCCATTAGGCCCATTAGGCCCATTGGGCCACTTAGGTCTATTTGGCCCATTAAACCAATTAAATTAGGCCACCTAGGCCCATATGGCCCATTATACCCATTAGTCCAATTAGACCCATTATGCCACTTTAGGACCATTCAGCCCATTAGGCCCATTAGACCCATTATTCCACTTAAGCCCTTTATGCCACTTTGGCCCATGAGGCACATTAGACCAATTAGGCCACTTATGCCCATTCGTCCTATCAGTCCACTTAGGCCCATTAGGCCAATTTGGCCTATTAATCCCATTGGATTAGGCCCACTAGGCCACTTAGGACCATATGGCTCATTAGGCCGATTAGGAAAATTATCCCAATTAGGCCCATTATGAACATTAGGCCCACTAAACCCATTAGGTCAATTAGGCCCACTAGGACACGTAGGTCCATTATGCCACTTAGGCCCATTAGGTCACTTAGGCCTCTTATGCCCATTATGACACTTACGCCCATTCGGGTATTAGTCCCATTATGCCACTAAGTCCCATTAGTCCACCTAGGCCCATTAGGCCCATTAGTCCCATTAGGCCCATTAGGACCATTAGGCCGCTTAGGCCCCTTAGGCCAGTTAGGCCCACTACGTCCATTAGGACCCTTAGGCCCCTTACACTCATTAGGCCTCTTAGGCCGATTAGGCCACTTAGGCCCATTCAGCCCATTAATCTCGTTATGCCACTTAGGACCATTCAGCGCATTAGGCCCATTAGACCCATTAGTCCCATCACTCCACTCAGGCCATTCAGGCCACTTAGTCCTCTTAGATCCATTAGGCCACTTATTCCCATTAGGACAATTATTCCACTTAGGCCCCTTAGGCCCCTTAGGCCACTTAGGACCATTAGGCCACCTAGGCCCATGAGGCCCATTAGGATCATCTGGCCCAATAGGCCCATCTGCCCCATTAGTCCCATTAGGCCACTTAGGCCACTTAGGCCTATTCAACCCATCAAGTCCCTTAGGACACTTAGTCCCATTAGTCCACTAAAGTCTATTAGGCCACTAAGGCCCATTAGTATAATTAGACCCATTCTACCCATTAGGCCCATTAGGCCACTAAGGCCCATTATGCCCATGAGTCCACTTAGGACCATTTGTCCCATTTGGACCATCAGGCCACTTCGGGCATTGAGGCCCATTAAGCCCATTATGCCACTTAGGACCATCAGGTCCATTCAGTCCACTAGGCCAATTAGCCCACTTAGGCCCATTAGGCAGATTAGGCCACTAAGGCACATTAGTTCCATTAGGTCACTAAGGCCTATTAGGCCCATTAGGCCCATTAGGCCCATTAGGCCCATTAGGGCTATAATTCCCATTAAACCATTAGGTTCATTAGGACACTTAGGCCCATTAGGCCACTTCAACCCATTATGATAATTCATCCACTTTGGCCCATTAGGCCCATTCGGCCACTTAGGCCCATTAAGCCCATTAGGCCACTTAGGACCATTAGGTCCACTAGGCCACTTAGGCCACTTAGGCCCATTAGGACACCTAGTCCATTTTGGACCATTAGGCCCATTGGTCCACTTAGTCGCATTAGGCCACATAGGCCCATTAGGACACTTTCTCCCATTTGGCCTATTTGGCCACTTCATCCCATTAGGCCCATTATTCCTATTCGCCCCATTAGGCCCATTCATTCACTTAGTTCCATTAGGACAGTTAGGCCCATTTGGACCATTAATCCACTTAGGGCCAATAGGCCCATTAGGCCACTTAGGCCCATTAGTCCAATTTTCCCACTTCAGCCCATTAGGCCCATTATTCACATTCATCCATTTTGTCCCATTAGGACCATTAGACCCATTAGGCCACTTAGGCCCATTAGGTTCATTAGGCCCATTTTTCCACTATGGCCCATTAGTCACATTATGCCCATTAGGCCATTCATCCACTTTGATCCATTAGGACACTTAGGCCCATTAGGCCCATTTGGACACTTCGGCCCATTATGCCCATTATGCCCATTAGGCTCGTTCATCCACTTTGTCCCATTATGACACTTAGGCTCATTAGACCACTAGAAAGACCACTTAGGCCCATTAGACCCATTAGAACTTATGCCCCTTGGACCACTTAGGCCTATTATGCCACTTTGACACATTAGTCCCATTAGACCCATTAGTCATAGTAGGCCCATTAGTCCCAGTAGGCCCAGTAGGCCCATTAGGACCATTAGGCCTAGTAGGCCCATTAGGACCAGTGGGCCCACTTGGTCCCGTTAGGCCCATTAGGCACATTGGTCCACTTAGGCCCATTAGGCACATTAGGCCACTTAGGCCCATTATGCCCATTCATCTACTTAGTCCCATTAGGCCCATTCAAGCCATTAGGTCCATTAGGCCCCCTTAGACCCATTAGGCCCATTAGGCCCATTCGAACCATTCAACCCATTAGGCCCATTCTTCCCATTAGGCCCATTTGGGCCATTAGGACCATTGGCCTTAATCCCACTAGGTTGATTTTGCACATTAGGCCCATTCAGCACATTATTCCCATTCGTCCATTAGGCCATTCGAGCCATTAGGCCCATTCAAGCCACTTAGGCTCATTCAGCCACTTCGACCCATTAGGCCACTTAGGCCCATTAGGCCACTTAGTCCCATTATCCCAATTAGGTCCATTAGGACACTTAAGCCCATTTGGCCTATTCATCTCATTCGTCCCATTAGGAACATTAGGCCACTTTGGTAATTTAGGCCCACTGGGCCACTAAGGCCCAAAAGGCCCAATAATAAACTTGGGCCTATTTAGACCATTAGGCCCATTAGGACCATTTGATTGATTAGGTCGATTATGACACTTAGGGAACTTAGGCCCATTAGGCCCATGAGTCCACTTAGGCCCATTAGGCCCATCAAGAAACTTAGGCCCATTAGGCCCATTAGTCCACTTAGGCCAATTCATCCCATTCATCCCATTGGGCCAATTGGGCCACTTATGACCATTTGGCTCATTTGGAAACTTGGACCGATTAATCCAATTAGGCCACTTCAGCCAATTAGTACAATTAGGCACATTAGGCCACTTACACCCATTAGGCCCATTGGGCCAATTAAAACCATTCAGCCACTTAGACCCATTAGTCCCATTAGTCCACTTAGACCCATTTATCCACTTAGGCCAGTTCACCCCATTAGGACACTTAGGTCCATTCATCCACTTAGGTCCATTAGGCCACTTTGGACCATTAGACCCTTTAGGACGATTAGGCCACTTAGGCCCATTCAGCCCATTTAACCCATTAATCCACTTAGGCCCACTGGGCCCATTAGGTCACCTCATCCCATTACTCCCATTTGGCCACTTCATCCCATTAAGCCCAATAGGCCACCTAGTCCCATTAAACCCATTAGGCCCATTGGGCGACTTAGCCCATTAGGCTCATCTGTCCACTTAGGCCCATTAGCCCATTAGGCCCATTATGCCTATTAGGCCCGTGAGGCCACTAAGTCCCATTAGGACACTAAGGCCCATGATGACACTTAGGCCTATTATTCCCATCAATCCACTTAGGGCCATTCGACCCATTAGGCCACTTATTCCCATTAGGCCCATTGAGCCCATTGGGCCACTTATGCCCATTCGGCCCATTCGACCACTTAGGCCAATTCATACCATTAGGCCACTTAGGCCATTTACGCCCATTAGGACCATTGGAAAACTTATGCCTATTAGGAAACTTGGGCCCATTAGGTTGATTAATCCACTTAGGCCCATTAGGCCCATTAGCCCACTTAGGCCCACCAGGACCATTAATCCCATTATGCTGATTAGGCCACTTAGGACCATTAGGGCCATTAGGTGCACTAGGAACATTTGGCCCATTAGGCCCATTAGGTCCATTAATCTCATTAGGCCGATTAGGAAACTTAGGCCCATTATGCCACTTAGATCCATTAGGTTCATTATGCCACTTAGGGTAATTAGGCCCATTCATCCTATTAGGCCCATTAGGCCCATCATTTCCCTAGAACCGTTAATCCCAATAAGCCCATTAGAACACTTAGGCCCACTAGGCCCATTAATCCCATTAATCCCATTTCTCTGATTAGGGCACTTAGGCCCATTAGGCCACTTAGGCCAATTAGGCCCATTAATCCTATTTGGCCGATTAGGAAACTTTGGCCTATTAGGCCACTTTGGACCGTTAGTCAACTTAGGTAATTAGGTCCATTAGGCCCATTAGGCCACCCAGACCCATTTGGCCAATTTGGCCCATTGGGACCATTATGCCCATTAGGCCGATTAGGCAACTCTGGCTCATTAGGCCACTTCAACCCATTAGGCACATTAGACCCATTAGTCCACTGAGGCTAATTATGCCTATTAGGCCCATTTGGACCCTAGGCCTGTTAATCCCATTAAGCCCATTAGGACACCTAGGCCCATTAGGCCACCTATGCCCATTATTCCCCTTAGGCCCATTAGGCCCATTAGACCCATTACACCCATTACACCCATTACACCCATTACGCCCATTACGCCACTTAGGCCCATTAGGACACTCAGGCCCATAAGGCCACCTAGGCCCATTAGTCACATTAGGCCACTTAGGCTAATTAGGCCCATTAGGCCCCTAGGTTTATTAATCCCCTTAATCTCGTTAGGCCACTTCGCCCCATTAGGCCACTTAGCCCCATTAAACCGATTAGGCGACTAAGGCCCATTAGGCCACTTGGGCCCACTAGGCCCACTAATCCCATTAGGCTGATTAGGACACTTAAGCCCCTTAGTCTAATTAGGCCCATTAGGACCATTAGGACCATTAATCCCATTAGGCCTATTAGGAAAATTTGTCCCATTATGCCACTTTGGACCATTAGTCCACTTACGCCAATTAGGCCTATTCATCCCATTAGGCCCATTAGGCCCATTCGGCCCATTAGGCCACCTAGGCCCATTGGTTCCATTATGCCCATTAGGCCGATTAGGCAACTTTGTCCCATTATGCCACTTCGACCCATTAGGCCCATTAGACCCATTAGGCCACCGAGGCCAATTAATCCCATTAGGTCCATTTAGACCCTAGGCCAGTTAATCCCATTAAGCCCATTAGGCCACCTAGGCCCATTAAGCATCTTAGTCCCATTAGGAACCTTATGCCCATTAGGCATCTTAGGCCCATTAGTCCCCTTACACCCATTATGCACATTACACCCATTACACCCATTAGGCCACTTAGGCCCATTAGGCCACTTAGGCCCATTAGACCTCTTAGGCCCATTCGACCGCTAAGGCCAATTCATCCCATTAGGCCCATTTTTTCCCTAGGCTCGTTACTCCCATTAATCCACCCTGGCCCATTAGGCCACTTAGGCCCATTAGGCCCCTTAGGTCCATTAGGCCACTAATGCCAATTAAGCCTATTAGGCCCCTTAGGACCATCAAGCCCATTAGGTCGAGTAGGCCACTTAGGCGCATTAGGCCACTTAGTCCCATTAGGCTCATTAGGCCACTTAGTCTCATTAGGTCCATTAGGCCCATTAGGCCAAATAATCTCATTTGGTACCTAGTACCATTAAGCCCATTAATCCCATTAGGCCCATTAGCCCCACTAGGAAACTTTGGCCCATTTGGACCATTAGGACACTTAGTCTCATTTAGCCCATTAGTCCACTTAGGCCCATGAGACCCATTAGGCCACCTAGGTATATCTAGCCCATTCGACCCATTCACCCACCTAGGAAAATTAGGCCCATTCGGCCACTTAGCCTGATTTGGCCCATTAGGCCACTTAGGCCCAATTGTTTGATTAGGGGGATTAGGCCACCTAGGCTCATTGGTCCCATTAGGCTCATTGGCCACTTAGGCTCAGGCCCATTCGGCCAATTAGGCTACTTAAACCCATTAGGACCATTTGGCCACTTAGGATCATTAGGCCCACTAGGACCGTTAGGCCACTTCGGCCCTTGAGGCCCATTAGGAACATATGTCCACTTAGGTCTATTAGGCCCATGAGTCTACTTAGGACCATTAGGCCACTTGGCCCATTAGGACCATTCTTCCACTTAGGTCCATTAGGCCCATTAGGACAATTGGGATCTTTCATCCACTTAGGCCCATTCGACCCATTTGGCTCATTCGGCCCATTTGGCCCTTTATTCCCATTGGGCCTATTAGACACATTAGTCCCATTAGTCCACTGAGGCCCATTTAGCCAATTATGCCCATCAGGTTCATTAGGCCACTTAGGCCCACTAGGCCGCTTGGGCCCACTAGGCCACTAGGCCCATTATTCCCATTAAGCCACTTAGGCCACTTACGTTCATTCGCCCCATTAGGCTCATCATCCCCATTCGGCCACTTAGGGCTATTAGGGCCATTAGTCCCATTCAGCCCATTGGCCCACTTGTGCCCATTATGCCCATTGGGCCTACCAGACCCATTGGGCCCATTAGGCACATTCAACCATTGATGTCCATTGGGCCCATTAGGCCCCTTAGTCCCATTAGGCTCACTCATCCCATTAGAAAACATAGTCCCATTGGGCCACTTAGACCAGGGAGGCCCATTAGGTCACTTAGGCCCATTAGTCCCATTAGCCCAATTGGCCCACTAAGTCCCATTGGGCCAATTAGGCCAATTAGGACCATGAGGTCAATTAGGCCACTGAGGTCCATGAGGCCCGTTACTCCCATGAGGCCCATTAGGCCACCTAGGCCCATTAGGACCATGAGGCCCATTGGGCCCATTGGGCCACTTAGGCCAATTCGGCCCATTATGCCACTTAGGCCTATTCAACCCATCAGGGCCATTAGGCACAACGGTCCACTTAGGCCCATTAGGAAACTTCGGCCCATTTGGCCCATTAGGCCACTGAGGACCATTAGGCCACTCAGGCCCATTAGGAAACTTAGGAAACTTAGGCTCATTAGGCCATTAAGGACCATTAGGACACTTCGACGCATTAGGCCACTTAGGCCCATTGGGCTGATTAGGCCACTGAGGCCCATTAGGCCCATTTGTCCACTTAGGCCCATTAGGCCCATTAGGCCCATTAGGACCATTAGGCCACTTTAGCCCATTAGGACACCTAATCCCATTAGTCCCATTAATCTACTTGGTCCACTTAGTCCCATTATGTCCATTAGGCACATTTTCCCACTTCGGCCCATTTGGACACCATTAGGCCCAATAGACCAGTTAGGCCCATTATGTCACTTAGGAGCATTAGGACCATTCGTCCACTTAGGCCCACCACGCCACTTAGTCCCATTGGTCCACTTAGGCCCATTTGGACCATTAGTCCACTGAGGCCCATTAAGCCCATTCGGCCACTTAGGCCCACCTGGTCCATTAATCCCATTAGGCCGATGAGGCCACTTAGGCCCATTAGTCCACTTATCCCATTAGCCAATTAGGTCCATTAATCCCGTTAGGACAATTAGGAAACTTTGTCCCATTAGGCCACTTAGGCTCATTAAGGCCACTTAAGTTAATTAGGTCCATTAGGCCCATTAGGCCTATTCATCCCATTTGGCCCCTAGGCCCGTTATGACCATTAATCCCATTAGGCCACTTAGTCCCATTAATCCACTTAGGAAAATTAGGTCGATTAGGCCACTAAGTCCCATTAGGCCCATTAGGCCACTTAGGTCCACTAGGCCCATTAATCCCATGAGGCCGATAAGGCCACTTAGACACATTAGGACACTTAGGCCCATTCGACCCATTCAACCCATTTGGTCCATTAGGAAAATTAATCCCATTAGGTGAATTAGGAAAGTTTGGCCCATTAATCCCCTTAGGCCCATTATGTCTATCAGGCTCATTAGGCCACTTAGTCTAATTAGGCACATTCGGCCCATTAGGCCACTTAGGCCCATTTGGGTGATTAGGCCCATTAGGCCGATTCGGTAACTTTGGACGATTAGGCAACTTAAGCCCATTTAGCCACTCAGGACCATTTGGCCCATTCATCCCATTTGGCCCATTAGGCCCATTAGGTCACTTAGGCCCATTGGTCCACTTAGGCCCATTTGGACCATTCTGACACTTTATCCACATAGGCCCATTAGGACCATTGGACCCATTAGGCCCATTATGCCACTTAGGCCCATTAGGCCCACTAAGCCCATTCATCCCATTTGTCCCATTAGGCCACTTCGACCCATTAGGCCACTTAGACCCATTAGCCCATTAAGCCCATTAGGCTACCTAGGCCCATTACGGCACTTAGGCCCATTAGTCCCATTAGGCCACTTAGGCACATTCAACCAATTAGGCAACTTAGGCCCATTAAGCCCATTTGGCCACTAGGCTCATTCGTCCCACTAGGCCCATTAGGCCACCTATGCGCATTAGGCCCACTAGGCCCATTATGCCCATTCATCCCATTAGGTCCATTTTTCCCATTAGTCCCATTAGTCTACTTAGTTCATTTAGGCCCATTAGGCCCTTTAGGCCCATGAGGCCACTAAGGCCCATTAGGCCTCTCAGTCCACTTAGGACCATTAGGCCAATTGGGCCCATTGGTCCACTTAGATCAATTACATCACTTAGTCCCATTGAACCAATTCGGCCCATTAGGCCCATTCAGTCACTTAGGTCCACTGTGCTCATTAATCCAATTAGGCTGATCCATTAGGTCCATTAGGCCCATTAGGCCCATTTAGCCCACTAGGCACATTAGGACAATTAGGCCCATTTTGGAACTTAGGCCCATTGTCCCATTAGACACATTAGACCACTTTCTCCCATTAGGCCCATTATGCCAATTAGGCGCATTAGGCCAATTTGGCACATTCAGCCCCTGAGGCCCACCAGGACCATTAAGGCACTTAGGCCCATTCCTCCCATTAATCCACTTACACCCATTAGACCCATCAGGGATATTATACCACTTAATCCCATTCGACCACTTAATCCCATTAGGCCCATTCACCCCACTCGGCCAATTTGGCCCATTAGGCCCATTCAACCACTTAGGCTCAATCGTCCACTTAGGCCCATAAGACCCATTAGGACCATTTAGTCAATTAGGTCGATTCAGCCACTTACACCCATTAGGTCCATTAAACCCATTAGGACACATAGGCCCATTAGGCCCATTTGGTCGATTAGGCCGATTAGGCCACTTAGGCCACTTAGACCCATTAGGGCCATTATGTCCATTAACACACTTAGGCCCAATAGGCCCATTGGTCCCATTAGGCCCCTTAGGCCCATTAATCCCATTAGGATGATTAGGAAAATTAGGTCCATTAGGACACTTAGGCCCATTGGTCTCATTGGCCACTTAGGCTAATTAGGCCCACTAGGCCCATTCGACCCATTATGCCCATTTGGCCCCTGGTCTAGTTAAGCTTATTAAACCCATTAGGAAACTTAGGCCAATTAGGCCGATTAGGCCACTAAAGCCCATTAGGTTACTTAGGCCCACTAGACCCATTAAGCCCATTAGGCCAATTAGGCCACTTAGACCCATTAGGCCACCTAGGCTCAATAAGGCCATTAGGCCCATTAGGCCACTTAGGCCCATTAGGCCCATTACACCCACTAGGTTGATTAGGAAACATTGGCCCACTAGGACACTTAGGCCCATTAAGATACGTAGGACAATTAGGCCCATTCAGCCCATTTGGCCCATAGACCCATTAAGCCCATTAATCCCATTTGACCACTTAGGTCCATTAGGCCACTTAGGCCCATTAGGCCCCTTAGACTAGTTAGGCTCATTCGGAACCTTGGCATGTTAATTCCATTAAGTCCATTCGGCCCGTTAGGCCCATTAAGCTACTTAGGCCCCTTGGGCCCACTATAGACCATGAGGCCCATTGGGGCACTTAGGCCCATGAGGCCCGTTAGGCCCATGTGGCCCCTTAGGACACTTAGGCCCAGAAAGACCATTAGGCCACTTAGCCCCATGAGGACCATTAGGCCACTTTGGCCCATCAGACCCATTAGGACCATTCTGCCACCTAGGCCTATTCGGCCCATCATGTCACTTAGGCCCATTATTCCCATTAGGCCCATTAGTTCAATTATGCCGATTAGGCCCCTAAGGCCCATTAGTCCCATTATGCCACTTAGGGCCATTAGCCCATTTAGCCAATTAGGCCCATTAGGCCCATTAGGACCATTAGTACCATTAGGCCCATTAGGCCCATTAGGTCCATTCAGAACATTAGGCCCATAAGACCACTTAGGCCCATTGGACCCCTTAGGCCCATTCGGCTCGTTATGCCCATTTGGACACTTAGGACCATTAGGCCCATTGGTCCCATTAGGCTCGTTAGTCCCATTAGGCCCTTGGTCCCATTAGGACCATTCGACCCATTAGTCCCATATGGCCTCCTAGGCCCATTGGTCCCATTTGGCCCATTGGAATCATTTTCCCCATTTGGAGTATTAGGCCCATTAGGCCCATTCAACCACTTAGGCCCACGAGGCCCATTCATCCACTTAGGCTCATTCATCCACTTATGCCCATTCGTCCTATTAGGCCACTTAGGCCCATTAGGCCAATTTGGCCTATTAATCTCATTGGATTAGGCCCACTAGGCCACTTAGGACCATATGGCTCATTAGGCCGATTAGGAAAATTATCCCAATTAGGCCCATTATGAACATTAGGCCCACTAAACCCATTAGGTCAATTAGGCCCACTAGGACACTTAGGTCCATTATGCCACTTAGGCCCATTAGGTCACTTAGGCCTCTTATGCCCATTATGACACTTATTAATAATTATTAAAATTTATTACAATTTATTAATAATTATTACTAATTATTACAATTTATTAATAATTATTACTAATTATTACAAATTATTAAAATTTATTACAATTTATTTCCATTTATTACTAATTATTACAAATTATTACCAATTATTACTAATTATTACAATTTATTACTAACTTATACTAAGTAATACTAATTAATAATAACTAATACAAATTATTACTAATTATTACTAATTATTTCTAATTATTATTAATTATTTCTAATTATTACTAATTATTACTAATTATTTCTAATTATTTCTAATTACTAAAAATTATTACTAATTATTACTAATTATTACAAATTATTATTGATGATTACTAATTATTACAATTTATTACAATTTATTACAATTTATTACAATTTATTACTAATTATTACAATTTATCACTAATTATTACAATTTATTACTAATTATTACAATTTATTACTAATTATTACAATCTATTACTAATTATTACAATTTATTACTAATTATTACAATTTATTTCTATATATTTCAATTTATTACTAATTATTTTAATTTATTACTAATTATTTCAATTTATTACTAATGATTTCAATTTATTACTACTTATTTCAATTTATTACTAATTATTAATTTTTTTGCTAATTATTACAATTTATTACTAATTATTACTAATTATTTATAATTAACACTTAGACATAATTATTCATAAAAATAAAGACTGAAAAAACAAATATCTAATTATAATTTAATTTAATTCCATCTAACTAACAAAAATTATAAATAATTGAAAATAAATTAAATTAACTAAATAATAAAAAAATGGACAAATACCTTGAAACTGAAGCTTTCGGAGTATAAAAGCTGCGGATTATGCCCCAATTTAAAAGTTTAAACTATGAAAAAATTTAGAAGAAAATTTTTCAGAAGAGATAGAGAGAAGTTGAGAAAGAAATAGAATGAGAGGAAAACAGATTAGGGTATATATAGGTTAGATTATTTGCGACGGGTACCGTCGCAAATGACCACTGCCCGTATTAATTAAAGTCAGACGAAAAAAATTATTTGCGACAGGACAAGTATCTTGTCACAAATACTAAAAACTGTTGTCGGGTATTTGCGATGAGAATTGGAATCCATTGCAAATACCCCTGCCCGCGGTTTGACGCGCATTTGACGCCAAACCTTTTGCGACAGGTCCTAAACCCCCCACCCCCTGTCGTAAATAACTATTATTTACGATGGGCCAATTGTACCATCGCAAATAACCCGTCGCAAATGGTCAGTTTTCCCATAGCGTAAGTGGCTTAATGGGCCTAAGTGGACTAAGTTGCCTAATGGGCTTTATGGTTCCAATGGGACTGAGTGGATCTGGTTTAAAAGAAGTGTTTGTTTTGATGAAGTATCGAAGTCTACTGACTATGATAAAATTAAATGTGACTATGCTTTACTGATTCGTATTTCATAAATCATAAGTTGATTGGAGAACTTATGATGCAAGCTTGATGGGAGAAACTGGAAAAGTGGTATTCCAAATCGTATTCAGATTTATCGTATCTAAGTGGAAGAGAAGAAAGAGATGATGTCAATCGAAAAGGAATCATACCTAGTGTAATCAAATTCGGGATCAGAAGGAAAAAAGAAGGCATTGAGGATCATGATCAGAATGATCGTACCCAGAACGATCATTGTCAGGTACTTTAGCATCTAATTATCCATTGTATGCATAAGAAAACATTCGTATCCAGGATGATTGTACTGAGGCTCAGGAAGAAAAAGATCATACCCAATATGATCGTATTCAGGCCAACCATTCTCAGAAAGATTGTACTCTGGACAATCATATTTAGAGAGGGAGTTTCTTGATGCCGGTGATTGAAAAGAGAAGAAAATAATGAGATAAAAAATGTAGTCAACCTTTCAAAAGGGTTGAATTACTTTGTAGGTTTCAATTGGGTCAAGAGTCATTGTATCAGAGTGTAATTGTTTTATATTTTCAAGTGGTTCAAAAGAAGAAGTGAAGATGTAAAAGTGGTTTGAAAGAAAAGTTTTCAAGATGTGAAATTGAGGGGGATCTTGACATTCAAAAGAATTATCATATTCAACATTCAGAAGGAGAAGTGAAGGTTGTAGAAGAATCGAGAAGCTTTGAGAAGAGTTGATGAAGTCAAAATACACCCAAGATTTTAGGGGAAATTGAGATTAGGGTGAATTTAATTAAGCGGGAAAATTTTTGGGATTCTCACCAAAGCATCTTGAGGGTCACCTATAAAAGGAGAAAAGTACGTTGTACTTGAGGTGGACTGATGTACTATTCATGAGAGAGAATCTCTGAGTTTTAGAGAGAAGCAGAAGTTTCCATATTCAATTTTATTGAAGAAGTTTTGATGGATTGAAGTGAAAGAGAAGACAGAAGATCACAATATTGTATTCAGCTGATCCTCGTACTCAGTGTTTATCGTACTCAGCTGATTTCCATATTCATCTTGTCAATTGTATTTAGCTGATCATCGTATTGGGCTGGATTAATCAGATTGGGATTTCTGTACTGGGTCTTCTGGAATGAGGAAGATGTATAATTGAAGTTGTGTTGATTCATCTTTGTCGCATTCTATAAAAGTTATATTTTTCATACTGGGGAGAATCTTACTGAGCATAATCGTATTGGGAAAATCATATCGAGAAGAATCGTATCAGGGAGAATTGTACTCGGAGGAATCAAACTGGAAAAATTGTACTGGGAAAATCAGACATGGTTTTTTTTTTCTCAACAAAGTCCAGGAAATTCTTACCATCTTCTGGGTAAGAAATTGAAGAAGTTTTTTCAATTGAATACATTTGTGGAATTGAAAATAAGCACAGGTAACATGAGTTGTTCCACAATCATTTCATTACCCTATTTGTGCTAAGCGGGTGCACACATACTATTGGATTGTTTACGTATTGCTACACGAGTGAAAGGGAATATCCTACTCATTGCAATCCAATGATTGTTTTCTAGTGGATTTTGTGGTATTGGATCACTTCCATAGCATACCAAGGATGTAGTTATTCTTATTGAATACTGAATCTTGTAAATACTTTTGTTCTTGTGGATGTGTGTTTGAATTGTTTTTAGTAGGGAATAGAATATTTAATAGGAGGCAAAGGTTGTTTCATTTAAAAAGAAACATAAGATAAAAAAATATCACCGATTCAATCCCTCCCCCTCTTAGTGATATAATCATCTGTTGGGGACTTTCCAGTGGCCTAATGGGCCCAAGGGGCCAAATGGGCCTAATGGTTCTAATTAGCCTAATGAGCATAATGGGCCTAAGTGGCCGAATGGGCCTAACTGGCCTAAGTAGACTAATGAGCCTAATGGACCTAATGGGCCTAAATGGACTAAGGGGAATAATGGGCCCAATGGGCCAACTAAGCAAAACTGGCCTAAGTGTACTAATAGGCCGAATGGGCCTAAGTGGCCCAATGGGTTGAATGGGCCTAATGGGCCTAACGGGCCTAAGTGGCCTAATGGACTCAATGGGTCAAATGGGCCCAACTGGCCTAACTGGCCTAACTGTCCTAATGGGTCCAATGGGCCTAAGGGGCCTAAGTGGCATAATGGGCCTAACTGGCACAAGTGTCAGCCCAATTAGAATAATGGGTCTAATTGGCCTAAGTGGCATAACTGACCCAATGGGACCAATGAGCCTAATGGGCCAAACAATCCTAATGGGACCAATGGGCCTAACTGGCCTAATAGGCCGAATGGGCATAACTGGCCTAAATCACGTAAGGGGACCAAGGGGCCAAATGGGTGGGTCTAATGGGCCTAACTATCCAAAGTGGACTAATGAGCCCAATGGTCCTAATGGGCCTAACTGGCCAAAGTGACCTAATAGGCCGAACTGGCCTAAGTGGACCAATTGGCATAATGGGCTGAATAAGCCTAAGTGGCGTAATGGGCCCACTGAGCCTAATGGGCCTAACTCACCAAAGTGGAATAATGAGCCTAACTAGCCTATGTGGCCTAAAGGGCCTAATGGGAAGAATGGGCCTAAGTGGCATAATGGTCTGAATGAGCATAAGTAGCCCAATGGGCTGAATGGGCCTAGGTGGCCCAATGGGCCGAATGGGCCGAATGGGCTGAATGAGCTTAATGGGATGAATGGGCCTATTGGGTCTGAGTGGCCAAATGGTCCTAAGTGGCATAATAGAGCTAATGGGTATAAGTGGATGAATGGGCCTAATGGACCAAATGGGGATAATGGGACTGAGTCAAAAATGGGCATAATGGGCCTAAGTGGCACAATGAGCCAAATGGATCTCAGTGGCCTAATGGGATCTCGGTGGCCTAATGGGCCTAAGTTGCCTAATGGACCTAAGTGGCATAATGGTCCTAATGGGCCTAAGTGGCCTAATGGGCCTAAGTGGCATAATCAACTTAAGTGGCCTAAGTGGCCTAATGGGCCTAAGTGGTTTAATGTGCCTAATGGGCCCAAGTGGCCTAATGGGTCGAGTGGGTCTCAGTGGTCAAATGGGTCTAATGGGCCTAAGTGGTTGAAGTGGCCTAATGGGCCTAAGTGGCCTAGGGTTGACCCCAATGGGCCTAAGTGGCTAAAGTGGCCTAATGGGCCTAAGTGGCCTAATGGGCCTAAGTGGCCTAATGGGCCAAGTGTGCCTAAGTGGCTTAATGGGACTAAGTGGCCTAATGGGCCTAATGGGCCTGAGTGGCCTAATTGTCTTAAGTGGCCAAATGGACATAATGGGCATAATGAGCCTTAGTGGCCTAATGGGCCTTGGTGGCCTAATGGGCCTAGGTGGCCTAATGGGCCGAATGAGCATATGTTTCCTAATGGGCCTAATGGGACTCATTGGTCAAATGGGCCTAATGGGCTTGAGTGTCCAAATGGGCATAATGAGACTAAGTGGCCTAATGAGCCTAATTGGCCTTAGTGGCTAAATGGTCCTAATGGTCCTAATGGGCCAATAGACTAAAAGGCCTAATGGGTCTAATGGGCCTAATGGGCCTAAGTTGCCTAATGAGCTGAATTGTCCTAAGGGGCCTAATGGGACTCAGTGGCCAAATGGGCCTAAGTGGCCGAAGTGGCCTAATAGGCCAAATGGACCTAAGTGGCCTAATGGTCCTAAGTGGACTAATGGGCCAAAGTTGACTAATGGGCCTACTAGGCATAATGGGCCAAAGTGGACTAAGTGACCTAATGGGACAAATGGGTTTAAGTGGCCTAATGAGCCTAAGTGGCCTAACGGGCCTAAGTGGCCTAATGGGCCTAAGTGGCCTACTGGGCCTAATGGTCCTTAGTGGCCTAATGGGCCTAATGGGCCCAAGTGGTCTAAGTGGCCTAATGGTCCTAATGGGACTAATGGGTCTCATGGGCCTTAATGGCCTAATTGTCTTGATGGGCCTAAGTGGCCTAATGGGAGGAATGGGCCTCAATGGCCTAATGGGCCCAATGGGCCAAAGTGGCCTAAGAGGCATAATGTACCTAATGGACCTAAGAGGCTTAATGGGACTGATGTTCCTAAGTGGCCTAATGGGCCTTAGTGGCCTAATGGGTATAACAGGGTTAAGTGGTCCTAGTGGCCGGCCTAATGGGCCTAAATGGCTTAATGGGCATATGTGACCTATTGGGCTTAATAGGACTAATGGACCCCAGTGGCCTAATGAGCCTAATGATCCTAATGAGCCTAATGATCTTAAGTGGCCTAATGGGCCTAAGGGGCCTAAGTGGCCTAATGGTCCTAATGTGCCAAGTGGCTGAAATGGCCTAATGGGCCTAAGTGGCGTAACATGCATAATGTGCCTCAGTGGGATAATGGGCCTAGTGGGCCTAAGAGGCTAAAATTGCATAATGGGCCTAATTGTCTTGATTGGCATAATGGGCCTAAGTGGCCTAATGGGCATAAGTGGCCTAATGGGCCTCAGTGGCCTAATGGGCCTAAGTGGTCTAATGGGACTAAGTGGCCAAAAGGGTTTGAGTGGACTAATGGGCCTAAGCGGCCTAATGATCCTAATGAGCATAATGAGCCAAAGTGGTCTAAGTGGCATAATGGGCCTTAGTGGCCTGATGGGCCTAAGTGGACGAATGGGTCTAAGGGGCCAAAGTGGACTATTGAGCTTAATGAGCCTAAGTGGTCTAATGGGCCTCACTGGCCTAATGGGCCAAATGGGTCTAAGTGGACAAATGTGATTCATGGGCCTAATAGGCCTAAGTGTCTTAATGAGACGAATGAGCCTAAGTGGCCTAATGGGCCTAATGGGCCTCAGTGGCCTAATGGGCCTAAGTGGCCTAAGGGGACTAATGGGCCTAATGGGATTAATGGGCCTAAGTGGCTTACTAAGCTGAATGGGCCTAAGTGGCCTAATGGTCATAACAGACCTAAGTGGACTAATGGGCTTGATGGGCCTGATGGGCCTAATGGGACTAATGGGCCTGAGTGGCCTAATGACCCGAATGGGCCTAAGTGGCCTGATGGACCTGATGGGAATAATGGGCCGAATGGGTCTAATCGGCCTAATGGGATTAATGTGCCTAATGGGACTAATGGGCCTAAGTTGCCTAATGAGCTGAATCGGCCTAAGTGGCCTAATGAGACTAATGGGCCTAATGGTTCTTATGGCCCTAATTGATGAGCCTGATGGACCTCAGGGATCTCAGTGGCCTCATGGGCCTCATGTGGATGATGGTCCTATAGGGATTAAGTGGATTAAGTGTCCTAATGGGCCTATAGGTCCTAATGGGCCTATAGGTCCTAATGGGCCTAATGTGCCTAATGGGCCTAATTGACATAATGGCCATGATGGGCCTAATGGGCGTAATGTGCTGAAGTGGCTTAATAGGCCTAAGTGGCCTCAGTTTCCTAATGGGCCTAATGGCCCAAGTGTCCTAATGCGCTGAGTAGGCCTAAGTTGCCTAATGGGCCTAATGGGACTAAGTGGCCTAATGGGCCTATGTCGCATAATGGCCTTAATGGGCCAAATGGGTTGAATGGGCCTCAGTGGACTCATGGGCCTAAGCTGAGTAAGTGGCCTAATTGGCCTAAGTGGACGAATGGACAAAATGGGCCTTAGTGGCCTAATGGACCTAATGGGCATAATGAGTCTAAGTGTCTTAAGTGACCTAATGGGCCTAATTCGCCCAATGGGCCTCAGAGGCCTATTGGGCCTAATGGGCCTAAGTGGCCTAATGGGATTAATGGGCCTAATGGGATTAAGTAAACTAATGATCTAAATGGGACTAAGTGGCCGAATGGGCCTAATGGGCCTGAGTGGCTGAAATGGTCTAATAGACCCAAGTGGCTGAATGGGCCTAATGGGCCTCAACGACCTAATGGTCCTTAGTGGTTGAAATGGACTAAAGGGCCTAAGTGGCCTAATTGGACTATTGGCCTAGTGGACATAAGTTTCCTAATGGGCCTAAGTGGCCTAATGGTCTTAAGTGTCCTAATGGGCTTAACGGGCATAATGGGCCTAAGTGGCCTAAGTGGCCCATGGGGCCTAAGTGGACTAATGAGACTAAGTGCCCTAATGGGCCTAATGGGCCTAAGGGGACGAATGGGCCTTAGAATCCTAATGGGAAAAAGTGGCCTAATGGGCCTATGTGGCCTACTGGCCCTAATTGGATTAATGGACCTATGTTGCCTAATGGACCTAATGGGCCTAATGGGACTAAGTGGCCCAATGAAACAAATGGGCCTAAGTTACCAAATGGGCCTTAGCGGCCTAATGGGCTGAATGAGCCAAATGGGCCTAAGTGGCCTAATGATCCGAATGAGCCTAAGTGGGCTAATGGTCCTGATGGAAATAATAGGCTAAATGGGACTAAGTGGCCTAATTAGTCGAATGGGCCTAAGTGGGCTAATGGGCCTGATGGTCATAATGGGTATAATGGGATGAATGAGCCTAAGTGGCGTTATGGGCTTGATGGGCCTGATGGGCCTAATGGGTCTAATGGATTTATGTGGCCTAATGAGATGAATGGGCCTAAGTGGACTCATGGGCCTAATGGGCCTAATGGGCCTTAGTGGCCTAATGGGCCTAATGGGCATGATGGGCCAAATGGGCCTCAGTGTCCTAACGGGCCTCATGGGCCTAATGGGCCTAATTGTTCTAATGGACCTAAGTGGCCTAATGTGCGTATTGGGCCTAATGGGCCTCATGGCCTAATGGGCCTCTATGGCCTAATGGGCCTAATGGACCTCATGGGCTTAATGGGAATAATGGTCCTAGGTGGCTTAATGGGCCTAAGTGGCCTCAGTGGCCTAATGGGCCTAAGTTTCCTAATGATCCAAATGGGCCTAAGTGGCGTAATGGGATTGATGGGAAAAATGGGCCTGATGGGCCTGATGGGCCTAATGGGCCTAAGTGGCTTAAGTAGGCTAATGGGCATCCTAGGCCTAATTCGGTTAATGGGATTAAGTGTCCTAATGGGCCTGATGGGCCTTAGTGGCCTAATGAGTCTAATGGGTCTGATTGGCCTAATGGCCAAAATGGGCCTCAGTGGCCCAATGGGCCTGAGTGGCGTAATGGGCCCCTGTGGCCCAATGGGCCTAATGGGCCTAAGTGACCTGATGAACCTTAGTGTCCAAATGGGCCAAATGGGACTAGTGGTCCTAATAGGGCTGATGGATACAATGGGGCGAAGTGGCCCAATGGGTCTCATGGGCCTAAGTGGCATAATGGGCCTGATGGGCCTAATGGGCCTCATGGGCCTAAGTGGCCTAAGTGTCCTAAATGGGACTCATGGGATAAAGTGGAATAATGGACCCAGTGGGCCTAATGGGCCTAATAGACATAATGGGTGTAATGGGCCTCAGTGGCCTAATGGGCCTAATGGGCCTAATAGGCCCAGTGATAAAAATCAACCTAATTAGACCAATGGGCTGAATGGTCCTAAGTTTCCTAATGGGCCTAATGGGACTGATGAGCCTTATGGGCCTAATGGTCCTAATGGGCCTAAGTGGCCGAATGGGCATAATGGGACAAAGTAGCCTAATGGGCCTAATGGACTTTAGTGGCCTAATGGGCCTGTTAGACACGATGGGCCTAATGGGCATAGTGGGTTTAATTGGCCTAATGGGCCTAAGTGGCTTAATGGACCTAATGGACTTAATGGGCCTAAGTGGATTAATGGACCCAATGAGCCTAATGGGCTTAAGTGGCCTAAGTGGCCTAATGGGCCTAATGGGATTAAGCGGTGGAATGGACCTAATGGGATTAAGCGGCAGAATTGGCCTAATAGGCCTAAGTGACCTAATGGGCCTAATGGCCCTAAGTGGTCAAAAGGGCCTGATAGGCTTAATGGGTCTCGAGGGATGAAGGGGCTTCATGGACCAAATGGGTCTAGGTGTCCTCATGGGCCCAATGGGCTTAATTGGCATAAGTGGCATAATATGCATAATGGGCCTAATGGGCCTCATGGGACTTAGTGGCCTCATGGGCCTGATGGGCCTAATGGGACTAATGGGCCTATTGGTCCCAATGGGCCTCATCGGCCTAAGAGTCTTAATGGGAGTATTTGGCCTAATGGGCCTAATGGGCCTAAGGGGCCTGAGTGGCCTAATGGGCCGATGTGGCCGAATGGGCCTAGTGGGCCTAAAGGGCCTAATGGGCCTAATGGGTCTAAGCGGCCTAATGGGGCTAAGCATCCCCATGGCCATAAGGGCCTCATGGTCCTAATGGGGCAAATGGGCCAAACTGGCCTAAGTGTTTTCATGGGCCCAATGGGCCTAATGGACCTAAGTGGCCTAATGGGAATAATGGGCCTAAGTTGCCTCATGGGTCTGATGGGCCTAATTTGGTCCATTAGGCATATTAGGACCATTTGGCCCATTGGCCCCATTAGACCCATTGGGCCACTTTTTCCCATTAGTCCCATTAGGCCAATTCGGTGCATTAGGCCAATTTGGCCCATTCGACCAGTAAGGCCCACTAGGCCCATTAAGACACTTAGGCCCATTCATCCCATTAAGACACTAACTCCCATTAAGTTCATCAGGACCATTATGCCACTTGAGCCAATTCAGCTCATTCGGCCCATTCAGCCACTTAAGACCAATCGACCACTTAGGCCTGTAAGGCCCATTAGCCCCATTCAGTTAATTAGGCCGATTTGACCACTTAGACCCATTAGTCCCATTAGGACACTTAGGACCATTAGGCTCATTTGGTCGATTAGGCCGATTAGGCCACTTAGACCAATTAGGCCCATTAGCCCACTTAGGCCCATCAGGCCCATCGGTCCCATTATGCCCCTTAGGCCCATTAAACCCATTAGGCGGATTAGGAAACTTAGGTCCATTAGTACACTTAGGCCCATTAGGCCCATCTGGCCACTTAGTCGAATTAGGCCCATTCGTCCCATTGGGCCCATTAGGCCCATTTGGCCCCCGGTCCCATTAAACCCATTAATCCCATTAGGCCACTTAAGCCAATTAGGTGGATTAGGCCACTAAGGCCCATTAGGCAACTTAGGCCCACTCACCCATTAATCCCATTAGGCCAATTAGGCGACTTAGACCCATTAGGCCACTTAGGCCCAATAAGACCATTAGGCCCATTAGTCCACTTAGGCCAATTAGGCCCATTACACCCATTAGGTCAATTAGGCAACTTTGTACCATTAGGAAACTTTGGCTCATTAGGCCACTTAGGATAAGTAGGCCCATTCGGCCCATTCAGCCCATAGACCCATTAGTCACATTAATCCCATTTAGCCAATTAGGCCCATTAGGCCCCTTAAGTGAGTTAGGCCCATTTGGCCAATTTGGAACCTTGGCCTCTTAAGCCCATTAATCCCATTAATCCCATTAGGTCCATTTAGCAACTTAGGCCCCTTGGGACCATTAGGCCCATGAGGCCACTAGGGACCATGAGGCCCATTAGGCCACTTAGGCCCATTAGGCCACTTAGGCCCATTAGTCCACTTAGGCTCATTAGGCCCGTTTGGCCCATGAGGCCCCTTAGGCCACTTAGGCCCATGAAGACCATTAAGCCACTTAGGCCCATTAGGTTATCAGGCCACTTTAGATCATCAGGCTCATTAGTCCCATTCATCCACTTAGACATATTCGTCCCATTATGTCACTTAGGCCCATTATTCTCATTAGTCTCATTCATTCAATTGGGTCCCTAAGGCCCCTTAGGCCCATTCGGACCATTAGGCTACTTAGGCCCATTGGCCCATTTGGCCACTTAGGCCCATTAGGCCCATTAGGACCATTAGTCCCATTAGGAACATTTGGCCCATTTGGACCATTATGCCCATAAGGCCACTGAGGCCCATTGGGCCCCTCAGGGCCATTCAGTCCGTTAATCCCATTTGGCCACTTACGCCCATTAGGCCCATTAGTCCCATTGGTACCATTATAATAATTAGACCCATTAGGCCCATTCGGACCATTAGGCCCATATGGCCACTTAGGACCATTGGGTCCATTAGGCCCATTTAGCCCATTTGGCACTTTAGGCCCATTAGACCCATTCGAACACTTAGACACACTAGGACCATTAGTCCACTCAGGCCCATTTGGTCACTTATGCCCATTAGGCCCATTAGGATCATTAGGAAAATTAGGCCCATTAGGCCCATTAGGACCATTCGACCACTTAGGCCCACTAGGCCCATTAGGCCACTTAGGCCCATTAGGCCACCTCGACCCCCTCGGCCCATTAGGCCACTTAGTCCCATTAAGGCACTTATGCCCATTAGAACCATTAGAAAAATTACGCACATTAGGCCCATTATACCCATTCAGCCACTTAGCCCCGCTAAGCCCATTAGGTCACTTAGACCCATTAGGGAACTTTGACCCATTAGGACCATTAGGCCCATTATGCCACTTAATCCCATTCATCCACTTAGGCCCATTAGGTCCATTAACCCCATTAGGCCAATTTGGACCATTAGGCCCATTCAACCACTTTATCCCATTAGTCCTAATCAGCCACTTAGGCCCATGAGTCCCATTAGTCACATTATATTGATTAGGCCAATTAGGCCACTTATTCCACTTAGACCCATTAGTCCCATTAGGGCTATCAGGCCACTTAGGCCCATTAGGCCCATTCGTCCGATTAGGCCGATTAGAGAACTTAGACCCATTAGGCCCATTAGTCTCATTAGGCCTCTTAGGCCCATTCGATTGATTAGGCCGATTCGACGACTTAAGGACCATTCGGTCAATTAGCCTGATTAGACAACTTAGGCCCATTAGGCCATTTCTGCACATTAAACCTCTTAGGCCCATTTGGACCATTCAGTCAATTAGGCATATCAGTCCACTTAGACCCATTAGGCCCATTAGACCACTTAGGCCTATTACTCCCATTAGTCCCATTTGATTGATTAGGCCGATTAGTCCACATGGGCTCATTAGGCCCATTAGACCACTTAGGCCCATTAGACCCATTCAGCCGATTAGGCCGATTAGAACACTTAGGCAACTTCAAACCATTATTCCCCTTAGGCCAATTAGGCCACTTAGTCCCAATATTCCCCTGAGGCCAATTAGGCCACTTATGCCACTTAGGAATTAGTCCCATTAGGCCACTTAGGCCCCTTAGGCCCATTTGTCCCATCATTTGATTAGGCCGATTAGGCCTATTAGGACACTTAGGCCAATTAGGTCCATTAGGTCCATTAGGCCCATTAGGCCACTTAGGCCCATTAATCCCATTAGGCCCATTCAGTTGATTAGGGGGAATAGGCCACTTAGGCCCATCAGGCCCCTTAGGCCCATTATCTCATTAGGACCATTACCCCACATAGGCTCATTAAACCCATTATTCCCATTAGACCCATTAAGCCCATTTGTCCACTTAGGCCTATTAGGCCCATTAGGCCATATAGTCCCATTATTCCAATTAAATCCAATTGAACTCATTAGTACCCTTAAGCCCATTAGGCCTGTTAATCCACTTTGGCCACTTAGGCCCATTAGGCCAATTCAGTCGATTAACTCGATTAGGCCACCTTGGCCCATTAGGCCACGCAGGCCCATTAAACCCATTAGTCCCACTAGGTCCATTAGGCCTTTTAATCCACTTAGGCCACATAGGCCCATTGGGCCCATTCGGTCGATTATCCAAATTAGGTCACTTAGGCATCTTAGGCCAATTAGGTCCATTAGCCCCATTAGACCCATTAGGCCCATTAGGCCCACTAGGACCATTAGGGAACTTAGCCCCATTACTCCACTTAGGACCATTAGGGACATTAGGCCCATTAGGCCCATGAGGTGTATTTTTCCCATGAGGCCCATCAAGCCCATTAGGACACTTAGTCTCATTAGGCACATTGGGCCCATGGGGACACTTAGGCCAATAAGGCCCATGAGGCCCATTAGACCCATTAGGCCACTTGGTCCCATTTGGTCCATTAATCCCATTAGTCCCACTAGGCCCTTTAGGCCACTTAGGCCCATTAGGCCACTTACGCCCATTAGACCCATTAGGCTCATTAGGCCAATTAGGCCCAATAGGCCCACTCATCCACTTCATCCCACTAGGCCCATTAGGCCACATAGTCCCACTAATCTAGTTAGGCACACTGGGCCCATTCATCCACTTAGTCTTATTAGGCCACTTACGCCAATTAGGCCCATTGGGCCAATTAGGCGCATTAGTTCCATTACACCCATTCAGCCACTTAGGTCCACTAGGCCCATTCGGACACTTAGTCCCATTAGGCCACTTTGGCCCATTAGGCCCATTAGGCCACTTATGCCCATTAGGCCTGTTAGGGCCATTATAACACTTAAGCCCATTTTTCCACTTAGGCCCATTAAGCCCATTAACCCTATTAGGCCAATTTGGCCCATTAGGCTCATTCGACCACTTAGGCCCATTTGTCCCAATCGGCCACTTAGGCCCATAAGGCCAATTCTTCCCATTTGATGGATTAGGACGATTAGGCCACTTAGGCCACTCAGACCCATTAGGCCCATTAGGCCCATTAGGCCACCTATGCTCATTAGGCCTATTCGGTCGATTAGGCCGATTAGGCCACTTAGACCCATTACGCCCATTAGGACACTTAGGCCCATTTGGCCCATTCGATCGATTAGCCCGATTTGGCCACTTTGGACCATTCGGTCGATAAGCCTAATTAGGACACTTAGGCCCGTTACGCCACTTAGGCTCATTCGTTCGATTAGGAAAATTAGGCCACTTAGACCCATTAGGCCCATTAGTCCCATTAGGCCACTTAGGCCCACTTGGCCCATTTGTCCCATTTGGTTGATTAGGACGATTAGGCCACATATGCCCATTAGGCCCATTAGGCCCATTTGATCGATTTGGCTGATTATACCACTTAGGCCACTTAGACCCATTAAGCCCATTACGACCATTACGCCCTTTAGGCCCATTAGGCCACTTAGACCACTTAATCATTAGGACCATTAGGCCACTTAGTCCCATTATACCCATTTGTCCCATTAGTTGATTATGCCGATTAAGCCACTTAGGCCACTTAGGTGGATTAGGCCCATTAAGCCACTTAGGCCCATTAGTCCAATTAGTCTACTTAGGACCATTAGGCCCATTAGGCCCATTCAGTCGATTAGGGGAATTAGACCACTTAGTCTCATTAGCACCATTGAGCCACTTAGGCCCATTAGGCCACCTAGGCCCATTAGACCCATTAAACCCACTAGTCCCATTAGGCCTATTAAGCCATTAAGTCACTTAGGACCCTAGGCCCATTGAGTTGATTAGCTCAATTAGGCCACCTAGGCCTATTGGGCCCATTAGGAAACATAGGCCCATTTTGACCATTAGGAAACTTAGGACCATTGTGCCCATTAAACCCATTAGTCCCACTAGGCCCATTAGGCTCGTTACTCCACCTAGTCCACTTAGGCCCATTAAGACCATTCAGTTGATTAGCCCGATTGGGCCACTAAGGCCACTTAGGCCAATTTGGTCCATCTATCCCATTAGCCCCATTAGGACCATCAGGCCCATCAGGCCCACTGGTCCCATTAAAGAACATAGGCCCATTAGTCCTCTTGTGACCATGAGACCCATTAGGCCCATTAATCCCATTAGGCTCATCAGCCCCTTTAGTTCACTTAGGCCCATTAGGCCCATTAGGCCACTTAGGCCCATTTGGCCCATTGGACCTACTTGGACCATTCGTCCCATTCATCCCACTCAACCCAGTAGTCCATTTGGGCCCATAAGGTCCATTGGGCCCATTAGGTCACTTAGGCCCATTCAGACCATTAGGCCCTTTTTCCCCACTTCGATCACTTAGTCCCATTAAGCCCATCAGGTTAATTAGGCCCATTCAGCCGATTAGGCCCATTAGGCCACTTAGGCCCATTAGACCCATTAATCCACTTAGGTCCTTAAGGCCATGAGGCCCATTAGGATCATCAGGCCCATCAGGCCACTTAGGCTCATTAGGGCCATTAGGCCCATTATTCCCATTGGGCCCATGAGGTCACTTAGGCCCCTTAGGCCCATTAATCCCATCAGGCCACTTCATCCAATTAGGCCCATTAGGCCCTTTAGTCCCACTAGGTCCATTCAGGTACACATGACCATTAGGCACATTGGGCCACTTAGGCCACTTAGGCCCATTAGGCCTACTAGGACCATTTGTCCACTTCATCCTAGGAGGCCCATTAGGCCCATGAATCCACTTAGTCCCATGAGGCCCATTAGGCCCATTATGTCATTTATGCCCATTAGGCCCATTAGGCTCAAGAGGCCAAATAGACCCATTTATCCCTTGAGGCCTATTCGTAACTTGAGGCCCATTAGGCCCATTCAGCCCATTGCTCCACATAGGCCCATTCCGGCACTTAGGCCCATTAGTCCACTTAGGCCAATTAGGCCCATTACACCCATTAGGTCAATTAGGCAACTTTGTACCATTAGGAAACTTTGGCTCATTAGGCCACTTAGGATAAGTAGGCCCATTCGGCCCATTCAGCCCATATACCCATTAGTCACATTAATCCCATTTAGCCAATTAGGCCCATTAGGCCCCTTAAGTGAGTTAGGCCCATTTGGCCAATTTGGAACCTTGGCCTCTTAAGCCCATTAATCCCATTAATCCCATTAGGTCCATTTAGCAACTTAGGCCCCTTGGGACCATTAGGCCCATGAGGCCACTAGGGACCATGAGGCCCATTAGGCCACTTAGGCCCATTAGGCCACTTAGGCCCATTAGTCCACTTAGGCTCATTAGGCCCGTTTGGCCCATGAGGCCCCTTAGGCCACTTAGGCCCATGAAGACCATTAAGCCACTTAGGCCCATTAGGTTATCAGGCCACTTTAGATCATCAGGCTCATTAGGCCCATTCATCCACTTAGACATATTCGTCCCATTATGTCACTTAGGCCCATTATTCTCATTAGTCTCATTCATTCAATTGGGTCCCTAAGGCCCCTTAGGCCCATTCGGACCATTAGGCTACTTAGGCCCATTGGCCCATTTGGCCACTTAGGCCCATTAGGCCCATTAGGACCATTAGTCCCATTAGGAACATTTGGCCCATTTGGACCATTAGGCCCATAAGGCCACTGAGGCCCATTGGGCCCCTCAGGGCCATTCAGTCCGTTAATCCCATTTGGCCACTTACGCCCATTAGGCCCATTAGTCCCATTGGTACCATTGTAATAATTAGACCCATTAGGCCCATTCGGACCATTAGGCCCATATGGCCACTTAGGACCATTGGGTCCATTAGGCCCATTTAGCCCATTTGGCACTTTAGGCCCATTAGACCCATTCGAACACTTAGACACACTAGGACCATTAGTCCACTCAGGCCCATTTGGTCACTTATGCCCATTAGGCCCATTAGGATCATTAGGAAAATTAGGTCCATTAGGCCCATTAGGACCATTCGACCACTTAGGCCCACTAGGCCCATTAGGCCACTTAGGCCCATTAGGCCACCTCGACCCCCTCGGCCCATTAGGCCACTTAGTCCCATTAAGGCACTTATGCCCATTAGAACCATTAGAAAAATTACGCACATTAGGCCCATTATACCCATTCAGCCACTTAGCCCCGCTAATCCCATTAGGTCACTTAGACCCATTAGGGAACTTTGACCCATTAGGACCATTAGGCCCATTATTCCACTTAATCCCATTCACCCACTTAGGCCCATTAGGTCCATTAACCCCATTAGGCCAATTTGGACCATTAGGCCCATTCAACCACTTTATCCCATTAGTCCTAATCAGCCACTTAGGCCCATGAGTCCCATTAGTCACATTATATTGATTAGGCCAATTAGGCCACTTATTCCACTTAGACCCATTAGTCCCATTAGGGCTATCAGGCCACTTAGGTCCATTAGGCCCATTCGTCCGATTAGGCCGATTAGAGAACTTAGACCCATTAGGCCCATTAGTCTCATTAGGCCTCTTAGGCCCATTCGATTGATTAGGCCGATTCGACGACTTAAGGACCATTCGGTCAATTAGCCTGATTAGACAACTTAGGCCCATTAGGCCATTTTTGCACATTAAACCTCTTAGGCCCATTTGGACCATTCAGTCAATTAGGCATATCAGTCCACTTAGACCCATTAGGCCCATTAGACCACTTAGGCCTATTACTCCCATTAGTCCCATTTGATTGATTAGGCCGATTAGTCCACATGGGCTCATTAGGCCCATTAGACCACTTAGGCCCATTAGACCCATTCAGCCGATTAGGCCGATTAGAACACTTAGGCAACTTCAAACCATTATTCCCCTTAGGCCAATTAGGCCACTTAGTCCCAATATTCCCCTGAGGCCAATTAGGCCACTTATGCCACTTAGGAATTAGTCCCATTAGGCCACTTAGGCCCCTTAGGCCCATTTGTCCCATCATTCGATTAGGCCGATTAGGCCTATTAGGACACTTAGGCCAATTAGGTCCATTAGGTCCATTAGGCCCATTAGGCCACTTAGGCCCATTAATCCCATTAGGCCCATTCAGTTGATTAGGGGGAATAGGCCACTTAGGCCCATCAGGCCCCTTAGGCCCATTATCTCATTAGGACCATTACCCCACATAGGCTCATTAAACCCATTATTCCCATTAGACCCATTAGGCCCATTTGTCCACTTAGGCCTATTAGGCCCATTAGGCCATATAGTCCCATTATTCCAATTAAATCCAATTGAACTCATTAGTACCCTTAAGCCCATTAGGCCTGTTAATCCACTTTGGCCACTTAGGCCCATTAGGCCAATTCAGTCGATTAACTCGATTAGGCCACCTTGGCCCATTAGGCCACGCAGGCCCATTAAACCCATTAGTCCCACTAGGTCCATTAGGCCTTTTAATCCACTTAGGCCACATAGGCCCATTGGGCCCATTCGGTCGATTATCCAAATTAGGTCACTTAGGCATCTTAGGCCAATTAGGTCCATTAGCCCCATTAGACCCATTAGGCCCATTAGGCCCACTAGGACCATTAGGGAACTTAGCCCCATTACTCCACTTAGGACCATTAGGGACATTAGGCCCATTAGGCCCATGAGGTGTATTTTTCCCATGAGGCCCATCAAGCCCATTAGGACACTTAGTCTCATTAGGCACATTGGGCCTATGGGGACACTTAGGCCAATAAGGCCCATGAGGCCCATTAGACCCATTAGGCCACTTGGTCCCATTTGGTCCATTAATCCCATTAGTCCCACTAGGCCCTTTAGGCCACTTAGGCCCATTAGGCCACTTACGCCCATTAGACCCATTAGGCTCATTAGGCCAATTAGGCCCAATAGGCCCACTCATCCACTTCATCCCACTAGGCCCATTAGGCCACATAGTCCCACTAATCTAGTTAGGCACACTGGGCCCATTCATCCACTTAGTCTTATTAGGCCACTTACGCCAATTAGGCCCATTGGGCCAATTAGGCGCATTAGTTCCATTACACCCATTCAGCCACTTAGGTCCACTAGGCCCATTCGGACACTTAGTCCCATTAGGCCACTTTGGCCCATTAGGCCCATTAGGCCACTTATGCCCATTAGGCCTGTTAGGGCCATTATAACACTTAAGCCCATTTTTCCACTTAGGCCCATTAAGCCCATTAACCCTATTAGGCCAATTTGGCCCATTAGGCTCATTCGACCACTTAGGCCCATTTGTCCCAATCGGCCACTTAGGCCCATAAGGCCAATTCTTCCCATTTGATGGATTAGGACGATTAGGCCACTTAGGCCACTCAGACCCATTAGGCCCATTAGGCCCATTAGGCCACCTATGCTCATTAGGCCTATTCGGTCGATTAGGCCGATTAGGCCACTTAGACCCATTACGCCCATTAGGACACTTAGGCCCATTTGGCCCATTCGATCGATTAGCCCGATTTGGCCACTTTGGACCATTCGGTCGATAAGCCTAATTAGGACACTTAGGCCCGTTACGCCACTTAGGCTCATTCGTTCGATTAGGAAAATTAGGCCACTTAGACCCATTAGGCCCATTAGTCCCATTAGGCCACTTAGGCCCACTTGGCCCATTTGTCCCATTTGGTTGATTAGGACGATTAGGCCACATATGCCCATTAGGCCCATTAGGCCCATTTGATCGATTTGGCTGATTATACCACTTAGGCCACTTAGACCCATTAAGCCCATTACGACCATTACGCCCTTTAGGCCCATTAGGCCACTTAGGCCACTTAATCATTAGGACCATTAGGCCACTTAGTCCCATTATACCCATTTGTCCCATTAGTTGATTATGCCGATTAAGCCACTTAGGCCACTTAGGTGGATTAGGCCCATTAAGCCACTTAGGCCCATTAGTCCAATTAGTCTACTTAGGACCATTAGGCCCATTAGGCCCATTCAGTCGATTAGGGGAATTAGACCACTTAGTCTCATTAGCACCATTGAGCCACTTAGGCCCATTAGGCCACCTAGGCCCATTAGACCCATTAAACCCACTAGTCCCATTAGGCCTATTAAGCCATTAAGTCACTTAGGACCCTAGGCCCATTGAGTTGATTAGCTCAATTAGGCCACCTAGGCCTATTGGGCCCATTAGGAAACATAGGCCCATTTTGACCATTAGGAAACTTAGGACCATTATGCCCATTAAACCCATTAGTCCCACTAGGCCCATTAGGCTCGTTACTCCACCTAGTCCACTTAGGCCCATTAAGACCATTCAGTTGATTAGCCCGATTGGGCCACTAAGGCCACTTAGGCCAATTTGGTCCATCTATCCCATTAGCCCCATTAGGACCATCAGGCCCATCAGGCCCACTGGTCCCATTAAAGAACATAGGCCCATTAGTCCTCTTGTGACCATGAGACCCATTAGGCCCATTAATCCCATTAGGCCCATCAGCCCCTTTAGTTCACTTAGGCCCATTAGGCCCATTAGGCCACTTAGGCCCATTTGGCCCATTGGACCTACTTGGACCATTCGTCCCATTCATCCCACTCAACCCAGTAGTCCATTTGGGCCCATAAGGTCCATTGGGCCCATTAGGCCACTTAGGCCCATTCAGACCATTAGGCCCTTTTTCCCCACTTCGATCACTTAGTCCCATTAAGCCCATCAGGTTAATTAGGCCCATTCAGCCGATTAGGCCCATTAGGCCACTTAGGCCCATTAGACCCATTAATCCACTTAGGTCCTTAAGGCCATGAGGCCCATTAGGATCATCAGGCCCATCAGGCCACTTAGGCTCATTAGGGCCATTAGGCCCATTATTCCCATTGGGCCCATGAGGTCACTTAGGCCCCTTAGGCCCATTAATCCCATCAGGCCACTTCATCCAATTAGGCCCATTAGGCCCTTTAGTCCCACTAGGTCCATTCAGGTACACATGACCATTAGGCACATTGGGCCACTTAGGCCACTTAGGCCCATTAGGCCTACTAGGACCATTTGTCCACTTCATCCTAGGAGGCCCATTAGGCCCATGAATCCACTTAGTCCCATGAGGCCCATTAGGCCCATTATGTCATTTATGCCCATTAGGCCCATTAGGCTCAAGAGGCCAAATAGACCCATTTATCCCTTGAGGCCTATTCGTAACTTGAGGCCCATTAGGCCCATTCAGCCCATTGCTCCACATAGGCCCATTCCGGCACTTAGTCCCATTCGTCCCATCAATACACTTCGGCCCATTGGTCCCATCAATCCACTTAGGCCCATTGGGCCCATTAATCCACTTAGGCCCATTAAGAACATTAGGCCCAATAGGCCCATTAGGTCATTTAGGCCTCTTAGACCCATCAATCCCATCAGGCCCATTTTTTCCATTAGGTCAATTAGGCCCATTAGGCCACTGAGGTCCATTAGGCCCATTATGCTCGTTATCCCACTTAGGCCACTTAGGCCCAATAGGACCATTAGGATCATGAGGCTCATCAGGCCCATTAGTCGCATTAGGCCACTTAGGCCTATTAGGCCCATTAGGTCCATGGGGCCAATTAGGCCCATTCTTTCCATTGGGCCTATCAGGCCAATTAGGCCCACCGGGTCACTAAGGCTCATTATGGCCATTAGGCCGATCAGGCCCATCAGGCCCATTAGGCCCATGAGGCCAATTAGGTTACTTTAAAAACTTAGGCCAATGAGGCCACTAAGGCCCATAAGGCCTATTTGGCACATCAATCTCATTAGGCCTCTTTGTCCCATTAGGCTCATTAAACCACTTTGGCTCATTCAATGCATTAGGCCACTTAGGCCTATTAGGCCCATTAGTCCATTAAGGCCACTTAGGCACATTAAGCCACTTGGGCCCATTACACCCATTAGGTCAATCAGGGCCATTAGGTCCATTACACACACCAGGGCCATTGGGACCATTAGGTGCATTATGCCCATTAGGACACTGAGGCCCATTCGACCCATTAGGCCACTTAAGCCACTTAGTCTAATTCGGCTCATTAGGCCCACAAGGTCAGTGAGGCCCATTTTTTCCATCAGGCCCATTAGGCCAATTAGGCCCATTAGGCCCATTAGGCCACTTAGGCCCATTCAGCTCATTAGGCCACTTAAGTCCATCAGGCCCATCAGGCCCATCAAGCCCATGAGGCCACTTAGGCCCATTTGGCCCATTATACCAATCAGTCCCATCAGGCACATTAGGCCACTTAGGCCCATTCGACTCATTTGGACACTTAGGACCATTAAGCCCATCTGGCCCATTAGGCCACTTAGGTCCATTAGGCCCATCAGGACCATCAGGCCCCTCAAGCACATTCATCTCATTAGGCCACTTATGCTCATTAGTCCCATTAGGCCACTTGGGCCCATTAGGCCCATTAGGCCACTTAGGCCCATTCAACCCATTAGGCCACTATGGCCCATTGGGCCCATCAAGCCACTTTGGCCCATTATGCCACTTTGGACCATTAATCCCATTAGGCCACTTAGGCCCATTATTCAAATTAGGCCCATTATTCAAATTAGGCCCATTAAATCACTTAGGCTCATTAGCCCCATCAGGCCACTTAGGCCCATTACTCCACTTCGACCCATTATTCTAATTAGGCCACTTAGGCCCATTTTACAATTCTAGCCACTTGGATCGATTAGGCCCATTAGTCCATTTCAACCACTTAGGCCCATTAGGCCCATTAGGCCACTGAGGCTCATTAGGCCACTGAGGCCCATTAGGCCCATTAGGCCATTTAGGCCAATTCGGCTCATTAGGCCACTTAGGTCCATTAGGCTCATTCATCCACTTAGGCACATTAGGACCCTTTTTCCCATTTGGCCATTAAATCCCATTAGGCCACTTACACCCATTAGGGCCATTAGGTCACTTAGGCCACTTAGGCCCATTTGGCCCATTCAACCACTGAGTCCCATTAGGCCCACTAGTCCACTTTGGCCAATTAGGCCACTTAGGCCACTTAAGCCCATGTGTCCACTGATACCCATTAGGCCTATCAAACCCATGAAGCCACTTAGGCCCACCAGTCTACTTGGTCCCATCAGGCCACTTAGGCCCATGAGGCCACTTAGGCCAATTATTCCAATTTGACCACTTAGGCCCATTATGTTGATTAGGCACATTAGTCCACTATGACCCATTTATACCATTAGGCCTATTAGGCCATTTCAGATACTCTGGTCCATTAGACCCTTAGGCTCATTAGGTCACTAAGGCCCATTAGGCCCATTAGGCCACTAAGGCCCATTTGACCCATTAGTCCACTAAGGCCAATTAGGCCACTTAGGCCCATTGGGCCACTTATTCCCATTAAGCCACTTAGGCCCATTAGGTCACTTAGGCCCATTAGGCCCATGTGTCCACTAAGGCCCATCAATCCCATGATCCCACTTAGGCCCATTAGTCCCATCAGGCCCATTAGGCCACTTGGTCTCATTAGGCCCATTAGTCCACATAGGCCCATTCCACTCATTTGGACACTTAGGCCCCTTAGGCCAACTAGGCCATTGAGTCCACTTAGGGCCATTAAACCACATAGGCCCATTTCACCCATTAATCTCATCCGGTCCATTAGGCCAATTAGGCACATTTGGTGCATTAGGTCCATTAGGCCACTTAGGCCCATTTGGCCCAATAGTCCCACGAGGTCCATGAGGCCACTAAGGCCCATCAGGGCCATTTGGCACATCAGGCCCATCACGCTCATTAGGCCACTGAGGCCCATCAGCCCCATGAGGCCCATTTGGCTCAATAGAAAAATTAGGCAGATTGAGCTCATTAGGCCACATGGGCCCATTAGACCCATCAGGACCATCAAACCCATTAGGCCGCTTTACCCCATTAGACACATTATGCATATATGGCCCATCTGGCCACTTAGGCCCATTCAGAGAATTAGGCCACTTCAGCCCATTAGGCCCATCGGGCTCATCGTTCCCATTCGGCCACCCAGACCCATTTAGCCCATTAGGTCTGTTTAGTTCATTAGGCCACTTAGGATCATTAGGCCCATTAGGCCCCTTAGTCCACTTAGGCCCATTAGGCCCATTAGTCCACTAAGGCCTGTTAGGCCACTTAGGCTCATTTGTCTCATTAGGTCACTTAGGCCCATTAGGCCCATTAGGCCCATTAGGCCCATTAGTCCACTTAGACCCATTTGATCCATTAGGCCCATTAGGCCACTGAGGCCCATTAATCCCATTAGGCCACTCAGGCCCCTTAGACCCATTAGGCCACTTAGGCCCATTATGCCACTCAGGCGCATTAGGCCCATTAGGCCACTTAGTCCACTTAGGCTCATTATGCCCATTAGGCCAATTAGGCCACTTAAGCCCATTAGGCCAGTTAGTCCCATTAAGCCACTTAGTCACATTAGGCCACTTAGGCCCATTAGGAAACTTAGGCCCATTAGGCAACTTAGGCCTATTAGGAAACTTAGGCCCATTAGGCCACTTAGGCCCATTATGCCAATTAGGCCACTTAGGCCCATTAGGCAAGTTCAGCCACTAAGCCCCATGAGGTCAATTCATCCCATTAGGCCACTGAGGCCCATTAGGCCACTTAATCCCATTAGGACATTTCATCCACTTAGGCCCATTATGCCACGAAGGCCCATTCGGCCACTTAGTCCCATTAGGCCCATTAATCCCATTAGTCCCACTCAGTCGATGAGGCTTATTAGGCCACTTCAGCCCATTAGGCCCATTAGGCCACTTTAGCCCATCATAGCCATTAGGCCACTTAGGCCCATTAGTCCCATTTAGTTGATTAGGGGGGTTAGGAAACTTGATCCCATTAGGCCCCTTAGGCCACTTAGGCCTATTAGGCCCATTAGGCCAGTTAGGCCCTTAAGGCCCATTAGGCCCATTCAGCCACTTAGGCCCATTAGGCCCATTAAAACCATTAGTCCCATTAGGCCCATTTGTCCACTTAGGCTCATTAGGCCCATTAGGCCACGTAGGCCCATTAGGCCACTTAGGATCATTTGGCCCATTATACCCATTAGTCCCATTAGTCACATTGGTCCCATTAGGCCTGTTAAGCCACTTGGGCCACTTAGGCCCATTAGGCCCATTCGGCCGATTAGCCCGATTAGGCCACATAGTCCCATTAGGCAATGTTGGCCCATTAGTCCCATTAGGACGATTAGGCCCATTAGGCCCATTAAACCCATTAGTCCCATTAGGCCCATTAGGATCATTAAACCCCTTAGGCCCATTAGGCCCATTCGATCGATCAGCCCGACCAGGCCACTTAGGCCACTTAGGCCCATTAGTTCCATTAGGACCCTTAAGACCATGAGGCCCATTAGGCCCACTAATCCCATTAGGGAACTTAGGCTCATTAGGCCACTGATGACCATTATGCCCATTAGGCCCTTCAAGCCCATGAGGCGCATTCCACTGATGATGCCCATGAGGACCATTAGGACACTTAGGCCCGTTAAGCCCTTTCGGACCATGAGTCCACTTAGGCCCATGAGGCCCATTAAACCCATAAGTCCACTTGGGCCCATTAGTCCCATTATTACCATTAATCCCATTAGGCCCACTAGACCCTTTAAGCCACTTAGACCCATTAGGCCCATTGGGACAACTAGGCATATTCGTCCCATGAGGCCCATTGGGCCCATTCATCCCATTAGGCCTACTCAACCCATTAGGCCCCTTAGCCCTATGTGGCCCATTGGGCCCATTAGGCCCATTTAGCCCCTTGGCCTCTTTATCCCATTTGTCCCCTTTGGCCCACTTAGCCCACATAGGCCTATTAGCCCCATTATTCCTGTTGGGCCCATGAGGATATTTAGGCCCATTAAGTCCATTTGGCCCATGAGGCCCACTAGGCCCATCAGTCCAATTAGGCCCATTTGGCCCATTTGGCCCATTAGGCCCATTTGGACCATTAGTCCCATTAGGCCCACAAGGCCCAATAGGTCACTTAGGCCCATTAGGCTACTTAGGTCACTTAGGGCCATGAGGCCCATTAGGCCCATTAGGCCCATCATGCCCATTAGGCCCATTAGGCCCATTGTTTTTGGTTTAGACAATGAGAAGAGCATGACATGCATGGTATAAATGACTTCCCACTAGGATTCCATATCTCATTTGGAGTAATGATTTATGTTGTGATATGAATTTGTTGATATTTGAAAAAACAGGAAAGTGTTTTCAAATGTGTGATTTTGAAAAGAGAATGGTTGTGGTTTTTTGAAAATGGGTCAATTTTCAAAACATGGTGGATGTTTTTTCAAAAATTATTGAACATGGAAAATGTTGTATTTTGTAAATCATGGTTATGATAGTTGAAATGTGATAGGATTTGAAATTTCTAAGCCTTCTTTTCCTAGAGAGTGAGACTTATGGTGTTTCTCATGTGGAAAGAGAATGGAACCCAGTAGGCATCGTAGAAACCAACCATATGAAGCTACTAAAAATGTGGTTGCACCTGAGCCCCAAGTGAACTAATAGCTAGTGCAGAGCATAATGAAAGCATTTGAAGCTGTCGATAATGGGAATAAAAGAGATAAACCAAGTCATGTGGACCATTTGGTTCAGTTTAAGAAGAAAAATCCACCCATCTTTTGGGGTGATTCAGAACCATAAAGGGTGGAGGTGTGGCTAAATAAGATGAATCGAATCTTAGATTTCCTAGGCACACTGATGGTGTTCAAATTCAATTTAGTGACGTACATGTTGTAAGATCTTTCATATTAGTGGTGGGAGTTAGTGATCTAGGATAAAGTGGACCAAGGTATGGCATGGGAGGATTTCGAGGAATTATTCAACAAGAAATTTTATCCTTACACGTTTACAATTCATAGAATGATAGATTTCTTTATCTTGAAGCAATAAAACCTTTATATGATAGAATATGTGGCCAAATTCATGAATTTAGTCTAATTTTCACCCGAGGTTGCTACTAGTGAATCGTTGAATATACACATTTTTTAATTTGGGATGAGGTAGGAAGTTTGTTTGAAGATTGCAATAATTTGTATAACAGATTGTACGAAGATGGTCAATAGGGAAACTGTGGATGAAAGAGACATCTTAGGGGTGATGGGTGGAGGAGATATCATGATACCTATGGGAAATGTTGGAAACTATAATGAAGTGAGGAAGTGGAAGAGGGACACTTCTTTCCAAGGTGAGAGTATGGCTTAGAATCTGATGGAAGGATCAGTGAATCTTCCTATGAAACCTAAGAGCAATTCGGGATGTTTCTAATGTGACACTCTAAGACACATAAAGAGATAATGTACATCACCACTTAGAGAATGCCATAATAGTAATTAGACGGGGCATATTTAGTGTTATTGTATCCATGCTCCAAGGTCGGGTGTTCGGAACACTTCTCAAGGTTCACAGTCGTGTTATGCCTCAATAGGACGAGGACAACAGAATATACCTCATTAGCAGAATACAGTTAGTTGTGGTGATTCTAGGAATACCATAAATTCTCAGCATGGGAAATTTCATCAGGGGAATAAAGATAAAAGTGTGGCGAGTATGTAGGTATTTGGAGCTGAGTGGGTTATTGTGAATGAAAAACTTGTACCATCGATGGTGAGAGGCACAATTCTCTTTAATTCTACATTTATGAAAGAATTTCTTGATACGGGTGCATCGCATATTTCATTTCTTCTCATGTTATTGATTTTTTTGGTCTAAATGTGGAAATGATGCATTTTGTTTTGAAACTTAAAACTCATCTGGGTCAAAGAAAGGGTCGAGCCTTTTTGTGTAGAGCTTGTTATATAGCTGTAAGGTGACTAGTTCAGGGTCGACCCAGGTCGGTTCGTGGAATCCTAAGTGACCTAATTTACCTAAATGACCTAAATTGTTCTAAATGGCCTTAATTGGACCAAATGGCCTAATTGGCCTAAATGACCTAAATGGCCCAATTGGCCTAAATGGACTAATTGGCCTAATTAGACTAATTAGCCTAATTGGACTAAATGGAATAAATGGATTAAATGGCCTAATTGGATTAAATGGCCTAATTGGCCTAAATTGACTAAATTTACTAAATGGTTGAAATTGACCTAATGGCCTAATTGACCTAAATGGACTAAATTGGCCTAAATGACCTAAATTTTCCAATTGGTATAATTGTCCTAATTGGACTAAATGTCCCAAATTAGCGTAAATTGATTAATTGACCTAAATGTACAAAATTGGCCTAAATGGATTAATTGGCCTAAATGGCCTAATCAGCCTAATTGACCTAAATGGCCTAAATTGGCCTAAATGACCAAAATGGTCTAATTTTCCTAAATGGATTAATAGGACCAAATGGCCTAAATGGACTAAATTAGCCTAAATGGACTAAATTGGCCTAATTGGCCTAATTGGTCTAAATGGCCTAAATGGACTAATTGGCCTAAATAGACTAAATGGCCTAATTGGTCTAATTGGCCTAAATTGACTAATTTTACTAAATGGTTTAAATTGGAATAATTTTCCTAATTGGTCTAAATGGCCTAAATTAGTCTAAATGGCCTAAATGACCTAACTGGTTTAATTGTCCTAAAGGGACTAAATTTCATAAATGGCCTAAATGGTCTAATTGGTTTAATGAGACCGAATGGTATGAATGTTCTAAATGACATAAATTGGCCTAAATGGAATAAATTTCCTAATTGGCCTAATTGGACTAATTGACCTAATTGGTCGAAATGACCTAAATTTGCCTAAATGGACTAAATAGCCTAATTGTACAAATTATACTAAATTGTACTAAATGGAATAAATGGACCAAATTGGTCAAATTGGCCTAATTGGTCTAAATGGTTTAAATTGGCCTAAATTGCATAAATTACCTAATTGGCTTAATTGGGCCAATTCACTAAATGGCCTAAATTTTCCTAAATGGATTAAATGGACAAATTGGACAAAATGACCCCAATTAGAATAATTGTCCTAATTGACCTAAATTCCCTAAATTGTCTAATTGGCCTAATTGTTTAAATTGGCCTAATTGGCCTAAATGGCCTACATTGGCCAAATCAGCTTAAATGTCCTAAACGGCCTAATTGGGCTAAATGACCTAAATTAGACTAAATGGAATAATTTTCTGAATTGGATTAAATGGTATAAATTATCCTAAATAGCCTAAATGACCTAAATTAGCCTAAATGGCCTAATTGGCATAAATGGACTAAATTGGCCTAAATGACCTAAATTTTCTAATTGGCCTAATTAGCCTAGTTGATCTAAATGGCCTAAATGTTCTAATTGCCATAAATGGCCTAAATTAACTAAATGACCTAATTTACTAATTGGCCTAAATGTCCTAAATGGCCTAAATGGACTAAATTTTCCTAATTGACCTAAGTGGCATAATTGGCCTAAATTGATTAATTGGCCTAAATGGCCTAATTGGCCCAATTGGACTAAATGGTCTAAATTAACTAATTGGCCTAATTGGACTAATTAGGCTAAATGGACTAAATTATCCTAAATGACCTAAATTGGCCTAATTTTCCTAATTGGTCTAAATGGCCTAAATTTGTCTAAATTGTCTAAATAGCCTAATTGGCCTAAATGACCTAAATGGCCTAATTATATAATTGGACTAAATGGACTAAATGACCTAATTGGTTTAAATTGACCTAAATGGACTAAATTGGCCTAAATGGCCTAAATTAGCCCAAATGGCCTAAATTGGCCTAAATGGCCTAATTGGCCTAACGGGTCTGAATTGCTTAATTGGCCTGATTGGTCTAATTTTGCTAATTGGTCTAAATGAGCTAAATTGGCCTAAATGGCCTAATTGGACTAAATTTATTAAATTTTCTAATTGACCTAATTGGCCTAATTGGACTAAATGGTTTAAATTGGCCAAAATGGACAAAATGGACAAAATTGGCCCAAATGGCCTAAATTGGCCTAATTGGCCTAAATTGCCTAAATTGCATAATTGGCCTAATTGGACTAAATGGTTTAAATTGGACTAATCATCCTAATTGGAATAATTGTTCTAAATTACCTAAATTTACCTAAATGGCATAATTGGCCTAATTGGCCTAGATGGTCTAAATTGGCCTAAATAGCCTAAATGACCCAAATTGGCCTAAATGGACTAATTACCCTAAATGAAATAAATTGGCCTGAATGGACTAAATGAACTAAATTTCCTACTTGGCCTAATTGGCCTAATTGGACTAATTAGACTAATTGGATTAATTGGCCTAAATTGGCCAAAATCTGCTAATTGACCTAAATGGTCTAAAGGGCCTAAATTAGCCTAATTGGCCTGAATTGGTCTCATTGGCCTCATTCGACAAAATAGACTAAATTAGATTAAATGACATAAATGGACTAATTGGCCTAAATGGCCTCAATGGCCTAATTTTCCTCATTATCCCAAATGGACAAAATTGGCCTAAATAGCCTAAGGGTTGAATGGGCCTAAGTGGCCTAATGGACCTAATGGTTCTAATGGAATTAAGTGGCCTAATGGGCCTAATGGTCCTAATGGGTCTAATGGGATTAAGTGACCTAATGGGACTAATGGGCATAAGTGGCCTAATCATCCTAATGGGCCAATTGGGCCTAAGTTACCTAATGGGTCTAATGAGCCTAATGGGTTTAATGGGTCTAATGGGTCCATTGGGCCAAAGTGAGATAATGGGCCTAAGTGGACTAAGTGGCCTAATGGGCCTATTGGGCCTAAGTGTCCTAGTGGGCCTAAGTGTCATAATGGGCCCATTAAGTCCAATTTAGCCTAATGGGCCTAATGGGATTAATGGATTGAATAGAAAAGTTGGGACTAAGTGACTTGATGGTTCTAATGGGTTGAATGGGCCTAATGGGCCTAATGGGCCTATTGGGGCTAAGTGGATTAATGGGCTTAATGGGCCCATAATGGTAAGTTAGACCTAATGGGATGAATGGCCTAATTTTCCTAATGGACCTAATGGGCCCAATGGTTTTAATGGTACTAATGGGTCTAAGGGGCCTAATGGGCCTAAGTTGAAGAAATGGGTCTAAGTGGCATAAGTGTCCTAATGGTCCTAATGGGCATAAGTAGCATAATGGTCCCAATGGGCCTAAGGGGCCCAATGGGCCTAATGGGTCTAAGGGGTCTAATGGGCCTAAGTGGGCTAATGGACCCAAGTGACCTAAGTGACCTAATAGGCTGAATGGGCCTATTGGGCCTAAGTGAGCTAATGGGCCTAATGGGACCAAAGGCCGAATTGTCCTAATAGACCTAAGGGGGCTAATGGGTCTAATTGGTCTAAGGGGCCTAATGGGCCTAAGTGGCCTAATGGGCCTAAGTGGCCTAAGTGACCTAATAGGCCTAAGTGGCCTAATGGGCCTAATGGGACCATTATGGCCAATTCGGTCTAATGGGCTGAATGGCCTAATGGCCGAATTGGCCTAATGGGCCTAGGGGACCAATGGGCCTAATAGGACTAAGTGGACTAATGGGACTAAGTGTCATAATGAGCATATTGTTCCAAAGTGCTCTAATGGGGCCAATAGTCCTAATGGTCCCATTATGGATAATTCAGCCTAATGGGTCCAATGGGCCTAAGTGGCCTACTGGGTTGAAGTGGCCCAAGTAGGAAAATGGGACTAATGGGTCCAATGGGTCTAAGTGGCCTAAGTTTCCTAATGGTCATAATGGGTCCAATGGGTCTAAGTGGCCTAATGACCCTAAGTGGCATAAGTTTCCTAATGGGCCTAATGGGTCCAATGGGCCTAAGTGGCCTAAGTTTCCTAATGGGCCTAATGGGTCCAATTGGTCTAAGTGGTCAAATGAGACTAAGTGGCCTAAATTGCCTAATGAGCCTAATGGGCCTAATGATTATAATGGGTCTAATGGGCCTAATTGGCCTAATGGGCCTAATGGTATTAATGTGTTGAATGTATTGAATGGTCCTAAGTGGACTAATGGGTTGAATGGGTCTAATGGGCCTAAGTGGCCTAATGGGCCTAAGTGGCCTAAGTTTCCTAATGGGTATGAAGGGTTTAATGGGCCTAAGTGGAATAATGGGCCTAAGTGTCCTATGTTTCCTAATGGGACCCATGGGCCTAATGGGTCCAATGGTCCTAATGGGTCCAATGAACCTAAGTGGCCAAAGATACTTAATGGGACCAATAGTCTGAATGGGCCTAATGGGCCTAATAGGCCCAATAGACCTATGTGGACTAAGTTTCCTAATGGTCCAAAGTGGCCTAATGGGCTTAATCATGCTAAGTGTCCTAATGGATCTAATGGACCTTAGTGGCCTAATCGGTCCAATGGGCCTAGGTGGCCTAAGTTTCCTAATGGACCAAAGTGGCCTAATGGTCCTAATTGGACTAAGTGGCCTAAGTTTATTGATGGAACTTATAGGTCTAATGGGTCTAATGGACCTAATGGGTCCAATAGGTCTAAGTGGACTAATGGGCCTAAGTATACTAAGTTTCATAATGGGCCTAATGGGCTTAATGGGTCCAATGGGTCTAAGTGGATCAATGGGTCTAAGTTTCCTAAGTTTCCTAATGGGCCTAATGGGAATAATGGATCTAATGTGCCTAAGTGGCCTAAGTTTCCTAATGGGAATAAGTGTCTTGATGGGCCTAAGTGGCCTAAGTTGACTAATGGGACCAATGGGATGAATGGGACTAATGGGATGAATGGGCCTGATGGGTCCAATGGGCCTAAGTGTCCTAAGTTTCCTAATGGGTCGAAGTGGCCTAATGGGCCTCATGTGCCTAAGTGGACTAATGTTCCTAATGTACCGAAGTGTCCTAATGATCCTCATGGGCCTAAGTGGCCTAATGGTGACAATGGTCCTTATGGACCTAAGTCGTCTAATGGACCTAATGGGATAATGGGCTTAATGGGCATAAGTGGCCTAATTGGCCTAATGGACGTAAGTAGACTAATGGGCCTAATGGGACTAAGTGGCCTAATGGGAATAATTGGCCAATAGGACTAATGGGCCTAAATTTAGTGATCTATGAAACTTGGTTGACAACAAAATCCAAAGGGGGGATTGTTAGAACCAAGATGATGAGGAAGCTCTTTGTTTCCATGTGTTTTATTTTGTTGTCAAGGAAATATTTTGAAGAAATAAAATCACCTCACTTTTTATTTTATGGAAATCAAATTGTCCATTATTTTAAAAAGAATCAGACTCACTCTGTCCATCATAACGAGGAAAAGTTGTTTGAATGAAAAGGCACCGATCAGACTTGTCTTGGGTATGATGTGTGAAGAAATGAAAAAAGAGGTATTCCAAATCATATCCATATTTATTGTATATAGGTAGAAGATAAGAAAGATATGATTCCAATAAAAAAGGAATTGTACCCAGTGTAATCAGATTGAGGCTGAGAAGGAAAGAAAGAAGTCATTGAGGATTGTAATCAGAATGATCATACCTAGAATGATCATTGTCTGGTACTGCAGCATCTGATTATCCATCGTATGCATAAGAAAACCTTCGTACCTAGGATGATCATACTTAGAATCAGGAAGAAAAAGATCATACCTAATATTATCGTATTCAGTCCAACCATTCTCAGAAAGATCATACTTTGGAAAATCATATTCAAAGAAGGAATTGCTTGAGGTCTATGATTGAAAAGAGAAGGAAATAATGAGTTCAAAAATTTGTTAAACCATTTAAAAAGGTTTGAGTTAATTTGTAGGTTTCAATTGGGTCAAGATTCATTGTATCAGAGAGGAATTGTTTTATATTTTTAAGTGGGTCAAGAGAAGAAGTGAATAAGTAAAAGTGGTTTGAAAGAAAAGTTTGGTGGATGTGAAATTGAGGGGGAGCTCAACATTTAAAAGAATTATCATATTTATCATTCAGAAGGAGAGGTGAAAGTTTTAGAAGAATCGAGAATCTTCAAGAAGAGTTGATGAAGTCAAAATACACCTCAGATTTTAGGGGAAGTTGAGATTAGGGTGAATTTGATTAAGCGGGAATTTTTTTGGGATTCCCGGAAAAGCATATCGAGGGTCACCTATAGAAGGAGAAAATTATGTTGTACTTGAGGTAGACTGATGTAATTTTCATGAAAGAGAAGCTCCTAGTTTTAAAGAGAAGAAAAAATTTATGTATTCACTTTTTTTGAAGAATTTTTGACGGATTGAAGTGAAAAAGAAGAGACAAGATCACAACATTGTATTTAGCTGATCATCGTACTTAGTTTTTATCATACTCAGCTGATTACTATGTCTGTCTTGTTAATCGTATTCTGCTAGTCATTGTATTGGGCTGGATTAATCAGATCGTGATTTCTATACTGGGTCTTCCAGACTGAGGAAGATGGAGAATTTAAGTAGTGTCGATTCATCTCTATATCATTCAATTAAAGTTATACTTTTTATATTGAGGAATATCGTATCGAGTAGAATCGTATTGGGAAAATATTGTTGGGAATAATTGTATCAAGGAGAATCATACTCAGAGGAATCAGACTGGGAAAATCGGACTTGTTTTTTTCTTAACAATGTCTAGAATGTTCTTACCATATTCTAGGTAAGAAATTGAATTAATGTTTTCAATTGAATACATTTGTGTAATTGGAAAGAAGCATAGGTAACATGAGTTGTTACACAATCATTGCATTACCCAATTTATGCTAAGGGGCGCACATGTAATATTGGATTGTTTACATAGTGCTACACAAGTGAAAGGGCATATCCTGCTTATTGTAATCTAATGATTGTTTTCTAGTAGATTGTGTGGTATTGAAACACTTCCATTCCATACCAAGGACGTAGTAATTCTTATTGAATAGTGAATCTTGTAAATACTTGTGTTCCAGTGGCTATGTGTTTGAATTGTTTTCAGTAGGGAATATAATCTTTAACAGGAGAAGAAAGTTGTTTCATTTGAAAAGAAACATAAGAGAAAAAAGTATCACTGATTCACCCCTCCCCCTCTCAGTGATACAATCATCCATTGGGCACTTTCAAGTGGTCTAATGGGCCTAATGGGCCTAATAGGCCTAATTGGACTAATGGGCCTAATGGGCCTAATGGGCCTAATGGGCCCAATGAGCCTAATGGACCTAATGGGCCTAACTGGCCTAAGGGGCCTAATGGGACCCATGGTCCAATTGGGCCTAACTGGTCTAAGTGTCTTAATAGGCTGAATGGTCCTAAGTGTCCTAATGGGCCTAACGAGCCTAAGTGGCCTATTGGGCCCAATGGGATAAATGGGACCAACTCGCCTAATTGGCCTAACTATCCTAATGGGCCCAATGGGCCTAAGGGGCATAAGTGGATTAACTGGCATTTGTGTCAGCCCAATGGGCCTAATGGATCGAACTCACCTAAATGGCCTAACTGGCCCAATGGGCCTAATGAGCCTAATGGGCCTAACTGGCATAATAGGATTAATGCGACTAGCTATCCCAATGGGCCGAATGGGCCAAACTGGCCTAACTCGTGTAAGGGGCCCAAGGGCCCTAAGGGTCTAATGGGTCCAATGGGACCAATGGGCCTAACTAGCCAAAGTAGCCTAATGGGCCTGATGAGCCTAAGGAGTCTAACTGGACAAAGTGTCCTGATGGGGCCAACTGGCCAAAGTGGTCAAATGGGATGAATGGGCCTAAGTGGCATAATGGGCCCAATGAGCCCAATGGGCCTAACTAGCCAAAGTGTCCTAATGGGCCTAACTCACCTAAGTCGCCTAATGGGTTTAATGGGATGAATCGGCCTAAGTGGCGTAATGGGAAAAATGAGCTTAAGTGGCACAATGGGATGAATGGGCCTAAGTAGCCCAATGGGCCTCATGGGATTAATGGGTCGAATGGGCCTAATGGGCCTAAGTATCCTAATGGGCCTAAGTGCCTAATGGGCATAAGTGACCTAAGGGGCCTAATCGGCCTAATAGACCTAAATAGTCGAATGGGATGAATGGTCCTAATGGGCCTAATGGGCCTAATGGGCCTAAGTAGGCTAATGGTCCTAATGGGCCTAAGTGGCCAAATGGGCCTAAGTAGCCTAAGTGACCTAAGTATCCTAATGGGACTAAGTGGCGTAATGGACCTAATGGGCATAAGTGGCCTCGTGGGCCTAATGGGAACAATGGGCCTAAGTGGCCTAATGGGCATAATGGGCCAAAGTGGCTTAATTGGCCTAAGTGGCCTAAGTGGCCTACGTGGACTCATGGGATTAAGTGGCATAAGTGGCCTAACGGTACGAATGGGCCTAAGTGTCCTAACGGGCCTAATGGGACTCAGTTGCCTAATGGGCCTAAGTGGTCGAAGTGGCCTAATGGGTCTAAGTGGCCCAATTGGCCTAATGGGCATAGTGGCCTAATGGGCCTAAGTGACATAATGGGCCTAATGGGCATAATGGGACTAAGTGGACTAATGCGCCAAGTGGGCATAAGTGGCCTAATGTGCCTAAGTGGCCTAAGTGGCCTAATGGGCCTAATAGGCCTTAGTGTTCTAATGGGCTCAATGGGCCTTAGTGGCCGAATAGGCCTCAGTGGCCTAACGAGCATAATGGGGCTGAGTGGCCTAAGTGGCCCAATGGGCCTAATGGGAATAAGTGGCCTAATGGGCCTTAGTGGCCTAAGGGACCTAATGGGTCTAATGGGCATAAATGGACTAATGGGCCTAATGGTCCTAAGTGGCCTAATGAGCCCAATGGGCCTAAGTGGGTGAATGAGCCTTAGTGGCCTTATTGGCCTAATGGGCATAAGTTACCTAAGTGGCCTAATGGGACTAAGTTGCCTAATGGGATTAATGGGCTTAAGTGTCATAATGGGCCTAATGGCCATAATGGGCATAATAGGCCAAAGTGACTAAATGGGTGAAATGGGCCTAAGTGGCCCAATGGGCCTAAGTGGACTAATGGACCTAATGGGCCTAAGTAGCCTAATGGGACTCCTGATCCTAATGGGACTTAGTGGCCTAATGGGCCTAATGGGGCTAAGTGGCCTAAGTGGACTAATGGGCCTAATGGGCCTTAGCGGCCTAATGGTCCTAATGGGACTAAGTGGCCTAATGGGTCTAGTGAGCCTAATGGGCCTCAGTGGCCTAAGGGGCCTAATGGGTATTGGTGGACTATGTGTCATAATGTGCCTAATGGGCCTAAGTGGCCTAATGGGTTGAGCGGGACTAAGTGGCCTAATGGGCCTAAGTGGCCTAAGTTGCCTAATAGGCCAAATGAAAATAATGGGCTCGATGGGCCTGATGGGCCTAATGGGATTAATGGGCTTAAGTGGCCTAATGAGTCGAATGGGCCTAAGTGTCCTAATGGGCTTGATGGGCCTGATGGTCATAATGGGCCGAATGGGCCTAAGTGTCCTCATGGGTTTGATGGGCCTGATGGGTCTAATGGGCTTAAATGGCCTAATGAGTTGAATGGTCCTAAGTGGCCTAATGGGGCTAGTGTGTAGAATGGGCCTAAGTGGCCTAATGGATCCGATGGCCTAATGGGCCTCGGTGGACTCATGGGCCTCATGGGCCTAATGGGCCTAAGTGGCCTAATGTGTTGAATGGGCCTAAGTGTCCTAATGGGCCCAAGTGGCCTAATGGTCCTCTGTGGCCTAATGGGATTTATGGGCCGAATGGGCCTCAGTGACCTCATGGGCCTAATGGCCCTAATGGGACAAAGGAGAATAAGTAACCTAATGGGCCTAATGGACCTGAGTGGACAAATAGTCCTAATGGGCCTAATGGGCCTCATTGGCCTAATGGGTATGATCAACCTAATGGCCATAATGGGCATCAGTGGCCCAATGGGTCGAATGGGCCTTAGTGGCTAGATGAGCCTCATTGGCTGAATTGGCCTAATGGGCCTAATGGGTATGATAGTCCCAATGGGACCAATGGGCCGAATGGGCATAAGTGGTTGAATGTTCCTAATGGGCCTAATCGGCCTAATGTGCCTAATGGGACTCATGTGCCTCATTGGCCTAATGGGCCTAAGTGGCCTAAGTGTCCTAATGGGCCTCATGGGTCTAAGTGGCCTAATGGGACAAGTAGGCCCAAAGGGCCTTGGTGGCCTAATTGGCCTAATGTGCATAATGGGACTAATGGACCTCACTGGCCTAATGGGCCTAATGGGACTAATAGGACCAATGGGAATAATGGGCCTCATTTACCCAATTGGCCCAATGGGCCTAATGTGCCTTAGTGGACAAATGGGCCTTAGTTGCCTAATGGGCCGGATGGGCCTCATGGGCCTCACGGGCCTCATGGTTCAAATGGGCCAAAGTGGCCAAAGTGTCCTGATGGGCCTAAGTGGCCTAATGGGTCTAATGTGCCTAATGGGCCTTAGTGGCCTAATGGGATTGATAGGCTCGATTGACATATTGGGCCTAATGGACCTAACGGTCTTAATGGGGCTAAGTGGCCTAAGTGGCCTAATGGATCTAATGAGCCTAACGGTCTTAATGGGCCTAAGTGGATTAATTGGACCAATGGGCCTAAGTGGCCTAATGGGCCTAAGTGGGAGAATGGGCCTAATGGATCTAAGTGGAAGAATGGTCCTAATAGGCCTAAGTAGCCTAAAGGGCCTAATGGGCCTCAAGGGCCCCAAGGGCCGAATGGCCTTCCTGGGCCAAATGGGCCCAAGTGTCCTCATGTGCCCAATGGGCATAATGGGGACATAATGGGCCTAATGAGCCTCATGGGACTAAGTGGACTCATGGGCCTTATGGTCCTAATGATCCTAATGGGCCTAATGGGCCTAATGGGCCAAATGGGCCTCCTAGGCCTAAGTTGCCTAATTGACCTAGTGGGCCTAATGGGCCTAAGAGGCCTAAGTAGCCTAATGGGTCTAATGGGCCTAAGTTTCTGAATGGCCCTAGTGGGCCTAAATGGTCTAATGGGACTAAGTGGCTTGATGGGCCAAATGGGATTAATCAGCCTGAGTGGCCTCATGTGCTCAATGGGCCTAATGGGCCTAAATGGTCGAATGGGATGAATGGTCCTAAGTGGCCTAATGGGTATCATGGACCTAAGTGGCCTAAGTGGTCTAATGGGCCAAAGTGGCCTAATGGGTTGAGTAGGCCTGAAGGACCTAATGAGCCAAATGGGATGAATGGGCCTAATTGGTCGGATGGGCCTATTGGGCCTCATGTGCCTATTGGGCCTAAGTTTCCCCATGGGCCCAATGGTCATAACGTGCCTAATGGGACTATGTGGCCTAAGTGGACCTAAATTGTAAAATGGGTCAAATGGGCCTAAGTGGCCTAATGGGCCCAATGGGCCTCATGGGCCTATGGGGACCAATGGGCCCAATGGGATGAATGTTACTAGTGGGCCCAATGGTCCTAATGGATCGAAGTGGCCTAATTGGTCTAAGTGTCCTAAAGGTCTTAATGGGCCTGATAGGATTGACAAGCATAATGGGCCTAATGGTCTCAAGTGCCTTGATGGGTCTAATGGGCCTTATGGGCCTCATGGGCCTAAGTGGCCTCATGGGACCAATGAGATTAATGGGCCTAAGTGTCCTAATGGTCCTCATGGGCCTAATGGGCCTAATGGGAAAAATGTCCCTCATGGGATTGATGGCCCTGATGGGCCTAATGGGCCCAATGGTCCTAAGTGGCATAATAGGCCGAATGGGCCTAGGTCCCCTAATGGTCCTAGTGGGCCTAATGGGTCTAATGGGCCTAATGGGTCTAATGGGCCTAATGGAAATAATTGGCCTCAGTGGACTGGGTGGCCTAATCGGACTAATCGACCGAACGAGCCTAATGGGCCTAAGTGGCCTAAGTGGCTTAACAGGACTAATGGGCCTAGTGGGACTAATGGGTTTAATGGGTCTAATAGTCCTAAGTTTATTAATGTTCCTAATGGACCAACGTTCCCTAATGGGCATAATGGGCCTAACTGGCCTAATCGGGCGAATCAACCAAATGGGCCCAATAGGCCTACATGGCCTAATAGGCCTAACATGCTTAATGGGACTAACGAGTTTAATTGGCCTAATGGGCCTAGGTGACCGAATGGGCCTATGTGGCCTAATGGACCAAAGTAGACAAATGGTCCTAAGTTGCCTAATGGGATAAGTATCCAAATGGGCCTAATGGGCATAATGGGACTAATGGGTTTAATGGGCTGAATGGGCCTAAGTGGCCTAATGGTCCTAATGAGGATAAGTGGCCTAATGGGACTAATGAGACTAAGTGGCCTAATCCTCCTAATCAACTGAATGGGCCTAATGGGTCTAAGTGGCCTAAGTGGCCTAATGGCCCTAATTGGCCGAATGGCTCTAACGGGCCTCAGTGGCCTAATGGGCCTAATGGGCGTAAGTGGCTAATGGTCCTAATGGGCCTAAGTGGATAATGGTCCTAATGGGCCTAAGTGGCATAATCCCACTAATTTACTAAATGGGATTAATGGGCCTAATGGTTCTAATGGTACTAAGTGACCTAATGGGCCTAATGGGCCTAATGGGCCTAAGTGGCCTAATTGGCCTAATCGGTCGAATGAGACTAATGGGCCTAATGAGCCTAAGTGGCCTAATGGGCCTAATTCCTAAGTGGACTAAGTGGCCTAATGGTCCTAACGGACCTAATGAGCATAATGGGCCTAGGTGGCCTAAGTGGTCTAATCGGCCTAATCAGCCAAATGGGCTTAATGGTCCTAAGTGGCCTAATGGGCCTAAGTGGCCAAATAGACCTAATGGGATGAAGTGTCCTAATGGACCTAGTGGGCCCAAGTGTCCTAATCAACATAATCGACCGAATGTGCCTAATGGGCCTAATGGGCCTAAGTGGCCTAATGGGCCCAAGTGGCCTAATCTTTTTAATCGGCCGAATGGTCCAAATGGCTCTAAGTTGCATAATGTGACTTAAGGGCCTAATGGGCCAATATGGAATAATCAGGATAATCAACTGAATGGTCCTAAGTGGCATAGTCATCCTAATTGATCGAATGGGCCTAATGGGCTTAATGGGCCTAAGTGGCCTAATGTGCCTAATGGGATTAATGGGTCTAAGTGGCCTAAGTGTCATAGTTAGCGTAATCGACCGAATGGTCCTAATGGGACTAAGTGGCCTAATGGGTCGATGGGCCTAATGGGTCAAACAGATCCAAGTGGCCTAAGTAGCTGAATCGACCTAATTGACCGAATGGGCCTTATGGGCCTAAGTGACCGATTGGGACTAATGGAACTAAGTGGATAAATGGGCCTAATGGGCCAAATTGGCATAATGTAGTTAATGGACCTATGTTGAAGAATGGGCTTAAGTGTAATAATGGGGCTAATGGGCCGAATGGGATTAAGTTGCCTAATGGGCCTAAGTAGCATAATGGGCCTAGTGGGTCTAAGTGGTCGAATGGGGCTAATGCACCTCATTGACCTAATGGGCCTAGTGGGCGTATGTGGCCTAATGGGCTTAGCGGACCTAAGGGGCCGAATGGGCCTAATGTGCCTAATGGGCCTAATGGGCTGAATGGTTCTAATGGGACTAAGTGGCCTTATGAGCCTAATGGGCAGAATGGGCCTAATGGGCCTAATAGGACTAATGGGCCTAATGGGCCTAATGGGTCTAATGGGCCTAAGTGGCCTAATAGTCTAATGGGCCTAAGTCACCTAACGGGTCTAAGTGGACTAATGAGCCAAATGGGATGAATGGGCTTAATGGAACTAAGTGGACTTATGGGCCTTATGGGCCTAATGGGGTTAATGGTACTAATGGGCCTAATTGGCCTAATGGGCCTAAGTGGGCTAAGGGGACAATGGGCCTAATTGGCCTAATGGTCCAAATGATCCTAAGTTCCCTATGTGGACCAATCGACCTAATCAAATGAATGGGCCAAATGAGCTTGATGGGACAAAGTGGAATAATGTGCCTAATAGGCCAAAGTGGCTGAATGGGCCTGATGAGCATGATGGGATGAAATTGCCTTAGGGGCCTAATGATCCTCGTGGTCCTAAGTACCCTAATGGGCCTCATGGGGCTCGGTGATCACGTGGGCCTAATTGGACCAAGGGGGGCGAGTGGCTTAATAAGCCTAATGGGCTTAATGGGCTTAATGGGCTTAATAGTCCTAGGTACCAAATGGACCAAATGGGCCAAATGGGCCTAACTAGCCTATGGGTCCTAATGGGCCTAAGCGGCCTAATGGACCTAAGTGGCCTAATGGTCTTAATGGGATTAACAGGTCTAGAGGCCAAATGGGCCTAATGGGCCTAAGGGGCTGAATGGGACCAATTGGCCTAAGTGGCCTAATGGGCCTAGGTGGCCTAATGGGCCAAATTTTCCTAATCGGCATAATGGGTTTAATGGGACGAATGGGCCTAATGGGTCTAATGTGCCTAATGGGCCGAATAGGCCTAATTGGATTAAGTGGCCTAATGGGAATAATGGGCGAAAGTTGCCTAATCGCCCTAATGGGCTTAATGGGTCAAATGGGCCTAATGGGACTAATGGGTCAAATGGGCCTAAGTGGCATATTGGGCCTAAGTGGCATAATGGGCATAATGGGATTAATGGGCCTCATCGGCCTAAGAGGACTAATGGCCCTAATGAGCCTTAGTGGCCTAATCACCCTAATGTGCCTAATCAGCCTAATGGGCCAATGTGGCCTAATGGGCATAACGGTCTTAATGGGCCTGGGGGATAAATGGGCATAATGGGCTGAATGGGCCTAATGGGCTGAATGGGATTAATTAGCCTAGGTGGACTAATGGGACTAATGCCTAAGTGGCTTAATGGGCCTAAGTTTCCAAACCGACCAAGTGGGATTAATGGGCCTAAGGGGCCTAATGGGCCTAATGGGCCTAATGGGTCTACGTGGCCTAATCGGCCTAATGGGATTAATGGTCCCAGTGGGCCTAAGTTGCTAAATGGGCCTGATAGGCCTATGTAGCCCAATCAGCCTAAGTAGCCTAACAGGCCTAAGTGGCCCAATGGCCCAATGGACCTAATGGGCCTAAGTGGGCTAAGTGGGCTAGTGGGCTTAATTGGCCTAAGTGCCCGAATGGTCCATTGGGCCTAATGATCCTAAGTGGAATGACGAACCTAATGAGCCTTAGTGGACTCATGGGTCTAAAGGGCCTTAGTGGCCGCATGGTCCTAATGGTCCTATTGGGCCTAATGGGATGAATGGGCATAATGGGACTAGTGGGCATAATGGGCCAAAGTATCCGAATGGGACTAAGTGGACCGATGAGCCTAATGGGACGAATGGGATGAGTAACTAAATGGGACTAATGGGCCTAAGTTGCCTAATATGTGTAATGATCCTAAGTGGCCTAATGGGCCTAAGTGCCCTAATTGGCCCAAATGGCCTAAGTGGCCTAAGTGGCCTAAGTGGCCTAATGGGATTAATGGGCCTAATGGGCCAAAGTGGCCAAATGGGCCTAATGGGTCGAAATGTCCTAATTGGACTAAGTGTCCTAATGGGTCCAATGGGCCTAATGAGCCTAAGTTGCTAAATGAGCCTAATGGGTCGAAGTGGCCTAATGGGCCGACTGGTCCTAATGTCCCTAGCGGGCTTGATGGGCCTAAGTGGCCTACTGGGCCTAAGTGGGCTAATGAACCTAATGGGCCTAAGTGGCTGAAGTGTCCTAATGGGTCAAATGGGCTGAAGTGGCCTAATGGGCCTAATGTTCCTAATTGTCCAAAGTGGCATAATGGGCCTAATTGGAATAAGTGGCCTAATGGGGCTAATTGGACTAAGTGGCCTAAAATGCCGAATTGGATTAATGGGTCTAATGGTTCTAAGGGGCCTAAGTGGCCTAATGGGTCTATTGGTTCAAAGAGTCCTAATGGTCCTAAGGGTCCTAATGTGTCTAACGAGCCTCATGAGGCTCCTGGTCTAAAGTAGCCTCATAGGCCTCATTGGAATAAGTGGCTTAATAGGCTTAATGAGCCCAAGGGGCCTAATGGGTTTAAGGGGCCTAATGGGATGAATGGGATTAACGGGCCTTGGTGCCAAATGGGCCTAATGGGTCGAATGGACCTAATAGGCCGAATGGGCCTAAGTGGCCTAATGGGCCTAATTAGCCTAAGTGGGCTAATGGGCCTAAGTGGATTAATCGATCTAATGGGATTAATGGGCCTAAGGGGATAAATGGGCCTAAGTGGCCTAATGGGACTAAGGGGCCTAATGGGACTAAGTGACTTAATGGGCATATGTGGCCTTATGGGCTTATTGGGATTAGCGGACCTGGGGGCTAAATGAGCATAATGGGCCTAATGGTCCAAATGGACCGAAGTTTCCTAATGGTTCTAATGGGCCTAAGTGGCCTAATGTGCCTAAGTGGCCTAATCGACCTAATGTGTATAAGTGGCCTAATGGGCCTAGGTGGCCTAATGGGATTAATGGGATTAACGGGCCTAGGGGATAAATGGGTCGAATGGGCCTAATTGGCCTAAGTGGCCAAATGTGCCTAAGTGGCATGATGGTCCAAAGTTTCCTAGTTGGCTTAATGGTCCAAATGGTCCTAAGAGGCCTAATGGGTCGAATGGGCCTAATTGGATTAATGGGACTAACAGACCTAATGGGGATAAGGGGCCTAATGGGCCAAAGTTTCCTAATCAACCTAATGTGCTTAATTAGACTAATGGGATTAATGTGTTGAATGGGCCTAAGTGGCCTAATGAGCCAAAGTGGCCTAATCAACCTAATGGTCTTAATGGGCCTAGTGGACCTAAGTGGCCTAATGGGCCTAATGGGCCTTAGTGTCCTAATCGTCCTAATGTACCAAAGTGGCCTAATGGGCCTAAGTGGCCTAATGGGCTTAATGGGAATAACATGCATAGGGTCCTAATGGGGGGTCAAATGGGCCTAATGGGACTAATGGGTTGAATGGGCCTAATTAATCTAAGTGGCCCAATGGGCCTAATGGTCTTAATGGGCCTAAGTGGGACAATGGGTCTAAGTTGCCTAATCGGCCTAATGGGATTAATGAGCCTAAGGGGCCTAATGGGTCTAATGGGACTAAGTGGCCTAAGGGGCCTAAATGGCCTGATTGTCCTAATGGGATTAATTGGCTAAGGGGGCTAAGTGAATGATTGGGCCTCATTTTCCTAATGGGCCTAATGGGCCGAAGTGGACAAAGTGGCCTAATGTACCTAATGGACCAAAGTGGCCAAATGGGCCAAAGTGGAAAAATGGGCCTAAGTGACCTAAATGGACTAATGGGCCTAACTGGCCTATTGGGCCTAACTGGCCTATTGGGCCTAATGGGCCTAAGTGGCTTAATGGGCCTAATTGGCCTAAGTGGCCTAATGGTTCAAAGTGGCCAAATGGGCCTAATGGACATAATGGACCTAAGTAGCCTAAGTGGCTTAATGGTCCTATGTGGCTTAATGGGCCTAAGTGGCCTAAGTGGCATAATGAGACTAATGGGCCTAAGTGGCCTAATGGGAATCAGTGGACTAATGGGCCTAAGTTTATTAATGGACCTAAGTGGCCTAATGGGCCTAAGTAGAATAATGGGCCTAATGGGACTCAATGACCTAATGGGTCTAATGGGACTAAGTGGCCTAAATGTCCAGATGGGCCTTAGTGGCCTAATGGGCATAATGGGCCTCAGTGGTCTAATGAGCCTAATCATCCTAAGTGGCCTAAGTGGATGAATGGTCCTAATGGGCCTAAGTCACCAAATGAGCTGAATTGGCCTAAGTGGCCTAATGTGCCTGATGGTTCTCAGTGGCTTAATGGGCCTAAGTTGCCTAATGGGCCTAAGTTGCCTAATGGTCCTAAGTGTCCTAATGGACCTAATGGGACTCAATGGCCTAATGGGGCTAATGGGCCTAATGGGACTCTGTGGCCTAATGGGCCTAATCGTCCTAAGTGGCCTAATAGGCCTAATGGCCCTAAGTGACCAAATGAGCCGAATGGGCCTAATGGTCCTCAGTGGCCTAATGGTCCTAATGGTATAAGTGGCTTAATGGGCCTAATGGGACTAAGTGTACTAATGATACGAATGGGTATAAGTGGCCTAATGGGACTAATGGTCGTAATGGGCCTAAGTAGCCTAATGGGCCTGATTGTCCTAATGGGCTTAATGGAACTCATGCGCTTAAGTGTCCTAATGAGCTGAATAGGCCTCAGTGGCCTAATGGGACTGATGGGCCTAATGGACATGATGGGGCTAATGAGTCGAATGGACCTAGGTGGCCAAATGGGCCTAATGAGCCTAATGGACCTAAGTGGCCTGATGGGTCGATGGGCCTGATGGGCCTGATGGGCCTAAGTGGCCTAATGAGCTGAATAGACCTAAGTGGCCTAACAGGCCTGATGGGCCTGATGGGTGTGATGGGCCGAATGGGTCTAAGTGGTTGAATTGGCATGATGGGTCGAATAGGCTTAAGTCGCATAATGATCCGAATTGGCCTAAGTGACCTAATTTTCCTAATGATCCTAAGTGGCTGAATGGGCCTAATGGGACTGATGGGCCCAATGGGACTAATGGGCCTCAATGGCCTCATGGGCATGATGGCCTCATGGGCCTCATGGGCCTAAGTGGCCTAATCGGCCTAATGGTCCTTAGTGACCTAAGGACCCTAATGCAGCTAATGGGCCTAAGTAGCCTAATGGGCCTAGTGGTCCTCCGTGTCTTAGTGGGCCTAAGTTTCCTAATGGGCCTAGTGGGCCTAAGTGTCCTAAAGAGTTGAATGGGGTTATGGGGTCTAATGGGACTAAGTGGCCTAATGGGCATGATGGGCCTCAGTGGCCTAATGGGCCTATGTGGCCTAAATATCTTAATGGGCCTAATGGGCCTAACGGGTTGAATGGGCCTAGTGGTCCTAAGTGGACTAAGTATCTTAATGGTCATAATAGGTCTAAGTGGCCTAATAGGAATGATGGGCCTGATGGGCCTAATGATCCTTAGTGGACTAGTTGGCCTCATGGGCCTAATTGGCCGGATAGGCCCAATGGGACGAATTGGCCTCAGCGGCCCAATGGACCTTATAGGCCTAAGTGTCCTAATGGTCCAAATCATCCTAAGTGTCCTAATGCTTCTGATGGGCCTGATGAGACTAATGGGCCTAATGGACCTCACTGGTCAAAGTGGTCCAATGGGCCTCATGGGACTTAGTGTTCTAATGGGCTGAGTGATCCTAATGGGCCTAATGGGACTTAGTGAAAAAATGTGCCAACTGAGTCTAATGGGCCTGGTAGGCCCAATGGGTATAATGGGCCCCAGTAACCCAATGGGCCTAATAGGCCTAATGACCATAATGGATATCATGGGCCTAAGTGGCCGAATGGCCCTAATGGAATTAAGTGGAATAATGGTCCTAATGGGCCTAAGTGGCCTAATGGTCCTAAGTTGACTCATTGTCCTAATGGGCCTCATGGGACCAATGGGTCTCAGGGGCCTAAGTGGCCTAACAGACCGAGTCGTCCTAATGAGCCTAAGTCACCTAATGGGCCAAATGGGATGAAGTGGACCAATAGGATAAATGGGCCTAATAAGACTAGTGGTCCTAAGTGGATAATGAGACAAAGTGTCCTAGGTGGCCTAATCAGCCTAATCGAACAATTGGGCCTAATGGGCCAAAGTGGCCTAATGGTCCAAACCGGCCTAGGTGGCCGAATGGGCCTAAATGGGCCACTGGGCCAAATTTTCCTGGGTGGCTGAATGGGCCTAATGGGCCTGATAGGCCTAAGTGACTGGCCTAATGTTACTGATAGGCCTAAGTGGATTAATGGGCTGAATTGGCCTCAAGGTCCTAGGTGGGCCTCATGGAAAAAGTGGCATAATAGGACGAATGGGTCTAAGCGGCCTAATAGTCCTAATGGGACCAATGAGACCAATGAGACCAATGGGCCCAATGGTCCCAATGGTCCCAATGGCCCTAATGGGACTAATAGGATTAATATGCTTAACATGCCTAGGTGTTGAATGGGACGAATGGCCTAATCTATCGAATGGGTCTAATAGGCCTAAGTGGACTAATGGGCCTAAATGGCCTAAGTGGCCTAATCAGTCTAATGGGCTTAATGGTCCTAATGGGCCTAATGGGATTAATGGGACTAAGTAGCCTAATTGAACTAAGGGGTCTAATGGGATTAAGTGGCCTAATGGGCTTCAGTGTCCATATGAGCTTAATGGGATTAACGAGCCTAGGAGGAAAATGGTCCTAATAGGATGAATGGGGCTTAGTGGCCTAATGGGCCTAAGCATCCTAATGGACCTGGGTGGCCTAATCAGTATAATGGTCATAGTGGGTCTAAAGGGCCTAATGGTCCTAAGCGGCCTGATGGGCATAAGTTGTCTAATGAGCTTATGTGGCCTAATGGGATTAATGGGCTTTACGGGCCTAGGGTCCAAATGGTCCAAATGGGCCTAATTGGCCTTAGTGGCCTAATGGGCCCAATGGGTCAAATTAGCCTAATGAGACAAAGTAGCCTAATCGGCCTAATCAGCATAATGGGCTAAATGGGCTAAATGGGCCTAAGTGGCCTAATGGTACTAATTGGCCGAATGGGCCTAATTGGCCTCAGTGGAAATAATGGGCCAAAGTGGCCTAATGGGCCAAAGTTTCCTAATCTACCAAATGGTCTTAATGGGATTAATGGGTCAAATGGGACTTATTGTCCTAAGTGGCCTAATGGGCATAAATGGCCAAATCGGCTTAATGGGCGTAATGGGCATAGTGGTCCTAAGTGGCCTAATGGGCCTTAGTCGCCTAATCGAGCTAATGGGGCTAAGTGGCATAATGAGCCTAAGTGGACTAATGATCTTAACGGGATTAACGGGCCTAGGGGCCTAATGGGCCTAATGGGGTGAATGGGACAAATTAGCATAAGTGGCCTAATGCGCCTAATGGTCCTAAGTGGCCTAATTGGCCTAAGTTTCCTAATCAAACGAATGAGATTAATGGTACTAAGGGGCCTAATGAGTCTAGTGCGCCTAATGGGCCTAATTGGACTAATGGGCCTAAGTGGCCTAATCAGCCTAATGAGATTAATGGGCCTAGTGGGCCTAAGTGGCCTAATGGGCCTAAGTGGCTTGATCGACCTAATGGGCCTAAGTGAGCTAATAAGCCTACATGGACCAATGGACATAATGGGCCTAATGGGCCTAATTGGCCTAAGTGGCCGAATGGGCCTAAGTATCCCAATGGGCCTAATGGTCCGAATGGGCATAAGTGGCCCAATGGGCCTAAGTGGCCTGATAGGCCTAATGAGCCTAAGTGGCCTAATGGGCTAGAAGGACCTCAGTGGCCTATTTGGCCTTACTGGCCTCATTGGCTAAATTGGCTGAATAGGCATAATGGGCTTAACGGGCCTAGTGGGCCTCAGTGACCTCATGGTCCAAATAGGCCTAATGGGCCTAATGGGTCATATGGACCTAATTGGTCTAATGGGCCTAATGGGACTAAGTGGCCGAATGGGCCTAATGGTCGAATGAACCTAATGGGTTTAATGGGCCAAAGTGGCCTAATGGCCCTAATGGGCGTAATGGGCCAAAGTAGACGAATGGGTGTAATGAGCCTAAGTGGACTAATAGGACCAATGGTCCTAAGTGAATTAATTGGTCGAATGGGACGAATGGGCTGAATGGGCCTATGTGGCTGAATTTTCCTAAAGGGCCTAGGTGGCCCAATGGGCCTAAAGGGCCTAATGAGCCAAAGTGGCCTAATGGACCTAAGTGGTTGAATGGGCCAAAGTGGCCTAATGGGACTAATGGACCTAAGTGGCCTAAGTGGCTGAATAGACCTAAGTGGCCTAATGGGGCTAATGGGCCTATGTGGCGGAATGGGCTTAAGTGGCCCAAGGTGTCTAATGGGCCTAATGGGCCAAATTGTTCTAATGGGTTGAAGTGTCCTAATGGGATTTATGGGACCAAGTGTCTGAGTGATCTAAATGGGGCTAAGTGGACCAACTGGCCCAATGGACCTAATGGGATGAATAGGCCAAATGAGCCTAAGTGGCCTAATGGGCTTGATGGGCTTAAGTGGCATGATGGGGCTCATGGGCCTAAGTGGCCTCATGGTCCTAATGGACCTAAGAGGACTAAGTGGACTAATCGACCGAATGGGCCTAATGGGCTTAAGTTTCCTAATGGTCCTAATGGGACCATGTTGCCAAATTGGCTTATTGGGCCTTAATGGCCAAATGGGACTAATTCCCCTAAGTAGCCTAATGGTCCTGACGGGATGAATGGGATGAATGGTCCAAATGGGACTAAGTTTTCAAATGGGCCTAATTGGTCTAATGGGCCTAAGTTTCATAATGGGCCTATGTGGCGTAATGATCCTATGTGGCCCAAATGGGCCGAATGGCCCGAATGGGCCTTAGGGCCCCAAATGGGCATAACGTGCTGAATGGTCCTAACGTGTCGAATGGTCCTAACGCGCCGAATGGGACTAATGGGCCTAAGTGGCCTAATGGGCCTAATGACCTGAATGGGCCAAGGGGATCAATGAGATGAATGGGCCTAATGTTCCAAAGTGGACTAATGGGCCTAATGGGCCTAATCGGTCTAAGGGGTCGGATGGGCCTAATGGGCTGAACGAGCCTAACCAAAGTGGCCTAATTGGCTTAATGGGCCTAAGTGGCTAAATGGTCCTAAGTTTCCTAATGAGAAAAAGTGTCTTAATGGGTCTAATGGGCCTAAGTGTCATAATGGGCCTAAGTGGCCTAATTGGCCTTAGTGGCCTAATGGGCCTAAGTGGCCTAAATGGCTTGATGGACTGAAGTGGCCTAATGGGGCTAAGTGACATAATGGGGATAAGTGGCCTAATGGGACTAAGTGGCATCATGTGCATAATGGGCCTAAGTGGCCTAATGGGCCTAATGGTCCTGATGGGCCGAATGTGCCTAATGGGAAAAATGGGATGAAGTGGTCTAATGGGCCTAAGTGGGCTCATGGGTGTAAGGGGCCTAAGTGGCCTCATGGGCATAAGGGGCCTAAGTGGCCGAATGGGCATAATGGGCCCAATGGTCCAAATTGGCCTAATGGGACTAATGGGTCTAAGTGGCCTAAGGGGATTAATGGGCATATAGAGTCTAGGTGGCCTAATCGACCTAATGGGAATAGTGGGACGAAGTGGCCTAATGGGCGTAATGTGCCAAAGTGTCCAAATGGGCCTAATGGGCCAAAGTGGCCTAATGGGACTAAGTGGCCTATTCGGCCTAATGGGCCTAAGTGGCCTAATGAACCTAATGGGATTAATGGTCCTAAATGGACTAATGGTCCTAATGGATCAAAGTGGCTTAAGTGGTCTGATGGGCTTAATGGGCCAAAGTGGCCTAATCAACTTAATGGGCCTAAGTGGCCTAATGGGCCTGATGGGACCAATGGGCGTAAGTGGCCTGATGGGCCTAATGTTACTATGTGGCCTCATTGGTCTAAAAAGCCTAAGTGGCCTCATGGGCCTAATGGGCCTCACTGGCCTCATGGGTCTAATGGGCCTAAAGGGCTTAAGGGGCCTCAGTGGCCTAATGGGCTCAATCAACCTAATAGACCTAAGTATCCTAATGGGTTTAATGATCTTAAGTTGTCTAATGGAACCAATAGGATTTATGGACCTAATGGGCCTAAGTGGTATATGGGCATAAGTGACCTAATCAACCTAATGGACCTAATAGGCATAATAGGATTAAGTGGCTGAATAGGCCTAATGGGCCTAAGGGGCCTAAAGCACTGAATGGGCATAAGTGGCCTAATAGGATTAATGGACCTAAGTGGCATACTAGGCCAAAGTGACCTTATCAGCCTAATGGACCTAATGGGCGCAATGGGTCTAAGTGGTCGAATGAGCCTAATTGGCCGAATGGGCCTAATGTGCCCAGTGGTCCTAATGGGCATAATGGTCTAAGTGGTAGAATTGGCCTAATGGGCCTAATGGTCCTAAGTGGCATAATGTTACTAATGGGATGAATAGACTGAATGGGCATAATGTGCCTAGTAGGCCTAATGGGCCTAATGGGCCCAATTGGCTTAAGTGGCCAAATGGGCCAAATGGGCCTAAGTGGCCTAGTGGGACTAATGGGCCTAATGGTACAAATGTTCCTAGTGGGCCTAATGGGCCTAAGTGACCTAATGGGCCTATTGGGCCTAAGTGGCCTAATGAGCCTAAGGGGCGGCCTAAGTGGCCTAATGGCCCTAAGTGGCATAATGGGATTAATGGGCCAAATGGGCCTAATGGGTATAATGGGCCTAAGTGGCCTAAGTGTCCTAATGGGCCTAAAGGGCCTAATGGACCTAAGTGGCCTAATTCTCCCAATGGGCCTAAGTTGCCTAATGGGCCGAACAGGCCTAATGGGCCTAAGTGGCCTAATGGTGCCAACAGGCATAACTGACCTAAAGGAACTAATGGGCCTAACGACACTAATGGTCCTAATGGGACGAATAGTCCTAGGTGGCCTAATGGGCCTACATGGCCAAATGGGCTTAAGTGAACTAATGGGCCTAAAGAGCCTAATCGGCTAAAGGGGCCCAATGGGCCTAAGTGGAATAATCATAGCCTAATGGGCCTAATTGGTCTAATAGGCTTTATGGATGCAATGGGCCAAAGTGGCCTAATGGGCTTAATGGGCCTAAGTAGACTAATGGTCAAATGGGCCTAATGGGCCTAAGTGTCCTAATTGTCCTAAAGGGACTAATGGGGAAAAGCATCCTAATGGGCCTAAGTGGCATAATCGGCCTAATGGGCCTAAGTGGCATAATCGTAACCAAATGGGCCTAAGAGGACGAATGGGCTAAATGGGACAAAGTGGCCTAATCGGCCAAAAGGGAATAATGGACCAAAGCAGCCTAATGGGACTAAGTGGCATAATCAGCCAAATAGGCCTATTGGTCTAGTGGCCTAATGACCCCAATGGGCCTAAGTGGCCTAATTGGCCTAATCGGACGAAGTGTCCTAATGGTTCTAACTGGCCTAATGGACCTAAGTGGTCCAATGGACCTAAGTGGCCGAAGGGGCCGAATCAGACGAATGTGACTAATGGACCGAATGGGCCTAATGGGCCTAAGTGGCATAATGGGCATAATAGGCCTAAGTGGCCTAATGGCCCTAAGTGGCCTAATAGGCCTATTGAGCAGAATGGGCCTAATGGTCCTAATTGGCCTAAGTTGCCTAATGGGCCTAAATTAGCTAATGGTCCAAATGGTCCCAAGTGGCCTAATGGGCCTAATCGGTCAATTAGGCCTAAGTGGATTAGTGGGACTAATGAGCCGAATAGACTTAAGGTGCCAAATGGGCCAAATGGGCCGAATGGGATGAAGTTGTCGAATGGGCCTAATGGGCCGAAAGGTATTAATGGGTCGAATGGTCCTAATAATCCTAATGGTCCTAGGTGTCCTAATAGTACCAATGGGACTATGTTTCCTAATGGGCCTAATGGGTCTAATGGGCCTAATGAGTCGAATGGACCCAATGGGCCGAAGTGGCCTAGTGGGGAAAATTGGCCGAATGTGCCTAATTGGCCGAAGTGGCCGAATGGGCCTAATGGGTCCAATGGGCCCAATGGGCCTACTGGACCGAAGTGGCCTAATGGGATGAATGGGCCTAAAGGGTCCAATGGGCATAATGGGCCGAATGGGCTGAATGGGATTAAAGGGCCAATGGGTCTAATGGGCCTAATTAGCCGAATGGGTCGGATTGGTCGAATGACCCTAGTGGGCCTAAGTTTCTTAATGGGCCTAATGGGCATAATAGAACTAATGAACCTAATGGTCCTAAGTGGCCTAATGGTCTTAAGTAGACAATTGGACCTAATGCACCTAATGGGCGTAATGTCCTAATGGGCCTAAGTGAACCAATGGGCCTAATGGGCCTAAGTGACTGAATAGACCTAATGAACCTAATAGGCATAAGTAGACCAATGGGCCAAATGGGCCTAAGTGGGCTAATGGGCCTAAGTGGCTGAATTGGATGAATGGGCCCAATGGTCCTAATGTGCCTAAGGGGTCAAATGAGCATAATGGACTGAAGTGGCCTAATGGACACAATGGGCCTAAGTTGCATAATGGGCTTGAGGGGACTAAGTGTCCTAATGGGCCAAAGTGGAAGAATGGGCCTAATGGGCCTAATGGGTATAATGGGCCTTAGTGGAGAAATCAGCCTAATTGGCATAAAGGGCCAAATTGTCCAAATGGGGCTAATGGGGCTAAGTGGACTAATGGAACTAATGGGCATAATGGGCCTAAGTGGGCCTAGTGGGACTACTAGGTCTAATGGGCCTAGTGGGCCTCATGGGCCAACTAAGCCTAATGGTACTACTCGACCTAATGGGCCTAAGTGGAATAATGGGCCTAGGTGGCCAAATAGGCATAAGTTTCCTGATGGATCTAATGGGCCTAAGTGGCCTAATGGGTATAATGGTCCTAAATGGTCTAATGGGAAAAAGTGGATGAATTGGCATAATGGGATTAATGGTCATAATGGTCTGAAGTGGCCAAATGGGCCTAAGTGTCCTCATGGGACTAATGGGCCTCAGTGACTAAATGGGCCTAATACGCTTAATGGGCCTAAGTGGGCAAATAGGCCAAAGTGGATAAATGGAAATTTGGGCCTAATGGGCATATTGGGCCTAATGGGATAAAGTGGCCAAATGGGCCTAATGGAAAAAATGGGCCTAAGTGGCCTAATGGGCCTAATGGCCCAAAGTAGATGAGTGGGAATAATGGGCCTAATGGGACAAAGTGGCCAAATGGGCCTAATGGGCCTATTGGGCCTAAGTGGATTAACAGTCCTAATGGGCCAAATGGGCCTAAGTGGATGAATGTGACAAAGTGGATGAATGTGCTTAATGGGATGAATATGTATAATGGGCCTAATGGTCTGAAGTGGCCAAATGGGCCAAATGGGCCTTAATGGCCTAATGGGCCTAATGGGACTAGTGGGCCTAAGTGGCCTAATGGGACTAAGTGGCCTAATGGGGCAAATGGGCCTAAGTTTCCTAATTGGCCTAATGGGACAAAGTGGACGAATGGACCTAATGGGCCTAATGGGCATAATGGTCCTAATGGACTGAAGTGATCTAATTGGCCTAATGGGACCAGGTGGACTAATGGGCCTAATGGGCCTAAGTGGCCGAATGGGACTAATGGGCCTCACGGGCCTAATTGTCCTATCTGGCCTAATGGGTCAAAAAGTTCGAATGGACCTAATGGGCCTAGGTCACCTAAGGGGCCTAATGGGCCTAATGGTCCAAACTGGATGAGTGGGACGAATGGGACTAAGTGGAACAATGAGCCTAATGGTCCTACGTGGCCTAATGGGATGAAGTTTCCAAATGATCCTAAGTCGCCTAAGGGGCCTAATGAGCCTAAGTGGACTAATGGGCCTAAGAGGACTATGTGGCCTAATGGTCCTAATAGGCCTAATGGGATAATGGGCTTAATGGACCTAATGGGAAAAGGGGCCTAATGGGCCTAAGTGGCATAATGGGCCTAGTGGGCCTAACAGGCCTAATGTTCCTAATGAGCCTAAGTGGCATAATGGGATTAATGGGATAATGGGCCTAATGGGCCTAAGTGGTTGAATGTGCCTAATGTCCCTAAATGGCATAATTGGCCAAATGGGACAAATGGGTGTAAGTGGCCTAATGGTCTTAATTGGCCTAATGGACCTAGGTGGCCTAATTGGCCTAATGTAACTAAGTGGCCTAATGCATCTAAGTGGACTAATGGGCCTAAGTGGCCTAATTGGCATAATGGACCGAAGTGGCCTAATGGGTTTCAGTGGCCTAATGTGTCTAGGTGGACTATTGGGCCAAAGTGGCCTAATGGGCCTAATGGGCCTAATGGACTGAAGTGGCCTAATGGGTTTAAGTGGTCGAATGGGCCTAATAGGCCTAAGTGGCTGAGTGAGCCTAATGGTCTGAGGTGGCCTAATGGGCCTGATGGGCCTAATGGGCTTTAGTGGACTAATGAGCCTAATGGTCCTAAGTGGACCAATGGGATTAATGGGCCTAATGGGCCTTAGTGTCCTAATGGGCCTAATAGGCCGAATGGGCCTAATTGGACTATGTGGTATAATGGGCCTAATGGGCCTAACTGGCAGAATGAGCCTCAATGGCCTAATGGCTGTAATGTGCCTAATGGGTCGAATGGGCCTAAGTGACTTAATGTGTCAAAGTGTCCTAATGGGCCTAAGTGGCCTAATGAGCCTAAGTGGCCTAATGGAACCAATGGGCCTAATGGGCCGAAGTGGCTGAATGGGCCTAATGGGTCTAAGTGGCCTAATTAACCCAATGGGCCGAAGTGTCCTAATGGACCTAAGTGGCCTAATGGGCCTAATGAGTTAATGGGCATAATGGGACTAATAGGCCTCAGTGGCCTAATGGGACTAATAGGACTTAGTGGCCTAATTGGCATAATGGGCCTAAGTGGACTAATGGGCATAATGGGCCTAAGTGGCCTAATGGGTTGAATGGGACTCAATGGCCTAATGGGCCTAATTGGATTATTGGGCCTAATGGAATGAATGGTTCTAATGGGCCTAAGTGGCCTAATGGGCCTAATTGGACTCAGTGTCCTAAGTGGACTAGTGGGCCTAATGGTCCAAATGGGACTAAGTAGCCTAAAGGGCCTAATGGGCCTTAGTGGACTAGTGGGCCAAGTGGGCCTAAGTGGTCGAATGGGCCTAAGTGGCCCAATGGGACTAAGTGGCCTAATGGGCCTAAGTGGATGAATGGACCTAATGGGCCTTAGTTTCCTAAGGGGCTAAAGTGGCATATTGGGCCTGATGGGCCTGATGGCCCTAATGATCCTAATGGGCCTCTGTGGCCTGATGGGCCTAAGTGGTCTAATGAGCCTAAGTTGCCTAATGGGCCTAAGTTGCCTAAGGGGCCTAGGTGGACTAATGGGCCTAAGTGGCCTAATGGGCCTAAGGGGACTAAGTGTCCTATGGGGCCTAAGTGGCCTAATGGGCCCAATGGGACTTAGTGGCCAAATGGGCCTAATGCGTAGGATGAGCCTAAGTGACATAATGGGCTTAATGGACCTAAGTGGCCTAATGGGCCTAAGTGGACTAAGTGGCCTAATGGTCCTAATGGGCCTAAGTGGTCTAAGTGGCCTAATGGGACTAATGTGCCTATTGGGACTAAGTGTCCTAATGGGCCTAATGCATTGAGTGGTCCTAAGTGGTATAATTGGTCTTAGGGTCCTAAGTTTCCTAGTGGGCCTTAGTGGCCTAATAGGCATAAGTGGCCTAATGGGTTTAGTGGGCCTAATGGGCCTAATGGGACTAATTGGGATAATTGTTCTAATGCACCTAATGGTCCATATGGGCCTATGTGGACTAATGGGCCTAATCGAATGGGATTGATGGGACAAATAGGCCAAATGGTCTTAATGGGCCTAAGTGTCCAAATTGTCCAAATGGACCTAAGTGGCCAAATGGGCCTAATGTGTTTCATAGTTCTTAGTGGCCTAAAGGGAATAAGTTGGAAAATGGGTCTAATGGGACTATTGGGACAAATGGGCCTAAGTGGCCTAATGGGTCTAATTGGCCTAATGAGTATAATTGTCCAAATAGGCCTAAGTGACTTAATGGACCTAATATAATGGAATTAATGGGACAAATGGACCTAAGTGGCCTAATGTGTCTAATGGGCCTAATGGGACGAATGGGACCAATTGGCCTAATTGGCTGAATGGGCATAATGGGGAAAATGGGTCTAATGGGCCTAAGTGGCCAAATGGTCCCAATGAGACTAATGGATGAACCTGATGGCTCTACACTCTCCTGGATCCTGATGCTCCCCATGCCTCCTCTTTCTCTCCTAGGGTTTTGAGGGTCTGATTTACGGTGATGGTGTCGCTTCACATGTTCCATCTTCTTCCTTATCATTCTTTCTTTTTCTTCCCTCTTGACTGATGTGTCTTTCTAGTGCGGTCATCGCGCACTGATGACCACCCCTCTTTCAATATTTCCCTGCACATTATACCCCTATTTTGGGTTTGTGTGTGTGGGTGCTTTAGATGGATTGGGTCATCACTAGTGATTATTTCCAGTTCCTTCTTTCTCCTCTACCCATGCTGGCCTACCCGTCTCATTTGACTCCACTTTTTAGGCTCTATTCGGGATCCAGGTCTACTTGGGATGGTGATGGAGTAGGGATGGCAGTAGTCTCAACTCAGGTTCATTCATCTTGTTGGATCCTTTTCTATTTTGAGGATGTGTATTGAGGTCTCATATGGTGATTTTGTTTCTCTGTTATTAGTTCTCTATTTTGTTGGACCGATACGGTTTCTGGATTGGTCCCCTACCGAGGCCTCCATCTTCTCATCCTTCCTGAACTCCTTTCCCTATCAGTTCGGTGCGTGGGTCTTCATGGAGGTTCTGGGAGGTGAAGATTGTGTGGGTTAGGGTCTTTGAGAGGGAAGATGTCCCATATTTTAAGGTTCGAATAGTTGTGATGTTCTATTTTGATGGTCTTTTGGTGGTGATGTTGGAGTTATAATATGACGATATGAAGACATCAGTGGTGATTAGTGGACATCCTTGTTTTTTTTTCTCTGGTTCTCGGCTCCGACGATGATGGTCGATGATGACGAAGGTGGTGTTCCAACCAGCGATGTGGTGACTCTAGCGATGATGGTTATGATGATGATGTTCGAAGTCAATGATAACGAGGTAATGATGATAAAAGGTGATGATGATGGTGAAAGCTTCTTCGATGTGCTATCATCGATGTAGTGGCTTTTATGAAAATTTAAAAAATGATTTCAAGGGCCTAATGAGCCTAATATGCCTAATGGTCCTAATTGTCCTAAGTGGTCTAATGGGCCTAAGTGAAAAAATGGGACGAAGTGGCCTAATGGGCCTAAGGGGCCGAATGAGCCTAATGGGCCTAAGTGATCTAATTGGCATAATGGCTAATGGGTCTAATGTTCGTAAGTGGCCTAAGTGGCCTAAAGGGTCTAATGGGCCTAATGGGCCTAAGTGGTCGAGTGGTCCTAATTTTCCTAATGGTCCTAATGGGAATAAGTGGCCTAATGGGCCTAAGTGGCCTAATGGACCTAATGGGACCAATGGCCTAATGGGCCTTAGTGGACTAAGAGGCCTAAGTGGCCCAATGGGCCTAAGTGGCCTAACTGGCCTAAGTGGTCTAATGGGCCCAATGGCTAATGGGTCTAATGAGCCTAAGTGACCTACATGTCCTAATGGGGCTAATGGACCTAAGCGGCCTAGGTGGCCTAATGGTATTAATGGGCCTAAGTGTCATAATGGGACTAAGTGGCCTAATGGGCCTAATGGGCCTAAGCGGCATAAGTGACCAAAGGGGCGTAATGAGTTTAATGGGATCAATGGGACTGAGTGGCCTAATGGGCCTAAGTGGCCTAATGGGCCTAAGAGGTTGAAGTGGCCTAAGGGGCCAAATGGGCCAAATGGGCTCAATCAGCCTAAGTAGCCAAAGTGGCCTAAAGGCCCTAATGGGCCTAAGCGGCCTTTAGTGGCCTAAGGGGCCAAATGGAATAATTTGGCTCAATGGGACTAAGTGTCCTAATGGTATTAAGTGTCCGAATGGGCCTAAGTGGCCTAGTGGACCTAATGGGCCTAATGTGGATAATGGGGATAATGAGCCTAATTAGCCTAATGGGATGAATGGGCCAAGTGGACCTAGTATGCCTCACTGGTCTAATGGGCCTAAGTGGCCAAATTGGCCCAATGGTCCCAGGTGGCCTAATCAGCCTAATGGGATAATGGGCCTAGTGGCCTAATGGGTCTAATGGGTCGAATGCGCTTAATGATCCTAATGGACCTAAGTGGACTAATGGGCCTTTGTGGGACTAAGTGGACCAATGGGACTAAGTGGACTAATAAGCCTAATGGGCCTAAGTGGACTAATGGGCCTAATGGTCCAATTGGGCCTAAGTGGACTAATGGGCCTAATGAGCCTAATGATCCTAAGTGGCTTATTTGGCCTAATGGGCCTAATGGGACCAAGTGTCCTAATTGTCATAATGAGACTAATGGACCTAAGTGGCATAATGGGCCAATGGGACTAAGTGGCCTAATGTTTTGAATGGGCCAAATGGGTCGAGTGGGCTGAATTTGCATAATGGTCCTGAGTGGCCTAATGGGCATAATGAGCCTAAGTGGCCTAATGAGCCTAATGGGTTTTAGTGTCCAAATCATCCTAATGGTATAAGTGGACAAATGGGCCTAATGGACCTAATGGGCCTAAGTGGCCTAATGGTTCGAGTGGGCCTAAGTGACTTAATGGGCCTAAATGGACTAATCAGCCTAATAGGGCTAATTAGGCCTTAGGTATTAGTGTTTCAGATATAGTGTTTTGGGTCTAGGTTTTAGGATTTTTTTGGTTCTAATTGGCCTAAATTGGTCTAAATTGGCCTAATTGACCAAATGACCGAATGAACAATTAGACTAATGGACCAATGAACTAATGGGCTAATGGTCTAATGACCTAAATGACCTAACTGGTCTAAATAGCCTAATGACCCAATAGCCTAGTGGTCTAATTGGCATAATGGCCTAATTGGAATAAATGAACTAATTGTTCTAAATGGAATAATTAGTATAAATATATTAAATGGACTAATTGGATTAAATGGAATAATTGGCCTAATTGACCTAATTGACCTAATTGGCCTAATTGGCCTAATTGGCCTAAATTGGCCTAAATGGCCAAATGGGTCTAAATGGTCTAATTGTTCCAAATGGAATAAATGTTCTAATTGGATTAAATGGCCTAATTGGGTGAATTAGACTAATTGTCCTAATTATCCTAAATTGGCGCAAATAGTCAAATTGCCAAATAAAAAATTGGCCTAATGGTGTAATGAACTAATGAGATAATGTCATAATGGCCAAATTGGCCTCAATATCCTAATGGTCTAATTGGCATAAATGGCCTAATTGGTCTAAATGTCCTAATTGGTCTAAATGGATTAAATGATGTAATTGGATTAAATGGTCTAATTAGCATAATTGTCCTAATTAACCTAAATGGTATAACTGGCCTAATTGGCCTAAATGGCCTAATGGAATAAATTCCATAAATGGATTAAAGGCCTAAATTGCCTATGGCCTAATGACCTAATTGGCCTAAATAACCTAATTATTATAAATGACCTAATTTTTATAACTGACCTAATTGGTATAATTGGCCTAATTAGCATAATTCACCTAAATGGACTAATTGGAAAATTAGACAAATAGAAAAATGATAAAAATTACTAAGTGAGAAAATAACAAAATAACACAACATAAATGGAATTACACCAAAATGATCATACAATATGAATCCATACTATACACATGTTTATCATGATAATTAATATTAATTGTTTATATTAGGTCACCAGTATTAAATTTCTAATTAAATTTATTTTTAGATGCTTCTTTATTTTATGGATTTCTTGAATAGCTAAAATTTTAATTCATTCTAGTTTTTTCACTTTCATATTATTCAATAATGTAGTATTATACTAATCAATTTCATTTATATGAAGTAGCATTTGGCATCGAAGGTCGTGTGGCTCGAGAAAAATTATTTTCCTTGACTTGGAAGTAAAATAATGGAAGTGATGTAAATGTACAAACACACAAAAAGGTTGTAAATTTTTTTATTGATATTTAAAATTTTGATACATAATTCATAATTAAATATCTTTTTTTATATTTTCAACAGTGTTTCCTAGAGGCCCTCGATGAGAAAGAAGATGACAAATTCGGGCTAAATGATCATTTGAGATAAGTATTAGGCGAGGAACACCATGGGAGAGTTTGATGTAAAACCATGAAAAACATCATCCCCACTAGGTATTGGACCTCATTGGGTGCCTCTCAAACCAATCAGACCACCGATCTGAAAAACTTTTATGCAGAAGTAGATGATGCCAAAAAAATGGATATACAGGAGCATGAAAGAAGAAAATTGGTCACCGAACACTTCCTAAAATATATATCAGTTATAAGTCCACCACTTTTATCAGAGACTGATATTAATTTTGATTCATGTATGAAATAAATGCGCTCTTTATATAATACCTTGGGTTATTTAAATTAGGGTCCTAGTGGTGGTCGAGCTGATGGTAGTGGTGGTGGAGGTGGTGTGGGGGGTGGAGGTGGTAGTGGTGGCGACGAAGGTGGTTGTGGCGACAATGGTGGTGGTGGTGATTTTAGGCATAATGAAAGTGTGAAAAGATGGATGATATATTTAAATTTATTTTAATAATAATTTATCGAAACCAAGAGCGAGGATCTTTCACGTCAAATTTAAAATTAATTTATTTAATATTTAAAGAAATAAATACATGTTCTTAGGAACTTTCTTCATTAGTGAATGTTGATCATCTGAAAAGAACCTTTCATATTACCGTCATTACATTGTGAGGATACTAGGATAAAATACCTCTAGCATCAATCCACACGTGCTCCTATGATCTTCGATAAACACCACTTGATCTCTAGGTGCTAGTGAGGCGAGTCGAATGTCTTATGTTGTTCGTTTTTGATCACTCGTTCTTCGGTCTTGAATAAATGTTTCTTACACTTATCATTTTTCAGAGGGAGAGAGAGAAGGAGGAGTTGAGAGTGAATTTTTTGTGCGCAACAATTTTCTATTCTTAATTTTTGGATTCTCTAAACAATATACATAGATTCCTTTTTATAGAGTTGATATTTAAGTTAAAATATTATTTAATTTCATACTGACCATTAAATAAATTGGCCTAAATTGTCTAATTGGACAAAATTTCATAAATTACCTAATTGGAATAATTATCCTAATTGGCCTAAATGGCCTAAGTTATCCTAGATGGACTAAATAGCCTAACTGTCCTAAATGATCTAAATTATCCTAATTTGCTTAATTGACCTAATTTTCCTAAATTGTCTAATTTTTTTAATTGTCATAATTGACTTAATTGGACTAAATGGCCTAAATTGGCCAAATCCATTTAAATGTATTAATCAAACCTAATTTTTATAAATGTCCTAAATTGTTCTAAATGGCCAAATTGGCTTAAATGGTATAAATTATCCTAAATGGCCTAAATTGGCCTAAATGGTCTAAATAACCTAATTAGCCTAAATGACCTGAATTGGCCTAAATGACCTAAATTGTATAATTGTCTTAATTGTACTAATTGGACTAAATGAACTAAATGGACTAAATGGACTAATTGAATAAATGGCCTAAATGACCAAAATGACCAAATTGCTTAATTGGCCTAAATGACCTAAATGGTCTAATTGGCCTAATTGGTATAAATGGAATAATTATCCTATATGGACTAATTGTTATAATTGTCCTAAATGGAATAAATATACTAATTGGAATAATTGTACTAATTGGGATAAATGTCCTAAATTAGCCTAAATGTCCTAAATTGACGTAATTGACCAAATTGGTCTAAATGGCCTAAATTGGTCTAAATAATCTAAATGGCTAAATTGGATTAAATGATCTAAATGGAATAATTCATATAATTGTCCTAAATGGCCTAATTTTCCTAAATGTTTAAAATTACCCAATTATTATAATTGGCCTAAATGGCCTAAATTGACCTAAATGGCCTAAATTGGACTAAATGGCCTAAATTGGGCTAAATGGCCTAATTGTCCTAATTGGCATGAATTTCCTAATTGGACTAATTGGCATAATTTACCTAATTTTCCTAATTTTTATAAATGAGATAAATTGTCATAAATGGCCTAAATTGGCCTAAATGACTTAAATGGCCAAAATTGGCCTAATTGGTCTAAATGGCCTAAATTAGCTAAATGGCCTAATTGGCCTAAATTGACTAAATTATATAATTGACCTAATTGACCTAATTGTATTAAATGTACTAAATTGTCCTAAATGTCCTAAATTTCCAAAATTGGACCGAATGGCCTAAATTAGCCTAAATGGACTAAATTGCCTAAATTGCATAATTGGTCTAATTGGCCAAAATGTTCTAAATTTTCCTAATCATCTTAAATGGACTAATTGGTCTAATTAGACTAATTGGCCTAAATTACCTAAATTGTCCTAAATGGAATAATTGGCCTAATTGGCCTAAATGGTCTAAATTGGCGTAAATAGCCTAATTGGTCTAAATTGGCCTAATTGGTCTAAATAGCATAAATGAAATAAATTTCCTAATTGGAAAATTGGCGTAATTGGCATAATTGGCCTATTTAGACTAAATTGGCCTAAATGGACTAAATATTCTAATGAGCCTAAATGGCTTTAAGAGCCTAAATTGGCCTAATTATTCTGAATTGGCCTCATTGGCCTAAATGGCCTAAATGACCTAATTCGTCTAAATGGCCTAAATGGCCTAATTAGCCTAATTGGCCTAAATGACCTAAATTGGACTAAATTGACTAATGGGTCTAATGGGCCTAAGGTTTGAATGGTCTCAAGTGGCCTAACTGGACTAATTGACCCAATGGGTCTAATGGGCTTAAGTGGCCTAATGGGCCTAAGTGGCCTAATCATCATAATGGTCCAAAGTGGCCTACGTGGACTAATGGTCCAAAGTGGCCTAATGAGCCAAATTTTCCTAATCATCCTAATGGGATTAAGGGGATTAGTGGGAATAATTGTCCTAAGTGTCCTAATGGGACTAAGTGACCAAATTGACCTAATGGGCGTAATGGGCCGAATGGGCCAAAGTGGCCTAATCAGCCTTAGTCGCCTAATCAGACTAATAGGGCTAAGTGGCATAATGGGTCTAAGTGTTCTAATGAGGTTATTGGGCTTAACGGGCCTAGGTGCCTAATGGGACTAATGGGATGAATTGGCCTAATTAGCCTAAGTGGCCTAATGCGTCTAATGGGCCTAAGTTGCCTAATCGGTCCAATGGGATTAATGGGCCTAAGGTGCCTAATGGTCCTAATGGGCCTAATGTGCTTAATGGGACTAATGGGACTAAGTGTACTAATGAGATTAAGTGGCCTAATCGGCCAAATTGGCTTAATGGGCCTAGTGGGCCTAAGTTGCCTTATGGGCCTAATGGGCCTAAGTGGCTTGATTGGCCTAATGGGCCTAAGTGGCCTAATAGGCCTAATTATCCTAATGGGCATAATGGGCCTAAGTGGTATAATGGGTCTAATTGGCCTAAGTGGTTGAATGGGATGAATGGCCCTAATTAGCCCAATGGACCTAATGGGTGTAAGTGGCCTAATGGGCCTAATGGGCCTAAGTGGTGTGATGGGGATAATGGGCATAAGTGGACTCATGGGCCTTAAGGACCATAGTGCCCTAAAGGGCCTCAGTGACCTCATGGGCCAAATAGGCTTAATAGTCCTAATGGGCCTAATGGGCTTAAGTGGCCTATCTGGTCCAATGGTCCTAATGGGCCTATGTGGCCTATGTGGTCCAATGGGCCTAATGGGCTATATGGTCCAAATTTGTCGAATGGGACTAATGAGACTAAGTGGTCAAATGGGCCTAATGGCCTAATGGTCCTAATGGGTTTAATGGGCCTAAATGTCCTAATGGTCCTAATGGGTGTAATGGGCCGAAGTGCCCAAATGGGGATAATGAGTCTAGGTTGCCTAATGGACCCAATGGGCCTGAGTGGCTTAATGGGTCGAATGGGCCGAATGGGCCAAAGTGGTCGTCGAATGGGCTAAAGTGGCCTAATGTACCTAAGTGGATGAATGGGCCTAAGTGGGTGATTGGGACTAATGGGACTAAGTGGCCGAATGGGCCTAAGTGGCCGAATGGGGCTAATGGGCCTAAGTAGCGGAATGAGCTTAAGTGGCCCAATGGGTCTAATGGGATGAATGGGTGTAAGTAGCCTAATGAGAATAATTTTCAAAATGGGCCGAAGTGGCCTAATGGGATTAATGGGACCAAGTGGCTGAATGAGCCAAATGGGCCTAAGTGGCCAAACTGGCTCAATGGGCTTAAGTCGCCTAATGGGCCTTGTGGGACTAAGTAGCCTAATCGGACTAATGGACCTAAGTGGCCTCATGGGCCTAATGGGCCTAAGTGGCATAAGTGGTCTAATCGACCTAATTAACCGAATAGGCCTTAGTGGCCGAATGGGACCAAGTTTCCAAATGGGCCAATTGGGCCTTAGTGGCCCAATGGGCCTAATATTCCTAAATGGACTAATGGGCCTAATGGGATGAATGGGATGAATGGGCCTAGTGGGACTAAGTGGCTGAATGGGCTTAATTGGTCTAATGAGCCTAAGTTTTATAATGGGCCTAAGTGGCCGAATGCGCCTAAGTGGCCCAAATGTGCCTAATGGCCCGAATGGGGCTAAGGGCCGGAATGGGCCTAACACGCCGAATGGGCCTAACACGCCGAATGGGCCGAAGTAGCCTAATGGGCCTAATTTTCCTAAGTTTCCTAATGGGACAAATGGGATGAATGGGATGAATGGGTGTAATGGAACTAAGTGGCCTAACGTGCCAAATTAGTCTAATGGGCCTAAGTGTCATAATATGCCTAAGTGGATGAATGAGCCTAAGTGGCCCAAATGGGCCTAACGTGTCGAATGGGCCGAAGTGGCTTAATGAGACTAATTGGATTAATTGATTTAATGGCCCAAATGGGCCTAAGGGTCCCAATGGGACGAATGGGCCTAATGGGACAAAGTTGACTAATGGGTCTAATGGGCCTAATGGATCTCAGGGGCGAAATGGGCCTAATGGGCCAAACGACCCTAATGGGTCAAATGGGCCTAATCGGTCTAATGGGCCAAAGTGGCCTAATGGGCCTAAGTTGCCTAATGGGAAAAAGTGTCCTAATGAGACTTATGGGACTAAGTGGCATAATGGGCCTAAGTGGCTTAATGGGCCTAATGGATGTAAGTGACCTAATGGGCCGAAGCGGCCTAATGGGCCGAATGAGCCTAAGTGGCCTCATGGGCATAGTGGGCCTAAGTGGCATAATGAGCCTAATGGTCCTGATGGGACTAATGGGATGAAGTGGCCTAATGGGACTAAGTGGCCTAATGGGCCTAAGTTGTCTAATGGGCCTAAGTGTCCTCATGGGCGTAATGGGACTAAGTGTCCTAATGCATTGAATGGTCCTAATTGGCTTAATGGGACTAATGGGTCTAAGTGGCCTAATGGGCCCAATGGGACTAAGTGGCTAATCGACATAATGGGCTTAGTGGGTCAAAGTGGCCTAATGGGACTAATGGTCCAAAGTGACCTAATGGGCCTAATTGGCCAAAGTGGCCTAATGGGCCTAAGTGGTCTATTGAGCCTAATGGGCCTAAGTGGACTAATCGACAAAATGGGATTAATGTGCCTAAATAGACTAATGGGAATAATGGTCTGAAGTGGCCAAAGTGGCCTTATGGTCATAATGGTGCAAAGTGGCCTCATTGGCCTAATGGGCCTAAGTGGCCTAAGTGGAAAAATGAGTCTAAAGGGCCTAAGTGGCCAAATGGTTCTAATGGGCCTAAGTGGCATGATGGGCCTAATGGGCCTAAGTGGCCTCATGGACCTAAAGGACCTAGGTGGCCTCATGGGCATAGTGGGCCTCAATGGCCTAATGAGCCTAATGGGCCTAAAGGGGTTGGGGGCCTAAGTGGCCTAATGGGACTAATCCGCCTAATGGGACTAATCAGCCTAATGGGCCTAAGTAGGCCAATGGGCTTAAGTTGTCTAATGGTCCCAATAGGACTAATAGTCCTAATGGGCCTAATGTTCCTAATGGGTTTAATGGGCCTAAATGTCCTAATGGGCCTAATGGGCATAATGGGCCGAAGTGGTCAAACGGGCGTAATGAACCTAGGTGGCCCAATGGGCCCAATGGGCCTGAGTAACTTAATGGGCCGAATGGGCCGAATGGGCCAAAGTAGCCTAATGGACCTAAGTGGCCGAATGGGCCTAAGTGGCCTAATGGGGATAATGGGCCTAAGTGGATGAATGGGCCTAAGTGGATGAATGGGGCTAATGGGCCGAATGGGCCAAAGTAGCCTAATGGACCTAAGTGGCCGAATGGGCCTAAGTGGCCTAATGTGGCTAATGGGCCTAAGTGGATGAATGGGCTTAAGTGGCTGAATGGGGCTAATGGGCCTAAGTAGCGGAATGAGCTTAAGTGGCCCAATGGGTCTAATGACCCTAATGGGTGTAAGTGGCCTAATGGGAATAATTTTCCAAATTGACCAAAATGGCCTAATGGGCTTAAGGGACCAAGTGGTTGATTGAGCCAAATGGGCCTAAGTGGCCAAACTCGCCCAATGGGCCGAATGGGCCAAATGGGTCGAATGGGCCTAATGGGACTTAGTGGCCTAATGGGCCTAATGGACATAAGCGGCCTCATGGTCCTAATGGGCCTAAGTGGCATAATTGGTCTAATCGACCTAATTGACTGAATGGGCCTAAGTGGCCTAATGGGCCTAAGTTTCCAAATGGGCCTATTGGGCCTTAGTGGCCTAATGGGCCTAATTTTCCTAAGTGGCCTAATGGGCCTAGTGGGACGAATGGGATGAATGGGCCTAATGGGACTAAGTGGCTGAATGGGCCTAATTGGTCTAATGGGCCTAAGTTTTATAATGGGTCTAAGTGGCCGAATGCGCCTATGTGGCCCAAATGGGCCTAATGGCCTGAATGGGGCTAAGGGCCAGAATGGGCCTAACGTACCGAATGGGCCTAACATACCGAATGGGCATAATTTGCCTAAGTTGCCTAATGGGCCAAATGGGACGAATGAGATGAATGTGTGTAATGGAACTAAGTGGCCTAATGGGCCTAATTGGTCTAATGGGCCTAAGTGTTATAATCTGCCTAAGTGGATGAATGAGCCTAAGTGGCCCAACTAGGCCTAATGGCCCGAATGGATCTAAGGGGCCTAATGGGCCAAACGACCCTAATGGGCCAAATGGGCCTAATCGGCCTAATTGGCCTAAGTGGCCTAATGGGCCTAAGTTGCCTAATGGGAGAAAGTGGCCTAATGGGACTAATGGGACTAAGTGGCATAATGGGCCTAAGTGTCCTAATGGGCCTAATGGACGTAAGTGTCCAAATGGGATGAAGTGGCCTAATGGGCATAATGGGCCTAAGTGGCCTCATGGGAGTAGTGGGCCTAAGTGGCATAATGGGCCTAATGGTCCTGCTGAGCCTAATGGGCTGAAGTGGCCTAATGGGCCTAATGGGCCTCAGTGGCCTGATGGGCCTAAGTTGTCTAATGGTCCTAAGTTGCCTCATGGGAATAATTGGACTAAGTGGCCTAATGCATCGAATGGGCCTAATTGGCCTAATGGGCCTAATGGGTCTAAGTGGCCTAAGGGGCCGAATGGGCCTAAGTGACCTAATCGACATAATGAGCCTAGTGGGTCGAAGTGGCCTAATGGGCCTAATGGTCTAAAGTGGCCTAATGGGCCTAATGGGACAAAGTGGCGTAATGGGCCTAAGTGGTATATTGAGCCTAACGGGTCTAAGTGGACTAATCGGCCTAATGGGATTAATGGCCCTAAATAGACTAATGGTTATAATGGGCTGAAGTGGCCAAAGTGGCCTAATGGGCATAATGGTCCAAAGTGGCCTCATCGGCCTAATGGGTCTAAGTGGCATAATGGGCCTAAGTGGCATAACGAGCCTAAAGGGTCTAAGTGTCCTAGTGGTTCTAATGGGCCTAAGTAGCCTGATGGGCCTAATGGGACTAAGTGGCCTCATGGACCTAAAGGGCCTAGGTGGCCTCATTGTAATAATGGGTCGCAATGTCCTCATGAGCCTAATGGGACTAAAGGGCTTGGGGGTTTAAGTGGCCTAATGGGCCTAATCAGTATAATGGGCATAAGTAGCCTAATGGGCCTAATGTGATTATGTTGTCTAATGGGCCCAATAGGACTAATGGGCCTAATGGGACTAAGGGGTCCAATGGGCCTAAGTGACCTAATCAACCTAATGGTCCTAATGGGTGTAATGGTATTAAGTGTTCAAATGATCCTAATGGGCCTAATGGGCCTAATGGGCCTAAGGGGCCTAATGTGGTGAATGGGCTTAAGTGGCCTAGTGGGATAAATGGGACAAATGTGCCTAGTGGGCCTAATGGGCCTAAATGACCTAATGGGCCTAAATGGTCTAATGGGCCTAAATGAATTAATGGGCCTACTGGGGCCTAATTGGAATAATGGGCCTAAGTGGACTAATGGGCCTAATGGGCTGAATGGGCCGACACGGCCTAATGGGCCTAAGTTGCCTAATGGGATTAATGGGCATAGTGGGCCTAATGGCTATAATGGGATTAAGTGGCCTAATGGGCCTAAAGGGCCTAATGGGCCTAAGTGGCCTAATTATCCCAACGGGCCTAAGTGGCGTAATGGGCCGAACGGGCCTAACGGGCCTAAGTGGCCTAAGGGGCCTAAGTGGCCTAATGGTACTAAGTGGCCTAATGGTCCTAATGGACCTAAGTGGCCTAAAGGTACTAATGGGCCTAACGGGGCTAATGGGCCTAACAAGACGAATGGTCCCATGTTGCCTAATGGGCCTACATGGCCAAATGGGCCTAAGTGGACTAATGGGAATAAAGTGTCTAATAGGCCAAAGGGGCCTAATGGACCTAAGTGGCATAATCGTAGCATAATGGGCCTATGTGGTCTAATGGGTCCAATAGGCATAATTGGCCTGTGTGGCCTAATGGGCCTAATGGGACTAAGTGTCCAAATGGGCTGAATGGGATGAATCAGCCTAATGGGCCTAAGTGGCCTAATAGGCCTAAAGAGCCTAATGGGCCAAAGCAACCTAATGGGCCTAAGTGGCATAATCGGCCTAATGGGCCTAATGGGTCTAAGTGGCCTAATGAGCCTAATGGACCTAATTGGCCAAAGTGGCCTAATGGGCCTAGGTGACATAATTGTTACCAAATGGTCCTAAGTGGCCTAATGGGCCCAATGGGCCTAAGTGTCCTAATGGGCCTAATGGGCCTAAGTGATCAAATGAGTCAAATGTACTTAATGAACTAATGGAATGAAAGGGCCTATGTGGCCTAATTGGTTGAAAGGGCCTAAGTAGCCTAATGGGACAAATGGGCCTAATGGGCCTAAGTGCCCGAATGGACCTAATGGGGTGAATGGTCCTAATGGTTCTAATTGGCCTAAGTTTCCTAATGGGCCAAATCCACCAAATGGGTCTAAGTGGCCTAATGGTCCCGATAGGTTGATTAGGCCTAAGTGGTGTAATGGGCCTAATGACACGAATGAGCTTAAGTTGCCCAATGGGCCTAATGGTTTGAATGGGCCAAAGTTTTAGAATGGGCCTAATAGGACGAAATGTATTAATGGGCTGAATGGGCCTAATGATCCTAATGGGCCTAAGTGGCCTAATAGTCCTAATGAGCCTAAGTGATAGACCTAAGTGGCGTAATGGTTCTAGTGGGAATAATGGGCCGAATGGACCCAATGGGCCGAAGTGGTCTAGTGGGGTGAATTAGTCGAATGGACCTAATTGGATGAAGTGGACTAATGGGCCCATTGGGCTAACTAGACCGAAGTGGCCTATTGGGCCGAATGTTCCTAAAGGGTCCAATGGGCGTAATGGTCTGAATGGGTCGAATGGGACTAAAGGGTCCAATGGGCCTAATGGTCCTAATTATCCGAATGTGTCAGATGGGTCTAATGGGCCTAGTGGGACGATGTGTATTAATGGACTAACTGGGCCTAATGGAACTATTGGGCCTAATGGACCTAATGGGCCTAAGTGGCTTAATGGTCTTAAGTTCACAAATGGACCTAATGAGCCTAGTGGGAGTAATGGGTGTAATGGGACTAAGTGAACCAATGGGGCTAGTGGGCTTAACTGGGCTAATGGTCTTAATGGGTCTAAGTGGACCAATGGGCCTAAGTGGTCTAATGGGCCTAAGTGGCCGAATGGGCCGAATGGGCTTAATGGGATGAATGGGCCTAATGAGTTGAATGGGACTAATGGGCATAAGTGGCCTAACAGGCCAAAGTGGCCTAATAGTCCCAATGGGCCTAACGGGCCAAATTTTCCTAATGGGCCCAATGGGCCAAATGGTCCAAATGGACCTAAGTGGCCTAATGGGCCTAAGTTCCCTAATGGGTCAAAGTGGCCTAATGGACACAATGGGCCTAAGTTTCATAATGGGCCTGAGGGGGCTAAGTGGCCTAATGGGCCAAAGTGGAAGAATGGTCCTAATGGGTGTAATGGGCTTCAGTGTCCAAATCGACCTAATGGGCATAATGGGCCTAAGTGTCTGAATGGTCCTAATTGGCCTAAGTGGACCAATGGGACAAATTTTCCTAAGTGGACCAATGGGCCTAATGGGCCTAAGTGGGCCTATTGGGTCTAATGGGCCTACTGGGCCTAATGGGACTACTAGGCATAATGGGACTACTATGCCAAGTGGGCCTAATGAGACTAATGGGCCTAAGTGGCATAATGTGCCGAAGTGGCCTAATGGGCATAAGTTGCCTAATGGGTCTAATGGGCCTAAGTGGCATAATGGGTTTAATGGGCCTAATGGGCCTATGTGGCATAATGGTCCAAAGTGGATGAATAGGCCTAATGGAATTAATGGGCATAATGGTCTAAAGTGGACAAATGGGCCTAATGGGCCTAAGTTTCCGCATGGGCCTAATGATCCTTAGTGGACGAATGGGCCTAATATGCCTATTGGGCCTAAGTGGCCTAATTGGCCAAAGTGGACAAATGGACATATATGCCTAATGGGCATAATGGGCCTAATGGGCCTAATAGACCTAATGGGCCTAAGTGGCCTAATGGGCATAATGGTCCTAATGGGTCCAAGTAGATGAGTGGGCATAATGGGCCTAATGGGACAAAGTGGCCAAATGGGCCAAATGGTCCTAAGTGGCCTAATGGGCCTATTGGGCCTAATTAGCTTAACGGGCCTAATGGGCCAAATGAGCCTAAGTGGCCTAATGGGTCAAAGTGGATGAATGTGCCTAATAGGCCGAATAGGCATAATGTGTCATGACCTGACCCTACTCGGGCTCGAGCCGCAACTACACTAAGCCCGCCTCCATAGGCCAGGGGCTGGCAACAAGCGCCGAAGGCTAAAAAACTCAGGAAGGCCTTTGCATGAGTACCTGTACAAACACATGAAGCACACTCTATGTAGAAGTGCAGATTAAAAAGAAAAGCAAAGTACCAACTTCTATAAATAAACCACGAAGTGTGCATCGACCTCTAAACAGTACCAAGAAAATGCTGAAGGTAAGCTGAAAAGAAAAAGGGAAAAACACGTGCCCAACCAAAAAAAGTGCCACAACTCGGCAACAGGTAAACAAAACTAAATGGCTGGGAGAGTTCCACACCTGGAACCCGACTATAACCACTGCATGTGGTCCAAGCTCCCGAACTCCTAAGCTCCACTAAATTCACGACCAACCTGTCTGTCGTCTGCATGGGCACACCAAGTGCGGGAAAATCCAAAGTAAAGGTGAGTATAAAAATACTCAGTAGGATGCCCCGAAGGCTCGAGGGAGAAGCAAAGGAGGTATTGAAGAGGTGAGCAGTAGATCAAACAGGGAAATGTAAAGGAGTGAAACCGAGAATGCAATAAAGTGTACAACTCAACCCAACAAGAGAAAGGAAGTAGACTCATCCTATCACAAGGAGCTAGAAATGGTGATAAGATGAAATTCCTGTCAAGTCTTCACTACCTATAGCAGGAGAGTAGACTCGTTAAACCCCGAAAAGCTAGACACGGAAAGCACGTGGCATACCCTATGCATCTTTGCCTCTCCTAGAAGGAGAGTAGCCAAAACCCAAGGAGTGAGTACTGGAACAAGGTATACATCTTTATATATTCTCTTTCAAGAAACCCGAACAAGATCCTAAGGGGATCTCCATCCCGTAGCTCATCCCAAGAAAGTGAGTAGTCAACAGTCCCATAAGTAAACACCATCGATGCCCAGCATCCCGCATGTCTGCCCCGAACTGCAAGTCAAGGAGCTCAAATCACCACACCTTGAAACTATCCGCATTGGGCGGCACTGACTCGCCTGCAAGGTTTTAGGTCATGTCACAAGGATGTGTCTCGGTGGGGAAAGTTCCCCTCATACTTGAGAGTTCTGGGGAATTTCAAACCACACCTCGTCACTGCCCCACAGTCGAGATGTCTCCTAAAAGTCGACAGGTGACCCCCTGCCCAGCCCCGTTGGAGGGTAATCCCTAGAAGTCGATGGGTTCCCACTGGAGGGAGACCCAGAAAGAGTCGACGGGTGCCACACTGCCCAGTCCCGTAAAAGGGTAATCCACTGGAGGGAGACCCGGAAAAAGTCGTCGATGGGTCCCAATGCCCAGCCCCATGAAAGGTATCTGCTGGAGGGAGGCCAGGAATCGCCAATGGGGACCACTTCCCAGCCCAGATGGAGGTAAACCCGTCATCGGGGACCACTTCCCATCCCCACTGGAGGTAAACCCGACATCGGGGACCACTTCCCATCCCCATTGGAGGTAAGCCCGAAACCGCTCTAGCCACCCCTACTAGATGGTACAACACTGGCCATCCCTGCTGGATGGTAACCCACTGGCCATCCCTACTAAATGGTAACCCAATGGCCATCCCTACTAGATGGTACCACACTGGCCAACCCTGATGGATGGTACCTCACCGGCCATCCCTGCTGGATGGTACCACACTGGTCATTCCTACTGGATGGTACCTCACCGGCTAGCCCTGCTGGAAACAACCTCCTGGCCATCCCTGCTGGAAACAACCTCCTGGCCAGCTCTGCTGGAAACAACCTCCTGGGTAGAGGATCAGTGTCCGCGTAATGTGTTAGTCACACCAAATCCACAAGAACTCAACCTGGGAACACAAAGCAACTTTGCCGGCCAAACCATCGAGAACTGAACCAGGGGAAAACTCAACCATGCTGGTCAAACAAACGAGAACAGAGGGACCCTATACATCACGAGAGTTCAAGGGTTTGAAAATCAGAACATGACACCCACATGGGGCTCACACGACGTGTGGACCCAAGTCAACTCCAACCAAGCGCACAAACGTTCTCAGGTAAAAACAACCACATGTACCCCCAAGAATTCCCATATACTCCCAAAGTATACCACGTTTCCAGCCCAATGGCTATCGTGCACACAACACCCAATGTCAACGCGAAGGGCGTAAACGTAACAACTCCAACTTTCCACCTCATCGGCCCAGGCATGGCCAACTACATCTCTTTAAACATTTAATTCACTCACACGGGAGTGCACGCGATCACACACCAAGGGTTCTCTACAAACACCATAGAAGGAACCACCACTGGTACACCTTTCATGCTTCCAAATTTAAATGAGGTCTCGAATGAGGCTCCTCACACCCAAACGGTTTGTACCATTGTAATCCTCATGGAAAAACATGTGAGATAGACTTTTTATTCGCCTCAAACGGATATCCAACGGAAAAGTCGTCCAACACCGCTTTATGCCCGAACGGTGTCCCGTGGTCTTGAGCCTCGGTCCTGAAAATAGTCGGGCATAGCGCACCATTGCGATTTCCTTGTAAAGACACGTCAAAAGGACTACTCACTTGAGTGGAATGGATATCCGGAGAAAAAGATATGTTTCTCCATACCGCACATGAGCGGTGCTTCGTGGGACCCACATCCTGGTCCCGAAGCGCTACCAACGGATCACACTGTTGCGATCCTCTCGAAAAAGTACACAAGATTGACTAATCACTTTTCCGAAACGGTCACCCGGTGAAGGAGAAAGAAATTCACCGTCAACGCCCAAAACGACCCTCGTGGGTCCCGCACCAGCATGCTGAATTAAAGCGTGCGGATTGCGCCATTGCAAATCCCTCGGAAAAACACCCAGAATTGACTGATCGCATGCCCTGAACGGATGTCCGATGAAAAAGTTACAAATTGTTGCGTGTAGCTCGAAAGACGGCCTGTGGGGCCCACACCTAAACTCCGACTTCAAAACCCAAAAACCCCTTGGTAATATTCATCTCGATTCCAGGGTCTCAACTCCACTGATGACGCTCAATTCGGATATCGGATGTGTCCGCGCCGTCCAAAACAAGAACCCCCGGGAAAACACTAAACCACTTAACGCAGGTGTTGCGCCACCACGCCCCTTGTCTCGAGAATTAAAACCCCCGAGAAAATCTCAAAAGATTCGTCTCTATTTAAGGGACGCGTCGCCACAATCGGCGCCCAAATCAGATGCCCTGCGAATGATTTATTATTTATAAATCATTTTCATAATAATAATAATAATAATAATATTATTATTATTATTATTATAAACTTATTTTATTTTATTTTATTATATATATATATATATATTTTTTTAAAAAAAACTAGACCAGCCAACTGGCCGGTCTCAGCTTGTCGCCCAGCAGGACACGCGTTTCGCGGGTCCTCGTCTCCCAGCAGACCGGCCGCTTGGCCGGTCTTCCTCAGCGCGCCAGCAGGACCCGCGATATGCGGGTCCTGGCTTCCTCCACATGCCCGAGGCCAGGCCTCGGGCTCCCCCTCGACCACGACGGCCGGAAGATGTTGGCTTGCTCCACTGCTCGACGTCGTTCCCTGCCGCACGCCAGACCGCGCTGCTCCGCCTGGGGCTCCCTGCTCCTCTGCCTTGCAGCCGCCTCCGCCCGGCCTGCTCGTTGAGCCGCACGCCCAGCCGCACCGGTTCCCCTGTGCCGGTAGACCACCCGGATCCTCCGGCCGCGCACCGCCCTCGGCCCGCTAGCGACACCCGACTCCGCCTGGCTGCCTGCTGCTGCCTGATGCCCGGACCAGCCAGACCCGCCGGAAAGCATCAAAAACCCGTGAACTTCACCGGACGTTTGCGAACGCGTCGGGACTCAGATTTTAAATCCGTAACAACCATTGGAAAGCTCAGGATAAGTACTAAGAAGATGTGTAATTTTCTTGAAGAAATAACAACAATTCAGTGCTATGAATCAAGATCAAAGTAGGTGAACAAATTTGAAATATAAACAAGATCCTACCTTGCAGGGCGCAGCCCGAAGCTTCTCGGTCGAACCGCCAGAGCCGTCACTGCCTTTCCGGAGGGAGGAGAGGATGGAGGAGGGATTGGTGGAGGAGATCCCTTTATGGAGATTATTCTCCAGAGGGAAACACCAAGGGGTGAAGAAGGAGGGGTTTAGGTGTTTAAGTAAAGAAATTAAATTAACATTTAATTTAATTTTTAATACCCACCAGAAGACCTGCGTCTGAACCTCCCGATAGGGTCAAGGTTAAGCCTCCCCTAGGGTAGACACCATCTCCTGAGAACAACAGCAGTCTCAGAATTTTAATCCAAGACCTCATTCAAAAGTCATAAAACTTAACGCCTAAGGCAGCTAAATTACGAAAACACCCCTGGGTCCATTTTCCACAAAAGGCCCATGCCCTGTGAAACTTATACCCTTCCTAGGGTAAACAGAACATTATGGACTCAAAGGTGCCCTTGGTTTTCCAACCTGAGCTACCATTTAAGAGACACATGAGTTTAACCATTAAACGAATAAATTAACTAATTTATTTATCTGTTTAATGTTCCGTTAATGTGCGAGGGGTCCAAAAGTCCCGTGACGACTTGATTTATATAGTTCCTAGGGTAAACACCCCATTTAGAACCCATTCGAACACTCAGTTTTCTGGTCCCGATCACCGTTTAGGAGTTATTCCATTTATTTGGTGTGCCCAGTGTGAATGCACTGAAAATTTAATTCCGACCACACCGGTGCTCGGAATCGCACGCCGTCTGAAGGCGCTGATCTGGAATAACATCAAGAATATTAAAAAGTCTTTTATAAACAAAAACCAGGTTCATAAATGATTTCCTACTTCATGCTTTTTTTCCCCGAAAAGCAAAACCAGGGAACAACTCGGGGTACTAAGCCCACACCTGGCTCTCTCGTACCGAGAAGAACTCTTGCATAGTCCCGCATCACTGCACACAGACCAAAAGATTTGATCTATTCACGTGAGGTATTCCCTTGCCGATGAAATGCATAGGAGCACACACACATCTCCCCACGTATTTCACATGGTAGACGTCGTGCACCCACTCTTGACCTTGGGGTTAGGGCAGGGCGGTAGGGAACCTCTCCATCCCTTCGCATGATCTCAAACAGCCCGAAGGCTCTCGGGGGTAGCTCACATTCCTGACCGAACCCCTACATTGCACGCCACGACTGGAATCACTATTTAGACCTGGTACAAAGTCTAGTGATTCCCTCCTTCAGAATATCCATATGGTGAAACACCCAATGATATCTGGTTACGCAAGATTTCACAGTCGATGTATCACAACCAAGACTCTCTTACGTGCTCAAGAAGTAAAGGAGTCGACAGCATCGACTAAATAAAAAGGTCTGACGCCTTTTTCCTTACCAACAAAGGGTTACACCGACGCCCCGCTCCACCCTGGTAACAACTCAAACAAGGAGCAGGGAGAAAATAATTTCACGCACAGAGTCTAAAAAGTCTACTGAAAAAAGTAGAAGAGTCGTAGAGCGTACCTCTTATCACCTCATGCTCTGCAGGATCATAGACATCCAAAACTTGCGGCTGTCTGTGGTCCCAACTGTCAGCTCTCGAAGCTTGACATGGACTGCATAGTGGTGATGGGAAGACCTCATAAAGTCGTCCCCCACTATCAGCTGCTCCCACTCCTCTATTAGCACTACCTCTCTAGGTACCACTCCGATCACGGTGCTTCCTCTGTCGCGGTGGTGCGCCTGCTACCTGTCCAGTGCTCTCAGCATTCCTGGTCGGGTAGTCTCATTCCAGGTGACCTCGCCCATCACAAGCATAACATCAACTCTCTCTTGGATTCTCTGGTGCCCTCCGACACCACTATGGTGTACGACCACGCCCCTGAGTCCAGTTATCGGAAAGCCACCTACGTCGAGGTTCTATCTGCTGATGCCTGCTAGCTGCGGCAGACGTCTCGGCTCTGTCGAGCCTGCTGCCACCACCAACTGTAGAGAGTTATAGGAAGCTCTCTGTCACCAGTGCCTGTTCTAGCACCTTGGCATAAGTGGGAATTCCCAAGGGTACTATGACAACACGAATCTATCTACGGAGACCCTTCTCAAACTTCCGCACTCAGAATTTTCTGTCATGGACCAAGTCCGGGTAAAAGTGTACACGGTCTACGAAACGAGTCATGTAGTCGGTCACCATCATCCCTCCCTGCTGAAACTGTAGGAGCTCCTGGTTTTGAATGGAGCGTAAGAAGGAGGGGTAAAAATCCTCACAAAAAAACAGCTGAAAGCCATTCCACGAAAGCGATGACTCATCGAGAAACTGAGTCACTAGACTCCTCCAACGCCCAGCTACTCCATGGAAAAGGCTGGCTGCCAAAACCACCCTCTGATCTGCTGGCATCTGCATAAGACTGAAGAGGCAAACCACTATCTCTAGCTAAACCTCTGCTGCCTGAGGGTCTGGCTCACCACTGAACCTCAGAGGTCTCTGTCGCTGGAACTCAAGGAGTGTGATCAACCTACGCTCAAGCTCAGTCTGCTCTGTTGAAGTTGTATACTGCTCACCAGGTGGGGGTGCTACTACTTGCCCACCCGGAGAAATGGAATCGCATGATGGGTCCGGGACTGAGGCCTCGTAGCTCATAGGGTTGTCATCATGAACCAAAGCTAGTATCCTGGCGAGCTGTCTTGGCAGAGACATCCGGAATATTATCAAGGAGTGTCGCGATCAGATGAGCATATGTGTATATAAAAATAACAACAATGGGGAGCTGACTCAAGAAGGACAGTCAAAGACTCAATCCTATGTGATTCACATACCAATTTTCCTGCAACAAGTGTCTCAGCATTCCAAGTCAACAAGCGGGTTATCAAGGTCCTGGTGAATGGATACGTCGGCCACCGCACCATCACTGGACTCCCTGGCCTAAGAACCGCTCTCGATACACGTTGACATTGTTGCCCTAAATCCCAACCAATTCCTTTTTAAGGACATCCGCACAACATCCCAAGGAATGAACCACCTTTGATATGACTTTTTCATGACCCGACCCTACCCGGCCTCGAGCCACAACTACCCCAAGCCCGCCTCCATACGCCAGGGGCTGGCGACAAGTGCCGAAGGCTAAACAACTCGGGGAGGCCTTTGCCTGAGTACCTGTACATACACACGCTACCCACTCTATGCAAAAGTGCAGAGTAAAAAGAAAAGCAAAGTACCAACTGCTATAAATAAACCACAAAGTGTGCATCGAACTCTAAATAGTACAGAGAAAATGCTGAAGGTAAGATGAAAAGAAAAAGGGGAAAACACGTGCCCAACCAAAAAAAGTGACACAACCTGGAAACAGGTAAACAAAAGTAAACAGCTGGGGGAGTTCCACACCTGGAACCTGACTACGACCACCGCACGTGGTCCAAGATCTCGAACTCCTAAGTTCCACTAAAGTCACGACCAACCTGTCTGTCGTCTGCAAGGGCACACCAAGTGCGGGCAAAGCCCAAGTAGGGGTGAGTATAAAAATACTCAGTATGATGCCCCGAAGGCTCGAGGGAGAAGAAAAGGAGGTATTAAATAGGTGAGCAGTAGATCGAATAGGGAAAAGTAAAGGAGTGTAACCAAGAATGCAGTAAATAGTACAGCTCAACCCAACAAGAGAAAGGAAGTAGACTCATCCTATCACAAGGAGCTAGAAATGGTGAGAAGATGAACTTCCCGTTGAGTCTTCACTACCTATAGAAGGAGATTAGACTCTTCCAAACCCAAGAATATAGACACGGAAAGCACATGGCATGCCCCGTGTATCTTCGCCTCTCCTGGAAGGAGAGTAGCCAAAACCCAAGGAGTGGGTACTGGAACAAGGTATACATCTTTATATATGCTCTGTCAAGAAACCCGAACAAGATCGTAAGGGGATCTCCATCCCGTAGCTCAGCCCAAGAAAGTGAGTAGCCAACAGTCCCAGAAGTAAACACCATCAATGCCCAACATCCCGCACATCTGCCCTGAACTGCAAGTCAAGGGGCTCAAATCACCGCACCTTGAAACTATCTGTATTGGGCGGCACTGACTCACCCGCACGGTTTTAGGTCACGTCACAAGGATGCGTCTCAGTGGGGAAAGTCCCCCTCATACTTTAGAGTTTTGGGGAACATTAAACCACACCTCGTCACTGCCCCACAGCCAAGATGTCTTCTAAAAGTCGACAGGCAACCCCCTGCCCCACCCCGCTGGAGGGTAATCCCTAGAATTCAATGGGTTCCCACTGGAGGGAGACCCGGAAAGAGTCTACGGGTGCCACACTGCCCAGTCTCGTAAAAGGGTAATACACTAGAGGGAGACTCGGAAAAAGTCATCGACAGGTCCCAATGCCCAACCCCATGAAAGGTATCCACTAGAGGGAGGCCAGGAATCGCCAATGGGGACCACTTCCCAGCCCAGCTGGAGGTAAACACGTCATCAGGGACCACTTCGCAGCCCCGATGGAGGTAAACCCGACATCGGGGACCACTTCCCAGCCCCGCTGGAGGTAAACCCGGAACCGCTCTGGCCATCCCTACTGGTTGGTACAACGCTGGCCATCCCTGCTGGATGGTAACCCACTAGCCATCCCTGCTGAATCATAACCCAATGGCCATCCCTACTGGATGGTACCACACTCACCAACCCTGCTAGATGGTACCTCACCGGCCATCCCTTCTGGATGGTACCACAGTGGTCATCCCTGCTGGATGGTACCTCACCGGCCAGCCCAACTGGAAACAACCTCCTGGCCAGCCCTGTTGGAAACAACCTCCTAGCTAGCCCTGCTGAAAACAACCTTCTGGGTAGAGGATCGGTGCCCACGTAATGTGTTGGTCAAACCAAATCCACAATAACTCTACCAGGGAACACGAAGCAACTCTGTCGGCCAAACCATCAAGAACTGAACTAGGGGAAAACTCAACCCTGCTGGTCAAACAAACGAGAATAGAGGGACCCTCTACATCATTAGAGGTCAAGGGTATGCAAGGTAGAACACGACACACACATGGGTCTCACACGACGTGTGGACCCAAGTCAACTCCAACCAAGAGCACAAACGTTCTCAAGTAAAAACAACCACATGTACCCCTAAGCGTTCCCGTATACTCCCAGAGTATACCATGTTTCTAGCCCAAAGGCTATCGTGCACACAACACCCAACGTCAATGCGAAGGGAGTAAATGTAACAACTCCAATTTTCCACCTCATCGGCCCAGGAACAACCAACTACATCTCTTTAAACATTAACTTCACTCACACGGGAGTGCACGCGATCACACGCCAAGGGTTCTCTACAAACACCGCGGAAGGAACCTCCACTGGTACACCTTTCATGCTTCCATATTTAAATGAGGTCTTGAATGAGGCTCCTCACATCCAAATGGTTCGTACCATTGTAATCCTCATGAAAAAACATGCGAGATAGACTATTTACTCTCCTCAAATGGATATCTGACGGAAAAGTCGTCCAACACCGCTTTACGCCCGAATGACGTCCCGTGGTCCCAATCCTCGGTCCCGAAAAAATTCGGGCGCAATGCACCATTGCGATCTCCTCGGAAAGACACATCAAAAGGGATGATCACTTGAGTGGAATGGATATCCGTAGAAAAAGATGTGTTTCGCCATACCGCACACGAGCGGTGCTTTGTGGGACCCACATCTCGGTCCCAAAGCGCTGCCAACGGATCACACCGTTCTGATCCTCTCAAAAAAGTACACAATATTGACTAATCATTTCTCCAAAACAGACACTCGGTGAAGGAGATAGAAATTCACCGTCAACACCCAAAGTGGCCCTTGTCGGTTCCGCACCAGCGTGTTGAATTAAAGCGGGTGGATTGCGCCATTGCAAATCCCTCAGAAAAACACCCAGAATTGATTACTCGCACGCCCCGAACGGACTCCTGACGAAAAAGTTAAAAATTACTGCATGTAGCTCGAAAGACAGCCCGTGGGGCCCATGCCTCAACTCTGGCTTCAATGCCCAAAAACCCATTGGCAATCTTCGTCTCGATTTCAGGGTCGCAACACCACTGACGGTGCTCAATTCGGATATCGGATGTGTCCTCGCCGTCCAAAACAAGAAACCCAGGGAAAACACTAAACCACTTAACGCAAGTGTCGCGCCACGACGCCCCTCATCTCAGGAATTAAAACCCTCGAGACCATCTCAAAAGCTTCGTCTCTATTTAAGGGACACATCGCCGCAGTCGGTGCCCAAATCAGACGCCCTGTGAATGATTTATTATTTATAAATCATTTTCATAATAATAATAATAATAATATTATTATTATTATAAAAATATATTATTTAATTATATATATATATATATAACTAGACCGGCCAACTGGCCGGTCTCAGCACGTCGCTCAGCAGGACCCGCGTTTCGCGGGTCCTCGTCTCCCAGCAGACCGACCACTTGGCCGGTCTTCCTCAGCGCACCAGCAGGACCCGCGTTATGCGGGTCCTAGCTTCCTCCGCACGCCTGATGCCAGGCCTCACCCCCCCCCCCCACCTCGACCACGATGGCCGGCAGACACTGGCCTGCTCCGTCGCTCGATGTCGTGCCCTGCCGCATGCCAGACCGCACCGCTCTACCTGGGGCTCCCTGCTTTTCTGCCTGGCAGCCGCCTCCGCCCGGCCTGCTCGCTGAGCCGCACGCCCAACCGCACCGGCTCCCCTGTGCCGTTCGACCACCCGGATCCTCCGACCGCACACCACCCTCGGCCAGCTGGCGACACCCGACTCCGCTCGACCGCCTGCTGCTGCCTGATGCCCGGACCGTCCAGACCAGCCATAAAACATCAAAAACCCGTGAACTTCACCGGACGTTTGCGAACGCGTCGGGACTCGGATTTTAAATCTGTAACAACCATCGGAAATCTCAAGATAAGTACTACATAGATATTGGATTTTCTTGAAGAAATAACAATAATTCAGTGCTATGAATCAAGATCAAAGTAGGTGCGGGAATTTGAAATATAAACAAGATCCTACCTTGTAGGGCGCAGCCCGAAGCTTCTCGGTCGAACCGCTAGAGCCGTCACCACCTTGCCGAAGGGAGGAGAGGATATAGGAGGGCTTACTGGAGGAGCTCCCTTGATTGAGAGCATTTTCCAGAGGGAAACACCAAGGGGGGAAGAAGGAGGTGTTTAAGTGTTTAAGTAAAGAAATTAAATTAACATTTAATTTAATTTTTAATACCCACCAGAAGACCTGCATCCAAACCTCCCGACGGGGTCAAGGTTAAGCCTCCCCTAGGGTAAACACCACCTCCCGAGCATAACGGCGATCTCAGAATTTTAATCCGAGGCTCCGTTCAAAATTCATAAAACTTAACGCCCGAGGCCTCTAAATTATGGAAACACCCCTGGGGCCATTTTCCACAAAAGGACCGCGTCCGCTAAACTTATACCCCTCCTAGGGTAAAAGGAACATTCTGGACTCAACGGTGCCCTTGGTTTTCCAACCCGATCTACTGTTTAAGAGACACCTGAGTTTAACCATTAAACGAATTAATTAATTAATTAATTTATCCGTTTAATGTTCCGTTAATGGGAGAGGGGTCCAAACGTCCCATGACGACATGCTTTATGTCGTTTTTAGGGTAAACACCCCATTTCAGACCCATTATCACACTCAGTTTTATGATCTGGATCACTGTTTATAAGTTATTCTATTTATTTGGCATGCCCAGTGTGAACACGCTGAAAATTTAATTCCGGCCACATCGGTGCTCAGAATCGCATGCCGTCTGAAGGCAATGCTCTGGAATAACATCAAGAATATTACAAAGTCTATTATATCTGAAACCGGGTTCTTACATAATGGGCCTAATGGTCCAAAGTGTCCAAATGGGCCAAATGGGACTAATGGGCCTAAGTGGGTATGATTGCACTTTTCGATTGCACTGGGTACCATTCCTTTTCGATTAGAATCATCTCTTTCTTCTCTTCCACCTAGATACAATAAATCTGGATACGATTTGGAATACCTCTTTCCCCCTTTCTTCCATCAATATTTCATGATAAGTTCTTCAATAAACTAATGATTTATAAAATACAAATCAGAAAAGCATAGTCAAATTTAATTTTATTATAGTTAGTAGACTTAGATACTTCATTAAAACAATCACTTATTTCATACTAGATCAAGTATGAATCTGATGACCATTTACTTCCTACAAGATGCATTCTCCATGTGATAGATTTTATCTTTCCATATAACAATCAATTCCTCATTATGATCCTTTCACATACCAGACCCAAGACAAGTCTGATTAGTGCCTTTTCTTTTAAAAATATTTGCCTCATTATAATGGACAGAGTGAGTCTGATTCTTTTGAAAACAATGGCTAGTACAATTTCCACTAAATAAAAAGTGAGGTGATTTTATTTCTTCAAAATCTTTCCTTGACACCAAAATAACACACATGAAAATAAACACCTTCCTCATTAGCATGGTCCCAAAAATCCTCCCTTTAGATTTTGTTGTCTACCAAGTTTAATAAATAATTGAACTTAGGCCCATTTGGCCCATTTTTCCCATTTCCCACTTAGGACCATTAGGGAACCTCGGCCTATTAGGCCCATTAGGCAACATACACCCATTAGAATCATTAGGCCACTTTGGCCTATTATCCCATTTGGACCATTTGACCATTTATTCTCGTTAGTCCCATGAGTCCCATTAGGCCACATCGGCCCTATAGGCCACTTTGGCCCATTAGGCCCATTAGGCCTAATAGGATCTTGAGTCCCAATAGGCCACTTTGTCCCATTAGTCCACTTAGGCCCATTAGTCCCATTAGGCCTATTAGGACCATTCGGCCCATTCATCCCATTGGGCCCATTAGGTAACTTAGGCCACTTAGGCCCATTAGTCCACATAGGCCCATTAAAACCATTAGGGCCATAAGTAACTTAGGCAATGTAACACCATGACCCCAGTTACCCAGAGTCGGTGCATTATTACGTAGCATTGGCATGATCACAAAAGATCAAGTCTCGAAAGATCGATTAGTTTAGTAGCCTTGAAAACACTAGATACATTCATAAAAGTTACATTACATCATAAAGTAATACAAAAATACAACAACATCTTGTCTTCATATCCCCTCATATTATCCCTTCGGGTCATTCATAAAATATTTCTTCACATCCTAGAAAAATTAAAACATTGAAAGGGGTGAGCTCAGATGCTCAGTAAGGATAACAATATAGCGTAAGCTTTCATAAATAAACATAAACATTTAAGGCAATGTATAACTAAAACAAAAGCCTTTTAAACTTGAATTTCAGCATAAAATGGAAAAAGTAAAATGAAATAATTCCATTTAATTATTCACATGGATATTCTACTGGTCGAATAATCACATGAAATATCAATAACCACTTTTATAATGATGGAATGCATGCCAAACTATCATAACCATGTAGCCAAGGCCTCATGCCAAGACTACAAATAAGATTTTGTCAAGGCATTGTGCCAAGACACTAGTTTGTCTCATGATACCTACAGATGCATCGAGGAGCTATAGTGGGCTCCACCCGTCACTGATTAAGTCCAATGCATTCCTCATATGAGTAGGTTTAAACATATCATAAACCATAACATAATCGTATCACATAAAACATGCATAAAGGAAACAAAAATTTCCACATTTCAATCACAAGATATCAATACAACACATTGATATAATAAAAACATTATCAAAACCATTTTCAAGACCAAAATAAAAGAAAATTAAAACTTGGTATTTATTTTTCATTTAAAAAAAGTTATGGCTTGTAGAGGAAGCTGAAACTCAAATAATGGTCACGGCGGTGGAGAAGTCGTTGTCACCGCATATGTATGACAAGAAAAACATTCCTTCTTTTCATTTAGTAAAACACATCATATAAAAAGATTCCTTTTGAATAAACGTAAAAGTCAAAGGGTTTTATACACCGTATAAAAGAAAGTTGTGTATAAAACAAAATATGCCTCAATGAAAGGAGATTGAGACGAAGTCCTTACAAAGATAATTTTTAAATAAAATAGATCTATTATGTGTATTCACTATAAGTACACATAAAGAAAGTACAAATACAAGATATGACATAATAATATCATGACATAATTTGAAAGTAGGAGATTAACCCAAAGAATGAAAATTGGGTTAAGAAGTTCCCTTACCTCGTGTTTGACTTGACTCGATCGTTCTTTAACCTCCTGAATAATAAACTAGAGTTAATTTCTAATTTATTAAGAACCTTTTTCAAGTTTATTATTCCTTTTATATCACTTATTACCATGTTATGAACATTATTTAATTATTTAAGTTAATAACGGTTGTTTTGTCGATCTTTGGTACTTGAGTCAAAAATAAACTTCTTATAATTACAAGTTGTTTATGTGGTAGAATGTCCATTATCTCCAGAAATATATTCATGATGTAGATATCATATATATCATATATATCCAGTATATAAATTCATTCATAATATTACGTAACATTTAGAGGTAAGAAATGAAATGCACCGTTCATGGAGACGGTAAGTCGTACGTACGCATGAATGCTACTTTCATTTCTATTTCGTATTTAATTGAATGAAATCATAATGATATAAAGGTATATTATAATTCCAGTATAATATCATATATAATATCATTTACTCCATCATTTATACATCTCACATATGGCATTAATGATTCATATCACTTTGAGGGGGCGGTAGTCCGCACTTCCTAAAATGAAATTATCGCGTTTACCCATAATGGAAATCATAAAGGTATTACATAAATGAGAAATACAGAAGCATAAGGAAAAAATAAACATAATATATATCATATATAAATATAGTGACATCTTAATGGCCACCATGAGAGGTGTTAAAATAATACCGAACAATCATCATTTTGTGAGGCAAAAATTCACCAACCACAGAAAAAGTATGTTCTTTAACCATTAGACGAAGGTGTGTGTAAGTGTAAATAAAATAATTCTCATAAAAACATCCTAGTATATTGAATATAATTTTTTTGTTACAAAATAAGGGAATAAAAAGAGTTTAAGGGGTTGGAAAAGAAAAATAAAATAAAATAACATAAGAGAAGACATTACCTTAAAATCGGGTAACTCTTTTTGATTTGAACCAAAGGCTTCCTTGGGAAGAATTATGCCCAAAGTGAGGATTATAGGAGTAAGATCGGGATTTTGAGAGAGTATTTGGGTAGAGTTTGGCCGAGCCAAATGGCTTTGAAGGTGTGAATAAGGTGGTAGAGGTGGGGGCCTTTTATAAGAGGAGAGGAGGGGTACTCTTGGAAAGTCATGAAATATTACATTGTTATGAAATGCTTTTCGGATTTTAGAGGTACCAAAATTATATATTTCAAGGATAAGGTGATAAGGGTTAGAAATATACCCATAAAATATGTCTTTGAAAATTTTAAGTCTTATATTTTACATTATATTTTCATTTTATTTAAAAAGTTCATTAATGAGGTAATCGATGCATCATCATGGTGTGATAAATAAATTTATTTATTTAATTCCTAAAAATTCTAAAAAAATTACCATGATGTAAGAAATCTTTTTATATTTCCAATGAATATTTATAGTCGAAAATTTAACTTATATAACCCCATGTAATAATTGTTTTAGTAAAATAACACATGTTTGTGACAATTTTATTTTTACTTTAAATAAAAAGTTATTAATGTCATTTTCTTACCCAAGTGGCTCAATGGGGTCCCCAAATTGACCCATGGATTTTCTTGGTCGTACATGACATATCGAATAAGTTTAGGACAAGTGTGAAGGTATTTTCATATTTTTATAATATCATTTTTACCTTAAATTTCACTAATTACCTTTAATCACGATTAATAAAACTTAAAAGTTACTATTCACCAAAAAATTATTTTAATCCCATTGAACCACATTTTTCTTCCTAATGAAAACCATGTATGTAGTATTTTTAAAATTCAAATCACAGAGGTGGTAAATTTTCATTTAAACGAATAATCAGTTTTTTAACTACCACTTATTGGTTTCACTATTCATCAAAAATCGAAGTTTTTCAGAACAACACCAAAAATTAACCCTAAGATATATTTGATATTCATAATTCAAAAATGATGACTATTTTACAAAATTCAAAACATATAAGTTTAATTAATTAATTTAATGATTAATTACCGTTGTCACAACAAATAGCGTGTTTTAAGAAAGAATCAATCAAAAGATTGACAATTGTTTATGTCCAATTTCAAAATGAAATTAATTCTAATGACCACCATTGGATAAAATGGTAAAAATATATTCTAATTACACTTTAGAACCACTAAATTGTATAATTTATCACTATAAATTATTTTTATTAAAAAATTTGTTTTTAAGTATTTTTCAATATTCATCAAAAATTTTAAGTTCTTAGAAAAACACCAAAAATTCAACATAGGCTAATTTCGATATTCCGAATCCAAAAATGAAGTCCATTTTGAAATATAAAATTTATATAATTTCAAAAAGTGGGTATTAATATTCAAAACTACTACTTTTATTGGTCGTAGTGTGTTAGAATTCGAGGTTGCGTACAACACACGCTGCTCTATTATTCAAAGAGAAGCGTACCATGGAAGCTTGGGGTATTACAGGCAACTTAGGCCCATTAGGAAACTTAGTCCCAATCGACCCATTAGACCAATTAGGCCACTTATGCCCATTTGACACATTAGGCCCATTATGTACATTAGACCCATTAGACTGATTAAGCTACTTAGGCCCATTAGTACCATTAGGCCCATTAGGCAACTTAGGCCACTTAGGGTCGTTGAGCCACTTAGACCCATTGGACCCATTAGGCCCATTCGGAAAATTAGGCAATGTAGGACCATTAGTCCACTTAGACCAATTAGACCCATTATGCCCATTAGTCTCATTACCCATTAGGCCCATTGGGCCACTTATTCCCATTAGGCCTGTTTGGCCACTTCGTCCAATTAGGCCCATTAGGACACTTAATCCCATTAATCTCATTAGGAAACTTCGACCCATTAGGAAACTTAGGACCCTTAGGCCCATTGGACTCATTAGGCCGATTGGTCCCATTAGGCCCATTCATCCCATTAGGCGCATTAGGTAACTTTGGCCACTTAGGCCCATTAGACCCATCAGGCCCATTCAACCCATCAGGCCCATTAGGCCACCAAGGCCCATTATTCCCATTTGGTCACTTAGGCTCATGAGGCGCATTAGGCCACTTTGCCTCATTATGCCCATTGCCCCTATTAGGCCCATTAGGCAGCTTAGGCCCATTCGACCACTGAGGCCCATTGGTCCACTGAGGCCCATTATGATCCTTACGCCAATCATGCCCATTAGGCACATTAGGCCCATTAGGCCAATAGGGCCCATGAGGCCCATGAGGCCCATGAGGCCACTTCGACCCATTAGGCCCATTGGGCCACTTAGGCCCACTAGGCACATTATGCCACGTAGGCCACTGAGGCCCATTATGCCACTTAGGCCCATTATGCCACTTAGGCCCATTAGGACCATTAGAACACTAAGGCCCATTAGTCCAATTTGGAAAATTAGGCCACTTAGGCCCATTAGGACACTGAGGCCAATTAGGCCACTTTGGCCCATTTGGCCACTTAGGCCCATTTGGCCCATTTGGCCACTTGGGACACTTTTTCACATTATGCCCATTCGGCCCATTCGGCCACTTAGGCCCATTAGTCCATTTCGACCCATTAGGGCCCTTAGGTCCATTAATCCACTTAGGCTCATTAGGACACTTAGATCCATTAGGCCCATTAGGCCACTTCGGCCCATGAGGCCAATTAGGCCACTGAGGCCCATTATGCCCATTATGCCCCTTAGGCCCATTCGGGTTAATCGGCCACTTAAACCCATTAGGCGTATTCGGCCTCTTAATCCACTTGGTCCCATTAGGTCCATTGGGCCCATTAGGCCACATGGAACCATTAGGCCCATTAGCCACACACGCCCATTAGGACCATTTGGCCACTGACGCCCATTAGGACACATAGGCCTATTAGGCCCATTAGGCCACTTTAGCTACTTAGGCCCATTAGGCCACTTCGACCACTAAGGCCCATTTTTTCCCTTATTTCCATTAGTCCACTTAGGCCCATTAGGCCACTTTGGACCATTAGGCCCATTAGGCCCTTTAGGCCCATTTGGCCACTTAGGCCCATCAGCCCACTTAGGCACATTGGGCCCATTAGACCACTTAGTCCCATTAGGCCACTTCGACCACTTATGCTCGTTAGGCCCATTTGGCCAGTAAAGCCCATTGGGCCCATTAGGCCCATTGGGCCACTTAATCCCATTCGGCCTATTAGGACACTTTGGACACTTAGACCCATTAGGCCACTTATGCCACTTATACCAATTAGGACACTGATGCCCATTAGGCTCAATGGCCTAATGGGAATAAGGGGAAAAATGGGTCTAAGTGGTCGAAGTTGCCTAATGGGCCTAAGTGGCTTAAGTGGCCTAATGGGCCTAATGGGCCTATGTGTCCTAATGGGCATCCGTGGCCAAATGGGCCTAATGGGCATGTGTGGCTAATGGGCCTAATGGTTCCAAGTGGACTAATGGGCCTAATGGACCTAATGGGACCAAGTGGATTAAGAGGCCTAATATGCCAAATGGGTCTAAGTGGCCTAATGACTCGAATGGGCCTAAGGGGCCCAATGGGCCTAATGGGCCTCAGTGGCCTAATTGGCCTCATGCGCCTAAGGGTTCGAAGTGGCCTAATGGGCCTAATGGACCTAAGTGGCCTAATGAGCCTAAGTAGACTAATGGGCCTAAGGGCCCTAATGGGCCTAAGTGGCCAAATGGGCCTAAGTGGCCGAATGGGCCTAATGGGCATAATGGACAAAAGTGTCCCCAGTGGCCAAATGGGCAAATGGGCCTAAGTGGCCAAATGGGCCTAAGTGGCCTAATGGGCCTAATGGGCCTAAGTGGCCAAATGGGCCTAAGTGGCCTAATTGGCCTTAGTGGCCTAATGGGACTAATGGGCCTAAGTGGCCTAATGGGCCTAATTGGACTAATGGGCCTTAGTGTTCTAATGGGCCTAATGGGCCAAAGTGGCCTAATGGACCTCAGTGGCCTAAGTGGAATAATGTGCCTAGTGGGCCTAAGTGGCCCAATGGGCCTAATGGGTCGAAGAGGCTTCATGGGCCTGATGGGCCAAATGGGCACTACTGGCCTAATGGACCTAATGTGCTTAATGGCCATGATCGGCCTAAGGATCATAATGGGCCTCAGTGGACCAATGAGCCTCAGTGGTCGAATGGGCCTAAGGGGCCGAATGGGCCTAATAGGGGCAATGGGAACAATAAGGCGAAGTGGCCCAGTGAGCCTCATGGGCCTAAGTGACCAAATGGGCATAATGGGCCTAAGTGGCCTAATGGGCTTGATGTCACACCTGTTGTCTTTAAATAAATTATTTTATTAATTTTTTGGGTATCGAGTAGTTCGGGTTGAAGCCCGACTTTAAAAAAATTGAGTTCTTATTTAAAAACACATGTAATGGTCTTGACGACATCCAGCTCCCCATGGTCGAAGTCGCGTGGCCTCGCCTGGGTCACCACGCGACCTCGCCCGGTTCACCGCACGCCCTGCTCGGTGTTTATGGCAGATAAATGCAATGAAATGAATAATAAAAAGTAGATAAAACAAAAACAAGTGTGGTGAAATTTAATGAATTATTTTAATGATGATAATAATACTATTATTTGAGAATATTATTATTGTTATTATTTATAGAATTGAGAATATAAATCTTATTAATTTATTAATATTATCATTACCATTTTAATTATTGTTATTACTATTATTATTATTACTTGCGTTAGGATATTAATATAATTACTAATATTATTAATCTCATTATTATTATTAAGAACATAATTATTTTTTTTAGATTGTCATTATTATTACTATCACCATAAATTATTATTATCATCATTCTTAATTATTCTCATTAAAATTATTAACATTCTAATTAACCTTATCATTTTAAGGACATAACTTTTATTATGCTATTGTTGTTATTGTTATTCTAATTTTTATTATTATTTTCTTTAAGGTTTTAGTTTAAGAATAATATTATTACTAATGTTAATATTATTATTAGTTTTGTTTTTTATTTATTATTTTATCTTTTTTTATTTTTCTTTTGTTTAGGGTTTCACCCTTATTTTTTTATTTTTGTTTTCAGTGCCATCCTACCCAGGCCATCATGCCCCCCCCTTCTTCTCTTTCACATGAACCACCAAACCCCCCTGTTTACCACTTCCTCACGTCGCCTGCAACCCCTCCCGACTGCCCATCTCACCACCCTCCCCTCCCATGTCCAGCTCCGCACCCCTGTTCTCGGCTCGCGCCGCCGCACGGACCCCCATTCTCCCCTTGTCCATCTCGAGGTGCAACACCCCTGGAACTCCCATGCTGGCCGGAGCACCCCGTAACTCCCGAACGGAATCCCTCTCCTCCCCTTTCCGGCATCACATCACCTCCCCGACCCCCGGCCAGGCCGGATCACACCGTCGCGCGACCTCCCTCGCTGGTCGGCGCTACTCCGGCTCCCCCACCGGCATCTCTTTCTTTGACCACACATTGGTTTTAATTGGTTGTGTAAGAAATGCCGATTGAGTTTTGAAATATTTTAGTGTGTGTATTATTTCTAATGGCTTTTCTGTGTGAAAATAATGGTTTTGGCATGTGTAGTGTCTTATTTGGTTTGAGTATATGAATATGACATCTGACATGAACTCTGAACCACTTGAGCACAAAGTGGGAAGCCCAGGTAGCTAGGAGGGTGGACTAGACTAGTGGGCTAGTGTTCCGGAGGTGTCTCGACCAGGTTTCACTGACAGGAATGACGATTGAAACACTAACTAAACATATGCCTTTCTGAGGGTCATGACCTTCTAAGACATGTTTTCTGAGGGTCGTGGCCTTCTAAGCCACGTTTCACCGAGACACGAAGATCTAGAGACCCAAGCTAGCTAACACCCACGAGGACTCTCCCATATTAGTGTTCATTGGTTATTTTATGCTCGTCAGTGTGACACATTGGTTATTGTAAAAATTAAGGGTGTGTGTTTCTTTTAAATTTAAGTTGTTCCATTTGAAATTGATTTCCTAAAATCCGTTTTCTTTAAAATTGTTCAAGAATTTACTTCTTTTCTTTAATTAAACCTGCAAATGTATTTTTCATTTAATAATTATGCATGGAACCTTTTTATTGGGTGATGTCCTACTAGGCTTTTGGCTCACACCCTATATACACCTTTGGGTGTATGTAGATTTTGTTTCTTTTGTATTCCAAGTCAAAGCATTGAGCTCAGTGATGGTGGTTTTGGTCTTTGATTGTCTTCTTGGGCAGGTTGGTGTTTGTGATATGTGGATGATAAACCTCTCTTGTTGCTTGGAGGTTTGAATTAGAGTTTTAGTTTCTTTTAGTTGTCATTTAATTTTGGATGTTGGTTTAAGTTGTAAGACTTTAGGTTTGTTTTATAGTTTAAAGGTGTGTTTGGTTGTCTGTTTCCAGTTTCAGTTGTTTATATTGTGAGTTGTCTTTTTATCTTTTATTTCGAGTAAATTGTTCCCATTTGTTACTTATGATACCCGGGCACTTGTGCAAGCCCATGGGGATCGGGAATGCCCTTCGGGCCATGTTGCGGACTGGGTTGGGCGCCAGGTCGGATGGAGACCCGACCTTGTTTGTGACGCATGATGGGTCGAATGGGACTCATGGGCCTAATGGGCCTAAGTGGCCTAAGTGACCTAATGGGCCTCACGGGTCTAAGTGGACTAATGGGCCTAGTGGGCCTAATAGGCTAGATACGCCAGATGGGCGTAATGGGACTAATGGGACTGATGTGCCTAACTGGCCTATGTGGCATAGTGTGCCTAATGGTCCTAATGGTCTTAATGGGCCTAAGTGGATAAATGGGCCCAATGGGACAAAGTGCCTAAATGGGCCTAATGGGCCTAAGTGCCAGAATGGGCCTAAGTTGCGGAATAGGGGGAATAGTCCTAAGTGGCCTAATGGGCCTAAGTGGAATAATGGGACTGATGGGAATAATGGGCTAAAAGGGCCTCAAGGGATGAATTGGCCTCATGGTCCAAATGGGCCTAAGTGGCCTCATGGGCCCAATGGGACTAATCAGCATTAGTGGCCTAATGGGACTTATGGGCCTCCTAGTCCTAAGTGGCCTAATGGTCATAGTGGGATGAATGGGATTAAGTGGATTAAGTTTCCTAATGGGCCTATGTTCCTGAATGGACCCAATTGGCCTAAAGGCTGAATGGTCCTAATGGGCCTAATGGGTCGAATGGGACTAATGGGCCTAAGTGGCCCGATGGGCTTAATGGGCCTCTTGGTCCTAATGGGAGGAATGTGACTAGTGGGCCGAAGTGGCCTCATGGGCCTAATATCCCTAATGGGCCTAATGGGTCTGATGTGCCTAATGAGTCTAAGTGGCTGAATGGGCCTTATGGGTCTAATGGGCCTCATGGGGCCCAAGGACCCAAGTGGTCGAAGTGGCCTAATGGGTATAAGTGGCCTAATGGGCCTAAGTGGCTTAATGGGCCTAATAGGCCTAGTGGACCTAAAGGGCCTAATGGGCCTAAAGGGCCTAATAAGCCTAATGGGATGAATGGGTTTAATTGGCATGATAGGCCAGATGGGCCTCATGGGCCTAATGGGACTCATGGTCCTAAGTTGCCTCATGGGCCCAATGGACATAATGGGCATAGGGGGTCTAAGTGGCCTAATGGTCCTAATGAAACCAATTGGCCTCATGGGGCTAAGAGGCCTAATGAGTTGAGTGGTCCTAATGGAAATAATGGGCCCAATGGGCCTAATGGGATGAATGGGTCGAGTGGTCCCAATGGGACTAATGGGCCTAAGTGGCCTAATTGGCCTAAGTGGGATAAAGGGCCTAGTGGGTCTAATGGGATTAATGAGCCTAATGAGCCTAATGGGACCAAGTTTCCTGATGGGTCTAATGGGCCTCATGGGCCTACGTTTCCTCATGGGGGCCCAATGGGCCTAATGGGACTAAGTTTCCAAATGGGCCTCAGGGGCCTCATGGCCTAATGGGCCTCATAGGCCTCATGGGCGGAATGCACCTCATGGTCCTAATGTGCCTGATGGGCCTATGGGCCTGATGAGCCTAATGGGCCTGATGGTCCTGATGGGCCTAATGGTTCTAAGTAGTCGAATTGTCCTAAGTGTTCTAATGGGCCTAGTGGGCCTAATGGTCCTAATGGGTATAATGGGCCTAAAGGACCTAATTGTCCTATGTGGCCAAATAGGATTAATCGACTGAATGGGACTAATGGGCCTAAGTGGATTAACTGGCCTAATGGGAATAGTGGGACTAATGGGTTTAATGGGACTAATGGGACTAAGTTTCCTAATGGGCCTACATGACCTAATGAACCTGAGTGGCCTAATCAGGCTAATTGACTGAATGGGCCTAAGTGGCCTAAGTGGCTTAACGAGCCTAATGGGCCTAAGTGGCCTAACCGGCCTAATGGGCCTAAGTGGCCTAATGGTCCTAATGGGACTAAGGGGCCTAAGTTGCCAAAGAGTCCCAGTCAACCCAATTGGCTGAATGGGACTAATTGGCCTAATGGGCTAAGTGGCCTAATAGTCCTAATGGTCATAATGGTCCTAATGGGCCTAATGGGCCTAATGTGCCTAATGGTCCTAATGGTCCTAATTCTTAAGTGGCATAAGTGGCCTAATGGGACTAATGAGCATTATGGGCCTAAGTAGCCTAAGTGTTGTAATCAGAATAATCAGACGAATGGGCCTAATGGGCCTAAGTGGCCTAATGGGCCTAGTAGACCAATGTGGCCTAATGGGACTAAAGGTTATAATGGTCCAAAGTGTCCTAATGGACCTAAGTGGCCGAATGGTCCTGAGTGGCCTAATGGGGCTAATGGGCCTCAATGGCCGGATGGGCCTAAGTGGCCAAATGGGGCTAATGGAAATAAGTGGCGGAATGGGCCTAAGTGGCCTAATGTGTACAATTTTTCTAATGGGATGAAGTGGACTAATGGGATTAATGGGACCAAGTGTCTGAATGAGCCAAATGGACCTAAGTGTCCCAACTGGCCTAATGGGATGAATGGGACGAATGAGCCTAAGTGGCAAAATGGGCCAGATGGCCCTAAGTGGCCTAATGGGCCTAATGGGCCTAATGGGACTAAGTGGCCTAAGTATTCTAATCGTCCTAATCAACTGAATGGTACTAATGGGTCTAATGGGACTAAGTGGCATAATAGGCCTAATGGGCCTAATGCTTAAGTGGTGTAAGTGGCCTCATGGGCCTAATGGGCCTAATGGGAATAATGGGCCTAAGTGGCCTAAGTGGTCTAATCAGTCTAATATGATGAATGGGCCAAATGAGCCTAAGTGTACTAATAGGGATAATTAGGACCATTAGGCCCATCAGGTTCATTAGGATCATTAGGCCACTTAGGCCCATTGGGCCCATTAAACCGCTTAGGCTGCTTAGCCCCATTTGGCCCATTTGGCCCATCATGCCACTAAGGCCTATTAGGAAACTTAGTCCCATTAGTCCAATTAAACCCATTAGTCCCATTAGTCCCATTAGGACCATTAGGCCACTTAGACACATTCAGGTCATTAATGCCTTTAGGAAAATTAGGCCCATTAAGCCACTTAGGACACTTAGGCCCATTTGGCCCATCAGGACCATTAGGCCACTGAGTCCCATTACACCAATTAGGACACTTAGGACCATTCATCTCATTAGGTTACTTAGGCCCTTTAGGCCCATTAGGCCCATTAGGCCACTTACGCCCATTAGCCCACTAAGTCCCACTAGGCCCATTAGGCCACTTAGGACCGTTATACCCATTAGGCCTCATTGGTCACTTAGGCTAATTCGTCCCATTAGACCCATTAGGCCACTAAGGCCCATTAGTCCCATTAGTCCACTTAGGCCCATTTGGCCCATTTGGCCACTTAGGCCAATTATGATCATTAAGACACTTAGGCCACTTAAGCCCATTATGCCACTTAGGCCCATTATGCCACTTAGGCCCATTAGGCCACCTAGGCCCATTATTCCCATTAGGCCACTCAGGCCACTCAGGCCATTAGACCCATTAGGACACTGAGGCCCATTAGGCGCACTAGGTCCCTTAGGCCCCTTAGGCCAATTAGGCTCATTAGTACACTAAGGCCCATTAGGACCATTCGGCCCATTAGGCCCATTAGTCCACTAAGGCCCCTTAGGACCATTAGGTTAATTAGGCCAATTAGGCCAATTAGGCCACTTAGACCACTTAGGACGATTAGGCCCATTAGTCCACTAAGGCCCATGAGGCCCATTAGCACACTTAGGCCCATTAGCACACTTAGGCCCATTAGAACACTTAGGTCCATTAGGAAACTTAGTCCCATTTGTCCCATTAGGCCACTCAATCCACTTTGGCCCATTTTGCCCATTGGGCCCATTTGGCCACTTAGGCCCATTAGGCCACTTAGGCCAATTAGGCTCATTTTTTCACTTAGGCCCATTAGTCAACTTAGGCCCATTCACCCCATTAGGCCACTTCGGCCACTTAGGCCCATTCGTCCAATTAGGAAACTGAGGCCCATTAGGTTCATTCAACCACTTAGGCTCATTCGACTCATTAGGCCACTTAGGCCCATTTGGCTACTAAGGCCCATTAGGTCCATTAGTCCACTTAGGCTAATTAGGCCCATTAGTCCACTCAGTACCATTAGGCCCATTAGTCCACTGAGTCCCATTAGGCCCATTAGGACACTTAGGCCCATTACACCACTTAGGCCACTTAGGCCCATTAGGCACATTAGGCCACTTAGGCCCAATATGCCCATTAGGCCCATCAGCCCACTTTGGCCCATTATGCCACTTAGGCCCATTAGATCACTTAGGCCCATTAGTCCCATTAGACCACTTAGGCCCATTAGGCCACTTAGGCCTATTATGCCACTTAGGCCCATTCATCACATTAGACCACTTAGGCCCATTAAGCCACTTCGACCACTTAGGCCCATTAGGCCCATTAGGCCCATTAGGCCCATTAGGCCCATTATTCCCATTAGTCCCATTTGGCCACTGAGACCCATTTATCTCATTAGGCCACTTAGGCCCATTAGGCCACTTAGGCCACTTAGGCCCATTAGGCCACTCAGGCCGATTAGGCCACTCAGGTCCATTAGGTCACTTAGGCCACTTTGGCCCATTATGACCATTAGGCCCATTAGGTCACTTAGTCCCATTGGTCCACTTAGGCCCATTTGGATCATTACACCACTTAGGCCCATTGGGCCACTTAGGCCCATTGGGCCACTTAGGTCACTTAGGCCACTTAGGCCCATTTGGCCACTTAGGCCCATTAGGCCCATTAGGCCACATATGCCCATTATTCCCATTATTCCCATTAGGCCTATTATGCCCCTTAGTACCATTTGGTCCATTCATCCACTTAGGCCCATTAGGCCTATTAGGCCCATTAGGCCACTTAAGACCATTAGGCCATTTAGGCTCATTCGGCTCATTCGGCCCATCAGGCCCATTGGGCCACTGATGCCCATTCAACCCATTGGGATATTTAGGATCATTCAGTCCATTACACCACTTAATCATGTTCATCCCATTAGACCCATTAGGCCACTTAGGCCAGTTAGGCCCATTAATCCAGTTTGGCCAGTTAGGCCCATTAGGCTCATTGGGCCCATTACGCCACTTAGGCCCATTCACCCCATTAGGCTCATTAGGCCACTTTGGCTAGTTAGGCCCATTAGACCACTTTGTCTAGTTAGACCCATGATGCTTATTGGGCCTATTAGGGCAATTAGGACAGTTAGGCCAGTTGTGCCCATTCAGCCCATTGGGCCCATTTTGCCACTTAGGCCCATTAGGACCATTAGGCCCATTCAACCCATTAGGCCACTTAGACCCATTCATCCTATTAGGTCACTTAGGCCAGTTAAGACCATTCGACCACTTAGGCCCAATTGGCCCATTATGCTCGTTAGGCCCATTAGGCCTATTAGGCCCCTTGGTAGGCCAGTTGAAAGTGCCCAATGGATGATTGTATCACTAAGAGGGGGAGGGGGTGAATCAGTGATATTTTTTTCTCTTATATTTCTTTTTAAATTAAATAACCTTTGCCTCTGGTTAAGGATTCTATTCCCTACTGAAAACAATTCAAACACACATCAACATGAACACAAGTATTTATATGATTCACTATTCAATAATAATAGCTACATACTTGGTTTGGTATGGAAGTGATCCAATACCACACAATACACTAGAAAATAATCATTGGATTACAACGAGTAGGATATACCCTTTCACTCGTGTAGCACCATGTAAACAATCCAATAGTTCATGTGCGCCCTCTTAGCACAAACAGGGTAATGCAATGATTGTGTAACTACTCATGTTACCTATTCTTATTTTCAATTCCACAAATGTATTCAATTGAAAATACTTCTTCAATTTCTTACCCATAAGATTGTAAGAACTTCCTGGACTTTGTTAAGAGAAAAAATCAAGTCTGATTTTCCCAGTATGATTTTCCTAGTCTGATTCCTTTGAGTATGATTCTCCCTGATATGATTCTTCCTGAAACAATTTTCCCGATACGATTCTTCTCAGTACGATTCTCACTAGTAAGAAAAATATAACTTTGATAGAATGCGATAGAGATGAATCGACACCACTTCAATTCTCCATCTTCCATAGTCTGGAAGACCTATTACAAAAATCCCAATTTGATTAATCAAGCTTGATACGATGATCAGACGAATGTGATTGACAAGACGAATAAGGTAATTGACTGAGTACGATAAACACTGAGTACGATGATCAACTGAGTATAATGTTATGATCTTGTCTCTTCTCTTTCACTTCAATCCGTTAAAACTTCTTCAACAAAAGTGAATTGGGAAACTTATTCTTATCTCGAAAACTCGGAGCTTCTCTCTCATGAACAGTACATCGGTCCACCTCAAGTACAACATTTAGACCATTTGGCCCATTTGTCCACTTAAATCCCATTTGGCCCACTTGGCCACTTAAAACCCATTAGACCCATTAGGCCACCTAGCACACTTAGGCTCATTCGCCCCTTAGGCCGATTAGGCTCATTTGTCCATTTAGGCCAATTTAGGTCATTTAGTCCAATTAGGCCAATTGGTCCATTTAGGTTATTTTGGAAAATTAGGTCATTTAGGCCATTTAGGCCAATTTAGGCCATTTAGGCCAATGAGGCCAATGAGACCAATTCCGGATAATTTCGCCAATTTAGGTCCTTTTGGGAATTTAGTCTAATTAGAAGATTTAGTCCATTTAGTTCAATTTAGGCACATTAATCTGATTAGTCCAATTAGGCCAATTAGGTCAATTAGGCAATTTAGGACATTTAGGCTAACTGTTCCATTTAGGCTAATTTAGGTCATTTAGGCTCTTTAGGCCAATTTATACCATTTAGGACAATTCATCCAATTATTCCATTTAGGCCATTTAGGTAATTTAGACCAATTAGGTCAATTAGTTCGATAAGGCCATTTATGCCGATTAGGCCAATTTTGAACATTTGGCCCAATTAGGCCAATTATGTAATTTAGGCACTTTAATCCAATTAGTCCATTTATGAAATTTTTTTCCATTTTGGCCATTTATACCAATTTGGCCATTTAGGCCAATTAGGCCAATTATGCCAATTAGGTCAATTACACAATTTAGGCAATTTAGCCCAATTATTCCATTTAGGTCAATTTAGGCCATTTAGACCAATTAGGACAATTAGACCAATTTTGGCCATTTAGGCCATTTAGAAAAATTAGTCCATTTGGGCCAATTTAGCTCATTTAGTCCAATTAGGAAAATTATGTCAATTAGGTAATTCATGCTAATTAGACCAATTTATGCCATTTAGGTCAATTTAGGCCATTTAGGTCAATTTAGGTCACTTTGGCCAATTAGACCAATAAGTTAATTTAGGTAATTTAGTCCAATTAGGCCATTTAGGCCAATTATATCAATTAGACCATTTAGGTCATTAAGGCCAATTAGGCCATTTAGACCATTTAGACCAATTTAGACCATTTAGATCAGTTAAGCCAATTTAGGTCATTTAGGCTAATTTAGGCCATTTAGCCTAATTAGACCAATTAGGACAATTAGTCCATTTAGACCACTTAGGACAATTTGTCCATTTAGGCTAGTTAATCCATTTAGTCCAATTAGGCCAATTAGACAATTTAGGCCAATTTAGGCCATTTTGGACATTTAGCCAATTAATCAATTTGTCCATTTAGGTCATTTAGGCCATTTAGTCCAATTAGGCCATTTGTTCCATTTAGTTCATTTAGGCCAATTAGGCTAATTAGACAATTTAAGTCATTTGGTCTAATTTAGGTCATTTAGGCCAACTAGGTCATTTAGGCCAATTAGGCCATTTAGGCCAATTTAGGACATTTAGGCTATTTAGGTTAATTTAGACACATATGGCCAATTAAGCCCATATGGCCAATTAGGCCATTAATCCCATTATGCCCATTAGACCCATTAGGCCACTTAGGCCCAATTGGCTCATTAGACTGATTAGGCCACTTAGCCCCATTAGGCCACTTAAGCCCATTAGACCCATTTGGCCCATTTGGCCACTTAAGCCCAATATACCTATTAGGACACTTTGGCCACTTATGCCCATTTGACCCTTAGGCCCATTAGGCCCATTAGGCCATTTAGGCCAATTTAGGTCATTTAGGACAATTAGGCCAATTAGGCTATTTTGGACATTTTATCCAATTAGTCCATTTTGTCCATTTAGGATAATTTAGGTCATTTAGGCCAATGAGGCCAATGAGACCAATTCAGCCCAATTAGGCCATTTTTGGCCCTTTAGGGCATTTAGTCCAATTAAAATATTTAGGCCATTTAGTCCAATTAAGTCAATTAGGGAAATTATTCCAATTAGGCCAATTAGGCCAATTAGGCCAATTAAGAAATTTAGCTCATTTAGACCATTTAGGTCAATTTAGGACATTTAGGCTAATAAGGCCGTTTAGGCCAATTTAGATAATTTAGGCCATTTAGGACAATTTAGACCATTTAGGCCAATTCGGTCACTTATGCCCTTTAAGCCAATTTAGGAAATTTAGACTAATTAGGTCAATTAGGCCGATTAGGCCATTTAAACCGATTAGGCCAACTTTGACCATTTGGTCAAATTAGGCCAATTATGCAATTTAGGAAATTTAATCCAATTAGTCCATTTAGAAAAAATTTGTCCATTTTGGCCATTTAGACCAATTTAGGAAATTTAGTCCAATTAGGCCAATTAGTTCAATTACACAATTTAGGCAATTTAGCATAATTATGCCATTTAGGCCAATTAGGTCAATTACACAATTTAGGCAATTTAGCCCAATTACGCCATTTAGGCCATTTAGACCAATTATACCCAATATACCAATTTTGTCTATTTAGGCCATTTTGGACAATTAAGCAATCTAGGAAAATTTATCTCATTTAGACCAATTAAGAAAATTAGGCCAATTAGGAAATTCAGGCCAATTAGACCAATTAGGCCATTTAGGCCAATTTATTCCATTTAGGCCAATTTAGGCCATTTAGGTCAATTTAGGCCACTTAGGACAATTAGACCAATTAGGTCATTTAGGCCATTTAGGCCAATTAGTCCACTTAGGTGATTTAGTTCATTTAGGCCAATTAGGCCATTTAGACCATTTAGACCAATTTAGGCCATTTAGACCAATTAGGTCAATTTTGGCCATTTAGGCCATTTAGCCGAATTAGTCCAATTATTACAATTATTCCATATAGTCTATTTAGGCCAATTAGTCCATTTAGGCTAATTTATCTAGCTAGACCATTTAGGCCAATTTAGGCCATTTAAGCCATTTAGGCCAATTAATCAATTTGTTCATTTAGGTCATTTAGACCATTTAGGCCAATTAGGCTATTTAGTACATTTAGGTCATTTAGTCCAATTAGTCCAATAAGAAAATTTATGTCATTTAGTCCAATTTAGGCTATTTAGACCAATTAGTCCATTTAGGACAATTTAGGTCATTTAGGTTATTAAGGATAATTTAGACCATTTAAGCCAATTCGCCCAATTAGTCCATTTAGGACAATTTAGGCCATTTAGTTCAATTAGTAAAATTAATAAATTTAAGCTGATTTGGGACATTTAGGTCATTTAGGCCAATTAAACCATTGAGGACAATTATACCAATTAGAAAATTTAGCAATTTAGGTCAATTAGGCCAATTAGGTTAATTTAGGTCATTTAGTCCAATTAGTCCATTTAGGACCATTAGGACAATTTAATCCATTTAGGTCAATTAGGAAAATTAATCCAATTAGTTAATTTATGAAATTTAGGCCAATTTTTCTATTTAGGCCATTTAGGCCATTTAGATAACATACTATGAAGGGACACAAAGTACAGACTATCAGGTATGAGTACTCATAAGCATATGAGACTTATTCTCATGAATTTTGCACTTGGTAATCTCCAAGACGGGAGATTATTAGAACAGACCCGCCAGAAGGAATTTCGGATGTTTTGGAGTCATCGGATATTCCTATCTATGAGTGTGTGTGATGGTCCTTAGACTTTAAGATTATTATTAAAGCATTTCATAACTCACATACTTAGATGTATGTCGTAAACCATGATGATAACAGCTCATGGAAAATTTGGATACGTTGGGTGCGTCACGAGTGACATGTCATTAATGAATAAGTTGAGGAAGGATTTTTCCCTTCAATATTTAAAGAAGCTGATACTCAACTCTTTGATTGGAATAAAACTCTCGCATTAAATTCCATGTCCATGGTGTAACGATGTGTTTATTTTAGATAGTCAAAGTAAGACATATCTATCATATAGGTTGGTGACACATATGTGCAACCTTCTTGATGAGATATTGTGACAAAGAGATTATATTACACAGTGAGTGTTCATATCTGGTTTTCAATGTTGCTACATCAACTTATTTCTCTTGGGTGATTTGACCCATTGCTAGACAGTAATCTCAAAATTTAGGCAAGTCCACCTACTGCCAATGATAAGGAATCATAAAGGGTCACACACTAATTGTTTCCTTTGATCTTGATTAAATTCTATTTGAGTTTAATTAATGGAATAAATATTATTCTCAAGTCTGAGAAATAATTTTATTCAATTTATATTGATCACATAAATTAAATAAATATTTATTTGTTGACATGTGAATAAAATATTTATTTTATTTATTTAATATTTTGATAAATATTTATTCGGTTTATAGAAAATAAAATATTTATTTATGAATAAAACATTTATTCGTTTGTTTAATAAATGATTGAGGAGTTTGAATGGACCAAGACTACGCCCATTGAAAAATATTAGTTAGCAAGACTGTTATATAATATTTTTTATTGCGCAAGTTAGCGTGCGCTAAAAAATAATAATTATATAATAATATTATGTGTTATGAGATTTATTGAATTTAATTAATGTTGTTTAATGTCTGGTATGCAATTAAATAATATTTTAAATTAAATCTCAACTCTAAATAGGAATCTATGTCCATTGTGTAGAGCATCCAAAAATTGAGAATAGAAAATTGTTGCACACAATTAATTCTGATACACGATGCAAGACCCGCTAGGAAGTGTCCTAGGAACCTTGTATAATGTTCGCGTGTTGAGCACCCGGATCGCCGCAAGAAAACAAGTAAATGTGGTGTGCGGATAATAAAAATGAGAAGCATGGGAGAAATGGTCAAGGTAGAACCCAAAGAGAACTTGTCTCTAAGAACTCTAGCCACAAGAATCCACAAAGGATGACCAATCCTTTGATAAGTCAAGAATTAAGCAAGAACACAAAGGTTGCAAGCAAAACTCCCCATAATAACATTACCTTCATTCATGATGTCCAAAGAGTACAAGGGGTGGCTATTTATAGCCAAAGAAACTTGAAATTCGAATCACACATTTGGTGTCTCTTTATAATAGTCTAATTCCTAGTTTCCATAAGTCAAAAAGCCTAAATGATGACTTTGACAACTTTGGCACTTGCCCATGACTTTAGGAGATAAGTAGCACACCCTTTTGGAAAAGTAAAGACAAGTAGCCCACCACCTTTTGACTTTGAAGATTCCATGGTGGGTGGGCTTGAAAATTAGTAGCACCACTTGGGTTAGATTTTTAAAATCATTTTTGGGCCTTAATTAATGTAATTATAGGCTCGGATTCTTCCCCCAAGTAAGGGTGTTGGGCCTCCTCATGGAATTCCATGATTTACCCATTTAAGGCCTCCTTCATTCTCTTGGTCCTCTCCCTTGTCATTGGGCCTCCGATTCTATGCAATGGGTCTTGTCCACTTGTGTGTATTCTTCCCTCCTCATCAAGTCCACCTCCAACCCCGTGATGCCCATGTGTGCCATGATACTCATCATCTCCTCCCTCTTCAAAAGGATTCGTCCTCGAATCTGAAAATTCAAAGGGAGAAAGATCGGCAACATTAAAGGTGGCAATAACATTCCCATACCTGTCAGGTAACTCAATCTTGTACGCATTATCATTGATCTTCTCTAAGACTTGTAAAGGACCATATCCTCATGGATAAAGTTTTGATTTTCGTTGCTTCGGGAACCTCTCCTTCCTCAAGTGTACCCACACCCAATCTCTAGGTTGAAACACCAATTTTCGCCGACCTTTGTTGGCGTGCTTCGCTACTTGTTCATTCTTCCACTCAATGTTGGCCTTTAAATTTTTATGGAACTCATGCACAAACTTTTCATTCTTTTCACCTTCAAGATTTGAAAATTGATTAGTAGGAAAAGGTAAAATATCGAGTGGAGTTAATGGGTTAAAACCATACACAACTTCAAATGGTGAAGCATTAGTAGTGGAGTGAACCACTCGATTATAAGCAAACTCAATGTGAGGCAGACATCTTTCCCAATGTTTCATATTTTTTCTAAGGATGGAATTCAACAATGTGGAAAGTTTACTATTGACCACCTCCTTTTGACCATCTGTTTGTGGGTGTGTGGTGGTAGAGAACAAAAGTTTGGTTCCAAGTTTGTTCCACAATGTCCTTCAGAAGTGACTAAGGAATTTGACATCCCTATCACTCACAATGCTCTTGGGTAAGCCATGCAACCTAACAATTTCCCTGAAAAAAAAATCAGTGATATGAGTTGCATCATTGGTTTTAGAACAAGAAATAAAATGAGCCATTTTACTAAACCTGTCTACCACCACAAAGATGTTATCCTTACCTAATTGTGATCTTGGCAAGCCGAGCACAAAATCCATTGAAATGTAAACCCAAGGATGAGAAGCAATGGGAAAAGGGGTGTATAAGCCATGTGGAAGCACTTTCTACTTTTCATGTTTACACACATTACAATTTCTACAAATACTAACCACATCCCTATGCATGTGAGGCCAATAAAAATGTTCACTCAATAAGGAAAAAGTTTTCTCAACCCCAAAATGCCCCATTAATCCACCACCATGAGTTTCTCTAACAAGAAATTCACGCATGGAACAAGATGGTACACAAAATTTATTTTTACGAAAAATAAATCCATCATGTTTGTAAAAATCACTTTTTCCATGTTTTTCACACAACTTCCAAATTTCAGAAAAATCCACATCATTCTCATAAATGTTTTTCAACATTTCAAAACAAAGTATTTTAGCATGCATAGAAGTGATAAGAGAGTATCTTCTAGACAAAACATCAGCAACAACATTTTCTTTTCCTTGTTTATGCTTAATGATGTAAGGAAATGTTTCAATGAATTCAAGCCATCTTGCATGCTGCCTATTCAACTTTCCTTGTGACTTAAGAAATTTTAGGCTTTCATGATCCTAATGAATCACAAATTCCCTTGGCCACAAGTAATGTTGCCAATTTTTCTAAAGTTCTTTTGAGAGCATATAATTCCTTGTCATAGGTAGAGTAGTTCAATGCAGCCCCATTAAACTTCTCACTAAAGTATGAAATAGGCTTAGAGTCTTGCATTAAAATAGCCCCAATTCCTATTCCAGAGGCATCACACTCAACCTCAAAAACTTTAGAAAAGTCAGGCATAATTAAGAGAGTTTAATTGGTCAACTTACCTTTGAGTGTGGAGAAGGCATATTCTTGATCTTTTCCCCACTTGAAGCTCACCCCTTTCTTGACCAACTCATTCAATGGTGCCGCAATGGTCGAAAAGTATCTCACGAACCTTCGGTAAAAACTCGCAAGTCCATGGAAGATACTCACCTCATTGACATTCTTTGGTGTTGGCCAGTCCCGAATCGCCTTCACTTTCTCTTCATCAACCCTCATGCCATAATCTCCTACAAAAAAACCAAGGAAAACAATAGAATTTAAAAAAATGTACATTTTTTCAAGTTTGCAAACAACCTATTTTTCCTAAGAGTCTCAAAAACATGTTTCAAATGTTCATGATGTTCATCAAGACTCTTAGAATAAACAAGTATGTCATCAAAATACACAACCACAAATTTCCCAATGAATGGATGGAAAACATGATTCATTAAGTTCATGAATGTAATAGGGGTGTTAGTTAGTCCAAAAGGCATAACTAGCCATTCATACAATCCAAAACTAGTTTTAAATGCGGGTTTCCATTCATCTCCCTCTTTCATTCTAATTTGATGGTATCCACTCCTTAGGTCAATTTTAGTAAACAAGCATGCACCATGGAGTTCATAAAGAATATCATCCAAATAAGGTATGGGATAGCGATACTTTACCGTGATTTTGTTGATATCTCGACAATCAACACACACTCTCCACTTACCATCTTTTTTTGGGACAAGGATTACCGGTACCGCACACGGACTCAAGCTCTCTCGAACAAAACCCTTCCTTTTCAATTCTTCCACTTGTCGTTGGATTTCTCGAGTCTCCTCCAGGTTAGCTTGATAAGTTGGTCGATTGGGAAGCGTTGCTCCGGGGAGGAAGTTGATGTGGTGCTCGATACCCTGCAAGGGAGGTAAGTCATCGAGAATTTCTTTCAGAAACACATCGCCAAATTCCTACAAAATGGACATAACACTAGAAGGCATAGAAGAGTTAAGAGAGTTAGTGGTAAAACATTCTACCTTGCATAAAATCAAGAGAGTTTCCTCCCCCTCTAAATCTATCTCTATCTCTCTTTTTCATGAAAATAACTCACTTGTCCCTCAACACTCTTGTTTTTACTCTTATTTTCACTCTTATTTTCACTCTTATTTTCAACTCTTTTATTTCCCTCATTTTTTTTGATTTCACTCAAAACTCCTTTTTCACTCTTGATTTTTCCACTCTTCTCATTCTCTCTATTTTTTTCTCTCTTCTCACAATCTCTCTCAATCCTCACTTGGTCTTCATAAGCTTGTAAAGGCCTCAATGGTGTAAGAATAACTGTCCTCCCATTATACTCAAAAGAATATCGATTGGTTTATCCATCATGTGTGACCCTCATATCAAATTTCCAAGGTCTTCCCAACAAAATATGACTATCATGCATTGGAACAACATCACACATCACCTTGTCTTCATACTTCCCAATAGAAAATGGAACTTGTGCTTGCTTAGTCACTTTGACATCCCCGCTATTATTTAACCATTGCAATCTATAAGGCCTAGGATGTCTAGTCATAGCCAATCCCAATTTATCAACCATCAAACCACTTGCTACGTTTGTACAACTACCCCATCAATAATCATACTACATACCTTATCTTTGACGAGGCATCCAATATGAAAAATGTGCTTCCTTTGCTCTTGATCATGTTATCCTTCGGGTTGAGCACTCAAAGCATGCCTTGCAACAAGCATTTCTTCATGTACGAGGCTTTCTACTTCCACATCTGAATCATCCTCAAGTGATGGAATTTTATCTTCACTTGACCTAGCACTAAGAACATCTCCATCATCCAAAATAATCATGGTTATATTGTTTGGGCATTGTGAGGCAATATGTACAAATCCTTGACATTTAAAACATTTGATATCTCATGATTTGGAAACAACCTTACCCTCCATTTTACCTTTGGATTCCAGAAAGAATGGTTTTGGTTTTAGAAACTCCTTCGAATCAGTTTTGTGTTCCCTTACATGATCTTGTGGTTTGGAATCCTTAAACTTGAATGAAGGTCTAGAATCCTTACCATAAGATGTAGGGCGCATCCTTCTTTCCTTTACTTGCCTCTCCACTTTAGTAGCCATGTGAAGTAGATCCTCCATGTCCAAGTAGTGGTGCATGTCCACTATGTCCCGAATGTCATGGTTGAGGCCGTTCACAAACCTTGCCATGGTGTCCTCTCTCTCCTCATCAATATTCGCCCGAATCATGATGATCTCCATCTCTTTGTGATACTCCTAAACACTCATGCACCCTTGTTTCAAACCCTGCAACTTGAGGAACAAATCATGATAATAGTGGCTAGAAATGAACCTCTTACGCATTACAACTTCCATCTCCTCACAAGTGTGGATGGGTCTTTCTCCACTTCATCGTCGACTCAATTGTAGTTGGTCCCACCAAATACTAGCATAATCGGTGAACTCCATGGCCTCCAACTTCACTTTGTTTTCCTCCGAATAGGTGTGACAACCGAAAACATGTTTGACCTTTCTTTCCCATTCCAAGTAAGTTTCAGGATCATTCTTACCTTGGAATTAAAGGATCCTCAACTTTACTCCTCCAATATCGTTGGCTTGCCTCCATGGTGGTTGATTTCTCCAAATTGGTGACTCGTGAAAATCGGATAACTCCTCCTCTTCTTCAACAACCCGCCTCCTTGGTGGTGCTCTAGAATTCGAAGGGGATTGAATTTCATCCATCCTCACATTCAACCTTTGGAATTGCTCTTGTACAGCCCTCATGAACATCTTAATTTCCGCTTCATTGGTATTACTAACTCCGCCATTTAGGAATCCTATTAAGAAAAATGAAGAGAAAGGAAAATGGAACTCACACACTCCCTCACGTGTTTACACTAAAAAATAATATGTTCGCTCGTGTTTCAATCAATTTTGGATTTTATCAAAATGTAACACTCTTGACTTTTACCACTCAACTTGCATCTTATAGCGTTCTTACCCAATTTCAACAAATTGAAAGGATCTTTGAAATGTGGCAATCCCAAACTAGAATTCAAAGATAAAATTCAAATTGTATTCAAGATGAAAAATTTGGGAAGATGAAGAAAATGGAAGAAGAAGAATGAAAATGGGATATAGAATTCAAAATGTTGCATTTTTTTTTGAGCCTTCAATTTTTTTTCGATTTTTTTTTTCTCTTTTTTTTTGTAGATGCATTAGAAATAAGTTGATTTTTTTCAATATTTAAATGCAGGAGAAGCAATAATTTGTATCATCAAATGGAATCAATGTGAGATTTGCATGGTTTTAAAATTGTAGAATTTGTTGCAAATTTGAACTCGTTGTATCTCACTATGTATAGCTCTGATTTGGATGATTCCAAATGGAGAAGAAATATGAGCTTCTCAAATACACGAATGATATACTATACATCCGAAAAGAAGAAGAAATGACGTCTGTAAGTGAAGAAGAAAATGGACCATAATTGATGTTGCCCGATTTGAAGAGAAATGAAAATGGAAGAAAGGATAAGAAAGAAAGAACCTGATTTCTTGCAAATGGACTCTGATACCAAATGATACGCGATGCAAGACCCATTGCATGGAATCGGAAGCCCAATTACAAGGGAGTGGACCAAGAGAATGAAGGAGGCCTTAAATGGGTTAATCATGGAATTTCATGAGGAGACCCAACACCCTTACTTGGGGGAAGCATCCGAGCCTATAATTACATTAATTAAGGCCCAAACATGATTTTAAAAATCTAACCCAAGTGGTGTTACGAATTTTCAATCCCACCCACCATGGAATCTTCAAAGTCAAAAGGTGGTGGGCTACTTGTCTTTACTTTTCCAAAAGGGTGTGCTACTTGTCTCCTAAAGTCATGGGAAAGTGCCAAAGTTGTCAAAGTCATCATTTACGCTTTTTGACTTATGGAAACTAGGAATTAGACTATTGTAAAGAGCCACCCAATATGTGATTCGAATTTCAAGTTTCTTTGGATATAAATAGCCACCCCCTTGTACTCTTTGGACATCATGAATAAAGGTAATGTTATTATGGTGAGTTTTGCTCGCAACCTTTGTGTTCTTGCTTAATTCTTGACTTATCAAAGGATTGGTCATCCTTTGTGGAGTCTTGTGGCTAGAGTTATTAGAGACAAGTTCTCTTTGGGTTCTACCTTTACCAGTTCTCCCTTGCTTCTCATTTTCATTATCCGCACACCACATTTACTCATTTTCTTATGGAAATCTGGGTGCTCAACACACGAACATTATACAAGGTTCCTAGGACACTTCCTAGCGGGTCTTGCATTGCATATCATTTGGTATCAAATTCTCTATCAACTACTCCTCTCTCTCTCTCTCAATAATGAGAAGTGCAAGAAATATTTCTTTAAGACCAAAGAATGAGTGATCAAGAACAAACAACATAAGACATTGGACTCGCCGCACTAACACCTAGAGATAGAGTGGTGTTTCTCAAAGATCATAGGAGTATATATGGATTACCTATAGAGGGATTTTATCCTGGGATCCTCACAGTGAAATGATGGTAATATGAAAGGGTCTTTTCGAATGGTCAATATTCACAAATGAAGAAATTTACTAAGCATAGGTATTTATTTATTTAAATATTAAATATATTAATTTTAAATTTGACCTACAAAACCCTCTCTCTTGGATTCAGGCAACAATTATTAAAATAAATTTTAATACACCATACATCTTTTCATGCTTCCACTATGCTCAAAACCACCACCACCACCACTACCACCGTCCCCTTCATCACAAACACTGCCACCACCACCGCCACCCCCCCCTCTACCACCACCACCACCACCAGCTCGATTTCCAATAGGACCCTCATTGAAATCAATCTAGGTATCATATAAAGATTACATTGATTTCATACATGAATCAAAAGTAATAAGAGTCTTTGATGGAATTGGTGGACTTATAACTGACATATATTTCAGGAATTGTTTGGTGACCAATTTATTTCTTTCAAGCTCCTTTATTGCTATTTTATAGGCCTCATCTACTTCTGCATGATCATTTTTCAGCTCAGTGGTTTCATAGGTTTGAGATGAACTCGATGAAGTCTAATACCTAGTGGGGATGATGTTTTTCATGGGTCGACATAATTCTCTCCCATGGCGCTCCTCACCTAATACTTATCTCAAATGATCATTTGGCCGGAATTTGTCATCTTCTTTCTCATTGAGGGCCTCCAGGACACACTGTTGAAAATATAAACAAGAAATTTAATTATGAATTACATATCAAAATTTGAAGTATCATAAAAAATTTACAATATTTTCTTGTGTTTTTTCATTTACATCATTTCCATTATTTTTCTTCCTGGTTAAGGAAAATAATTTTTCTTGAGGCACACAACCTTTGATGACAAATGTTTCTTACTGAAAATGACATTGATTAGTATAATACCACATTATTGAATAATACAAAAGTTATAAACCTAGAATGAATTAAAATTCTAGATTTTGAAGAAATCCATAAAATGAATAAACATCTAAATGTACATTTAATTATAAATTTAATACTAGTGACATAACATTAACAATTCATACTAATTATCAAGATAAACTTGTGCATGGTATAGATTCCACTTGTCTATTCATTTTAGTATTATTACATTTATGTTGTCTTATTTGGTTATTCAGTCACTTGGTAATTTTGATCATTTGTCCATTTGGCTACTTGGATAATTGGACACTTGGTCTATTTATCAGAATTAGGCCAATTAATCTAATTAGACCATTTAGTCCAATTATGCCATTTAGGCCAATTATGTCATTTAGGACAATTAGTCCATTAGGCCAATTATGTCATTAGGCCATAGGGAATTTAGGTCTTTAATCTATTTAGGCCAATTAGTCTATTAGGAAATTTAGGCCATTAAGCCAATTAGGCCAATTAGGAAAATTAGACCATTAATGTCAATTAGGCCAATTAGTCTAATTAGACCATTTAATCCAATTGGATCATTTAATCCATTTGGACCAATTAGGTCATTTATTCCAATTAGTTAATTAGGCTATTTATACCAATTTGGCCATTAGGTCATTATCCCATTAGTCCATTACACCATTAGGACAATTGTTTATTTGGTGATTTGACCATTTTGGCCAATTTAGGCCAATTAGGCTAAATAGGCTAATTATGTCAGTTATATCATTTAATCTAATCGGAACATTTAATCCATTTGGACCAATTAGGCCATTTAGACCCATTTGGCCATTTAGAATAATTAGGACAATTAGGTAAATTAGGCCAATTAGGCCAACTAGACAATTTAATTCCATAAGATCATTTAATCCATTTAGACTAATTAAGCCATTTAGACCAATTAGTTCATTTGTACCAATTAGGCCATTATGCCAATTATCCCATTAGGATATTAGGCCATTAGGCTATTTATACCAATTAGGTCATTTAGGTCATTAGGTCATTAGCCCATTAGTTCATTGGGCCATTAGGCTCATTGGTCATTTGGCCATTTGGTCATTTAGGCCAATTTAGACCAATTTAGGCCAATTATAACGAAAAAATCCTAAATCCTAGACCCAAAACACTATATTTGGAACACTAATACCTAAGGCCTAAATAGGCCCATTAAGATGATTAGGCCACTTAATCCCATTAGGTCACTTTGTCCCATTAGGCCTATTAGGCCCATTCGACCCATGAGGCCACTTAGACCCATTATGCCTATTCAGACACTTATGCCCATTAGGTCCATTTGGCAACTTATGCTCATTAGTCTCATTAGGCCACTTAGGACCATTAGGCCCATTAGGCCACATAGGACCATTAGTCCCATTCATCCCACTTGACCCATTAGGCCCATTCGAACCATTAGTCCACTTAGGCCCATTGGCCCATTAGGCCACTTAGGCCCATTAGTCTCGTTACGATGATTAGGCCGCTTAGACCCACTAGACCAATTACACAGATTAGGTCACTTAGGCTCATTCGGCCCATTTTTTCCATTAGGCCACTTAGGCCCAATTGGCCTATTGGGCCCATTAGGCTACTTTGGCCAATGAGGTCGATTAGTCCACTTAGTCCCATTAAGCCACTTAGGCCCATAAAGGCCCATTAGTCCACTTAGGCCCATTATGACCATTAGTCCACTTAGTCCCATTAGACTCATTAGGCACATTCGCCCCATTAGGCCCATTAGGCCAAATAGGCACATTCGACCCATTAGGTCGATTCAGCCACTTAGTCCAATTAGGCCACCTAAGCCCATTAGGCTAATTAGGCCACTTAGGCCCATTTGGCCACTGAGGTCCATTATGCCCACTAGGCCCATTAGTCCCATTCCACCCATTAGGCCAATTAGGTTTATTAGCCCCATTAGCCTCATTATACCCATTAGGACCATTATACCATTTAGGCTCATTAGACCCATTACGCCACTTTGGCCCATTAGTCCCATTATTCCATTTAGGCCACATAGGCCCACTAGGCCACTTCGGCCCATTCAGACACTTAGGCCCATTAGTCCACTTCGGCCCATTGATACCGTTTGGCCTATTTGGCCCCTTATACCACTTAGGTCGGTTAGGCCCATTAGGCCCATTAGGCCCATTCGGCCACTTAGGCCACTTAGGCCACTTAGGCCACTTAGGCCCATTAGGTTGCTTAGGCCCATTGAGCCCATTAGGCCCATTTGACCCCTTAGTCCACTTAGGATGCTTAGGCACATTAGGTTACTTTGTCCACTTAGGCAACTAATCCCATTAGGCCCCTTAGGCCACTTAGGCCGCTTAGCCCCACGAGTCCCATTAGGAAACTTAGGCCACTTAGGCCCATTAGGCCACTTAGTCCCATTTAGCCCATTAGGCCCATTAGGAAACTTAGACCGCTTAGGCCTATTAGGCCCATTAGGCCACTTAGGCCGCTTAGGCCCATTAGACACATTAGCCATTTGGCTCATTAGGCCACTTAGGTGCATTAGGTCACTAAGGCCCATTATACCCATTAGACCACATATGCCCATTAGGTCACTCTTGCCCATTAGTCCCATTGGACCCATTAGACCACTTAGGCTCACTCGGTGACTTAGGCCCATTAAGCCCATTAGGCCCATGAGTCCACTTAGGGCACTTAGTCCCATTAGGCTGATTAGGCCCATTAGGCCGATTAGCCCACTTAGGCCCATTAGGCCCATTCGTCCCCTTAGGGCCATTGGGCCCATTTGGATACTTAGCCCCATTAGTCCACTTGGGCTCATTAGTCCACTTAGGACCCTTAGGCCCATTAGGCATATTAGGCCACTTATGCCACTTAAGCCCACTTAGGTCCACTTAGGCCCATTAGGCTACTTAGGCCACTTAGGCCTATTAGGCCTCTTAGAACCATTGGGCCCATTAGACCCATTTTTCCCCTTAGGCCACTTTTTCCCATTAGGCTACTTAGGCCACTTAGGCTGCTTAGGCCCATTAGGCCACTTAGGCCCGTTGAGCCCATTAGGCCCATTAGGCCCCTTACGCCACTTAGGCTGCTTCGGCCCATTAGGCCCATTAGGTCACTTAGGCCCATTATTCCACTTAGTCCTATTGAGCACATTAGTACCACTAGGCCACTTTGGTCTCTTAGGCCCATTAAGCCCATATGGCCACTTAGGCCACTTAGGCCCATATGGCCCATTATCCATTGGACCCATTAGGCCACTTAGGCCCATTAGTCCACTTAGGATCATTAGGTCACTAAGTATCATTAGTCCCATTAGTCCACTTAGGACCATTATGACACTTATACCCATTAGGCCCATTGGGCCTATTAGGACACTTAGGCCCACTCATCCACTTAGGCCCATTAGGCCCTTTATCCCACTTAAACAGCTTAGGACCATTAGTCCTATTAGGGCCATTAGGCCCATTATCCATTAGGCCCATTAGGACACTTAGGCCCATTCAACCCATTCGGTCACTTAGGCCCATTGGGTGCAATAGTCCATTTAGGCCCATTAGGCCAGTTTGGCCCATTAGGACACTTAGGCCCATTAGGCCCTCCAAATCATTTTTTTTAATTTTCATAAAATCCAATTTGAGGAAAATGTGGGAACCTTGCAACATACAACATGACACATATCGAAATTTCAAAAACAGTCCAGATATTTAAAATTTGAAATGAGTATCATCACCATAGGAACTGTCGCATCATCAATAGATCCCACAAATCATGAAGCTGCTGCATCGAAGATAGCACATCGAAGAATCTTTCACCATCATCATTGTCATTATCACCTCGGTGCCATCCACTCGGAACATCATCATCATAACCATCACTTCTAGAGTCACCACATCACCGATGGAAACACCACCTTCACAGGTAGAGGAGAAAGAAGGCATCAGGTACACTCACCAGATCTGACCTAAGACATCTAAAGCACCCGCACACACAGACCCATAATGGGGGTCCGATGCGTAGGGATAGATCGAAAGTGGGGTGGTGAGCGACATGTGATGACCACACCAGGAAGCCACATCATTTGAGAGGGAAGAAAAAGAAAGCAAGATAAGGAAGACGATGGATCAGGTGATGTGGCACCATCACCATCAAGTAGACCCTCAAAACCATGGGAGGGAAAGAGGAGGTAGGAGGATCATCGGGATCTAGAAGAGTGTAGAGCCATCAAGTTCATTAATTATGGTCATTAGGACAATTAGGCCACTTAGGACCATTAGGCCCATTAGGCCCACTAGATCTATTTGGCCCATTATGCCAATTAGTCCCATTTGGCCACTTAGACCCATTAGGCTCATTGGGGAACTTCATCCTATTAATCTTATTCAGTCCATTAGGCCAATGAGTCCCATTTGGACCATTAATCCCATTAGACTAGTCCCATTATGCCACTTAGGCCCATTAAGCCCATTAGAACCATTAGTCAACTTAGGCCCTTTGGGCCAATTAGGTCCATGAGTCACATTAGGCCAATCAGGGCACTTAGGCCCATTAGTCCAATTAGGCCCATTCGGCCCGTTAGGCCCATTCAGTCCAATATGCCCATTGGATAAGGACTATTAGGCCACTTAGGCCCATATGGTCCATTAGGCCCATTAGTCTAATTTCCCCAATTAGGCCCATTAGTTCCATTGAACCCATTATGCCACTTAGGTCCATTTTTCCACTTAAGCCCATTAGGCCACTTAGGCCCATTAGGCCACTAAGTCCCATTGAGTCACTTAGGCGCATTCGGTGCATTAAGCCCATTATGACATAGAGGCCCATTAGGCCACTTAGGTTCATTAGGCCCATTAGTTCCCTTTGGTCCATTAGGCCACTTAGGCCCCTTAGGCCACTTAGGCCCAGTAGGCCACTTAGGCCCTTTAGGCCCATTAGGCAGCTTAGGTCCATTATACCAGTTAGGCCTATTAGGTCCATTAATCCCATTATGCCACTTAATCCCATTTTGTGCATTAGGCCCATTAGGGCACTAAGGCACACTTAGTCCCATTAGGCCAATTAGGCACATTAGGACACTTAGGTCCCTTAGGCCACGTAGTCCCCTTAGGCACATTAGGCCACTTAGGCCCATTAGGCCCATTAGGCCCATTAATCCACTTAGTCCCCTTAGGCTAATTAGGCCTTTTAGGCCACTTAGGCCCATTACGTCACTTAGGCCCATTAGGTCTATTAGGACATTTACGCCCCTTTGGTCACTTAGTCCCATTAGGCCCATTAGTCCACTTAGGCCCATTAAGACACTTAGGGTCATTCGGCCACTTAGGCCCATTAGTCCACTTTGTCCCATTCGGCATATTAGGCCCATTAATCCACTGAGGCCCATTAGGCCCATTAGGCCACTAAGGCCAATTTAGACCATTTGGCCCATTAGGCCACTTAGGCCACTGAGGACCATTTGGCCCATTAGTGCACATATGCCCATTCGGCCTATCAGGCCACTTAGGCTCATTAGGCCCATTAAGAAAGTGAGGCCCATTCAACCCATTAGACCACTTAGGCTCATTATTCCCATTATGCCACTTAGTCCCATTAGGAAACTAAGGCCCATTAGGCCACTAAGTCCCATTAGGCCCATTATTTCCATTAACCCATTAGGCCCATTACACCACTTAGTCCCATTAGACCCATCAGGCCACATTGGCCCATCAGGCCACTTAGGCCCATTAGGCCACTTTGTCCCATTATGACCATTAGTACACTTAGGCCACTTAGGACCATTAGGCCATTCAGGTCCATTACACCCATTAGGCCCATTAGGCCACTTAGGCCCATTAAAACACTTAGGTCAATTAGGCCCATTAGGCCACTTAGGCCCATTCGGCCACTTAAACCCATTAGGCCCATTAGGTCCATTAAGAAACTTAGGGCCATTAATCCCATTAGGTCGATTAGGCCACTAAGGCCCATTAGGCCCATTGATCCCATTCGTCCCATTAAGCTCATTAGGCCCATTAGGTCCATTCATCCCATTAGGACCATTAGGCCACTTGGGACAATTAGTCCCATTAAGCCACTTATGCCCATTAGGCCACTTAGTCTTGTTAGGCCACTTAGCCCCATTAGGCCCAATAGGCCACTTAGGCCCCTTTGGCCACTTTGACCCATTAGGCCACTTAGGAACATTAGGCCGATTCGGCCACTTTGGCCCATTAGGTCCATCTGTCCACTTTGGTCCATTTGGCGCATTATCCCACTCAGGACCATTAGTCCACTTAGGTCCATTAGGCAACATAGGCCCATTAGGTCCATTAATCCCATTAGCATGATTAGGCCACTTAGGCACATTAGTCCCATTAGGCCACTTAGGATTATTAGGCTCATTCATCCCATTAGTCCCATTAGGCTCATTAGGCCACTTAGGCCCATTAGGCCACTTAGGCCTATTAGGCACATTCGTCCCATTCATCCCATTAGGCCCATTAGGCCACTTAGGAAAATTATGTTGATTGGGACACTAAGTCCCCATATGCCCATTTGGCCACTGGGGCCCAATAGTCCCATTAGGATACTTAGGCCCATGAGACTCATCAGGCCCATCAGGCCCATTAAGCCACTTAGTCCCATTTGGACCATTAGGCCACTTAGGCCCATGATTCCCATTATTCCCATTTATCACATTATGCTAATTAGGCCACTTAGGCCCATTTTTCCACTTAGGCCCATGAGCCCCATTAGGCCCCTTAGGCCCATTCAGCCACTTAGGCATATTAGGCCACTACGTCCCATTAGGACTTTTAAGCCAATTCGGCCACTTAGGCCCATTAGGATCATTCTACCCATACATCCCATTTTACCCATTAGGCCACCTAGGCCCATTTGGTCACTTAGGCCCACTAGGACCATTAGGCCACTTAGGTCCATTCGGTTATGATTATGCCAATTAGGCCCATTAGGACACATTGGCCCATTAGGCCCTTTAGTCCCATTAGGACACTTCATCCCATTTGGCCCATGAGGCCTATTCGGCCAATTAAACAGATTAGGTCGATTGGGAAACATTGTCTCATTAGGCCCCTTCGGCCCATTAGGCCCATTATGCCACTTCGGCCAATTAGGCCCATTCCACCCATTAGGCCACTGAGGCCCATTCGTCCCATTAGGTCCATTAATACAATTAATCCAATTATAAAACTTTCACAATTAGGCCACTTAGTCCCATTTGGCCCCTAGTCCTATTAATCCCATTAACCACATTAGGCCATAGAGGTCCATTAGGCCCCCTAGGCCCATTATTCCCCTTAGTCCCATTAAGCCACTTAGGCCCATTACGCCCCTTAGACCGATTAGGAAACTTAGGCCCATTAGGCCACTTATGCCCATTAGGCCACTTAAGCTCATTCATCCCATTAGTCCACTTAGTCCACTTAATCTAATTAGGCCCTTTAGGCCACTTAGGACCATTAGTCCACTTAGTCCCAATAGGACCATTAGGCCCATTAGGCCCATTAGTCCCATTACACCCATTAGGAAACTTAGGCCTCTTAGTCCACTTAGGCCTCTTAGGCCACTTAGGCCTCTTAGGCCACTTAGGCCTCTTAGGCCACTTAGGCCTCTTAGTCCACTTAGGCCTCTTAGGCCACTTAGGCCTCTTAGGCCACTTAGGACTCTTAGGCCACTTAGGCCACTTAGGCCTCTTAGGCCACTTAGGCTCATTCATCCCATTAGGCCCATTAGTCCACCTAGGCCCATTAGGACACTTAGTCACATTAGGACCCTTAGGCAAATTAGGATACTTAATCTGATCAATCCCCTTAGGCCCTTTAATCCCATTAGGACCATTTGGCACCAAGGTCCGTTAAGCCCATTCATCCAATTTGTCCCATTAGGCCCATTAGCCCCTTGGGCCCATTAGCCCCTTGGTCTCATTAGGCCCATTAGGACACTTTGTCCCATGAGGCCACTTAGGCCCATGAGGCCCATTTTTCCCATCAGACCACTTAGGACCATTAGGCCACTTAGACCCACAAAGCCCATGAGGCCCATTTATCCAATTAGGCCCATTAGTCCACTTAGGCCAATTAGGCCCATTAGTCCCATTATGACCATTATCCCACTTAGGACCATTAGAAAACTTAGTCCCATTAGGCTCATTAGGCTTATTAGGCCACTTAAGCTCATTAGGACTATTAGGCATATTAGCCCCCTTAGGACCAGTTGGCCCATTAGGAACATTAGGCCCATAAGTCCCATTAGGCCACTTGAGCCACTTAGGCCCATTAGGACCAGCAGGTCCAATAGGCCCATTAGGCCACTTAGGCCCATTATCCCCACTAGGCACATAAGAACCATTAGGCCACTTAGACCCATTCAGCCACTTAGGCTCATTAGGCCCACTAGGCCTATTAGGCCGCATACGTCCATTAGGCCCATTAGATGATGTCGACCCATTAGGCCCATTAGGACACTTAGTCCCCTTAGTCCCATTAGTCCTGTTAAGCCACTTAATCCTCTTAGGCCCATTAGGCCCATTTGGCCACTTAGGCCACTAACACCAACTAGGCCCCTTAGGCCACTAAGGCCCATTAGGCCCATTAGGCCACTTAGGCTCATTACACCCATTAGTAAAATTAGTCTCATTTGACCCATTAACCCCATTAGTCCACTAGGCCCATTCGACCCATTAGCCCCATTGGGCTAATTAGGCCAATTCGTCTCATTGGGCTACTTAGGCCACTTTGTCCCATTTGTCCTATTATGCCCATTAGGCCCATTATGCCACTTCGGGCATTTAGGAACATTAGTCCCATTATGCCCATGAGTCCACTAAGTCCCTTTAGGACTACGAGGCCACTGAGACCCATTAGGCCCATCAGTCCATTAAGGCCCACTAGGCCCATTAGGCCACTTAGGCTCATTCGGCTACTTAGGCCCATTAGCACACTTAGGCCCAGTATGCTAATTTGGCCCATCGGGCCACTTAGTCCTATTATTTCACTTAGTCCCATTAGGCTAATTGGGCCACTTAGGCCCATTAGGCCCATTTGACCACTTAGGCCCATTGGACCCATTAAGCCCATTAGGCCGATTAGGTCACTTAAGCCCATTAGGCCAATTACACCCATTAGGACCTTTAGGACAATCAATCCCATTAGGACACTTAGTCCCATGAGGCCCATTCATCCCATTAGGGAACTTAGGCTAACTAGGCCCATTCAACCCATTTGGCCCATTTGGCCCATTTGGCCCCTAGGCCCATTAATCCCATTAAGCACATGAGTCCACTAAAGCCCATTAGGCTGATTAGCCCACCAAGCTCCATTAGGCAATTTAGGCCCACTGGGCCCATTAATTCCATTATGCCAATTAGGCCACTTAGGCCTATTAGGCCACTTAGGCCCATTAGGACCACTAGGCCCATTAACTCCAATGGGATGATTAGGCAACTTTGGACCATTAGGCCATTTTTTCCCATTAGGCCCATTAGGCTCATTAGACCACTTAGTCCAATTATTCCCATTCATTCCATTAGGCCCATTAGGCCACTTAGACCCATTAGACCCAATAGGAACATTTATCCCATTAAGCCCATTAGGCTGATTAAGCAACATTGTCCAGTTAGGACACTGAGGCCCATTAGGCCACTTAGGCCGATTAGGCTCATTAGGCCCATTAGGATCATTTATCCCCAAGACCCGTTAATCCAATTAAGCCCATTAGGCCACCAAGGCCCATTAGTCCACTTAGGACCATTAGGCCCCTTTGGACACTTTGGCCCATTTGGAAAATTTGGCACCAAGGCTCGTTAAGCCCATTAATCCCATTAGGCCCATTAGGCCACCTAGGCCACTTAGGCCATTAGGCCCATGAGGCACAATAGACCACTTAATCTCATGAGGCCCATTAGGCCCATTAGTCCCATTAGGCCCCTTAGGCCACTTAGGACCATGAGGTCCATTAGGCCACATAGGCCCATGAGACCCACTAGGCCACTTCAACTCATCAAGCCCATTAAGCCTATTCGACCACTAAGGCCTATTAGGCCCATTATGCCACTTAGGCCCATTAGGCCCATTCGTTCGATTGGGCTGATTATTCCACTTAGGCCACTTACATTAGGCCACTTAGGCCCATTGGACCATTAGGCCACTAAGGCCTATTCAGCCCAATAGACCCATTCGGCCCATTAGCCCCATTTGGCCCCATAGGAACATTAGGCCCATTAGGCTCATTTGGCCACTAGGCCCATTAGGCCACATAGGGCCATTAGGCCCATTATTCCACTTAATCCCATTCGACAACTTAGGCTCATTATTCCCATTATCCCCATTTGGCCAATTTGGCCCTTTAGGACCATTTGGCCATATAAGCCCATTAGGCCCAATCTGCCACTTAGGCCCATAAGTACCATTAGTCCTATTAGGTAAATTAGGACAATTAAGCCTCTTAGGCTACTTAGACCCATTAGGCCCATTAGACCCATTATGCCACCTAGGCCCATTCAGTCCATTTGGTCGATTAGGTCGATTAGGACACTTAGCCCATTAGGTCTATTTTGCCACTTAGGCTTATTAGGCCCATTTGGTCGATTAGGCCGATCGGCCACTTAGGCCCATTCGGTCGATTAGCCTGATTAGCCCACTTAGGCCCATTATAACCTTTAGGCTCATTAGGCCACTGATGCCCATTCGGTCGATTAGGCAGATTAGACCACTTTGGAACATTAGGACCATTAGGCCACTTATGCCCATTAGTCCCATTCAATCAATTAGGCTGATCATGCCACTTAGGACGATTAGGCCCATTAGGCACATTAGTCTACTTAGGCCCATTAAGCCCCTTCGACCGATTAGGCTGATTAGAACACATAGGTCACTTAGGTCCATTATTCACATTAGGCCCATTAGGCACATTGGACCCATTAGGCCACTTAAGAATTAGGCCCATTAGGCCGCTTAGACCTATTAGTCACATTCGCTCGATTAGGTCGATTAGGCCACTTGGGCCACTTAGGCCACTTAGGACCATTAGTCCCATTATGACCATTTAGTCGATTAGAAGGATTAGGCCACTTAGGGCCATGAGGACCATTAGGTATGTTAGTCCACTTAGGCCCATTATGTCAGTTAGGTCCATTAGGTCCATTAGGATCATTAGGCCCATTAGGCCACTAAGGCCCATTATGCCCACTAAACCCATTATTCCCATTATGACCACTAGTCCCATTAGGTCACTAAGTTTCATTAGGCCCCTTAGGCCACATAGGCCCATTGGCCTATTAAGCCACTTAGGCCCATTAGTATAATTAAACCCATTAGGCCCATTAGGCCCATTATGACCATTAATACACTTAGGCCACTAAGGCCCATTAGTCCCATTCATTCGATTATCCCAATTAGGCCACTTAGGCCCATTAGTCCCATTAGGCCACCTAGGCCCATTAGGCCCATTAGGATGGTTAGTAACATTAGTCCCATTACACCCATTAGTCCCATTAGGTCCATTATGTCCATTAAGCCACTAAGGCCACTTCATACCATTACCCTATTCAGTTGATTATCCCTATTAGGCCTCTTAAGCCACTTAGGGCCATTAGCTTTATTAGGCCCATTAGCCCCATTAGGCCAATTAGGCCCATTAGGATCATTAGGGAACTTAGGACCACTAGGCCACTTTGGACCATTAGGCCCATTAGGCCCATTTGGCCCATGAGACGCATTCCACCCATGAGGCCCATTAGGCCCATTAGGCCCATGAGGCCCATCACACCCATGAGGACGATCAGGCCCATTTGGAAATTGAGGCCCATTAGGCCCATTAGGCAACTTAGACCCATTAGTACCACGAGGCCTATTAGACCCATCAGGTCATTTGGACCCATTAAACCCATTAGACCCACTTGGCCCTTTAGGCCACTTAGGCCCATTAGTCCCATTAGGCCCACTGGGCACATTCATCCCATTAGGCTCGTTTGGCCCATTTGGCCCACTCGTCCTATTAGGCCCCTTAGGCCTATTCATCCCATGAGGCCTATTGGGTCCATTAGGCCCATTAGGCCACCTAGGCCCATTCAACCCATTGAGCCCTTTAGGCCCACTTAGTCCACTAAGGCCCATTATACCCATTATAGCCATTGGGCCCATGAGGTAACTTAGGCCCATTTTTTCCATCATGCCAATTAGTCCCATAGGTCCCATTATGCCCTTTAATCCCACTAGGCCATATGCCCATGCGGCCCATTAGTCCACTAAGGCCCATGAAACCCATTAGCCCATCAAGCCCATTTGGCCACTTCAGCCCATTTGGACATTTAGGCCCATGAGGCCACATAGTCCCATTAGGACCATTGGTCCCATCAGGCCCATTTGGCAACTTAGGCCCATTTGTCCCATTATGCCCATTTGGATACTTAGGCCCATTAGGCCCACTAGGCACATTAGGCCCATTCGTCCAATTTGGCCCATTCGGCAACTTAGGCCCATTATGCCCATTAGGGGCATTAGGCTGATTAGGTCACTAAATCCTATTAGGCAACTTAGGCCCATTAGGCCCATTAAGCCCATTGGGCCACTTAAGACCATTCCTCTCATTAGGCACCTTAGGCCCATTAGTCCCAATATACCCATTCGACACATTAGGCTAATTAGACACCTAAGTCCCATTAGGCTCATTCGGCCACTAAGGCCCATTAGGCCCATTAGGCCCCTTAGGCACATTAGGCCCCTTAGGCCCATTATGCCCATTAGGCCAATTAGTCCATTGAGTCACATTAGTCCCATTAGGTTCATCAGGCTCATTAGGCCACTTAGGCCCATTGGACCCATTAGGCCACTTCAGCCCCTTAGGCCACTTAGGACCGTTAGGCTCGTTCGGCCCATTAGCTCACTTAAGCCCATTGGGATAATTAGGTCACTTAGTCCCATTTAGACCATTAGTCTCATTAGGACACATAGACCCATTATACCCATTAGGCCCATTAGACTCGTTAGGCAGATTAGGCCACTCAACCCATTGGGCAAATTAGGCCACTTAGGCCCACTCGGCCCTTTAGGCCTATTCGGCCACTTTGCCCACTTAGGCCCATTATACCCATTAGGACCATTATGCCCATTAATCTCATTAGGCCACTTAGGTCCATTAGGCCACTTAGGACAATTGGGCCCATTAGGCTCACTAGGCCACTCATGTCTATTAGGCCACTTACGCCCATTCGACCCATTTGGCCCATTTGGCCACTTAGGCCCATTCGACCTAGTAGGCCCATTAGTCCACTTAGGCCCACTAGGCACATTTAGACCATTCTGCCCATTATCCACTTAGGCCTATTTGGCCCATTTGTCCACTTAGGACCATTAGGCCCATTAGGCCCATTCACCCACTTAGGCCCATTAGGCCCACTAGTCACATTAGGTCCATTCGGACCATCCATCCCATTAGGCCCATTATTCCACTTAGGCCCATTAGGCCCACTCGACCACTTAGGCCCATAAGATCCACTAAGCACATTAGGACCATTTGGCCAATTAGGTCCATTCAGCCACTTAGGCCCATTACGCTCATTAGATCCATTATGCCGATTAGGTCACTTAGGCCCATTAGGCCCATTAGTCCACTTAAGCTGAGTCAGTGCATTAGGACCCTTACACCCATTTGACCACTTAAGCCCATTATGCTCATTAGGCTGATTAGGTCACTTAGTCCCATTAGGTCACTTAGTCCCATTAGGCCCATTAGTCCTATTAGGCCCATTAGACAACTTTATCCTATTAGGGCCAATAGGCTACTTAGTTCCATCAGGCTGATTAGGCCCATTATGACTCTTAGACCATTTAGTCCCTTTAGGCCCATTGGGCCCATGAGGCCACTGAAGACCAAGAGTCCCATGGAGCCACTTAATCCCTTTAGGCCCATTAGGCCACTTAGTCCCATTAGGCCCATCACGCCACTTATGCACATTAGGACCATTTGGCCACTTAGGCCCATTAGTCCCATTATTCCACTTGGTCCCATTAGGTCGATTAGGCCACTTTGTCCCATTAGGCCCATTAGGTCAATTAGGCCACTTTGGACCATTACGCCCATTAGGCAATTTAGGCCCATTAAGTCCATTAGGCCAATTACACCATTTCGGCCCATTCGGCCCATTAGGCCACTTAGGCCCATTAGGCCACTTAGGCACATTGGGCCACTTTGGCCCATTAGGCTCATTAGGCCACTTAGGCCCATTAGGCCAATTAGTCCACTTCGTCCCATTAAGCCCCTTAGGTTGATTAGGCCACTCATGCCTATTTGGCCCATTAATCCCCTTAGGCCACTTAGGACCACTAGGCCCATTATGCCCATTAGGCCCATTCATCCCATTAGGACCATTAGGCCCATTAGTCCACTTAGGCCCATTATGCCCATGAGGCCACTTAGGCCCATTAGGCCACTTAGGCCCGCCCATTATTCCACTTAGGCCCAATAGGACCATTCAGCCACTTAGGCCCATTGGGCCACTTTGGCCCATTAGGTCACTTTGGCCCATTCGGCAACTTAGTCCCATTCGACCACTTGGGCGCATTATGCCAATTAGGCCACTTAGGCCCATTAGGTCCATTAGACCCATTATGCCCATTATGCCCATTAGGCTTATTAGGACACTTAGGCCCATTAGGCCACATAGGCACAGTAGGCCACTTAGGCCCATTAGACCCATTAGGACACTTAGGCCCATTAGGCCACTTCGGCCTATTCAGCCACTTCATCACATTAGGCCACATAAGCCCATTAGGATGATTAGGCCACTTTGGCCCATTAGGCCAATTAGGCCCATTAAGCCCATTAGGCTGATTAGGTCACTTAGGCCTATTAGGCCACTTAGGCCCATTAAGTCCATTATGCCACTTAGGCCCATTAGGACCGTTCATCCCATTAGGCCCATTAGGCTCCTTAGACCCATTAAGCCCATTTGGCCCATTAGACCCCTTAGGCCACTTTATCCCATTAGGCCCATTCGGCCAATTAGGCCCATTCGGACCATTAGGCCCATTCGAACCATTAGGCCCATTAGGCCACTTTGGCCCATTAGGACACTTTGTCCCATTATGCCTATTCGGGCCATTAGGCCCTTTAGCCCACTTCGGCCCATTAGGCCCATTCGGTACATTAGCCCATTTAGAACATTAGGCCCATTCCGGACACTAGACCCATTCAGGCCACTTAGGATCATTATGCCACTTAGGCCCATTAGGCCACTTAGCCCCATTAGCCCAATTAGTTTCATTAAGCCCATTCATCTCATTCATCCCATTAGGATCATGAGGCCACTTAGGAAAATAAGGCCCACTATGCCACTAAGTCCAAATAGTCCCATTTGGAAACTTGGGTCCATGAGGCCTTTTAGGCCACTTAGGCCCATTAATCCCATTCGGTTGATTAGGCCAATTAGGCCCATGAGGCCCATCATGCTACTTAGGCCCATTAGGCTCATTAGGCCACTTAGGCTCATTCGACCCATTAGGCCCATTCGGCTCATTCGTCACAATGGGCCAGTTGGGCCACTTAGCCCCATTTGGCTCATTTGGCCACTTAGGCATATTAAGCCCATTGGTCCACTTCATCCCATTAGGATAATAAGGCTCCTTACACCCATTAGGCCCATTATGCCACTTAATCCCATTCTGCCACTTAGGCCCCATTAGCGCAATTAGGCCACTTAGGCGCATTCGGCCACTTAGGCTCATTATCCCCATTAGGCCACTTAAGATCATTCTACCACTTAGGTCCATTAGTCCAATTTGGAACATTCGGCCCTTTAGGTCGATTAGTCCACTTAGGCCCATTCACCCCATTAGGCCACTTAAACTCATTCTGCCACTTAGGCCCATTAGCCCCATTAGGCCACTTAGGCTCATTCGGCCACTTAGGTCCATTAGGCCACTTTGGTGCATTAGGCCCTTTTCACCGATTAGGCCACTTAGGCCCATTCGGCCCAATCATCCCATTCCACCCATTAAGCGACTAAGAACCATTGAACACATAAGGCAACTTAGGCTCATTACGCCCAGTAGGCCACTTCATCCCATTACGCCCATTAGGACCTTTAGGCCACTTTGGCCCGTTAAAACCATTAGGGCCATTCAGCCACTTAGGACCATTTGGCCCATTAGGACCATTAGGCCCATTAGACCCATTAGGTGACATAGGCCACTTAGGTCCATCAGGACTATTAGGCCTATTGGGCCTATGAGGCCACTTAGACCCATTATGCCACTAAGTCCCTTTAGGCCCATGAGGCTACTTAGGTCCATTAGGCCCATTAGACCACTCAATCCCATTAGTCCCATTAGACCCATTAGGCCCCTAGGCCCTTTAAGCCCATTAAGCCCATTGGGCCACTTATCCCTATTTGGCCGATTAGGTAACTAAGGCCCATTAGGCCACTTAGGCCCACTAGGCCCCTTAAACCCATTAGGTAGATTAGGCCACTTAGGCTCCTTAGGCCACTTAGGCCAATTAGTCCAATTAGACCCATTAATCCCATTAGGCCCATTATTCCACTTAAGATCATTAGTCCACTTAGGCCAATTAGGCCCATTTGGCCCATTAGTCCCATTTGGCCACTTAGGCCCCTTTGGCCCATTCAGTCTATTGGGCTCATTATAACCATTAGGTTGATTAGGAAACTTTTCCCCATTAAGCCACTTCAACCCATTTGGCCCATTAGGTCACTAAGGCCAATTAGGCTTATTTGGAGCCTAGGCCCGTTAGGTCCTTTAAGCCCATTAGTCCAGCTGGGCCCATTATACCACTTAGGCCCATTAGGCCCATTAGGCCCATAAGGCCCATTAGGCCCATTGCGATCATTATGCCCATTAGGTTGATTAGGCCACTTAGGCCCATTAGGCCGCTTAAAACCATTTGGCCACTGGGAACCATTCATCCCATTAGGTCCTTTTTTCCCCTAGGCCCGTTAATCCCATTAATCCCATTGGTCCACCCAGACTCATTAGGCCACTTAGGCCCATTAGGCTCCTTAGGACCATTAATCCACTTAGGCCCATTAAGACCATTAGGCACATTCGTACCATTCAGTCCATTAGGTCAATTTGGCCACAAGGACCATTACGCCCATTAGGCCACTTAAGCCCATTAGGACCAATCAGCCCATTCGACCCATTTGGAACCTAGGCCCATTAATCCCATTAGGCCCCTTGGATCCATTAGGCCAATTTGGCCAGTTTGGCCCATTCGACAATTAGGACACTTAGTCCCCTAAAGCCTATTAGGCCCATTAGGACACTTAGGCCAATCAGTCCCATTAGGCCTATTCGACCAAAAATGAAAATTAGGACCTACGGGATACTTAGGCCCATTCGGCCACCTAGACCAATTTGGCCCATTAGGCCAATTAGGCCCAGCCGGCCCATTCAGCCACAAGGAAAATTAGGCCATGTGGGATACTTAGGCCAATTCGGCCGCTTAGTCCGATTTTACCCTTTAGGAAACTTAGGTCCATTAGGCCCAATTTCTAGATTAGATCGATTAGGCCACTTAGGCCACTTAGTCCCATTAGGCACATTAGGACCATTGGCCACTTAGGCCCACTAGGAACATTAGGCCCATTCGGCCCATTTGGCTGCTTAAACCCATAGGCCCATTAGGCCACTTAGGCTCATTAGGCCAATTAGGCCCATTAGGTCTATTAGGCCATCAGTCCACATAGGCCCATTAGAACCATGAGGAGACTTAGGACCATTAAGCCACTTAGGCCCATTTGGCCCATTCTGCCACTCAGGTCCTTTAGTCCCATTCGAACACTTAATCCCATTATGCCCATTATGACACTTAGGCCACTTAGGTCCATTTTCCCCATTAAGACCATTAGGCCCATTAGGGCCATTAGGGCCATTAGGCCACTTAGACCCATTAGGACCATTGGTCCACTTGGGCCATTACTTCCATTGGGCCTACCAGACCCATTAATCCCATTGGGAACATTCAGCCACAGAGGCCCATTGGGCCCATTAGGAAAATCAGGCCCATTCGGCCCCTTAGGCTCATTAGGCTCACTCAGCCCATTAGGAAACTTAGGCCCATCAGGCCCCTTAGGCTACTTAGACCATTGAGTCCCATTAGACCCATGAAACTCATTAGTACCATGAGCCCACTTAGGCCCATTAGGCCACTTAGGTCCATTAGGCCCATTGGGCCACTGAGGCTCATTAGGCCCATGAGGCCAATTAGGCCAATTAGGCCCATAAGGCCCATCAGGCCCATTAGTCCACTTAGGACCATTGGCCTCATTCAGCTACTTTGTCTACTTTGGCCAATTAGGCCCCTCAGGCCCATTAGGACACTAAGGCCCATCACGCCCATTAGGTCACGTAGGCCCATTTGGGATATAGGCCCATCAGGACACTTAGGCCCATTATGACACTTAGGACGATTCATCTCATTAGGCCACTTAATCCCACTAGGCCCATTAGGCCACTTCAGCCCTCTAAGCCACTAAGGGTCATTAGGCCCATTAGGCCACTTAGGCCCATTAGGCGCATTAGTTCCATTAGGCCATTGATGCACATTATTCTCATTAGGCCACTTAGGACCTTGAGGATCATTAGGCACATTAGGTCATTAGGCCCATGAGGCCACTAAGGCCCACTCGGTCCATTACGCCCATCAGGCCCATCAGGCCCATTAGGCCACTGAGGCCCCATTAGGCCCATGAGTCCCCTTAGGCCCATTATTCCACTTAGGCTAATTCAAATCATTTGGATACTTAGGATCATTTGACCCATCAGGCCCATCAGGCACATTAGGCCACCTCAACCCATTCAACCCATTAGGCCCATCATGATCATCATGCCACTTAGGCCCAATCAGCTAATTAGGCCACTTAGGCCCATTAGGCCCATTATTCCCATCATCCCCATTAGGCCACTTAGGTCTATTAGTCTCATTAGGCCCAATATTCCACTTAGGTCCATTCAACTCATTAGGCCACTTAGGCCCATTGGACCAATCGGGCCCATTAGGCCACTAAGGCCTATTCGACTCATTAATCCACTTAGTCCCATTAGTCCCATCAGGCCCATTAATCCAATTAGGCTCATTAGGCCTATTAGGACACTTAGGACTATATGACTTATTAGGCCACTTAGGCCCATTAGGCACATTAGGACACTTAGGCACATTAGGTACATTAGGCCATTGTGGCCCATTAGGCGCATTAGGCCACTTAGGCCCATTCAACTCATTTGGCCACCTAGGACCATTAATGTGATTAGAACCATTAGGAAACTTTGGTTGATTAGGACCATTATGCCACTAAGGAACATTAGTCCCATTAGGCCCATTAGCCCACTCAGGCTCATTAGGCCACTTAGGCCCATTAGGCCCATTAGGCCTATTAGGCCATTGCGTCTCATTAGGACCATTAGGCCACTTAAGCCCATTGGACCACTTACACCCATTAGGCCACGGAGGCCCATTAGGCCCATTAGGCCACTTAGGCCCATTAGGCGCATTAGGCAACATAGGCCACTTAGGCCTATTAACACACTTTGGCCATTTTTCCCCATTATGTCCATTGGGCTCGTTCGGCCAAATCACCCCATTAGGACACTTAGAACCATTAGGCCCATTAGTCCACTTATGCCCATTAGGCCCATTAGGCCACTTAGGCCCATTAGGCCCATTAGGCCACTTAGCCCCATTAGGTCACTTAGGCCCATTAGGCAACTTAGCTCATTCGACCACTTCAGCAACTTCGTCCCATTAGGCTGATTATGCCATTGGGGTCCATTAGACCCATTCGACCACTTAGGCCCACTTGGTCCATTAATCCCATTAGGATGACGAGGCCACTTAGGCCCATTAAGCCCATTACACCAATTAGGAAACATAGGCCCATTGGGCCACTTAGTCCCATTAGGCCCATTAGGCCCATTTGGCTCATTAGGCCACTAAGGTAAATTAGGCTCATTCAGTTCATTAGGCCCATTCGACCCATTAGGCCCATTTGGCCCCTAGGCCCGTTATACCAATTAAGCCCATTAGTCCACTTAGGCCTATTAGGCCACTTTGGCACATTAGGCGCATTAGGCCACTAAGGCCCATTAGGCCCATTAGGTCCCTTAGAACAACTTGGACCAGTAAGCCCATTAGGATGATTAGGCCACTTAGGCCCCTTTGGCCCATTCGGTTCATTAGGCCCATTAGGCCTAATTAGCCCATTAGGCCCATTAAGACCAAAAGTCCCAATAGGCCACTTAGGCTAATTAGTCCCATTAGGATACTTAGTCCCATTATTCCTATTAATCCCATTTGGATGATCAGGAAACTTTGGCCCATTGGGCCACATAGGCCAATTTCGCCACTTATTCTAATTAGCCCAATTCGGCCCATTTGGCCCCCTAGGCTCATAAATTACATTAATCCCATTAGGCAACCTATTCCCATTAGGCCACTGAGGACCATTAGGCCCCTTATTCAACTTAGGTCCATTGCGCCCCTTAGGCCCATTAGGCCCATTAAGCCAATTAGGTCGATTAAGCCACTTAGGCCCATAAGGCCACTTAGGCCCATTAGGCCACTCAAGCCTATTCGGACCATTTGGACCATTAGGTACATTCAAACCATTAGGACCATTTGGACTAAGGCTCATTAAGCCCATTCATCCCACTAGGCCTATTAAGCCCGTTAGGCCCATTTGGCCACTTAGGCCCATGAGGCCCATGAGACCCATTAGGCCCATTAGGCCCCTCAGGACCATTTGGTCCATTAGGACACTTAGACCCAATAGGCTTATTTGGCCACTTAGGTCCATTAGGACCATTAGGCCCATTAAGCCAATTAGGCCCATTATGCCACTTAGGCCAATTATGCCCATTCGATCCATTAGGCCACTTAGGCCCATGATGACCATTAGTCCCATTAGGCCACTAAGGCCCATTAGGACACATAGGCCCATTTGAACAATTATGCCACTTAAGCCACTTAGGCCCATTAGGCCCATTAGGCCACTTAGCCCCATTAGTCCCACTAGGCACATTAGGCCCATTTGGCTCATTTGGCCACTTGGACATATTTGGCTCATTAGGCCACTTAGACCCATTAAGCCCACTAGGCATATTAGGCCCATTCGTCCCATTAGGCCACTTAGACCCATTAGGCCCATTCAGCCACTTAGGTGCATTAGGCCCACTAGGCCCATTAGGCCCATTCATCCACTTAGGCGCATTAGGCCCACTAGGCCCATTAGGCTACTTAGGTCCATTGGGCCACTTCGAGCCATTAGGCCCCTTTGACCCATTCGGCCCATTGGGCTGCTTAGGCCACTGAGGTCCATTAGGCCCATTAGGGCATTTTGGCCCACTAGGCCACTTAGGCCCATTATTACCATTAGTCAACTTAGGCCCATTAGGCTCATTTGGCCACTAGACCCATTCATCTCATTCACCCCATTGGACCACTTAAGCTCATTCATCAACTTAGGCCCATTAGGCACACTAGGTCCATTGTGCATATTTGTCCCATTATGCCCATTAGTCCCATTGGTCCACTTACTACCTTTAGGCCCATGAGGCCATTGAGTCCCATTAGGCCACTAAGGCCCATGAGGCCACTGAGGCGCATTAGGTCAATCAGTCCACTTACGCCCATTAGGCCCATTAGGGCCATTGGTCCACTTAGGCCCATTAGGCCTATTTGGCCACTTTCCTATTAGGCCCATTAAGCCACCTAGGCCCAATAAACCCATTATGCCACTTAGTCATATTCATCCACTTAGCCCATTAAGCCACTTAGGACCATTAGGCCACTTAGGCCCATTAGGTCCCTAAGGCCCCTTAGGCCCATTAAGCCCATTAGGCCAATTAGGCAATTTAGTCCCATTAGGCCACTTAGGCCCCATTAGGCCCATTAATCCTATTAGGCCACTTAGGCTAATAGGATCATTTGACCCATTAGGCCCATTAGGTCTATTCATCCCATTAGGCCCATTTGGAACATAGGCCCATTAAGCCCATTAAGCCCATTAGGCCACTTAAGCCCATTAGGCAACTTAGGACCATTAGGATGATTTTCTGGCTGAAGCCCATTAGGCCCATTAGGAAACTTAGTCCCACTAGGCCCATTAAGCCCATAAGGACCATTAGGTCACTCAGGCTGATTAGGCCACTTTGGTCCATTTGGCCCACTAGGCACATTAGGCTCATTTGGCCCATTAGGCCACCTTGGACACTTAGGCCCATTAGGCCCATTAGGCCAATTAAACCTCTTAGTCCCATTATGCCCATTGGGCCCATTGGGCCACTTAGGCCTATTAGGCCACTTAGGCCCATTCGGTCGATTGGACCACTTAGGCCCATTCTTCCACTTAGTCCCACTAGGACCATTAAGCCCATTCGACCGATTCAGACACCTAGGTCCATTAGGCCACTTAGGCACATTAGGCCCATTAGGCCCATTAGACCGATTAGGTCCATTATTCCCATTAGAACTATTAGATCCATTAGGCCCATAAGGACACTTAGGACCATTAGGTCAAATAGGCGCATTAGGCCCATTTGGTCACTTAGGCCCACTAGGCCCATTAGTCCACTTAGGACAATTAGTCCCATGAGGCCACTTATGCCCATTAGGCCCATTTAGAGAATATGGCGCATTAGTCTTAATCCACAACTTTGTCTAATTAGGCCCATTAAGCAACTTATTCCCTTTAGGCCACTTACGCCGATTAAGCCCATTAGGCCCATTATGCCACTTAAGCCCATTCATCCACTTAGGCCCATTAGGCCCATTACCCACACTAGGCCAATTTGGCCCATTATTCCCATTTGACCACTTAGGCCCAATTGACCACTTAGGCCCATAAGGCCCATTTGGCCCATTCAGTCGATTGGGACGATTAGGCCACTTCAACCGATTAGGCACATTAGGCCCATTAGGTCCATAAGGCCCATTAGGCCACTTAGGTCCATTTGTTCCATTAGGTCCATTAGGCCCATTCGACAACTTAGGCTCATTAGGCCCACTAGGCCTATTAGGCCACTTAGGTCCATTAGGTCCATTAGATGAGGTCGACCCATTAGGCCCATTAGTCTACTTATACCCCTTAGTCCAATTAGGCCCTTTAGGCCACTTAGGCCCCTTAGGCCTATTAGGCCCATTTGGCCACTTAGGCCACTTACACCAACTAGGCCCCTTTGGCCACTAAGGCCCATTATGCCCACTAGGCCACTTAGGACCATTACACCCATTAGGCAACTTAGGCCCATTAGACCCATTAATCCCATTAGGCCACTAGGCCCATTCGACCCATTTCGCCCATTAGGCCACTTAGGCCCATTCTTCTCATTCGGCTACTTAGGCCCATTTGGCCCATTATGTTCCCATTAGGCCCATTATGCCACATAGGGAATTTAGGACCATTAGTACCATTAGGCCCATGAGGCCACTAAGGCCCTTTAGTCCCATGAGGCCACTGAGACCCATTAGGCCCATTAGTCCACTTAGGCCCATTAGGCTCGTTGGACCACTTAGGCCCATTCGGCTACTTAGGACCACTAGCCCACTTAGTCTCATTAGGACCATTATTCCCATTCGGCCCATTGGTCCACTTAGACCTATCAGACCACTTAGGCCCATTAGGCTGATTGGTCCACTTAGGCCCACTCGACCACTTAGGCCCATGGGCCCATTAATCCCATTAGGCCGATTAGGCCACTTAGGCCCATTAGGCCAATTATGCCCATTATGACCCTCAGACCCATTAATCCCATTAGGCCACATAGGCCCATGAGGACCATTCGTCCCATTAGGGAACTTAGACTTACTAGGCCCATTCGGCCCATTAGGCCCATTCGGCCCATTAGGCCCATTTGGTCCCTAGGAGCGTTGAGCTCACATTAAGCACATGGGGCCACTTAAGCCCATTAGGCTGATTAGGCCACTCAGCCCGATTAGGTAATTTAGGATCACTAGGCCCATTAATCCCATTTTGCAAATTAGGCCACTTAGGCCCATTAGGCCACTTAGGCCCACTAGGCCCATTAATCCCATTAAGCCCATTGGGCTGATTAGGAAACTTTGGACCATTAGGCCATTTTGGCCCATTAGACCACTTAGGCCAATTATTCCCATTAGGCCCATTACGCCCATTACGCCACTTAGACCCATTAGGCCCATTAGGACCATTTAGCCCATTAAGCCCATTAGGCTGATTAGGAAACATTATCCCATTAGGACACTAAGGCCACTTAGTCACATGAGGCACAATAAGACCACTTAGCCCCATGGGCCCATTAGGCCCATAAGGCCACTTAGGCCCATGAGGCACAATAGGCCACTTAGGCTCATGAGGCCCATTAAGCCCATTAGGCCCCTTAGGCCACTTAGGCCCATGAGGTTCATTTGGCCACATAGCCCCATGAGTCCCACTAGGCCACTTCAGTGCACCGTGCCCATTTGGCCCATTCGACCACTAGGGCATATTAGGCCCATTATGCCACTTTGGACCATTAGACCCATTATGCCACTTAATCCCATTGGAAAACTTAGGCCCATTAGGCCCATTCATCCAATTTGGACCATTAGGCCCATTCGGCCATGTAAGCCCATTAGGCCCAATCAGCCACTTGGGCCCATAAGGACCATTAGTCCTATTCGGTCGATTAGGCCGATTAAGCCACTTCGGCAACTTAGACCCATTAGGCCCATTATACCCAATAGGCCACTTAGGCCCATTCGGCCCATTCGGTCGATTAGGCTAATCAGGCCACTTAGCCCATTAGGCCCATTTGGACACATAGGCCCATTTGGTCAATTAGTCTGATTCGGCCACTTAGGCCCATTCGATTGATTAGCCCGATTAGCCCACTTAGGCGCATTAGAACCTTTAGGCCCATTAGGCCACTGAGGCTCATTCGTTCGATTAGGCAGATTAGGCCACTTTGGCCCATTCGGACAATTAGGCCACTTAGGCCCATTAGGCCCATTAGGCCCATCAGGCCACTTATGACCATTAAGGTCATTCAGCCAATTAGGCTGATTATACCACTTGGGCCACTTAGGTGCATTATGCCCATTTGTCCCATTAGGCCCATTGGTCTCATTAGTCTACTTAGGCCACTTAGGCATGAGATCCATTAGGCCCATTAGGCCGCTTAGGTCCATTAGTCCCATTCACTCGATTAGGACGATTAGTCCACTTTGGTCACTTAGGCCACTTAGGCCCATTAGTCGCATTAGGCCCATTCAGTCAATTAGAGGGATTAGTCCGCTTAGGCCCATTAGGCCCATTAGGTCCACTAGTAAACTTAGGCCCATTATGCCAGTTAGGCCCATTAGGTCCATTAGTCCCATTAATCCACTTAGGCCCATTATGCCCACTAAACCCATTATTCCCATTATGCCCATTAGTCCCATTAGGTCACTTAGTCCCATTATCCCCCTTAGGCCACATAAACCCATTTGGCCCATTAAGCCACTTAGGCCCATTAGGCAAATTAAACCCATTGGTCCCATTATGCCCATTAGGTCCATTAATCCACTTAGGAAACTAAGGCCCATTAGGTCCATTCAGTCGATTAGACCAATTAGGCCACTTAGGCCTATTAGTCCAATTATGCCACCTAGGCCCATCAGGCCCATTAGGATGCTTAGGAACATTAGTCCGATTAAACCCATTAGTCCCATTAGGCCCATTAGGTCCATTAAGCCACTTAATCCACTTAGGACCATTATCCTCATTCGGTAGATTATCCTTATTACCCCAATTAGGCCAATTAGCCTCATTAGGTCCATTAGCCCCATTAGGCCAATTAGGCCCATTAAGCCCATTAGGGAACTTAGTCTCATTAGGACAACTAGGACACTTTGAACCATTATGCCCATTAGGCCCATCTGGCCCATGGTCCCCATGAGGTTCATTCCTCCCATGAGGCCCATTAGGCCCATGAAGCCCATCACACCCATGAGGCCCATCACACCCATGAGGCTAATCAGGCCCATTAGGAAACTAAGGCCCATTGGGCCCATTGGGTCCATGAGGCCACTTAGGCCCATTAGTCCCATGAGGCCCATTCAACCCATCAGGCCACTTAGGCCCATTAAACCCATTAGACCCACTTGTCCCTTTAGGCCACTTAGGCCCATTAGGCTACTTAGTCCCATTAGGCCCATTGGAAACATTCATCCCATTAGGCCCATTTGACCCATTTGGCCCACTCGTTCCATTAGGCCCTTTAGGCCCATTCATCCCATGATGCCTATTGGGCCCATTAGGTCCATTAGGCCACTTAGGTCCATTCAACCTATTAGGCCCATTTGGACCACTTAGTACACTAAGTCCCGTTAGGCCCATTATAGCTATTGAGCCCATGAGGTAACTTAGGCCCATTAGGCCCATTATTCCAATTAGTCCCATTGGGCCCATTACGCCCTTTAAGCCCACTAGGCCCATTCTACACTTATGTCCATGAGGCCGATTAGGCCCATCATGCCCATTTTGCCACATAGTCCCATTTGGACACTTAGGCCCATGAGGACACTAAGTCCCATTAGGCCCATTAGGCCCATTAGGCCACTTATTTCACTTAGGCCCATTAGGCCCATTGGGATACTTAGGCCCATTCATTCCATTATACACATTCAGACACTTAGTCCCACTAAGCACATTAGGCCCATTCGGCCAATTAGGCCCATTCGACCACTTAGGCCTAATACACCCATTAGGGTCCTTAGGCTAATTAGGTCACTTAATCATATTATGAAACTTAGGCACATTATCCCACTTAATCCCATTCGACTCATTAGGCCCCTTAGGTCAATTATTCCCATTAGGCCCATTAGGCCCTTTTGACCCCTTATGCCCATTTGGCCCATTTGGCCACTAAGGCCCATAAGGCCCATTAGGTCCATTAGGCACATTAATCCCCTTAGGCCCATTAGGTACATTAGGCCACAAAGGCCCATTAGGCACATCAGGCTTATTAGGCCACTTAGGCCTGTTGGTCCCATTAGGCCACTTCATCTCCTTAGGCCACCTAGGCCTGTTAGGCCTGTTCGGTCTATTAGGCCACTTAGTCCCATTGGGCTAATTAGGACACTTAGTCCCATTTTTTCCATTAGACCCATTAGGCCACTTAGGTCACTAAGGCTCATTATCCCCATTAGGCCCATTAGTCATGTTAGGCAGATTAGGCTACTTAGCCCATTGGTCAAATTAGGCCACTTAGGCCCACTCGGCCCTTTAGGCCCATTAGGCCACTTATCCCACTCCTACCCATTATACCCATTAGGACCATTGGACCCATTAAGCCCATTAGGCCACTTAGGGCCATTAGACCACTTAGTCCAATTAGTCCCATTAGGCTCACTAGGCCACTAATGTCTATTAGTCCACTTATGCCCATTCGGCCCATTCAGCGCATTTGGCCACTTAGGCCCATTCGGCCTAGTAGGCCCATTAGTCCACTTAGGCCCACTAGGAACATTTGACCCATTAGGCCCATTAGGCCACTTAGGCCCATTTAGCCCATTTTTTCACTTAGGACCATTAGGCCCATTAGGCCCATTTATCCACTTAGGCCCATTAGGCCCACTAGTCACATTAGGCCCATTCGGACAATTCATCACATTAAGCCCATTATGCCACTTAGGCACAATAGGCCCATTCGGCCACTTAGGCCCATTAGGTCCACTAAGAACATTAGGCCCATTCGACCAACTAACCTCATTCACCAACTTAGGCCCATTCGACCACTTAGGACCGTTATGACCATTAGCTCCATTATACTAATTAGGTTACTTAGGCCCACTGGGCCCATTAGGCCCATTATTCCGCTTAATACCATTCAATACATTAGGTCCCTTAGGCCCATTCGACCACTTAATCCAATTACGCTCATTAGGCTGATTAGGTCACTTCGGCCCATTAGTTCACTTAGGCCCATTAGGCCCATTAGTCCTATTAGGCCCATTTGACAAATTTATCCCATTAGGCCCATCAGGCGACTTAGGCCCATTAGGCTGATTAGGCCCACTATGCCACTTAGGCCACTTAGTCCCTTTAGGACCATTAGGCCCATGAGTCCACTAAAGCCCATTAGGCCCATGATCCCACTTAAGCTCTTTAGGCCCATTATGGCACTTAGGCCCATTAGGCCACTTAGGCCCATTAGGCCCATCATTCCACTTAGTCTCATTAGGACCATTAGACCACTTAGGCCCATTAGGCCCATTATGCCACTTAGGTCCACTAGGCCGATTAGGCCACTTTGGCCCATTAGGCCCATTAGGTCAATTAGGCCACTTAGCCCCATTAGGCTCATTAGTCAATTTAGGCCCATTAGGACCATTAGGATTATTATTCCACTTCATCCCATTAGGTCCATTAGGCCCATTATGCCACTTAGGCCCATTAGGCCACTTAGGCCCATTGGTCCACTTTGGCCCATTAGGCTCATTTGACCACTTAGGCTACTTAGGCCCATTAGGCCAATTAGGCAACTTCGGTCCATTAACCCACTTAGGTCAATTAGTCCACTTAGGCCCATTTGGCCCATTAAGACCCTTAGGGAACTTAGGACCACTAGGCCCATTAGGCCAATTCAGCCCATTAGGCCCATTCGTCCTATTATCACCATTAGGTCAATTAGGCCAATTAGGCCCATTATGCCCATGAGGTCACTTAGGCCCATTCGGCCACTTAGGCCCATTAGGCTCATTAGGCCACATAGGCCCATTGGGCCACTTAGTCCCATTGGGCCACTTAGGACCATTCGGACCATTCGGCCACTTAGGTTCATTGGGCTAATTAGGCCCATTCAGTCACTTTGGTCCATTAGGCAACTTAGGCCCATTCGACCACTTAAGCCCATTAGGCCGATTAGGCCACATTGGCCTATAGGGACCATTATGACCATTAGGATTATTAGGCCACTTAGGCCCATTAGGCCACTTAGGCCCAATAGGACACTAAGGCCATTTAGAACCATTAGGCCACTTCGGCCCATTAGGCCACTTCGGCCCATTAGGCCACTTAAGCCCATTCGGCCAATTAGGCCACTTTGGCCCATTAGGCCAATTAGGCCCATTAATCCCATTTGCCTGATTAGGCCACTTAGGCCCATTAGGCCCATTAATCCCATTAATCCCATTAGGACACTTAGGCCCATTAGGCCACTTAGGCCCATTGGGCTCGTTCAGCCCACTAGGCCCATTAGGCTCCTTAGACCCGTTAAGCCCATTTGTCTCATTAGGCCCCTTAGGCAACTTTATCCCATTAGGCCCATTCGGGCCATTAACCCCATTTGGGCCATTAACACCATTTGGTCCATTAGGCCCTCTAGCCACTTCATCCCATTAGTCCCATTTCGACCATTGGGCCCATTCAGGCCATTACATCAATCCAAGCCACTTCGGCTCATTATGCCACTTAGGCCCATTAGGCCACTTGACCCCATTATCCCAATTAGGCCTATTATGCTCATTCATCTCATTCTTCCTATTAGGCTCATGAGGCCACTTAGGAAAATTAGGCCCACTGGGCCACTAAGGAAAAATATACCCATTTGGAAACTTGGGCCCATGAGGCCTTTTAGGCCACTTAGGCTCGTTAGGCCCATTCGGTTGATTAGTCCAATTAGACCACTTAGTCCACTTAGGACCATGAGGCCACTTAGTCCGATGAGGCCACTTAGGCCCATGAGGCCCATCAGACCACAAAGCCCCATTAGGCCCATTAGGCCACTTAGGCCCATTCGGCCCATTAGGCCCATTCATCCCATTAGGCCCATTGTGATAGTTTGTCCACTTATCCCCATTTGGATCATTCGGCCACTTGGTCCCATTAATCCCATTAGGCCACTTTGGCCCATTAGGACAATAAGGCCCCTTACACCCATTAGGCCTATTAGGCCACTTAAGCCCATTCAGCCACTTAGACCTGTCAGCGCCATTAGGCCACTTTGGCACATTAGGCCCTTTAGGGAGATTAGGCGACTTAGGCCCATTAGCCTCATTAGGCCACTTAGTCCCATTCGACCAATTAGGCCCATTAGCCCCATTAGGACACTTAAGCTCATTCGGCCACTTAGGTCCATTAGGCCACTTTGGTGCATTAGGCCCTTTTGGTCGATTAGGCCACTTAGGCCCATTTGTCCCATTCCACCCATTCCACCCATTAAGCCACTAAGCCCCATTGGGCTCATTAGACCACTTAGGCCCATTACGACCATTAGACCACTTTGGCCCATTACGCCCATTAGGCCCATTAGGCCACTTCATCCCATTAAACCCATTAGGCCCATTCAACCACTTAGGCCCATTAGGACCATTAGGCCCATTATACCCATTAGGCCACATAGGCCACTTAGGCCCATTAGTACCATTAGGCCTATTAGGCCCATGATCCCACTTAGGCCCATTAGGCCACTCGGGCCCTTTAGGCCCATGAGGCCACTTAGTCCCATTAGGTCCATTAGGCCACTCAAGCCCATTAGTCCCATTAGGCCCATTAGGCCCCTAGGCCCGTTATGCCCTTTAAGCCCATTGGGCCACTTATCCCTATTTGGTCGATTAGGCAACTAAGGCCCATTAGGCCACTTAGGTCCACTAGGCCCATTAAGCCCATTATGTCGATTAGGCCACTTAGGCCCCTTAGGACACTTAGGCCCATTAGGCCCATTAATCCCATTAGGCCAATTTGGAAACTTCAGCCCATTAGTCCACTTAGGCCAATTAGGACCATTTGGCCACTTAGGCTCATTTGGCCCATTTATCCCATTGGTCTAATTATACCCGTTAGGTCGATTAGGCGACTTTTCCCCATTAGGTTACTTTGACCCATTAGGCCCATTAGTCCACTGAGGCCAATTAGGACTATTTGGAGCCTAGGCCCGTTAAGCCCATTATGCCCATCAGGCCAGCTAGTCCCACTAGTCCACTTAGGCCCATTGGCCCCCTTCATCCCCCCTAGGCCCATTAGAACCATTACGGAAATGACAACCATTATTCCCATTAGGTTGATGAGTCCACTTAGGCCCATCAGGCCGCTTAGGCCCATTAGGCTGCTGAGGCCCATTCCGCCCATTAGGCCCTTTTTCCCCTAAGCCTGTTGAGCCCATTAAGCCCATTGGTCCTCCCAAACCCATTAGGCCACTTAGGCTCATTAGGCTCCTTAGGCCCATTAATCCACTTAGTCCAATTAAGCCCATTAGGTCCATTTGTACCATTAATCCCATTATGTTGATTTGGACACTTAGGCTGATTACGCCCATTAAGCCACTTAGGCCAATTAGGCCCAATCAGCCAATTAGACCCATTTGGAACCTAGGCCCAATAATCCCATTAATCTCATTAGGCCCCTTGGTCCCATTAGTCCAATTAGTCCAGTTATGCCCATTAGGCCAGTCGAGGCCCATTAGGTCACTAAGGCCCATGAGGTCCATTAGGCTCATTAGGTCACTTAGTCCTATTCGGCCCATTAGGCCCATTCGTCCACCAAGGAAAATTCGGTACTATGGGCCACCTAGGCCCATTCGGCCACCTAGGATGATTTGGACCATTAGGCCAATTAGCCCTATCAGGCCCATTCAGCCATGAAGGCAAATTAGGCCTTATGGGCCACTTAGGCCCATTCGGACACCTAGACCGATTTGGCCCATTAGGAAACTTAGGACCACTAGGCCCAATTGTTTGATCAGACCGTTTAGGACACTTAGGCCACTTAGGCGCATTATGACCATAAGGCCCATTGGCCACTTAGGCCCACTAGGAACATTAGGCCTGTTCGGCCAATTTGGATACTTAAACCCATTGGGCTCATTAGGACACTTAGTCTCATTAGGCTCCTGAGGCCCATTAGACCCATTAGGCCCATTAGGGCCATCAGTCCACATAGGCCCATTCGACTCATGAGGCCACTTAGGACCATTAGGCCACTTAGGCTCATTAGGCCCATTTTGTCACTCAGGTCCTTTAGGCCCATTCGACCACTTGGGCCCATTATACCCATTAGGACACTTAGGCCACTTAGGTCCATTCTCCCCGTTAGGCCCATCAGGCCCATTAGGCCACTTAGTCCCATTAGGAAAATTAAGGACATTAGCCCATTAGGACACTTAGACCCATTTGGACCATTGGTCCACTTGGGCCCATTACTCCCAATGAGCCTATCAGGCCCATCAATACCATTAGCCACATTTGGAAACTGATGCCCATTGGGCCCATTAGGCAAATTATGACCATTCGGCCCCTTAGGCCCATGAGGCTCACTCATCCCATTAGGAAACTTAGGCCCATTAGGCCCATTATGACACTTAGACTAGTGAGGCCCATTAGAACCATGAATCCCATTAGGCCCATGAGTCCACTTAGGCCCATTAGGCCACTTAGGTCCATTAGGCCCATTAGGCCACTAAGGCCCATTAGGACCATGAGTCCAATTAGGCCACTGAGGCCCATTAGGCCCATCAGGACCATCAGGACACTTAGTACCATTGGTCCCATTATCCCCATTAGGCAACTTTTTCTACTTAGGGCCATTAGGCCCATTAGGACACTAAGGCACATCATGCCCATTAGGCCACATAGGCCCATTATGCCACTTAGGCCCATTATGCCACTTAAGCCAATTCTTCTCATTAGGCCACTTAAGCCCACTAGTCCCATTAGGACACTTTGGCCACTTTGGCCCACTAAGCCACTAAGGACCATTATGACCATTAGGCCACTTAGGCCCGTTAGATGCATTAGGTCCATTAGGCCACTAATGCCCATTAGGACCATTAGGCCACATAGGCCCATAAGGCTCATTAAGAACATTAGGTCATTAGGCCCATGAGGACACTAAGGCCCATTCAGCCCATTAGGACCATCAGTACCACTAAGCTACTGAGGCCCATTAGGCCCATTAGGCCCATTAGGCCACTTAAGCAAATTCGAATCCTCATGCCACTTTGGTCCATTCAACCCGTCAGGCCCATCATGCCCATTAGGCCTCTTTGACCCATTCAGCCCATTAGACTCATCTGGCCCATCATGCCACTTAGGCCCATTCGGCTCATTAGGCCACTTAGGGCCATTAGGCCCATCAGTCCCATCAGTCTCATTAGGTCACTTAGGTCAATTAGTCTCATTAGGCCCATTATGCCAATTAGGCCCATTCGGCTCATTAGGCCACTTGGGCCCATCAGTCCCATTAGGCCACTGAGGCCTATTCAGATCATTAAGCCACTTAGGCCCATTAGGCCAACCAGGCCCATTAATCCACTTAGTCCCATTATTCCTATTAGGCCACTTAGTCATATACGACACATTAGGACACTTAGGACCATTTGGCCACTGTGGCCCATTTGTCCCATTAGGCCACTTAGGCACATTCGACTCATTTGGCCACCTAGGCCAATTAAACTGATTAGACCCATTAGGCCACTTAGGTTGATTAGGCCCATTAGGCCACTAAGTCCCATTATGCCCATTAGGCCACTCTGGCCCATTAGGCCACTTAGGCCCAATAGCCCCATTAGCCCCATTAGGCCACTCGGGCTCATTAGGCCCATTAGGCCACTTAGGCCCATGGACCACTTAGACCCATTAGACCACTTAGGCTCATTAGGCCCATTAGGCCACTTAGGCCCATTAGGCACATTAGGCAACTTAGGCCACTTAGGCCCATTAAGACACTTTGGCCACTTTGCCCCATTATGCCCATTAGTCTCATTCGACCACATCATCTCATTAGGTCACTTAAGCCCATTAGGCCCATTATGCCCATTAGGCCACTTAGGACCATTAGGCCCATTGGGCCACTTATCCCCATTGGCCCACTTATTCCCATTAGGATGATTATTCCACTGAGGTCTATTAGGCCCATTCATCCACTTAGGCCCACTTTGTCAATTAATCCTATTAGGCTGACAAGGCCACTTAGGCCCATTTGGCCACTTAGGTCCATTTGGCCCATTAGGCCGATTAGGCCCCTTAGGTTAAGCCCATTACACTGATTAGGAAACTTAGGCCCATTGGTCCACTTAGGCCCATTATTCCCATTAGGCTCATTAGGCCACTTAGGTTAATTTGTCCCATTTAGCTCATTAGGCCCATTCGTCCCATTAGACCCATTTGGCCCCTTGGCCCATTATACCCATTAAGCCCATTTATCCACTTAGGCCCATTAGGACACTTAGGAAAATTAGGCCCATTAGGCCACTAAGGCCCATTAGGTCACTTAGGTCCCTTGGGGCCATTAATCACATTAGGCCGATTAGGCCACTTAGGCCCATTTGGCCCATTCGGCCCATTCCCCCCATTAGGCCAATTACACCCATTAGGTGGATTAGGAAAATTTTGCACATTTATCCCCTTAGGCCCATTAGGACCATGAGGCCCAAAATTCCACTAAGGCCAATTAGCCCCATTCGGCAACTTAGGCCCATTAGGACCATTAGGCCTATTAATCCCATTATGCCAATCAGGAAACTTTGGCCCATTGAGCCACATTGGACGATTTGGACACTTAGGCTAATTAGGCCCATTCGGCCCATTTGGACCCTATAATCGTAAAGTCCATTAAGCCCATTAGGCCACCTAGGACCATTAGTCCACTTAGGCCCATTAGGACCCTTAGGTCCATTAGGCCACTTAGGTCAATTGCGCCCCTAAGGCTCATTATGCCCATTAAGCCAATTAGGTCGATTAGGCCACTTAGTCCCATAAGGCCACTTAGGCACATTATGCCCATTAGGCCACTTAGGCCCATTAGGCCAATTTGGCCCATTAGGTCTATTAGACCCATTAGGCTCATTTGGCACCAAGGCCCATTAAGTCCATTCATCCCACTAGGCCTATTAATCCCATTAGGACCATTTGGCCACTTAGGCCCATGAGGACACTTAGTCCCATACGGCCCGTTAGGCCCATTAGGCCCCTTAGGACCCTTAGATCCATTAGGCCACTTAGACCCAATAGACCCATTCGGTCACTTGGGACCATTAGTGCCATTAGGCCCATTAATTCAACTAGTCCCATTAGGACACTTAGGCCAATTATTCTCATTCAAACCATTAGGCCACTTAGGCCCATTATGACCATTAGGCACGTTAGGAAACTTAGGCCCATTAGGACACTTAGGCCCATTTGGACTATTAGGCCACATAAGACACCTAGGACCATTAGGCCAATTAATCCCATTAGTCCCACTAGGAATATTAGGCCCATTAGGCACATTAGGCCACTTAGACCCATTTGACCCATTAGGCCACTTAGGCTCATTAGGCCCACTAGGCACAATTGGACCATTCGGCCCATTTGGCCACTTAGACCCATTATACCCATTTAGCCAGTTAAGCGCATTAGGCCCACTAGGACCATTAGGCTACTTAGGCCCATTAGGCCCATTAGGCCACTTTGAACCATTAGCCCCATTAGGCCCCATTGGCCCATTCATCCCATTCGGCCACTTTAGCCCATTCGACCCACTAGGCCACTTAGGCCACTAAGGCCCATTAGGCCCATTAGGGCACTTTGGACCAATTAACCACTTATTCCCATTACACACATTAGGAAAATTAGGCCCATTTGGCCCATTTGGCCACTAGACCCATTGTTCCTATTCACCCCATTGGGCCACTTAGGACGATTCATAAACTTAGGCCCATTATGCTCACCAGGTCCATTATGCACATTCTTCCCATTAGGCCCATTAGTCCACCTAGTCCCTTTAGGCCCATGAGGCCCATTAGGACCATGATTCCATTGAGTCCCATTAGGTCATTAAGGCCCATGAGGCCACTGAGGCACATTAGGCCCATCAGTCCACTTACGCCAATTAGGCCCGTTAGGGCCATTGGTCCACTTAGGCCCATTAGGTCCATTCGGCCACTTATGCTCATTTGGCCGATTAAGCCACTTAGGCCACTTAGGCCCATTTTACCCATTGGGCCACTTAGGCCTATTCAACCACTTAGCCCATTAGGTCACTTAGGACCATTAGGCCACTTAGTCCCATTCGGCCCCTTAGGCCCCTTAGGCCCATTAATCCCATTAGGCTAATTAGGAAACTTAGGACCATTAGGTCACTTAGACCCCATTCAGCCTATTAGGACACTTAGGATAATTAGGATCATTTGACCCATTGGGACCATTAGGTCCATTCGTCCCATTAGGCCCATTTGGCACCTCGGCTAGTTAAGCCCATTAAGCCCATTAGGCCACTTAGGCCCACTAGGAAACTTAGGCTCATTAGGCCGATTTTCCCGCTAAATCCCATTAGGCCTATTAGACCACTTAGTCCCACTAGGACCATTAATCCCAAAAGGCCCATTAGGCCACTTAGGATGATTAGGCAACTTAGGCCCATTAGGCCCACTAGGCACATTAGGCCCATTTGGCCCATTAGGCCACCTAGGTCACTTAGGCCCATTAGGCCACTAAGTCCCATTAGAAAACTTAGGCCCATTATTCCCATTGGGCCTATTGGGACACTTAGGCCTACTAGGCCACTTAGGCTCATTCGGTCGATTGGGGCACTTAGGCCCATTCCGCCACTTAGGCCCACTTTTCCCATTAAGCCTGTTAGGCTGATTCAGACACCTAGGCCCATTATGCCACTTAGGCACATTAATTCCATTAGGACCATTAGGTCGATTAGTCCCATTAGACCCATTAGTCCCATAAGGCCACTTAGGCCCATTAGGCCCATTCAGCCCATTAGGCCCATTCGGCCCATTAGGCCCATTCGGTCACCTAGGCCCAGTAGGCCCATTAGGCAACTGAGGCCCATTAGACCCATGAGGCCACTTGCACCCATTTGGCCCATTAGTCCAATTAGGCACATTAGGCTCAATCAACCACTTAGTGCAACTAGGCCCATTAAGCCACTTAGGCCCTTTATGCCACTTATGCCCATTAGGCCCATTATTCCACTTAATCCCATTCACCCACTTAGGTCCATTAGGCTCATTACCCTCACTAGGCCAGTTTGGACCATTATTCCCATTCAACCACTTAGTCCAAATTGACCACTTAGCCCCATAAGGCCCACTATGCCAATTCGGTCGATTAGGCCGATTAGGCCACTTAGGCCACTTCGACCCATTAGGACCATTAGGCCCTTTAGGCTCACTAGGTCGATTAGGCCCATTAGGTCACTTAGGATCATTAGGAACATTCAGTCGATTAGGTCCATTTGGTCGATTAGGTCGATTAGGCCACTTAGGCCACTTAGACCCATTAGGCCCATTAGGCCCATTAGGCCACTTAGTCCCATTAGTCCCATTAGTCCCATTAGGCCAATTAGGACCATCAATCCCATTAGGCTGATTAGGAAACTTTGGCACATTAGGACCATTCATCCGATTAGGCCAGTTGCGTTAGTTAAGCCCATTCAGCCCATTATGCCCATTCGGCCCATTAGGCCCATTTAGCCCATCAGGTGTATTTGTCTCCTAAACCCGTTAATCCCATTAAGCCCATTAGGATACTTAGTCCCATTAGGCCACTTAGGCCCATTATGCCACTTAGTACCATTAGTCTGATTATGCCATTATGACCCATTGGTCCCATTAGGACGCTTAGGCCCACTAGGTCCATTAAGCCTATTAGGCCAATTAGGCCCACTAGACCCATTAGGAAAATTAAGCCCATTATGCCGATTAGGCAACTTTGGTCCATTAGGCCATTTTGGCCCATTATCCCCATTAGGAAACTTAGGCCAATTTGGATCATTGGGCCCATTAGGTCCATTAGCCACTTAGGATGATTAGGCCCATTAAGCTCATTAGGCCGATTAGGAAAATCTGGCCCATTAGGCCACTTAGACCAATTAGGACAATTAGGCCAATTAGTATCATTTGTCCCATTAGGCCCATTATCCACTTAGGTCCATTTGGACCATTTGACCCATCTAGAACCTAGGCTCGTTAAGCTCATTAAGCCCATTAGGTCCATTAGGCCACTTAGTCCCCTTAGGCCCATTAGGCCCATAGGGCCACTTAGGCCCATGAGTCCCATTAATCAACTTAGGCCCATGAGGCCTATTAGTCCCATTAGGCCCCTTAGGCCCCTTAGGCCCATCAATCCCATTAGGCCACTTAGGCCCATGAGGCCCAATAGGCCAATTCAGGCCATCAAGACCATCAGTCTCATTCAGACACTTAGGCCAATTCAGCCCATTATGCCACTTAGACCCATTTGGTCCATTAGACTAATTCATTCGATTAATCTAATTTGGCCACTTAGGCCACTTAGGTCCATTAGGCCCATTAGGCCCATTAGGCCACTTAGGCCCATTGTACAATTAGGCTGATTAGGACCATTATGAAAATTAGGCCCATTATGCCCATTAGGCCCATTTGTCCCATTAGGCCCATTAGGCCAACTTGGCCCATTAGGCTCATTCATCCCATTAGGCCACTTAGGCCCACTCGACCCTTTAGGCCACTTAGGCCCATTAGGAAACTTATGACCATTAGTCACATTGAGCCCATTAGGCCAATTAGGAACATTTGGCCCCTTAGGCCCATTCCTCCACTTAGACCCATTCAACCACTTAGGCCCATTAGGCTACTTCGTCCCATTAAGACCATTAGGCCACTTATGCCCATTAGGCCCATTAGGCCCAATATTCCACTTAATCTCATTCTTCCACTTAGGCCCATTAGTCCCATTAACCCCATTAGGCCAATTTAGCCCATTAGGCCCATTTAGCCACTCAGGCCAATTCGTCCCAATTGGCCGCTTAGCTCCATATGGCCCATTAGGCACATTCGATCGATTATGACGATAAGGTCAATTAGTCCACATAGACCCATTAGGCCCATTCTCCCACTGAGGACCATTTGGTAGATTAAGAATATTTGGCCACTTAGACCACTTAGACCCATTAGGCCTATTAGGCCACTTAAGCCCATTATGTCATTTAGTCCTATTTAATAGATTATGCCGATTAGGAAACCTAGGCCCATTAGGCCCATTAGGCCCATTCGATTGATTAGACTGATTAGGCCACTTAAGCCCATTCGTTTGATTAGCCCGATTATTCCACTTAGGCCCATTAGGCTACTTAGGCCCATTAGGCCAATTTCGGTCGATTAGGCATAATAGGCCACTTAGGCCCATTAGGCTATTTAGGACCATTCGGTCGATTAGGAATATTAGGCCACCTAGACCCATTAGGACCATTAGGCCACTTAGGCTCATTATGCCCATTCGGCCGATTAGGCTGTTTAGGCCAGATAGGCCCATTTGTCCCATTATCCCACATAGTCCCATTAGGCCCATTTAGACACCCAGGCCCGCTATCCCCATTTAGCTAATTACATTGATTAGACCACTTAGACCACTTAGGCCCATTATGCCCATTAGGCCCATTAGGCCACTTACACCTCTTAGGCATTAGACCCATTAAGACCATTAAGCCCATTAGGCCACTTTGGACTATTAGGCTCATTAGTACCATTCGGCTGATTAGGACGATTAGGACACTTAGGCCACTTAGGACCATTAAGCCCATTATTCCCATTAGGCCACTTAGGCCCACTAGTCCCTTTACGCCACTTAGGCCCATTTGGCCCATTCAGTCCATTAAGCCTATTGGGCCAGTTGGGTCACTTTGGCCCATTTGGCTCATTCGGCCACTTGGTCCCATTAATCCCATTAGGCCACCTTGGCCCATTAAGGCAATTATTCCCATTAGGCCACTTTCACCCATTAGGCTCATTATACCCATTGGACCACTTAAGCCCATTCTCCCACTTAGGCCCATTAACCTCATTCAGCCATTTAGGCCCATTCGACCACATAGGCCCATTAGCCCCATTCAGCCACTAAGGCCCATTCATCCACTCAGGTTCATTTATAAACTTTGGGCCATTAGGCCCATTAGTCAACATAGGCCCATTAGGCCCATTAGGCCACTTAGGCCCATTAGGCCCATTCAACTGATTAGGCTGATTCGACCACTTAGGCAACTTAGGCCACTTAGGCCCATTAGGCCCATTATGCCACTTATTCCACTTAGGAATTGGGCCCATTAGGCCCATTAGTACCATTAGGCTCATTAGAACCATTAGGCCCATTATGCCACTAAGGCCCATCGGGCCCACTAGTCCCATTCGGACAATTAGGTCGATTAGAACACTTAGTCCATTTAGGCCCATTAAGCCCATTTGGCCACTTAGGGCCATTAGGCCCATTAAACCAATTCATCCCATTGGGCCCATTTGGCCCATTGGGCTACTTAGGCCCACCAGGACCATTGGGCCACATTGGCCCATTAGGCCCATTAATCCATTTAGGATCATTAGTCCCATTAAACCCATTAGTCCCATTAGGCACATTAGGCTCATTAAGCCACTTAGGACACTTAGGCCCATTAGGCCTATTCGGTCAATTAGCCCGATTAGGCCACTCAGGTCCATTAGGCCACGTAGGCCCATTATGACACTTAGTCCCATTAGGCTCGTTAAACCCATTAGTCCCACTAGGCCCATTAAGTCCATTAATCCACTTAGGCCACTTATTCCCATTAGGCACATTTGATCAATTAGGCTGATTAGGCCACTTAAGCCACTTAGGCCAATTAGGTCCATTAGGCCCATTAGGCCCATTAGTCCCACTAGTCCCATAAGGGTACTTAGTCCAATTCGCATACTTAGGACCATTAGTTCCATTAGACCCATCATGCCCATTAGGCCCATGAGGCACTTCTTCCAATGTGGCCTTTGAGGCCCATTAGGCCCATGAGGCCCCTGAGGCCCATTAGGAAACTTACCCCCATTAGGCCCATTGGGCCCATGAGGCCACTTAGTCCCATTAGGACCATGAGGCCCATTATACCCATTAGGAAACTTGTTCCCATTAGTCCCATTAGGACCACTAGGCCCTTTATCCCACTTAGGCCCATTAGGCCACTTAGGCCGATTAGCCCCATTGGGACCACTAGGCTCATACATTCCATTAGGCCCATTAGTTCCATTAGGCCAACTCAAACCATTAGGCCCCTTAGGCTCATGAGGCCAATTGGGTCCATTAGGCACTTAAGCCCATTCAGACCATTAGGCCCACTTAGGCCCACTCGGACCATTATGTCCATTGGGCCTATGAGGCAACTTAGCCCCATGAGCCCTATTAGAGTCATGAGTCCCATTAGGCCCATCATTATAATTAGTCCCATTCAACTCATGAGGCCCATTAGGCCCACTAGCCCCATTGGGCCCATTAGGCCACTTAGGCCCATTAGGCCGCTTAGGTCCTTGGGCCCCATAAGGCCTATTAGGCCCATAAGGCCCATTCATCCACTTATACTCAATAGGCACATTAGGCCCATTAGTCACATTGGGCCTATTGGACCCATGATGCCACTTCGACCCACTAGGCCCATTTGTCCCATTAGGACCATCAGACCCATTAGGACCATGAGGCCCATTAGGACTATGAGGCCCATTAAGTCCATCAGGATACTTAGACACATTAGGCCCATTCATCCCTTTAGGCCCCCTAGGTCCATTTAGCCACATAGTCCCATTAGGCCACTTAAGCCACTTAATCCACTTAAGCCCATTCGGCCCACTAGGCCCATTATACCATTTAGGCCTAGGAGGCCATCTGACCAATTTGGCCCATTTGGCCCATTAGGCCACTTAGTCCCATTTGGCCCATTTGGCCCATTATGTCCATTAGGCCACTTATGTCCATTAGGCCCATTGGTCCAATGAGGCCACTTAGGCCCATTTTTTCCATGAGGCCGATTCGTCCCTTGTGGCCCATTATGCCCATCAGGCTCATCTGTCCCCTTAGGCCCATTAAGCCACTTAGGCCTATTTTCTCCATTCCACCACTTAGGCTCATTCTGCCACTTAGGCCCATTCTACCACTTAGTGATGAGAACCATGTTAAAGGCACCAAATCGATTGCACATGAGGAAGAGTTGGATTTGCAAGGACCAATGACGCGAGGGAGATTAAAGAGGCTTAATGCTACAATGGGCGCGCATCTTGCTTCATTAAAGGTCCAATGGATCTTTCCTTGCATGGATGAAGAAAATGGGCCTATAATATCACTTAGTCAATCCCAAAATTGACGTTTAAAGCTTGTCCCACATGGTTGCAAGAATTTGGATGCCTTTCCCACATGGAAGATTCTAGAAATGGAATATTTGGACACCAAAGTCAAATCCGGTGGGCTATAGTTGGAAAGTTGTGTTCCAATTTTCCAAAAGTCTTTGGTAGACTTTATCTTTTTTAATTTAAGGTAAAAAAGTAGTTTAGCATTTATGACTTTAGGGTATTATACCCTTGACTATTGTACCACCCCCTTGGCTATAAATAGCCACACCCATGGCACTTGTATGGCATTCAATAATTAATTGAGAGCTTATGATTTGTTTCTCTCCGTTGTGTGAGGATTACCCTGGGTTTTCCCCTTTCTCTTGTGTATTCTTACCTTGTCAATCTACAAGTTATATTGGTGATCCAAGATCACAAAGCCCCCAATTTCATGCCTCAACCCAAGTGCGTCATTGTGTGGATTGGTTATCACATCCCTCGCTTGAGTGTGTTGTCTAAGTAGTAGGTTGTACTCCTTATAGTGTTGATTAAATACTTGCATCCACTACCCATACTCATCATCCATCACTTAGCCTCGAACCGCATCCTTCATCTGCCGACCTACGCCGTGAAGATCAGGCCACCCGATGCATCTCACATTAGTTGGTATCAGAGCTTCGGTTGACACGGTAGGCATCTATCCCTTCATTTACTTTACTTTTGTCCATTACCCTCCTTACCCTTTCATATTATTCACCCTTTCAACAAAAAAATCCCTCTTCTTGAAAGTCTCTCAAATTTTCCTAATTTGTGAAAGCTTGTATTATTATAAATTGAGCCAAATTTTCATTCATCTTCTTTTCGCATTTAATTCTCTATATGTGATTTGTATCTGGTAAAAAAATCAAAAAAAAATCAAATTCTCTCACCTTATCATTTTGTGCTTTTCAAAATTAAGCACATCCCTTATTTGAGAGATTTCAAAAAAAATTATCTTACTCTCTGTTCAATTATGTTGTGCTTTAAAACTCCAAACACAACACTTTTTGGGGAGAATTGACCAAAAAAAAAGAAAAAAAAGGATACAATTACTCATTTTTGATTTACATTATTAACACTTTCCATTTCTGTACATCACTTTCTCCATTATTTTACTTCATCCCCATTTTGTATTTGGCTCATATTGTTATTCATTTATCTTATCTTCCACAATCGGGAAAAACCTAAATACCACCTTTCTACCCCCTTTTCCACCCACTCTTTATCCATTTTCTACCCTCTTTTTAACCTTTAACCTTTACCACTAAATCCGGTTGTGTTAAACCATCCCCCGACACTATCTTGGTTGGGGAAATATTGGTGGCATGTGATCACCCTAAACAAGTTATTATATTTGATAAGAGATTGGGATTTAAATTTAGTGTTGAGAATGGAGAGAAATAAGGAAAAACATATATATCTTGTTTGTGTGAGTGTGTTCATCTTGTTATTTACGCGTGTGTGAGTGTGTGTATCTTGTGTGTGTGAGTGTGTATCCTTGTGTGCATGAGTGTGTACATCTTGTGTGTGTGTAAGTGTGTGCATCTTGTTGTTTGCATGTGTGTGAGTGTGTGTATCTTCCATGCGTGAGTGTGTATCCTTATGTGCGTGAGTGTGTACATTTTTTGTGTGTGAGAGTGAGTGTGTATCATTGTGTGTGTTCCTCACGGTGTGTGTTTGTTTTTGTGTAACATATCATGGAGCAAGATTGTGGGAATAAAATTGCTCATGTTAGCGATGAAGGAAGTCAAAGTAGATCTCCCACATCCAAAGCTACGTAATTCAAAATGAAAGATTTGGTGAGACACTTTGAGAAGCTTCTTGATAAGAAGTTGGAGGTACTACATGAGAGGATTGATAACCTAGAGAATCAACCAAGCCCAAGGATGGTCCATGATAACCCGCGGTGAGCTCCAACACCACGTCACCCCCACATCATGGAGGAGGAGATGGAAAACCTTGATGGTGATTTTGATGATGTCCCACAAAGGAGGAGGTTGTACCAACAACCTAGAGAAGGGAAAATGAGACCACATGATGATGAACTAATTAGCGAGATCAAGGTGAAAGTCCCTTCATTCTAATGGAAAAGTGATCCAGAAGCCTACTTGGAGTGGGGGATGTTGATCGATCAAGTCTTTTCATGTCATGCATATTCCGAGGAGAAAAAGGTCAAAATTTATTCCCTTGAATTTTATGATTATGATTTAATTTGGCGGGATCAAGTTCAAAAGGAGAGAGCTCGATATGGAGGACGTCCCATCAACACTTGGGAAGACATGAAGTTCGCCATGCGGAAGTAGTTTGTTCCCACACATTACCATAGAGATATCCACAAAATAATTCAATGCCTCACCTAAGGGAGTAATAGTGTAGAAGACTACTACAAGGAGATGAAAATTTCCATGATTCGGGAAAACGTTGAGGAGGATCCGGAGGCAACCATGGCATGGTTTTTACATGGGCTCAATCGGGATATTGCCGATCAAGTGAAGATGTACCACCATGTAGAAATACAAGATATGATCCATCAAGCCACCAAGATTGAGCAACAAATCAAAAGGAGGAGCAACATGAGGAAACCCACTACCCCTTTTACTCCATGGAGAAATCCGAGGAAGGAGACTGGAGAACCATCAAAGGCAAAAGAGGTGGTTGATCGCAAAAGTGACAAGGTAATTCTTCCACCTAAAAAACCTACTTTTGAGGCTAACCAAACTAGGAATCAGGATATTCGGTGTTTCAAATGTCAAGGAAGGGGTCACATTGCTAGTGAGTTCCCAAACTAGTGCACCATGACCATCAAAAAGTATGGAGAATGGGATACCGATGGAGAGAGCTCAAAAGAGGAGGAGGAAGAATCTCCAAAAATTGATAGTGGAGCGTTTGCAGAAGATGGTTAGATTCTTGTCACTAGGAGAGTTTTAAGCACACAAATGACTGTGATAGAGAATGAGCAGTGGGAGAAACTTTTCCATACATGGTGAAAGATCCATGGGAAGGTATGTAGTGTTATTATTGATGGAGGAAGATGCATTAATGTTACGAACACCGAGTTAGTAGAGAAGTTGGGACTTCCTACTTTGAAGCATCAACATCCATATCAGCTTCAGTGGTTGAATGATTGCGGGGAGATGAAGGTCACCAATCTATTAAAGGAATTGTTCACCATCGGGAAGTACAAAGATGAGGTCCTGTGCGATGTTGTTCCTATGAAGTCTTATCATTTATTGTTGGGACGACCGTGGTAGTATGATCAGCGTGTTACCCATGACGGTTTCTTGAATCATCGCTCTTTTTTACTTCTAGGGGAACCTATAACCCTCAACCCCATGTCCCCAAAACAAATTCTGGAAGATCACATTTTGAGAGAAAAGAAAAAAAATGAGTGATGAGGAAAAAAAGAGTGAAAATGAAAAAGGAGAGAATGAGGAAAATATAGAAAATGAGAGAAGAAAATTAATAGAGAGCAAAGAAAAATAAAGTGGGAAAAAGAATTTGAGAGAAGATAAAAATGTGATGTTGGCAAAAAAATTGAGTTTAAGGAAGCTTTGTTTTCACAGCAAACCCTACTAGTACTCATGTACAAAGAGGTGTTTCTAAATACTAACGACTTACCCCATTTTACAAATGTTGTTGAGTCCTTGTTTCGTGAGTATGATGATGTATTTCTTGAAGAGGTGCCACTGGGTTTACCACACATTAGAGGTATTGAGCATCAAATTTACCTCATACCTAGAGCATCACTACCGAACCTCCCTGCATATCGCACCAACCCGGAAGAGACAAAAGAAATTCAAAGGCAAGTTCAAGAGCTTTTGGATGTGGGATATGTCAGAGAGAGCCTTTAGTCCTTGTGTCATACAGGTGATTCTAGTACCAAAGAAGGATGTAACAAGGAGAATGTGCATTGACTACAGATCCATCAATAACAACACAGTCAGGTATCATCATCCTATCCCTATGTTAGATGATATGCTAGATGAATTAAATGGTTCAACTATTTTCTCAAAAATTGATTTAAGAAGTGGCTACCACCAAATTAGGATGAAATAAGAAGATGAGTGGAAAACTACATTTAAAACAAAACATGGAATTTATGAATGGTTATTCATGCCATTTGGTCTCACTAATGCACCTAGCACATTTATGAGGTTAATGAATCATGTCTTACGTGCATATATTGAAAAAAATTTGGTAGTTTACTTTCATGATATTCTGGTGTATAGTAGGAATTTTCATGAACATGTAGATCACTTAAGAAAAGTCCTAGAGGTGTTAAGGAAAGAAAACTTGTTTGGAAACATAAATAAGTGTGAATTTTTTCTCGATAAGTTTGTTTTCCTTCGATTTGTTGTGAGCGAAAATGGAGTTGAATTTGACACTAAAAAGATCAAGGAAATACATGAATGGACAACTCCAACCTCCATTGTACAGGTAATAAGTTTTCATGGGATTGGTAATTTTTACAGGAGATTTGTGAAGGACTTCATCACATTAGCAGCACCGTTGAACGAGTTGAAAAATAAGAACGTTCCTTTCAAATGGGGGATAAATCAAGAGAAGGCTTTCCATGCTCTCAAGGATCGACTCACCCAGGCCCCTCTACTTGCACTCCTAGACTTTGGTAAGACCTTTGAGATTGAATGCGATGCAAGAGGAATTGGTATTGGTGGAGTACTCATGCAGGAAGGTAATCCTATTTCTTATTTTAGTGAGAAGTTAAATGGCCCAACTCTAAACTATGCTACATATGATCAAGAGTTGTATGAATTGTTTAGAGTACTAGAGACATGGCAGCACTATCTTTGGCCTAAATAATTTGTGATCCATTCTGATCACGAGGATCTTAAGTATCTTAGGAGACAAAATAAACTAAATAGGAGACATTCTAGATGGATGGAATTGATTTAATCATTTATATATTTCATCAAGCATAAAAAGGGTATAGAAAATACCATGGCGATGCACTTTCACGTAGATATTATCTTTTATCCTTGTTGGATTCAAAACTCCTTATTTTTGAATGAATTAAGGATTTATATTCCACTGATAGTGATTTTAGAGAACCTTATGAACATTTTAAACCTAGAGTTAGTTGGGAAAATTTATTTTTACATGATGTATTATTATTCCGGATTGATAAGCTTTGCATTCCCAACTGCTCTATCCGTTTAGTTTTACTAAAGGGGTCACATTCGGGTGGGTTAATGGGGCATTTTGGTTTTTCAAAAACTCTAAGTGTTCTTAGTGAGAATTTTTATTAGCCTAGGATATCTAGAGATGTTGAGAAATTTTTGGGAAAGTGCATTTTCTTCCATAAAGCCAAATCAAAACTGAACCCACATGGACTATATCTTCCTCTCCCAATCCCCAACACCCCTTTGGAGGACATATCAATGGACTTTATTGTTGGGTTACCATGGACCAAGAGGGGGAGAGATTCCATTTTTTTGTGGTGGATCAGTTTTCAAAAAATGGCACATTTTATTCCTTGTCACAAAACAGATGATGCCACTAACATTGGAATAATTTTCTTTCAGGAAGTAGTCAAACTCCATGGAATGCCAAGTAAAGTTATGTCGGATCGAGACACAAAATTTATTAGTTACTTTTGGAAGAACTTGTAGAGAAAACTGGTTACAAAGTTACTATTTTCCACTAATTTTCATCCACAAACCGATGGGAAAACGAAGGTGGTAAATTGGACACTATCATCCCTTCTGCGAACAATTTTCAAGAAGAATATCATGAAGTGGGAGGAGTGTCTGACACATGTGGAAGTCGTATATAACAGGGCCAATCACTACACTACTCAATATTCTCCATTCAAAATTGTTTACAGTTTTAACCCTCTTTCCCCTATTGATCTAGTTCTTTTTCCCTTACAGGAAACAACTAATATGGATGAAAAAGGGCCTATAGAATTCATCAAACAACACCATGAAAAGGTAAGGAAAAATATCAAGAGGATGACCCAAAAATATGTTGATCGTTCAAATAAGGGTTGTAAAAAAGTGTTGTTCGAGCCCAGGGACTTGGTCTAGATTCATATGCAAAAGGAGAGATTTCCCGACAAGCAAAAATCAAAACTCATTCCATGAAAAGATGGACCTTTTTGAGTGATTGATAAGATTAACAACAATGCTTACAAGATATATTTTCTAGGAGAGTATGGTGTAAGTGCCACTTTCAATGTTTCTGATCTTTCTCCTTTTTTGGGTACAGAGGATGAAGAGTCGAGGACGACTCCTTTTCAAGAGGGGGAGGATGATTAGAACCATGTTAAAGGAACCAAGTCGATTGCGTGGGAGGAAGAGTTGGATTTGCAAGGCCCAATGACGCGAGGGAGATTAAAGAGGCTTAATGCTACAATGGGCGCGCATCTTGCTTCATTAAAGGCCCAATGGATATTGGCTTGCATGGATGAAGAAAATGGTCCTATCATATCACTTATTAAAGCCCAAACTTGATGTTTAAATATTTTCCCACATGGTTTCAAGAATTTGGATGCTTTTCCCACATGAAGGATTCTAGAAATGGCATCTTTGGACACCAAAGTCAAATCTGGTGGGCTATACACTCAAAGTCAAATCTGGTGGGCTATAGTTGGAAAGTTGTGTGACACTTTTCCAAAAGTCTTTGGTAGACTTTATCTTTTTGAATTTAAGGGAACAAAGTAGTTTAGCCTTTATGACTTTAGGGTATTAGACCCTTGACTATTGTACCACCCCCTTGGCTATAAATAGCCAACCCCATGGCACTTGTATGGCATTCAAGAATTAATTGAGAGCTTATTCTTTGTTTCTCTCTGTTGTGTGAGGATTACCTCGGGTTTTTTCCCCTTGATCTTGTGCATTCTTGCCTTGTCAATCTACAAGTAAGATTGGTGATCCAAGATCACAAAGCCCCCAATTCCGTGCCTCAACCCAAGTGCATTGTTGTGTGGATTGGCTATCACATCCCTCACTTGAGTGTGTTTTCTAAGTAGTAGGTCGCACTCCTTATAGTGTTATTGACTACTTGCATCTGCTACTCATACCCATCATCCATCACTTAGCCTCAAACCACATCCTTCATCTGCCGACCTACGCCGTGAAGATCGGGCCACCCCATGCGTCTCACATCACTTAGGCCCAGTAGAACCATTCAACCACTTTGGCATGTTGGTCCCATTAATCCACTTAGGCCCATTAAGACTATTAGGCCCATTAGATCCATTAGGCTACTTAGGCTAGTTAGGCACATTAGGCCCATTAGTCCCATTATGCCCATCTGGTGTATCAAGCCCCTTAGGCCCACTAGTCCCATTCATCCACATAGGCCCATGAGGCCCATTAGGACACTTAGGCCACCTAGTCCCATTAGGCTTATGAGGCCCATTCATCCCATCAGGCCCATGAGGCCACTTTGGCCCATTAGGCCCAATTGGAAACTTAGGCCCACTAGGCCCATTGGTCCACTTCACCTTATTGTGCCCATTGGCCCTATCAAGCCCATTAGACCCATTCATCCACTAAGGACCATTAGGCCACTTAGGCCCATTCATCCATTCAGACCCATTAGGCCACGTAGGCCCATTGGGCCATTGATGCCCATTGGGCCACCTAGGCCCATTGGGCCACTAAGGCCCATTATAATCCTCAGGCTGATCATGCCTATTAGGCCCATTAGGCCCATTATGCCCATTATGCCACTAGGTCCCATTCATCCCATCCGAACCATTAGGCCACTTCAACCCATTAGGCCCATTAGGCCACTTAGGCCCACTAGGCACATTATGACACTTAGGCCACTGAGACCCATTAGGCCCATTAGGCCACTGAGGCCCATTCGGCCACTTAGGCCCATTTGGCCACTAAGTCCCACTGGGACAATTAGGCCCATTAGGACACTTAGGCCCATTAGGCCCCTGAGTCCCATTATGAAACTTAGGCCCATTAGGCTACTTAGGCTCATTTATCCCATTAGGCCGCTTATGCCACTTTGGCCCATTATGCCCATTCGGCCACTTAGGCTCGTTAGGCCACTTAGGCCCATTAGGGCCCTTAGGCCCATTAGTCCAGTTAGGCCCATTAGGCCAATTAGGTCCATTACGCCCATTAGGCCACTTCGACCCCTTAGGCCCATGAGGCCAATAAGGCCACTGAGGCCCATTAGGCCCCTTAGGCTCATTCGGGTCAATAGGACACTTAGGCCCATTAGTCCTATTAGGCCTCTTAAGCCACTTGGGCCCATTAGGCCTATTAGGCCACTTAGGCCCATTAGGCCCATTAGTCCACTCAAGCCAATTAGGACCATTCGGCCAGTGATACCCATTATGACACTTAGGCCCATTAAACCTATTAGACCACTTTGGCCACTTAGGCTCCTTAGGCCCATTAGGCCACTTAGACCACTTAGGCCCATTATGCCCATTATGCTCATTAGGTCACTTAGGCCCATTAGGCCACTTAGGCACATTGGGTCCATTGGGCCGCTTAGGCCCATTAGCCCACTTCAGCCACTTAGGCCCATCAGGCCACTAAGGCCCATTAGTCCCATTAGGCCCATTAGCCCACTTAGTCCCATTAGGCCTATTAGGCCACTTAGGCCACTTCGACCCATTAGGCCACTTATGCCACTTAGGCCTATTAGGCCACTTAGGCTCATTATGCCCATTATGCCACTTAAGTCACCTAGGCCCATTAGGTCACTTAGTCCCATTAGGCCACTTAGGTCCATTAAGACCATTATGCTAATTAGGCCCATTAGGGCTATTAGGAAACTTAGTTCACTTAGGCCACTTAGGACCATTAGGATACAAATTCCCTTTAGGCCCATTAGGGCACTTAGGCCCATTATTCCCTTTAGGCCCATTAGGACACATAGTCCCATTTGGCCACTCAGGCCCCTTAGGCCCATTGGGCCACTGATGCGAACCATGCGGAAGGCACCGAGTCGATTACTCGGGTGGAGGAATTGGATTTGCAAGGCCCAATGACGTGAGGAAGATTAAAGAGGTTGAATGCTTCAATGGGCACTCATCTTGCTTCATTAAAGGCCCAATGGGTATTATCTTGCACGGATGGAGCAAATGGGCATTTAATATCACTTATTCAAGCCCAAAATTGATGATTAAAGCTTGGCCCACATGGTTGCACGAATTTGGAGGCCTTGCCCACATGGAGGATTCTAGAAATGGCATCTTTGGACACCAAAGTCAAATCCGGTGGGCTATGCACTCAAAGTCAAATCCGGTGGGCTATGTTGGAAAGTTGTGTGCTTCTTTTCCAAAAGTCTTTGTTGGCTTTTATCTTTTTGACTTTTAAGGGGACAAGGTAGGTTTAGACTTTATGACTTTAGGGTATTAGACCCTTGACCATTGTATCACCCCCTTGGCTATAAATAGCCACCCCATGGCATTGTATTGGCATTCAAGACTTAATTTGAGAGCTTATGCTTTGTTTCTCTCCGTTGTGTGAGGATTATCCCGGGTTTTCCCCCTTGCTCTTGTGTATTCTTGCCTTGTCAATCTACAAGTTAGATTGGTGATCCAAGATCACAAAGCCCCCAATTCCGTGCCTCAACCCAAGTGCGTTGTTGTGTGGATTGGCCATCACACCCCTCCCTTGAGTGTGTTGTCTAAGTAGTAGGTCACGCTCCATATAGCGTTGGTTGACTACTTGCTTCCACTATCCATACCCTTCACTCGTCACTTAGCCCCAAACCGCATCCATCATCCGCCGCCCTACGCCGTGAAGATCGGGCCACCCCGTGCGTCTCGCATCAGTTGGTATCAGAGCTCCGGTTGACACGGTAGGCATCTATCCCTTCATTTACTTTAATTCTATCCATTAACCTCCTTATCTTTCCATATTTTTCACCCATTCAACAAGAAAAATCCCATTTTTCTTGAAAGCCTCCCGAATTGTCCTAGTTTGTGCAAGCTTGGATTATTATAAATTGAGCCAAATTTTCATTCATCTTCTTTCCGCATTTAATTCTCTATATGTGATTTGTATCCGGCAAAAAAAAATCTCTCAACTCATCATTTTGTGCTTTTCAAAATTAAGCACATCCTTTATTTGAGAGATTTCGAAGAGAAAAAAAAAATTGTCTTACTCTCCGTTCAATCATCTTGTGCTTTAAAACTCCAAGCACAACACTTTTTGGGGAGAATTGACAAAAAAAAAAGCAAAAAAAAAGAGCGGATACAATTACTCCTTTGTGCTTTACATTATTAGCACTTTCTATTTCCATATATAACATTTTCCATCATTTTACTTCATCCCCATTTTGTATTTGGCTCATATTTTTATTCATTTATCTTATCTTGCACAATCGGGTAAAACCCACAATCCACCTATCTACCCCTTCTTTCCACCCTCTTTTTGACCCTTTACCATTGTTAAACCCCTTACCACTCAAGCGGGTTGTGTTAAACCATCCGCCGACACAATCTTGATTGGGGAGGAATTTGTGGCACTTGATCACCCTAAACAAGGTAATATATTTCATAAGAGCTTGGGATTCAAATTGAGTTTTGAGAGTGGAGAGAAATAAGCAAAAAAAAAAATATATATATCTTGTGTGTGTGAGTGTGTGCATCTTGTTGTGTGAGTGTGTGTACATCTTGTGCGTGTGAGTGGGTATATATTGCGTGTGTGAGTGTGTATCTTTGTGTGTGTGAGTGTGTACATCTTGTGTGAGTGTGTACATCTCGCGTGTGTGAGTGAGTGTGTATCATTGTGTGTGTTCCCCCCCCCCCTGGTGTGTGTTTGTGTTTGTGTAACTTATCATGGCAGAAGATCGTGGGAAGAAAATTGCTCATGTTAGCGATGAAGGAAGTCGAAGTAGATCTCCCACACCTGAAGCTACGCAATTCCAAATGCAAGCTTTGGTGAGCCACTTCGAGAAGCTTCTTGATCGGAAGTTGGAGGTGTTACATGAGAGGATTGATGAATTGGAGAATAAACCAAGCCCAAGGATGTTCCATGATAACCCACGACGCGCTCCCGCACCACGTCGTCCCCACATCATGGAGGAGGAGATGGTGAACTTTGATGATGATCTTGATGAAGTCCCACAAAGGAGGAGGTTGTACCAACAACCGAGAGGAGCCCAAAGGAGACAACATGATTATGACCTACTTGGCGGGATCAAGGTGAAGGTCCCTTCTTTTCTTGGGAAAAGTGATCCGGAAGCATACTTGGAGTGGGAGATGCGGATCGAGCAGGTCTTTTCATGCCATGCATATTCCGAGGAGAAAAAGGTCAAACTTGCTTCCCTTGAATTTTCTGATTATGCTTTAATTTGGTGGGATCAAGTTCAAAAGGAGAGGGCTAGATATGGTGGACGTCCCATCAACACTTGGGAAGACATGAAGTTCACCATGCGGAAGCGGTTTGTTCCCACACATTACCATAGAGATCTCCACAACAAACTTCAACGCCTCATCCAAGGAAGTAAGAGTGTAGAAGACTACTACAAGGAGATGCAAATTGCCATGATTCGGGCAAACGTTGAGGAGGATCCGGAGGCAACCATGGCACGGTTTTTACATGGGCTCAATCGGGAGATTGCGGATCAAGTGGAGATGTACCACCATGTAGAGATACAAGATATGATCCACCAAGCCACCAAGATCGAGCAACAAATCAAAAGGAGGAGCAACATGAGGAAACCCACTACCCCTTTCACACCATGGAGAAATCCAAGGAAGGAGATTGGAGAACCATCAAAGGCAAAAGAGGTGGTTGATCGCAAAAGTGACAAGGTAATTCTATCCGTTGTGTGAGGATTATCCCGGGTTTTCCCCCTTGCTCTTGTGTATTCTTGCCTTGTCAATCTACAAGTTAGATTGGTGATCCAAGATCACAAAGCCCCCAATTCCGTGCCTCAACCCAAGTGCGTTGTTGTGTGGATTGGCCATCACACCCCTCCCTTGAGTGTGTTGTCTAAGTAGTAGGTCACGCTCCATATAGCGTTGGTTGACTACTTGCTTCCACTATCCATACCCTTCACTCGTCACTTAGCCCCAAACCGCATCCATCATCCGCCGCCCTACGCCATGAAGATCGGGCCACCCCGTGCGTCTCGCATCAGCCACTTAGGCCCCATTCAGCCCATTGGGATACTAAGGCTCATTCATCCCATTACGCCACTTAGGTTCATTCCACCCATTAGGCTCATTAGGCCACTTAGGCTAGTTAGGCCCATTATGCCACTTTGTCCAGTTAGGCCCATTAGGACACTTTGGTCAGTTAGGCCCATTAGGCTCATTAGGTCCATTACGCCACTTAGGTCTGTTCAGGCCATTAGGCCCATTAGTCCACTTAGGCCAGTTAGGCCCATTAGACCACTTTTTTCAGTTAGGCCCATTTGGATCACTAGGCCCATCAGTCCACTTTGGCCAGTTAGACCCTTTATACCCATTAGTCCCATTAGGCCCCTTGGGCCCCTTAGGTGAGTTCGACCAGTTAACCCCATTCATCCCATTATGCCAGTTAGGCTCATTGGACCCATTCGGCCAGTTAGTCCCATTAGGATCATTGGTCCCATTAGGCCAGTTGGGCTCATTCAACATATTGGTCCCATTAGGCTACCTAGGTTCATTAAGCCCATTAGGCCCATTCGATCCATTAGGCACATTTGGCTACTAAGTCCCATTAGGCCCATTAGGCCACTTATGCCCCTTAGGCCACTTAGTCCCCTTTGGCCCATTAGGCCACTTAGGCCCATTAGGCCCATTAGTCCACTTAGGACCATTAGGCCACTTAGGCCCATTAGGACACTTAGGCCCATTAGTCCACTAAGTCCCATTAGGAACATTAGGCCCATCAGGACCATTATGCCTAATAGGCCACTTCGGCCCCTTAGGCCACTAAGGCCCATTAGTCCCATCAGACCCATTAGGCTACTTTGGCCCATTAGGACACTTAGGACCATTAGGCCACTTTGTCCTATTATTCCAATTAGGCCCATTAATTCCATTAGGTCCATTTGGAAACTTAGGCCCATTAGGCCCTTTAGGCAACGTAATCCCATTTGGCCCATTAGGCCACTTCGGCCACTGAGGTCGAGTAGGCCACTTAGGTCCATTATGACCATTCATCCCATTAGGCACATTCATCCCATTAGGCCCATTAATCCACTTAGTCCCATTAGGACCATTAGGCCATTGAGGCCCATTCATCCCATTAGGCCACTTAGTCCCATTGGGTCCATTAGGCCACTTAGGCCCATTTGGCCCATTAGGCCACTCAATCCCATTAGTCCCATTAGGACATTAAGGCCCATTAGTCATATTAGGCCCATTATTACAATTAAACCATTAGGTCCATTAGGCCACTTAGTCCCATTAGGAAATTTCATCCCATTAGGCTAATTCGACCACTTAGGCCCATTAGGCCCATTTGGCCACTTAGGCTCATTATGCCCATTAAGCCACTTAGTCCATTTCAGCTCATTAGGCCCATTGGGTCCATTAGGACACTTAGGAACATTATGCCACTTATTCTCATTAGTCCCATTAGGCCACCTAGTCCCATTAGGTCACTTAGGCCCATTCGACCCATTATGTCCATTAGGGCCATTAGGCCATTGAGGCCCATTCCGCCTATTAGGCCACTTAGGCCCATTAGGCCACTTAGGCCCATTATTCCCATTAGGAATATTAGGCCCATTAGGCCCATTGACCCATTTATACCCATTAGGCCCATTAGGCCACCTCGACCCATTAGGCTAACTCCTCCACTTAGGCCCATTAGGCATATTCGGCCACTTAAACCCATATGCCACTTCGGCCCATTAGGCCCATCAGGGAACTTAGGACCATTATTCCACTTAGATTCATTAGGTCACTTATTCCCATTAGGCCCATTAGGTCACTTAGACCCATTAAGCCACTTAGGCCCATTTGGCCCATTTGGAAAATTATGCCACTTAGGGCCGTTTGGCCCATTCAGCCACTTAGGATCATTAGGCCCATCATCCCATTAGGCCCATTATGAAACTTAGGACCATTAGGCACATTAGGCTAGTTAGTCCCACTAGGTCCATTATGCCACTTAGGCCCATTCACCCACTTAGACCCACTTACCCACTTAGGCCGAACAGGCCCATTAGGCCCATTGTTCCACTTAGGCCCATTAGTCCCATTCAGCCACTTAGGACCATTAGGACCATTAGTCCCCTTAGGCGACTTTATCCCATTAGGTCCATTAGTCCCATTCAGACACTTTGGATCATTAGGTACATTAGTCCCCTTAGGCATCTTAGGCCCATTTGACCACTTAGGCCCATTAGGACACATAGGCCCATTAGGCCCATTAGGCCGATTAGGCCACTTAGTCCCATTAGTCCACTTATGACCATTAGGCCTATTAGGCCCATTAATCCACTTAGGCCCATTAGACCCATTAGGACCATTCATCCCATTAGGCCCATTAATCCACTTGGGCCCATTAGGACCATTAGGCCATTGAGGTCTATTCAGCACATTTGGCCACTTAGGCCCATTAGTCCCACTAGGCCACTTAGGCCCATTCGGCCCATTATGCCACTCAGTCCCATTAGTCCCATTAGGCCACTAAGGCCCATTAGTCATATTAGGCCCATTATTACCATTAACCCATTAGGCCCATTAGGCCACTTAGGCCCATTAGGACATTTCGTCCCATTAGGCAGATTCGACCACTTAGGCCCATTAGGCCCATTCAGCCACTTAGGCCCATTAGGTCCATTTGGCCACTTAGGCCACTTCAGCTCATTAGGCCCATTTGGTCCATTAGGCCACTTAGGAGCATTATGCCACTTATGCCCATTAGGCCCATCAGGCCACCTAGTCCCATTAGGTCACTTAGGCCCATTCAACCCATTATGTCCATTAAGGCCATTAGGCCATTGAGACCCATTCCGCCTATTATGCCACTTAGGCCCATTAGGCCCATTAGGCCACTTAGGCCCATTATGCCCATTAGGACCATTAGGCCCATTAGGACCATTCATCCCATTAGACCCATTAATCCACTTAGGCCCATTAGGACCATTAGTCCATTGAGGCCCATTCATCCCATTAGGCCACTTAGGCCCATTAGTCCCATTAGGCCACTTAGGCCCATTCGGCCCATTAGGACACTCAGTCCCATTAGTCCAATTAGGCCAATAAGGCCCATTGGTCATATTAGGCCCATTATTATTATTAACCCATTAGGCCACTTAGGCCCAATAGAACATTTCGTCCCATTAGTCCAATTCAACCACTTAGCCCCATTAGGCCCATTCGGCCACTTAAGCCCATTAGGCCCATTTAGACACTTAGGCCACTTCAGATCATTAATCCCATTAGGTCCATTAGGCCACTTAGTCACATTATGCCACTTATTCCCATTAGGCCCATCAGGCCACCTAGTATCGTTAGGTCACTTAGGCCCATTCGACCCATTATGTCCATTAGGGCTATTAGCCCATTGAGGCCCATTCTGCCTATTAGGCCACTTAGGCTCATTAGGCCCATTAGGCCACTTAGGCTCATTATGACCATTAGGACCATTAGGCCCATTAGGCCCATCGGTCCATTTATGCCCATTAGGCCCATTAGGCCACCTCGACCCATTAGGCTAACTCCTCCACTTAGACCCATTAGGCATATTCGACCACTTAAACCCATACACCACTTCGGCCCATTAGGCCCATCAGGGAACTTAGGCCCATTAGTCCACTTAGATTCATTAGTCCACTTAGTCCCATTATGCCCATTAGGTCACTTAAACCCATTAAGCCACTTAGGCCCATTTGGCCCATTTGGACAATTATGCCACTTAGGGCCATTTAGCCCATTCAACCACTTATGATCATTAGGCCCATTATCCCATTAGGCCCATTATTCCACTTAGGCCCATTAGGCACATTAAGACAGTTAGGCCCATTAGGCACATTAAGACAGTTAGGCCCATTAGGCTCATTATGCCACTTAGGCCCATTCACCCACTTAGTCCCACTTACTCACTTAGGCCCACTTACCCACTTAGGCCCATTAGGCCCATTAGGCACATTGTGCCACTTAGGCCCATTAGTCCCATTCATCCACTTAGGACCATTAAGCCCATTAGTCCCCTTAGACAAATTTGGCCCATTAGGCCCATTAGTCCCATTCAGCCACTTTGGACCATTAGGCCCATTAGTCCCCTTAGGCGACTTAGGTCCATTCGACCACTTAGGCCCATTAGGACACATAGGCCCATTAGGCCCATGAGGCCCATTAGGCCACTTAGGCCTATTAGTCAACTTAGTCCCATTATGCCTATTAGTCTCATTAAGCCACTTAGGCCCCTTAGGCCACTTAGGACTATTCGTCCCATTAGAATATATAGATAATATATACGAGTTTTTCAATACATACGCACACACACACATATATATATACACATACACATTATATAGGTATATTAATATTCAAATATTTTTATTTTAAATAAAATGGATATTAGTTTTTTATTTAGATAATGCTTATATATTGTGAAATATATTTTATATGTAAATATGTTTAATTATTTATTTATAAAATTAAATTTTTATGTGTGAATATATAAAAAATATGTATATATTGTTATATATTTGATCATAAATAATATTAAATTATGAAAAACGACAACAATCCCTAAAAACTTAAAAAACAGGAAAAAAATGGAGAAACCTTCAAAACTAGTCAATATAGACAGAAAGTCAAATAAACCCTAAACTCAGGGTAACAACGAAAATTTATGATCCAAGAGTCTGTTCCAGATCCGTGACTAGTCAAATCGAAGATCATCAAATGAGGTTTGATATGATAGGTGGTGGAGGACAAAGGGACAGACATATCATATGTTACAGCTGTTTGAAAAAATAGCAGACATGACAAAAGTGCTAAAATGGGGGCTTGAAAAACCTAACAAATCGTAGAGTCACTGAAGCGGGAAAAACTTCTGATTTGAGTTTCCATTTCAGTTTCGTGACTAGTCAAACAGAATCTAATAGAACGAATTGAGATATAACAGGTGGAGGAGGCCAAAGAGACACATGGATGGGGATTTATTGCCATTTTAAGAAAAATTTGACAGGGCACCAGACACAAAAATAGAGTTTTGGAGGCATTCTGATGATGTTTTAAGGTTTTCGGGTCTAATACATAATTTTAACTTTGTTCTAGTCATCCTTCTATGTATATCTATTTACTTCCTTTAATTTGATATGTGGTAGAGCCCAAACGGACACCCGGAGCAAAAGTTATGGTCTTTTGAAGTTGGATTTTTTTTAGAGTGGTATAACTAATATATCTTACATTTCTATGATCTTCTCATGGTTTATATTGGACATGGTCCTCACTCATCTCATGAGATTTGATTTGACTTATCACGGCGCTCAAACAGACACCCGAAGTAGAAGTTATGGGTGTTTTAGTGAGTTATGAGTTTCTTAGGTTTTTAGGCACTAGGAAGGTTTCTCAATTTCAAACAATCGTAACTTCTGCTCCGTGTTTCTATTTTCATTATACCACATATCTAATCAAATATTAAGAAAATATATACACTCTGGTGACCACTATAACCCCTTATCTCATTCATCAAGTCCAAAAAAGTCCCATAATTCCTCCCAACGGTCATAAGTTCTGCTCCGGGTGTCCGTTTTTCCATAGCTTCTTCTCTGGGTGTTCGTTTTGCCTTTAACACAAATAAAATCGATCTAAAACATATTTAAAAAATACATATAATATTTATATCAATATAAATATACTTATATATCAATATATTCTTTTTTATGATTTTTTTTGAAATATACACTTTATCGATGCTAGGAAAAAAAGTGATGATAAAGCCCTCTTTTTATTAGCGCTACTAAAAAAAGTGCTGATAAAGGGGGTGCCTTTATCATCACTTTTTTTAGTGTTGTTAAATTATGGCATTGTACAAACCCAGTTTTATGGTAGTGTTAGGTCCATTTGGACACTTAGGCCTATTCGACCCTTAGGCCCATTAGGCCCATTATTCCATTTAGGCCAATTTTGGTCATTTAGGACAATTAGACCAATTAGTCCATTGAGGCCATTTAGGCCAATTAGGATATTTAGGTCATTTAATCCAATTTAGTCCATTTAGGCCAACGAGACCAATTCAAGACAATTAGTCCAATTTAGGCTCTTTAGACCATTTAGGCCAATTAGAAGATTTAGTCCATTTAGTCTAATTTAGACCAATTAGTCCAATTAGGCCAATTAGGTCAATTAGGACAATTAGGGAAATTGGGGAAATTAGGCAATTTAGTTCATTTAGGCCATTTAGGCCAATTTAGCTCATTTAGGCTAATTAGTACATTTAGGCCAATTTAGGTTATTTAGGCTATTTATGCAAATTTAGACCATTTTGGCCAATTAGGCCAATTATTCCATTTTGGATAATTTATGTAATTTAAACCAATTAGGCCAATTAGGTATATTAGTCCATTTAAGCCGATCATGCCAATTTAGATCAATTAGGCCAATTAGGTCAATTTAGGTCATTTAGGCCAATTTGTCCATTTTGTCCATTTAGGTCAATTTAGACCATTTAGGATAATTAGGCTAATTATTTCAATTATATAATTTAGGCAATTTAATCTAATTTAGCTCATTTATACTATTTATTAAAATTAGACCAATTAGGCAATTCATGCCCATTAGGCCAATTAGGCCAATTTAGGCCATTTAGGCCAATTTAGGCCAATTTAGTCCATTTAGGCTAATTTAGTCCATTTAGGCCAATTAAGTATTTTAAATTCAATTTAGTCCAATTAGGTCATTTAGTCCATTTTGGAAAATTAGGAAATTTAGTCCAATTATATCAATTAGGTCATTTAGGTCATTTAGCCAATTAGGCCATTTAGACCATTTAGACAAATTTAGGCCATTTAGACCAATTAGGCCAATTAGGCCAATTTAGTCCATTTAGGATAATTTAATCCATTTAGACTTATTAGGCCAATTATTTCAATTAGTTCATTTATTCTAATTAGTCCAATTAGGCCATTTAGGTCAATTAAGCTATTTAGGCCAATTAGAGCATTTAGGAAAATTTAGGCCATTTAGGTCATTAAGGACAATTAGGAAATTAGGTCATTTAGTTCATTTAGTCCATTTAGTGCATTTAGGTCATTTAGGACAATTAGGATAATTAGGCCGGTTATACAATTTAGGTCATTTAGGCCAATTTAGGCCATTTAGGCCAATTAGGCCATTTAGGCCAATTTAGGTCGTTTAGGATATTTAGGCTAATTTAGACCATTTAAACCAATTTAGACAATTAGACCATTTAGGACAATTAGGCCTATTAGGACATTTAATCCTATTTGGCCAATTTAGGCCATTTAGGCAAATTAGGACAATTAGACCAATTTGGCAATTTAGTCAAATTAGGTCAATTAGGCTAATTGAGGTCATTTAGGATAATTAGGCCATTTAATACATTTAGGAAAATTTAGGCTATTTAGTTCCATTATTCCAATTAATCCAATTAGGTAATTTATGAAATTTAGACCAACTAGGCCATTTAGGCCAATTTAGAGCATTTAGACCAATTTGGCCAATTAGGCAAATTTTGGTCATTTATGTCATTTAGGCCAATTTAGTTCAATTAGTAAAATTAGTCTATTTAGGCCATTTAGGCCTAGGTCATTTATACCACTTAGGTCAATTGGTCCAGTTAGGCCATTTAGGCCATTTAGGCCAATTAGGCCATTTAGGCCAATTTAGGTCATTTAGTCCATTCAGGGCAATTAGACCAATTAGACCATTTAGATCATTTAGGAAAATTAGTCCATTTAAGACAATTTGACCAGTTAGGTCATTTAGGCCATTTAGGCCAATTAGGCCATTTAGACCAATTTAGGCCATTTAGACCAATTAGGCCAATTATACCAATTTAGGTCATTTAGACCATTTGGGAAAATTAGTCTATTTAGGCCAATTAGACCAATTAGGCCATTTATTCCATTTAGGCCAATTAGTCCATTTAGTTCATTTAGACCAATTAGGCCAATTTATGACATTTAGGCTAATTTAGTCCATTTAGGCCAATTAGACCAGTTAGTCCATTTATGCTAATTAGAAAAATTAGGCCATTTAGACCATTTTGGACAATTAATTCATTTATCCCAATTAGTCCAATTAGGTCATTTTGGTCATTTAGGCGAATTTAGGTCATTTAGGTCAATTAGACTAATTATGCCATTTAGACTAATTAATCCATTTAGGCTAATTTTGGAAATTTAGGCCATTTAGGTCAATTAAGCCATTTAGCCCATTTAGTCCAATTTTGGACATTTAGGCCAATTAGGTCAATTAAGAAATTTAGGTCATTTAGGCCAATTAGTCAATTTAGGCCAATTTAGACCATTTAGGATAATTAGACCATTAGGTGAAATTCAACAATTTAGTTCATTTAGTCCATTAAGTCCAATTATTCCATTTAGGCCATTTAGGATAATTTAGGTCATTCATGCCATTTAGTCCATTTAGACAAATTAGGCCAATTAGTCCAATTAGGTCATTTAGGCCATTTTGGCCAATTAGACCATTTTGGCCAATTTTGGCCATTTAGAACAATTTAGGTCATTTAGGGAAATTAGGCCAATTAGGTTGCCACGAACCAACCCAGGTCGACCCTGAATCGGTCACCCGACAACTATATAACAATCTTGATACAGAAAGGCTCAACACTTTCTTTGACCCAGAGGAGTTTGAAGTTTCAAAACAGAAGGCATCATTTCCACATTTAGACCCAACAAATCAACAACATGAGAAGCAATGAAATATGAGATACACCCATATCAAACAATGCTTGAATAATGGTATAATTAAAAAGAATTGTACCTCTCACCATCAATGATACAAGTTTTCCATTCAAAATAACCCACTCAACTCCAAATACCTGCTTACTCGCCACACTTTTATCTTTATTCCCCTGCTGAAATTACCCATGCCGAGGATTCATGGTATTCCTGGAATCACCGTGACTAACTTTCTTCTAATAATGAGGGGTATTGTTTTGTCCTCATCCCGTTGAGTCATAAGATGACTGTGAACCTTGAGAAGTTTCCTGAACACCCAACCTTGGAGCATGGAGACAATAACACTAAAGATGCCCCGTCTAATTACAATTATGGCATGCTCCAGGTGGTGATGTACATTCTTGCTTCATGTGTCTTAGAGCGCCACATTTGAAACATCCCGACTTGCTCTTAAGCTTCATAGGAAGATTCAATAATCCTTCCATCAGATTTTGAGCCATACTCCCACCTTGGAAATAAGTTCCCCCCTTTCACTTGCTCCATGCATTATAGTTTCCATCATTTCCCATAGGTATCGTGATATCTACTCCACCAATCAACCCTAATATGTACCTTTCATCCATGGCTTCCCTATTGACCATATCCGTACAATCTTTTATATAGATTACCGCAATATTCAAAAAAAATTCCAACCTCATCCCAAATTAAAAAGTGTGTGTCTCCAAAGATGCACTAGCACCAACCTCAGGTAAAAACTGGACTAAATTCATGAATTTAGCCACAGATTATATGACAGAAAGGTTCTACTACTTCAAGCTAAAGAAATCCATTTTTCTCTGAATTCTAAACATGTGAGGATAGAATTGTTTGTTGAACAATTCCTCAAAATCCTCCCATTCCATACCTTAGTCCACTTGAGCCTAGATCGCAAACTCCCACCACTAACATGGAATATCTTCCAACATGTACGTCACTAAC